>CM042691.1:315907390-317275311 GCA_023614405.1 Avena insularis
AAACAACTCTTCTATCATTTTAGGATTGAGTTAACTCCTTTAATTATCATATTGATCTTATTCACTTCCAATACTCCCATCCTATGGATGATATTAAAATCTAGCATTAGCACTTACCTCTTCTTACTTCTTTCTCTATAGGCCTTAAGTGAATGCTATGATATGGTCAAGAGTTGATAGGTCAAGAATTGGTGAATCAATGGTTGATTACTCAACATTGATGAACAACAGATACTAGAATAAAGTTCAATAGAGATGATAAGGATTGATATGGAAAGAAAGATATATGGTGAATGATCCTGACTTGGTTTCTTTCCTAATCAATCTCATTGAAGAGTTGAGGTTAGGTATTTACCATGATACCCATGGTATAAGTAAATGATATTAAGATAAATCAATATTTAATTGTTCCATTCATATTACTTAAGTTATGTTTATAACTTGGTATTCATGAGTGTGTAATGAATACTAAGATATGATTACTTAAGGATCAAATATAAATCATTAAGTAATGTATTAGGGTTTAACTTTTTATTACATTTGATCTACCCTTAGATCAAATCATGTTTACCCAAAATAAGGGTTTAGCAAAGGTCATATTGAAACTTATCGCAGTCAACTTGATGATCTACTTCAATTCCATCAAGTTGAGAGAAGCTTCAATCACTTTGACAGGTTTTTATTTAAAAGCGCGAAAATTATTCATATTTTCTATGCATGAATGCAATGCACACATCTGGGTTCAGCTTATTTCTAAGCTCTAATACTGGGATGTTATAGTTGTTGGGATCCTTGTCCGGATCTGATCACTGTGCCCCCGTGAACCGCTCCCCCTACTCATGTTAGATGGCTAGATGAAGCTCATCACCATGCAACACCGGCGGAATCGGGATGATGACTCTACTCAGCATCCACCCGCTGGGACAAATGTAGTCCGGAGGCGCCGGATAGTTCGCCTCGTACAAGGCACAGGACTCCCACTCATGAAGCCAACATCGGCCGGAGTACATTATGGTGGACATGTGGTTGGGGGCGTAGAGCGAAGGAGGGGATGCTACGAGCATACCATGGGACACAGTGGATTGTGAGAGGGAGATGCCTGATGGGCACCTTCTTATGAATGTCGGCCATTAATGAGAAGCGTATGAGGCCGGTAGGGCATCAACGGCAACATAGTGTCTCCGGGCACGGTTAACAAGGAGAAGGGGCAGTAGTGGGGCTAGAAAGGAAGTAGATTCATGCGACCAGCGCAGGCATTTCAGCGGCCACCATTAATGTGAAGCGTTGGAGGCATTTATGGGGTTGCTGCTATGCGGGCCAAGAGCCGGCGAGAGGAGCAGCAGGGGGTGGCTCATGTCAGGAGGGATCTACAAGGAGAGAGGGAGACATAGGGGAGCACAGGCATGCTTAGAATCTGACCACGAGCGTACAAAGGGTCAGCGAAACGAGGCAAAGTCGGGATCAACGACGAATGGTGACAACTGACGACATGAAGGAAGCTCGATTGGGTAGCTCCTTCACAATTTAGCTTGCGTGACTTGAAAGGAAGATCAAGGACGGCGAGAGTATGCTCAATATGTGCTCGTTGAGGCCTTGGACGGCCGGGAATGTCAGGGATCCGGCGAGGTCCGGGGCTATGGTTTTGGGCACAAGGAGGTACAAGAGGGGACGAGAAAGAGGGGAAGTGAGGCACGACTAGGGTTCGTATGGCATCACAGGGGATCTTGTAGGCAACCCGAGGCGATGGCGTGCATCACGGCGACAAGGCGGTGCATCGGGTGGTAGGAGGCAAGCCACCTAACCGCTTCTTCATTGGGAAGGAAGAATAAGATCGAGACGAGGGTCGAACCAGTATCGACCAAGTCGGTTTGCCGCTTGGACGAGATGGGTTGCGGCAAATCAAGGGAATCTGGCTGCTGCTGTTGCGATGTGTGGCAGATAGGAGAGTAGAAGACGGGCTACTGGCATAGTTAGGGTTAGGGAAATGTTTTATTTTCTAAAACCTTTTTGTTTTTCTTATTTTCCTTTTCTCTTTCGTATTTTCAAACATGATATGTTTTGTACTAATTAAAAACTCAAACACTACTCAAAATACTTTGAAAACACTCTTGAGCCCATTTGTACAATAAGGCTCCACATAGTTTTTGTTTTTCAAATTTGAAACCATTTTTTAAGATGGTTTTAGATAGAGAGAAAGATAAGGGTTTTAGGGTTTCTTTTTCTCTATTGGTTACTATTCGAATTTTCTTTAGTTTAGATGCATGCATGCAATGCTTATGATGCACCAGAGCAAACCCAAAATAGGATTAGCAAAACTAGGGATGTTTCAGGCGGCAGCTAGGTTTTGGAAGAGCCTAGATCTGATACCACGTGAATATTATTGTGGGAGAATCGATAGCTCTTCAGAGTATCGGTTAGAGCATCTCCACTAGCATTCCCAGGAGGGCCTCCCTAGGCTGTCGTTTTCATCCAGACGACAAAAAATCGCCTAGTCGCAATCCTAGGCACCCATTTTTTTGTTAGATTTGGCCCATTTAACATCCGGGATTCACAGGCCGAACCCGGGGCACCGGGAACCGCCTGGGAACACCAGATGAAGCGGAAAAAAGGGTGGGCCAACCCTGTCAGTGACACATCCTATTCCCCACCACGATTCTGCTCTCTCGTGGTACATAGCTTTCTCCCACCAGCCCCCTCACCACCATGTCGTCGCTGGCGAAGCCCCGCCCCGCCCAGCCGAATCCATGCCTATAGAAAGGTCTGCCACTTCTGCCACATCCTTTCCCTCGGCGCAAGCCTTGTTTCTCCTTATCCATCCTTCATCGTAGCTCGGCTTCATCCCAAGCTCTCGTCCACCTCGCCCGTGAAGTGTTAGGCATTTTGCTGGTTCAGCCATGAACTCCGACGACGAGGAGATGTCTGCCCTGTTGCTAGAGGAAGAGACCGCTGTAGCCGCCGAAGTTGAAGAACACACACAGATCCTCGGCTCCTTGGCCCGGATGTACACGCAGACTATAGCTCCGAAGCGTAGAGGCTCGGCGAAGGGTCGCCGGAAGTGCAAAGCAAGGCAACAGATGGAGGGCTACTGCATGTTGTACGCCGACTACTACTTGCCGACGAGCCACTGCATGAAGAGGGTTTCGGAACCGTTTTTTGATGATCCGAAAACTGTTCCTCGAGATCATGCATGCCATCCGGGAGTTTGGCCCCTATTTCGTATGCAAGAAGGACTGCATCGGCATGGTAGGGTTTTCCTCACTATAGAAGTGCACGGTGGCGATGCGGTTGCTTGCATACGGAGCTCAGGGTGACAGTGTCAATGACTATCTCCGCATGACCGTGTCCATCGCCATCGATTGCTTGTACAGGTTCTACAGGGCAGTGATTGCAGTGTTTGGACCACAATACTTGAGAACACCCAATGCTAAAGACACTTCTCGGATCCTCACATCCAATGAAAGTAGAGGATTTCATGGGATGCTCGGAAGCATCGACTGCATGCATTGGCACTGGAAGAACTGTCCATTTTCTTGGCAAGGAATGTACTAATGGCCACAAAGGAGGTTGCATTGTGATACTCAAGGCAGTTGCTACACATGATCTTTGGATTTGGCACTCCTTCTTTGGCATGGCAGGATCGAACAACGACATCAACGTCCTCTAGTCCTCAAATGTATTTGCCAAGCATGTTGAGGGTCATGCTCGCCCTGTGGACTTTAAGATCAACAGGCACCACTGCAACAAGGGATACTATCTTGCAGATGGCATCTATCCAAGATGGCTAATATTTGTGAAGACTATCTCAAGACCCATGATCCCCAAGCATGCTCAGTTTGCCAAGGAAAAAGAAGCTTGCAGGAAGGACGTGGAGAGGGCATTTGGTGTGCTCCATATGAGATTTGTAGTTGTCCGGTTCCTGCTATGACCTGGTCGAAAGATCACATATGGAAAGTGATGAACTGTTGTGTGACCTTGCACAACATGATTATTGAGGATGAGCGGAAGCATCCAGTGGATTTGGTCGAGCGGGACGATCCATACTACAGACGTGGGCCTATTGTAGAGCTTGATCACCTGACGTCGGTATTATGGGTTGCCTTCATCCCCATGCGTCAGGAGATTCGAGACCCGACAGTGCATCAATAGTTGCAAGATGATCTGCTGGAGCACGTATGGATACGCAAGGGCAACACATAGTACCTATGTCGAACATGATCTGGCCGAACCAGGCCGAACTTTTTTTGTGTGGAAAGGATCATATATTAATATCGCAAACATACCAATCACACCTAGCCTCTGCAACAACACATTGCCCTAGTGGCTTTACGGATGCACACATCCAATAAAAGAAGAAGAATTACAAAAAATAAAAGTCCCACTACACTGATCTATTCCAGGAAATAGCAGAACTACCACCACCAAGACGGCACTAGAAGTCCATCTTCTCCAAAAGCGAAGCCTCCAAGAAGGGAACAGTGCATAAACACCGTCATCCCCCAATCATAGATCTTAGGTTTTCACGCTGAAGAAAGTCCTCACTCTCAAAACAATATCTTCAACAAGGCCATTGCCAGGCACAACTAATTAAGGCCAGACCATGAGTTTTCACCCTGAAAGGTAGGGCTGTGAACTTCTCCTGCACCGTCGCCCCCACTTGCATGCAACTGTTCCAAGTCACGATTCACGAAGTGAATTCCTCATCACCATCCACACTCGAACCACCATTGTCAGTCCTTAGATCTCGGTCTCCATGACATTCTCCGCCAGCACCATGGGACGAGAACATGCCTCATGATATTAACAGCCAACAAAGCTTCGAATGGCTCCCTCTAAACCCAAACGGTCAGATCAAACATGGGTGCACACGACCGAATCCCACCCGATCCAGCGATCTCCCGGCATGTACGCACCGTGGAGTTTGCTAGTGGAGCCTTTCGGAACACGACACTACAATTAGATCAATGGAGACAAACATCAAGCGGATCTTCGTCTTGGCATGAGATGAACCCTAGGACCACCTCTTTTGTTCAATCCGGGCCAGCATACCCCATGCCACCAACCTGAGGTAGAGGAGAAGACGGTCCAGCATGCCAACGAAGCGACTCGCTAGATCCTAGCGTGCAGCTGCCTACGCAACCAGAGGTCTAGATCGGATCCAGGCCCGACCTGATGCAACTGCCGACCGCCATGGCGGCCGCACGTCAGCGCCGCGAGGAGGTCCTCGCTGAATCGCCTCCATTGCTGCCACCGCAACACCTTCTCCTCCTCAAGCCCTCAATCCGCGTCGCCCGTAAGGCGACGGGCCTAGGCCGACACTCTAGGCCTACGTCATGTCGCTGCTGCCCTCAAAGCAGATTCGGAAGCACCCGCCGCCTGGCCAAGGTCACCGCCCTTACCACCGCCCACGCCCCGCTCCGTCGGCTCCGCCCTAGCCGTCCCTCCAAAGAAGACGCTGCATCCTCCCCCTCCCCAGTACCTTAAGCACCAGGGGCCGCCACCACCGTGGCCAACTCCAGCGGCAGCGGCGGAAACGGGGGCCGCCCTAGGCGGTTTTGAGGCAGTGGCGCGAGATTTCCCCGGGTCGCCCCAGGGGACGACACGGGAGCCCTCTGTTCTTTGACGAACTAGGCCAAACTATGTTGTGTTTCAATCTATGACGAACTATGCTGAACTTTGTTTGTTTAATTCATGTCAAACTATGTCAAATTCGGGCGAAATGTCGCCGGTATTGCCTTGCTCCAACGCCATGTCTAAAAAAACAAGTAAAAAACTGGTTGTTTCTAGGCCAAAAAGTTACATACATCCGGACCTAAATAGCGCCGAATTTTTAGCGTGTGTTGATATAGAGGATGGAACGACCTCAACTGTGGCTATCATAGCGGTTGAGAGAGAGGAAAAACAGAAGGGACATCGGACTTAAACGTTGCACACATATACGTTGCACACATATTAACGTGACAGGTCTAAAATAATTATGTCCAACAGGATGGACTTCGTGCGGGCTACCAAACGCGTTTAGCTCAACTAGCAGCACCATCCCAGTGATGCACCAAGTATATACGGTGAATTACTGAATTATACCATACGAAACGAGCTCGTGCACGCGTACAGAGACATAATCATCGTAGCTTCTCCGAGACATCGATCGCCTAGCGCGGGTTTATACGTACATATATGCAGTACATACGTGTTTGCTATGAGTGCGTTGCTAGTCGGATGTGAGCTGATAGATGGCGCGAAAAATGGATATTTTACCGAAGTGGCACACGCTCAGGCTGCCCATGATGAATGTAAATTGGAGGGTGGCTAGCATCATCTTGCAGCAATCGATCTTAACTCCTACTTGCATGTAGACGTAGGTGCCACGCCAATCATCCTGTCGCCTGGAAATACGGTATCGAATATAGTACTTCAAGACATCTATTTTAAGACGGAGGAAGTACTACAGTTGATCCATAACAAGTGTTGTAGTTTTGAATTAGAGTTAGTTTAAAACTATGACCCTTATTATGGATCGGAGATAGCAAGAAATACTAAGGCTTAACCATTTAACATTTTCAAAGTAAAGCTAAAATTTCACGATCTCTACATGTTGCAATACACACAAACACAATTTTATTAAAAGACATGTAGGATACAAAACCGGTTCACCAACATACAAGCAAAGTATCCACACAAAAAATACAAGCAAAGTACAGAATTAGAAGCTAACAATGGAAACACCATAACAAGGACCAGACGAAAAAACCACCTACGAAAAATTCACAATTCTAATGTGGCAACGCCCTTAATAAGGAAATACACACTCACATCCATATCACCCTGCCAGACTATGAAGGTTAGGAAAATAGTTTTCTTCGTAAACGCAGTGGCCTACCAATCAAGGTAAGAACATTGAGAGGAAGACAACATCTTCAACAAGGAGAGACCAGAAGTGTGTCGTTAAAAGGTCTGACTAATGAAGGCCAGATTATAAGTTCTCATCTTTACAGAGTTAATAGCATAGAACTACCAGTTTCTGAGCAAAATTTCGGAAATCTACCAGTTTACGATTTCGCAGCAAAAATCTGCCACATTTGGCGTCCGTTTTCTCAAATAGCACTAAACGCCCGCTGAACACGAATTGACACCAGATCTGACAGGGTTGGCCCACCGTAATCGATGACGTGGCAGGACTGGACGGCGAGCGGCACGGCCGTTAACGCCCGTTCACGGCAGGAGTGGGGCCCACTACTTGGCGCTGTCCTAACGCGCTGGGTCTTCCTCCCGACCGTTTTCTTCCCCACCGCCCACGCTCCTGCGACAGAGCGCCACCGCCGACCGACCCGCCATTGCCGTCGCCGTCCCAGTCGAGCGCAGCCCTCTCCATGCCTAGCTGGCACGACGGTTCTGAGTCGAGCAACTCCTACGTAGGGGTAAGCTCCAGTCCATCTCCCTCCCCCCATTGTCAAATTAGGGTTCTTCCGAAATTGGGATTTGTTGATTTGTCGTCAAATTAGGTCGATTAAAGTTGATTTCTTCTTTGATTAGGACCTCTCATGCCTGGACTATGCTCCTAATGTGATTGATGACCCGCTATTTTGCGGGATAGCCGTGGGCGCCGAGCGGTGTGACATGCACAAGCTGGAGCCGCGCAGATGCGTAGCCTTTGATGGGACAGACACAGGGAGGAGATTCTACATGTGCCAGATTGAAAATGTAAGTTATTTACTCCATCCTTGTTACTGTCAAGCTTAGTTTTTGATTACTGCAACTGACATAGTTTACTCAAGCTTAAACCACTGCCATAGTTTAGTTACTGACATAGTTTAATCAAACTTAAACCACTGACATAGTTTAGTTACTGCCACTGACATAGTTTAGTTTACTCAAGCTTAAGCATGCCCATCCTATGTTTAATTTGAATGAAATGCTTATAACCATGCTATGTTTAATTTGCAGCAAGCAATCAACTATGGTTTCCAGTCTTGGATAGATAAAGAGTGGCCTGACACTCTCAATAATGCACTAAGCAAGTTGTAGTCAATATATGATGACTGCAGTAGCACTATGATGTTTGAGAGAGTCGAGAGAAGGAGCAGGGAGCTTCAGGAGCAGAAACACATAGAAGCTTTGAAGAATGAGGTTGAGGTGCTAAAAAATGCAAAAAAAGAACTGAAGAATGTGTTAAAATCCCAGGCTGATGTGTTTAGGGTCAAACAAAACAAGGTAGAGGCTGGAAGAGATGCCCTGCTGGAAGAGAAGAAGAAGTGGGAGGCAGAAAGAGCTGTTCTGCTGGAAGAGAAGAAGAAGTGGGAGGCAGAAAGAGTTGTCCTGAAGGAAGAGAAGAAGAAGCTGGAGTATACCATCTATGAAATGTTCCAGGCAAGTCATGAGAACAAAGTAAAGCTGAAGAAAATCAAAGCTATCTGTGATGAGTGATCCTTCTATTACTGTAATGTTTGTTGTGGAACTATCTATGTAATCCTTTTATTATGGAACTATCTATGTAATCTTAGCTATGTAATGGAACTATCTATGTGATCCTTTTATTATCTGTTATGGAACTATCTATGTAATCTTAGCTATGTAATGGCACCTTGAATCTCTTGGTTCGGCTGTGTGTGTCTTGGATTTGAAATAAAGTCCCTTTTTTTCTTTTTGTTCAGCTGCATGTGCCTTGGATTTCAAATAAAGTGCACCATTTTCAAAGGGTTCAAGCTAAGATGAAAAATACTAGTGCATGATGCAAACTACATATGAAATAAAGTACACAATGATCAACAAAATCTCCATAGTTTAGCACAAATAGTTTTGCATATCAACTGGATATGTCTTACATAGTTTTGCAACATAGGTAGATAGGTTCAGCACAAATAGATAGGTCCAGCACAAATAGATAGGTCCAACACACATTTAGCAGCACAAATACATAGGTCCATCAAATTAACTAAGAAACATGAATTATTTTCTAGCATTTGAACTGTCAGCAACAGGCTTCTGACCCTTCTTCCTGTAGCTGCCATATTTACCAGCAGTAAGGTAACCTTGCATCCTAATGCAAAAAGTTTGCTCATTTGCAATCTTGGAGGCTGTCAAGTAGAACTCACACCCCTGTTTCTTGCCTTCATCAGTGCACCACACAATGATCCTGGAAGGAGTGTTCCTGTGAAAGTGGAAGTTCCTGAGCTGGGCTATGTGGTAGTTTCTGAGAGCTACTCTGAACTGGTAAACATCTTGGAAGCAAAGCTTGATGCAGAATTGTAAGTGGGGTTCTACTCTATTGGGATCATACCACATCCTCTTCTTCATCTTCTTTAACTTTCTCTTCTTGCCACTTGCTAGTGTGTACTTCTGAACTGCCCCATCATCATCACTATCCCCTATATCTTTTGGACTGAGGTCCTCATCACTGGAAGGAATGAAAGAATGGAATGGTGATTCCTCTGCCTCATGGTGAAAGTTGCTAGTTGGGCATGGCCTAGCTACCTTTTTCTTGGCAAAATAGTCATCCTCAACAGCCTCCTCATTTGTTTCTATGTCATTTTCTGTTTCTACATCATCAAAGAACTCCTCCACATCCGTGTCCCCTTCAAAATGCAGACAAGGGTCCTCTCTCTGCTTCTTCATTTGTTCCATTTTCTCCATTATTGCAACAGCTTCATGGTCCATGGCTTTCTCCCTTTTCTCACTCCTTAATTTCTTAATTAGTTCTAACTCAGCAGCAACCTGTCTGTTGTGCTCTCTCTTGTGCTCTTCAAAGTTAACCTGGCTAGGATACATTCACTCCTCATTCTCTGAATCAGCATTCTCTGAATCAGCATTCTCTGAATCACCATTCTCTGAATCTTCATGGATAACTTGTACAGCAACACTCTGTTTTTCATTATGTATCATCTCTGGTTCAGAAAAATTACAGCTTTCTTGAGTGCCCATGAACAACACATCAGAAAAATCAATTGCCACTGGCACAATTTCTTGCTCATCATCATCTGATATTAAGTTGTAGCTCACACCATCTGAATCAACTGATAGTTTCACTGGTTCTTGTATCATCTCTGGTTCTTCTTCTCCAATGTTAAGGTCAGCTGGCCATTCTACATTTTTACTGAGAACATTGATATTCAAAACACTGTCAGCTTCATAAATGGCCAGCATCTCCCTTACATTGGCCATGCTTTCAATTGCCATCATCCCATCCCATCCTGTCCTTTCCCCCTTTTCCCTCACAAAATACATGCTGTCCCTATGTCCATACCCATGACACTCTACTAAAGCTGCCAGATTCGACACTGTTATGTCAGATCTACTAAGTGTCCTCTCCAGATTGTCTTCCCCATGAAAATGAAACCTGATCTCCCAAATGTCATCATCTAGGCTACAAAAATTACAAACAAAACCAGATGGCATATTCAGTAACAGATGATGACAGCCAAATTGAAGAGATCAGTACTAGATGATGACAGCCACATTGAACACAATTGGAGAGGGTGACAGCCACATTCAACAGATTTAATACCATGGAAGCCCATTGAGTGGCGAATTAATAGATCATAACTAGACAGAGGGGAAGAATGGGGAGAGAAAAAATGACTTACTCGACTCCACCGAGTGGGGAAGCCCATCAATGGCTGCTTTTCGATGGAGACGAGATCACCGCCCACGCCAGTGCAGCCGCTGACCTTGCCTCCTGGTTCAGCACCGGCGGCGGCGGCGAATCAATTGAGCCCACACCACCGCGGACAGATCCCACGCCACTGCGGATAGATTCGGTGCCGCCCGCGAATGAACCAGCACTTCCACCGCCGTAGCTTGTTCTGCCGCCGCCGGCGGCGCCGCTGGGAGTCGTCGCCATCGCCCAAGGTCAGACGCACGCTTTGGACATGAGCTAGTAACTGAAACCTACCGCCTTAGGACAACGCCAAGTAACGGGCGTTAACGGCCGTGCCGCTCGCCGTCCGGTCCTGCCACGTCATCGATTACGGTGGGCCAATCCTGTCAGATCTGGTGTCAATTCGCTTTCAGCGGGCGTTTAGTGCTATTTGAGAAAACGGACGCCAAATGTGGCAGATTTTTGCTACGAAATCGTAAACTGGTAGATTTTCAAAATTTTGCCCAGAAACTGGTAGTTCTATGCTATTAACTCCATCTTTACATGAAGTTATACTCCCGTCGTGATCTTCATGGTCGAATCCACCTGAATCCGGCATGGTGTCCTTGATCGTGCATCAATCTAATCAAGATCAACCTTGTGTCAAACAAAATCAGCGCTCCTCCACCTCACATCTTAAGCTCCACTCGTCAATGAAGGAAGGACAACGACACCATGAGCGACCATGGTGATACGTTGATATGGATTCACTGGTGGGCACATCGTTGCATGCACGCAACACACAACAATGACAAAGAGCCTCCTCATTGCATCACCACATATACCTCACATGAAAGAGCAACCCCACCTCTTCTTGCGGTGGCTAGCCAAGCAAATCTTAACGAGTATCGGATGTGATCGCGCTTGTAGGGCTCCAGCTGTTTGGACATCATGAACTATGTGAATTTTCGCCCAGTTTCTGGCCCAACAAGGGTGTAAGCATGACACCATACATTATCTTTCTCAAGTCCTCTTTTCCCCCAAGGCTTGGTTTGCGATTTGTGAGTTATATGGAGTTGTTATTATTTAATAATTTGCTTGTAGAAATTAGCCACAACATTAGGAAACTTTGGTCAAACCAAAACTAAAATAGACAAAAGCAGATGGGACAAAAATGGTTATGATAATACACGGAATACCAGACGAAGCCTAAAACACACGACCAAGTTGTGGGGCTTAGCTCTAATTCCGAAAAACTTTACAAGGATTATGTGTTTGGAACAAGGGAATGGTATCCCCTTTTTTCCATCGAAGAAATAGCATCTTAATTTATTGGTTCATACGATGTCCTTTGGAGCAAATTTGGAAAAAGAAATCAATGGTTCGATACGACTTCTATGATCTAGGGTTCCTTTTGTTTCCATGAATTCTAGAACACATCTTAGAATGTCATGTACTCTTCAATACCACGTGAATGGAATTTCACAATATTAGTAATCAAGAGCATTTGACAGACCACATAAAAATGAACTGTAACAAGATGTTTGAGTGGATGAAATTTTTCATTCAAATTAGAGTGCAAAAGATTTTTTCTAGATTTTTTTTAGGATTTTAATCCGGTGAATCAAATGACCATCTCAGGGAATTTTCAAAAAAAAATAAATCCTCTAAACTTCAAAATAGTTCATTTGAATCAAGGACATTCTTAGTGCGAAATTTATGTATAATAAATGAAGTGTTATGTCTTATATATAGCTTAATGTGTTAATCTCTCTCTCTCACTAGGATAAGAAAAATAAAGGAATAGAAAGCATATAGGATTGGGATATCCTGTCTACTTGAATCTTGTGGGAGGAGAAATTCTTTTTGATTGTGGTGAAGGAACTTTTCATGAGGTCTAACCTAATGCTATTTTCCTATAAATTACACCACAACCTTTCAATGGGATTAGTTCCTGTTAGATAATGACACTATGAATCAAATAACTTTAGCGGTAAAATTTTCATAGGGTTTCAATCCTACACGAATCCTGAGAAATTCCCATGAATCAAAAGCCTTAGTGGGATGTTTTTATCGAAAGTGGCCATTCTTAGTGAAATTCTCTCGAAATAGGCTTTCATCCGCTTTATAAATAAAGCACACATGTGAGACCGCTCCTGGGCCAGACAGCACAACTCTCAAAGGAACAACACGATACAGGGATCAAACACAGGCAAATCCAAAACAAAAGCAAGAAGAAAGAAAAGAAAACAAAGCCGACATCGGCGAACACGGAGAAGATTCGCAAATGTTGCGCCCACCAGAGAAGTACCACCACACCGCTAGTAATCCAAAGCGCCGCGTACCAAAGCAGCACCTCCAAGAAGGAGAGTGACGATGACGACACTGCTGCCCGAACTAGTCCTAGGGTTTTCCCGGTACACCATGGGAGGCGTGGAGGAGATGCCCTCAACGCCCTTCAAGAAGGACGGCGATACCCGAAGGCGTCACCGTGCCGGTGTCAAAGTGACAATGATTTCTCCCGATCCCTCCCACGACCCTCCTGTCCGCTTTGTATTGCTCCACCAAGCTTGCTGCCCACGTGCACGCGCCCACACGGTCTTGAAGTCTTCACCGCCGTCACACCGTGGACCCTGGAGCGAGGGCGGTAGGAGCGAGAGATCGGGGCCATCGGCGAGGATAGGCATGGCATCAGCACGCGGGAGAGAACTACCTCCACCGCCAGAAGGCGATAGCCGACCGGATGCGGCAGCAGGCCATACCAGGCCTTCTTGGCCCGGCCGAGCCCGTCAAGGCTCGTAAAGTCCCGCCGCCGCACTGCAACAAGGGTGCCTTCGAATAGGCCACCCCTAGCACCAGGCTCAACTCCTCCCTCCACCAATGGATCCGCCACCTTGACAAATCCCCGCCACCAAGCAGCATCATCGTCGCCATCGAGCCCACCCGGGCCAGCCGGACCGCCATCAGTCTGAGGAACAACTTCCGAACTTCGCCACCCCATGGACAAAGGAACGGCCGCGCAAACCACCTTTCGGGGCCGTCGCCCCAGCATCCAAAATCTCGCACCTGCCGGTCGAACTCACAGTACCCGAACTGGGACTGCTAGGCGGTCGCCGGATCTTGCCCTCACGGGCCAAATATAGCACCCTAGCCACACCATGGCTAGGGGGTGGGATCCCAGCTGCACTAGAAGCCCCTAAAACCGCTAGGACACCGGGGCCCGCCCCACCCAGATCGGGCCCAAATGGGCCTAGATCTGGCTGAGTGGACCTGGATCGGGTCGAGGCTCCATCGTCCCTAGTCAGCACCACCCATTGTCGTCCTGGAGCCTTCCAACGACGTCCACCACCACCAGCTCGAAGACGCGCCGGCGCACTTCACCCCGCCGCCAGCCCGCGAAGAACTCCGGCCCAAAGCCGAAACTGCGTGTTCCGCCACGGCCGCAGAGCCTGGGTCGCCGCCGCCATGAAGCCGCCACGCCGCCGCTGGAGCCGCTGCGCCGTCGTGCCCCTCACCAGCAAGGCGCCCAGGCGTCTCGCCCCGCAGGGAGACCTCCACGCGAGGGAAAAGGGAGGGCCTCAGTGGCCAAAAGACGGCCGACCGGTGACGCCTGCTCGATTACGGAGAGGAGAGAAGGGAGGAGGGGCACAGGCGGCGGGCTAGGGTTCCCTCCCCGTCGCCCCAGGGTCCCGTGGCAATCAAATCCTTAGTGGAATTCTAGATGGTTTTTACCACCGTTTCAAAATATAATATGTTTCACTTGACTATTTTAGCCTTCCAAAATTTCTTATATTTAATAACAGAGGTGTATTTCACAATCGATATTCATAGGCCATCTGATAAGTCTCGTACTTTGTACTTCCACAAATCACAATAACAAATCGGATTGTTCTCAATATCAATTTATAAATTCTTTATTGCAAAACCTACTCTTATTTCTATGTCGGCATTCTCAAATTTTCTCTCTTTTACGTAGCAGAAATTTTATAGATACGCATTTTCAAAATATGCGCACTTTTTTGTGTGCAACTCTAGATTGGCAATACCGTAAACTTCTTCACACCAGCAGGTTGAGCGCTGGGTCCTGTACTTGTGCTGCATGCGCAGTCACGCAGATGTGTGCTCGTGTGAGTATGTTGTGTATGGCCCACACAAGGAGTTCCGACTCCAACCTTAACAAGCCGAGCTCCCGCCAAGTGTACACTGCTCCTGACCAATTGGATAAGCCGGGGCCTTCACCTCCTTCGTCGCCACCCGCCACTACTCGATCTCCGGCCGTCGCATTCTTCACGACTCCTCCAGGAGCCATCCCCAACCTTCTAGAACTCTCACCTTCCTCCTCCTTCCGAACCATTTTAAGCTCCGCCATGAGCTCGATCGCAGAATCTCCACAGCAAAATCAAAGCACCAGATCGAACAAAATCAAGCTCAGAGCCACCGCCAATGGCATCTACCTCTCTCGTGGCCTCTATCGTGTGCAGCGGAAGCAGCACTGGTAAAAGCACAGCCATATCAAGGAGCTTCTGCAAGAACCTTTACAGGCTCCCTATCAAGCCTGCCAGGAGCAGCCCCCTCGTCAGGTGCTCGCTGCAGGAGCAGCAAGATCAGGCGAAGGAGAACCGCCCGGGCTCTTCCATTGCCGTTGCTCCTGACGAGCGAAAGTTCGAGGATTTGAAGGCGTCCTCGCCTCATGCCGGCGTAGGAGGGGATCATCAGGAAGGAGGTGATGGCGAGGACGGCGAGAAGAAGAGGAGGGAGGAGCAGCAGGAGGTGGACTGGAGGTCTGACGAGGAGTTCAAGAAGTTCATGGGCAACCCGTCCATCGAGGCCGCCATCAAGCTCGAGAAGCAGCGCGCCGACCGGAAGCTCCGGGAGCTCGACCGCGAGCCCGACGCCAGCCCGGTCTCCGGCCTGCTCCGGGGGTTCATCAAGGAGACGCTGGAACGGGAGAAGCAGAGGCTGGAGCAGGCCGAGCAGACCTTCAAGGCGCTCGACCTCAACAAGGTATCATCACTTGCAGGGGCCTGATCACTTGTTCTGCATTCTGCTAGCTAACTGGGAAAAAATCGGTTGAATACTTGAATTGGAGATGGGAAACTGATGAAGATTTGTTGATCTCTGCTCTAATGTTGCAGCTGAAGAGCTGTTTTGGGTACGACACGTTCTTCGCGGTGGACGTGCGGAGGTTCGGCGACGGCGGCATCTTCATCGGCAACCTTAGGAAGCCTATCGAGGAGGTGAGGCCGAAGCTGGAGAAGAAGATCGCCGAGGCGGCCGGGACAGAGGTCACCCTATGGTTCATGGAGGAGAGGAACGACGACATCACAAAGCAGGTAATCATCTCGTGCCCAGCCCCTATGATCACCATCTAATTAATCGCACTCCAATAGTGAGTTGCAAAGCAAACTTGAAATGCCTGCACTTCAGGATTACTGACAGTAACGGCATTTGGTTCAGGTCTGCATGGTGCAGCCGAAAGCAGAGATCGAGCTGCAGCTGGAGGTGACCAAGCTGAGCACGCCATGGGGCTACCTGAGCGCCGTGGCGTTGGCCGTCACGACCTTCGGGACCATAGCTCTCATGAGCGGCTTCTTCCTCAAGCCCGGCGCGTCCTTCGACGACTACGTCTCCGACGTCCTCCCCCTCTTCGGAGGCTTCCTCTCCATCCTCGGCGTATCCGAGGTACTACGTCTATATTCAGCGTCTCTTGCATATTCCCCTTTGCTATGATCATCTTGGGACGAATGACAAACTCGTATCTTTCAGATTGCGACGAGGTTGACGGCGGCGAGCTACGGCGTGAAGCTGAGCCCGTCGTTGCTGGTGCCGTCCAACTGGACCGGGTGTCTCGGCGTGATGAACAACTACGAGTCGCTGCTGCCGAACAAGAAGGCCCTGTTCGACATCCCCGTCGCCCGCACGGCCAGCGCGTACCTGACGTCCGTGGTGCTCGCCGTCTCGGCCTTCATCGTCGACGGCAGCTTCAACGGCGGCGAGAACGCCCTGTAAGTACTAGTTCATCTACCATACAGCTCGCCATTGTTACTGCCAAGTGCAACCAGAGATCTGACGTGACATTTTGCCTGGCGGCAGGTTCATACGGCCGGAGTTCTTCTACAACAACCCGCTGCTGTCGTTCGTGCAGCAGGTGATCGGGCCGTACGCGGACGAGCTCGGGAACGTGCTGCCCAACGCGGTGGAGGGCGTGGGCGTGCCGGTGGACCCGCTGGCGTTCGCGGGGCTGCTGGGGATCGTCGTCACGTCGCTGAACCTGCTGCCGATCGGGCGGCTGGAGGGCGGCCGGATCGCGCAGGCGCTGTTCGGCCGGAGGACGGCGGCGCTGCTGTCGTTCGGCACATCGCTGCTGCTGGGAGTGGGCGCCGTCAGCGGCAGCGTGCTGTGCCTGGGGTGGGGGCTCTTCGCCACCTTCATCCGCGGCGGGGAGGAGATCCCGGCGCAGGACGAGATCACGCCGCTCGGCAGCGAGCGCTACGCGTGGGGGTTCGTGCTCGCCGTCCTCTGTCTCCACACGCTATTCCCTAACGGCGGCGGGACGTACTCCAGCTCCTTCCTCGGCGAGCCCTTCTTCAGGGGCGGCATCTAGACCCGCCGGCAGGCACTGGGGTAGAACCGTAGAGGTAGTTGGGGTTGCTGCCTGCGTTTCCACCTCCAATTAGTGTCAGTGTGTATAGTACCGTAGCATTTTACTAACCACTAGATTTTCAAAGTTTAAGAGCTCCTTGTCTTTTTCCTTTCTCACCCCCAAAATTATATGGTACAAATGATAGTGTCTTCCCTTTATTTTGAGAGATGTTCTCCATGAAGCTACATCATTGGCCTACTTTCCTTTCTCCTGTTTCAAGGAAACTTGATATGTGCAAAGTGGGAAATTATACATTTGGAAGCATGAAGGACCAAGCATTCGTGACCGAGTAACAAACATGTCAACTATTCATCGAAGAGTTAGTACATGGTGGAACCCCAGTGATATATTCACATGTTCTCGATCAAGTAGAGACATTTTTCAAGATCAAGAGGAGCAGTTTATTCATCAGAAGAATTATTGGGTCAAGCTGCATACATAATCATAAGTGGTTGATCAGCTACATCTTAATATTAGCATAAGTGACATCGCCTCATGCGATCTTATCAAAGAACTCGTCTTGCATGAGCTCCAACTATGTTCTAATACAGTCGTCTTCGCCTTCAAAATTTTACTTACACCATAGAGATTGTTGAACCTAGTGCTCGCCTGGTCGGTGGCAACCATTGCCTGTTTGAGCTTCAGGTGTCACCACCTCCGTACCAGCGATGTGAGCAACTGAAAGGATAAAAGGTTGTTAGCATTTATCCTAACTGTTCAAGACGTTCAACCGGTCATTATCCATGAGTGGTGAAAAACAGTTTACATAGGAGCAAAGATGACTTTTCAACTGAAATCAAGAAACACACAGCCTTTGAATAGTACATACTCGTAGTAGTTTTTTCCCTAAAGAATAAGTAGATTTAATAAGACATTTTCAACATTGCTACAAAATATCCTTCTCCATTCATGATAAGTTTAAATTGGAACGATCAAATGGAAGTAGCCAATTATGGGGAGAGACTGTCAAGTTATAGGCAACAAGACACAGCAAAGCTTCCACTTTATGTTAAACAAAAATGTTGTCATGTTAGCTATGCGAAATTGACAACTACTTTATATATTTCAACAGAATTGCAATAATACTAATACATGGTAGTATAATTGATAACACAGGCCACTAAAGGTGACTACCCACCTACAATGCACACGAACAAATAAAATGTAGCTTCCCAATATAACCGAGTTTTTTGTAACCATCAGACCTAAAGAAAGGATAGAGCATTTGTTTTGCACTGTATAAAAGAATTTATAAAATATCAAAACAAAGAGGAAACATATGTTTGGTCATGGTTATTAATAGACGAAGGAATCGTGCTACAGTAGGTCTAGGAGATAAATTTTAAGCTAAAATGGTCCTTTGTGCAAACATCTGCGTGAAATCACCAATGTTGTGGTAATTGTTAAAAAAATCTAACCTCAAAAAGCTCAAAGGGGTTTCCCTTTTTGTAGACATCATCCTTCTTGTTCTGTCCAGTGGAAAGAACTTGGGAAGCCAGAGCACGCCATGCAGTTAACAAGACCCCAGTGCTTCCCATGGCCACCAAAATGAAAGGAGTTTGTGGAATATGACCAGAGGCCAGTGAACGAATGGCAATTCCCAACTGAGAGGAGAGAGCGAATCAAAGTCAGTACCAGACATCATTGGATACTTCAGAGCTAATGAAGGCATCAGGCAAAAGAGGTGTAAAGAAATACAGTAATAACATACTAAGACTAATGACTATGCACATTTTTAAAGAGTTCACAACACACATAAATGCAAAGGCAGAATTATGCAAGTTAACAGGGGCTCTCCAGCTTCAGAAGACTATGACCAACTTCGTACATTAGGTTTACATGCACAATTTTTTACTTCCAACGGTCATTGATAATGTGTGAATGGCCACCTTACCTTTTATGTGCGATTTTCTTCGATGCCCAGTTTAGTTCACAGAAATCTAATAATATTACGATGGGTCAACACTCAATGAAGCAAACAACCTCCTGGTTTACATCCTATATCTTGCGGGATAATTGACACACATGTCTAAAATCTTAGAAATGGTCTGAACTGTTACTACTAGCCTACTAGGAGACTTAACACCAAAAGACTGACTGTGCAAAACGACAAATACTCAAAAGCACGACATGTCATCTTGTATGCTGATCTGAATTACAGATTGTGCTTGAAGTTTGTCAATGGTTGTATTGATAAAGGTACATCATAATGTATCCAACATAATGAATTGTGGAGAATCTATGATAGAGCACGTGTTCAGCAGAATGGACTTGATTGATGGAACACGACACTAACAGGCAACAGCTAATTGTATGTTTGTCTGCTACGTAAATGGGTGCACAGTGTTCATAAATATCATAACCTTATAAGTAAACATTACGAAATCCAGATGTGTTCTTCTCGGCAAATTAAGTAATCGCACAACCTAAACACAAAACAGAACACCACCGTTGTTTTTCACAAGAAATTGCTGAGGCAAGGCATGCCATCTTTGATAATAAGGGCTGATTTTCCATTATATCTTTCAGCAGATAACAAGAAGAAAACAGCCCCCAGATTACTTAATTAAAGATTTCCATATTCATACAATGGTTGTGCTGATAAAGGTACGTCACAATGTATCCCCATAGTGAATTATGAGGAATCTATGAGAGAACACGTGTTCAGCAGAATGGACTTGATTGATGGAACATGGCACTAACAGGAATGTTTGTCTGCTACGTAAATGGGTGTACAGTGTTCATAAATATCACAACCTATAAATAAAAATTTCGAAATCCACATGTGTTCTTCTCGACAAATTAAGTACTCCCTCCGTCTCAAAATAGATGTCTTAGATTTTCAAAATTTGGATGAATCTAGACAACTGATTAGTATATAGATTCATCCAAAATTTGAAAAACTTAAGACATTTATTTTGAGACTGAGGGAGTAATACAAAACAATGGATATATGTAATAATGTCCCTCCCAAATCCCAGTTAAAGGTTTAGTCTGGGTTTTGAATTTAAGTGCTAATAATGGGAGATAATTACCGGTATCCCAACAGCCCAGGATTTCGCTGCAACAGTTACAGCATTCCCCACACCATTGCTTCCTTTGGCATCATCTCCAAATCCACCAAGGAAGTAGGCACTGAGCAACCAGCCTGCACAGACGATTATATGAGCAATTTCTCCATCTAACAGATGAGCAGCAAAGGAAAAAAAAACAAAGACGTGGCCTCGTTTTTCTGACCAGCAATGAACGGGTCGGCCGTCTTGAACGTCTCGGCGTCAAGCACGGGCAGGCCGTGGCTCAACCTTCCTATCGCTGAGAAGACCAGGAGGCAAAGCAGATCCCCTCCGGCCAAAAGCCCCACCTTCCTGCAGACGCACGCAACCACGGATCAGCGAGCAGTCCGAAATTCAGAACACAGAAGGGGAATGAAGCGTCGGGGGCTTAGGGATTACGCGTAGGAGACGAGCTTGGACTGAACGTCGGCCTGCCCGGGCTTCTCGACCTGGATGACGCCCTCGAGGGGCACGCGGTCGTCATTGATGCCGACGAGGACCGGGTCCTCGGCGGCGGTGGAGCCGGAGGGCCCCTCGCCCGCGGCCGCGCGGGAAGGAGGGGGCTGCGCCGAGGCGCGTCGGGGCGCGTCGGCGCCGGAGAGCGCGAGGCGGCGGCGGGCGATGCGGGGGTTGGCGAAGAGAGGGTAGGGGTTGGCGCTCTTGTGGCTGGCGGGCGGCTTGGAGGGCAGCCGCCGCGCGGAGAGGGAGCCGTTCCCGGCCTGGCTCACCAGCAGCATCGTCGTGGCTGTACGCCGATTGGTGGGGGCGGGGGCGGGGGCGGCGGTGGCGGTGGCGGGGATAGGGGAGGGGGGATGGGGGGAGAAAGGGAGCTGCGATGGGTTTGAACCGGAATGGATTTCCTCCCGGGTTTGGGTGGTCTAAATTTTGCCTTTGCGGTGTGTACGACGAGGAGCGGCGGGCCCGGAGGAATCGCTGGCTGCGGGGCTGCGCGCGACGGTCACGACTCACGGGATAATCGTGGGTCATTTGCCATTGATTTCGTCGCATGGGAAATAGGGTGGCTCGTTGCGTGCTCATTTCATATGCATGGTTTGGTGAACTTTGGTCTGCTGCATACAAATTATCTTTTGGACAATCGAGTTGCGTTGTTGCAAGCGAATCGTATCGAAAATCACATTTACAAGTCCAGAAAAATCTGAATTCTTTTCTGAATGTAGTCAACCTACAATCATGCAAAATCGCAACACTAATTTTATGAATTGTAGGCTGCAAAAAAAATGATTGAATATGACAACTTTTGGAGTTTTCAAATATGCACCGTTCACTATACTCATATAAAAAATCATTTTGTGTAGTTCAAAATGCAAAGTATTTCAAACTGACATTTTGCATATTCGTGGGATACACATTGAGTACGTCTAGTGTCGTTTTGACAATTTTTTAAAACTTGTAAACATGATTTCAATTTTTTTTAAATCACTAGAGTTCCTGAGACAGAAAGCCCGACTCTTGGATCAATGTAAATGGAGCAAGAAAAAACTATCAACCCCATTATACGAAGGTTGAAGTGTAAAACTATCTTCCTATTTTTTTTGAAGGCACAACTATCTTCCTTAGTTAGTTGTGGACCTCAAGTATGCATAGACAATTAACAAGAGCAACTACTTGACTTAGGAAATGGAAATTACATTTGGAATGAACAAAAATAGTAGTGAGTAAAACAAAATATGCCAACAAAGGTGCTGTGATAACACAAAATAAGATATGAGGCATATCATAAAGTATCCGGCTTTAGCTTTAACAAAGAAGAACCCTAGTCAAAACAAAAATTTCAAAGTCAGTTTTGGTCAACGTAATGGAATGAAAAGGAACATGTAACTTAGGAAAATTAAGCTATTCGAGTTATCGCAATTAGCCTTTTTGTACAACTACGAGGTATTGCTGTTGTTGTACAAGGCAGCAGGCGGTTAATCATTCCAGCCAGGTTACTTACCTTCATCAAGGTAGACAGGATGAATGTTTTCTGAAGCCAAGGCCCAAGGGCAAGCTTTATTAGGTTCAGTGTGCAATCTTGGTGGAGAAATTATCAGAGTAATAGACTTCGTGGAACAATCCTCACGTGGCCTTCATGCTCCAAGCCTCCGGCGTAGCAGCTTCCTTGGTCTCTGGAACTGGAAAGACCACGCTTCCATTCGGAAGGGTTGGTGGGTCAGAGCCTACTGTTTTGACCATTTGAGTTCCTGTTGTAGCTTTGGGACGGAGCCACCTCAATATTACTATAGAATTGAGTAATGTGCAGATATGTAGCATTCAACAAGAAATACTACTGTAAACCGTCTAGATATATGTAAATCTGGACAAATCTCTGAGATCTAATTCGAGACAGAGGGAGTAGTATTATACATTATCGTTGAACTGGCTATATTGTAACTCACTATACAGGGTTCATAATCAGTAACATATCTACCACAAACCACCGCTGATAAGCTCTTACGAATGTCAAATGTGACAAAGTTCGTCCAGATATCTCAATACATATACATGGCGATGCTGCCCTTGCACCAGGATTCAGTCTTTGAAAAGTCTTGATGCCAAAATTATGGCAAGAAGCATATGCGCAGTGACGTCGTGAAGATCGGAACCTGCATTAGCGCAAAACATATAATACAACGTGCAGCTTGTTAGCAAAGCAAAGAACCTTTCATGACTGAGAACAGAGTTGATTAAGAGAGTAAAAAAGGCAAAGTATATACTCATTCCATTCCATAATTCCTGTTGTGGTTTTACTTCAATCGCGACAAAAATCATGGAACTGAGGGAGTACTTATTTCTCTTGCCACAGGCTGACACAAAGAACTGAAACTACTCTTCACAGGAAAAAACACTTAATTTGGCATCGTTGTGTGTTAGGTTGGGTATAATAGCACGAGTACCTGGAATGCCCATCGGTATGAGTGTTTGACTCAACATCAAGATACTGGAACTTTACAGCAGATGTTCAGGACATCATCTAATGGTGCATGATCGCCTGTGCCCTCATCTTTCCTCGCATATAACAGTTCTTTCCCTTTGAACACGAACATTCCACCCTAACAAACAAACATGCGCACCATGGGTCAAGACTCTGTAAAATCCCTAATTAAGTTCAGACTGTGGTGGCAGAAGCAGTTGAGTATGGATAAATGATCCACCTGTTGCAGGACACTTGGCCTGTCATCCGGGGTGGCTTCGATTGTATAGTTCTTTGTCGCCTCCTTGAGGGAATCAAACCGGGAAAACACTTTCACCTTCAAAGTTTATATGTTCAACTGTCACGACAATGTCCAAGCAACTTTCATGATAAAGCTGCTACAAAATGATTTTTACACTTCATGCAAAAAAAATGATTCTTACACTGGCTGGATTGAAGAATGTGCGACCAAGACCAAAATATAGGCCCAATAGATCATAAGCCTGAAAAGGTTAAATGGAAGTCATATACTTAGGACAGAATTAGTAAAATGGTTCTAGTGGATAATGAATTTTCCAATCCGCAGATGATTCATCCTCATGTACAAAACACTATATATCCATGTGTCTATCTCATTTACGCATCTAGTACATGATACATTATCAAGGAGGACCAGAGTAACAACAAGGACCATTTCGAATGGAAAATTATCAGTACATATTTTCATGATTGGAAGGTACTCCATTTGTGAGTAAACACACAAACTTATGTTCCCAATCTGGCATAAATACTTGCATACGGGAAATTTATGTTTCTCTGTCTGGCCAAAAAGTAAGATAGTATCTAACACTCTTTCTCCAATATAGTGTCATCACATTTTTATGGGATCTATCCTGTTAGTACAATGTATCCAATGGCAAGGAGATGCTAACAAATTTACAGACACAACGTGAACACAGAGCACTTTGCTTAACAGATATAATAGCAATATCCAATAGGCACGCTAATGTGTCAGCACACGAATCAGTACCTTGCGCTCAGGATCTGCGTAGAGGTAATCCAATGGAAAGGGCAACTGCAGTAAACATATATTAGGCAAAGTTACTTAGGGCTGAAAAAAATCCAAAAGTTACCACTTAACTATCCATATGAATAATTCGGGTTCTACAACGTCCATTGTCTAGCAAGTCCCAAACGAGAGAAATAAGTTAAATTAACCCATCAGCAGGATTGTGCAATTATGGCTATGATCTATTGCAATTACTGATAAGCAAATACCCTCAGACAAGTTGAGGCTGAGAATGGTCAAAATCTGTGTCTAGAACAAGATACAGATTATCATAAAGTTCACAGTGTGCGCTAGCAGGGTAAGAAATAAACTGTAAATTGAATGCAATACGTACACACTCAGCGAGTATACGGGCTTTATCAGGAGTGCCAACACCAACAGCAATTAGTTTGACGCCAGCAGCATCAAATCTTTCTTTTGTCTCCTTCAACGCCAAGGCCAACTCCCAACTACAGAGTTGATGATTAGCGCAGAAAAAGAAATTAAACCAACAGGCAAAAACTCTAATCAAGCAGTAGTTCGTCTACAGTTATAAGGAGGGAGGAGCTATCTCTTACCAGCAAGGACATCCGAAATGCCTCAACAATGCAACAACAGCCATTCCCTGCACAAGAAAAAAATTACTCCCCTATTTGCCATGTACCGCATCAGATTCGTGCAGTCGTCAAATGATTTCGTAGTTAAATGAGATTCCATGTGTCAACCTATAGAAGGGGTACAATTTGTTCAAGCAAAGCAACAAATGAGCAATCCTCTTTCTGAAAATTACCTCTAGGTTGCAAACCTTAACCTCAATAGGCTACTCTCCTCATAATACAAAAAACTAAGCTAATCAGAGAATGGGTAAGCATCTCTACCTCGTTCTGGTCCCAGAGATCCTTGATCAGGACGGGCTCGCCGGTGGCCGCGGAGAAGATGGCCACGCCACCGAGGGCATCGCCGATACCCGACCCTGGTTCTGGAGAAGAGGATGCGACGGAGGGAGAACTTGCGGCATTAGGAGGTACCACCAGAGAGCGGTGGAGGCGGCGGCAGCTGGGGACAGAGGCGAGGTTGAGAGGGAAGCGAGAGGAGGTGACGGTAGAACGAGTGGCCGGCGGCGGGAGGGAGACGCGTGGGAGCGAGGCGGCCGTAGTCACGGCCATGGCTAGGTGGGGACGCGGCGAAACCCTGTCCGGGAGGAAGAGAAGCCCGCGGATGCCGAGCAAGCGGACCGGTGCGCTGGAGATGGTTGCCGGTGGCAGGAGGTGTGGCTACAGATTTGTGAAGAATAGTGTACCTGATTAATATTTTGAGTTAAATACTGAGCAGTTCTACTGGCTCGATTTAGTTCTCACTCGCAATTTGTAAAATTGTAGCCATTTATTCTATTTACTCCTAAACCATATCTGTAGTTGAAATTGCGTTGGCGTGTGTCCCATTCACATGAGAGCAGCTACCCTAAAATTTCCACTTGACCCCACCCACGAAACTCCGTTATAGTAAGTCAATCACCCACCATGTAGAACATGCGAAAAACCCTGTTTAGTAGTAATTCGTTTTTGCTATTTCTCAGACGCTCAGTCACCTTTGTAGCCATTGGGTGTAGCATCAAGATTCGTGCTAGTGGATTATTTTGTACGTGCAAGTTTGTTTGTCATCGGAGCGACCGAGCGTGCGCGAATATGGGTTTTTATGCCTTCCATTCTTTCTAGCGTGTTGACCTAGGCTCCGAGACATATACGTGAGCTTTTTTTTTACAACAAAGCCAAATATTTATATGTGTACGCTAACGATTTATGTGTGTAGGGTTTTCTATCGTATCGTTTATTTTTCTTTTCTTTTTTGCCTTTTTTTAATTTGTTCCTTTGCTTTTTATTTTTTAGGGGCAAAATAATCCTAGCTACACATAGGTTGTTCCTTGTTTTATTTTTTTTTCGTGATTAGATAACTCTTTCTCTCCTATTTGCACATAAGTTGTGATCGAGAGAAAAAATCCTAGACGCTATAGTGGTGATTTATGATGTCAACATGAGTTGCCCTCGGTCGCACGTGTATTATAAGTAGCAAAAATGTCTAAACCATTAGTTTCATTTGAGTTGCACATGGATTGCAACTGAGGTAAAAAATATATATTGTTATATTTTCTTTGTGATTCGTGTTATCAAGTGAGTGGTACATGTATGTTGCAACTGCGATTTGCCTAGTTGCATGTGAGTTGCAGCTGGGATTTGTCAGAGTTGCACATGAGTTGCAAGCGAAATTTTGTCAATTACAATTGTGGTTTTTCTCGGCTACACGTGAGTTGTATCTAAGATTAAGATATTTTAAGTTACACATTGGTTGTAATTGGGGTTTTTCCTAGTTACATGTAAGTTGCAACTGTACGTTGCTTGCAAGTAGGGTTTTGTCCAGTTGCACGTGAGCTGCAACCGAGATTTCTCAGTTGCACATGTGTTGTAACTCATGTTTTTCCCGTTATAGGTAAGCTGCAACTAAGATTTTCTTGTCACTATGTTTTTCAGTTGCACATGGGTTGCAACTCGATTTTTTCAGTTACATGTGAGTTGTAACTGAGATTTTTTTAATTGTACATGGGTTGTCACTCGGGTTTTTGTTAGTTCGCCTAGTATACTATCTAATTTCATTTTAAATTTCACACACGGGCTACATGTACAAAAATCAACAAATCGGCCCAATAGGCAACACCCAACAGGCCAAAAATAGCCGGACACGGTCCAGGCTCAGCTCCACGACAAAAAAGTTGACCAAGATGATAATTCACAGGAACTACGTCGACTGAGAAATAATTATTTCTCAAGCACCTGAGAGGTAGGCGTTCCCTTATTAATTATAGGTGTTCTCTGCTCTAAAATTCCTAGTTTCTCTAATCCTTAACCCTAGTTCATCGATTCGTCTTTGTCCTACGCCCCAATCTCCACTCTGGCAAGCGACTCCTATGGTTGAAGCTCGAGTATGGCAAGTGGCTCTTGTGGTTCGAGATCAGGTATGAAGAAGGAGTATCATGTTTCACACAAGGGAGTTGCCCATTGTCAAGTGCGACAGATGCAATGTTTACTATGTGAAGATGTTCAACTCCCATACCGACATCCATGGCAATCAAGGGAGCTGTCCATTGTCAAGGCCATTATACACACTTTGTGAACTATCATCCTATTACAATGTTCTCGATTCCAACATTTATCTATTACTCCGGGAGGTCAGATTGTCAGTTTATGGTAGCAAACACAGTCGCTTGCATGTTGTAGCACAACCACTGACTTGTCGTAGCACCGCATTCGACATGTGGTAACACCCCCGTCTGTTTGTGGTAGCACTGTCGCATGCCTATTGTGGCACATCCGCCGGCTTGTGGTAGCACCACCTCTGTCTTGTGGTAGTACAGCTGACACCCTCTCGTAATACCGTCGTCGATAGCTCGAACACCATGGCTGGTCTCTAGTAGAACGGTCACACTTGCAGCTTGCAGCACCACCACCGACCTCTAGCAGCATGTTCACGCTTGCAGCACCCTGCCGGCCGCTACACCACCACCACCACCACTGCTGCACCTCTGCCTACTGATCTTGAGGAAACAAATATTTTTCTGTTCATGGAATAGAGGCTTGGATAGAATCAACGTGAGAAAACTTGTAGCTCTTTTGGGTTTAGATGGAAAAGTCTTTTAACATATGGTTGTGCGTGAAAAACTTGGAGCTCCTTTCTTTGAAGCTATACTACAGGGGAGCCCCCGCAGCCTTTTATTAAACTCAAAGAACTGTACAGAAGTTTACAAATAAGTTACAAAAACTCCAACAAGAAGTTGGAAAAGGGGGTGGAAGCACACCATTAAGCTAAATTATCTAGCCATGATTGAAGGGAAATAACCAAAAAGTATCCTTCACCCTATATTTAAGAAGGGTGACATCAAACATAAATCCAACCCTCCAACTGTTGGAATTATGCCCTAGAGGCAATAATAAAGATGTTATTATTATAATTCTTGTTCATGATAAAGTTTATATTTCATGCTAGAATTGTATTAAGCGGAAACTTTGATACTTGTGTGGTTTATGAACAACACCGTGTCACTTGTATGCCTCTATGGACTAGCTCATTGATTAATGATGGTTAAGGTTTCCTAACCATAGACATGAGTTGTCAATTAATAATGAGATCATGTCATTGGGAGAATGATATGATGGACAAACACAAATCAAGCAGAGCAATTAGATCGTGTCATCGTGTTCATCTTTGCGAAGTTTTTTCTTGTGTCAAATATTGTATTCCTTAGACCATGAGATAATGCAACTCCCTGGTATCGGAAGAAAGCTTTGAGGTCATCAAACGTCATCCTATGAGAGGGTGATCATAAAGGTGTCTCTCAGGTGATCGGAAAGTACTTGTTAGGTTGTATGTATCGAGATGGGATTTGTCCCTCCCAAGTCGGAGAGATATACTTCGGGCCCACTCGGTAATTGATATCAACACCGCTTGCAAGCAAGTGGTTAAGGAGTTAATCACAAAGTGATATCGGATTACGGAACGAGTAAATTACTTTGCTGTGAACGAGATTGAACTAGGTATTCCGATGCCAACGATCGAATCTCGGGCAAGTAAAATATCGCGTGACGAAGGGAATATATATATATGGGATTAATTGAATCCTGGCATCGTGGTTCATCCGATATGATCATCGATGCATATGTGGGAGTCAATATGGGTTTCCATACCCCGCTGTTGATTATTGGTAGAAGATAATGTCTGCATATTCTCGAACCCGTAGGGTCACACACTTAATGTGTCTCGACGCTAGGATAGAATGGATAATTGGTTTATGAGTTTTTGTTCGGAGTCTCGGATGAGATCCAGGACATCACGAGAGGTTCCGGAATGGTCCGGAGAATAAGATTCATATAAGGGAAAGCAGTTTTTGGATTTCAGAATTGTTTCGGAATGTTCGGTATTGTACCGGAAGCTTCTAGAACCTTCCGGAGTGGGACCAACGTGGCCCCACTTATCGGGAGGGGGCATGGGCCTACGAGGGAGTGCCCTGGACGCACTGGGCCAGGGGAACAAGGCCCCATAGGCCCAGCCGGCCAAGCCCTAGGGGAAACCCTAGGGAGAGCTTCTAGAAGGGGGGAACTTGCCCCCACTCCATCCCATGTGGCCGCCGGCCCTAGGGTTTGGAGGAGGGGCAAGGGAAGCCGGCCAGCCCTCTATATAAAGAGGGCAGGGGCGCACCCTCCCCCCACACCTCCTCAAACCCTAGCCGCCTAGTTGTTGCCTTCCTCTCTCTCTCTCTCTCTCTCTCTCCCGACTGCGCGTAGGCGAAGCCCTGTCGCAGAAACTCTCCACCTTTGCACCATGCCGTCGTGTTGTAGATCCAATCTATCTCTCCACCCCACTTGCTGGACCGAGGAAGGAGGAGACGTCGAGGTGCCGTACGTGTGCATCTCTCGGAGGCGTCGCCACTTGCGGCGTTGGATCGGATCGGATCGCGAGGAGGAGAAGGCTAGTACGACTATATCAACCACGTTCCGTTGAATGTTCCGCTGTGCGATTTCTTCAAGGGTATGAAGATCTCATCTATCCCCCCTCGTTGTTTGCATCTCCTAGATTAGATTTTGGCTTCCCCGTTCGCATCCGTAGAATTTTTTTGATTTACTATGCTGCGAAACCCTTCAGTGGTATCAGAGCTAGATCTATGCGTAGATGTGTTTCACGAGTAGAACGCAACATGCTTGTTGCGGGCGTTGATGTTTTCTGTTGCAAGCCTCTTGTAATGTACTTCTTATGACGCGGGATAGTGAGATCAAAGCGGTCCAGGCCAACTTTACGCGACCTCGTTCGCGAGACCGGCTCCGCACTTGACGTGTGGCTTGTTCCACACATGCGGCTGGTGGATGTCAGTTTCTCTCACTATAGTTGTCATGGGATTTACACCGGATGTTGGCAACTATAATATCACCGTTGTGGCTTTCCGTAGGTAAGAATCGTTCTTAGCTTGTTACTCCCATAAGCCACGTAAAACATGCAACGACAAAGTAGAGGCGTCTAACTTGTTTTTGCAGGGAGTGTTTCTGTGATATGGTATGGCCCAAGATGTGATGTGTATATTGTATGCAATGATCATGTTTTGTAATATTTCACGACTTGCATGTCGATGAGTACACAACCGGCAGGAGCCATATGGTTGTCTTTATAATTGTGTATGACATGTGTGTCAACTTCTTATACGCCATGTAATAGCTTTACTTTATCGCTAAGTAGTTAGCAATAGTTGTAGTTGCTATTCGTGGTGGAGGCAATCATGGTGGAGTGATGGAGATCATGATGGCACGCATAAGATGGAGATTATTGCGCGGAGATTGGCTATACCATGTCACATAAAATTATATGCATGTGATGTTTATCCTTTTATGTATCTTATTATGCTTAGATCGCGACGGTAGCATTATAAGATGATTCATCACTTAAAGATCAAGATAAAACTGTTCTCCCATGTATGCACTGCTATGCGAAAGTTCGTCGTGTTCAAGCACCACGTGATGATCGGGTGCTATAAACTCTACGTTCACATACAACGGGTGCAAGCCAGTTTTGCACACGCGGAAATACTTGGGTTTGACTTGACGAGCCTAGCATGTACAGACATGGCCTCGGAACACATGAACCGAAAGGTTAAGCATGAGTCATATGAATGATATGATCGACACTTTGTTGTCCACCATTGAAACCACATCTCTTCTCGTGAAGATCGGATTAGGTGTGGTGGATTTGGATCATGTCCACTAAACAACTTGAGGGATGTTGAATTTAGTGGGAGTTCATCTAGTAATTTGATTAAGTTGAACTAGTTATCATGAACATAGTCTAAATTGTACTTGCAAATTTTGTAGATCAAATGGCTAAGTCCAACTTCAACTACAACATTTTTGCTGAGAAAGAAAAGCTTAAGAACAATGGGTCTAACTTCACCAACTGGTTCCGCAATCTGAGAATCATTCTCGCTGGCGGACAAAAGGACTATGTCCTTGAGAAAGCGCTAGGTGACGCCCCTGCTGTAGATACACCGGCTGATGAAAAAGTTGTTTATCAGTCGCGCAAAGATGATTATGGTTGTATTAAGATCACCATGTTGTTTGCTATGGAATCGGACCTTCAAAATCGTTTTGAGGAGTTCGTCGGGCCCTTTGAGATTCTTGAGGAACTAAAAACCATGTTTCAGACTCAGTCCCGTTCTGAGAGATATGAGATCTCTGAGAAATTCTTTAACTGCAAGATGGAGGAAGGGAGTTCCGTTAGTGAGCATGCCATTAAGATGTCGGGCTACACTCAACGCCTTGAGCAACTGGACTACAAGATTCCAGAGGAGCTCAATATTGACAGAGTTCTGCAATCACTCCCTCCTAGCTACAAAGGTTTTGTAGTTACTCATAATCAGATTGGTTCCACTGATACAATCACTGAGCTCTTTGCTAAGCTGAAAGCTGCGGAGGTAGACATCAAGAAAGATAATCATGTGTTGATGGTCAACAAGCCCCCCAGCTTTAATAAAGGTAAGGGTGCAAAGAAGTCCTTCAAGAAAGGCAGCGGCAAGCGCGTTGCCCCTGCTGAGAAGAAGCTCAAGTCTAGACCTAAGCCGGACACTGAGTGCTTCTATTGCAAGGACAAGGGTCACTGGAAGCGCAATTGTCCGAAGTACTTAGCGGACAAGAAGGCTGGCACCATCAAAGGTATATTTGATATACATGTTATTGATGTTTACCTTACTAGCGCTCGTTGTAGTGTTTGGGTATTTGATACTGGTTCAATTGCTAATATTTGTAACTCAAAACAGGAGCTACGGAATAGACGGCGGCTAGCAAGGGATGAGGCGACGATGCGCGTTGGCAACGGATCAAGAGTTGATGTGATGGTCGTCGGCACGCTCTCCTTAGTTTTACCTTCGGGATTAGTTTTAAACCTTAATAAATGTTATTATGTGCCTGCGTTGAGCATGAACATCATATCTGGATCGTGTTTATTGCAAGACAGTTATTCATTTAAATCGGAGAATAATGGTTGTTCTATTTATATGAGTAACATCTTTTATGGACATGCACCTGCTATGAATGGTTTATTTCTTCTGAATCTCGAAAGCAATGAAACACACATCCATAACATTGAGGCTAAGAGATGCAAGGTAGATAGTGATAATACGACTTATTTGTGGTAATCGCCGCTCAGGTCATATTGGTGTAAAACGCATGAAGAAACTCCATTCTGATAGACTTTTGGAGTCTCTTGATTTTGAATCATTTGACACGTGCGAGCCATGCCTCATGGGCAAGATGATCAAAACCCCGTTCTCCAGAATAATGGAGCGAGCAACAGACTTATTGGAAATCATACATACCGATGTATGCGGACCAATGAGTGTTTCAACGCGCGGTGGTTATCGCTATTTTCTCACTTTTACTGATGACTTAAGTAGATATGGGTATATCTATTTAATGAAACATAAATCTGAAACATTTGAAAAGTTCAAAGAATTTCAGAATGAAGTGGAAAACCATCGTAACAGGAAAATTAAATTTCTACGATCCGATCATGGAGGTGAATATTTGAGTTATGATTTTCTCACGCATCTTAAAGCAAGCGGAATAGTTTCGCAACTCACGCCACCCGGAACACCACAAATGAATGGTGTGTCTGAACGCCGGAATCGAACTCTATTAGATATGGTGCGATCAATGATGTCTCTTACAGATTTGCCGTTATCATTTTGGGGTTATGCATTAGAAACCGCTGCATTCACTTTAAATAGGGCACCATCTAAATCCATTGAGACGACATCGTATGAACTGTGGTTTGGTGCTAAACCTAAGTTGTCGTTTCTTAAAGTTTGGGGATGCGAAGCTTACGTCAAGAAATTGATGCCGGACAAGCTCGAACCCAAAGCGGAGAAATGCGTCTTCATAGGATACCCTAAGGAAACGATTGGGTATACCTTCTACCACAGATCCGAAGGCAAAGTGTTTGTCGCAAAGAACGGATCCTTTCTTGAGAAGGAGTTTCTCTCAAAAGAAGTGAGTGGGAGGAAAGTAGAGCTAGACGAGGTTATTGAACCTTCTCTTGAGTTGGAGAGTAGCGCAGCACCTGAAATTGTTCCGGTGCCGTCTGCACCAACAATAGAGGAAGCTAATGACAAGGATCATGAAGCTTCGGACGATGCTACTACTGAACGTCGCAGGTTGACAAGGTCACGTGCCCCTCTTGAGTGGTACGGTAACCCTGTCTTGACTGTCTTGTTAGTAGACAACAGTGAACCTGCGAACTATGAGGAAGCAATGATGAGCCCAGACTCTGAGAAATGGCTAAAGGACATGAAATCCGAATTAGGATCCATGAGCAAAAACCAAGTATGGACTTTGGTGGACCCTCCTAGCGACCGAAAGGCCGTTGAGTGCAAATGGATTTTCAAAAAGAAAACGGACGCGGATGGAAATGTTACTGTCTATAAAGCACGACTTGTCGTGAAAGGTTTTCGACAAGTTCAAGGTGTTGACTACGATGAGACTTTCTCTCCCGTAGCGATGTTTAAGTCCATTCGGATTTTATTAGCAATTGCTGCGTTTCATAATTATGAAATATGGCAGATGGATGTCAAGACTGCGTTCCTCAATGGCAACATTGATGAAGAGTTGTATATGATGCAACCCGAAGGTTTTGTCGATCCTAAGGATGCTGATAAAGTATGCAAACTTCAGCGTTCCATTTATGGACTAAAGCAAGCATCTCAGAGTTGGAACCTTCGTTTTGATCAAGTGATCAAGAGTTTTGGATTTGTTCCAAATTGCTACGAAGCTTGTATCTACAAGAAAGTGAGTGGGAGCTCAGTGACATTTTTAGTACTATATGTGGATGACATATTGATTATTGGAAATGACATTGATATGCTTAACGATGTGAAGAGTTATTTGAACAAATGTTTTTCAATGAAAGACCTAGGGGAAGCTGCTTATATATTAGGCATCAAAATCTATAGAGATAGACAAAGACTCCTAATAGCTTTAAGCCAAAGTACATACCTAGACAAAGTTCTGAAAAGGTTCAGAATGGATAAGGCAAAGAAAGATTCAGTGCCTATGTTGTCAGGTAGGATATTGAGCAAGGCTCAGTGTCATTCTGATGAAACGATAGAGAAGCTATGAGCAAAGTGCCTTATGCCTCGGCCATAGGTTCTATCATGTATGCCATGCTGTGTACTAGACCGGATGTGTCCAATGCTCTTAGTTTGACGAGCAGATACCAAAGTGATCCAGGAGTGGAACACTGGATAGCCGTGAAGAACATCCTAAAGTATTTAAATAGGACTAAAGAAATGTTCTTAGTCTATGGACGTGATGAACAGCTCGTCGTAAAAGGTTACGTCGACGCTAGTTTCGATACCGACAAGGATGATTCTAAATCTCACACTGTTGGAGATATGCCCTAGAGGCAATAATAAATGTAGTTATTATTATATCTTTGTGTTTATGATAAATGTTTACATTCATGCTATAATAGTATTAACAAGGAAACATTAATACTTGTGTGATTTGTAAACTTAATTTGAAGTCCCTAGTAAAGCCTCTCTATAATACTAGCTTGTTGGTTGATAGATGATTGTGGTTTCCCTATCATGAACATTGAGATGTTATTAACAACAAGATCATATTGTTAGGAGAATGATATGATGGACATACTCCTATAGATAAGCGTAGCATAAAGATCAAGTCATTTTAATAGTTCAATTGCTATATGCTTTCTGATACATAGTAATCTAATTCCTTCGACCATGAGATCATGCATATCACCTTTACCGGATGGATGCTTTGATGACATCAAACACCACACCGTAACTGGGTGGCTATAAAGGTGGCATTGAGTGTTCGGAAAGTATTGGTTGAAACACATGGATCAAGAGTGGGATTTGTCCATCCATATGACGGATAGATATACTCTGGGCCCTCTCGGTGAAATGTCATCCAATTAGCTTGCAAGCATGTGACTGGCTCACAAGGGATCACATATCACGGGAACAAGAAAAGAGTACTTATCAGTAACGAGGTTGAACTAGGTATGCAGAGATACCGACGATCATAACCTCGGATAAGTAAACTATCGTGAGACAAAGGGAAATTGATATCGTATGTAAGTGGTTCATTCGATCGCAAAGTAATCGTAGAAATATGTGGGAGCCATATGAATTTCTAGATTCCTCTATTGGTTATTGTTCGGAGAAGTGTCTCGATCATGTCCACATAATTCATGAACCGTAGGGAGACACACTTAAGGATTCGACGTTGTTTGAGTAGTTATGGAATGTTGAGAAAGAGACCGAATGTTGTTCGGAGTCCCGGATGGGATCCGGGATATCACGAGGAGATCCGGAATGGTTCGGAGAATAAGATTCATATAAGGAAAGTCCTGTTTCAGAGTTGGGGAATGGTTCCGGTGTTTTCATCGGGAATGTTCTAGAATGCTCCGGAATGTCCGGCACTCCGGAGGGGAAGGGTACATGAATGTGTTATATCAAGTTGGTATGATTGCATCATGTACTAAGTGTCATCGCTGAACCAAATAAAGGATTAATTCAAATCCTAGTTTGAAAAGTCAAATAGCTAGTTTGAAAAGTCAAACGGCTAAATTTGGAAAGAGGAAAAGAGGAGGAAGGGGGAAACCGAGTTGGGGAGGTTCCTCCTCCAACCGACCCACCTCCAAGCCGAGTTGGGGAGGGACCTCTCCTCCCCTTGGCTGGCCCCTCCACCTATATAAGGAGGGCGGGCTCCTCCTAGAGACACACAAGATCCTCTCCTCCAAACCCTAGCCCCAAGCCGCCCGCCCTAGGCAAACCGCGCCGCCTAGCTAAACCCTAGCCGCCGTCACGCTTGCCCCTCCTTGGTGTGTCTAAACCCTAGAACACCGAGGACTCTCTCATACTCCACCATACTCGCTCAAAGCGAAGCCTGCGAGATCTCCCTCTACTTCCTGTACCACGCCACTGTCTTTGCCGAATCGCGAGGAGAGTGCTACAACCTCCACCTGCTGGAACAAGGAGAGGAAGGTCTTCGCCAGTATCGAACGTGTGATCGATTGGGAGCGCTGCCGGAGCAGCCTTGGGAAGGATCGTCTCTGCGATCTTGAGATCGGAAGAGTACGACTACATCACCCACGAGAATCCTCTCGTTAAACACTTTGGAATCTTCGAGGTGAGTTATTCTATCGACTCGTTGCTACAATCTAGTAGATAGATCTTGGCTTGTTTGTTTGTATGCGGTAGAAAAATTTTGTTTTCCATGCTACGAAACCCTACAGTGGTATCAGAGCCGTGTCTATATGTAGATCTGTTGCACGAGTAGAACACAATGGTCATTGTGGGCGTTGATGCTTTTATTGTCGATTGCTTCTTGTGTACTTTGCATCTTGCGGTATGTTGGGATGAAGCGGCCCGGGCTAACCTTACATGACATCGTTCATGAGACTTGCTCCACGCTTGACATGCAACTTGTATTGCATAAGTGGCTTTATGGTGCCTGTTTCTCCTAGCATAGTTAAGATCCAATTTACAACGGGTGATTAACAATACTAGTATCAATGTTGTGGTTCATGTTCGTAAGTTAGAACGACACTTATTGAAAGCCCCAAACCACGTAAAACATGCAAAGAAAGTAGAGGCGTCTAACTTTGTTTTGCGGTGTCTTGTGATGTGATATGGCCATGATTGTGATTATATTTGATGTATGCAATGTTCCTTATTGTAAGTTGGCAACCGGCGAGCCATATGGTTGTCTTTAATTTATGTTAAGACCGTGTCTATTCAAAGTAGTTGTAATAGTTGAAGCGGTGGGCGACAACCATGAAGAAGCATCATTGACCTTGATGCAATGCCGGCGATGATGGAGATCATGTTCGTGCTAGAAGATGGAGATCGGAAGCACATAGAAGAAAGGCCATATCATATCACATATTATGAATTGCATGTGATGTTAATCCTTTATGCATCTTGTATTGCTTAGTAGACAACGGTAGCATTATAAGATGATCCCTCATGCACATGAATTTCAAGTCATAAAGTGTTCACCCTTAGTTAGCACCATTGCTAAAGCTTGTTGTTTCGAAGCACCACGTGATGATCGGGTGTGTTAGATTCCGCAAGTGTATACAACGTGAGCAAGCCAGATTTGCTCATGCGGAAACTAAGGTTTGATCTTGTGAGCCTAGCATGTACGGACATGGTCTCGAACACGGATCACCGAAGGTAAAGCATGAATCATATAGTAGATATGATGAACATGTCGATTGTTCGCCATTGAAACTATATCAACTCTCGTGATGATCGGTGTTGATGTGGTGGATTTGGTTCGTGTGATCACTAAAACAATGTGAGGGATATTGTTTTGAGTGGGAGTTCACCTAGATTAATTTTAATATTAATTTGAACTCAATTTGTCATAAACTTAGTCTAAACTATTGCAAATATGTTGTAGATCAATGGAAGCCCCTACCATCAATTTTAATGCGTTCCTAGAGAAAGAAAAGTTGAAAAACAATGGAAGCAACTTCGCGGATTGGTTCCGCAATTTGAGGATTGTCCTCACGGTGGTAATTTGACCTATGTCTGGATGCATTTGGGTGACCCACTGCAGCCACTGCTTCCGATGAAGTAAAGAATGTTTACCTCACTCGGAAGACTCGTACTCCAGTTCGGTGTGCTATCTTGTATGGTTTAGAATCAGACTTGAGAAAGGTTTGAGAATTCAGACCCATATGATATTGTCGAGGATCTCAAATTGATCTTTGAGACTCATGCGGCAATTGAAAGCTATGAGGCTTCGAAAAGTTCTTTAACTACAAGATGGAAGAGGGCGCTCGTCGTGAGCATGTGCTTAAGATGTCTGGGCACGCAAACAAACTTCAAAGCTTGGGTATTGTGATTCCTAATGCTTTGGGGATTTACCGTGTCCTCCAATCACTGCCACCAAGTTACAAGAACTTTGTGATGAACAACAATATGCAAAACATGAACAAGATGTTGCCAGAACTCTTTGCCATGTTGAAATCTGCAGAAGTGGAGATCAAGAAAGAGCACCAAGTGTTGTTGGTCAATAAGACCACCAAATTCAAGAAAGGCAAGTCTAAGCGGAAGGACACTTCAAGAAGGGTGGTAAGAAAGTTACCACGCCGAAGAAGACCAAGGCTGGACCTAAGCCCGATCTTGAGTGCTTTTCGCAAGGAGAAGGTCCTTTGGGCGGAATTGCCCAAAGTACTTGGCGGATTTGAAGAACGACAACATCAAGAAGAAAGGTATATCTGATATACATGTTATTGATGTGTATCTCACTAGTACTCGTAGTAGTGCCTGGGTATTTGATACTGGTTCGGTTGCTCATATTTGTAACTCGAAACAGGTGCTGCAGAATAAACGGAAGCTAGCGAAGAACGAGGTGACGATGCGCGTTGAAAACGGATCAAAGGTTGATGTGATCGCGGTCGGCACGCTACCCCTTCATCTACCATCGGGATTAGTTTTATACTTAAATAATTGTTATTTAGTGCCTGCGTTAAGCATGAACATTATATCGGGATCTTGTTTATTGCGAGACGGTTACTTGTTTAAATCCGAGAATAATGGTTGTTCGATTTTATGAGTATTATGTTTTATGCACATGCACCTTTGATAGATGGTCTATTCTTATTGAATCTCGATAGTGGAAATACACATATTAATAACATTGAGGTTAAACGTTTGAAATCGAGCGATAACTCGACCTATATGTGGCACTGTCGTCTTGGTCACATTGGAGTGAAGCGTATGAAGAAACTCCATTCCGATGGACTTCTTGAATCACTTGATTTCGAATCACTTGATAGATGCGAAGCATGTCTGATGGGTAAAATGACTAAGACTCCATTTTCTGGTATGATGGAGCGAGCTACGGACTTGTTGGAAATCATACATACCGATGTGTGTGGTCCGACGAGTGTAGCATCGCGTGGTGGTTATCGTTATGTTCTTACCTTCACAGATGACTTGAGTAGATATGGGTATATCTATTTCATGAAACATAAGTCCGGAACTTTCGAGAAGTTTAAGGAATTTCAAAGTGAGGTAGAGAATCAACGTAACAAGAAGATTAAATTTCTACGTTCTGATCGTGGAGGTGAATATCTAAGTTACGAGTTTGGCGAGCATTTGAAGAAATGCGGAATACTTTTAGATTGACACGCCGGGAACACCACAGCATAATGGTGTGTCCGAACGTCGTAATCGAACTCTCTTAGATATGGTTCGTTCTATGATGTCACTTACAGATTTACCGCTATCATTTTGGGGTTATGCATTAGAAACAGCCGCATTCACTTTAAATAGGGCACCGTCTAAATCCGTTGAAACGACACCGTATGAATTATGGTTTGGGAAGAAACCTAGATTGTCGTTCCTTAAAGTTTGGGGGTGCGAAGCCTATGTAAAGAAGTTGCAGCCGGACAAGCTTGAACCCAAAGCGGAAAAATGCGTCTTCATAGGATACCCGAAGGAAACTATTGGGTATACCTTCTATCATAGATCCGAAGGCAAAATCTTCGTTGCCAAGAATGGATCCTTTCTAGAGAAGGAATTTCTCTCGAAAGAAGTGACTGGAAGGAAAGTAGAACTTGACGAGGTTGTTGAACCTTCTCTCGAAATTGCGAGTAGCACAGCACCGGAAGAAGTTCCTGTGGTGCCTGCACCAATAAGAGAGGAAGCTAATGATGATGATCATGAAACTTGATTGAAGTTTCTCTGAGCCTCATGGTCAACGAGAACTCGTACCACTGCATTGGTATGATCCCGTTATGAGTGTCATGTTGGTGGACAACACCGATGACCCTGAGACATATGAGGAAGCGATGATGAGCCCAGATTCCAATAAATGGCAAGAAGCCATGAAATCCGAGATTGGATCCATGTACGAAAACCAAGTATGGACTTTGGTGGACTTACCAGATGGCCGGAAGGCTGTCGAGAACAAATGGATCTTCAAGAAGAAAACAGATGCTGATGGTAATGTTACTGTCTATAAAGCTCGACTTATCACAAAGGGTTTCGACAAATTCAAGGAGTTGACTACGATGAGACTTTCTCACCAGTAGCGAAGCTAAAGTCTGTGAGGATTATGTTAGCAATCGCTGCATATTATGATTATGAGATATGGCAGATGGATGTCAAAACAGCATTCCTCAATGGAGACATTGATGAAGAGTTGTATATGATGCAACCCAAAGGTTTTGTCGATCCTAAATATGTTAACAAGGTATGCAAACTTCAACGGTCCATCTATGGATTGAAGCAAGCATCTCGAAGTTGGAATCAACGTTTTGATAAGGTGATCAAAAGTTTTGGTTTTATACAAACTTATGGAGAAGCTTGTATTTACAAGAAAGTGAGTGGGAGCTCTGTAGCATTCTTAATACTATATGTAGATGACATATTGTTGATTGGGAATGATGTAGACCTTCTTAATAGTGTCAAGGAATATTTGAATAATAGTTTTTCAATGAAGGATCTTGGCGAAGCAGCTTACATATTAGGCATAAAGATTTATAGAGATAGATCGAAACGCCAAATATCATTGTCACAAAGTACATATTTGGACAAAGTTCTAAAGAGGTTTGGAATGGAAGATAGCAAGAAAGGGTTCTTTCCCATGTTGCTATCGACCTTGAGTAAAACTCAAAGTCCGACAACGGCAGAAGATAGAGAAAGGATGAGTAAGACTCCCTATGCCTCGGCCATAGGATCTCTAATGTATGCCATGCTATGTACTAGACCCGACATTGCATATGTTGTTAGTTTAACTAGCAGATATCAAAGTGATCCAGGAGTGGATCATTGGACAGCGATCAAAAACATCCTTAAGTACTTGAGAAGAACTAAGGATATGGTTCTTTCTTATGGAGGTGATGAACAGCTCGTTGTTAATGGTTACACAGATGCTAGTTGGAACACCGATCCAGATGATTCTAAATCACAATCTGGATACGTATTTACTTTGAATGGTGCAGCAGTTAGCTGGAGGAGTGCAAAGCAAAGCGTTGTGGCAAGATCTTCAACTGAATCGGAATACATGGCTGCTTCGGAGGCTTCACAAGAAGCGATATGGATGAAAGAGTTCATTACAGAGCTGGGTGTGGTTCCTAGTGTGCTGGACCCAATGTCTATCTACTGTGATAACATGGGCCATAGCCAATGCGCAAGAACCAAGGTCACACAAGAAGCTGAAGCACATAAAGCTACGTTTTCACGCTATTCGAGAACATATCCAAGATGGGGATATAAAGATTTGCAAAGTACACACAGATCTGAATGTGACGGATCCGTTTACTAAACCTCTCCCGAGGGCAAAACATGACCAGCACCAAACTGCCATGGGTGTTCGGTATATTACCATGTAATCTAGATTAGATGACTCTAGTGCAAGTGGGAGACTGTTGGAGATATGCCCTAGAGGCAATAATAAATGTAGTTATTATTATATCTTTGTGTTTATGATAAATGTTTACATTCATGCTATAATAGTATTAACAAGGAAACATTAATACTTGTGTGATTTGTAAACTTAATTTGAAGTCCCTAGTAAAGCCTCTATATAATACTAGCTTGTTGGTTGATAGATGATTGTGGTTTCCCTATCATGAACATTGAGATGTTATTAACAACAAGATCATATTGTTAGGAGAATGATATGATGGACATACTCCTATAGATAAGCGTAGCATAAAGATCAAGTCATTTTAATAGTTCAATTGCTATATGCTTTCTGATACATAGTAATCTAATTCCTTCGACCATGAGATCATGCATATCACCTTTACCGGATGGATGCTTTGATGACATCAAACACCACAATGAATGGGTGGCTATAAAGGTGGCATTGAGTGTTCGGAAAGTATTGGTTGAAACACATGGATCAAGAGTGGGATTTGTCCATCCATATGACGGATAGATATACTCTGGGCCCTCTCGGTGAAATGTCATCCAATTAGCTTGCAAGCATGTGACTGGCTCACAAGGGATCACATATCATGGGAACGAGAAAAGAGTACTTATCGGTAACGAGGTTGAACTAGGTATGCAGAGATACCGACGATCATAACCTCGGATAAGTAAACTATCGTGAGACAAAGGGAAATTGATATCGTATGTAAGTGGTTTATTCGATCGCAAAGTAATCGTAGAAATATGTGGGAGCCATATGAATTTCCAGATTCCTCTATTGGTTATTGTTCGGAGAAGTGTCTCGATCATGTCCGCATAATTCACGAACCGTAGGGAGACACACTTAAGGATTCGACGTTGTTTGAGTAGTTATGGAATGTTGAGAAAGAGACCGAATGTTGTTCGGAGTCCCGGATGGGATCCGGGATATCACGAGGAGATTCGGAATGGTCCGGAGAATAAGATTCATATAAGGAAAGTCCCGTTTCGGAGTTGGGGAATGGTTCCGGTGTTTTCATCGGGAATGTTCTAGAATGTTCCGGAATGTCCGGCACTCCGGAGGGGAAGGGTACATGAATGTGTTATATCAAGTTGGTATGATTGAATCATGTACTAAGTGTCATCGCTGAACCAAATAAAGGATTAATTCAAATCCTAGTTTGAAAAGTCAAACGGCTAAATTTGGAAAGAGGAAAAGAGGAGGAAGAGGGAAACCGAGTTGGGGAGGAGTTCCCTCCTCCAACCGGCGGCCCACCTCCAAGCCGAGTTGGGAGGACTCCTCCCTCCCCTTGGCTGGCGGCCCCTCCACCTATATTGAAGGGGTTCAGATAGTAAATCAAAATTTTCTACTGAGAGCAGAGGAAAGCCAAGATCTAATCTAGGAGATGCAAACAACGAGAGAGATTGGATTAGATCTTCATACCCTTGAAGATTCGCAGTGAGCGTTAAATCGGGCGTGGGTGATGTAGTCGTACTCGCTTCTCCTCCTCGCGATCCGATCCGATCTAGCACCACAAGTGGCGGTGCCTCCGTGAGATGCACACGTGCAGCACCTCGACGTCTCCTCCTTCCTCGGACCAGCAAGTATGGTGGAGAGATGGATTGGATCTACAACACGACGGCGTGGTGTATATGGTGGAGAATTTACTGGTGGCCGCTTACCGCAAAATGGGAGGGAGAGAGGAAGGCAGGGCTACTAGGGCTTGGAGGAGATGTGTGGGGAGGCGCACCAGCCCTCTATATATAGGCAGAAGTGCGGCCAGCCCTTGCCTCTCCTCCAAGCCTATCTCTAGTTTAAACGATTTAAACTCTCCCTTATCTAGAAATTCTATCTCTAGTTTAAACGAGTTTAAACTTATCTAGAATCGGCTGGGCCCAATGCGGCCAGGACACTCCCTCATAGGCCCATGCCCCCTCCCGGAAGGTGGGACCACGTTGGCCCCCTTCCGGAAGGTTCTAGAAGCTTCCGGTACAATACCGATTAACCCGGAACTATTCCGAACTCCAAAAACTGCGCCTTATATGAATCTTATTCTCCGGACCATTCCGAACCTCTCGTGATATCCGGATCCCATCCGAGACTCGAACAAAAATTCATAAACCAATTATCCAATCTATCCTAGCTTGAGACACGTTAAGTGTGTGACCTGGTTCGAGAATATGCACATGATCTTCTATCAATAATCAACAGCGGGTGCAGGCACCCATATTGACTCCCACATTCATCGATGATCATATCGGATGAACCACGATGCCAGATTCAATCAATCCCATATATATATTCCCTTCGTCTCGCGATATTTTACTTGCGAGATTCGATCGTTGTATCGTCATACCTAGTTCAATCTCGTTCACAAGAAGTACTTTACTGTTCGTAATCCGATATCACTTTGTGATCAACTCCTTAACCACATGCTTGCAAGCGGTGTTGATATCGATTACCGAGTGGGCCCGAAGTATATCTCTCCGACTTGGGAGGGACAAATCCCATCTCGATACATACAACCCAACAGATACTTTCCGATCACCTAAGAGACACCTTTATGATCACCCTCTCATAGGATGACGTTTGATGACCTCAAAGCTTTCTTCCGATACCGGGAGTTGTATTATCTCATGGTCTAAGGAATACAATATTTTACATAAGAAAAACTTCACAAAGACGAACACGATGACACGATCTAATTGCTTCGCTTAGTTTGGGTCTATCCACCATATCATTCTCCAACGATATGATCTCATTATCAATTGACAACTCATGTCTATGGTTAGGAAACCTTAACCATCATTGATCAATGAGCTAGTCCATAGAGGCGTACTAGGGACACGGTGTTGTTCACAAACCACACAAGTATTAAAGTTTCCGCTTAATACAATTCTAGCATGGAATATAAACTTTATCATGAACAAGAATTATAATAATAACATCTTTATTATTGCCTCTAGGGCATAATTCCAACAGTCTCCCACTTGCACTAGAGTCAATAATCTAGTTTACATTTGGCAACAATCTCACACCCATGGCCGAGGTGCTGATCATGTTTTACACGTGGAAGAGGTTTAGTCAATGGATCTGCAATATTCAGATCTATGTACTTTCTGATCTTCAGATCTCCATCGCTATATAATCTCGGATTATATGAAACTTATGATTGATATGCTTGGTCTTTGGATGATATCTTGGTTCCTTAGCGAGTGCTATGGCGCCAGTGTTGTCACACAATATCTCAAGTGGGTCCAATGCACTTGGAACCACGCCAAGCTCAGTGATGAAGTTCCTGATCCAAACTCCTTCACTTGACGCTTCAAGCAGCCATGTATTCGCTTCTCATGTAGATCCCATGATCACGCTTTGCTTGCAGCTTCTCCAGCTCACAGCTCCTCCATTCAAAATATACACGTATCACGTAAAGATTTACAATCATCCTTGTCGATTATCGAAACTAGCATCGACGTAACCTTTTCTGACAGTGTTCATCACCCCATAGACTAAGAACATTTCTTTAGTCCTATTTAGGTACCTTAGGATGTTCTTCACGGCTGTCCGTGTTCCACTCTGGATCACTTTGATATCTGCTTCAAACTAAGAGCATTGGACACATCCGGTCTAGTACACAGCATGGCATACATGATGGAACCTATGGCCGAGGCATAAGGCACTTTGCTCATAGCTTCCCTATCATTTACCGTAGCTGGACACTGAGCCTTGCTCAATATTTTCCCTAACAACATAGGCACTGAACCTTTCAATGCTTTATCCATTCTGAACCTTTTCAGAACTTTGTCTAGGTATGTACTCTGGCTTAAAGCTATCAGGCGTCTTTGTCTATCTCTATAGATCTTGATGCCCAATATATAAGCAGCTTCACCTAGGTCTTTCATTGAAAAACACTTGTTCAAATAACTCTTCACATCGTTAAGCATGGTGATGTCATTTCCAATAATCAATATGTCATCCACATATAGTACCAGAAACGTCACCGAGCTCCCACTCACTTTCTTGTAGATGCAAGCTTCGTAGCAATTTGGAACAAATCCAAAGCTCTTGATCACTTGATCAAAACGAAGGTTCCAACTCCGAGATGCTTGCTTCAGTCCATAAATGGAACGCTGAAGTTTGCATACTTTATCAGCATCCTTAGGATCGACAAAACCTTTGGGTTGCATCATATACAATTCTTCATCAATGTTGCCATTGAGGAAAGCAGTCTTGACATCCATTTGCCATATTTCATAATCATGAAACGCAACAATTGCTAATAAAATCCGAATGGACTTAAACATCGCTACGGGAGAGAAAGTCTCATCGTAGTCAACACCTTGAACTTGTCGAAAACCTTTCGCAACAAGCCGTGCTTTATAGACGGTAACATTACCATCCGTCCGCTTTTCTTCTTGAAGATCCATTTGCACTCAACGGCCTTTGATTACGCTAGGAGGTCCACCAAAGTCCATACTTGGTTTTCGCTCATGGATCCCAATTGGATTTCATGGCTTCTAGCCATTTCTCGTCTGGGCTCATCATCGCTTCCTCATAGTTCGTAGGTTCATTGTCTTCTACTAACAAGACAAAGACAGGGTTGCCGTACCACTCGGGAGGGCACGCGACCTTGTCGACCTGCTGACGTTCGATAGCGACATCGTCCAAGCTTCATGATCCTTGTCATTAGCTTCCTCTATTGTTGGCGCAGTGACCTGGAACAATTTCAGGTCTTTGCTACTCTCAATTCAAGAGAAGGTTCAACAACCTCGTCTAGCTCTACTTTCCTCCCACTCACTTCTTTCGAGAGAAACTCCTTCTCAAGAAAGGAACCGTTCTTCTTGACAAACACTTTGCCTTGTTACGTGATAGAAGGTATACCCAATAGTTTCCTTATGGTATCCTATGAAGACGCATTTCTCCGCTTTGGGTTCGAGCTTGTCCGGCATCAACTTCTTGACGTAAGCTTCGCATCCCCAAACTTTAAGAAACGACAACTTAGGTTTAGCACCAAACCACAGTTCATACGGTGTCGTCTCAACGGATTTAGATGGAGCCCTATTTAAAGTGAATGCAGCGGTTTCTAATGCATAACCCCAAAACGATAACGGCAAATCAGTAAGATACATCATCGATCGGACCATATCTAATAGGGTTCGATTCGTTCGAGACACACCATTGCTTGTGGTGTTCGGTGGCGTGAGTTGTGAAACGATTCCACTTGCCTTGAGATGCGTGAGAAAATCATAACTCAAATATTCGCCCCACGATCGGATCGTAGAAACTTAATCTTTTACATTACGATGGTTCTCCACTTCATTCTGAAATTCTTTGAACTTTTCAAACGTTTCAGATTTATGTTTCATTAAATAGATATACCCATATCTACTTAAGTCATCGGTAAAAGTGAGAAAATAGCGATATCCACCGCGCGTCGAAACACTCATCGGTCTGCATACATCGGTATGTATGATTTCCAACAAGTCCGTTGCTCGCTCCATCATCTGGGAAGCAGGGGTTTTGATCATCTTGCCCATGAGGCATGGTTCGCATGTGTCAAATGATTCAAAATCAAGAGACTCAAAAGTCCATCGAATGGAGTTTCTTCATGCGCTTTACACCAATTTGACCTGAGCGGTGCCACAAATAAGTAGTATTATCACTATCTACTTTGCATCTCTTAGCCTCAATGTTATGGATGTGTGTTTCATCCCTTTCGAGATTTAGAAGAAATAAACCATTCACAAGAGGTGCATGACCATAAAGATGTTACTCATATAAATAGAACAACCATTATTCTCCGATTTAAATGAATAACCGTCTTGCAATAAACACGATCCAGAAACAATGTTCATGCTCAACACGGGCACATAATAACATTTATTAAGGTTTAAAACTAATCCCGAAGGTAAAACTAAGGAGAGCGTCACGGCCATCACATCAACTCTTGATCCGTTGCCAGCAGCGCATCGTCACCTCATCCCTACATAGCCGCCGTCTATTCCAGAGCTCTGCTTCGAGTTACAAATATTAGCAATCGAACCCGATCAAATACCGTGCACTACAACAAGGGCTAGTAAGGAAAACATCAATAACATGTATATCAAATATACCTTTGATGGTGCCGACCTTCTTGTCCGCTAAGTACTTGGACGATTAACGCTTCCGGTGACCCTTTTCCTTGCAATAGAAGCACTCGATGTCGGCTTAGGTCCAGACTTGAGCTTCTTCTCAGCGAAACAGCGCTTTGCGCCTCCTTTGTTGAAGGGCTTCTTTGCACCTTTACCTTTCTTAAAGGAGGGCTTGTTGTCCATCAACACATGATTATCCTTTTTGATGTCCACCTCCGCAGCCTTCAGCTTTGCGAAGAGCTCGGTGATCGTATCGGTGGAACCAATTTGATTATGAGTCACTACAAAACTTTTGTAGCTGGGAGGGAGTGATTGCAGAACTCTGTCAATCTTCAGCTCCTCTGGAATCTTGCAGTCCAGTTGCTCAAGGCGTTGAGTGTAGCCCGACATCTTTATGGCGTGCTCACTAACGGAACTCCCTTCCTCCATCTTGCAGTTAAAGAACTTCTCGGAGATCTCATATCTCTCGAGCGGGCCTGAGTGCGGAACATAGTTTTCAACTCTTGAGAATCTCAAAGGGCAGGATAGTTTTCAAAACGATTTTGAAGTTCGGTTCCATAGCAAACAACATGGTGCTCTTAATCACACCATAATCATCTTTCTTGCGACCGATAGACAGCTTTCTCATCAGCGCCGCTTGATTGCGTGGTTACCTAACGCTTTCTCAAGGACATAGTCCTTTGTCATGAGAGAGAATGATTCTTAGATTGCGGAACCAGTTGGTGAAGTTAGACCCATTGTTTCTAAGCTTTTCTTTCTCAGCAAAAGCGTTGAAGTTGAAGTTGGACTTGGCCATTGGATCTAGTATTTGAAAGTACAATTTAGACTAAGTTAATGATAAATAGTTCAACTTAATCAAATTACTAGATGAACTCCCACTAAATTCAGCATCCCTCAAGTTGTTTAGTGAACACGATCCAAATTCACCACACCTAATCCGATCATCACGAGAAGAGATGTGGTTTCAATGGTGGACAACGAAGTGTCGATCATATCATTCATATGACTCATGCTTAACCTTTCGGTTCTTGTGTTCCGAGGCCATGTATGTACATGCTAGGCTCGTCAAGTTAGACCCAAGTATTTCCGCGTGTGCAAATCTGGCTTGCACCCGTTGTATGTGAGCGTAGAGTCTATAGCACCCGATCATCACGTGATGCTTGGACACGACGAACTTCATAGCAGTGCATACTTGGGGAGAACAGTTTTATCTTGATCTTTAAGTGAGGAATCATCTTATAATGCTACCGCCGCAATCTAAGCATAATAAGATACATAAAAGGATAAACATCACATGCATATAACTTTATGTGACATGGTATAGCCAATCTTCGCCAGAATGATCTCCATCTTGTGTTCCGGCATGATCTCCATCACTCCACCATGATTGCCTCCACCACGAATAGCAACTACAACTATTGCTAACTACTTAGCGATAAAGTAAAGCTATTACATGGCGTATAAGAAGTTGACTCGCAGGTCATACATAATTATAAAGACAACCATATGGCTCCTGCCGGTTGTGTACTCATCGACATGCAAGTCGTGAAACATTACAAAACATGATCGCATACAATATACACATCACATCTTGGGCCATACCATATCACAGAAAACACTCCCTGCAAAAACAAGTTAGACGCCACTACTTTGTTGTTGCATGTTTTACGTGGCTCATGGGAGTAGATGCTAAGAACGATTCCTACCTACGGAAAGCCATAACGGTGATATTATGGTTGCCAAACTCCGGTGTTAATCCCATGACAACTATAGTGAGAAAGCGGCATCCACCGGCCGCATGTGTGGTACAAGCCACCGCGTCAAGTGCGAGCGGTCTCATGACGACGTCGCGTAAGGTTGGCCTAGACCGCTTCAATCTCACTATCCCGCGTCATAAGAAGAACACAAACAAGAGGCTTGCAACAGAAAACATCAACGCCGCAACAACCATGTTGCGTTCTACTCGTGAATCACATCTACGCAGATCTAGCTCGATACCCGAAGGGTTCGCAGCATAGTAAATCAAAATTTTCTACTGAGCGAACAGAGGAAAGCCAAGATCTAATCTAGGAGATGCAAACAACGAGAGATTGGATTAGATCTTCATACCCTTGAAGATTCGCCTGCAGTGAGCGTTCGTCGAACGTGGGTGATGTAGTCGTACCGCTTCTCCTCCTCGCGATCCGATCCGATCTAGCACCACAAGTGGCGGTGCCTCCGTGAGATGCACACGTGCACCTCGGCGTCTCCTCCTTCCTCGGACCAGCAAGTATGGTGGAGAGATGGATTGGATCTACAACACGGCGTGGTGTATATGGTGGAGAATTTCTGCAGCAGGCTTCACTGCAAGCGATCGGGAGGAGAGAGGAAGGCAGCAGGCTACTAGGGCTTGGAGGGAGATGTGTGTGTGGGAGGCGCACCATCCTCTATATATAGAGGGGGTGCGCCAGCCTACTCTCCTCCAAGCCTATCTCTAGTTTAAACGATTTAAACTCTCCCTTATCTAGAAATTCTATCTCTAGTTTAAACGAGTTTAAACTTATCTAGAATCGGCTGGGCCCAATGCGGCCAGGACACTCCCTCATAGGCCCATGCCCCCTCCCGGAAGGTGGGACCACGTTGGCCCCTTAGGAAGGTTCTAAAGCTTTCGGTACAATACCGATTAACGGAACTATTCGAACTCCAAAAACTGCCTTGCCTTATATGAATCTTATTCTCCGGACCATTCGGAACCTCTCGTGATATCCGGATCCCATCCGAGACTCGAACAAAATTCATAAACCAATTATCCAATCTATCCTAGCGTCGAGACACGTTAAGTGTGTGACCTGCGGAGTTCGAGAATATGAGACATGATCTTCTATCAATAATCAACAAGTGCAGGCACCCATATTGACTCCACACATTCATCGATGATCATATCGGATGAACCACGATGCCAATTCAATCAATCCCATATATATATTCCCTTGTCTCGCGATATTTTACTTGCGAGATTCGATCGTCGGTATCGTCATACCTAGTTCAATCTCGTTCACGCAAGTACTTTACTTTCCGTAATCCGATATCACTTTGTGATCAACTCCTTAACCACATGCTTGCAAGCGGTGTTGATATCGATTAAGTGGGCCCAAAGTATATCTCTCCGACTTGGGAGGACAAATCCCATCTCGATACATACAACCCAACAGATACTTTCCGATCACACGAGACACCTTTATGATCACCCTCTCATAGGATGACGTTTGATGACCTCAAAGCTTTCTTCCGATACCAGGGAGTTGTATTATCTCATGGTCTAAGGAATACAATATTTGACATAAGAAAAACTTCGCAAAGACGAACACGATGACACGATCTAATTGCTTCGCTTAGTTTGGGTCTATCCACCATATCATTCTCCAACGATATGATCTCATTATCAATTGACAACTCATGTCTATGGTTAGGAAACCTTAACCATCATTGATCAATGAGCTAGTCCATAGAGGCGTACTAGGGACACGGTGTTGTTCACAAAGCACACAAGTATTAAAGTTTCCGCTTAATACAATTCTAGCATGGAATATAAACTTTATCATGAACAAGAATTATAATAATAACATCTTTATTATTGCCTCTAGGGCATAATTCCAACATATATAAGGAGGGGCAGGGCTCCCTCCTAGAGACACACAAGATCCTCTCCTCCAAACCCTAGCCCCAAGCCGCCGCAGCCTCCATAGCCGCCGCCGGCCCTAGTGCAAACCGCCTAGCTAAACCCTCCTCACGGCTTGTCCTTGGTGTGTCTAAACCCTAGAACACCGAGGACTCTCTCATACTCCACCATACTCGCTCGCTTAAGCGAAGCCTGCGAGATCTCCCTCTACTTAGGTACCACGCCACGTTGTCTTTGCCAGAATCGCGAGGAGAGTGCTACAACCTCCGCACTTTGGAACAAGGAGAGGAAGGTCTTCGTCAATCGAACATGTGACCCCAGGGAGCGCTGCGGAGCAGCGCCGGAAGGATCGTCTACGCGATCTTGAGATCGGAAAGAGTACGACTACATCACCCACGAGAATCCGCTCTCGTTAAACACTTTGGAATCTTCGAGGGTGAGTTATTCTATCGACTCGTTGCTACAATCTAGTAGATAGAACTTGGCTTGTTTGTTTGTATGCGGTAGAATTTTTTTGTTTTCCATGCTATGAAACCCTACACAGACAGGAGAAGCTGCAAGCAAAGCGTGATCGCAGGATCTACAGTAGAAGCGGAATACATGCCTGCTGCAGAAGCGTCAAGTGAAGGAGTTTGGATCAGGAACTTCATCACTGAGCTTGGTGTGGTTCCAAGTGCCTTGGATCCACTGGAGATGTGTAACAACACTGGCGCCATTGCACTGGCTAAGGAACCAAGATATCATCCAAAGACCAAGCACATCAACCGCAAGTTTCATATAATTCGAGATTATATAACAGATGGAGATCTGAAGATTAGCAAAGTACATACGGATCTGAATGTCGCAGATCCGTTGACTAAACCTCTTCAACGAGCAAAACATGATCAGCACCTTAGTGCCATGGGTGTTAGATTGTTGCCAGATGTAAACTAGATTATGGACTCTAGTGAAAGTGGGAGACTGTTGGAATTATGCCCTAGAGGCAATAATAAAGATGTTATTATTATAATTCTTGTTCATGATAAAGTTTATATTCCATGCTAGAATTGTATTAAGCGGAAACTTTGATACTTGTGTGGTTTATGAACAACATCGTGTCCCTAGTATGCCTCTATGGACTAGCTCATTGATTAATGATGGTTAAGGTTTCCTAACCATAGACATGAGTTGTCAATTAATAATAAGATCATGTCATTGGGAGAATGATATGATGGACAGACCCAAATCAAGCAGAGCAATTAGATCATGTCATCATGTTCATCTTTGCGAAGCTTTTTCTTATGTCAAATATTGTATTCCTTAGACCATGAGATAATGCAACTCCCTGGTATCGGAAGAAAGCTTTGAGGTCATCAAATGTCATCCTATGAGAGGGTGATCATAAAGGTGTCTCTTAGGTGATCGGAAAGTACTTGTTGGGTTATGTATCGAGATGGGATTTGTCCCTCCCAAGTCGGGGAGATATATTCAGGCCCACTCGGTAATCGATATCAACACCGCTTGCAAGCAAGTGGTTAAGGAGTTCATCACAAAGTGATATCGGATTACGGAACGAGTAAATTACTTGCTGTGAACGAGATTGAACTAGGTATTCCGATGCTAACGATCGAATCCCGGGCAAGTAAAATATCGCGTGACGAAGGGAATATATATATGAGACTAATTGAATCCTGGCATCGTGGTTCATCCGATATGATCATCGATGAATATGTGGGAGTCAATATGGGTTTCCATACCCCGCTGTTGATTATTGATAGAAGATCATGTCTGCATATTCTCGAACCCGTAGGGTCACACACTTAACGTGTCTCGACGCTAGGATAAAATGGATAATTGGTTTATGAGTTTTTGTTCGGAGTCTCGGATGAGATCCAGGACATCACGAGAGGTTCCGGAATGGTCCGGAGAATAAGATTCATATAAGGGAAAGCAGTTTTTGGATTTCGGATTTGTTTCGGTATGTTCAATTGTACCTAAGCTTCTAGAACCTTCGGAGTGGGACCAACGTGGCCCCACTTATCGGGAGGGGGTGGGCTCACGAGGGAGTGTCCTGGTCAAGATTGGGCCAGGGCACAAGACCCCATAGGCCCAGCCGCCAACCTAGGGGAACCCTAGGGAGAGCTTCTAGAAGGGGTGAAACTTGCCCCACTCCACCCCATGTGGCGGCCCGGTTTGGAGGGGCAGGAGGAGGGAGCCAGCCCTCTATATAAAGAGGGCAGGGGCGCACCCTCCCCCCACACCTCCTCAAACCCTAGCCGCCTAGTTGCTGCCCTCCTCTCTCTCTCTCTGTGTGTGTGTGTGTGTGTGTGTCTCTCTCTCCCATTGCGCGTGGCCTCCACCTTTGAAACTCTCCACCTTTGCACCACGCCGTCGTGTTGTAGATCCAATCTATCTCTCCACCCCACTTGCTGGACCGAGGAAGGAGGAGACGTCGAGGTGCCGTACGTGTGCATCTCTCGGAGGCGTCGCCACTTGCGACGTTGGATCGGATCGGATCGCGAGGAGGAGAAGGCTAGTACGACTACATCAACCACGTTCCGTTGAACGTTCCGCTGTGTGATTTCTTCAAGGGTATGAAGATCTCATCTATTCCCCCTCGTTGTTTGCATCTCCTAGATTAGATTTTGGCTTCCCCGTTCGCATCCGTAGAATTTTTTTGATTTACTATGCTGCGAAACCCTTCACCAACCCCTAAAAGTTGGCTCAATGTTTTTGAAAATCCAATTATTCCTCCGCTTCCAAATGTTCTAGCAGGCTAGGATAACCAGTTCGGTGAAGCATGGACCATCAAACTTGGAGCTCCTTTGGTTCATATGGAGAAGTCTTATAATATATGTCCAGACTTAAGAAACATGTACTCCTTCCAATTCATATAATAAGTGTCATTCATTTTATACTAAACTAGTACAAACTTTGTATTGACAATGCTTATTATGGATCGGAGAGAGTAGCTCTTTTAGGGTCATATGGAGAAGTTTTCCAATATAACATCGCAGTCTCGTACTCTCTGATCTATAATAAACGTTGCTTATTTAGTATAAACTTAGTATTAAATGAGCAAGACTTATTTATATATATATGATGTTTTATGTTTCATATTATATAAACAAGTTTTGTAATACTGAAAATCTACGTTTAGAATGGTCGGCAGTCTGTAAAATTTGGCGGGCTGACCTTTGCTGTTTGATTGAGACAGAAACAATCGCGTGGACGAATAGGCGTGAAGTGTGAACACGTGAATCATAGCCAGCTAAGGTTTAAATCGAAAATTCAAAATGTTTTGTAGATCAAACCATTCGTCTGATTTAGGATCCGTTTTCATCGTTGAGTTGGTCGCGACGAGATCTTCAAAACTAGATCCCATGTCGATATATTTCGATAAAATTTTTTGGACCACACAGTTATCCACCCTAACACGTGAGTTATCCATGTTATTGTACGTAAGCACCATATAAACGAATTGGGTAGAAAAGTTCTCGCATTTCTCATGTGGTTAACTTTTTGTATTTTTTTATCTCATAAAACCTCGGTTGCTCCATATATTTTAGTTTAGTTAAGTAAATGTGAGATACGAGATAATTTAATTGAGACGTGATAGCCTAGGTGTTAGGGTACCGAGACTTCATTGCTGTGTTAGGGTATCGAGTCATCGACTCGGTGAAAATGGATCCTAAATCGGAGAAGTTCGCACTTATGTTTTCACACGCATCAAAAACTCAAACACAAAACTCTTTTGTAGGATGGATAACATGTAATGTTACGTATGGATAACCTTTTGGTGCAAAAAAGTTCTTAAAACATATCAATATGAGATCAAGTTTCGAAGCTCTCGTCGCGACGAGTCCAAATATGAAAACGAATTTTAAATTAGACAATCGGTTTGACCTACGAAGTATTTTGAATTTCAGAATTGTGTTTTTAATGTTGATTACTCCCTTCATGCAATAGTCGGCTCTTTTACTTGCCATTTTCTCCTGATTTCACGCGTCAATACAGTTTCAGACATCTACGATCTATATCCCGTCAGATTTGATAATCTATTGACCGTTTTAAACGTAGCACAGTCCTTATAATTATCATGAAAATTTTGACTTACAAGGCAAAAAGTCTAACAAAAAAACTCCAAATTTATTTATAAAACTTCTTAAGAGTTAGTTAATTCGTTTTGATCAATATTTATACAACTTCTTCACTCATTCTAGACATTTTATCCTTAACATCAACCGTAGCAGCTATCGAAAGCACTCCTACCAAGTATCAAATCTCTATTTGCAGCAGCTGCGTCATGGCTTGCTTTCATCGATAGAGCAAGGACGCCCATAGCGCGTGAACGTTACAATTTTGGAACCACGGCTCGAGCGGCTCGAGACATCGCTGCTCTATGATCCCATCCGACCATGGGGCAAAAAAGAAAAAAAAATGTTGCCGGGGAAAAAAGAAAATCAGCCTGAACTTAGCAAAACGTTCTCTCTCTGATAGGCTAAATTCCTCACGTTTTCCCAACATAAAGTTCGTACTGTAGAACAATGGTACTATCTGTCATCGTGCAACACATCCTAGAGTACCAGTACCGAATCATCTCATCTCGATCAGCATCCATAGTAAGAGACCGGGTTCCGTTTGTAGTACTCATCACAATAGACCGGGAACACCACACCCTCGGGACGGGAGAGATGGGCAGCGCCGCGAATCACCGCTTCCTCCTCCACGATTGGCTCCCGCCCATGGAAGTAATCCCTGAAAAACTGAGCAATCTTGGGGATCCTGACGCTGCCGCCGACAAGGATGATCTCGTCGACCCGGTCCTTGAGTCTCTCCCACTGGTCGGGCGGCGCATCCCACGTCACCGCCTGCTCCACCATGGCCGTGGCTCTCTCCAGCAGATCGCGGTTCAGCTCCTCGAACTTAGCCCTAGTGAGCGGCTCAAAGAAAACCGCGCCGTCCAAGAGCGATTCGAGTTCGACCTTCACCAGAGTGTCTTCCCGGTGGCTCAATGCCTTCTTGGCGTGCTCGCACGCGGTCCTCAGCTTCCGGAGCGCGCTCTCGTCCTGGCGGATGTCCCGGTGGTGCTTCTCCTTGATCAGTTCCACAAAGTAGTCCACGACCCTGCCGGTGAGGTCGGCGCCGCCCAGGTGAGGGTCATAGTGTTTGCCCAAGAAAAGGGCCATGCCGTTCTTAAACTTGAATCTGGTGGCATGGGTCGTGCGGCCGCCCATATGGAAGACGAGGATGACCTTGCCGTGGCGCGCCTTCTCGTGAAGACCGTACGCCGCGGCCGCCGCGGCATACTCGCCGACGGAAATCGTGGCGGAGAAGCCGCCGTCCCACCGGGCATGCGCCATGAGAGAATGCCTTTGGTGGTCCCCGAAGTGCATCGGGGCGGTCACTAGAGCGTCCGTGATCTCGCGGCCCAGGTGCGCCTCCGCCATCTGCTTCAGCCTGGACATGAGGATACCGGCGACTTCCTCGGCGGAGAAATCCCTGGCGTCGCCTCCCTCGGCCTTGATCTCGATTGCGCACGATCCCACTTCCGATCTAACTAGATTGTACGGAACTAGCTCCATCTCTCTCTTCACCACCGCGTTATGGATCCTGTCAACCAAATCATCCATCCACTCAAATTGCAATACCATCGGCGGAGGGAAGAAACGACTGTACAGGATAATTGATTGATTACCCTAGGCCCATGACGCGCTTGAAGCCAGAGACGGCCGTCCCGGGGCTGACGGCGGCGTGCTTCAAGGCGGCCTGGCCAAAGAGTGTGCCGTTGTCGGTGAAGGCGACCCAGGAGGGGATACAGAGCTGGTACGAAGTGTCCGGATCATGGGGGCCTCCGTAGCCCGCGATGCAGGACTTGGTGTTGCCGATGTGGATGGCCGTCGTGTTGCCCGTTCTAAAAGCCGCCGCGCCCGACGCCGCTGCAAGAACCAAACGATTATGCAACCGAACAAAAAACTCGATTTAAGTTGTGAGCACAAAGAGGAAGGTGACACACACCGATGAGCAGTATAAAGCCCAGAGAGAGGAGATAACTCGCCATGGATTGGAGCTTTTTTTTCCGTACGTAGACTTGGGGCTTTGGGATCTTTTTACGGCCTGACTTTGACTAGGCGGCGGTGGTGGCACCGGGACATGTCACCGGATCGTCAGCTGCCGTTGGATCCTGCAACTAGCGGCGATGGCAGGATTCTGGTACATGTCACAGCTACATCGACAGCCCTTGCATAAGTAGCATATAATCACCGTTTCCAGGGAAAGTCTGGTTTTTCTTTTGGAAATCCTGGAAAGTGTGATTTTTTTATCTGGAACTCACTCATTCCATTAAACTGGCGCAGCGTACTCACCGGCCACACTTTTTTTTTGGAAAGTGTGATTTAATTAAGAGAAAATATGATCTGCCTTTGTTTTATTTTCGGATAGTCTGAGGTGCATTAGTTTCCTCTCCCGTCTACGAGCACTTTATGTGGATCAAAACTTCAAAACGGTGTGGAAACAAACTGAAACGAGCGCAATCATATTCGTTTCCATAATTTGTCATTGGAAAACCCTTTTCTTCACTAGGAGAATCTTCCGGTTCATCCCGAGCGCCGTAATGGCGTCTCTAACCGATCACCAAAATTTTAGAGGAGTAAATCGATTTCTAAAATTTAGAGAAGTAAAAATACTTTTCTAAAACTTAGCGGTTCATAACCGGATCCCTATATTCAGAGGAGTAATTTTTTTTGTCTAGAAATCAAACTATTGAAAGTCAAACATTTGGCATAGTTAATATACAACGAAATAACATGTTTAGGAATGAACAAAAATTAAGTTTACAAACCAAATAAATTCAAAGCCAAACACATGGCAGGGTTCAAATTTAGCGAATCACGAGAATAGTGTTTGGGATATACTTTTTGGGTATACCCATAGGTACTTACTGACCAGGGTGGCTCATATACGCGTTAGAGCTTTGCTTCACGGGCGGCCTAGTCAGTGAAAGAAGATGGGAGTCTCTTCCGGCTACGCGAAGACCCAGAAGACTTACCGACTTAGGCCTATAGTATTACTTATAGTCCAAGATATACTTTGTACCGACTCTGTATCGTAGCCGAATAGGTCTCTCCTGTACACCCTAGGTCGGATGACTATATAAACCGTCCTAGGGGAAAACCTTTAGGGCACAATCAAAACCTACTCGCATAGGCGAAACCTCTCTTGTAATCCGCTGTAACATGCGACTTTGTCGATATATTACTGGGTTGCTAGCAGGAGTAAGATTTGATCACCACAGTCGGATCTGAACCTGGGTAAACTTGTGCTCACTGTACCAGACCACTGTACGTCTCACACCCCACCTTTCTCCATGCCTTCAGGACCCCCTTATGGCGTACTTGTCATCAATCCGACGACAAATAGTTCAAACACAACTAGATAGCACCATGGAGATGCTAGTGATGCTTAACAAGATCCTAGTTCAGCTGATCATGCACCTCCTTGTTCTCAATGCGTGCATGGGCTTGGAGGAAGGCTTGGATCTTGTTGGCATCATGTGCTGGTTATACAAGATTACCATTGGAGATGTACCAGAAGTTCTCGGGCATGCCGCGCTCATCTTTAATAATCGTGTTATGCAAGATGGTGCAACATTTCATTATTTTCCAAAGCACCTTCGGCTTCCAATACTCAGTGGGGAATTTGATTATGCCAAATATCTTCTAAAGCACACCGAAAGCACACTGAACATCCTTCCTCGCAGACTCTTGAACCTTGGTAAAGTGAGCCTTCTTGCGATTGTTGATGAGAGTCTTCGGGATTGTCTTCACAAACGTTGCCCATGGAGGATAGATGTCATATGCAAGATAGTAATCCATGGTGTACTCACGGTTGTTGACTTCATAGCTGACACGAGGAGCATCTCCTGCAACAATCCTAGAGAAAAGTGGTGATGTAGCAAGCACATTTAGGTCACTTTGACACCCACGAAATCCAAAAAAGGCAATGCCAAATCCATAGATCCTTCTATGCCACCACCTCTAGGATGATTGTTGGATAGTTGCAATGGCCTTTGTACTGACCTTTCCATCTAGCTGGACAACTTTTCCATGTCTAATTCATGCAATATAATGATTCAAGCATCCTCGGCCATCCTCTTTCTTGGCTCTCACCCAAGAGACTCTCGGTGTCATCATCATTGTGTGCGCTCAAATACTCATCTCCGAAGATCTCAATCACAGCTAGTGTGTACCTCTAGATAGCCTCCAAGATTGTATCTTCGCCAATATGAACATAGTCATCAATGGCATCCGCGGAACACCCATATGCAAGCACTCAAATAGATGCAAGGCACTTCATCAATGGGCTTGCGCTTATCTCACCGGATGTAGTCCTCCGAAGCTTGAACCAATCATCGTGCTTATCCACCGCTCCTGCAATGGTGAGAAAGAGGCTCTTGTGCATGCGGAATCGCCGGTGAAAGTACTTCTCCAGATATATGGCATTGTCGTTGAAGTAATCTCGCATGATCTTGGCATGGCCCTCGGCTCTATCACGATTGATGTAAACGCGGCCAAACTATGATCCTAGGCTCGGCCGTCAAACATCATCATTCAAAATGATGGTCATGGCCATCTCTACATCGTCGTCCTCATCATCCTCCTTCGACGATGACGATGATGATGAGTCGTCCATGATGTACTCCCTCAACTTCATCTACATGATAGCGTCGGTCAAATTTTCAAACCAAAACCTCACCTACTAATTTGTTCGAACACCTGATGGGCGGAGGAGGTGACGAGGGTGGTCGGACAGTCATTGGTTGGGCCAGAGGAGGCGTCGAGGGCAATAGTTCTGTCCTTCTACCGCCTTCCCAACCTTTGGTGGCTCCCATTTGCAACGAATCAACACCGACGGAGGAAGATTTTGAAGAAATCGGGATCGACGGAGGTGGAAACTCGATGCCCTCATTGATTCCAGTGACGACGAGAAGCAGCGAGCGATAGAGAGGTTGGCTGGAGGACGACGCGGGGACCGGGGTGGGGCGGCGGGGTATGGCGGTCACTTGTGGCGACGTCGATGGGAATGGGTGGCCAAGTTTACTCCTCCAATTCCTAAATATTTACTCCCCTAACCGTTTTGGGATCGGTTAGGTGTGTATCTTATTGATTTTTACTCCTCTAACCATTTTTAGGGAATCGGTTAGAGATGCCCTAAACTGCCTCTCTCTCTCTCTCTCTGGTGCACACACTTCTGCCCATGCTACTCTCTCTCACGCGTCCCACGCATGTGTTGCATAATCAACCAATTTTAGAATATTAAACATGACTAAAAAAACTACTACCACAACTCGAACATACTAGATGCATTACACAAGATGATAAATAGAAACACGCAGCTTCAGAACATGCATCACAGAACATGTTTTTTGCAAGGGTCTCTCCAATTTAAAGAGGGAAGAAATAAAGAAATATTTACCAAGTTCCAAATGAAATCTTTAGTGAGAGGTACTTAGGTCTAGAATCTGATGTGGGTAGATCAATTAGTGCAGATTTTAAGTACTTAAAAGACCATGCTTGGAAAAGAGTGCAAGGCCGGAGTTAAGGCGGTAAAGACGTGTGAATTAAGGCCGTTTCTCACGCGCTACCCACATACTCGATGTCGTGTTTAATTTATAGGGGGTGTCAACAGATAAATTACTTAATCATCAGAAAAGTTTGGTGTGGATGCAAAATATAGTGAGATGAAGATGTCATGTGTAACGTCCTGATGTTAAGGAACCAACGAAGGATAGAAATAGGAATTTATGTATATGCATGCATTCATTTGTAAAATTGGATTAAACTTTTTGCAAACTAAAACTCTGAAGGGATCGGAGTTTCTTTCACTTTGTTGAGTTAGGGTTTAGCTCATCGAGGTGGTAGTTATAAATTCTGACATGATCTCTAGGTATTTTGAGTTGTTTTATGATAATAATTTAAATTGACATTTAAATTTGAATTGAATTTTGAAATATTTGAAAACAAAAGCATTTATGAAACTATTGTTTTAAAAGAATTTTTGAGTGTTTTAAAGTGAATCATTATACATTATATAATACGAATATAATAAAAAGAAATTCAAGACATTAAAGTAATTCAAACAAATTTAAATAAAGATTAATCTTTACTCTTTTCTTATTCAATATTCCAAAGATTTAAAGAATACAAGTAAATCATTATTTATTACAAAAAATAATAATCACAAGGAAAGAAAAAGAAATGATTTATTGAATAATTTATATTACATTGTTGTTACAAAAGAATAAAATAAAATTACAGAATAATAAAATAAAATCTATACTACTTTTCCTAAAACTAAGTCTTATATCTTTAGATGTTCTTGTAACATTCTGTACCTAAAATCAAATAAAGAAAATACAAAGGAAAATAAAATGGATTAGTGTTAGTAGAATTTCTCTTAGATTTAATAGTGAGGTGCACTGTTTAAATTCATCATTGAGCAAAAATCAAAGAAAAGGGGCAAGTTTCACCAAAAATACAACATTTGTTTTTAATCTAAAATTGCCTTAGTACAACCTCACTGACGGTGGACGAAAGGGACAAGTTTCACTGATCCAGAAGTAGAAGTAAAAGAGGTGATTTCAAATATTTCCATTTTAACTGATCCAGAATAGTGCAAGCAGCTCACACATACATGCAGGAGTGAGGTGTTGTCGACACCAAGGAGCAAGGAGGGAGTAGATATAAGGCAAAACCATGTTAGCAGAGCTTCATCCGCTACACACTTTACCACACCATCAAGAACAACTAGAACACCATCTCATCTCAGTGAGATTTCCACCATATCAACCAATAAACCCCCAAAGAAACCCATCAATCATCAATCCAACATGGTCACCTAAGGAGGGGGTGGATTAGGTGTTGGGCAAAGCTAGTACATGAAAAGATTGAGGAGGAGAAGATCAAACTTGTCACAAGGAAGAGCTCGACAATCTCACCATCGGGAGCAAGGGAAGCATATCCACCACAGCCACATCAACAACAATAGTAGGTTGGATGTTTCCAAATAGATCATACCTTGTATCCGTTCTTATCATTTATAAGGACATGATTTGTTGGATTGTAAAATCCTCAGAGTTACACCCAAATGGGATGTAAGCTCATCACTGGATATTTTAAAGACACAAGTAGCATTTGTTCTCTATCTAATAAATATACTAGGTCTCAGACTATGCATCACTGACTTGATCTAGTGCCAGAAAATATCAGCAAATAGTAGTAGCCAAACTCATTGGCTGGTTACTATTGCACACATTCCAATTACTGGAAGCACCACAGTAGCATCCTAGCTTCATACATATCACCAAGGTTAGGAGTAACAGATCAAACTAGTAAACATTAGCTACAAGCTTCAACAAGTAATGGAACTAAATCATTTTCCTAACCTTAATCTAGGAATCATTGTAAAAAAATTACTGAACTGTTATTTTCATAACAGTGGCTAGACCATCAACAAGGTATATATGGGCCAAGTATAGGTGCAAACAAGGACCAAGTACCTATGAAATCTATGTAGTAAAACTCTTTAATCCAGCAAAGCTAAGCTTAGATGCACTACCATTTTAACATAACTAACATCTCCAAAGAAGGGATTAGAACCCAATTAACATGTCAGACTTGAATAGCATTCTAGTATACTTTCCACAAGCCTAGGTATAACCAGGGTAATTACAGTATCACATCAGAGACAATAATGGAGTAAAACTGATAGGAAGCATTGTGTATTGTAACCAGGGTCCAACATAACTGAAGTTACAACATAAGCAAACTCACAAAGTATCACTAGAACTTTAATTATGAAATCCATAATTTCATATACAACAACATATCATGGGAATAACAGTACAGTAAACAAATTTCTACCATGACTAATAGTATACATAGAGGGAGAAGGAACCTTGGAACAGGGTAAACCCTAATTAGGTTTAGCATCACAGTATAGTGGGGAATATAGAGAGAAATAGAGAGAGGGAAGGATAATAACTCACATGTAGGCCTCACTCAACAATAATAGGTAGCAAAAGTAGTTAGCCAACGACGGGGTCACTGCGGCACAAGGAGCACCATAGGCGCTGCAACTCGCGCCGAGCCACAACCACGACGGCCGACGAAGAAGAGGGCAACACTAGTCACCATCGCACCACCAGACCATCAGGGAAGCACCGCGAGAACACTAGATCATGACACCACGAGGGGAGACACAAACCCTTACCAAAAGTACGGGGTCAGCACAATCGAGAGAGAGCCCACACGATGAATCTGAGTGGACCAATCGATGCAGCGATGTCGACTTTGCCAGTAAGCGCGACAACAATGGCTGGGGCAGCCAAGGCTCGCCGTAATAGGAGGGTGAAGGTGGCGGCATCGTGATATCGCTAGAGATAGGAAGAGAGAGTGCGAGAGCGAGCCAGAGAAGAGAAGAAGTGAGGGCCGGGGAAATTGGTTTGGGCTCAACCCAACCCAGTGGACCATATTAGGCCAGGTGGGCCGCTTGAGCCAGTGCTAGGATGGCCCAGATTTAAGAGCTAAAAGACTAATTTTCTAAAAAAATACAATTTACAAATATACCCCTAAGAGCATTTAGGCTCTAGAAAAAAAATAAAAATCCTAAAAATACATATAATATCTCTAAATGCTCACAAAAATATAATATATCCAATAAAAATACAAAATTGTAATTTTAATTGGTAAAGTTTAAATTAATTGTTAAAATACAATAATTCCTTTAGGAATTTTCTAAAAATAAGAATAATACTTAAAAATAAATAAAATTCGATTTTAAGATCTTAATAAATACTATATGTCATGCAAATACTAAATATTTGATTTCAAAAGGTTTTAGGATTTCTAAAATTATAGACTTCATTTATCTATTATTTCAAAACAAAATATTTGTTTTGTTATGTATTAATTCTTAAAAATTATCTTTTAAGTCTAACTGAATTAATAAATCACTTAAAGGGGGTATAAAATTAAAATATTGTATTGTATGAAATTAATATGCATAATTCACTATTGCTTTTTTAAATATTTTCTTTTCTGGGCAATAATGGCGTTTTGTAGAAACAGGAGCTCGAGGTCAAGTGGAAGCATCAGACTTCACTATCTTGCGGTCACAAGACAAGTTCATAACTTGCTCATGTTTTTTGATGTGTTTTCCAACGTATTTGAAATGAGTTGTGAGATCACCTATGTTCAAAGAAGGAGTTAGAAAATAATACTTTAACAATATTATAAAATGTTGTTTAGTGGTAATTTATTATAGATAACAATGGAGCCTACGATTCCATGTGGAGTGAAGTTTATCAGACATGGATTAATAACCCATGACATTAGTGATTTTAGCGTCGTATATTACGCGTTAACCATGAGATTTGGAATGGAACGGAGAAGTTAGCCGGATCTTCTTCCTTTTGCATGTCGATGGATGAACATATCGTGACGCTGGTATGCCTTTTGAGGACCAATACGTGGGTGAGACCCCTTAGTGCCCTGCGATCTTGGTGTCTAGATCATTTGTGAGGGATTGTCGTAGGTAGGCCTTCCAACTTGTTGGGGGTTGCCAGGGACATCGCTCTGCTCACTAGAGTCCTCAAGGAGTCAACCATAGTTATCTCTCCTTATATGCGACTTAACAGAGGTCGTTCTTCTTGTGGGGTCGTGTAGGCATGTGGGGTTGCAGAGAAGGGCTTGGATCAATTTCTAGGCCCCACATCACGGAATTATGGACATGAAAGTATGTCCCGATTGTGCAACAAGGATTTGATCTCTTATGGGTAACGTAACGTACCTCTACAGAGTGTAAGAATTATGGCATGTTACTCCCTGTTTTGGGATGGAGCTACAAACATGGAAGGAAAGGAACTCCATGAAGTTATGGTCAACCTGTGAAGGCTGATGGGCATAGTTTTTCATAATAGAATCAATCTTTGAAGAAAGATTTATGAAAACTGCATAGAACCTAAGACTTATAGTCTGAAGTGATAGATAGAACATCAAACTTCCCACCTTCCATATAATAAACTTGATGGGTAACGTTGTTATTCAATCTTTCCTTTGATCCCTCTGCTTAGACTCTAAATACCAGGAAGATACTCTGATGTTTGCCACAGAGTGCCAAGATGACATCTCCTACGAGGAGACATACCTGTCTGGAGGAGTTGAAGGAGTGGATAACGACATACGCTATGGATTTGAAGGCAATAAGTCCGAGTAGTTGCTATAGTAGTATCTAGTCCTTGAGTTGAGCCAAGCAGCGTCAAACTTTATATAATAAGTTGTCGGGCACATGTTATGTTAATTAATTTGGTTGTAACTTTGAAAAACTTATGGTACCTGATCTTTTGGTATTGTAATAATATGTATGTTTGTAATTTGGACCCCTGATGTTTATTTTTTACCACTCCGATGGACGTGATATTTATGAAACGGTGTTCCGTGAGTATTATGTCAACGATTTGCGTGCTACAACATGAAGTGGTATGCTGGGTCACTGCATCATGGGACACAATGACCATGCTGAATTATCTTGGAGGCATAGGGTTCACGGACATTTAGATGTTCAATTTGGCGCTCTTGGCACGCCGAGCATGGAGGTTGCTTCAAAAATCGTATTCACTGAGTGCATGAATCCTTAAACTGGTGTACTATCAACAACCTGATTTTTTAGAGGAGGAACTAGGCAAGGGTCCTTAAAACTTTTGGCATGATGTGGAAAGAAATCGTGAAGCAAGGCTTAATTGGCTAATGAAGGATACATAATTGGCTAACGAAGGATTACATGCTAAAGACAATTGTGGCTATTTGTTAGGTCCCTCCAGGGGCTGGTATTTGATCTTCTAGATACAGTGTTAGGTGGATGGGACTTAGGCAAGGTTAACTCAGTTTTCCCATGAGTGTTGATGTTAGAACAGACGATGGTGTTTGTACATTATTATCTTACCAAAGGTGTTGGTTTGGAGAATAATTTTCGGAGTCGGGGTGTCGTCGCCAGAGGTGGTGTTATTGCAGCTCCAAGTGTGTGATTGCTTCCACGAGGTCTATATTTCTTTTTATTCTTCTTTTGTTTTTTGATGTGTGCAGCGATTTTTCTAGACATTATGTTGTTTCAGAGGTTAGATATAATTGACATTATCTAGGTATTAATATATTCTCTTTATCAAAAAAATCGACCATATTACTGGGCATGGCATTATAAAAAAATGTTCTCAGTCAAGAGTGCATATCGGATTATAGTGGAGACAAAAATCCGGCGTCAAGATTGGCTAGACGGTCAATCACGTGGTTATAATCGGAGAAACAAATAAAGTAGTGATGTACCTTATGGAAGACCAAGGTCCCAAGTAAATTCCGGGTGTTTGGATGCAGGCTTGCTAGGTCTTCTCTGCCAATGGGTGATCTGCAGAACCATAAGGATATGTCAATCAAATAGGATTTTTTAATCTCATTATAGGCATAATCGGAAGGAATATGGATGCAGAATTATGACCCTCATCATTTGCATGATTCACAAAACCATCATAAATTACATGATAATCTTCAAATGAATAAATAACTATCACAAACTATATATATATATCAAACATTTTTAAAAAAATCTAGAGCTTGTTCACTAAGTCTATATGAGTTATTACTCATTGCGTCATAGTAATCATAGGTCACAACAAAAATTAGAGATCATTTGAAGGATGAAAATACCAACCAAGGATTGAGCATAAGATCAATAAGGTAAGAGGAATGAGTCTTTTTTTACTTGAAGATGAATGGGTATAACAAAACACACAAGTAATGAATGGGGAGGATATGGCCTCACACCTTGTTGGGGGAGAGCTTGGACTCGAAGGAACCTGGTACCATTGCTGGAGGATTTGCACAGTTCGTCCCATGTGTGTTGGCGGAGACGGCTGGCACGTCAGGAGATGGGATGGACTATCAGGATCCCAATTGGATCTGACAATGAACTATGATCAACAAGAACAAGCGATAGGAATTGCTAGATAAAAGGGTAAATTGCTAGGATAAATTGAAATATAAAAATATGGCAATTAAAGAATAGGAAAATAGGACAATGTAAAATTAGGGATTCATATTTCTTGATTGGGTAAAAGTTTACAAGGTAGGCATTATAGACCTAGCCAACTAAAAAATATCTTCATAGATGAAATACCTAATATGACCTTATAGTTACAACATATTACTACTCCATACCAATACTAATTCTTGAGATGGACGACCAAAGTAGTGAGGGTGGAGTCATTTTTTTTAAACTCTTGACAGTAGGGTATGTCCCTACTGCCTTTGTATTACTTCAGGATTCCCCTAGGGAAGCCTGATAGAGTTACATTTTTGTGTTCCTATGGCAGAAAGCAATTACAAGGGGGTGGGGAGGATTTAGTTCTACAGAGAGTTACAAAGAGTTGCAGAAGTTGTGTATCTCCTGATGAAATGCAGGTTTAGTTCTATGCACCAGAAGCCTGAAGTCTTGCTAGAATCTATCCTTCCAAGATGCAATGGAGGGAATGACATTATTGAAGCATAGATCATTCCTCTATTTCCAAATGTTCCAGGCTGCTACAATAAATATCTCCATGTAAAGCTTACTCATAGAATTCTTCTTTCCTTGCTCAATGAGGTGCAGATGATCCCCATGATTATCCCAGCCCATGCCAATCACTTGCCAACACTGTTTGCTGAACGGGCAACTAGGTGGAGTCATTTTCATCGTAGGAGAGGATGTAGAGGCCAGCACGAGACACAAACGCCAGAAACGCCGCCACCACCTAAGAAGCCGTAGTGACGATTACAAGAGAGAAAGGATACGGCGCATCATTGTACGCGAAATAAAAACATCCACCATCAACATGTCGCACACATAGGACCGAGCGAACGAGTCAAAAGGTTGCGCAAAGCCAGCCTCTCTCAATGTAGCCACGATTGGACGGATGCACCCACGAGTCCACGACCACCCAAAACAAGACAAAAAACACACACGCCTAGCAAGGTGGAGACATCCCGAGGGACCATAGGCTTCTTATTCCACCAGCACCAGCACCCAGGAGGCAAGGCCAACTCCAACGGGCTAGACCAAATCGGACACCCGATTTGTATGATTTAGCCTATTTGCAGGATGGTCTGGCCAGAAAACAGACGGGTGTCTGGCCCAATTTTACACATATCCCCAACGGTGATTCTCCCCAATAGAAGACAAGTGGTAAAATGGAGAAAACAGTTTTCACTTAGATACGAGAAGATAATCTTCTATTTTTCATTCTCTCATCCAACTAAGAAAAATCCAATGTGGCAACTCTTATAGCATCTCTACCAGCACCCCCAACAGTCTTGGGGGGTGTTGGGCAAATATGGCCGTATTGGCACCTCAAACCCCTGCCGGCAACTGGGGTGGCCCAGGAGGTTCCCTCGATACATAAGGGCTGGGTTGGGGCTTCCGACAACACGCGCCACGTTGGATTGGACGCGTGGGTCTCATTGGCAGCGACACAATTATCGTGCTCGTGAAGGCTCTCCTCCTTTGTACTGGCACCCCCACCCCTGTTGGCAACTGGGGTGGCCCACGAGGTGCCGCCTAGTTACACATGGTCAGGTTGGGGATTCCAACAATGCGCGCCATGTTGGATTGGACGTGCGGGGCTTATTGGCAGCGACTGGTGCATGTAAAATGCATCCATGAACTTTGTCGTTTATTGCTTCAAAATTATTATTATTTTGAAATATTATTATATTTATTGGGACTAACCTACTAATAATTTCAAAATTACACAAGTTCTTGGTTTACACTTTGTTGTGTAGGAAATACACAAATATGGAAGGAAACCGCTCATTATGGTGAAATCTGGAAATTACTAGAACCTGTCCCTACGGAACTCTTTTGAAGATTGCCATAAACTACCCCGAATATGATGTCCAATGGAAAAAGTGTAGAACAAAAAGTTGTGAGAAATTTTATGCGCAATAATTTAGACATAAAATTCGCCCCAATCGGAGTCCGGATGCATATTTCTATTCATATTACTACGGAGGACAGAAGCAGTTTCAGGACTCCAAAAATATGTGACATGATTGACTCAAACTACTTCCATCTTTGAGGATTTCGGCCCAAACACGACTTCATGGAATCATTAAGGATAGAGTGAACTCTAGAAGGTTCTAGAGATGCCCAAGAGACCTTCTATCAAATGGGAATGAATCCTATGGCCAAGATTACATCTCCACCACTATATATTGAGGGGAAACCCTATTTTTTGGAGGCATCCACCCATATCCACGGAATTCCCCCTCCTTGGCAGCCCCAAAGGAGGGGGAGAAGCTCGTCCATTGCTACAACATCTCCAAGGAAGAAGGTCCAAGGGGCCGCTGCCCCCAAGGGCGGCGTCCGCCCCTAGGAGGCTGCTAGGTCGCTGCCGCTGGCGCCACCTCTCCCCCTTGGGGAGGCACATCTCCATCACCATCTACAACGAGATCCCGTATATATACCTATTGTAATCTCTTAGAAAACATGATGTATGATACAATTCATTATTTCCCCATGATCTGTTGTGTCTCTATGTCATTGTTTGAGTGGTGAATTGTTATGGCAATTGTGATATAATTTGTTGTTGGTTGCATATAAGTTTATGTTATCTTATGTGATGATCTTGATGTACTAGCATATGAGTGCACACATATGTTGGGGGGTGCATAAGGTTGTCACTGTTGCATGACGATAGGAGGAGGGAGTTGGAATTGACAAAAACCGAGTCCCAATTCTTAGATATGCATGTTATATTAATTCGTGGTTAATTGTCAACACCCGGATTTTTAATCCCAGATGCCTGTTATGCCATACATCGCAATCCCAGGATTACTATTTTTGCGAGACATAACAGATTGGTGTCATAGTTCATCATCCATTACAAACCATAATCAAGGTCTTACAAATAAAGGATCTCATGATCCAGTCTTAATACAATCAACGCAGCAGAATAATATAATAACGGTAGCATGGTCGAAGCTCCATCTTCAGGGTCACAGGCAATGCTGACGATGAGAGATGATCCTAGTTGTCATAGACTTCCTGATGTCCATCCTCCTGGTAGTCCTCCTCATAGTCTGGCCATAGGAATAGCCAGGGACAAAGCCATGAGTACTCTTTAAGTACTCGCAAACTATCACCAACAAGTAAGTAGCTTGAGTAGGAATCCTAAGCTCTAGGTTGTTTTTCAAAAATCTAGGTTTATCTCTAACTAAGTTTAGAAGTAAAGAAAACTAGTTTAATGTTTTACAACACCTAAGTGGGAACTTAAGTTTTATATCACAACTCTGTTATGGTCAAGTCAAGTCATGATTCATTTCACAAGTCATTTTGAAAATATCTGACGACGGAACAGTATGGCCACTCCAACTGTCCATAACCGCATACGCGGCTATTCGAATAGTTTGACACTCTGCAGAGGTGGTACACTTTCACCACAACATTCGATACATCCGTCAAGAAAAATCCTGAATCACCATACTCAATATGCGGATAATCAATCATAACCTTTCAATTACACACCCTAGTATAGGCACCTCCCCTATGAGTTTGGCCTCCCAACCATGACCGTCTGTCATCTTGGGAACTGCACAAGTGGACAATCCTAACGAGGTAGCCTCATCTCAAACCTCTCTCGCAAGGGAACCCATACTAAGATATATAAACTTCCAGTCAAGCCCTACCCAAATTAGGGTATTGTTGTTGTACGGTAAAATTGGAATGGTATCCCATCCGAACTCAACCATCAGTTTTATAAAGGGCTAAGGCTCATGCCTCAACATTTTCATCATAAAAATCATCTGGTGTTCATAACACATGTCAAACATTTCATTAGAATGACTCATCATTCTATGGTTTTCATAACCATTTTCATCAAGTAATCCCATCTAAAATGATTTAGTTTTATGCTTAGCACTAGCCACTAAAGTTAGGGGTAATCACTAATGAGGGGTGCTAAACAAGTGTGACTATCCAAATCTAGATCTCATGCCTCAATATGACATCTAGTTCTAACTAACTTAGGCCAAGTTTTATGCTCTTTATGCTACCTACAATATCTTTCCAAAACTCACCAAAACACTAACTAGAAGTAATAAAGAACTTTGATAAAGAAATAAAAGAATAAAGCTTGCAAGTAAAACTGGGATTCAGTATAATCAAGGTTGCATAACCAAAGCATGCCTAATGCAGTGCATAGGTTAATTGGTATTGTGGGGATTGCAAGTATTAGCTTGCTAGGTAAGATAACTTGCAAGTTTTAGCCTGCATAGTTCACTTGTAGTATTAGGCTTGCCTTGAGTAGTGTAGTGGTTGAAGTTCTCCTCTGCTTCCTCTTCGTAGTAGTCTCCTTCCTCTTCATATCCTTGGTCGGTACTAGAGTCTATAAATAAATACGAGGTACACAATCACCAAACAATACTTAACTACTTCTATTAGGCACACACGGTTCACACTAGATGATCTAGCATCACCACAATCATCACAAGGATTAAAGCCTTAGTCTTATTTATTTTATTTTAGAAAATTAATTTCTACTCATTGAAAACTACTTAAGATTTAATATTCTCTAATTAAAATATGGGATCATGTTTACACATGTCATCACCACATATTTTAGTTACTTGGGAATGTGATTTAAAGTGTGTCAAAATTAAATAAAGTTTAACATTATTATTTTAATTAATTAAAGTGATTAGAAATTCCTATGAGGCATTGTTTTAATACTTGTCCAAGATCACTGCATGTAAACCTAAATATTTTTACATATTCAGAAAGATCTGGTCAAATGTGATTTTTGGGAGTTGGAATCAACTCAAAAGCATTTATGGTTGATTTTTGAAAAACTGTTGGAATGCAGAAAATTCTCTGCCTTGTTATTTTTACTACAGGTGATCTATAATTTCAAATGGTTTGAATCCAATGGGCTTGGATTAAAAATTTCAATACCTTTCTAACAAAATTGGTTTCATGCAATTTGGTTCAGTGAATCTCTCTGAATTGATTTTTGAATCAACGGATAGAACTAGAGTTTGAACTAAATTGAAAATTCTATATTTCAATTAACTGGGCCATGCGGGAACTAACTGGGCCAGCCCACTACGCATAGCGCAGCGCGCGGGCTGAGTTAAGTGATGGTCCCACGCGTCAGCAACTCTGGCTATGCGAAGCGGTATGCGGCAATCTGGACCGTGCAATTAGCATCTAATCTAACGGCTGGGGTGTGTCGTCTCCGTCGGGCAGCACCGGCGATACTGAACCCTAATGTGGCGGTGGGGGTCATATGAGGCTCACCAGGGCTCCATCTAGGGTCGACATTGGGGGCGAATGATGTTGTCAACGACGGCGGTTCAAACAGTGGCTACGGCAGCTCCTGGGCGGCTCCAATCAACGACTCCTCTTATCCTCCTCCTCCGCGACAGACTCCGGTGAAATTCCGGCGACCTGGTGCTCGCCTTGCTCCAGGGAAGGGTTAGTGGTGATCTGTGAGAGGTGCGGAGTGAGATGGTGTGGAGAATTGGGGCTGGGGTGGCCTCCTTTTATAGCCGAGCGAGAGAGGCCGAGCGGCATGGGCAGAGCTCGTCGGGGTCAGCGGTACAACGAGCTAATGGCATGGCGGAGGGTGTAGGCTGGTGCGTGTTCTCCTGGCGATGCTCAAGGACGTAATGGCGTGGCAAGGGGAGGTCTAGGTTTGTCGGGAACGGTCGACGCTCTGCGCGGCACCGATGGTGGTTTTGATGACGCGCAGTGGCTACGGGTCGCGCAGCGGCGAACAGGGATGTCTAGGAGGTTCCTGGGGTCGTGGTGATTGCAGGCACGGACGGCGCATCGTGTGCGAGCATGTCGTGTGCGAGGGTATCGGTGCGGTGCTCTGGCGAGTATTGTGCGAGCGTGTCGGGTGCGGTGCTCTGGCGCGCTCTCGGCATGGCGCAGAGACAAAGGGCACGACGCGTTCTCTGTGGTCTAGGGCCTGGCTGCGTGCGAGGGCTGGACAGGGGGTGGTGGTGGACGTTGGGCTGCCTCCTAGACATGGTGGCTAGGCTCGACGATGGCTCCTGCTAGCTAGCCATGGTCGGCTGGCAAAGGGGAAGCTCGGGTTGCTGAGCACTAGTGCAAGGGTAGGGTTCTAGCTTGTTCAATGCAAGTGTGCTCACTGGAGGGACAAGGGTGAGCAAAGGGAGACAATGGTTTGAATGATCACTGCTCAAAACAGTGAAAGTTTGGCCAATTTGATTTGTGTTTGCCAAGTGTTTGACAAAATGGCCGAAAGAAATTTATATTTGAATTTTTGGATGAAATTTGGTGAGTGTACTGGTCACATACTTGACATTATCTGGTTTCTTGGGTTTGTCAAGGTGAACTGGTTTGAGTGGTTTTTGAGAAATGGTGATCTTACCATATGAACTAGGTTCAATTTTGAATTTTCCTTGGCATAGATTTGTAAATTGTTTCTGTTGGTTTGAAGGTGGGCTTGGGTTCACTTTTACTTGGTCTAGCAAGGGGTGAAAATAATTGGATTTGTTTCTGTTAGAAATCTTGGACTAGAAACACTCAAAGTGGTCTAGTGGTTAACTTTGGTCAAAATGACCATTAGCTCATATATTCCATATTAAGAGGTGATACTTATGTATTTTCATCTATTTTTGCATGTTGGATGATTCTTGGAGGATGAACTGCCGGAGTTAGGATTCTGATGGAAAAAGAGGTGTTTTGATGCAATTTCACGAAGATCAGAAAAATAACAGAAAAATCATGGAAAATCATATTTTCCCATAAGACAAAGGAAGCCAGAAGGGGAGGCGGAGATGAGCCACAGGGGGGCCACACCCCCAGGAGCGGGCCACCCCTGGCCGCGCCTACAGGGGGTGTGGCCCACCTGGCCCACCTCTGGCTCCGCCCTCTCGCCTATATCTTCTCCTCGAAACCCTAAAACACGGGGGAGCGACCACAGAAAGATTCCGCCGCCTCTGCAGGGCAGAAAACACCGAGAGAGAAAGAGCTCTCCAGCAGACAGATTTCCGTCGGGGAAATTCCTTACCGAAGAGGGGAGATCATCGCCATCAACACCATAGTCAAGCTAGACTTCATCGGGATCATCATCATCATCCACACCATCATCTCCACTAGCACCATCATCACCACTCCATCCCGTTGTAACAATTGTGTTGAATACTTGCATAGTTATTAGGGGAAACTTTTCCCGATGTTGATTACTATTGTAGTTGATGCTTGTGAGTGGAACCATTGGATTTTTGTTTATGTTCAGATTGTTATCCATCACTATATCATCTTTGATCTTGATCCATATGATGTCTGATGACCCACAAGTATAGGGGATCGCAACAGTCTTCGCGGGTAGTATTACCCAATTTATTGATTCGACACAAGGGGAGCCAAAGAATACTTGCAAGCCTTAACAACTGAGTTGTCAGTTCAGCTGCACCTGGAAATAGTTCTTGCTCACAAAAGTTCATCAGTAGCAACAGTTTGTAGTAGCAACAGCAAAGCAACAGCAACTGTGAAACAGGAGCAATAGTAATAGTAAAGGTGACAGTGGGATTCGAGTGTGGTAGACATAGGGATGGATGGACGGGTGTTGCATGGACGAGTCTAAACATGTAACTTCAAGATCTAGGGCATTGCATATAAATAATAACAAGCATCCAAGTACTAAATAATCCTAGGCATGTGCTCCAAATATAGTCATACGTGCTCGCAATGAGAACTTGCACAACATCTTCTGTCCAGCCAGCCCGTGGCAGCGGGGCCTCTAGGGAACTACTGGCAATTAAGGTGCTCCTTTTAATAGATCACCAGAGCAAAGCATTAACACTCGGGTCCCAATTATTGTCACTTTGAGGCCTTTGGATCCGGCAATGATATGTGTACACAACTTGCAGATAAGATCACAAACAATACTATCATAATGATTCAATAATAAGTTCAGATCTGAGATCATGGCACTCGGGTCCTAGTGACAAGCATTAAACACAACAAGTTGCAACAAAGTCAAATAGCACTAATAGAGATACTAGGCACTATGCCCTAACATATCTTATTTGATTACATGATAGAACTCATCCAATCCCTACCATCCCCAAGCCTACAGTGGGGGATTACTCACTCATGGATGAGGGAAACATCGGTGGTTGATGGAGATGTGTTGGTTATAACGATGGCGATGATCCTCTCCAAATTCCCCGTTCTGGCAGGGTGCCAGAACGGAGTTTCTGGATCCGAATCTTGGTTTCTCGTGGCGGCGACGGAGCGGAACTCTTTCTGGAAAACTATCGAACCCATGAGTTTTTAGGTCAGAAGGCAACTTATAGGCACGGAGGGAGGCCGAGGAGCTACCTGGGGTGGCCAGACCACCCCCAGGCGCGGGGTTAGGTGGGCCCGCGCCTGGGGTGGGTCTGGGCCTCCCAGGCATCCTCTCTGTCTCCCCTTCTGGCTCCGTGGATCTTCTGGTGAGAAATAGTTTTTGGCATATTTTCCGGGATTTTTCCTGATAGTTCATTTTCTACACAAAAACAAGACACCAAGGTAATTCTACTGAAAACAGCGTTAGTCCGTGTTAGTTGTATCCAAATCACACAAGTTTAGAGGATAAACAACAACAAAGTGTTCGAGAAAGTAGATACGTTTTGGACGTATCAACTCCCCCCAAGCTTAGCTTATTGCTTATCCTCAAGCAATTCAGTTGAAAACTGAGTGCGACAAAAGAACTTTCACGAACACTTTGCTTCATATAATGTAAATATTCTCAGCACAGGAGTAGATGCTTAGACAATTCATAATAAAGAGTATGTAACTAAGTCTACTCAATAGTCAATGCAAGCTATGAAGATAAACCAACTCAATAATAATAAGTAGCATGAAACATAAACATAAGCAACATTGCAATGCTCATAATAAGGTATGATAGAGTGGTATCTCGCTTGCCTTTGTTTGAAGAGCACAATATAAATGCCAAGGCACCTCTGAAGTTCACATGAAGACTAGAAGTAAAGATATCAGAGATACACGCATCAAAGTCATGACATAATTAACCAAGTTTTGGAACAAACACAAAAATGACAACTATGCTCTCAAGAAGGTGCTCATAGAATAAGTGGTGACTCCGCAAGATTGTGAAAACGGTTTTGTGAAGGTTTGAAAGGCTTCCCAATGCTGAAAGAAAGGTACTCGTTAGCTTTGAGCTCTCATTGCCCCTATCATAGGCATCTTCATGTGGTTAAGGTGAAAGTGAGGTCCACTCTGAATCATATGCTTGACAGACCATAGACTAGAAATCCCAAGTCCATTGAGTACGAGGGTCGCTCCGCATGCGACTCAACTTTGGTCACCTGAAAGTTCTTGTCATTGTAAATACATGCATATCATCGAGAACCGCCAACGGGGCACCCCTTGCACATGGTACAAGAGCTTTCCCATAACCAAAATGACAAGGCAGGCAAACAATGGGCATCTCAGCAATCTTTTTATTTACCATATGCATAGCTTTTTATTGAGGACGCTTCATAGATGCTCATTATAGTGATGTTGCAAGTTTCCACCATGATTAGGCATGGCTTAGGCTAGCGGCCCAGGCGTTTCTCTAACACAATGTATAAATTCCATGAACTAACAACTTCCCCTTTTATTTCACATCGTCGACATCCATAAACAAAAGAGCAAGGAATCAACTGGATGAAATATCCAAAAAGTGTTGAAAGCGTTCCCCGTGACAAAGACGGTTCTCGACTCGGATATAATAAGCAAGCATATAACTTTCATGGACTAGTCACAATGGTTCAGAATTATTAAGCGTAAGGAATAAAGTGTGCCATCAAGTTCATGAGATCTTTACTAACTAACTTTCTCAAAACAGACAAACATTTTATTTTGGAAGAAAACACGGCAATGGAATATGCACTGAATATATCAAATGATGCTAATAGGTAGGTATGGTGAACACAACTGGCAATATTGATTTTGGGGAGTTGGAAGCATAGTTAGAGCACGTACACAGTGCAAGTGAAGGCTAGCAATAGAGAGGGAGCAACAAACGAGAGAGCAATAACTGTCATAATCATGCTTGCAACAAAACATGACTAATTATGGCATAAAAGTGATACAAAAACTCTGAGGCAAAATAAATCATCGAGGCTTACTGACTATTGATTAGTCATATGCATGCGTGAGCATGTGCCAAGTCGATTCACATGAACAGTCAGAGGAGGATATCACAATATCATACCAAAGTATGAATAAAACAATGCAAGCAAACATTCATATGGCATACTACAAACTATTAGCAAGTTGGAGCTGATCATAGACAAGCAAGGACTACTAAGCATCCATAATGACATACACATTACACAAACAGTCTAAGCATGCTCACAATAAAGAGTATATGTACAAAAATGAAACAAATAGAGTTCGTTACCAACCTCTTACCACACCTCGAGTTGTCTTAATCTTTATTATTGCCCTTCACTTGTGTGACTTGAATAATTAACATGAAACCAAAATCCACTGAGGACGGCTGAACCCTGCAAAGAACTCACAAAACCAAAGAAGAACAACAAATATTTTTGGTGTTTTCGATTTTTTTAGAAACAAGCAAACAAAGAAAAACAAACCAAACAAAGCAAAATCTTTTTGGATTTTTTTCTTTTAAGGCAAACCAAAGAAAAGAAACAAACCAAGAGAAACAACGAAAATATTTTTGGTATTTTTGTGTTTCTGAGAAAGAAGCAACAAGAACCAAAAAGAAAACGAAAACAATGGATATACAAAGAACCGACCAAACACTCATATATATATATATATATGAGTGTGAACACCGTGTACCTCCCCTCAAGCTTAGTCTTTTGGCCTAAGTGAGGCTCAACCCCATGGTGCCCAAGTAGATGCACCTTCGTAGTATGTCGACGAAGCTCCCTCGTCCTGATACTAGCTCGAGGCCTCCCCTGTGTAATACGCAGGGGGGTCGTATGATGGTGCTTCCTCCTGATAGTGCCCATGGAAGTTAAGAGAACGCAGATTGTCGTCCATCTCCGCCTTCGAGCGTGACCAAGGTCCCTGAGAAATATTGAACAAAGTGGTTTGGGGTAGAGGGATCTCTCTCTCTCTTCCCCGTTAGTAAACAACATTCTATAAACCAAGTTCTCAAGAGTAGAGCTAGTGGTGACAAAGTGGTGCGCCTTCATGGCAGCAAGATCAAGCCTTTGAGGAGACAAAACTGTATCATGTGGATCAACAACAATGCTCAAGGCAGCAACAACATGAGTAGAAATAATTCCCCCATAAATGGGTCCCTTAGCAGCTAGACGACAAGCAATGAGGGAACCAATATTATACTTATCCTCACCATAGAGCGCAACAGGTAAGAAGGCCAATTGATAGTTGGAGATATTACCAGTGTTCTCCCTACCAAGAACACTGGTGGTAAGATAGTAGGCAAAATACCTGATGGCTAGAAGTTGGATGTTCTTTATCTTCCCTCGTTGAGCTCTGCGGTCATCATCACTGGTTATTCCTCGGTAAATCTCTAACAGATCAGCAGGTAGAGTTGTAATCTTCTTTGATGACCCAGTTGTACCAAGTCCCAAGGCCTTACAAAATTTCTTCAAAGGCATAGAATGAGCCCTGGCATAAAGTCTAAAAGACACAGGAGGATTAAACAGACTATTGGTGAAGGAGAAACTCTCCACAAATGTTTTAGTAAGCAAAGCATATTGTGCACTCTCATCCTGCATGAAACTTGTTAGACCAGCCCTCTCAATCAAAGCCATGAAATCATTAAGAATCCCAGCAGCTCGCAAGAAAGTTTGGCAAGGAAAGGTGGAGGGGTGCGCATCCCCTTCATCTCCCTCGTCACCAAATCGCGGAGTGATGAGATCCTCATTGTATGAGGGTCTAGAACTAGTAGATGACCTTGGAAGCCTTGCCCTTCTAGGTGCACCACTCTCAGAAATGTCACCAAAGGTGTGGTGGTCCATGACTTCCCTTTGCTGAAATTTTAAACAACCATCAAACCAAGTGATTTCTAAGTTGATAAATGATGAGCAACTACTATAGGAACTTGATAGAGGACTACACATGCATCAAAACAAAATTTCTAAGCATAGAACAAGCATGCAAGCTCAAACAACCTGTCACCTATAGCAGCAAAATACTCAAGATACAATCTACCAATCACAAATCTAACTGGACAAGTGGAGGAGGCACATACCAAGGAGCAAACCCTCCAAAAATCAGCACTTGAGATGGGCTGAACAAGGAGATCAAAAATCGCAAGCAAGAACAGCAAGAACTCAAGCTTGAGCAAGTTTTCCGGTGTTTTTCGAGAGAGAGAAAGAAGATGGCTTTGAGGAGGCAGCCCGGAGGGGCCCAGGTGGGCCAGACCCCCCCAGGCGCCACCAGTGGTGGGCCCGTGCCTACCATAGGTGTGGTGACCTGGGGTGGCCCCCCGGGTCACCTCTGGTGCCTCTCTGCCCCTTTTTTCGAGGAAAAATTTATTTTGAATTTTCTAGGATTTTTCGGGAAACTTTATTTTTGGCGAATTTCCAGGGTATGAAAATTGATTTTCTTGCAGAAACAATTCTTTCAGAAGAAGCAAAAGCAAACCAAAATCCAAACTACATGAGCTCTAAGAAACTAAAACAAGCAAACAACTAGCAAAACTAAAGCTAAAGCAAAGACTATGAAGGAGAAAAATAAAAAGAAAGCAAGTATAACCATAGTGGAAACATTATTTTGTTCATTAAAATCCTTTTGTTAACAAGGTTGATCAAGTCTTGTTGCCAAAACAATCTTATATGAAACAAAACTTTGCATTCCACAAGGTGATTATGTTACCTCATACTTGATAGCAATGGTCCCAATCATAATAGTTTCAAAATTTCCTTGTGGAATGGGACAATATATTTCTCCAACCTTGATGCCTTCAATATTTTCAATAGAATTCAGGCAATAGCTCTTAACAACCTTCTTGAGGAAATAGACAGTGTGCTCTTTGTCATTAATATTGAATGTTACTTTTCCTTGATTGCAATAGATGACAGCACCTGCAGTATTAAGAAAAGGTCTCCCAAGAATAATAGACATATTATCATCTTCGAGCATTTCAAGCACAACAAAATCAGTTAATATCATGCAATTATGAGCAACTTGAATAGGAACATCCTCACATATACCAACAGGAATAGTAGTTGACTTATCAGCCATTTGCAAAGAAATATCAGTTGGTATCAACTTTTCTAACTGGAGTCTCTTGTAGAGAGAAAAAGGCATAACACTAACTCCAGCTCCCAAGTCACATAAAGAAGTTCTAACATAATTATTCTTAATAGAGCAAGGAATAGTTGGTATACCTGGATCACCAAGATTCTTTGGAACCTTACCATTGAAGGAGTAATTAGCAAGCAAAATAGAAATCTCCTCATTAGGAATCTTCCTTTTATTAGAGACAATATCCTTCATATACTTTGAATAAGGAGGCAATTTAATAGCATCAGTCAAAGGAATTTGCAAGAATAAAGGTTTCATCCACTCACAAAACTTGTTGTAGTGTTCCTCCTCCTTTGACTTGTGTTTATTACCTGGAAAAGGCATAGGTTTCTGCACCCAAGGTTCTCTCTCTTTACCATGTTTATTAGCAATAAAATCTTCCTTAGTGTACCTAGTATTCTTAGTGTGCTTCTCAGGTTCTTCCTCACCTTCCTCCTTATCAGGAGCATCATTATTATTACCACACTCAGTTTCAGCATCAGAGACAGATATACTATTAGGATCTAAAGCAGGTTCAAGTGGTTCCTCAACTTTCTTATGTTTCTTTTTCTTCCTCTTACGAGGACTACCACTATCCTCACCTTGTTGGGAATCCTGCTCTATTCTTTTAGGGTGTCCTTCAGGATATAAAGGATCTTAAGTAGCTGCACCACTCCTAGTTCTAATTCCATAAGCATGTTTATCTCCTAAAGCATTAACTAGCATATCCTTTTGTACCTTAGCAAGTTGATCAAGTTGGGTTTGAACCATTTTAAAGTGTTTACAAAGCATTTTAATATCATTAGAAGTACTTTCCACAATATCTTTCAACTCATGGATAGCTCTAGAGTTTTCCAATAAATGATTCAGAACTTGTTTATTAAAATACCCTTGCTTAACAATAAAAGTATCAAGTTCCTCTAAACATTGACCAGGAGGCTTACCATAAGGAATATCACCTTCATCAAAGTGTTGGAGAGAGTGTACCTCAATAGTAGATGAGTGGGGAATTGGCTTACATAATTCTTCTATAGGAGGTAGATTCTTCACATCTTCAGCTCTAATACCTTTCTCCTTTAGACACTTCTTAGCTTCTTTCATCACTTCATCATTTAATGCAATAACTCCCCTCTTCTTTGTTGTTGGTGTTGGAATTGGTTCAGGAACAACTAGTTCAGGAGTAATAGGATCAGGTGCATTCAACTCAGTTGAAGTCCAATCATCATAATTCTTGCTTATCTTGGTCATTAATTCTTCAGCATATGTAGGAGTCCTTTTCCTAAAAACACAATCAGCAAAGCTATCTAGGTAGTGTTATATGTTGATCCAAATTCTACAAAGTATAGGCCAACTTCTGACGAGTGGAGCGAGGCCCGTCGCCGGAGTCTTAGGCCGAGTGTTGGGGAATGACAACCCATGCCATATTGTTGGTGTTGGATCTGTTAAGATCATGACACATGATAGCGTGACACACACGTTGAGTGAGGTGAAGCACATACCAAGCATGGCTAGAAATTTGATCTCCCTGAGTACCATGGACGTTGATGGATACAAGTATGCCGGTGGGCATCGAGTTCTGAAGGTATCAAAAGGTTCTCTTATTCACATGATAGGTGATATGAATTCTGCTAAATTATACGTTCTTAGAGGTAGCACTTTGCCTGGTATTGCTGTTGCTGTTACTTCTAATGATTCTGATGATTGTGGTAAAACACATCTGTGGCATATGCGTCTTGGGCATATGAGAGAACAAGGCATGGCAGAGTTGGTCAAGAGAGAGCTGATTGATGGTTGCAACTTGAGTAAGTTTGAGTTCTGTGAGCACTGCATCTTTGGTAAGCATAAAAGAGTTAAATTCAATGCTTCCGTTCATACCACCAAAGGCATATTAGATTATGTGCATGCTGATGTATGGGGTGCGTCCCGTAAGACTTCTATTGGTGGTGCTAATTACATGCTTACTATTATTGATGATTACTCAAGGAAAGTGTGGCCTTATTTTCTGAAGCATAAATCCGATGTTTTTGATGCTTTTAAGAAGTGGAAAGTTATGGTTGAAAAGAAAACTGAAAAGAAGGTAAAGGTACTACGTACTGACAATGATATGGAATTCTGTTCTAATGAGTTTGAGGAGTTTTGCAGTAATGATGGCATGGTCAGGCATCACACCATCCCATATACTCCTCAGCAGAATGGCGTGGAAGAGCGCATGAACAAAACCATCATCTCGAGGGCTCGTTGTATGTTGTCTAATGCATAGGAGGAGTTTCTGGGCTGAAGCAGCCAACACAGCGTATTACCTCATCAACAGGTCACCTTCTATTCCACTTGAGAAGAAAACTCCCATTGAGGTAAGGTCAGGTTCGCCTGCTGATTATTCACAGTTGAGAGTTTTTGGCTGCACTGCATATGCTCATGTTGATGATGGAAAGTTAGAGCCTAGGGCTGGTAAATGCATATTCCTTGGTTATGGTTCAGGAGTTAAGGCTTATAAACTATGGAATCCTGAAACTAAAAAGATTTTGCTAAGTAGAAATGTTGTTTTCAATGAGTCCGTTATGTATCATGATAGCTTGCCATCAGATACCTCTCTTGTTGCTGTTGGAGAGGAGGGAATTAGTGTGCAGGCGGAGAACCTGCAGAAAACTGTTGATAATGATGCTATCGTCGAAGATACACATGAGGAAAATATTGATGATATTGTTGTTCAGCACTCACCTACTGTTTTGCAGCAGCCACATGAGTCCATTGCTACTGATAGACCGAGGCGTAATTGTGGTCCTCGTCCTCGTTTAATTGAAGAGTGTAATCTTGTTAATTATGCTTTGAGTTGTGCTGAACAGGTGGAGAACGATTCTGAACCTGCTACATATAATGAAGCCATTGCATCCGTTGACCGTGAGAAGTGGGTTTCTGCTATGCAAGAAGAGATGCAATCTCTTGAGAAAAATGGCACATGGGATGTTGTGCGCTTGCCTAAACAAAAGAAGGCGATCCGCTACAAGTGGATCTTCAAGAAAAAGGAAGGTCTGTCTCCCAAAGAGCCTTCAAGGTACAAGGCAAGATTAGTAGCAAAAGGGTTCAGCCAGATTCTAGGTATTGATTACAATGATGTGTTCTCTCCAGTTGTGAAGCATAGTTCCATTCGTACTTTCTTTAGTATTGTGGCTATGCGTGATCTTGAGCTTGAGCAGTTAGATGTCAAGACTGCTTTTCTGCATGGAGAGCTTGATGAGGAAATATACATGGACCAACCAGAAGGTTTCATAGTGCCTGGTAAAGAGGATTTTGTGTGCAAATTAAAGAAGTCTCTTTATGGCTTAAAGCAATCTCCAAGACAATGGTATAAAAGGTTTGAATCATTTATGATCTCACATGGTTTTGAGAGGTCTAAATATGATAGTTGTGTTTATATCAAGTTTGTTGATGGGTCACCTATATACTTGCTGCTATATGTTGATGATATGTTAATTGCTGCCAAGGGCATGAAAGAAATCACTACTTTGAAGGCACACCTAAGTAGTGAGTTTGAGATGAAGGATCTTGGTGCTGCTAAGAATATCTTAGGTATGGAGATTACCCGAGATAGAAAATCTGGTTTGTTATTTCTTAGTCAGCAAAGTTACATTAAGAAAGTTCTTCATCGTTTTAATATGGATGGTGCCAACTCAGTTAGTACTCCTATTGCTCCTCATTTTAAATTGTTAGTTTCTCAATGTCCTACTACTGATGAAGAGTTTGAGTACATGTCAAAGGTGCCATATTCTAGTGCTGTTGGTTCTTTGATGTATGCCATGGTTTGTTCTCGTCCTGATTTATCACATGCTATGAGTTTGATAAGTAGATACATGGTTAATCCTGGTAAAGAACATTGGAAGGTTGTTCAGTGGGTTTTAAGGTACCTTCTTGGCACTTCCAATGCTTGTTTGAAGTTTGGCAGGACCGGTGAGGGACTCGTTGGCTATGTGGATTCAAATTTTGCTGCCGATTTGGATAAGAGAAGATCCCTCACAGGTTATGTGTTTAATTTTGGTGGTTATGCTGTTAGCTGGAAGGCTACATTGCAGGCTGTTGTTGCACAATCTACTACTGAAGCTGAATACATGGCTATTGCTGAAGCTTGCAAAGAATCTGTTTGGTTGAAAGGTTTGTTTGCTGAGCTTTGTGGAGATGATTCTTGCATTACTTTGTTTTGTGACAGTCAAAGTGCCATATACCTTACAAAAGATCAGATGTTCCATGAGAGAACTAAGCACATTGATGTCAAGTACCATTTTGTTAGAGACATTGTTGCTCAAGGTAAATTAAAGGTATGCAAGATCAACACTCATGATAATCCTGCTGATATGATGACTAAACCTGTTCCTGTTGCTAAGTTTGAGCTTTGCTCGAACTTAGTTGGTTTAACTGATTAGCCCAAGTGGCTATTGGCGCCGAAAGTATTTGCTTTGTTTGTTCAGGGAGATGGTTGTTGTTGATGCTACAAGGAGGAATTTGTCTCAAGGTGGAGTTTGTTATATGTTGATCCAAATTCTACAAAGTATAGGACAACTTCTGACAAGTGGAGTGAGGCCCGTCGCCGGAGGCTTGGTACAGTACGGATAGTCGAATACCTAGGTTTCCACCGATATATAAACCCCTTGTAAGCCGCCGGTTGGGATGAGTTGCATCTGTGAAATCCCCGGCATTTGTAAACACTCCTCGATATAGTGAAGTTTCGCTGGCTGGCGCCCGTGGTTTTTTCCTCTCTTTGTTGGAGAGGTTTTTCCACGTTAAATCTGTGTCCCCTTGCTGTGTTTTTTGTTTTCGTTCTTCGTTATATTCTTGTCGCAGTTGTAACAGGTAGGTCCTAGAATATCAGTTAGTCCATTATAATAAATATCAAGAAGCTCATTTTTAGGTAATGGACATCCAGGATGTGCATGAATCAAGGCATAGAATCTTTTCCATGACTCAGGCAATTTCTCTTCTTCTCCCTATTTAAAATCAAAAAGTCTCTACAAAGCAGCATGTCTAGCACTAGGAGGAAAATATTTATGAAAGAAAGAAGCAATCAAGCAATCAGGGCTATCAATGGAACCAGGAGGTAATCTATTAAACCAAGCCCTAGCTTCTCCTTTTAGTGAAAAAGGGAAGATCTTAGCAACAAAGTACTTACGCATCTTAACATCATCAGAGAACAAAACACTCATAGTAGAAAGCTCAATCATATGAGCCACAACACTCTCATTTTCAGTCCCACAAAAGGTTCTTTCTCAACAATATCTAAATAAGATAAATCAAGAGAGAAATCATAATCTTCATCTTTAATATCTATGGGGGAAGTGGCAAACTTAGGATCAGAGGATAACTTAGGCATAATAGTACGTCTAGCAAGGAGACTCTTCATAGCACTAGTACCATGTGTGTTTTGGCACTCTTCAACAAATTCATCAGTGAACTCAATGTAACTATCATTAATATCATAACTCTCACGAGCCTCAGGTGAGATAACAGGTGTAACAGTGCATTCACTAGGAGTTTTGGTATTTCCTAGACTAGCCATAGTAACATCTAGAAAAGGACCTAATGAACCACTCGCATCAAGCACAGTGGAAGTAACATCATGAGTATCAAAAGCAGTTTCAGATTCAGCAGTAGTAGCAGTGTGTGTAGCATGAGTATGTGGTGGTGGTGTGATAAGCTTACTTATAACAGACGGTGAATCAAGAGCAGCAGAGGTGTTTAGGACTGTACCTCTTCTTGTAGTGGATGGTAAAATAGGGAACTTTCCATCACGAGACTTCCCCATGATGAAAGGAGTAGCAGTGAACAATAATAGATCCAAGTGAACTTACAAATAAAGCTATGCTCCCCAACAACGGCGCCAGAAAATAGTCTTGATGACCCACAAGTATAGGGGATTGCAATAGTCTTCGCGGGGAGTATTACCCAATTTATTGATTCGACACAAGGGGAGCCAAAGAACACTTGCAAGCCTTAACAACTGAGTTGTCAGTTCAGCTGCACCTGGAAATAGTTCTTGCTCACAAAAGTTTATCAGTAGCAACAGTTTGTAGTAGCAACAACAAAGCAACAACAACAGTAAAACAGGAGCAATAGTAACAGTAACAGTGACAATGGGATTCGAGTGCGGTAGTCATAGGGATGGATGGACGGGCGTTGCATGGACGAGTCTAAACATGTAACTTGAAAATCTAGGGCATTGCAGATAAATAATAACAAGCATCCAAGTACTAAACAATCCTAGGCATGTGCTCAAAATATAGTCATATGTGCTCGCAATGAGAACTTGCACAACCTCTTCTGTCCAGCCAGCCCGTGGCAGCGGGGCCTCTAGGGAACTAGTGGCAATTAAGGTGCTCCTTTTAATAGAGCACCAGAGCAAAGCATTAACACTCTGTGAACACATGTGATCCTCACACCACAGCCATCCCCTCCGGTTGTCCCAATTATTGTCACTTTGAGGCCTTTGGATCCGGCAATGATATGTGTACACAACTTGCATATAAGATCACAAACAATACTATCATAATGATTCAATAATAAGTTCAGATCTGAGATCATGGCACTCGGCCCCTAGTGACAAGCATTAAGCACAACAAGTTGCAACAAAGTCGAATAACACTAATAGGGATACTAGGCACTATGCCCTAACAGATCTTATTCGATTACATGATAGAACTCATCCAATCCCTACCATCCCCAAGCCTACAGCGGGGGATTACTCACTAATGGATGAGGGAAACATCGGTGGTTGATGGAGATGCGTTGGTTATGACGATGGTGATGATCCTCTCCAAATTCCCCGTCCCAGCAGGGTGCCAGAACGGAGTTTCTGGATCCGAATCTTGGTTTCTCGTGGCGACGGCGGAGCGGAACTCTTTCTGGAAAATTATCGAACCCCTAAGTTTTTAGGTCAGAAGGCAACTTATAGGCGCGGAGGGAGGCCGAGGAGGCGCCTTAGGTGGTTAGACCTCCCAGCGCGGGTCGTGGGCCGCGCTGGGTGGTTCTGGCCCCCCAGGCCTCCTCTCTGTCTCCCCTTCTGGATCCGTGGATCTTCTGGTGAGAAATAGTTTTTGGCATATTTTCCGGGATTTTTCCTGATAGTTCATTTTCTGCACAAAAACAAGACACCAAGGTAATTCTGCTGAAAACAACGTCAGTCCGTGTTATTTGTATCCAAATCACACAAGTTTAGAGGAGAAACAACAGCAAAGTGTTCGAGAAAGTAGATACGTTTTGGACGTATCAATGTCTTGTGAGTAGTTCGTTTAGTTCTTGAGGACATGGGAGAAGTCATGTTGTTAGTAGTGGATTTGTGTTGAGATATTATTCAATGGTTTAGTATTTAATTTGTGGTGCTATTCTTCTAGTGGTGTTATGTGAACGTCGACTACATGATACTTCACCATTTATGAGCATAGGGGAATGCATTGTATATTTGGCTACTAATTGTGGGCTTGCCGGAGTGACAGAAACCTAAACCCCCGTTAGGACACCATTGCATAAGGGATCGTAGGATCTCAGAGTTTAAGGTTGTGGTTAGGTTTATATCTTAATTGCTTTCCTATAGTTGCGGATGCTTGCAGGGGGTTTAATCACAAGTATGTATTAGTCCAAGTAAGGTTGGTACATTAGCACAGGTTCACCCACACAACACTTACAACACCAAAGAAGGGTACTCAGCTATTTAAAGCGAAAGCACTTGGCAGAATTTCCATGTGTCCTCGAGAACGTTTGGTCCTTATAAGTATTTCCACCGGCTTGTCCTTTGCTAAGAAAGGATTGGGCCACTTGCTGCATTTGTTCGTTGTCTTTATTACTTGCACTTTATTTCTTTGCTCTATTAGAAAACCCCTAAAAATCCGTTTGCTAAGTATTTACAGAGATTTCCTGCTCCTTACCACTAGTCAACACCTTCTGCTCCTCGTTGGGATCGACACTCCTATTTATCGAAAGTAGTATGATACACCCCCTATACATGTGGGTCATCACCAATGGTAAGGAAATCGGTAATCGTTAACTGCTCGGTTGGCTTGGGAGTAGCGACTAATCGAAATTCGGACGATTAACTGATTTAATCGATCAGCTATTAATTGGTCCAATCTACAAAAAATAGCACCTAAAACACGTATGAATCCTCTTGCACCTTAACCATCTACCCTATTAAAGGCATCCTTAAGCTCCCAGATGAGATCCTCAAGGCGCACCAGCTCTTATATCTGAGGTCTGGTCGGCAACTACGAGGAACTGGTCAACAACGACAAGGAACTGGTTGGCGATGGCAAAAATCAAGCTCCTGGAGGCAGGGATCGAGCGGGAGCTTCATAAAACCTACTTCATTGGGGAGGGCTAGCAGATGGATGGGCGATATGTGTTGATAATTTTGCATTTTTTTTGACAAAATGTAGTGGTTAATCGAAAACATACCTAGTAATCGGAGTGTTAGACCTATTAATCAGGCTCAAAGATTAACACAAACGATTAGTGATAATCGACACAGTCAGGTCCCTAGTAGAGATTAATCGGCCTATTAATCGCTGATTCGGCCCCTTTTTTGAACAGTGGTCATCACACACACACATTTTAGATCCTAGCTTTGCATAGAAGGCCATATAAGTGGGTTATAGGGCTTTAGAGAATAGATAGTTTACCTTCAGGTTCTTGTGGGTTTGACACTCAAATACTTATCGAATTGTACTACGTTGATCCCCTGCACTTGGGGGTTATCAAGATACTTTTCTGGCTTCGTTGCTGGGGAACGTAGCGCTAGACATCTATTATTGTTTGCATAGATAGTACCTTGCATATAAAGTTAAAACCTAGAAAAAAATTATAATGGAAAATTCTCACAATGATATGTATGATGTGCTAGTCAAATATGTTGAAATCTTGAATATTCCCTTGGGCACTAACTTTTTGAATGCAAGAAATCATGATGAAAGTGTTAGGTAAGAAGATGACAAAAGGCTAAGCTTGGGGATGCCCATGCATCCCAATGAAAATGAGATAGAGGAGAAAGAATATAAAGTGGAGAAAAAATGGAGTAACTACCCATCTCCTACTCCCAACAAGGGTAACACACAAATTCCCATGAACAACTCTTCTTATAATGATGATGATCTTTCATTGCCTAGTAGTCCTCTATGTGGAACAATTATGTATAATATATGGGAGGATGAAAGTGATATTATTGAGTTAGATGATCCATTATGCTCATTATATGACTTGTCTTTATATGTTGAATCTATTAAAAACTATGAGATTAAGTTTGCTTTTGATGCTTGCAATAATTATGAAAGAGGAAGAGATAAAAACCCTATTTATGTTTCCATTCTATTTATGAAATCTAATTATCATTATGTGCATTGGATACCACAACCTTGCTGCTATTTATTCATATATAAAATGCCAATGCATAGGAAAAAAGTTATGCTCAAATGTTAATGTCTATGTGTTTTGTGGTGTGCTCCATATGCTTTCAAATACTATTCTATTTGAGCACACCTTGATATCCATGTAATATGTAAAATAACATTATATACTGTTATTTAAAAATTAGTTTAATATTTAACTAAATATAAAATTTGGGAGAGCAAATGAGAAGGATTGCAATGGAGAAGTTAGGGTCAACCTTGAGCATGTGTTGTTCATGCCAATGGAACCATTCCAAAGCCTATATCATTAAAACTTTCCCCACGTAAAAACAAAATAAAAATAGTTTCGCTTTTGTAATATATTAGCTTCTTGAATAAAATGGTTTTCCAATAATTACTAAAGTTTGCATCATGGTAGAAACTATTATATCATTTGTTTGGAGAACTAACCATTTTGTAGGCATTGAAGTAACATGAAAATGAAAATATTTCTTTGTTTGAGATGGGTGACATGATATGATGAGAAATAAGTAGAGGACAAGAACTAGCAATACCACAAGCTTGGGGATGCCCACACATCCCCCTCTTCTTTCAAGTAATATCATTCCAAACTCATGTTTTAGTTTTACCTTCATGTTTTTGTTTGTATGTTTGTATAAACCATGTTTAAATTACCTTTTGTTTTTGGATATTATTTAGCATATTATTTATAAAAACAAAATACCAAAAATATTTTATGTTTATTTGATTCTTTTTTCTCCTTCTTTCATTTTGTTTTTAAAACTTTAAAACATTTTATGCTTCTTCATTTGATTCTTGTTTTTCCTTAAAACAAAAACAACAAAAATATTTTATGTTTTTTTTCATTTGGTTCTTGTTTTTATAAAACCCAAACAACAAAAATATTTTATTATTTTTCATTTTTGTTTGCTTCTTGCTTTTCATCTTTCATAAAACAAAAATAACAAAAAGATTTTGTTTCTTCTTTGGTTGCTTCTCTTGATTCTTTCTTGTTTTTTTGCTTCTTTTAGGGTTTTGGTTTTGTACATTCGTTCTCTGTTAAAATAAAGGTTTTATATTTTTTTAATATTTACAAAAATAAAGTACCAAGTTCTACCCATTTTGGATGTTAAAAGTTGAAACATATATTTGGAGTTGAAAATTTAAAAATAAAGCACGCTATTGTTTACCAAACGATTTTTATGATTTTTGCCATAACTCTGATTGATCTAAATTTTCTACAGAAGTTACAAATTTTCATTCTCTATAGGAACAAAAAAATTCTAAAATTCCTGACATGCTTAAGTGGGCAAAATAAATACGTTCTGCAGCTGTTATTTTTTGGACAGAATCTGCCTTTTATTGTAAGAGTGACCTTTTTGAGTTTTGATTTGATTATTTTTGAGTCTTTTGATATTTTCTGGATATTGGCCACTTAAATAACTCTCTGCAAATTTAAAACCAAATTTTATTTGGGGCTTTTATCACAGCTAGCACTATATCTTTGTACCACTAATGTCACCCCATAGAAAAAAATGGGAGAAAGTTTTGTGTTGAAGTTTTTTGACAGGGAATGGAGGAACACCACACTAAGAGTTATCCAAGAATGGTGAAGACCATAAGCTCGGGGATGCCCAAGGCACCCCGCTGGACCTATCAAACTCTTAGTTTGCAAACCTCTAAACTTTGTTTTTTGAGCAACATAGAATGATCGTAGAAACTTGGAGCATCTTTGTCTAGTTTTCATGTTGCCTTGAGAATAAATGAAACCACCATGATAGATGTTTTTCATTCTTAGAAAATATCTAGTGAAACCATCTATCCCATGATTAAATTCCTTAATGAGAATGAGTTGTGTGCTATCAAAAGAAAAGAGAATGAAAGCAAAAAAGCTAAAATTCAAAGTCATGCTTAGTGTTGCTAGCTCAAATACTTTAATGAATGATAATTTGATAGTTCCTTATTTAGTGACACCTTTTGTTCATATACATTGATGTATAATACTAAGGAGCATTGTGTGATGATAAATATTGGGCACTATGCACTAGTACAAACTCGCTACTTAGAGACTGTGCCTAGAGTCGGTTTATCCAAAAAATACAATCCACCGGCTGTGTTCATCACCCTCAAGTAGTCGTAATTGTTTGACCGCCTCTAACTTTAACATAAGACGGTGTTAATCTGCACTGTCTCTAGTATGACTACCCTCTCAGCCTCTCGTTAAAACAAAACGCCTCGAAATGGAACCTGAGACAACAAAAATTATTGTCCGTCTTCCTGGATCACTCAACCATAGCCGGTCAGAAATATTAATCGTCGTCTCTAGGATTCTACTAAGCGGACCATTATACCGCCCGCCTCGAAAAATCGCATCGTGCATGTTTCCAAGATAGCGTGTGCGTGTTGTTAATGCAATTAGAAAGTGGGGATCATGCTAGCCCCTATCCACACAAGTCTACACTCACACGTGTCCACTCGAGGACTACGAATGGTCCCGCGTATATAAACCCGCTTGGTCTTCTTCCACGAGCTCGTGTCATTTCCCCTCAATCTGTCTAGTCACAAAACCCCAATCTGCACCTTTCGCTCGCTGAAGATCCTTCGCTTGCACCACCGCCCTCCTCTTAGTTGTGCCATGAAGCGTATGCATGTAGACGAGCCAGATGTAAAGCCAGTTGGAGGCGCAGCAGCACATGTCCCAGTAATGTTGCAGCTATGGATCGTTTTCCTACATAACCAAGTTACAGGTAGATGTGGAGAAAAAGTAGATGAATTAGGCCCTGAATTCACGGCAAGCAATCAGATTGACACCAACGCGGTACTTCCACATCAGTCCATAAGCATATTATTACGTAAAAAAGGACCCGCCTATGGGGCTGGCGCCTGCTAGTTTCACTGATCTGGCTGGCGTTCCAATTATTCGCTCACGGTCCATGCGCAGGACAAGCCCCAGATTAGACGCGCATGCGAGATCGATGTGTTTAGCTCAATAAAAACAGTTGAATTCAAAATGCTTTGTTGCTCAAACCGTTAATCCAGTTAAAATTCTGTTTTTACTGTTAGACTAGTCGCGACGATATCTTCGAAACTAGATCCCATGTCGATATGTTTCGACACTTTTTTCGGACCCAAAAGTTACCCACACTGTTGTATATAAGTTACCCACCATGTAACAACCAAATAACCCACCCCTTTTAAAGGGATGTGTGAATGCATTTTTTGTATGTAATACAAAACTACCGCTAACATCTCTACGCCACCCGCCCCAAATGTCGTCGGAGATCCGCCTGGCCACCACCATCCCACAATACCGCGGTGGAGGGGTAGAAGATGGATGCCGCCGCCTCCTCGAGTTTCCACTAACATAGGACAGTGTCGACACCGCCGCCTCCTCCTCACCTCACGAGCTTAGCCTGTCAGCGTCCTTGGCGGTGTCAGCAGCAGAGTAGGAAGGTGCGAGAGGGGTCAAGGTTGGTGGGGACACTACTAGAAATCCCCTTATTTCCGATGGTGAAACCTAATAGCCGACGGCCCGTCGGCTATTGTGGTAATAACCGACCGTTGTGTCCATGGCCGACGGTTTATGACAACCTCTCGGGTATGACTACAAATAACCGACTGTATAATCCATTACCCGACGGGGAGAAACTAACTCTCGGTTATTCGATCCCATACCCGACGATTAATACTAATAGCCGAGGGTAATCCTTTCACCGTAAGATATTAGCTTTAATAGCCGATGATCATATTGCAACTCTCGCCTATGCCCTACAATGGCCGACGGTTAATTTAGTAGCCGACAATCCTAGTGTAACACTCTGGACCGTGCCGTGTCCCGTAATTCATCGAATATTTTTTTTTGTTGAAACTAGAAAGCCATAATTTTTTACTCCTAGTTATTTTTTCTTTTGAAAAAATATAATAAGAGGTAAAAGGCTTACCGTGGCGACCAAATTTCACCGGTTTTCCCTCCATATTTTTTCCTACCCCATCCCGATCTTTTCAATTTCCGCATAGTACAAACAACAATCACACGTTGCCTAATTTTTCGTCCACTGCCATGTCTATTTTATTGGTCTCACAGTCGTGGGTAAATAGAGATGCATCTTCACCTAGACCTAGCCGTCTGCCGAACTACCGAGCCACACCACCGTCATCGCCGCCGCACCACAAGCAGCCCTTCAAACCCGCCTGACCGTCGAGGCCGCTAGACCCGCGGCAGTTTAATCCACCACCTGGTCGTCCCGTGTATTCCTTCCCACTTTTCCCTAGATCTGGAGATATTCTATACTATTCGCATTGGCCAGATCCGTTCATGGATGCCCTCCCACACGCTTCCTCGCTGCTCATCGGGGCTCCTAACGGCCTTGTGGATCGACATCTCAAGATGATGTGGCTTGGCCGCTGCGGCTGTGTCATCCGTCATGGGCGTCGGCTGGCATTTCGTTTCTTCCTGACATGCCAGATCCTGGGTGCCGCTCTGCTTGTGTGAATCAGGTACGCGGCGGATGCTAGTTCCCTCGTTCATTTGCGTACGAGTGTGCCCAGCCCAACTCCCACTTATCTTCAATTATTGAATGCGGATCAGCAGCTACTATCCGTGATATGATTACACAAAAAATAGTTATACGGAGTAGTGAAAATCAACTGGTGTGGGTATATGTGGACAATTTTTTATATATTTATGAACCTGGTAAGAGTTTTCCCTGTTCAGTGTTGCTAGATCTGGAGCATCGTAATTGAGTGATTTAAAAATGTATTTTTCTTAATTATCTATGATATAAACTCAAATGTTACCCACTCAGATGCAAGTATACAGAGTGTAATAGAAGCTAGGTTTACTAGTGCCAGCTCATCTAGAACCATTTATCTTGTCTGCATAGTGGCACTAGCTAGCTATCACTTCAGTCTGCTGATTCGCTCATGGTCCCTTTGTTTCAGGTTATGTGTCAGTAGACGAGCAGGAAGATACGATTTGTTTTGCCATTGCAGATGACACCATTAATAGTGGAGTTACTTCTGAATTTCAACATGCAAAACACCAAAGAGAATTGACCAACGGTTGCAATGTTGGGAGAGAGCATATGTTTGAAAGATACAATATCAGAAAATTGAGATAATGAGGAAGGTTCGGAAGGAAGCATGTCAAGAGATTCAACAAGCAAATCAGGAGAGGTACAAATAGTCGACACTAAGAAGGTTAGTTCAACACAGATTCTTCAGGTAGTAATAAGTTAATAAGTTTGGTAGTTGTAGCTCAATTGAGTTTCAGCTACACATATTATTTTTCATCTCTCTTAGAATTAGTTTTGTTTTTTGCCTAGGGAATGTGAAGCAATACTGGAGGAAGTTTCAACAGTGAGAATGATCAATTATGATGACACGAATGTCAAGGGAGATTATCTTATGGCAAGGGTGATGAAGACTATGGCGATGAACGTTGTGATCCATATGGCAATGGACGTGATAGTATGTATGGAGATTATTTGAGGATTGGTGATAAATCTGATGACCTTCAGGAAGATTTGAAGTTTGGACAACTTAGTCTATGCAAAATATTTAGACCATTATATCTTACTCCCTCCGTCCCAAAATAATTGACTTCACTTTGGCTAGATTTATATATATCTAGACTTGTTTTGTGACTAGATACATACGAATCTAGACAAAGCGAAGTCACTTATTTTGAGATGAAGGGACTAGTATATTCTATTTTGGATGAAATTTTATAGATGTGTCTTATACTTCTGAGGTTTTGCTGAATATAATATATGCTCTTTGGTCATGTGCGGTGGGGTGTACTATGAGATGTTCCTGAAATATTAATTTTCTAAAATGTTGACACTAACTCATACAGAATCAATGGCGTCGTGTATGCACCATCTGTAATCTTGGTTTGACTCTCCTCTTGGTTATAATTAACCCCTACAGGCCAAATGTGCCGTCGGCTATTATGAAAATCGACGGTAGTTGATAACTGTCGGAAAACTAATGCCCGAGGGGGAACCGTCATCTATAAGAGTTGTCAAGGTGCCACGATCCGGCGAGTGACTAAAGCAAGACCGACGGCTCACCGTCGGCTTTTTACCGTAGGTAAAGATATTACTCGACAGTACCGTCGGATATTATAGTAATGGCCGACCAAGCACACCCGACGGGAGATATCCGACGGTAAACTGTCGGTTATAAGGATATCCGACGGTGAACTAAAATAACCAACGGTAATTTGACCCTCGGCTAAGTTGCGATATCTAGTAGTGGGAGGGATTCCTAGGGGCGGCTCGACGCTGCCGCATGGGGGAGGGAGGCTTATAGGGAAGGGGTGGATGCAATATTTACATACCTCAATATTTAAGAGTTACCCACATGAATATATTAGATAGTTATTCCACATGCTTTTTACATACCACGGTATGTAAAAGTTACCCACATGAATATATTAGATAGTTATTTCACATGCTTTTTTTACATACCACGGTATGTAAAAGTTACCCACATGTTAACACTAAAGTTATCCAACTACTGCCCATAAACTTATCCATTCTAGTATACATTACCCACATGTTATCCCTAAAAAGTTATCCATCTGTTAGCACTAAAATTACCCATATCTTAGTACTAAACTCACCCTATGCTATAGCAAAAATAACACATACTAATATTATAGGTTATCCACCTATTAGCACTAAAGTTATCCACCCGTTAGCACTAAAAGCTATTCCTGTTAACACCAAACTCACGCCTTGCTATAAGAAACAAGTGACCCACCTATAAACATTAAAGTCATCCATATGTTATTACTAAAGTTACCCACTCATTAACACTAAACTTACCTCATACTCTAGCAACAAAGGAACATCCTAGTATGAAGTATTAGTTATAAGTTAACCATCTATTAACACTAAAGTTATCCAGTTGTTAACATTAAAGTTACCTATATATTGGCACTGAACTTACCCCATGCTATATAACAAAAAAAAGGTACATCTGTTAGCACTAAAAGCTATCCCTATTAACACCAAACTCACGCCCTGTTATAAGAAACAAATGACCCACCTATTAACATTGAAGTCATCCATAAGCTATTCCACATTCTCTATTTACATACTGCAGTATGTAAAAGTTATCCACCTGTTAACACTAAAGTTATCCAACTACTGGCCCTAAAGTTATCAATTCTAGTATAAGTTACCCACATGTTAGCCCTAAAAGTTATTCATCTATTAGCACTAAAGTTACTCATATCTTAGCACTAAACTCGCACCATGCTATATCAAAAGTAACACATACTAATAATTATAGGTTACCCACCTATTAACACTAAAGTTATCCACTTGTTAACATTAAAGTTACCCACATATTGACATTGAACTTACCCCGTGTTATATAACAAAAAATGATACATCCTAGTGTGTATTAGTTAACCATCTAGTAGTACTAAAGTTATCCACCTGTTAACACTAAAGCTAACTGGACCGACGGTTGTCGGACCCGGAGGCCGCACCGGAAGATGGCACAAAGCTCCTCTTCATTTCTAGGATAATGCTCGCGCAGCAGCTCCAGCGCCAGGAGATGACGTAGAGGTTGGGAGGTAGAGCCGACGTCGGCGCTTAAGCAGGGCTGGATCGGTGAGGCGAGGTTGGGAGGAGCACCGATGGCGGGCCTCGAACGCAGCGGAGGCCGTCATTGCTTGCGAGGGGTTGGGAGAGTGGAAGTGTATAGACGGGTTGCTCTGCCGAGGAAAGGAGTAAATCATGAGTGTACCCAGTTGTATACCACAGGAAGTACTCGCAGGAGTATACTTTTTGTATGGGCCGTTCAATCTGGATCGGACACACGGCCCTGTAAGACGTCTCCGAACGCACGCCACACAAAAAGTACTAATGACATCGAGAGTTTCATACTACATAAAAAAATGCATCACACGTCTCTACTTAAAAAGGAGGATTATTTACCCGTTACATCGTGGGTACCGTACATATAACAGGATGGATAACTTTTGGGTCTAAAAAAAATTTGTCGAAACATATCAGTATGAGATCTAGTTTCGAAGATCTCGTCGCGAGTAGTCCAACGGTGAAAACGGATTTTTAATCGGATAAACAGTTTAAGCTATAAAACTTTTTGAATTCAAATTTTGTATTGAGCTGGTTGTCGACCGGATTGATCCGCATGTGCGCCGCCTTCCCGAGCGTTGTCCTGCTTTTTTTGAACCGCGTTTTCTTGATGGCTGTCTCGGTTGCGCGATCCGTATGTCACCAGCCAGGAAAAGCAAATTAGCAGGCGCCTGCTGTGTAGAAAAATCGAAAAAAAAAATCCATAGGCCTAGCATTATATTGCTTCTATCCCGGGCTCCCGGCCCAGTACAAATCTCCTTTGCCCTGGCGAGCACCGCTCCGCATGCTATGTTCAGTCCAGAAATGGAAAAAGTAGCTCCAATCTAAAATCGCCCCATGCTATGTTTCCTCAAAAAAAAAAAAAAATCTAAAATCGCCGCAGTTCCTCTTCCACTCTCTGTGTGTGAGTCTCTTCTCGGAAGACCGCCGGCGAGCCCTTTCTCCGGGGCAAAATCAAGTTCCCGATCCCCGCAGGCCCGCCTTCGCAGCCTCGCTCGGTATTGCCGCCTCGCCGACGACGGGCGACCAAAAGCAACCAACACGCGGTGAGCCTTCAGTCCCTCTCATCATTTTTCCTCCGCTCGGGGCTCAGGCCGCACCGTCGCGCTCATGTGTGGTTCCTGATCTGAGATCGTGCAGATGAACCCTGGATCTTCCGGTGGCCCATCCCGGCTCTCGTGCTTCGGAAGGAATTTCAGGTCTGACCGACATCGTCTGGTAAGTAATTGTCCCAGTCGTTCACGGCTGCTAACAAGTCATTAGGATCAGACACCCCGAAGCGCATCTATCTCATTGATTTAGCAATTACTCACGGCTACTAACAGGTCATTTTAGGATATTGCCAAAACGAGCAGATGGGAAGTGATTATGGAAGAAATTATATTCATTTTTCTATTTAATACATGAACTGTTAATGTATACCACCACTACAGCAGCATTCTCATGCCATCTTTTGGAAAATGGTGAATCCCTCTGCCCGCCCATGTGCTTGCGGCACAGGCTAAACACATGATTTGTGGCCTCACTCATTTGCTAATTCTACAACAAAAAATATTGACAAAAGGACCAACAAAAATTTGCATTCTCGATTTCTGCAGTGAACGTTGGATTTGGATACAGTTTCAATTTAAACAGCAGTCATACATATTCGCCAAAAAAAACAGCAGTCATATAATTATTTTATCGTAGCTACTTTTGTTGTTGTTGAGTATGAGCTTTCGAGCTTCAGTGTAGTGCTTACAGGTTAGTTACCTTACTGAATACTAATCATTTGAGTTTGAATGAACTAGTTTGGCTCAGCTCTCCTTATATGTTGGGTACTACTTACTTCTAAAGTTTGTGGCATTTAGATGGAAGGCAAGATTTTAAGGAAAAGAAATAGAACGCTTACCTCCAGCTGTCTTTAAATAAACTAGCATGGTGGCCCTCGCAAATGCGAGGGCATCATCTTCATTTTTATTTTGCATCCTATGATAGAAGATTAGTATGGTCGTGTAGTCATTGGTTGTATATGTCTATAGTTTTTATACATTGGATACCCGATTAATAGTTAGATAATTAAGTAAATAGTTCTTATTCTATATTACGTATTAGCCATCACTTATATATCATATATATAATTATATAGTCTAACTCCCCATTCTAATACTATTCAATAGTTAGACAATTCAATAAATAGTTCTTATTGTATTTGATATGTGACCATTGGCATATATATCATCTATGTAGTTATAAACTCTGACTCTCTTACTCTATCATGTAGGTGTTGTTCTAAAATAAAATTTTCAGCCTCTTTCCCATGTTATATATGTGTTATTAATTTTTATTCTACATGAACCCTATTATTAGATGACCCAATGAGAATTCATAAGAATCTAGTCATGGAGATTATTTTTGCTCATGGGTATCTTCATATGTGTGTTTCGGGTGTTGTCGTGGATATGGGCATTCATTTGACACTACGTGCACAATGTGTAGAACTCGACCCGTTGCTCATGGATAGTTCAATAATGAATTAATAAACATGGTGTGTTTAGGTACAACTATGTAGATCTAGCTACATGTGTTTTGATATATTTAGTTACATCTATGGTGCTTAGTTTGTTTTTTCTTGGTTCTTCATAGTTATCATATTTATTGCTTAGATGTTTTTATGTTTGTATGAATTCCGAGTATATCATTTTCTTCACATCGTGTTTTCAAAATAGTGTCTAATATATGTACCGGTTGAAGTTGTGATGAATTGTCAGAATGATCTGTTAGGGCACTAAGCAAATCTATTGGTCATGGTCTACTAATAGGAATAATATCCAATATATTGATTATTGGATGTATTATTTTCTTGGGATTATCTAATATACATCATTTTCTTTGGCCATTTTTAATATATATAGCATATAGATGCAAGAACATAAAAATATTGGCCACATTTCATATCTTCTTTAGATTTCTCTAGGAATAATCTATGTGTATAGTATGTGACCAGGTTGACTGGACCGCTAAGCTTAACTAAAGTAGATGACTGAAGGCTTGTTATTTTATTTCTATTAATATTTGGATTATAAGGAGTTGTTTTTCCTTACATCAGTGTGGAGAACCCAGGTTCTTTCATGGGAAAAGTAAGATCGTTTATATGTATAGTATGTGACCATGCTAACAGAAACCCTAATATTAATTAAAGTGGACGACATAAGCTTTTTATTTCGTTTTTTATTAATATTCAGATTTGAAATATTTTTTTTTCTTATGTCAATGTGAAGTACTTAGGTTCTTTCATCGACGAAACTAATACACATGCCCGGTGGATTGTTAATCGTGCCAACCTTAGTCAACTCCCTCACCTTAAACATAGGCATGGGAATCATGTATCAACTTCTTTTGTGTACTTAGGTACTTTATTTGGTTCGAGTGTGATTGAAACATGTCGTGGTTGGTGGATTTTCCACCGTACGAAAATTAAGGTATCCTAGTTTCATCCCCATCTTCACCTAGTAATCATTGTATATATGCCCTAGCATTAGTGTTTCTCATATGTAGTATTAGTCTTGTTCCTGGACAATTTGGTGATGCATAGTGGTTTGGCGGTGTGTCATGCGTGAGGTGCACCCTAGACAAAAGTGCGCTGAATGATTTATGGTCCCATAGTTTTAGACTGGCGGCATTATGGCTCTATAAAACTGCGAGGTTAGTCTACCTTGAAGATATGAATGGAAGTCCATATGCTGAGGGAGAATCTTTGAAGTTGACTTCAACGAACTTTCATGGTGCTTTATTTTACTAAATATATCAGTTGTTTATGTTCATTCCACTTGTCTCCATCTAGTGTACATTATTTTATGAATAATAATAAAGTTATGTTCTTCTAAAACAAATGGATTGCGAATTTTTTTATGAAACAATTTGTTTACCATGTCTTATGGTTTGTACCATGTGTCTTAGTCCACTTTTATATATTAGTTTATTCATCTCGAGGAGAAAATATTTTGTTTTGACTCAATAACTTATGATTAGTCGATTTTATAAGTTTGGTCATACAAATCTGGAAAAGGACATTGTGTGGTAATACTTTGCTAACATGGGGAAAAAATATGCAATATTTTTCCTAGAATAAGAAATAAATCTTACATGGATTTCATCGTCATATTAGCGGTTTGCTGCGTCGGCTGAGGTTGAATCTATAAATTTGTTCATACAGATCTCAAAAATAAATTGTTATCGTAATTTGCTAACCTAGGAAAAAACATGTAGTTTTTTCATAAATGAATTGTCCTAGGATCTTAGTGTCATGTCCAAGGTTTTCCACATCAGCTAAGAACTTCGACATTCTTGGACCGTGGAGAATTAGCAAAATCAGTACTTTGTGGCTCATCATTTTTTTTGCCATCCGAGTGTAAATTTTTCCTTGGACAGTTGTCTAATCGTTCCATGGTTCTAAGAAACTACTCTAACCTCATATGGTTATGATAGTAATTTAGACCTTTAATAGCTCAGAATGGGCATATTATACAATTTTTTCTATGATTTTCGCATGCACATGCATTAATATTGCAGGATCATTTTTTTTCTATGATTTTCGCATGCACATGCATTAACATTGCAGGATTAGCCATAGGTGCAAACATTGTGGACGTCTTCTTCTTGCCAACAATTTTGATCGTTCTCGCAGATGATATGAGTTTTATGCAAAGAAAAATGTGTACTGTTCAGTAGGACAATCCCGTACGTGAATAGGGAGTACGTACCGATCAACTTTGGATTTCGTTTCAAGGTCCGTGTTTCATACGGACTCTGGTAATTCAGTTGCAGATCCCACAACCGGTATGCAAATGTTGTACTACGTGTATGTGAATAGGCATATAATTAAGCAAAGGTACATGTGACAGTTACGTGCGGGTCTTCTTAAATCTGACCGGTACATATATGTTTTACGTGAATAGATATATAAGCAAATGTGCATGACCCTACGTGCGGGACTTATTAAATCCTAGCCTTAAATTAGAGATTCAACGGTTAATATAATATGGGTGATGTGGATCAATATGGTGCCTCGGAAAACACTCTTATATTGCTTTTAATATATAATAGATATCTCACCAAGATTTTAAATACTTATTTTTTTAGATGAAGATAACAAGCTTTCTTCACAGTAAGCAAAGAGGCATGGAAGTCAATCAGGAAACGACCATGCCATTCCTAACTGATGACCTGGTGGTGGAGATTCTATCTCGGCTGCCACTGAAGTCCTTTTGCCGCTTCAAATGTGTATGCAAGCGTTGGCTTGCCTTCTCATGTGATCCACATCACAGCCAGAAGCTCCCGAAAACTCCAACTGATCTCTTGTACCAAAGGTGTGACTATCGCAGTGCCATCCATATTGCCAGACTTCCATCAAGTGGCAGGGAAATCGACGCAAGTCTTTCTTTTGTGCCATGTCATGAGAATCTAAGGCAAATGGATTGTAGCAATGGCCTACTCCTTTTCTGTTATGAAGGCTTCACACGATATTTTCCAGACATTTCACATTCCATTGTGTGCAATCCGGCAACGCAAGAGTGGGTGGCACTTCCACCTACCCAACCTGGATCAGATTCTGATTATCATGTCATGTTGTGCTTTGATCCATTATGGTCTCAACACTTTTATGTTGTCAAATTCCAGAAGTGTTCATCACATCCTGGAGTCCATCCAATCAATGAAACTGAGATATTTTCCTCTCAGGATTTCACATGGCATAGTAGTCTCTTGAAAAGTGAAGATCGTTTTCATGGTCGATCACACTTCATTCACAGGGTGTTGTATGTCGAGCATTCATCGGAACATTGTGTCCTTGCAATGGGAATAGATGCATCGGACACATGTACACAGCTGGTCAAACGAAGGACAATTCAGCTGCCAGGATTACCCGTCAGACCAGAGATATCCCGTTGTTGTCGTGGCTGCGTTGCCCAGTCATCAGGGGTCTTATGCTATGCTCAGCAAGAAATAGATGGCCGCGTGATGCAAATTTGGAGTTTGGAAGGCCCTTCGTCTGAGAGATGGGTGGTGAAGCATCGGCTAAATATGATTGAAGCATTTGGGAGGGAGGTCTTGGTCCGCACTGATTGTTTTGGATCCTTGTGTGATTATGACATCTTGGCTTTTGACCTGGATAGAGAGGTTGTTATCCTGGCGGAGCAAGGCACCTGGAAATTCCTCTCATTTAGTATCAGTACCGAAAAACTCTCAGAGATCAAGACTTCCTCATCCGCTGCACTATCTACTGATTTTTACGGCACGGGACTTTTTTACCAGATATGGATGGCAGCATAATCTTCGGATAGACCTACCCCATGCATCCTAGACGTTATTACAATTTCTCAGTTTGATATGTAATTCGTCTATATTATCTTATGTTTGGACTATGTGGATTGGTGTCGGCTGTGTGCATCTTTATGCAGAGGCCGGGTGTAAGTTACTGCTAAGTAATAAAGGCGCCCTTTATCGAAAAAAAATCTACTGATTTTTACTACGTGCCATACTACTGCAAGTTTCCCAGCTTCAGTGCTTCAAGGGACACAAGATGAATGTTAGCTTGCAAATATTTATCGTCTGATTGCTGTAATCTTATCTTTAGTGCTTTAAGGGGCTCACATAAATTCTGTAAGCATCTATAGTGCTTTAAGGGGCTCGCATAAATTTTTAGCTTAGCATGTGCATATTGTGCCACGAATGCTATACTTTGTAACCATCTTCTGAGCATTAGCTGCACCAAACAAGTGTTATGTATGTAGTACTCCTTCCGACCCATATTAGTTGACTTGGATTTGTCAAAATTTGAATGAACCTATATAAAATAGTGTCTAGATTCATTCAAATTTAGACAAATCTGAGTCAACTAATATGGGTCGGAGGGAGTATTAGATTGTGGATTGCTGGCTCTGAGCGCCATTTGTCTGAATGGTGAGTAATACTTTCCTGGTGAGTAATACTTTCCTTTTTCACTGCAGAGGAAGTACCACTGTTGTGTGTTATGAACATGTGGAGTTGAATTACTTGCCCACTGCACTATATTGAGACATAAATACATGCAGATTTGTTGGTGCATTTCAGTTGCAGGTAGTACTGCGATTTCTGTGTCGTTGGCTGGATTTAAATATCCATGCGATGAAAATACCAAGGTGCCATGGCTCCTCTGCAAATGTTGTCTTTTCCTGTAAACGGAAACCGTTAACATGTTTTGGTGATTGGGGCATGCAACAATTAACATGGCCAGTTTATCCAGAATGTTGCACTTCATCAAGTATTGTGGGGATAAGCTCGATTGTATTCTTGTTCAGATGCGAGGATCCTGGGCTGTATCTCCAGTCACGTTTGTCATGTAAATACCGAAAAGGTAGAACTATCAAATATAAAGTACATGAGGAACCACAAGCTATTCTTGAACATTACATGAGGAAAATAAGTCTTTAATTATCACTAGACAAGACGTACACTACAGCTCAATGCCCTTTTATTTGCCTAGTTTTCTTTCTGTTTTGGCTATGTTTTTCTTTCTGTTTGGTCCATTCAGTACCCATGCTGGAATGTATGATATTGGCATAGACGTATTCCCCTCATCAAACTTACAGATTACCTGGAACTTGAAGGTTAGGCATTCAACGTAAACCGTGCGTAAAGCCTTCTATCTATGTTCCATGCTTCCCTGCGTCATTTCACCCAAGCAACAACATCCTCGCTGAACTCAACTCCCTGACGACCTGCTTCATCGTGCCACGCTCTCTCGGCGACTCCTTGGAGCACCGGAGCCCACACTGCAATACTGAAACCAGGCAGTCATGGACGCTCTTGGGAGCACACACTGTGTTGGTTCCTGGGCAATGGCTCTCTAAGAACATTTTGCTGTCGACTACATCCAACACTCTGCTTGGAAAAGCCATCTTCACATGGCTGTGAAGGGTAGACACATAAGCGAATCTTTCGTCGGTGGGGCTCGCTCCGGTGAAGGTCTCTAACAGAAGAATTCCGTAGCTGTAAATATCACCGGCCACAGATGCTTGACTCCCAAATCCGTACTCTGAAATGGCAAAGTACTTTTAGCAGGAAATCCTTACAACTCAAGCTCATAGTATAATAGTATTACTATGTTTCAATTGGAAAAATAACTTTGTCTATTGGGTACTTAGATAAACACTTTTTAAGACAAATATGTTCCTTTTAGAAAAAATAAATGACCAGAATATTAACTTCAGACCATAAGGGGAGAACCATTGAATATTATACCTGGAGGAATGTAGCCAATCGAACCCTTGATTCCACCCGTGCTTGTGATAGATGGAGAGGTCATGGTCTCTTGTCGAATCAAAAATCTCGCCAATCCAAAATCTCCAACATGTGCAATCATTTCATTGTCCAAAAGTATGTTGCTAGGTTTCAGATCACAATGCACGACTGGCCTAGGACCATGCTCGTGGAGATAACTCAGTGCTGCAGCAACATCAATTGCTATGTTCAGCCTCTGCGTGATGCTAAGGCTTTCGAGTGGTTGTTGATTCATAGACTCTTTCGGATGCAACCATTCTTCCAAGCTGCCATTTGGCATGTACTCAAACACCAATGCCTTGAAGTCATTTCCTCGCTGATCAATGCTAGAGCAGCAACTTAGAACCTTGATGAGGTTGCGATGTCTAACGCTTCGTAAGGTCTCACATTCTGATAAGAAACTTCTAGAAGCACCTCGCTGCTCAAGGTTTATCACCTTAACAGCAACACTCGTGCAGAGCCCTTCAATAGCCATAACACCCTTGTAGACAACCCCAAAACCCCCCATGCCAATGACATTGTCTGAAGAGAAACCAGATGTGGCTTTCCGGAGGTCATGGTATGAAATATTCACGTGTCGAGGTTTCATAACTGTAATAGCATGTTTTCTTCTCTGCAATCTCCTCAACGAATGGCAATGTGATAAGAAGCACAACATCATGCTTATCAGGCATAGGAATACACCAGCTATGGAAAGCAAGGTTACCAAAATGCTTCGAGGAATGTGCCTATGTGTAGGGGTATGTAAGGAACACTTCCTCAAATGTATTTCAGGGGCTCCACCACAAAGTTTAGGGTTCCCTGTTATGTCCACCGTGTTTAAATTCGTGAAGACACCTTCACTGGGTAGTTGTCCCTCAAAATTGTTGAAAGATATGTTCAACAGTTGAAAAGCCATTCTGGTCATGAACTGTGGTACTTCGCCAGAAAAAGAATTCTGTGAAAGATCAAGAACTTGCAACCCTCTCATGTTTCTTAGAGTGGAAGGTATAGTTCCAGACAACATATTTCTGCCAATGTAGAGATTTCGTAATATCTGACATCCATCAATGGTTGTAGGGATTTCACCAGATAATCTGTTATTGGAGAGGTCAATTGTTTCAATATTTTTCAAAAAACCAATTTCTAATGGCAATGATCCGTTAAGATAGTTATGTGAAAAGTTAATGCCGATTGAGAGAGATGGAAGGCTAATGATTTCTTTAGGAATGGATCCTACTAAGTTATTGTTTGAAATATCAAAGACCGCTAATGCTCGCATATGTTTACCTAATTCGGGTGGTATAGTCCCCTCAAATTTATTATTCCCTAGGTAGAGTTCATTCATTTGGGTAAGGTTACAAGAGTTCCCGGAACCTCTCCAACCATCATGTTATTTGAAAGACTTAATACCTGTAGATTTTGAAGTCTACCAAATTCTTTTGGAATGATACCTCCTAACAATGTTTGCTCGATTCCCAGTGTTGTAAGATTAGTTAGTGCCGCAATACCCTTTGGAATGCTTCCTGAAATTGGATTTGCGGAAAAACGAAGGTAGTAAATACTGGCTGAGAAATTAGCTATTGTATTAGGTATTGCACCATGAAACTGGTTATTACCGATGAGGTGTGCTTCGGCCCCCCCTCCCTAAACTTAAGTTTCATGGGCAGTTTTATTTCTTTGATCCGTCGAAACCCATATCGAGGCCACGTATATCTCCGTATATGTGTACTCGGTCGAACTGAGTATAATCCATGTCCCGAACGGCTGATCCCACCTTTTATTATCGCGATCTAAGTCTTTGCATGTCATATTTAATTTTTGTTGTTGTTGCTGTTATATAACTTACGATTTTCGCTTCGTGTACGGGGAGTATACGTCTAAGAGGACCATATGGACTTCGGGTGGGTTCGTACGGTCCTGAAAACAATTGGTATGAGTTTTTGTTTGTCAAAGTTTGAAAAGAAGGAGGGGGAGGAGGGGGGGGGGGGACCGAAGCAAAAATGATTACCGATATCAAGTACTTGTAGATTGGTGCAATTGGTCATTGAATCAATGAATCCCCAGTCCCTAGGCTTATTTGCCTCTAGTTGATTAGAATTAACTGCAAGCCAGTATAGACTCTTTAAGCTTCCTATACTTGAGGGCAGTGGACCAGTAAAATTGTTGAATTGAAGATCAATATGAGCTAGGGATGAACAATTGGATAAGGATACTGGTATATGTCCTTTGAAATGGTTTCCCCATAGGTACAACTTCTTCAAGTTACAAAAACCGTTACAAATTTCAGGAGGAAGGATCCCTTCAAGTTTGTTATCACCAAGTTCTAAGTTGACCATGGAAGATATATTATAAATAGAATGTGGTATTTTCCCCGTAACGTTGTTGCTGATGATGTAGAAAAACTGGAGGAACTGAAGTTGACCAATGGAAGATGGAATTGAGTCACTAAGGGTATTATGACTTAGGTCAATCATAATCACGCTAGTAAGGTTGCCCAAGCTCTCGGGTATGCTTCCCGACAGAAGGTTGCCTTTTAGGCTGAGAACCTTGAGATGTCTACAATATTGCGTAAGGCTGGGAGGAATAGTTCCTTGGAGACTATTGTCCTTTAGATTGAGGAATTCTAGATTTGAGAAATTGCTGAGAGAAGAAGGAATCCTCCCGTGGAGGGAGTTTAGACTCAAGTTGAGGAGCTTCAACCTGCTTAGACGACCTAGATCTTCGGGTATACTTCCTATAAGCCTATTTTGTCTGAGATCCAACTTTTTTAGGAAGGTGAGATTTGCCAAGGAGAGAGAGATATGACCTGAAAGTTGCTGCGCAGGAAGAACAAGAGCCGTAACTCTTTCAGAGTGGCGGCGTCCACATATAACACCTCGCCATTCACAATGATGATGTGAGCTATTCCAAGATGATAAGGCACTCAATGGATCACCAGTTATGAAGGACTTGAAGGACATGAGCGCCGATATATCAGTTTCATTGCCTTTGGCACTTTCGGCGACAAAGGAAGAGGAAGAGGAAACTAATCCCAGAACAAGGAGGTGAGTGAAAAGGAGGTAAACTCGTTTCATTCCGAGCAAAGTTGTTACAATTGGTGTAAGCAATAAGGAGGTACCCTTGGGCTTATATAGAAGGTGAGTAACAGGTTGATACACGAATAGAGGTGTAACTAGAAATACCTTTTTCTAAAAAGAAAAATGATCCACCAGAATCTTCTTATAAATATAAAGCGGCTAAGGGATGACATGTACAATTAAATTGCACTGGACAAACTGATCAGTCCGCTTAAAAAGGAACTTTGAAGTGCAGTATGGGGCAGGGAAGTCATTTAATTGAGAGGTTGATCGACGAATGAACTGGAGTAGTACTAGCTTGACTTGGGGTCATATTTTCTAGGGACATCGAATATATTTCTTCGGTCATGATAAACAAAAGATAACTGGCAAGACAATTTTGGTTTGGAAAGGTATTCTCATTTCTCAAGAACCATCATGTGCCTAAATAGCGAACGTTTATTAGTTACAAAATTTATACAAAAATATAGTTAACTTAATGCATAGGCAATTTTTTCATTTATTTCTAATGATTAATTCAACTTAAGTAGGGTTTTTTTTCCGATCAATACCACGTAGAAAATAGTACATGGTGCAGATACATAAACCGACTCCATTGATTACAAAATAAAGTCTAAAGAAAACTAGTAAATTTTTGAGGTCTTCAATCTCTCTTTACTTTTAAGACATAATCTTGCACTTTTCTGAAGGCAGCCGAACACTGATAAATATCAAACCATAATCTATAAATACCAATGAAGGTTCTCCCATAATATTTTGAGCCGTAGTGCCAAGGCTACATGCACGCGCGCAACCATTAGGGTAATCAATCTATATCGGTAAGAGATCCAACAGAAGTACTCCAGGGAATTAACCGAACAGCCTAATGGACATCGCTGGCGAACCGAGAGTACGACCATTGTTGAGGACGTAGCAGTTGGGACAAATATTGCAAGGATAATCCTCCTGGCGACAACCATGAGAAAAAGTCTAAAATTGATCTAGAGAAGGAAGATCTGAAAGACTGTACCTATAGAATCTTAATCTTTCAACACCACCATTGACACCAGGAAAGAGATCTGATGACCCACAAGTATAGGAGGTGTATCATAGTACTTTCGATAAATAGGAGTGTCGATCCCAACGAGGATAAGAAGGTGTTGACTAGTGGTATGGAGCAGGAAATCTCTGAAAATACTTAGCAAACGGATTTTTAGGTTTTTTTTGATAAAGCAACAAAACAAAGTGCAAGTAATAAAGACAACGAACAACTGCAGCAAGTGACCCAATCCTTTTTTACAAGCCGGTGGAAATACTTATAAGGACCAAACGTTCTCGAGGATACATGGAAATTCTGTCAAGTGCTTTCGCTTCATATAGCTAAGTACTCTTTTTTGGTGTTGTAAGTGTTGTGTGGGTGAATCTGTGCTAATGTACCGACCTTACTTGGACTAATATATACTTGTGATTAACCCCCTATAAGCATCCGCAACTATAGGAAAGCAATTAATATATAAACCTAACCACGGCCTTAAACTCTAATATCCTACACTCCCTTGTGCAATGGTGTCCTAACGGGGGTTCAGGTTTCTGTCATTCCGGCAACCCCACAATTAGTATCCAAATACACAATGCATTCCCCTAGGCCCATAAATGGTGAAGTATCATGTAGTCGATGTTCACATGACACCACTAGAAGAATAGCACCATAACTTAAATACTAAACCATTTAATAATAACTCAACACAAATCCACTACTAACAACATGACTTCTCCCATGTCCTCAAGAACTAAACGAACTACTCATAAGACATCATATGGATCAAGATCAAAGATGATATGGTGATGGATAACAATCTGAACATAAACAATAATCCAATGGTTCCACTCACAAACATCAACTACAATAGTAATTAACACCGGGAAAGTTTCCCTAAAAACTAATGCAAGATCCAACACGATTGTTACACCGGGACGGAGTGGTGATGATGGTGCTGGTGGAGATGATGGTGTGGATGATGATGATGATGATCCCGATGAAGTCTAGCTTGATGATGATGTTGATGGCGATGATCTCCCCTCTCCGGGAAGGAATTTCCCTCGCAGAAATCTGTCTGCCGGAGAGCTCTTTCTCTCTCGGTGTTTTCCGCCCCACAGAGGCGGCGGAAATCTTTCGGTGGTCGCTCTCCTAGTATTAGGGTTCCGTGAGAAAGATATAGGCGAGAGGGCAGAGTCGGGAGCCGGCCAGGTGGGCCACACCTTCCCTAGGCACGGGGCAAGGTGGGCCCACGCCTAGGGGGTGTGGCCCCCTGTGGCCCGGCTACGCCTCCCCTTCTGGCTTCCTCTGTCTTCTGAGAAAATATAATTTTCCAATATTTTTCTGATCTTCGCGAAATTGCATCAAAACACCTATTTTTCCATTAGAAACCTGACTCCGGCAATCCATCCTCCAAGAATCATCCAACATGCAAAAACAGAGGAAAATACATAAGTAACACCTCATAATAAGACATATATCAATGAATAGAGGCAAATTATGATATAGAATGGTGATGCAAATTGGACGTATCAAGATCTCGTCGTCGAACGAAAGACCGAAGATCATTTATTATAGACGGTGACATCTCCATTAACACAGAGGACAAGAAGATGACAACCAAAACCATCTGTATCAAAACATCAACTTTATAATATTGTTTGCCATAAACCAGGTTTGAGATGATGAATCTGTATCCTGCGTATTAAAAATTCTGTAGAAAAAATTATGGGCGCAAGGAATGGTACAAAATGATAACATGCTCCCTCCAACCCATATTAGTTGACTTAGATTTATTTAGATACGAATGTATCTAGTCAAGTTTTAGTGATAGATACATCCGTATCTAGAAAAATTTGAGTCAATTAATATGAGTCGGAGGGAATACAAAAATTGATCCAATAATATGACCATTTCCTTCTTTCAAAAGGAAAGCACATTTTTTAATTATCTCTTTTTACATGACAAAAATGACCATATTTTTGATGATTTTAAGTGCGGATGAAATACCACCTCCCAAACCTTAACTTATTTTACTTTGGAGGAGTTTTGCACCTTGAAGTTTCTAAAAGGGTTTAGAGGACAAATACTGTACAGTTAAAACATGCAAACTTTAATGTAGAAATATGGATATTTGTGTAATGCATAACGGTGGAAATATTCATAGCTTCTGATGAATCTTATTCACATAGATAGCGAAAATGCATATCCTTCTGAACAGGTATTCCCGTTTAGCGTCGATATGGCATGTTAGCAATTTAGCGTCGATATGGCATGTTAGCATGTACTCCCTTCATTTTAAAATATAAGATGTTTTAGGTTTGTAATAGAATGAATTTAGACTTCTTTTAGTAGTAGATTCACTCCAAATCTCAGTGAACCTACACACTAAAAGAAGTCTAGATACATTTTCTTTATAAACCTAAAACATCTTATATTTTAAAACGGAGGGAGTACACGCCACGCGTATAGTTATACTTCACCCTGGCTTCTCGCGGCCTTGGCGTCGCCTTTCCCCCTTTTGCCCCCTCTCGTTTTCGTGAATATTTTGTGTTCGTTTGCTTACCGACCCCCGCAATAGATAGAGGAAGTAATGAGGAGATCAATGAAGATAGGTCGTATTATTTCATTTGCTTACACCATCGACGAGGAAGGCTTTGGGTCTTACTAGGTAGCACGTGAGGTTGTAGGCAGGGTTTGAGCCTTACTATACCCTCTTAATGATATACCATGGGGTTCTTCTCGTTGGGTCTACTAGGTTGCACCTTCGGCCGGGGCCATGGGTTATCCTCCTTTTTGACAAAAGAAGCTAGAGGTTATCCCCCATTTTTACAAAACAGCACATTCGATAACAAATCAAGAGTGAAGTTATCCGAGAACAAGAATATAGTTGAAATAGAAGAGAGAAAACATATGCACTCTTGAGTTTTGAGTGTAGCTGCCTCATTAATGATAGCAAGAAATAGGTGCCCTAGGTGGTAAGTAACTCAATTTTGAAGTGTAAATGAATCATTGCCTCCATTGCAGGTTGATGCAAGACTAGACTTGACTTGACTTGACTTGACTTGGGATAGGTCATGTTTTGTGCGAGAAATACATGGCTTCCTTTTCTATGTTATGAAAGCATTCGAAAGAGACTACTTTATTTGGAGTATTATTCACAAGGTCCTTAAAGCATCTCCAGCAGTGACCGGAAAATAGTGTTGCACTAAAAAACGCCAGAATAGCTCGCTGCAGCGAGCACGCGCAACTCGAGTGGGTGCGGGAAAAAAGCCCGCGCTATTAGTTTGCCGAACACGGGACTTTGCGCTATCGCGTATGTTTCCGCCGCTTGCGGCGCACTATAAAACGAGTCGTGCATGCTTGCAGCGCACTATAAAACGAGTCGTGCATGCAGCCGACCGCCACCGGACACTTTAGCGCGCGTCCCGCCAAATCTCACCTCTCGCCACATGCCGCTCCTCGCCGCTGCTTCCTCTTCAGCTTCTGTCCATGCGCCACCCTTCCCCGCATCGAAGACCGCCAGGCATGCCGCCTCGCCGCCGCGGTTCGTTGGGGTTTTGGGGTGTGTGCGCTCGGCCGAATGGCACATTCTATGCCGAGCTGCACGTCGCCGGGTTACGCCTGACGCTCCACACATACAAGAGAGCACACGAGGCCGCTCGCGCCTACGACGCTGCAGCGTGGCGCCTCGGCCGCCCGCAGGTGTCGATGAACTTGGACGACGTCAACTCGCTCGAGGAGCCAGAGTTCGTCGCACCCACGCCACGCCTCATGACCGAGGAGGACCGTCGCCGTCACCGCCAGGCGCAGCAGCGGCTCGTCATCAACGAGCGCACCATAGCCGCATGGAAACACGAGTTTCCATAGGACGTCCAGGCGGAAAAGGAGTTCTACGCTGCGAAGAGGGCTGAGAGGAGGGCGGAACATCGTCAGAAGAAGGCCTTCATTGAAGCCTAGCCGAAGGGCCCGACGATGATCGGTGTGGGATGACATCTGGACGGTTCTGACAAAAAAAAGTAGGTACAAATAAAGTGAACATGTACAAGTTAAAAATACAGAAGATGAGGCTACCTTTAGCATCAGAGATTTTATTTTGCAACTCCTCAACCTTTGCTTGAGCATCAACTGCAAATAGGAGAAAATTGCACGTAACACCAATCTTTGGTGTCAAAGTTGCACAAAACACAGAAACAAAGCGATTGTTGCAGCAAACCCAATTTGTTGTCTAATTAGTTGTCTAATTAGTTGCACCTAGCCCAGATAGAGTACATAGTGCCTTAACAACGTATGGATATATGTATTTTTGTACTATATACCACAAATATATGATAAATTAAAAAATGGGCAACATACTGGTAGAAAATACGAGAGCGTCAATTTGGGAGATGAGATCCACAGAGCTCGTTTTTCTAAACTTCAAAAAAATCAAATTTAAAGCTTAAAAAAATCAAACAAAACACTAGAACATAGTTAATGATTTATTCTACCTGTTTGTAAATTTTTAATACGAAATACCTATATTCTAGAGTCACAAAAAGTGAAAAAAGTACAATTTAGGACCATTGTACTTGAATTTCTAAAATTTATCCAATTTATGTTTTTACCGAGCCTAAAATGAAAGGTATTTCACATTAAACTTTGCATGCTTGTAGTGCACAGTAGACTACATTAAGATATTATTTCTAAAATATTTTATATATAGTCGCCGGTCGAATTTTTTTGTAGGTCGTACATAAGCATACGTTGACGTTGCAGGAGTGGCATCAGCTGAAACAATAAAACAATGTTATACGGTATTGTATTTTTATTGGAATAATCCTAGTTCGCTAGAGGATATATATATAAAAATATCGGCCCACACGAATAATAAACGGTATAGAAATACGGGCCTAGATGTTAGATGCGTTTTTAAGGTAATATAACCTCTATTTGGGTACTATTTGGGCTAGGTACAACGGATTAGATCAAAACCTAGGGTCAGCTGCAACAAGGTTTTTGTTTTTGTATTTGATGCAACTTTAGCAGCAAAGTTTGGTGTTATGTGTAATTTTCTTTGCAAATAGTAAAAAAAATTAAGTCGGCAGACAGGAGATAAAAATCAGGCCAGAATGCGCTTCGGCTCAACCAAAAATTCCTTATGTTTGTTGCATTGGCTCCTATGTTTCAGAAAAAGCTTCTAGTTTAGCTTGGTGCACGCATTGCTGCTAATCTGAAAAGATATACTTCCTCCATTCTAAAATAGATGTCTCAAATTTGTCAAAAATTGGATGAATCTAGACACTATTTAGTATATAGATTTATCCAAATTTTAAAAAACTCAAGACATCTATTCTTGGACGGAGGGAGTACAAGGTTAAGGAATCAATTTTTAAGATTCGAGACGAATAAACAGCTTGAATCTTGGAAAGTAAGGAATTAATTTTTAAGATTCGAGCCAACTAAACTCAACACGAATCTCATGAAATAAGTAATCAATTTTTAAGATTCGGGTCAAGTAAACTTTGCTAGAATCTTAGAAAATAAGAAATCAATTTTTAAAATCCAAGCCGACTAACGCAACCCGAATATCTAGAAATAAGGATTCGATTGTGAAGATTCAAGCCGAGTCAAACTCGACCTGAAGCGAGGAATAGGGTTGCGATTTTAAAGCTAATAAGCTAAGTGCTAAACAAAAGTGAGATCTAAGAGATTTCGGCCGAATAAATACTTTAATTGGCTGAAACCTCGGGGACTAGGGATTATATACGTCCTGTAAGTGTATTTACCTCAGGAACTTTATCGGCCTCAGCAAGAGCAGTTCTGGCCCCCTTCTTTTCAGCTTCTTGGCCAGCTTCTCCCAGAAGCTATCCTCGACCAGCTTCTCTCAGAATCTCATCTGCCAAAATCGTTTATACTTTTAAATTGACATTGAAACTATTAGTTAAGAAATTTGAACGAATTTTGAAAATGAGATTCTGGGAGAAGCTGGTCGAGGGTAGCTTCTGGGAGAAGCTGGTCAAGAAGCTGAAAAGAAGGGGCCCTGGCCTGAAACATCTTCTCGGCAACCGTGCTTGGGCCCAACAACTGCTGTTTCGGATGAGGATTCCTGCCTCCCGGAGGTCACCTCGCTGAGATCAGCATTGTTCCATTCTATAGCATAATGATTGAGAGAGCCCTTGTCGCTTGAAGTCCGAGATTGGACGAATCCTCTCCCGGCAGCAGATGTTCTGGCGTTGACAATGGCCATAGCGGGGCTCACATGCAGAGCCAGTTTCTCATCTAAAGATGTCCCAGAGGCACTAGTAGGTTTCTTGATCATACCTTTGCTTGGTCCCAGCCGTGGGTTTCTTCGTCTGTTGCTGCTATTGTACCGACATATTTTTTTGCTGCTGTGGTGACGAGGTAGCCTTTGGCTGTTGAGGTGGTTGCTTCTGTTAAGGTTGTGGTTGCTGCTGCAGTGGCTGTTGCTGCAAAGGTTGTTTTTCTAAGTTTTTTGCTGCTGGGGTTGAGACTGACTTGGCTCGGCAGTTTTGGGAGTTTCAGCATTTATTGTCTCGGCGCTCATATTGCCGGCGCTGAAACTTTCTTCTCTTTCGGGGGCCGAGGTGTCATTTCTTGGCTCAGGCACTGCTTCATCTGCTGGTACACCACCGCCCCCTCTAGTGTCGGCTCCTCCCTCCAGCCAGGATATGTTAGTGTGCGCCGGTGGAGTGCTTTCCCTGGTCGGGCTTGGGACCCGAGTGTCGGCTCGAGGAGACAATGGTGGGTCTATCTCGGAGGCAATGCATGAAGTGCTTTGAGAACCGTCCAATGCAGCCCTGCGGTAGAAGAAAAATAAAGTTGAGATATTCTCAGTTAGAAAGAAAGAAAGAGAGAAATAAGAAATATAGAAATACAAAATCATGTTGGCAAAGAAGGTTTACCCGGATGTTGTTGGCCTTGAGCGATATCTCCTCTTGCCCACCTTGCGCCTCTTAGGTGGCTGAGCTTGCTCGGCCACGGGCGCGTCGCGCTTCTTAATCCCGGCTTGACCTCCCACGACGATAGGGGCACATCGTACACCTACCAGGCCAGGTAAGCTGGTGTGGAGTGCAGCGGATAGGTGAATGCAATTGGCATAGGGTCAAGTATCTCTATAGTTTGACAATCATCATCATCCGACCAATTCCTCAATGGTTCACGAACAGGGGTCTTACCCATAGATGGGCCAGCGCCGACATTGGGGATCGGCATATGATACTCGGAATCCGGGTCCTCCGAATCCGAGGTCTCGCGGTCTTTTCCCTAGGAGCTAGGGGATTTATCAGCATCTTCCGCAGCTTGCCGGGTAAATTTCTGCATAAAAAACAAAGGACAAAACAGATAATATGAGATAAAAGCTGGCATAAAGGAAATGTCGGATAACATATCTCGGCACTTACCACTAGTGCATGGTTTTCTTGGTCGTAGGGAGCTTTTCCCCACTCCCAGCCCACGACCATCTTGGTCTTGAAAATGGCCTTAACCCGATTCTAGACCTAAGGCTTGGTCAACTCAAAGGTGAAGGTCCGGTTAGGGTCAAATGGAACACTCATTTGGCAAATCTTGTGGGTGCGGAGCTGGAGTGGGCAGACTCGGCGGCTGATGAATATCGCCAAGAGATCATCGGCCGACATTCTCGCTTCCACCAATTTATTCTTGAGCTTATTCTTGGGGTCGAGTTTCTAATTGAGTTTTGAAGGAACATCGGTGAAAAATATCGGCAGCCAGATCAATTCTACCTCGGTTAGATTCTTCACATAGAAGAATGACCGTTGCCACTTCTTACACGAGTCTAAGCCATGAATCCGGAAAAAGATGGATTTCTTCTGAAATACAATAGTGGCGGCCTCATGTTGGGTCATGGGTTTCTCGCCAAGAGAAATGTCCGGCCTAAAAAAAGACCGTACCTTCTACTAAAAAAAGACTGTACCTGTTAGAGGGGCCGCATTCGGGAGGCCCATGAAGAAAGCGCTTCAGGCGGCGCCCCCGCTCGCTCCTGCAGCGAGCAGGGAATAGGAGCACCCGACCGAGACTCCAGAATGAACGGATATCAGGACTGTTCCCCTATCGGCATCGTGGTCCACGATATCAGGACCTTGGCGAAGGCTTTTACCTCTTGCTCCTTTAAGCATGTCAATCGTAGTTTGAATGTCACTGCACATCTTTTAGCTCGCGCATCTAGACGCTCAGTTTGTAATTTTTCGTTGAATGTTGTCCCGGAGTTGATCTGGTCCAAACTTTGTATTGGTGTTATTTAATCAATAAAGCGCGATATTCTCCCTAAAAAAAAAAGAATGAACGGATGACAGGGATGCATTACAGATCTCTCATCCTTTGCCCTGGCGAGAACCGCTCCGCATGCTATCTTGAGTCCAGAAATGGAAAGGTAGCTCAGCTCTAAAATCGCCGCAGTTCCTCTTCCAGTCTCTGCGAGTCTCTTCTCCAAAGACCGCCGGCGAGGCCTTTCTCCGGGGCATAATCAAGTTCCAGATCCCCGCAGGCCTGCCTCTGCAGCCTCGCTCGGGCTTGCCGCCTCTCCGACGACGGGCGACCAGAAGCAACCAGCACGCGGTGAGCCCTCAGTCCCTCCTCTCATCGTTCTTCCTCTGCTCGGGGCTCAGGCCGCACCGTCGTGTTCATGAGCGGTTTCTGATCTGAGATCGTGCAGATGAACCCAGGATCTTCCCGCGGCCCATCCCGGCTCTCGTGCTTCGGAATCGGAAGGAATTTCAGGTCTGGCCAACATCGTCTGGTAAGTAATTGTCCCAGTCGTTCACGGCTGCTAACAAGTCATTAGGATCAGACACCCCAAAGCGCATCTATCTCATTGATTTAGCAATTACTCACGGCTGCTAACAGGTCATTTTAGGATATTTCCGAAACGAGCAGATGGGAAGTGATTATGGGAGAAATTATTCATTTTCCTATTTAATACATGAACTGTTAATGTATACCACTACAGCAGCATTCTCATGCCATCTTTTGGAAAATGGTGAATCCCTCTGCCCGCTCATGTGCGTGCGGCACATGCTAAACACATGATTTTTGGGGACCAACAAAAATTTGCATTCTCGATTTCTGCAGTGAACGTTGGATTTGGATACGTTTTCAATTTAAAGAGCAGTCATACAATTATTTTATCGCAGTTACTTTTTGTTGTTGTTGAGTATGAGCTTTGAATGCACTAGTTTGGCTCGATTTCAGTGCAGTGCCTTACTAAATACTAATCATTTGAGTTTGAATGCACTACTACCTCCATTCCGGTTTATAAGGCAAATACGTACTTCGAGAAAATAGTTCGACTATAAATTTTGTCAACAAAATGCAAACTATATTTAACAAAAATTATACCATTAGATTCATATTTAAAATACGGTTCCAATGGTATAATTTTTGTGACATATAATTCATATATTGTTGACCAAATTTACGGTTAAACTATTTTCCTAAAATATGTATTTGCCCTATAATCTGGAATGGAGGGAGTAGTTTGGCTCAGCTCTCCTTTTATGTTGGGTGCTACTTACTTCAAAAGTTTGTGGCATTTAGATGGAAAATATTTTAAGGAAAAGAAATAGAATGTACCTCCAGCTCTCTTTAAATAAATATCTCACCAAGATTTAAATACTTATTTTTTTAGATGAAGATAACAAGCTTTCTTCGCGGTAAGCAAAAAGGCATGGAAGTCAATCAGGAAATGACCATGCCATTCCTAACTGATGAGCTGGTGGTGGAGATTCTATCTCGGCTACCACTGAAGTCCTTTTGCCGCTTCAAATGTGTATGCAAGTGTTGGCTTGCCTTCTCATCTGATCCACATCACAGACAGAAGCTCCCGAGAACTCCAACTGGTCTCTTGTACCAAAAGTGCGATTATGGCAGTGCCATCCATATTGCCAGACTTCCATCAAGTGGCAGGGACATCGACACAAGTCTTTCTTTTGTGCCGTGTCATGGGAATCTAAGGCTAATGGATTGTAGCAATGGCCTACTCCTTTGCTGTTATGAAGGTTTCACAAAATATTTTCCAGACATTTCACATTCCATTGTGTGCAATCCGGCAACGGAAGAGTGGGTGGCACTTCCACCTACTCAACCTGGATCAGATTCTGATTATCATGTCATGTTGTGCTTTGATCCATTATGGTCTCAACACTTTTATGTTGTCAAATTCCAGAAGTGTTCATCGCAGCCTGGAGTCCATCCAATCAATGAAACTGAGATATTTTCCTCTCTGGATTTCACATGGCATAGTAGTCTCTTGAAAAGTGAAGATGGTTTTCATAGTCGATCACACTTCATTCACGGGGTGTTGTATGTCGAGCATTCATCGGATCATTGTGTCCTTGCAATGGAAATAGATGCATCGGACACATGTACACAGCTGGTTAAACGAAGGACAATTCAGCTGCCAGGATTACCCTTCAGGTCAGAGATGTCCCCTTGTTGTCGTGGCCGCGTTGCCCAGTCATCAGGGGTCTTATGCTATGCGCAGCAAGAAATAGATGGTTGCGTGATGCAAATTTGGAGTTTGGAAGGCTCTTCGTCTGAGAGGTGGGTGGTGAAACATCGGCTAAACATGGTCAATGCATTTGGGAGGGACGTCTTGGTCCACACTGATTCTTCCGGATCCTTGTGGTCTGATTATTACATTTTGGCTTTTGATCTTGATAGAGAGGTTGTTATCCTGGGGGAGCATGGCACTTGGAAGTTCCTCTTGTTTACCCTCAATACCCGAAAAGTCTTGAAGCTTCGGACTCCCACAACCTGTGAACTGTCTGAAAAATTTTACTATGTGCCATACTACTGCAAGTTTCCCAGCTTGAGTGCTTCAAGGGACACAAGATGAATGTTAGCTTGCAAATATTTATCTTATGATGATTGCGGTAAATCTCTAAGCATCTTTAGTGCTTTAAGGGGCTGAAATAAATGTTAGCTTAGCATGTGTGTATTGTGCTACGAAATCTGTACTTCGTAATCATCCTCTGTGCATTAGCAGCACCAAACAACTGTTATGTATTATGTGTTAGATTGTGGGTTGCTGGCTCTCTGCACCATTGTCTGAATGGCGCAACGTCTTGCCTTGTTCACCTGTTAACTCCTGTGCCATACTGCCATGTCTCCTCTGCAAATGCGTCACTTCCCTGTCAAAACGAAAACCTATTAACGTGTTATAGTGATCGCGGCATGCAGCAATTAACATGGCCAGTCTATTTCTGCACTCCTTGATAGACCTAAGTACTTCACATGCCCCAATTCAGCTTGGATTTCACGTCGATGCCATTCTTTTTTTAAACAAGTCGTATCCATTGTGGATTGGGATTCGAACTGTATGCACGCCTATGCAGAGCTTGTATCTGCATGTGTGCCGTGCATCGTAAGGTATACATACTCTAGATTTTGAGGATTTTTACGGTACCCTGTACTCCATAAGTAGAAGAGGGAGTACCAATCAAATCTCACCGTTAATTTATGAGGGTAGTCGGAATTATTAACTCGGTGACCTACAAATAAACTGCCTTGTAGAAGTACGATTTTACCCCTGAAAACTGGGTACTCCCAGATTTTTCGTGTAGTACCCCATATTAGTTGGATTGGAGTACCTTTTAATCTAATAATCCGCTGGATCACACAAAATGGATGGTCAATATTTACTTAGGGGTACTGTAAAAGTTTCATACGAATACTGCATAGTTTTATGCAATGGATAATCAGAGAAGAAGAAAATACTAATTCACGTTTTTGATGGCCCTGAAACAGGAATAAAGGGTATGTTGAATGTTGTCACCAACTATTACAGAGACCTCTTCTGCCCAGGCATCAGGGGCCTGGGCCTTATGCTACGCGCAGTAAGAAATAGATGGTTGCGTTGCATGATGCGATTTTGGAATTTGGATGGCTCTTCGCCTGAGGGGTGAGTGGTGAAGCATCGGCTAACTATGATGGATGCATTTGGGAAGGACACCTTGTTCCGCACTGATTTTGAAGGGTTCTGGTGTTTCGATTATGACATCTCGGCTTTTGACCTGGAGAGGGAGGTAGTTATCCTTGCTCACAGAATTACTCATAAGTTCCTCTCATTTAGCATCAGAACCAGAAAACTCTCAGTGATTCAGACAGCCATTGGCATGTTCCGATCTACAAGATTTTACAATGTGCCTTGCCACTGCAAGTTTCCAGCTTCATTGCGTCGAGGGACTCAAGAAGAATGTTAGCTCTTTAGTACTCCCTCCTTCCCAAAATAGATGTCTTAGATTTGTCAAAATTTGGATGAACCTATATACTAAATAGTGTCTAGATTCATCTAAATTTGACAAATCTGAGACATCTATTTTTGGACGGAGGGAGTAATATTTATCCTATGAATGCTGTAATCTGTAAGCATCTTTTAAGCATTTGTTGTACCAAACAGCTGTAATGTATCTACTGGATTGTCGGCTTCGCTGTGTGTTCTGTTCATCCAACTGGCACTTCTTATTTCCCCTGTCAACTCTGGTCTTACTTGTGCTTGTCTACATTGGGACATCTGCAGTAACATGAACTTCCATATAATGAGAGACAAACCAAATGGGGTAGTGATTAAGTTGTGAGTTTTGGGAGTCTAGTAGGTGGGTATGTGAATATTTGCAACTTGCCATCAGCTTTTTTGGTGTTCTCTTGGAGTTGTTTTGGTTATTGGTTTATTCAGTAAGCTTATTGGTTTCTTGCTGGGACAACTTCATGTTCCGTTTTTCTAAATAAAAAGAAGATTACTCAGGGCACCTGCTCTGCTTGTACGATTGAGCTAGAATCACATGTGTGCTCCCATCGCTTGTGCTGCTATCATGTTTTGGCTCTGTATTGGTTTTTTCCTCGGTATTGGTTTATCTTCTTGTGATAGCTTCTGCGACTACTGTATGTGGTTTCAGCAACGGGGCCAGGGTTATGCTCAGTTTTCAAAAAGGTAAGACAGAGAAGAACTAATCAAATTGACAAATAAGCGTCTATCATATCACAGCTTTTAATGCATATCACAGTGTTATATCCACGTGAAACGACTACTAATAATCCACTGGTTTGATCATCTGGTGCAGCCTAAGATAATATCAGATTTCATTTTCTGTTTCTGTGAAGCTATCAGGCTTTACATCTAAGGTGAATTTGATGGTTTGCCCTACATTACTTGGATGTCAGATCATTTGCCCGAGAGTAATGCTTGACAAATGATCCGATGCTCCAGTAACTCAGGTAGCAGGAGCTTTGGAGCAGACGCCGAGGACATCATCCAAAGGCGCGTGATCGCCGGTCCCTTCGTCTCTCCATGCGTACAGCAGTTCTTTCCCTCTGAACACGAACATCCCACCCTGCAGAAAGTACCACAAGGCCACAAGCAAAACATGCGATCAAACAATTAGGGATCTGGGATCGAACCAGAAGCAACTCTGCGAGAGGTCGAACTTCTTCTGGATAACAAATGCATAGACATCAGAGATAGGGAAACGACAGCTTCAGATAACCTGCTGCATGACACCCGTCAGGTCAGATGGCGTGCCTTCCAGCGTGTAGTTCTTGGTCGCCTCCTTGATGGAGTCCAGCCTCGAGTAAATTTTCGCCTTCATCATGCATAGATGTCAAAGATTTTAGTGGCGTTGATTTAAGCAGCTTGTCAGGGGATTGGTCGGAACTCAGGAGCAGAATGTGCAGTGCTGAACTGCGGTTCTTACACTAGCTGGACTGCAGAGGGTCCGACCTATTCCGTGGTACAGGCCCAAGACATCGTAAACCTGAAAAACACCGAATTCACAGTCAGTCGCCAAAAACCTTTCTTCACTCAAACAGTTGTAGAGAGCAACAGATAATTGGAGCGGAGTGGATCGTCACCTTGCGCTCGGGGTCGGCGTACAAGCTGTCCGAAGGAAATGGCAGCTGCAGCGCAATGCATCCCAGAGAACAGAGTGAAGAAAGAAGCAGAACAATTGGACACTCTGACTAAACTGGTGCTAACACCAACACCAAGCCATGAGCTCAACACAGGCTTACCCGATCGGCGAGAATGCGAGCTTTATCAGAGGTGCCGACGCCGACGGCGATCAGTTTAGCCCCCGCGGACTCGAATTTCTCCATGGAGTTCTTCAGGTCAGAGGCTAGCTCCCAGCTGTGGACATGGCAAACGGCAAACCTTAACTAGCAGCCGACGGTCTACGCTACGACCGGCAACCAAGAAACAAAGGAATTCCTCACCAGCAGAAGCATCCGAAATGCCGTAGCAGCGCGACCACGGCCACGCCCTGCTCGCGGAACCAAACAAACAAGGGAATCACGAGTTGGTTCTGTTCACCATGTGAAAATTGCACGATGCAGAAACTAGATCAGTCTGAGAGGGCTGGAGCTGGATACCTCGGTGGGGTCCCACAGGTCCCTGAGCAGGACGGCGTCGTCGGTGCCCGCGGCGAAGACCGAGACGCCGTCGAGAGCGTCCCACGCGGGGGTGCCTGCGTCGAGGGGAGAAGCCGCCGCGCCCGCGGCAGCTGAGACGTGCAGCGATCGGCGGCGGAGTCGCGGGAAGGCGGCGCGAGAGCCCGAGGCGGACACGCGCCGGGGGCACGGCGTGCGGGGAGCGGAGGTGTGGGGCTGGGCGTACGAGAGCATGGAGACGCGCAAACTACGTACGGCTGCCTGTCAGTCCGTGCCAATGTATGCTGCGCGCGGGCGGGCGGGCGTTGAGCCACCGGGACTGGAAACCGGCCGAGTGGCCGCAGCTGCGCGGCACGGGGGCGCGGGGCGTGGCGCCATCTCTTCCTCTACTTCTTTCGCACAATTTTTAGAGCATACTAATGGCTGTGATTATAGTACACAGAGCACATAACTCCCTGTTAGCCGTTTTGACAGTCCATTAGTCAAGCTGAGCTCACCCGAAAGATCCTTCCTGGTCCTCTCTCGTTTTCGCCATGGCCGCAGGCCCGCAGCTCGCCGCCTCTCCTCTCTATCTCTATGTTCCCTTTCTTCGCTTCCCCTTGTTACGAATCGATCGATTCGCTCAGTGTTATACTCAGGCAAGGAGGCCATTGCGGCTGGGAGGAGGGGGTCGCCGCGCCGTGGCCGTCCCCGGCGGGCGATGGGCTCGCCGAGCTGGCTATTGTCCGCCACCAGGGGCCGGGCGGGGCCGCTAGACGCCGCCGTGCGCAGTTCAGGGCCGAATTGTGTCACGCACCGTGATGCTGACCTGCCGCCCACGACTACATCATCGACCGAGTCACAGGGAAGAGGCAACGTGCCTGTGCCACGAAGAGGAGAACGGGCTCGCAGGCTGAACCCACGCTATGCTTAGGCTTAGGTCCATCTAGAGTATGGGCTGGCGAGGTGGGGGTTAAGTAGAGCTGTTGCTCGCTGGAGCAGGGTGTGGAAGAAGTTATCTGTAACGGCACGGCTCTGTTTCCTTGGATCCCCTTTCTGTCTCTCTCTCAATCCCCCAAATTTCTTGTAACCAGTTCATCTGTATCAAACTGAGTATTGAGAGAAGATCGGGAACGTAACAAATTGGTAATCTACAATTTCTGCCGATATCTCTCACGCTCAATCATCGATCCAAACCTTCCTTTATTTTTGGGATATCGGCATAATTGTAGATTACCAGCCCCGTCCCTTCATTCCCTGAACCCCCTCCACCCTGAACCCCCTCCGCCGCCTCCAGTGCCCTCCACCGATACCTTCCCTGCGCAGAATCATCCGGCTATACATTACAGCTGGACCCACATCCTTCCTCCGACCTCCCTTCGACGTCCTTTGCAAGCTCCCGCGCCGTGGGGCAGCACCGGGCGCTGATCCCCTCCACAGCGCCGCCACGCGAGAACCAGCCAGGGAATTTTTTCCACGCCGGCGCACTCCTCCGCCAGCAGCCTCCTCAAGATCTTGACTACCCCTTCCGGTGTAAGTGTGTATCTCCATTAAGGTTAGAATTCTTGTTGATTTACAGTTCAGGTCAGCGAACTAGTAACAAGTATATCGTGATTCGTACTTTGTGTCGCAAGCTGTCTACCCTAAAGCAAGCAATCACAGCAGAAAGATTATCCTTTGATCACGTCTCAAGCTTGCAAATTTTGAGCTGTCATCTTCTTGGCTTGTTCTTGACTCGGAGCGTAATTGGAGTTGATCGATTGGTTTTCGCACAGATTTTTTTCTCTCCCAATCAACCTATCCATCTGCAATGACATCCGCGTGCTCTTGCAAAGTGGCAAATCAGGTGTAAATATGAATTGATATTTTATTTTCTGGAAGAGCATGCTGTTCAGTATGATCAACAACACCTTTGATCTGGTCATCTGTTTGGTAGGATTTTAAGTTCTTATTCATACTTTTCCATGCTAAGTACCTCTATATATCTTTCTGCTTGTGTATCATGTCCTACTAACATCAATGTTCAAAGTTTCAAACATGGAATCACAGTTAACATACAGTGTAGCTATAGATAATAATAATGCAATAAAGAGCTGTATGCATCGATTGATGCAGAGGCTGGGGTCCTATCCCCCTATTCGAAAAAAGTGTAGCTATAGATTTGTGTGTCTCCACGTCGAAAATTAGATATATGTTCTTGATAAGGCTAAAGGATATTTAGTTAATAACATGCTCATATGTGTTTTAATTTACTCTATCTTTGTTAGTCTATTTTTTATCTAAATAAATTAATGTTGGCTTACCAGCATGCATTTTCAGGAATTCGTTAACCGGTAGCTGCTTGGTCGTCTGGGGAAACAATCTTCCAGAGCAATGGTCCCAAATACTTCCAGTCTCCGATTGTTCTCCCCCAATCCCAATGTCACGATCCGCCGCTGGACCTCGACTGCTGCCAATTGTGCGGCATTCAACGTATCTTCTACCGCATCCCAGATCGGCGGCTTCCTTTCTAAAAAGCCATATACACCGCCGTCCTGGGCCTCAGACCTCTCCCTCGTTCCATCCCACAGCTTCACCCTCGGCCAAGTAAGCTCCGTTATTTCTAACACTGGCTGCATACTTGAACTGATTAGTATGCAGATTTGAAGTAGTTTAAAGTGGCAAGAGAATGTAGAATGGTTAGTCTAATGTATTCTTTTTTACGCATTCAAAACAGTTTCCAACTCCGATTCACAAGTGGAACCTCCCCAATTTGCCAAAAGACACAGAAGTATGGATCAAGGTGAAACACAAAAACAACTACTTTGTTGAATGTCCAAAATTTGATATACTTCTTGGTTAGTTCGTTAGTACCATATGCATTTCGATTCTGATGCAATATTTTTGGGAGACTGTAGCGGGATGATCTTGCTGGCATGGAACTGAGCGGCAACAAAGTTCGGAAGCTCGAATTTCTGATGGCAGATGCCGTCGCGCAGGGTGCTGATTGCGTTATCACTGTTGGTGGTATCCAGAGCAATCATTGCCGAGCGACTGCCGTGGCTGCCAAGTATGTTAATCTTGATTGCTATCTGATACTAGCTACCTCCACGGTAAGTTATGTGCTTGTGAGGTGAAATTGATGGAACGTTTTGTGGCAATGCATTCTTTTGACTTGGTTTTGGTGGGATGTTTCCAGATTCTTGTGGATGAAGATCCTGGTTTGGTTGGTAATCTCCTTGTCGAGAGATTGTTGGGAGCACACATTGACCTTGTCTCAAAAAGAGAATTTGTTAAAATTGGGAGCGTGGTATGATCTCATCCATGATGTGTCATGTTGTTGGTGCTTTGTGATTTTCGTAGATGTGTCTGATAATGTTGCCAAGTCCTTGTCCATACACGAGTCTTAGAAATTATTCATGCTTGATAAGATACCCTTTTCTTTGTTGAAAGATAATCAAATCAAATATTATGTGTTTCGCTATTTTTTAAGATTATAATACTTAGTAGTGTCATTTTTCCCCTTTGAAATTCTTGATGTTACTGTCTATTCTTTGGGTACATGTAGTATACTACGCTTTGTGTCAGTGCCATTTTACACAATGATTAGTTTTTCTTATACCTAGCATTATTTTTTATGTTGTACCTCTTGTACTGCTAAAGAAATTTTCCAATCACAACATGTATTTATTTGTTATAGGCTTTAACTGACTTGCTAAAAGAGAGGCTTTTGGAAAAAGGACGGAAGCCATATGTGATTTCTGGTGGTGGATCCAACTCATTGGGAAATTGGTATGATCTTATATGTGGTGATAGTTGGTAAAACTACATTTTTGTTCTCTTACATTCCTGATCATAGCATAGTTTGAGGCTTCCTCGAGGACTGACGTTGGGCTAAGGCTTAAGCGAGCAAAGGAGACATGGGCTTAATTCCTACTGTACTAGAAAGTCTAGGATTGTAGGAGTCTCATACACTAGGACCTCTGGTTGTGAGATGAAAGGTTATGGGTTAAGGGTCTGAGCATTCACTATATAAATATACCATGTGTCTTATGTTCAAGAAAAAAAGAATCATTTTGTTGTCTCCCAAATATTCTTTCACCTAGGCTATGTCTAACTAATTCGCCAGTAGCCATGCCAGCTTGCTATATATTTGCACAATAATTATCGTGTTGTTAGCCAGGTTCACAACATACTCCATTGAAATAATGGTTATTATTCATCTGTTTGATGTGGACTTGGCCTCTACTACCAATGTAAGCAAGAGTGTCGGGATAGGATTTCATACAATGGCTAACCAGTTGCATAAATAGTGACTTGTTGTGTTCAATATGCATACGAGGTTGTAGAAAATGTTAGTGTACTCTGTTCACATTGTGTCGAGAAGACACTGAAATTTTCATTATGCAAACTGAATGTAAAATTACGTGCTGTAAAAGGAATAGCTGGAGTTCAAAAAGGCCTGAGAAATTTGTGTAATGAAAATTTAGTTTAATTTATAACATTCAATCTTACATGCGTAATGTCTTGCTGTTACAGGGGATATATTGAAGCAGTAAGGGAGATTGAGCAGCAAATTCAGTTATCTGGTGATGTTCAGTTTGATGACATTGTTGTTGCATGTGGCAGGTATTTCAGTGACACCTGCTATTTTTTACATTGTAGGGTAATTTTGTGTATATGTTTTTTATTGTTTGATGTTTACATCATGGAAGTTGTTATATTGCCACTTTATGATTTGATGATTAAACATTGTGCAGTGGTGGAACCGTTGCTGGTCTTGCTTTAGGATCACAATTGAGTAGCTTAAAGGCAAAAGTATAAGCTTTCTTTAGCTATTTTCTTATCTTGCTGATGTCTCTATACTAACCATCCACTTGTAAGATAGGTCCATGGATTCTCTGTTTGCTATAACTCTGGATACTTCTATGACAATGTTCAAGATCATATTGATGGACTTCAATCTGGTTTGAATTCCCATGATATAGTCAGGATTGAAGATGTGAGTATGTTGTATGGCTTCTATTGTTTGGGAATTTTGAAAAAAGCTCATCCTTAGTTCTTTCGTATCTGCCCCTCTTGATAATACTGTCCTTAGACACCGTGTGAATAGTAGGCCCACTATAATCCTAGAAATATACAATCTAAGAACCTTGGGCTACAACCATTTTGAAAAATAAAATAGGGGTCACATCCATGTTTCCACTTACAATATGGACTAAACCTGAAATAATCTTAGTACAAAGTATGTGTCCGCTTAATTGTAATTAATCACCAAACGCATAGGTGGCCTAGATGCACTTTCAACTAGCCATGGTTTCTCTGTGGCTAATTTGTTCATTTCGCAGTATCACTTCTGTCATGGAACTGTAATTTATCCTATTTATGTTAGTCGAATTTGTGAATGTTAACAGGCCAAGGGCTTAGGTTATGCCATGAGCACAGCTGATGAGCTTAAATTTGTAAAGGATGTAGCTGCAGCAACTGGCATTCTGCTTGATCCAGTCTACAGGTGCAATACTTTTCTTTTATGCGTGACATTATATCTGATATCTTGTATGATAGTCCTTCCATTCAAGTAAAACATTATGACATATTCTTGTATTTCAAGTTAATACTAAGACCCTTCCCATAAATTCAGGAAGAGATTTAATATTTATCCTGGTTAATGAGGACATACATGCTTTTGATTTGTACAGCGGGAAGGCAGCATATGGTATGCTAAAAGACATGTCCAACAATCCAACCAAGTGGAAAGGGCGAAAGGTCCTCTTTCTCCATACTGGTGGTCTCCTTGGGTTGTATGATAAGGTGGATCAGTTGTCATCTTTGGCTGGGAGCTGGCGTAGAATGGACCTTGAAGAATTTGTACATGCAAAGATGGCACTCGTAAGATGTTCTGACTCATATGTCATTTCTATTATGGATCGGAATTCTAGACATTTCATTTGTCTTGGACCTTTTTATCTTACATTGATACATGGGAATTCAGAATAGATGGCTAGCGTTGAGTATAATATTGACACAGTTTAAGAATACAAGGATCTTTCATCTATCAGAACAAATAACAATTTTGTTTTTTAGGAGTCCAGAAAATAAATATCAGTAGTTTCACAGAAGTATTTTGTGAATAGTTTCCTGCAAACTGCCGTGCTTGCACCGCTTACTTTAGGCAAATTTTGTTAGCTTATCTCTACTGGAATGCAAATGTATTTTTTTTGGATTAATGCAAATATGCCACCTTTTTTTTCAAAATGGGAAGTGAAGCCCTGGCCTCTGCATCAATTGATTCACACAGCCACATTTAAATGCAAATATACTGCTAATGGTTATATTTATTTGCTGTACGATGCTAGCTAGAGGTGCAAACCGTGTAAAAATTTAAGTTAAACCTATGTGGTTATCTGGCTTCTTTGATGATATGTTGCTTTTTGTTGGGTCATTTCTTGACTTTTTTTAATCAGGGTGGCAGCTGATTCTCTGTTGTTTTGAGATGGTAAATAATTATTACTGAATAAACTACTGGTTGCTTGCCTAAACAGATTCCATGTCAAAACTGGGTATGGGCACCGCATTGGATATGATAAAGAAATTGCAACCACATTAGGATATCTGTCAATATTCATGTAGCAATAGCTAGACTGGTTGGGCCACACAATGTTGATGACTGTCTGAGCATGCAAGTATTCTGTCCGAACTAAGTTTTGGGATGGAGAAGTGTTTCTTTTGTTGTCATTTTAATTGTTGTTCAATCCCGAATCTCTTCCTCAAGCTCCTACAAATGTGGTTGCAGAGAAAGGTGGCGTAAGCGTCTGATCGGCTACGAAGATGTCTCTGGCTAGAGATTAACACGCCCGTTGGTACTGCTTAGTGGGGATAGCCGTAGAGGAGAAAAAACTGAAGCATTCCTTTTTTTGGTGGCTGTTAATTCTTTTACGGCAGGTGTTCTTGTTTTTGCTCCCAGACCATACACTTCAGTTGCACTATGATTTTTGCAAATGCTTCCTGTGGTATTTTCTTTCGTTGTTGGCGTGTTATATTGCTTTTTTACTTCCTGATGTCTATTTTCTGGTATAATCCCGTTTGAAAAATAAAAAAATTATTGGTACAATATTTGTTTGGCAAGTTTAGACGGCACTGAAGAAGGCTATTTGAGAGTTTGGTGAAGTGTTGATGATCTCGCTGTAAAAAGGATAGCCGTTTGATCTTGTCTTGCTATTCTGATCGTCCTTTTTAACCAAAGGCAAACAACTTTGTCCAGTTAGTAATTAAGAAAAAGGTGCCCGGTTAATTAGGGGAAAACAGGGCGAAACCCATTTTAATCGTAGGTCTTGCTGTAACTCATATGGAGCTGAACAAATTAGCCATGGTATGCTCTGTTCTGTGATTCAGGACATGCGACTCTGAAGCCAGATCATGCCTAGCTATGGCGGCTGTAACCTTGCCGCAGGCATAATCTGGCCTGGCCAACACTTGGATAGCTGTGCTCTCTCTAATTAACTGAAGAAGCTGAATACTTCACCGAGTGGTTTTGTTAGGCTGATCGTCGGTCGGCGTGGATGTAACCTTACCATTGTCTGACGCTCTGTTTGCTTCGACTGTGGAACATCTGTTGTTGTGGACGCGGAGTGCAGCAGCTTAAAGCTTCCCTGTCGGTGAGGTTGCCGAGCAGCAGCTGAACCAAACCACACACCAGTCCATTAATACAGCAATGTTCCACGGTGACAGGAGCAATGTACTTTACACAGCCTCGCAGTCGTAGTAATACAGAGCTAATAGTGCTAACTTCTGCTCTTTTTTTTTGTAATAACTTCTGCTTATGATCTCGGCCCACCGGGCGAAATCAGGGTTGGATATTCTGGAGACGGGCCGCTGCCAAATAAAGCCCACGTCCTCTTGTAATTTTTCGTCTATTCATTTGCGAACAATCTTCCAATCCCATTATTACCTAGGAAGCTTCTGTTGCTGTAGGAACACGTCAAATTAAGCAGCACAGCTTGGTCACTTGGGAGTGTTCCACGCTTGTCGGTTACGGGACCAGGCTCCGTCACTAGCTAACCTAATAAAATCGCTTTACTAGTGTTGTGTTTTCAAGGTAAGCCATGGAAGCTACTCCCTCCGTTTGGGATTATAAGTCCCGCACGGATAACTAGGTTGCCAATTTGAACAACAAAACATAAATAGTATAGTATAAAAATTATACCATTAGAAACTTTAGAGGTTATATTTTTTAATAATATAATTTTTGTGATATATGAGTTATGTTTTGTTAGTCAAATTAACAACCTAGGTATGCGCGTAGGACCTATAATCCCGAACTATCAAGCTACCTGTAAAATAAACTTGTACGGAATAGTATATTGTGTTTGTGTGCATGCACCATGCATTGATAAGCACGAAGGGTACATTGAGAGATGTTTTGGTTAATGTCGTTACCTAGGAAGATGTCTCCCTCCCTCAAGGTCCAACGCTAACAGCCATGGTAACTGTGCTATCGAAATCTGCGTTCTAGTTTACAGGAGACGAGGCAATCCTAGCTAGCTAGGGCTCCCCTCCAGGTTCTATATACTGTACTACGTGTGAAAAGGCACAATCAGTGCGTGCGTCGTGCACACAACTAAATTAACCTGTTGTTCTTTTTTTATCTAAAACAAACAAACTTGTTTTCAGCCATATTGGAAGGCGGGAAACAATGCAATTACGACAGAAACCTTTGCATACATACTGTCCCTGCTGATTGGGCAGTAACCAGCGTAAAATGGAGTAATGCTCAATATAACAAGCGTGATCATCTCGTGTTTGGGAACAGAGTACACGAATAGTACTACTACTACACGTTGACACTGTAGATGGTGCACGACACTGTGCTGTCCCATGGAAACACGAAAAAACACTATTGCCAAGGGGCCCACAGCTAGCGATGAGTTCTAGCCAAGGAAAGTTGGTTTTTCAACAGTAGTACGTACCATTGGGACAATTAATATATTTAAGCGGACACGCACTCATCATCAATGATCATGGAGCGGCGTAGTCAATTTCAGTTTGGCACGGTCACAATTCACAAATCCCAACCCCGTGGGGACCATGCATGTAAGAGGAGGACTAGCACGGAGCCCCATGCACGTGTAAACAAACTAAGATTCCCATCCCGTCCCGTCCCCCATGTGAGCAGTGAGCCTAGGCATGCATCGAATCCAACCTTCCTTGGTTACCGAGAAACGGCCTCCCAAAGTTGGGTTAAAAAGGGTTTAGTTGGAGGCCAAACTCTGCCCCGCAGGACATGCTTTGTTAATCATGTCATCTTTGGTTACAGAGTTTGCGTGGAGCTGACCCTAAAGATTCATTTACCATAGTACTTCTAGTAGTAACACGGCTTTATTTACCACACTCATATGGTTGCTAACGACTTCCAACAAGTTAACCAAAGACAGCATGGCTCTTGTCTAACAAAAACAGAGAAGCATGCCGCGGTAAATACTTTTTAACCGAAGAGCATGATGCAAGCAGTATAATCGGATAGGACATGTCTCTGCTTTTCAATGTTTTACTATTGTGAAAAATATTGAATCCCAAATATTTCGGTGTATTGATTTGACCCTCACGAGAAGTATATATATACGTACACGGGGTAGGCGGAGACTTGGAGTACAAGATATAGAGTCCTAGTCTATCTCTAGTCTATACACGTATACGTATTCTAACATCCCCCTCAGTCGGAGCGGGAGTGAAGCGACGCTATGCATCGATTTGAAGTCTTGCGCTTCAGTCGTCTTTACCTCCTTGTCATCATCACCTGCGTGGACATGATCATGGCTGGTACCTAGGGGCGGTGACTGCGTCCCCTTCTAGTGCCTCTCTTCCCTCCCGCAGTCACAACGGGAGTGGCGTGGATGTAAGTGACGATCTGGACGCCGTTGAGTTCGGAGTTCTGTTGTCAGAGACGTTGTTCTTGATGTCGATGTCGAGATAGCCGATCGTGACGTAGCCGTGGTCAATGTAGGTGTGGTCGATGTTGTAGTCGTCGTAATGGTGTGGCCGCCATTGCCGGAGGCGCATTTGCGTGATTTTTTTGTTGTTATTGACGAAGCTGCAGTTGTGGACGTTTTGCACCTTGTAGAGGTACCGTCGAGGGCGTCTCTTGGACGCGGTCAAAAGTGAGACCACCAGTTTTGCCAAAACTGAAGGAAGTCACCGAGCACACACGGTTTTGCCGTAACCAGATAAAAGGAAGTCGGGGCACTGCAATTGTGATGCCATTGCATTGTCGGGTCGTGGATGCGGTGCGTTGCCGTCGTCGTTTTTGCGCTTATACTGCCAGAGGGCATTGTAGTTGTGTGTCCATCATGTGGACGTGTAAAGCGGCGGCGGCGATGTGTCGACGAAGATGTTGATGAAGACCACGTAGATATAGACCTTGGCGATGATGTTTCGGCGATGAAGAAGTAGGCATGTCGGCGATGATCGTCGCTCCAAGGCGTCCCTTGCGGTGACGATAATGTCGAAACCTTGATGTTGGAGAAGTCGGCGACGTAGTGTCCCACACCGGCCTGGCGTGTGGATGATGTTGATGTCGCTTCTTCGTGGATGTGCTCGACGAAGATCTTGGTGTAGTCGTACAGCTTGACGTAGATGTTTTGATCGATGTAGTCCGGCTTGATGGAGAATAGATCACGTTCGTATCCGCGAAACTTGAGTCGGTGAAGATCCATGGGCTCTCCCGGCCGTGTCCAGTGCTGCCAGCCGGTTTGCTGAAGATCTAGAAGAAGTGGCCTGTCGTGGACGTCGGATTAGTGTCTCCGTGACACGGAGTTGACACAGGTTGTCCCTTTGTCAACTAGTGCCTGACGTTGGTGCTAGAAGCTACTGCACGCGCTCGTGGACGTTGGACTTGTAGACACGCAGACTTGGGACGGGTGCAATGCTCGTGCTAGCCTGCGTGGCGTGTCGTCGTATGTTGCCGGCAGATCGAATCTTCAGGTTTGCAAGCGCACGACTAGTGCCACGCTTTGCTAGGCGCGCGATCGGCTGCTGTCGGTGTCGTCGGCGCACTGCATGTATCCTGCTCGGGAGATCGATGTTGTTGCCGTGGTTGACGCAGATCGCTGTGTGCCAAGACCCGAGCCGCCGCCGTGTATCAAACTGTTTTCACCGGAATCTGAGGATCTTGGAGATTTAGAGAGTTTATTTGTGGCTAACTAGAACTAATCTATGAACTAGAATTTCGAAAATAGGATCTAATCTAGAGAATTGGGAAATTTGGAATTGATCTAATCTAGTCTAAAGAACCGGCTAGATCTTTGATCGAGACTGAGTCGCCTCGAGGAGTAATCTCCGGGCGCGGTCTTGAAGTGGTAGAAGAACCTAGGATCGGCGCCGCGAGGCTAACCGCTCTGATACCATGTGAAAAATATTGAATCCCAAATATTTCGGTGTATTGATTTGACCCTCACGGGAAGTATATATATATACGTACACGGGGTAGGCGGAGACTTGGAGTACAAGATATAGAGTCCTAGTCTATCTCTAATCTATACACGTATACGTACTCTAACAACTATTAGTACATAACACTACGGTAGTAGCGGTACTGTGTCTCTTTTCAATGTTTTACTATTACTACATAATAACACTACGGTTACTGTCAGCATGCAGCAGAAAATCTTCCCCGCCGTTGAAGTTACGGACTGCGCATTTTGAGGCTCACGTGATGCTCGGGCAGTGCACATCTCACCTCGGTCGGGAAAAACGATTCTGATGATCTGGAAAGCCGAGATTTTTACCTTGAGGCAAAAGATTGCTTTGGGTGGAGTATGATCGATGCTGGGTTAATCTAATCCATCCATGCAGTAAAGTAGCATCCGTCGGGTTCCACCCAATATAATCTCACTCGCGCGCAGGACTTCTCTTTTGTTCTCTTCTTCTCAAGTCTTGTCACGCATCCTTCTTCCCGGCACGTACGGCTTGTCATCATTTTTGTATGATATGTTAAGATCGACATTTTTAGCACAAAGTATGTCTCAGCGTGGAGCCACTCAAGACCAGAGCCCACTATGCTCGCTCTCGAGATCTGCAGTATTTATATATTTGGAAAGATGACCTGTGGCTCACCAATGGAATAGTAAGTACTTTGATCATGACAATGCAACCAATGGAACAGTAAGGACTTGCTTACGTACTTCTCTCGTACTACACTGGTGCATTTGCGGTAACCAGAGAGAATTATTCCAATTCCCAACCCTCGTCCATCATATTCGCGGCAGGCACAACCATTACCGTCGCCACTGTGCGTTGCCGCCGTCGCACCCGCAATATCGAGCGGCGCCACAGACCACGCGTTACATGAGTTGAGCGTGTCCAACCCGTCATCTCGGCCACCGCCTGTGGACTGGACGTGCAGCCTCTGGAGTGTTTCGCGCACAACCTTCTCGGTTGTTTTCCTGGCCACGGTTGAGGTATGTTCCCCGGTTATTTCTAGGTTATCTAGTCCCTGCGAGAGTTAGAATAGCCATTGACAGTCATATACTTTAATAGATGGGTAGCAGTTGGAGGATAGTCGAGTTCTTCTATAAGAATTTCGTCGAGTCATCGTTTGAAGAGGATTCCAACGGTGAGACCGAAGTCTTGCTACCCGCTGCACAGATGCTGCACGATCAGTACCTTCTACCGTCGCGTATAGGTGGCTCAGCGAAGCGTCACGAAGCCAACCATGAACGAGACCGAGAAGCTGGTCACATCCGCCTTTACAAGGACTACGTTGACCCAACAAATTCAGTTTTCAAAGAGAAGGCATTTCGTCACCGCTATGGATATCGAGGAACTTGTTTTTGGACATTTTCAATGGAATAACGGAGTACGATGACTACTTCGAGACCAAGTATGATTGTACATGTAAGATTGGCTTCTCCTCTTACCAGAAATATTCAGTTACCATTCGGCAGCTTGCATATGGAGTATCCGGTGATCTCCTCGACGACTACATACGCATGAGCGAGTCCACATGCCATGAGGCCATGTACAGGTTTTGCAGCGCAACTATTACGGTATTTGCCAAAGTTTACCTGAGAGGGCCAAACACCGAAGACACTGCCCGCCTTTTGTTCATCAACGAGAGTAGGGGGTTTTCTAGGATGCTTGACAGCATCGAATGCATGCATTGGCAGTGCAAAACTATTCTTATGGTTGGCAAAGACAGTTTAAAGGGCATGCAGAGGGATGCACCATCATATTAGAGATTGTTGCATCACAGGATCTTTGGATTTAGCATTTTTTTTTGTTTGGCATGGCTAGATAAACAATGACATCAAACAAAAGATCAAACAAAATGGGTTGCAGCGGTCTCCGGTGTTTGCTAGTCCAGCAGAAGGCAATGCCCCACTAGCTTCATATGAGATTAATGGAAATTCATATAAAATAGGTTACTATCTAGCTGAAAGTATCTCACTAGTAATAAAAGGACAAGTGGCGTCGTTTTTAAAAAGAGGACCGTGAGGTTTAAACGGTATGTCACTGGTCGATCGTAGTAGTGACGTCTTCACCGAACGTCGTAAGTAGAAACCGTAATGGTCGCTCTTTGGATCGGCCCCGATGAAGATGTGCTTAAAGACGGCGTCCTTACCTACATTTTGATTTGACCACATGGACATGTGAAGGAACGTCGCTTCAAGTCTTCATAGCCACGCCAGCCGATGTGTTTGAACAGGACACATCGAGTCACCGGTTGGGCGTACCCAAGTAAGTACTTGTACCCTCGGAAATTCTCGGATGATCACGCGCGGCGTGATTGGTACTCCAACTACAGTATGTACGAGCCACATCTTCAAAAGCAAAGCCGGCCGCCGGGCTGCGGAAGGAAAAAAATTGTACTAGTGCATGCCATGCACATAGGGTCTTAGATGGGATCCTGTCTAAATCTCACTTCTGGTTTATTTGTTAAATTTTAGTACAATTTATAAATTTATATTAAAATTAGGCAAATTTAGAAGTGGGACTTACGTGTATCTTACTTGACACCCTACGTGCACACGGCGTACGTCGCTGGCACGGCGGCTACCAAAAAGGCAACAAGCCATATTCTTCGCCACCACTTGGGTCCTGGGCCGGGGTACGTAGGGTCTTCTAAATTTTGACTTGCAACGTACGCTTCGCACATGGATACTACGTGGTGATTGAAAACTAGCTTTGACCTCGATCTACAACTACAAGGGCAAATACCCACAGCTACTCGCGTGGAGTAGTGCCGTTTTTCTCATAGAGCGGCGACCGACCGGAGAGGGTCCCGTAATTAAGAAAAGGAGAAGAGAATGCAAGTTGCCGCCAGCTAGCAAGCCAAAGGTACCACCGCCCATGCAGCATGTAGAATGTACTAGGGGTATGATGAGCACGGAAAGGACAAAGCAGCTACGGCCGGCGACGATGCCACCGGTTTCCTACCCGGCCCGATCGCGTCGGGACTCGCCCGCCTTGACGCGCACCGGTGTACGTATGCACGCGCGCAGCGCACACGCGGCCGATCGACACGCCGTGGAACCGCGATCTTCGTGCGAGGTGGCGGCCGGGGCGAGGGGGCGTGACACGTACGTCCTCTTTGCATGTACGTTCTGCTTCTGCGTGGCGATATGGATGTGCGTTCGCTGTCGCACTTCGGGCTCCATGAAAAGGATTGGGTAAGAAGGTCATTTGGCAGAACAAGAAGGGTAGCAGCCAATCCAGCTGCGATCCTGATCGTCCGTCAACTCTCGATCGCTTTGGGCGCGCGCGCGTTGCACCACTTGCCCGTCTCAGAGTGTGGACGGGACCTGACGTCGGGGCGAGAGACGATCGACGCAATGCCTGCCACTGCCAGGGAGGGAGGCCCGTCTTTAATGGTGTCGGCCACGAGGAAACTGGCCCGGCCCGTCGACGTCGACGTCGCATCGCATCTCGTCCCATCCAGCCGATAAGGGATTTCGTACTGCATCTTTTTTTTTCTTTTGCACTTTCACCATGCTTGGAATCGATCGTACCGTACCGAAATCATTGCGCCCTATATATGCCATCTGTGCACACGTCCCTGCTCGGCATATGTAAAAGAAAAAGAAAGAGCATGTCCAATTAAGGTACTACTACTGCCAAGGTATGGTTTGGAAAAGCGACCAAGGAAAGATCATAACTAGAATGAGGACAAGCCCAACGAACCATCATCTAGTATGCCTTTGATTGGAGACATCAAGCAAATCTAGAACGAACAAGATCGCAAAAATTGACCCGCGTATCTCTTTTCTTCCTTCCTACTCCCACCGTCTACACAAACAATTGTACTTCTAGCTTTTATCTAACTCATCATATTTTATTAAATTTGATCAAACTTATAGATAGATGTTACAACATATATTATATGGAATTGTCATATATGAAACTACATTTGATAACAAATCAAGTGGTACCTATTTAGTGTCATAAATATTTTTACGTTTCTCTATAAAGTTAGTCAAACTTTACTAAGTTTAACTCAGGACAAGGCTAGAGATACACTTATTTGTGGACGAAGGAAGTATATTAATACTACTAGACGGAATAGTTAAAACACGTGCCGCGTCCCCCGTGTCGCTTCTCGAGTGAGGAGACCAGTGGCCCCCTCATCTCCCCCCTCGTGTCTCCTACCCCTCCCCCCCACCACCACCACCGCTGCCGCCGACAGACGTCGTTAGGCCTTGTCCGTCTGATGCCAGCGCCGACGGCCCCTTCCTCTACCCGCGCATGGCACACCAGCTCGGGCGGTGCGAATTGGCATGCAGCGGTCCGACATTGGAATACCCTCACCGGCTCCCCAAGGTTATATTTAGGGCGGCGACTAGCGACACGGTGGCATGCAGGCAAAGACGGCAGCTAAGCGGCCGCTTAGATCTGGACCCCTATGGGCCCCATATAGATCGGGACGGGCCGACGGTTCTGAGCAAGGCATTGGCGTTCCCTGGAGGTGGAGGTTCGTGAGTCGATGGATATTGTGTGATCGTGATGCTGTCTCCAGCTTGCTGCAGCAAGGGCGAGACTTTGTGGGCCTAACCTAGGCCTAGTGTGCTCCTGCTGACAGCTACCACGTCTGGTCGGCTGTCGTGATGACAGTTGAAGTAGTTGCCTCCCTTGTGGTTGTCATACTGCCAACCTCGATTCCCGTTGCGCCCAATTTTCGTCCTCTAGGCCTCTCGATGGTGATCACAGTGAGTCGACGAGGGTGGCGACAAGACTGTCGTGTCACATGCTGGTGGGTGGCAAGCTGGGTGGAAGCCCACGAATTGTACAAGGTAGTTGTCTTTGGGGGGGAGGGGCGAGAAATCTATATCAGTTCGTCCAGCACCGACATGTTGACACCTGCAGGTGCCACCATTCCTTTCTTAAGGGCATGTCGGAGGAAATCCTAGAACCCGTTCGAGTAGCAACGCCATCGGTATACTCCTTTTTAAAGGTGTTGCTTAATATGCGGTGTTTCAGAGTACTAGAAACATGGTTGGAAAATTCTGGAAGGCGCAACGGTTGCAGGTTATTCTTATTTCATCGATCTGTTATTTGTGGCATCAACTTCCCTTTTCTTTCACTCCTTTTTCTTTAGGGTTGATAGTGTTGCTGCCCAAACATGCGATTTTTTATATTAGTAAGCACCCATCTGTCCTAAAATGGATGTCTTAACTTTGTCTGGGTTCCACGTATCTATACATTCGTACTTTTTCTATTTGGGGTTATAGGTCCTACGTACATATTTAGGTTGTTAATTTGACTAATAAAATAAAATTTATATATCACAAAAGTTATATATTAGAAAATATAACCTCTAAAGTTTTTAATAGGATAATTTTTATCCTATATTATTTATATTTTATTGTTCAAATACGTAACCAAGTTATCCGCGCGACTTATAATTCTAAACTGAGGGAGTATATGTTTAGATACACTATCTCGACAAAATTGAGACATCTTTCTTAGAACGGAGAAAGTTCTTTACGCTTTTTCCTTTTATTTGTCGTGTAACGTACACGTATTTTTGTGGAACCAATTGTTATCGTCCGGACGTAACACAGCTCTTGCACATCCGTTACGGTAAAGATACTAATCAAAACGCGTACAGTAGTAGTTGAAATGATTGTCTAGTGGGATGCGCCTTCAAAAGAAAAAGGAAAATAAGTTGCTTAAGTTTGTGTAGTGGTCCACGGCGACAGCATACTATAGCTCGTAGCCATTACGTTTTGCTGTCATTATCACTGGGATGGCCATGCATGTAGGCTGCAGCAGGGCCCGTGCAAGCACAGCTCGCGCCAAGCCAGTACCCCTAGTACAGCCAGTACTCTAGCTAGGAGATCACCAACAAGACAGGAGGTACAAGACCCGCATGTACGCACGAATTTATTATTGATGGCACCAGATGCTCTACAAATACTAGCCAGCTACCCGCCCTGATAAACACGTACAGATGCCATGAGGCAGGATAAAGATGGTTCATATATGTCGATAGATATGCGCAGACATAGTTGTTTGTATCAAAGAATACAAATATGTATGCGCACGGAGGCGTACGTGCAGGTGAGCCGGTCGGAGAGCCGCACCCCGACACGTCGCAGTCACGTACGTGCGCAACGGCGAGCGACGACGACGCGGCCTGTAAAAGCAGCAAAACCAGCGAGGCGCGGGCGTACGTTGCCGATGAGCATGGCGTCGCAGAGCATGGCGCCGTCTAGTGATCCGAGCCTGGACAACGGTAGAAATAGGTAGGAGTATATCGCTCGAGGCTGCGAGCGCCGATCGGGAGCCCATGCCTTCATTCCGTGCACGTTCTGGGAGCTGGCATAGTCAGAAACTAGAGCAGGCCGTGACAAACCCGCCCGTCGCTCCTCTCCTCCCCCATGCATCTAGTACTATCGATTAGACCCATCCATGCACGTACAGTACGTACCACGACGTGCGCCACCGCCGGACGGTACGTGCTACGTCGCAGGCACGTAGCTAGCCGCCGTACATGCAGTCGCGCTGGCGCTTGGCGGTGGTGGCGCGTCGTCTCGATCCGCCTTCCTACTCCCGTGTCCTCCATCAAGGGTATCCACGGCTATTTGTGTGTGATTTCAACATCTCACCTACTCGCTATCAAAAAAAAAACATCTCACCTACTCCGCGCACCAACCAACCGTCCATCGGACACTTCTTCCGACTCGCGTCCCTACATACGGCGCTGCATGCAGACCGTCTCAATGGCTTTCGGCTTTCGCAACCGCACATATGAGCATACTCCCTCCCTCCGCAAAAAAGTGTAGATCTAACACTTAAAATTTGTTCTAAAAAGAGTGTACATCTACAATATCAATGCACTCAATAAATACAATTAGCTCCTCGTAATCACTCCCACACCTCATCCTCCAATCTCTATTCTTCTCCTCCATATCATCCACCAATCCTCATTCTTCCTTTTCTTGATAATTGATAAAGCCTCATAAAAGAAGAGAGAGAACTAATTTGTCTAATATTTCCTAGATGTACACTTATTTGCGGACGGAGGGAGTATATGGCACTTGTAAAAAAGGGACGGCCATAAAAATATGGGTCCACTTTCAAACTGGCTCAGCAACAAGCATTATTCCGTGTCCGGTTAAGTTGGTGTGTACATAAACCATGGAGTATTCCATAAGAGCATCTCCGCTCGTTTGGCCAAACCCAGGCCGAAATCCGGACCAAACTTTGGCCGGACGGCGCAAGTTTTCGCCCTGCTTCCATTAGAATTCAGCTCAAATTCGGCTAAACTTCGTCCAAATTTCGGCATGGTTCGTTATACGATGAATACATAACACTTTAAGACCAAAATTCGGCGAAATTTTTAAACAGAGTTCGGCGTACTGTAAACATAGTTTGGCCCGCACTAAAATTACAACATATTTCGGCCAAGTTTGGCCAGTTCATGCTCAACATCTACGTCGTGTTGCCCCTGCGTGTCCACAGGTGCTCGACAAGATCATCCTGCAGCTGTTGATGCATCGCCGGATCTCGGATCTCCTGACGCATTGCGATGAATGCAGCCCATGTTGGAGGCACCTGATGATCAGGCTTGGCAAGAGGACTCTATAGATGGTATGGCTCGTCCTCCTCGAGCAAACTCATTGGATCCTTCTTCTCATCCTCAATGATCATGTTATGCAAGGTCACACAACAGTTCATATTTCCCACATCTGATCTTTCGACCAGGTCATAGCAGGGAACCGGACAACTGCAAACCTCTGCTGGAGCATACCAAATGCCCGCTCCACGTTCTTACTGCAAGCTTCCTGTTCCTTGGCAAAGTGAGAATGCTTGAGGAGCATTGGGCCTGAGATAGTCTTCATAAATGTTGGCCATCTTGGATAGATGTCATCTGCTAGATAGTATCCCTTGTTGTAGTAATGTTCGTTGATCTCAAATTCCACAGAGGGAGCATGACCCTCAACAAGCTTGGAAAAGACAGTTGAGGAGTTGAGGACGTTGATGTCGTTGTTCGATCCTGCCATGCCAAATAAGGAGTGCCAAATCCAAAGATCATGTGTAGCAACTGCCTCAAGTATCACAATGCATCCTCCTTTGTGGCCTTTGTACATTCTTTGCCATTCAAATGGACAGTTCTTCCACTCCCAATGCATGCAATCTATGCTTCCAAGCATACCAGGAAATCCTCTACTTTCATTGACTGCGAGGATCCGAGCAGTGTCTTCAGCAGTGGGTGATCTCAAGCATCGCTCCCGAACACTGCAATCATCGCCTGCAGAACCTGTACAAGCAATCAAAGGCGGTGGACTCGGCGATGCGGAGATAGTCATCGACAAAGCGCCCATATGCAAGCAACCTCATCGCCACGGTGCACTTGAGCGGCAAAACCCAACCAAACCGGTGCAGTCCTTCTTGCAAAGGAAATATGGGTCGAACTCCCGGATGGCATGCACGATCTTGAGGAAGAGCTTCCGGCTCATTCTGAAACGGCGGCGAAACACGTCCTCTCCATGGAGTGGCTGGTCGGCGAAGTAGTCGGCGTACAACATGCAATAGCACTCTATCCTCTATCTCGCCTTGCACTTCATGCGACTGGCGCCAACCATCAAGGCTTCGCTTCGCCATCTGCATGTACAACTGCGAAGCGACAAGAATGCAAGTTTTCACTTTCGGCGACCTCGGCGCTCTCCTCCTCCAGGAGTTCGGAGAGCAACTCCTCGTCGTCGGAATCCATGGCGAGTATCTCGCCCTCGTCAGAGTCAGTGGACAGTACCTCGCCGTCGTTGGAGTCCATGGCCGAATCCGGCCAAATGTCGAACAACTGGCGGGTGTGGTGGTGGGCGCATCGAGCCGAAGCACAGCTACGGCAAGGGTAGGTCGGCGAGAGCGGCAGCGGCGAAGGCGTGGAGCTGGGCGGCAACGACAGCGAGCGTAGCTAGAGGCGTGGGCATGTCTCGGCGCGGGGGAGCTCCACCGGCGAAGTCATGGCGACAGAGCTCTCGCGGCAGTCTGGGCGAGTGGAGTGGGTGGAAATGGGACTGTCTTGCTGACGGAGCTGGCCCACACCCTTTTTTTGCGGCGTCCGGCGTCCCCAGGGCGTACCCGAGAACCTGGGTTCGGTCAGGGTAGGCCGGACCAAAACACTCCAAAACCCGGACAAAAACAGGTCCCTGGGTACGCGACTGGGCGATTTTTGGCGTTCGGACTGAAATTCGGCGTCCGGACCGGCGTCCTGGGTAGGCGAGTGGAGATGCTCTAAGGACATTTTCATTGGGTTGATCCAACCCGTCTAAACACGTCCGCGTGGATATACGGGACGAGCGCGGCCTTTCAGTGACACGACCCATCCGGACCAACGCGTCTGGATCGATTCATATGTATATCAAATTTGAGCAATGACTGTGTTGGTCCGGACAGTGCAGACTTGTCCGTCGCCTTCATGCGGTCCTTCGCCGCCTGGTTTGCCAGGACCTTCTCCATCTCGGCGGCCTAGTGATCACTCGTCTACTAGTCGGCCAGAGCCGTCTCCACTGGGGTCACGCTCGCCGGAGCTCCATTGGGACCTACGCGATCTGCAGGGGAACGATGATCGCCTCCTCCTACTCCTCCACCACCACCACCTCCGGTTGATCCACCTCCTTCCCCTCCTTGTCGCTCTCCTCCACCACCTCCGGCTGATCCACCTCCTTACCCTCCTCGCCGTCCTCCTCCATCTCCGTCTCGTCACCATCGACGAGAGCCGACGTGGCCGCCACTTCGGCGGTCGTAGACACATGCTCCTTCTTCGCCGTCGTGTCGGTGGCATGCTCGCGCTATGCCGCTTCCACCTTCCTGCGCTTGGCAGCGACGTGGCATAGCTCACGGACGTCGACCTTGGCAGCCTCCTTGGCCACCTCCTCTAGCGTGGTCATGAAAGACTCGTGGTGAATCTCACGGAGGGTCGTTGATGCGGCCTCCATGGACACTGCCTCCTCGGCGGCGTCGTGGTGAATCTCGCGCACCGCCCATTGGGTAGCCACCTTTGCGGTCGCCTCTACCACCTTCTCCAGCGCCTCCTCGGCTACACGACCTTCCTCCTCAAAGGCCACCACCTCCGCCTCCGCCGTGCATTGGGACAACAACGTGGTCTGGAGATTGACAACGTCGATGTCGGCCTCCAGGAAGCGGGCGCAGCACATCTCCTAAATCTTAGTTCAGTTGGCGATCTTGCGGCAAAGCATAGCTGCTGGTGGTTGGCACTTTCTTGACTACTGGTTTTCTCTTGTCTGGGCTTGTTGTCTACGCCGCACCGACGACATTCTTTTATAGACCGCGACAAAGGTTAGAAATGGCCCGGGAGACGCGGGAAGTTTTCTAGCCGCGGGAGACGAAACACGCGCAGGAACCAGAAAGGTTCGATGGCGGGAAACATTAGACACGCGAGAAACCGACGTCACGTCGCCATTAAAGTCCCATCATCGAGGGCGTGAAGCTATGACAGCGGGAAGACGGACCGGTAGATCGTGCCGCTCAGCGTGGTTAGCCAGACAGACCAAACTACGCGCGGCCCGATCCAAACAGATAGAATCAAACGGTTGAGTCTGTTAGATGTATATTTGTATATTGTATGTCTCCACTTATTAGGGGGTTTTCCTGCATATTTCCACCTTTACATGTACTATATATGGCCTTTGTCCCCCAGAGGAATACATGTTGCATATTCATAACATGGTACCAGAGCTAGGTTAGACCATTTTTTTGCAACCTCGTCGCAACCGCCACCATCCCTGTCGTCGTCGGTTTCCGACGTCGCCGCCGTCGACCCCTCGTCTCCGGCCACCTCTCCCTGGCCGTGTCTTCCCCACCCACGGCCGCCTCTTCATCATCCGTCGCCGCCTCTACATGGGCCGCCGTCGCTCATCCCGCCCTTCATCAACCGCCGCCCTCCCTGCTCTTCATCAACCGCCGCCGCTGCCTCTTCACGGGCCGCCGCCGCCTGCCCCGATCTACATCGGTCGCCGCCACCGCCGCCCGCCTCCTCACCGTCTGCCGCTGATGGGACGTCGTCGCCCGCCTCGGTCTCCAGACTCGTCGCCAGCCTCGGCCCTCCTCCACCTTGCCGGCCCTAGTTCCCCCTCTCGCCGGCGTCTGCTTCGTCCGCTCATTCTTCGTCGGGTCTCCCTAGCTCGATCGGATCTGCGCGTTGACCTCGAGGAAAAAAAGTTAGAGAGAGATGTCTTCTGCATCGGGATATGTTGCGATTCCTCGCTGCCCGGTGATCTTTGATGGCGCGAATTATCCAGATTTCGCTGCCTTTATGCGTGTTCATATGCGCGATCTTCGTTTATGGGGTGTGCTCTCTGGCGAGGTCTCCTGTCCGCCGTGCCCCACTGCTCATATGGCTCCTCTTCCGCCGCCGCTGATCGTTCTTTTCGCTGATGCTTCTCAGGAGGCCAAGGATGCTGCTCTCGTGCCATAATGATTGCTTCTTCCCTTTCTCCGCATTTCTGGACTGAGGCTATTGCTACGTCGACTTACCTCATCAATATTCAGCCATCTGCCGCTCTGTAGGGTGGTATCCCTCTTGAGCGCCTATCTGGACATTCTCGAGACTACTCCATGCTTCGCTTGTTTGGTTATGTTTGCTATGTTCTCCTTGCCCCTCGCGAACGCACCAAACTGACCGCTCAGTCTGTTGAGTGTGTCTTCCTTGGATACAATGATGAGCACAAGGGCTATCGCTGTTGGGACCTCGTTGGTCGTCGGATGCGTATCTCTCGCGATGTTACTTTTGATGAGACGCGCCCTTTCTATCCTCGTCCCACCGCTGGCACCTACCCGGTGGAAGATATCGCTTTTCTTCTTTTTCCTGACACACCTCCTTCTACTCCTATTGTGTCTTCTTCAGGACCCACTCTCCCTAATGTCCCTTCTTCGACACCATCCTCCTCTGCTCCGTCTAGTTCCCCTAGTTCTCCTTGTTCTCCGGAGCCTTCCTCTGTTATTCCTTCTTCTTCATCGTCGTCTCATGAGTCGTCTTCCTCTGATGAGCCTCCCTCTACTCGTCTTGTTCGTCAGCGTCGTGACCCCAACCGTTACTCTCCTAGTCAGTATGATCTTTCTATTACCTCCTGTAGGGGTTCGTAGCATGGAAAACAAAAAATTTCTACCGCATGAACACACAATCAAGATCTAATCTATGATCAAGCCAAGATCTATCTAAGATCCAAAGCAGTTAACGAGAGCAGATTCTCGTGGGTGATGTAGTCGTACACTTCTGATCTCAAGATCGCGTAGACGATCCTTCCGGGCTACATGCTTTGGCGCTTCACAATGGTCACACATCGCTCGATTGATGAAGACCTTCCTCTCCCTTGTTCCAGTAGGCAGCGGAGGTTGTAGCACTCTCCTCGTGATTCCGGCAGCACGACGGCGTGGTGTCGGAAGTAGAGGGGAGATATCGCAGGGCTTCGCCTTAAGCCGGAGCGAGTCTGGTGGAGTAAGAGAGGGCCTTGGCGATCTACGGAATAGAGGGCACCAAGGGGTGATGTAGCCGGCGGCTAGGGCTTGAGGAAGCCCTAACTCGGCGACTTGTAGGAGCCCTAGGCGGCGGCGGCTGCACTTGGGTGGAGGCGCCAGGAGCTAGGGTTTTGGGTGTAGGGATAGGGGACGCCCTACCCCTTCTTTTATAGGTGGGAGGGAGGCGGCTAGGAGGAGGGAGTCCTCCTCCAACTCCTCCTCCTTGGCCGGCGGGTGGAGGGAGTGGGACTTCCTCCCCAAGTAGGTTTCCTACTCTCCCTCCACCAAGCAAACTTGGTGTTTGACTTTTTCAAATTGGCATTTGACTTTCAAACTAGGATTTGATTTCTCCATTTATTTTGCCCAGCCAAGTGACCTAGTACATGATGCAACCATTCCACATTGTCATGACACATTCATGTACCCTTCCCCTCCGGAGTGCCGAACCTTCCGGACCCTTCTAGAACATTCCCCAACTCCAAAACATGACTTTCCTTATACGAATCTTATTCTCCGGACCATTCCGGATCTCCTCGTGATATCCCGGATCCCATCCGAGACTCCGAACAACATTCAGTCTTTTACTCATCATTCCATAACTACTCAACAACATCGAATCCTTAAGTGTGTCTCCCTACGGTTCGTGAATTATGCGGACATGATCGAGACACTTCTCCGATCAATAACCAATAGAGGAATCTGGAAATTCATATGGCTCCCACATATTTCTACGATTACTTTGCGATCGAATGAACCACTTACATACGATACCAATTTCCCTTTGTCTCACGATAGTTTACTTATCCGAGGTTTTGATCGTCGGTATCTCTGCATACCTAGTTCAACCTCGTTACCGATAAGTACTCTTTTCTCGTTCCCGTGATATGTGATCCCTTGTGAGCCAGTCACATGCTTGCAAGCTAATTGGATGATATTCCACCGAGATGGCCCAGAGTATATCTATCCATCATATGGATGGACAAATCCCACTCTTGATCCATGTGTCTCAACCCATACTTTCCGAACACTCAATGCCACCTTTATAACCACCCAGTTATGGTGTGGTGTTTGATGTCATCAAAGCATCCTTCCGGTGATGGTGATATGCATGACCTCATGGTCGAAGGAATTAGGTCACTATGTATCAGAAAGCATATAGCAATTGAACTATTAAAATGACTTGATCTTTATGCTATGCTTATCTATAGGAGTATGTCCATCACATCATTCTCCTAATTATATGACCCTGTTGTTAATAACATCTCTATGTTCATGATCAAGAAACCATGAACCAACAAGCTAGTTTAACAAGAGGCTTTACTAGGAACTCTTTTATGTTTACAAATCACACAAGTATTAATGTTTCCGGTTAATACAATTATAGCATGGTATGTAAACATTTATTATAAGCATGAAGATATGATAATAACCATTTTATTATTGCCTCTTGGGCATATCTCCAACAGTCTCCCACTTGCACTAGAGTCAATAATCTAGTTTCAAACCTTTGTGTATTCAACACCTATGGCTTTCTGGTGTTGTATGTACACGATTACAAGTGGTCAACTGATCTCTGGATCTGACACTTCCAGGTCCGTGTGTAATTGCATGTCTTTGCGTCTCTTACGCATCACTCATTCTCTAATGAGATGGCTTTGTATAAATTTGGTCCTTTGGTGATACCTTTAGTTCTTTAGGGTTAAAACATGTTGATAATATTGTCGTACAATATATCTTCATAGTATTATCCCTATTGTGAACTACACCTAGTTTGATAACAAACTACTTGACACAAATGCCCTCTTTTGCTGCTATAATAGCAGTTATATACTTAGCCATTTTGTTGTAGTATTTGTCACAATGTCTTAACTTTGGAACTCATCCAAATCCATTATGGAACTTACCTTCCATTATATTGTGCCACCCTTAGTTTAGATTGAGATAAACTTAATTTTTACTTTGTGACAAAACTAGTATCAATGTAGTACTTTTACAATGAACTAACCATCTATTTATCACTTCTACAAATAATATACTCTTAGTTCTTCCAAAAGATCATAAGAATATCCTTACTATCGTCCAATGATCATATTATGAATCATTCTGGTATATGCTCATAACATTTAGAGTACAGGACATATCTGGATTTGTACATATCACAATATGATTGATATAAATACTCTTTGTGATTTCATACATCAAGTATCAATCTATACTTGAATCTTTGTTTCACTTACCAAGTGTCAACACACTTGAATATATCATCATTATTGAACTCATTCAATCCTTTATGTGCGACAAGAACTTTTCTTGTAGTTTCTATATTAAACTCATTCAATCTATGTACTTTCGGCACAACCATATTAGTGTCTTAATCTATCTATATAGATATAGACGCCAAATATTTGGGTTTTGCCTAAATCTTTCATCGGGATGAAATTCTTAATATGTGTTAATAAAAGATACATCATTTCCAATCAACAATATGTCTTCCACATAATGTATTATAAACATGTCTTAGCGCTTCCACTTAATTTCTTGCAAATGCAAGCATCCTCATCGTCTCTGATGAATTTAAACTCTTTTAACAATTTCATCATTGTGAAAATTCCAACTCCGTGATGCTTACTTCAACCATTGAAGTTTGCATATGCTTTTAGCATCCTTTGAATTAACAAAACCCTATGGACCGTGTCATGCACACGTCCTAGGTAACAATTCTATTAGAAGAACTTGTTTTGTTTATTCAACTACCATATAACAAAATTATATGTAGTGGTTGCTACATTAATCTGTCTAGACTAAATATCGCTATGAAAGATCAAATCTTGTCATATACAACCTTTGAACATTGTTGTGAACTCTTTCCCAACATGTCGACTATTTCATAGATGTGAAGCATCCATGTCTATTTCTTTATAGATCCAAATACGACTGTAAGGTCTTGTACCTTTCCAGAGGGTCTTTCAAGTTCAAAGCTTGATCTCTCGTATATGGAACTATCACGGATTTTATGGCTTCAAGCCATTTGACGGAGTCAGGGCCCATCATCGCTTCTTTGCATGTAGTCCGTTCATTATTCTCAAATAATGATTCAACCCTCAAATCTTGGTATTTGATTGTTTACTCGACCTACTTGGTTCAATAGAAACTTTGACCTCCGTAACCACAACCTTTGAGGCACGTGAGCCATGAGCATTGTTGCTGCCTCTGGAACACTTTTAGGTGCTGCGCAACTTTGCACATATAGCTAAGGTTCTTTTAACCTTATCAAAATTCTATTTTCCTCCCACTTATCTTTTCACGAAAAATTCCTTCTCAAAGAAACTTGACGTTCTAAGTGACAAACACTTTTGTCTCCGATGTTATGGAGGAATACTTAACAGTTATTCGAAATAACATACAAAGTCAGGTTCATCCGACTTTGGTTGCAAACATCTTTCTTATGCATAGCATACCAATGTTTAAGAAAGGACAACTTGGGTATTATCCCAAACCATAACTTTATATGGTGACATTTTAACGGATTATGATGAAGCTCTTTTCAGTGGAAAAACGGTAGTCTCTCAAGCTTTTAATCTTTAAAATATAATGGCAGTTTTATGAATTACACCTTTGATCTTACCATGTCAAACAAGGTTTAATTACATATCTCGAACGCTCCATACTCTTATGGTGTTTCGGAGAATGCAAATCCACGGAACGATTCCTTAAATCTTAGGTATTATACTAAACTTGTAACTCAAATATATTCCTTTATGATCTTATCATAAACTCTTTATATTCTTGTTACAATGATTTTGCACTTCATCTTGAAAGTCTTTGAACTTTTCAAATGTTTCATACTTCATCCTTATTAAGTAAATATTCATATATTCACTCAAATTTTCAGAGAAAGCATATGAAGTTGAAATCCATCGCTCTTGACTACACATAATGGACTTTATACAACAATATGTACAAGTTCCAATAAGCTAGTCATTCGTTCCCTTTTGGCCTATGAACAAAGTTTTAATTATCTCTAGAAAAGTTTCACAAGCGTCATTTGATCAAAATCAAAAGACTCCAAAATTCCATCCACATGGAGTTTCTTCATGTTTTCTTTCAAATATAATTTAAACGGCGATGTCACTTCCTAAATGATCTTTCAATCAATTTGTCTTTCGACATTTTTAGCACTAGTTTTATGGATGTGATTTCTCCAACAAGATTTGTGAATCATCCATCTTTTATGGATTACGGCAATTATTTGAACAACCCTTTGTTCTCATAATACCTGATAAAACAAATCTTGAAGTCAAGCTTTGATATTTAACAAGCAGCACAATAACCCTTTATTTGTTCTCGATGAACATCATCACATATTCTTTTGCTAGTTACTTAGGCCATTGTGGTTCATGAATTGTGTTGTTTCGTATGACGATTCACACCAACAAATTCAGTATCAAATACTTAAGAACTACATTGTTTAACAAGCAAAGAATACAACCATAACATGTATATCCTCTATATACATAAGCTGAACAATTCTAGTCTTTTCTCTTCTGCCATATATTTATGAGATTCTCTTTCAGTATTTCTTTTTCTCTTTGAAAGAATCTATCAACATCAATAGTGGAGCCATATGCATGAAACATAGTCCAAAGCACGTATAGTTAAATACCAATGTCTTTGGACTTGCACTTTGAAGTATATCACCATCATCAAATGTTTGGTGTTCTTTCAAATTCCTTTCTTTAGTAATCTCTTGGTGTAGTAAATATTTTACCTACATCAAATATTCACCATTATCATGGAATTATCCATGATCAAGCTACTTTTAGCTTATAACGGTGAATCGCGAGTATACTGTTGCTCTCCAAAACCTTTTGGAGGATTAGGACAACTAGTGTCTCCAACCTTTTGCAAATTCTCATCAAATATGAGAACATGACTTTTGCCATATTATACTCTCTCATGTTGCAACCAAAAATTCGTTTCAGATATCACAATATCTTCCACACATGATGGTTTTTGAAACAACTCTTTCAGATCCTAGATAACCTTAACATTAAGACAATCCTTTGAATATCAAGAATCATGGAGACAAACATGATACTCATACACTAACACTTGGAATTGTCACTCTTGATTTAATACCAATTATTAAACTTCATGGAGTAACCGGAACTTACTGAAAGTTTGCAATAAGACTTTTAAACTTTAGATTAACACTTCAAAACAATACGATACCAGTTCATAAAGTAACTAACCAGAATTCTATAGTTCTATCATCTCAATTATAACTAAGCGTAAGGTGGTAAACGGATGCCAATGACTATAACAATTATGCAAATTCACTTTGATTTAATTTATGATAAATAGTGTTCAACTTTTAATCATATTGCCGTTGAACTCCGACTCAAAACAATATCCCTCACATTGTTTTAGTGATCACACGAACCAAATCCACCACATCAAAACCGATAATCACGAGAGTTGATGTAGCTTCAATGGCAAACAATCAACATGTTCATCATATCTACTATATGACTCATGCTTTACCTTTCGGTGATCCGTGTTCCGAGACCATGTCTGTACATGCTAGGCTCGTCAAGATCAAACCTTAGCTTCCGCATGAGCAAATCTGTCCTGCTCACGTTGTATACACTCGCATAATCTAACACACCCGATCATCACGTGGTGCTTCGAAACAACGAGCTTTAGCAACAGTGCTCACTAAGGATGAACACTTTAAAACTTGAAATTGTGTGCTTGAGGGATCATCTTATAATGCTACCGTCGTAAACTAAGCAATACAAGATGCATAAAAGGATTAACATCACATGCAATTCATAATATGTGATATGATATGGCCTTTCTTCTTTGTGCTTCCGATCTCCATCTTCAAGCATGAACATGATCTCCATCATCACCGGGATTGCATCAAGGTCAATGACGCCGCTCCATGGTTGTCGTCCACCAGCTTCAACTATTACAACTACTTTGAATAGACACGCGGGTCTTAACAGAATTTAAAGACAATCATATGGCTCCTGCCGGTTGCCAACTTACAATAAGGAACATTGCATACATCATATATAATCACAATCATGGCCATATCACATCACAGTACACCCCTGCAAAACAAAGTTAGACGCCTCTAATTTTCTTTACATATTTTACGTGGTTTGGGGCTTTCAATAAGTGTCGTTCTAACTTACGAACAAGAACCACAACGTTGACACTAGTATTGTCAATCACCCGTTGTAAATTGAATCTTAACTATGTTGGGAGAAACAGGCACCCGCAAAGCTACTTATGCAATACAAGTTGCATGTCAAGCGTGGAGCAAGTCTCATGAACGATGTCATGTAAGGTTAGCCCGGGCCGCTTCATCCCACCATCCCGCAAGATGCAAAGTACACAAGAAGAAATCGACAACAAAAACATCAACGCCCACAATGACCATTGTGTTCTACTTGTGCAACAGATCTACATATAGACACGGCTCTGATACCACTGTAGGGGTTCGTAGCATGGAAAACAAAAAAATTCTACCGCATGAACACACAATCAAGATCTAATCTATGATCAAGCCAAGATCTATCTACTAGATTGTAGCAACGAGTCAATAGAATACTAACCCTCGAAGATCCAAAGCGGTTAACGAGAGCAGATTCTCGTGGGTGATGTAGTCGTACACTTCCGATCTCAAGATCGCGTAGACGATCCTTCCGGTATTGCGTTCGGCAGCGCTTCCATGATCGGTCACGTTCGGTACTCGATGAAGACCTTCCTCTCCCTTGTTCCAGCAACAGCGGAGGTTGTAGCACTCTCCTCGTGATTCCGGCAGCACGAAAGCGTGGTGTCGGAAGTAGAGGGGAGATATCGCAGGGCTTCGCCTTAAGCCGGAGCGAGTATGGTGGAGTAAGAGAGGACCTTGGCGATCTACGGAATAGAGGGCACTAAGGGGTGATGTAGCCGGCGGCTAGGGCTTGAGGAAGCCCTAACTCGGCGACTTGGAGGAGCCCTAGGCGTGGCGCAACACTTGGGTGAAGCGGAGGGAGGGGTTTTGGGTGTGGGGAGAGCGCCCACCCCTTCCTTCTTTTTGGGAGGGAGGCGGCTAGGAGGAGGGAGTCCTCCTCCAACTCCTCCTCCTTGGCCGGCGGGTGGAGGGAGTGGGACTTCCTCCCCAAGTAGGTTTCCTACTCTCCCTCCACCAAGCAAACTTGCCGTTTGACTTTTTCAAATTGGCGTTTGACTTTCAAACTAGGATTTGATTTCTCCCTTTATTTTGACCAGCCAAGTGACCTAGTACATGATGCAACCATTCCACATTGTCATGACACATTCATGTACCCTTCCCCTCCGGAGTGCCAGACCTTCCGAACCCTTCTAGAACATTCCCCAACTCTGAAACAGGACTTTCCTTATATGAATCTTATTCTCCGGACCATTCCGGATCTCCTCGTGATATCCCGGATCCCATCCGAGACTCCGAACAACATTCAGTATTTTACTCATCATTCCATAACTACTCAGCAACATCGAATCCTTAAGTGTGTCTCCCTACGGTTCGTGAATTATGCGGACATGATCGAGACACTTCTCCGATCAATAACCAATAGAGGAATCTGAAAATTCATATGGCTCCCACATATTTCTACGATTACTTTGCGATCGAATGAACCACTTACATACGATACCAATTTCCCTTTGTCTCACGATAGTTTACTTATTCGAGGTTTTGATCGTCGGTATCTCTGCATACCTAGTTCAACCTCGTTACCGATAAGTACTCTTTTATTGTTCCCATGATATGTGATCCCTTGTGAGCCAGTCACATGCTTGCAAGCTAATTGGATGACATTCCACCGAGAGGGCCCAGAGTATATCTATCCATCATATGGATGGACAAATCCCACTCTTGATCCATGTGTCTCAACCCATACTTTTCGAACACTCAATGCCACCTTTATAACCACCTAGTTATGGTGTGGTGTTTGATGTCATCAAAGCATCCTTCCGGTGATGGTGATCTGCATGATCTCATGATCGAAGGAATTAGGTCACTATGTATCAGAAAGCATATAGCAATTGAACTATTAAAATGACTTGATCTTTATGCTACGCTTATCTGTAGGAGTATGTCCATCACATCATTCTCCTAATGATATGACCCTGTTGTTAATAACATCTCTATGTTCATGATTAGGAAACCATGATCATATATTAACCAGCCAAGCTAGTTTAACAAGAGGCTTTACTAGGGACTCTTTTATGTTTACAAATCACACAAGTATTAATGTTTCCGGTTAATACAATTATAGCATGGTATGTAAACATTTATCATAAGCATGAAGATATGATAATAACCACTTTATTATTGCCTCTTGGGCATATCTCCAACACCTCCGAGCCGACTTCTTATCGGGATGCTGAGCATCATCCTAAATGGCAGCTGACCATGGCTGAGGAGATTGCTGCGCTTGAGCACACTGGCACATGGGATCTTGTTTCTCCTCCTCCCGGTGTTCGTCCTATTATGTGTAAGTGGGTCTATAAAATTAAGACCCGCTCTGATGGATCTCTTGAGCGCTATAAAGCGCGTCTTGTGGCTCGTGGTTTTCAGCAGGAGCACGGTCGTGACTATGATGAGACCTTTTCTCCTGTGGCTCATATGACCACTATGCGCACTCTTCTTGCTGTCGCTTCTGTTCGTCACTAGTCTGTGTCCAGCTTGATGTTCAGAACGCATTCCTCAATGGTGAGTTGAGTGAGGAGGTTTATATGCAGCCTCCTCCTGGGTATTCTGTTCCCGCTGGGATGGTTTGCCGTCTTCGGCGTTCCCTTTATGGCCTGAAACAGGCCCCTCGTGCCTGGTTTGAGCGCTTTGCCTCTGTCGTGACTGCTGCTGGTTTCTCCCCTAGTGCTCATGATCCAGCGCTGTTTGTTCACACTTCTCCTCATGGACGCACTCTTCTTCTTCTCTATGTTGATGATATGATCATTACTGGTGATGATCCTGAGTATATCGCATTTGTTAAGGCTCGTCTTCGTGATCAGTTTCTTATGACTGATCTTGGTCCTCTTCGATATTTTCTTGGGATTGAGGTTTCCTCCACTTCTGATGGTTTTCTCATCTCCCAGGAAAAGTATATTCAGGATCTTCTTGCTCGTGTTGCTCATGGGGATGAGCGCACTATTGAGACCCCTATGGAGCTTAATGTTATGCTTCACCCTACTGATGGTGATCCTCTTCCTGATCCGACGCGTTATCGCCATCTTGTTGGGAGTCTTGTTTATCTTGTTGTCACTCGTCTTGACATATCTTATCCTGTTCATATTCTGAGTCAGTTTGTTTCCGCTCCTACCACTGTTCACTATAGTCATCTTCTCCGTGTTCTTCGTTATCTTCGAGGTACGATCACTCGTCGCATTTCCTTTTCTCGTTCCAGCTCCCTCCAGCTCTAGTGCTATTCGGACGCTACGTGGGCGAGTGATCCTTCGGATCACCGTTCACTTTCTGCTTACTGTGTGTATCTTGGTGGTTCGCTCATTGCTTGGAAGATGAAGAAACAGACAGCAGTTTCCCGTTCGAGTGTTGAGGCTGAGTTGCGTGCTATGGCCTTGTTGACTGCTGAGGTGACCTGGTTACGGTGGTTACTTACGGATTTTAGGGTCTCTATCACCACACCCACTCTGGTTTTGTCTAACAGTACAGGTGCTATTACTGTTGCACGTGATCCGGTCAAGCATGAGCTTACCAAGCATATTGGTGTTGATGTTTTTTATACACGTGCTCAGGTGCAGGCTCAGGATGTTGCGCTTCAGTACGTGCCTTCAGAGTTACAGATTTATGATTTTCACGTAGTACGCGTGATTATTGAAACATACTTTCTTTCTCTCCAAACTCAGTGTTGTGGAACCACCATAAGTTTGAGGGGGGTGTTAGATGTATATTTGTATATTGTATGTCCACACTTGTTAGGGAGTTTTACTGTATATTTCCACCTGTACATATACTATATATTGTTGAATTTGACCCCTAAAGAAATACATGTTGCATATTTCTAACAGAGTCAGCCGTTTGTGTTGGTCCGATAGAGATGCCCTAAGTTTCACTCGCCAGCAAAGTTGGGTCTGGGTGGCACGATTCATCGGTCTATCGATTCGTTGCAGGAGTTGCATCGGGCGTACCTACTGATGCCTAACATGCGCGCGTGCCGCGGGATCGGGAGCACCCGCATGAATGTACCAGCAACACACCCTGCCTGCTGCCACCGTACCTTGCGCACGGTTTGCAGCACGCCTCGTGCAGGCAAACCGACGACCCGCCCGGCTTCAGTTCCAACTATTCCAAGAGTACAGAGAAAACGAGATGGTGGAGAAATACAGACGGTTCCACCATGGGTGCCTGCTATTTTGCAACTGAATATTTTCTTAGATGGTTTAAATGGCGGTTCAAGCACAGTAGCAGGTGATCCAGCGATATATATATCACATAAATGAGGCTACAAAAGTTTGTATCATATTGAATGAATGAGAAAAAGATGTTGCTTGCTCGATTGATAGCAACATCTAGTGCTGGCATATGCACACATAATAATTAGAAAACTGCACCAGCTACCTATAGGGAAAAAAAAACTGAGTTTTGATATGCACATCAGCTATCTAGCACCAGGTAATTAACACAATACACTTGAGCAGCACAGATTGTCAAAAATAGCTGTCCAGAGCAGTCAAAACGGGGTTTGATCACCTTATCACCAAGTCGGAATTTGACTATCAATTAGGTATGCTCTCAACTAATTAAGCAAACCATCATGCTTAACATTAAAATACTTCAACAACAATAAACACAAAAAAGACGGAAGATGAAATCTACAAGCTAAAAATGCATACGTCATCTTGTAGATTCCATGGTTTACCTTGAAAACACAATAGTAAATCTACAAGCTAACACTGCATGGGTATTGTATTTCTTATCGCAGTACATTGAGCATATCTTGTAGATTTGCCTCATACCGAAGGAACAAGATGTCCCTAACCTTGAACTCGTCCCACCACTACAAGCTACAGCGCATACTTGAATAGAGAAACTTGATAGTATTACGGAGATGAACAATCATAAAATTGTACGCAAGATACTAGAAAGCTTCATAACTACTTGTATAGTCAATTGTTTGTCCAAATTTTTCATCGGGGTAAACATGCGGAATAAGATGCGTCCTAAACATTGTTCGACTTCAAATGAGCACTGAAAATTAGTTCAGATTTAAAACTCAAATTTGCTAGAGGTGGAAAACAATTGTGTTGACAAAAGATTATGCTCTCAACTAAAAAAATCCATGCAAAATGCAGCAAAAAGATCGAACAATGTACTTCCTCAGTTACAAAATATAAAGCTTCTAAGGATTAGTCATAAGTCAATGGTTTTAAGTTTAACCAAGTTTATACACAAAATATGAACATTAACAATACCGAATCAATATCAATACAATTACCATGAAGTATATTTTAGTAATATGTTCATTTAATATTGTGGATGTTTTTATTTTAAAAAAATATTTGATCAATGTTTGTAAACTTTGAGTTTTGACTAATCCTTAGGACGTGTTATATTTTAGGACGAAGGAAGTGGATAGGATAATTTGTCTACTTTTAAAACAACATTTCCGTCGGCCCTCCGTCAGTCCAGTGTATGTCATCGTCCTATGGTAATTTTTCGTCTCTGCCTTTGCGGTATTGGCATTGCGCAGGAAGCTCCTGTTGCTGTAGGAACACGTCAAATTAAGCTACGCCGCTTGGCCACTTGGAAGTGTTCCACGCTTGTCGGTTACAGGACCAGGCCCCGTCACTAGCTTACCTAAAATCGCTACTATTGTGTTTTCAAGGTATAAGCCATGGAAGCTATCAAGCTACTGGTAAACTAAACCAAACTACTCGTACGTACTATCGTGTTTGTGTGCATTCATTGATAAGCACGAAGGGTACATTGAGAGATGTTTTGCGTAATGCCATTACCCTAGGAAGATGTCTCCCTCCCTCTCTAGGTCCAAAGATAACAGCCATGGTAACTGCGCTATAGAAATCTGCGTTTTAGTTTACACCAGACGAGAAGATCTTAGCTACTAGCTAGGGCTCCCGCTCCAGGTTCTATATATGAAAAGGCACAGTCAGTGCCTCGTGCATACAACCACACAGGTCTACGTATAGCCTTCATTTCCTTCGTGGCGGCGGTCGGATCGAAATCCGGCGCGAAGGATCTTCCTAGCGGCGTAAATTTACTTATTTTCTGCCATATTTGATGGAGGAAAATAATGCAATACTATTACAGTAGAAAGCCGTGTATATATAGCGTTCCTGATTTCAGACAGGGCTTTAACCAGTGTAAAAATCGCTCGATAACATGCAAGGTCTCGTGTCGAGAAGGAATAGTACTACTCCACGTTTACACTGTGGATGGTGCACGATCGACAGTGTGATGTCCCATGGAAAGACCGAAAAAACACTACTATTGCCATGGGTGGGGCCCACAGCTAGGGATGAGTTCAAGCCAAGATACCTTTTCTCACAACAGTAGTACCATTGGGACATTGTGTAGTAACTGGCCACGCACTCATGATCATGGAGCGGCGTTTTAATTACTATGCAGTAGTGTTACCGATTTACAGCGTTTATTGAGAGTAAGACGGTAGCACTACAGTAGTGTTCCCGATTATTTACCGTCAGCAGAAGAAAACAAACCAAGATTCCCATCCCCTCCCGTTTCCCATGTGAGCAGTGAACATTGTAGCATTCCTTGGTTACGGAGAAACGGCGTCCCAAAGTAGGGTTAAAAAGGGTTTAGTTGGAGGCCAGGCTTGTTAATCATGTCTTCCTGGTTCTTGGGTTTGCGTGGAACTGACCCCTAAAGCGCACCTATTTTAGTACCGGGGACATATAAGTACTACCCAATAGCTAATGAAGCTTTAGTATTTACTCCCTCCGTTTGGGATTATAAGTTCCGCGCGGATAACTGGATTGACAATTTAAACAATAAAATATAAATATTATAACATAAAAATTATACCATTACAAAGTTTAGAGGTTATATTTTCTACATAACTTTTGTGATATATAAGTTATATTTTATTAGGGCATGTACAGTAGTCCACCATCAGCTGTCTATAGAGGCTGCCAGCAAGGATTTTTTTATGAAGTTGTGGAAAGAGAGGGGTGAGAGAAGATGAATCCGTCGGTAGAAATCCAGACGGTCTGCATCCCTGAAAAAACGCACGGTACAGACCGCTAAATCCCATTGCATAGAAGGGCGTCTACATATTTGAAATAACTCTTCCTTCCTATTGGTCCCGTGTCCCAGCTCTGGGTAACCAAATTCTAAAATTGTAGGGTCGCTACAGATAGGCAAATAGACAAGTTATTGTAGACACCGGCTATAGTACTATTTACCACTGACGTGGAGGCAATCTACAGACGGCAGTTGTCTAAACGAATGCTCATGTCCTTAGTCAAATTAACAACCCAGGTATGCACGTATGACCTATAATCCCGAACAGAGGGAGTACCATACAGAAAACCTAGCATGCATGCGTGCAGTATAATTTTACCCAAGAGCATGCATGCATACAATATACTTCCTCTGTTCGGGATTATAGGTCCTACGCGCATACCTAGGTTGTTAATTTGACTAACAAAATATAACTTATGTATCACAAAAATTATATCATTAGAAAATATAACCTCTAAGGTATCTAGTGATATAATTTTTATGCTATAATATGTATATTTTGCTGTTCAAATTGACAACCTAGTTATCCACGCGGGACTTATAATCTCCGTAGTAATCCGAAACATCTCTTTTCAGCGTTTTACTATGCAGTACTGTTACCGATTTACGGAGGAGTACAAAGTAAGGCGGTAGTACTAGCGATACACAGTAGTGTTACCGATTTATCGTCAGCAGCAGAAAAAGCTTCACCACCGTTGAAGTTACGCATTGCGCATTTTGAGGCTCACGTGAAGCTCGGGCAGTGCAAAATCTCCCTTCGATCGGTCGGTCGGGAAAACGATTCTGATGCGGAAAGCCGAGATTTTTACCTTGATGCAAAAGATAGCTTTGGGATTTTTCTGTTTTACTTTCTCCAAGAACGCTGTGTGTGAGATCGATGTCGAGTTAATCTAATCCATGCATAGAGCGCATCAGTTGTCTTCTCGATGTCTTCTTCCTCGGAGCAAGTAAAGTAGGCGAGCCGGCACGCAGCTTACTCGCACCCGTCGCTCGGGTTCCACCCAACAATCTCACTCGCGGGACTTCTCTTTTGTACTCTTCTTCTCAAGTCTTGTCACGCATCCCTCCCACCCTAGCTTGTCATCATTCTTGTATGATATGCTAAGATCGACATTTTTAGCGTAAAGTATGTTTCGCATGGAGCCACTCTCTCAAGACCAGCACTCCTAACTAAACTATGGAAAGAATCAAAGTGTCGGTTTTTTTTTTGTAAATTAACCATCCGCACGCTCTCGAGATTCGTAGCATCTGTATATTATTTGGAGAGATGCCCTGTGTTCACCAATGGACTAGTAAGTACTTTGATCATGATACTAATATATACCATTTGACAACCTGGTGCTCTTTCAGTTGGAGTGTTGTATGTAGACAACTAAACGACGGGTGTGGTCGTAATAAGTTGGGTACGCGAGCTGACATAAATCACAAAGATTTGCTCCATCTGTGTAAGAATGGATCATGCATGTTTTTTTTCCTCTTTCTGAACCAATATATATACAGTAGATATTCAGGTAAATCACGATGGCACTCAGGTGAAGAAAGGTCAGACACTTTTCCTGACATGGCTTTCCAATCTCTTTGTTCTGTGTGTGAATGCCGATTGGTGAATTCTAATGAAACATCCTCAATGAAACATACAAGCTTAAGAAATGAAAAATAATAAAAGGGAGCGTCATATTTGAAATCCTAGAGATAAATATGCAAATTAAATCCAGTAGCACAGGCCGATCAACCATTGAGCTATATATAGTATAGGACTCTCTCCACATGAAGATATATATAGACGGTTTGACTTTTATGTTTTCCAAATGCATTATTTAAAACTTATTTGTATAAAATAAAACATATTACCACGGTAGATTCTACACTAGTATTAGTTTAAACGGTTGATCCCGATGTTTATACCAATGGCCTCATCACTCATGTTTACTCATGTTTACTCATGTTTAGGGTTGCAAAGCGACACCCGATCCACCGCGCGCTTTGTAGTTAAATTTGGTTAGACTAATTACTTTTTATTGTAAATTATTCCAGTTTGAACAGAATCAACTTTAGCGGGCTTTGCAACCCTACTCCTGGTTGAAGGACCACTAAATATTCGTGTCAAAACGCTTTCACTGCCGCGCGCGATTTCCCGAGCAAAACCCACTTCCTGTAGCCGCTTCTCTTGGAAAACTTTTCCTGTTGTGTCGAGATCGCCAGCTGCTCCGGCCTGCAACAGCTGCTAGCACGAGTCAGATGTTTCCTCAAGCCATAACCTGACAGCGTGTGTATGTGCTTTCTAGGACGTTCGTGCTACAACATGCATGGCAGTCACACGTACGCTCGGCCATTTGCCACGTGGGCGGTATCAATTCGGTGGGTGAGTGTTAGTTGTACGTACGCACCCAGGTGGTTAATCATCTTTTACACAGAGATACAGCCAAAAAAGTTCCGTGTACGAATGTTGTAGTCTGCTCCGAGCTGTAGCTCGTAGGTACTGTAGTACGTCGCATCATTTTGGTAGCGCGACAATGCATGGCCTCGGCGCAGCGAGCGAGTGCTACGTATTGTACATACGGTGACAGTCCCGCAGTCAAGCTAGGCCGGTCCCAGCACCTATGGAGAGGGAGTGGAACTCCGGCTCCCACGCACGCATGCGCGCGCGGGCGAGCGAGAGATCGACAAAAGGCGCGGCGGACAAGCATGTATGTGCACGGGGCCGCGCGCGTGTGGCAGTGGCGACAGCGCCGGCCATCGGAATGATGGAGGGAGAGCCTAGCTAGATCGTGGCGTCTGATCGGCGAGCGACCACGTCCATCCAAACTGACATGCCCGGCCCAAGAAGCTGCAGTCAGAGATCAGACCAGGGTGTGCACGATTTTTAAGCCACGGCGGCGACGTACGTCCCGGAAACCCAAGCTCTTCCACAGGGTGCGATGCATGCTGCACGGTCTTTCACGAGGGACCCTGGCAGAGTGCTGGCTGGCGGGTGGGGGCTAGGTCTCTCGCTTGTGCTGCTACTACTACTACTAAATTAAGCGTGTTTTGTCAAGGCTAAGCTGCTCATGTTGTTACGTTGGAGAGGATGTTGTTCACTAAGCAGCGTGATCAATAACTGTGTACAGGACTTGCTTGTCGTATATGGAATTTCTGTTAACCTAGCTCAGGGGGTGAGTGGGTGGGAACATTTATTTGGACTGTCCATTAACGAAGCGAAGCGTCCATACCTACATTTGTGGATTTGACCACGTCGACAGATGAAGGAACGTCACTTGAAGCCTTCAATTCCAGGACGCATCGAGAGTCAGCGCGCGGTTGGGGCGTCCCCTCGGAAGGAAATTCTCCGGCCGCGCGCGCGCCAGCCTGAACGGACGTAACGAATGATCACGGCGTGATTGGTACTCCAACTACAGTACGTACGAGCCGCATCTTCAAAAGCAAAGCCGGCCGCCGGGCTGCGGGAGCAAAAATGTGTACAACATGCCATGGACACGGCGTCGCCGGCACGGCGGCTACCAACCAACAAGCCATATTCTTCGCCACCACTTGGGTCCTGGACCGGGATACGTAGGGTCTTTTTAATTTTTACTTGCAAAACATACGCTTGGCACATGGATACGTGGTGATTAAAAACTAGCTTTGACCTTGATGTACAAGTGCCGCTTTTTTTTCATAGAGCGGCAACCGGATCGGAGGGGGTCCCGTAACGACAAAGGGCGAGTGAGTGCTAGTGGCGCCAAGTTGCCACCAGCCAGCCAGCCAACGGTACCATAATGCGCACCGCCCATGCATGTTGAATGTACAAGCAAAGGACAAGCTATGGGCGGGGCCGGCCGGCCAGCGCGCCACCGGTTTCCTACCCCGCCTTGACACGCACCGGTGTTCGTATGCGCGCACGCAGAGCACACGCGGCCGACGCCCGCGGAACCGCGATCGATCGGTGCCGTCGTGCATGCGAGGGAGCGGCCGGGGGGATGGTGTCACGCGGTCTCTGGAACCGGAGTACTACTAGTATTTCTTGCAACCAAGGCGGGGCTCTTGTCCGGATCTTATCCGTTGTCTTGGTGCCGAAAGATCTAAGGTGCTGGACTATTGGCACGTCACAGCACGGACTCTCATCTCCTCTTCTAAAGGTTTGCGTACCACCATCATGCTGATTACTTGGCAGCTTTAAAAAGAAAGGAACGAGATAATGTTCAACAATAAATCCTCTCTCCCCTCGATCATCATGCAGAAGATCATGGATACTAAGAACCTGGCAGAGCTTATAGGTTGACCTTTTTTTTTCCCCGGGATCTCTATCCCCTGTTTCTTTTTTTCTTTTTTGGCTCTAGTCAACCCGTTGTTTGCTCCTCCTTTATGAAATAAGGCAAAGCTTTTTTGCCCGTTTCAAAAAAAAAAGTATTTCTTGCAACCAAAGCTGGCGACGTCAAGTGTTAAATAATGGAACAACCAAGTGTAGCTAGCTAGGGCACATGCAACTCGTTTGCGAACCAGCCCGCTGTGTTGTTTGTTGCTTTAGGGCTGATGATTGATCCCATTCTTCAGTTAACGCTTCAGTTATTATTCTAGAGTTCAGGAAAGTGCATAACCGCAATCAAACACGATTATTTTTCGGAAATATCTTGTCCCCGTGCCAGGTACGAAGTGCGACCATCATACTCCGTGACAAAATTTGGTTAAAAAGGCAAACTGATACACTCGCAAAAAAAAAGGCAAACTGATACACTCGCAAAAAAAAAGGCAAACTGATACTGTAGAAAAAATGATAGACAATCCAGCTGCATGCGACCTGATCCAGGACGTTTGAGTTCACCTAAAAAAAAATACTCCCTTCAATCCAAATTAGTTGATTCAGATTTGCCAAGATTCGATTGTATCTAAACATGATTTAGTATTATATTTATCTGTATCTTAAAAATTTGAGTCAACCAATTCGTACCGGAACGAGTACGTTTTTCTCTCCCAGACACCGCTGCTCTCAGGCATAGCCGCCGCTGACACCTCTGCCTCCTCCATAGGTCGGTTTCCCCTCCTTCGGCCGGTCTCGCCGGCGTCAGGAGGTGTGTGAAATCCGATCCATGTGTGGAGTTTTTAATAAAAATAGTATTTTCACAAAATTATGTTAGGATTTTTGTAGACATCTTCTTCTTGGCATCTATATCAATAAAGATGATATCATCTATAATAAGTGATTTTTGGCTCTTCATTCGAAACAAGATCTTCCCCACGTCAATGGTGGTGTTGTATGGTTAAAGTTCTATAGGTACAGTTTTTCAGATCTTGATTCGTCCGACCGATCTTGGATTTTTTTTTCATGGTTGCCGCGACGAGAAATATCCTTGCAATATTTTCCTAGTTGCTACATCCTCGACAATGAAGATTTGTATTCTCGATTACTTTGACGTCGACCAAGTTGTTTGTTTTTTTCCAATAAAATAATGGTGGTGGTACTCTTGCTGATGTTGATGGATTACTATAATGGTCGCGCGTATCATGTAGTCTTAACGTTACGGCTAAAACTAAAATTATGAAAGAATCCTCGTTGGTATTTACATGTCTACGGTTCAACATCTGTGCGATATACATTGAGTTGCCTTCAAACAAATTCAAAATTGTGTCATGTATGAAGAAGATTTTGAAAAGCTTACGCTCGTTTTCTATTAGATTTTAGTTTATAGTTTTTGAAGATATTTTTTTACCTCTACCATATACTATTTGTTACTATGAATACTAGATGATACCCCGCGCATTGCTGCGGGAATTTTATTGTGATGTATAAGTACAGGATTAATGAATTGAGAAGCAGTGAAAATTTATATTTGTTTGTTATAAATTCAATGTAAAAGCATTATTTATAATTTGTAATTTGGAATGCAGATGAAAATAGTGCTTCAGTTTTTAATTCAGGTAGAAGCATTATTTATAATTCATTGTAGCTTGTTATGTCATTATCAAGGATGTCCTTGACATATATTTTCCATTTTTTGTATTCAATTCTGATGAACGATGGATTCATTTGTGCTTTTGATGTCTTCACACAAAGTTCCATTTTGTAAAGTTAGATGCAAAGGCTGTTTCACAATATCATTGACTTCTAAATTTCCTCGGTATACATCTTGTAAGCTTCTCTTTGAGGATTAATTGAAGAAGGTGGTATGCTGGTAAAGAAGTACTGTACATGAATATAGGTAGATGAGTGGTCACTATACAGACCTTAAGAAATATTTGAAATACTACGCATATTATAGAAGCAAACATAGTCTCTATCCAGAATAGAGTTATTCTGGATTGCAGACCGGGTTTGTTGTTAGAGTAGCCAATATAGGCAACAGAGATATCAACAACATATGAATGATTTGGACGGTACAAAGCAAACAGAAACTGCCAAAAATAGATAAGATAATGTTGAGCTTTTATTCATACAGATACATGCATTGGATCATCTTGAAACAGGAGCAGTGAGACTTCTAGATAGCATTTGAACGTGATAAATCTAGATGTCAAATAATTCTTGATTTAATCAGCAACATAAGCTATTTGAGAGAAAAAAATCCCCACTCCTTATTATTTTGACCTAATTTTAGGTAGAAGGCAGTACACCATATGTTGTTCGTTAAGTTGTTGATGATACCCTGCATGTGGTAAAAAAATCAACCTTATTAGAAAGGTTATGTATGTAGTTAGGCTAACCGTGAGGAATAGCACCTATGGATCAATTTGAATTTGATACTATACCTTTTCTTTTTACAGCAGGGCTGTCATAAAGAAATCTTAAATTGGAATACTAACCAAACAGAAAAGAGCATACAATTATGGATAAAGATCAAACTTGATCTTTGCACTGAACATTCTGTAGATGTTGTTGCTTGATAGAGATATGAGGCAAAGGGCAATGAAATAAGTCGCTACTTAATATGTGTATTAAAATAGTATTGTAAAGTACGATAGAGGATTTGAAGGGAGAAAAACATCTGACTAACCTTTATTCCTAAGATGTGTACATTAACGCCAGTTATTGGTTTAATTCAGGGATACGTCCAGGGCATCACCGACTCTTCAAAACTGGATGCCAACCAGGATGCACAAAACAATTTTAGCGTGATTCACTTTTGCAAATCATACACTCAAAAAAATTAAGCAGGTAAGGTTGTTTCGGTTAATATTGACAGCCATATTGCATGACATAATTTCTATGCTACATAGATTTAGAGCTGGGAGTTAGATACGACCAGCAATAGAAACAAAATATACGATGAATGAGCTCATTGATTGTAAATAAGAGAATCGAAAGATGAGAGCTTTACCAATGTAAGCACTAAGCAGACCAGTGAAGCAATGGGGATCTAATTTTACAGAATCGAAGTAGTAATCGCCCGTGTTGGCAAAACGTCGAGGACCTTTGGTACCGGAGCAAAATCTGATACATTCAAAGACATACGCTTGTCGCTCAGGTTGAGAAAAATCAGGTGAGGCTGGAGATTGAAAAGGCAATAAATTCCAAGAAATTAAATCTCTAGCCGGATTTGAACCTGTATGCAGAATCAAATGAGGTGACATGACAAATCCAATCCAATCCAATACAATACAATACATCCGGACGTGAACTGTATGCACAATCCAATCCAATCAAATCGGCACATAGGAAGAATCCAATGAAATTCGGCTGTATCACAACCTGCCACATTGAGACAATATGTTGGTTGAGGCGGAAGTATAGAAAGATGAGGGAATCAGAATAGGGAGTGGACAGGTACCAGCGTGGAGTTCAATTGTCGAGATTGTGACGTGAGGAGTCTGGCGTGGTTGATGGGCTGTTTTGTAACCTAGAGGAGGAGGCGGCGGCTGATGAGATGCATTGAGCAGTTTCCAGTGGACGAATGGTAGTATTAATCATGCGATTTCATGAGCATTTGTGAGGAGGTCGCGAGGAGGACGGAAGGTTTCGTCTGCGGATGAATTAGTGCTAGCGACGGTTGAGTACTTGTGAGGAGGTCGGAAGGTCTCGACGGCGGAAGGAATTAGTACTAGCGATTAGGAAAACGCACAACGTTTTTTTATAAGAAACAACATGGAGCGAGTCGTCTAGCAATACTTGACCCGCAAAAATAAAAATGATACATGCAACGAATCGTGGAGAGGCGAGGTAGCGAGAAATCAACGCGCGCGGAAAAAAGAATGACGTGGCTGCACGAGAAGCCATGAAAATAAGTTAGTGGAGGATTTCTATTTAGATATAGAAGATACGTGTATTGATTTTTTTTTAAAGACTGCGATCCTCATCCGTCACCTCGATCGCTTTGGGCGCGCGCGCGCGTTGCTGTCTGAGTGTGGACGTGTCCGCGGACTGGACCTGACGTCGGGGGCGAGAGACGATCGACGCTCCCTGCTATTGCCAGGGAGGTTCGTCTTTAATGGTGTCGGCCACGAGGAAACTGGCCCGGTATGTCGACGTCACCGTCGCATCGCATCTCGTCCCATCCAACCGATAAGGGGTTCTGATATTTCTTTTGCACCTTTTTTCCATGCTTGGAATTTATCGTGCCAAACCGAAATCATTGTGTCCTATATATGCCATCTGTGTACGCGTCCCTGCTCGGCATATAAAAGAAAAAAAAACGTGACCAAAGTACTACTACTGCCAAGTGCCAACGTACGGTGTTTGTTTTCTTTCTTTCTATATTATTAATAGTGCTAGACTGAATAGTTATAAAAATACGCCCCGCCTCCCGCGTCGTCTTCGTGAGCGAGTCGGCCGGGTGCTCCTCGTCTCATCGAGAGTCCCTCTTGTTTCCCCGCCCCCATCGCCACCGCCAGAGGGCGCCGCTGGGCCTTGTCCGTCTGGTGCCTGCAGCTGCAACCCCTTCCTCCACCCACGTGCAGGCGCTCCAGCTCGGGCTAGCACACCTGCTGTGGATCAAACTGGCAAGCATCGGTCCGTCCTTGGGTGGTCTTCAGTGCAGCGTCGCGGCCGTTAGTAGTGGAGCGAAGCGGTGACATGCGGGCAGCCAGCGCCGCCCGCTCGGCCCAGATATGGGCCCCTTAGGACCCCATCTAGGCCAGGGTGGGTCGATGGTTCTAAGCGTGCCATCGACGCTCCTCGGAGGTGAACGTGGTGAGTCGGTGGATACTAGGTGGCGGCGCGGGCTCAACCTAGGCCCGTCCGGGGTCGAGGGGACTGGTGTGCTCCTGATCTCGCGGATGGTTAGCTACCACGACGGCGGTGCAGGTAGTCCGTCCCCCCCTCCTCCCTCCCCCCCCCCCACACACACACCCCGCGTTTGTGGTACTATCATACGTCCTGATTCCTGTTGTGATCCCATTTTCCTTCCTCTAGGACTCGCGACGGTAACCACATTGAGACAAAGAGGGTGGCGACAAGACCACGACGGCGCATGCTGGTTGGTGGACACACACGGCGTCTGGAACGTGTCCGCGGCGACGCATTCGACAAGGAATAATTTAGACCAGATAAGCGTGGTCGTTTGGATCGGGTCGCTGGGCTGGTGTTTTGACCGTCCAAACATCCGCACGGACACGTTCAGACCAACCATGGTCGAATAGGTTGGTCCGGTGGAGACGTGCTCATCGCCAGAACGTAACGAACTTTCAATGATGGAGATGGGTAGTACTCCGTAGTACTCCCTCCGTCCGCAAATAAGTGTACATCTAGCTTTTGTCTAAGTCAAAGATAACCAAATTTGACTAACTTTATAAAGAAATATGAAAACATATATTACATAAAATTATATATTATGAAACTAGATTTAAAAATAATTCGAATGGTATCAATTTAGTGTCATAAATGTTGGTACGTTGTCCTAAAAAGTTAGTCAAACGTATTAAAGTTTAACTTAGAACAAAGCTAGAAGTACACTTATTTGCGGACGGAGGGAGTAGACTTGTAGGCCGGGTACTCAGACTCGATTAGTTCTGGTACATCCGCACCCAAACGCCGCTCACATCCGCTACGAGGAAGATAATGAAAACGTACTAGTAGTTGAAATGATTGTCTAGTCGGATGCGCCTTTATACAAAAGAAAAAACAAGAGAAAAACAAGTTGGTGATGTGTGTGTGTAGTGGTCCACGGCGACAGGTGCACGTAGCCATTGCGTTTTCCTATCATTATCACTGAGATGGCCATGCATGAAGGCTGCCGCAAGGCCCGTGCGAGCGCAACTCGTGCCAAGCCAGTACTCTAGCTAGTACAGTAGAGATCCCCACAAGACAAGACGTACGAGACCCGCATGTACGCACGAATTTATCATGGATGGCACCAGATACGTACTCTACAAATACCACTAGGCAGCTACTCGCTTTGATAAACATATATAGATGCCATGTAGGCACAGGATAAAGATGATAATTCATAGGTGAGCAGATGCACGGACATGCGTACGTGTGCAGGAGAGCCGGCCGGAGAGGCGCCCTGCTCGCTGCGCTCACCCCGACGTGTCGCGGTCACGTACGTGCGCAACGGCGAGCGACGACGACGACGCGGGACTGTAAAAGCAGTAAAACCAGCGTGCCGTGCGCGCGTACGTCGCCGGTGAGCGGCAAGCTAGCTAGCGAGCGAGCGGCGTCCGTGTCCGTCGACACGCGCAGAGCATGGCGCCGTCTCGTATCCGAGCCTGCACCACGGTAGAAACAGGTAGTACTAGCATGGAGTTTACCTCCATCGTTTGAGGCCTTCCGTGCACGTTCGTGTAGCTATCATATAACGACCGGAAACCAGCGCAGGCCGTGACAAAAAAATCCGCCCGTCGCTCCTCTCCTCCCGCATGCGTTTTTTCTAAGGGACCTATATATCGATTGGACCCATCCATGCACGTACAGTACGTACCACGACGTGCGCCACTGCCGGACGGTACGTAGCCACGTAAGCAACGTAGCCGCCGTGCTGGCGCTTCGGTGATGGCTTCGTCTCGATCGCGTGCTCCCTCCCCTGTCCTCCTCCTCCATCAAGGTGTCCACGCCTATTCGTGTCGACTTGAACGTCTCACCCACCCGCCCGGCCCACACCAACTAACCGTCCGTCGGACATTTCTTCCGACTCATGCAGATCGCTTTCGCCCTTCGCAACCGCTCATGTCATGTGGCTCATAAAAAGGGGAGAATGAAGACGGGGAAATGGCCATAAAAATCTCCTCTTTCCAACTGGACGAGCAACAAGCATTATTGGGTCCCCGGTGAATTAGGCGTGTACGTAAGCGATGCATGGAGTGTAATAAGTTTCACTCGCCAAACAAGCAAAGAGCTGGGTGTGGGATCGGTCAATCAGTTCGTTGCAGGAGTTATTAGCAGCACGTACTGGTGCGTAACACATGCGCGCGTGCTGCGGGATCGGGGACACGCATATGAATGTACCAGCAACGAACGCTCCGTCCTGCCACCTTGCGCACGGTTTGCAGCACGCGTCGTGCAGCCGAACTGACGACCGGCCCGGCTTCAGTTCCAACAAGTCCAAAGAGTACAAAGCAACCGAGATGGTGCAGAAATATACACAGTGCTCAACGGAAGATGCACGTTGACATCAGCACTCCTGATTTGTAAAATAATTGAAACATCTATTTTTATCTCTAAAAAATCTGAAAAGAAGTATGTATAACTAGATACTCTCAATCAAAATGTTTGACAAGATTTAAAAAAAATTATATTGTATTTTAAGCTACATGAAAAAAAACTAGACAAAATACGTATTTCTAGGCTTATTGACCGTCACAAATTTATTTTTTCTGTAGTCTAAAATAAAATAATTATTTTACTAAAATTCAGTCCAAATATATGAACCATGCGTACTTCAAAATGGAGCTACCGTCACCGCTATGTTCTCGGGACAAGATAAGATCTCGAGTAAGATTTCTCATGAGGGATCAGTGTGGTAAGGATACCAAAAATTCAAGGTAATACAACAAATAAGATAGGATCTTTTAGTACGTCCTTTGGGGCTAAAAAAAACTTTTGCCTATCCACCGTTTCATCGGTCGGGTTAAGACCTAGATGGTCTTCAACTACACTATCATTGGATCTAGCAGTCATAGTTCTGACAGAACTTGATGTGGCGGTAGGAATAGAAGATTTTTCTTAAAAAAAATAAAACTCAAAAGTACCATTATTTATTTTTTTCTAAAGAAAGAGAGGACTCATGCTCATGTACACCAAATCTCCACGTATGCCAAATTCTCACGTGCCACATTCGCAAAGTGTCTTTGCTTTTCTAAAATAGTTAAACAAAAACCTGACCCAAAGTGTCTCTGTAAAATTGGAGAACAGGTAGATGCAATCGGGTCTACTCGGTTGATTCCCGAGTCCCTCAATCTCGTTCATATATAGAAGGTTTAAAAGAGTCCTTACAAGATAGAATAAGGAGTTTGATTGAGATATGGTTTCGGTATGATACGAAACCTACTCTATCTCTAACACCCTCCCTTAATCACAACTTTGACAAGTTGAGATTATGTCTAAATTCTATAAAATATTTTACAGGAAGAGGTTTAGTAAAACCATCTGCTACTTGATCCTTCGAAGGAATAAAACGAATCTCCAACTCCTTTTTTAACACTCGTTCTCTGACGAAGTGAAAATCTATCTCAATATGCTTGGCTCTTGTATGAAAAACAGGATTAGCTGACAGGTATGTTGCTCCCAAATTATCACACCATAAACACGGTACCTGACTTGACTTAACTCCAAGTTCTGCAAGCAAAGACTGAACCCATATTACTTTAGCTGTTGCATTAGCCACAGCTTTGTATTCTGCCTCAGTGCTGGACCTGAAAACTGTAGCCTGTTTCTTTGCACTCCAAGAGATTAAGTTCGGCCCATAAAAGATAGCAAAACCTCCAGTTGAGCGACGATCATCAGCACAGCCAGCCCAATCAGCATCAGAAAAAGCACTGACAAGTGTAGAATCTGATCTCACAAAGGTCAGTCCAACAGTCATAGTATGACTAATATACCTCAGAATTCTTTTGGCAGCGGTCCAGTGAACAGTAGTAGGAGCATGTAGGTATTGACAAACTTTATTAACTGCATATGATATGTCAGGACGTGTAAGAGTTAGATACAGCAATGCACCAACCATGCTTCTATACTTGGTACTGTCTTCAGAACCCAACATATCTCCCTCTAGTGCAGTAATCTTCTCAGAAGATGATAAGGGTGTAGGAACACCTGAGCAACCTGTCATCCCTACTCGTGCAAGAATATCCTGAGCATATTTGGCTTGATTCAAAACTATACCATTGGGTACCTTGTGAACTTCAATGCCCAAGAAATAATGAAGATCACCAAGATCCTTCAATGCAAACTCTTTACTTAGATCCTTCAAGAGAGTCTCTGTCGCAGCTTGCGAGGAACTAGCCACAATAATATCATCCACATAGATAAGCATGAAGATAGTCACATGTAACTTGTGATATATAAAAAGAGACGTATCTGACTTTGATGCACGAAAGCCCAATGTAATTAATTTAGAACTCAATCGAGAATACCAAGCTCGAGGTGCCTGCTTCAAGCCATAAAGAGCCTTGTTAAGTTTGCAAACATAATTCTGTTTCCTCCTGTCTTCATAACCAGGTGGTTGTTTCATGTATACCTCTTCTTCGAGAACACCATGAAGAAACGCGTTCTTGACATCCAACTGTCAAGGTTAATCACCGGAGGCACCGACGAGGAGGTCGACATCTGGGCGAAGGGCGGGGACGACGAAGAAACGCGACGTCGAGGCGATCAGTTGGGTCGGCGAAGAAGTCGCTCTGATACCATGTAAAATTGGAGAACAGGTAGATGCAATCGGGTCTACTCGGTTGATTCCCGAGTCCCTCAATCTCGTTCATATATAGAAGGTTTACAAGAGTCCTTACAAGATAGAATAAGGAGTTTGATTGAGATATGGTTTCGGTATGATACGAAACCTACTCTATCTCTAACAGTCTCCACTTAATACATCACGAATAACTAATAGAGCATATACCAACTCGTAGGGGTGTAATTTTTTTCCAGTAATACTTTGTCTGTCTTGAAATATATAAGCACATGAGAATCTAGATAGATCTCCGACTTCTATTTCAAGACGGCGGGAGTACTATTTTCCCCTTAAATTTGGAAAAGCAAGTAAACGCATAATGTTTTCATTAATTTATAGAACTAAGGTGGAGTATTTTCTTTGGTAATTTCGAAAATATGAGTCTGAGTATAACAGGGTTCTGAAAAATTCGCAATGGCCTGTTGGATTTTGGCCTCAGGACCGAGCGAAGCAGTGTGTAAAAGGTTCGCGCGCACGCACGTCTCCCGGGCAGTGCACGTGCTCGTACCTGCTGGTAGGGCAGCGACATTTCCAAGGTTATCACGGAGAAGGGTAGACGAGAGGGAGAGGGTGGCAGCAGACATGCGTTCCGTGTACCGTACTCCTCCTCCTACGATATTTCCTGCTGTATGGCTACTCCATCACACAGAGGATCATGAGGGTGACTTCAATGGAGGCTTTCATGCATGCATGGGCTCCTTTGCCTTGAATTGCAAGCTCCAAGCTAAGCTAGCCCCGCTCCACTGTACACCTAGCAAGTCAATGCCGCTGCTTCGAGACATTTACGTAGTAAATGGAAACGCGGCAGTGAAACGTTTGCACGATTTTACATTTACTGCCGCGTTTGACGGGTGTGCCACTGTGGCTCCGCTAGAGCTAGTATATTGCCTGGACCTGCTGGGCTCACCAATGGCGCTTTACTACCGTGTTACTCTGGAGCCCGGGGTAGCGAGACAAGATATTTCTGGAGGGGAAAACAATGATCGGCTTTGCTCAACACGCGCGCGGGGCAGTATGGACAAAATTGACCTAAATTGTAAAGGAATTCACAAACTGAACTTATGCCGAAACTATTTTACTCCACTAACACTTTTGTGTAGCGCCTAACGAAAAGGCTTTACACTACACGGTGTAGCGCCTATGACAAAGGCGCTACACCCTTTGCCAGCGTGGCACGCGGGGCTCAAAGACCGCTTCAGTAGCGCCTCGACGTAAAACATTACAGTATAAAGCATAGCGCCTAACAGATAGGCGCTATACCAATGAATATATATGGTCCGCACCTCCATTAGACAAAAGATTTTCATAACCTAGATGGTTGAGCCTTTTATTGTTAACTAGTAGGTCCTGGGTTCGACTCTACATGTCACTAATTTTTGATTTAATTCTTTTTAGCTGGCCTGTGCTGCATCGGGCTGAATCTTGTTGTTCCACTCTACATGCCATTAATTTTTTGATTTAATCTTTTTGAGCTGACCTGTGCTGCATCAGGTTGAATCTTGTTTTAATTTTTCTGAGCTGGCATGTGCGTGAGAAACTGCTGCATCGGACTGAATCAAACATCAAGGCATGGACCAAAATCTTCTTAATTTACACTACTAGTATCAACTAGTACTACTATACTGTCTTCTCTATCCTATAACATCTATTTGGGTGTTAATTACAAACTTAATTAGTTACTCCCTCTATCCACAAACTCATATTAGTTGACTCAAATTTGTCTAGATTTAAATGAATCTAGACACTATTTAATATATAGGTTCATCCAAATTTTTAAAAATCCAAGTCAAGTAGTATGGGCCGGAGGGAGTAATAATATTTATGCCACTAAATTGGTATCACTAGATTTGTTTTCAAATTTAATTCCATAATATAAATTTCATCTAATATATGTTAATATATTTATCTATAAGGTTGGTGAAATTTAGTAAAATTTGACTTAGACAAAATTTAAAAATAAACTTATTTAGAACGGAGAGAGTATGAGTTACTACCATACTGGATAATACACGGACACCTAGCGCTAACACTGCATAAAAGAAGTATTATGGATCGAAATTTGCGCTGGCATTTGTCGTAATAAAAAAATAAAAAAATCGAGGAGGCCTGCCTGGCTAGCTCCATCGTGACGAGCTAGTTTGTGCTGCACGTTTCCAGGCGATTCAGCAGAGGGAGCAGCAGGACTTAGAAAAAATAAATAAAAAAGTTGGTGGGATATGTGAGTCGAACCCAAAACCTACTGTTCAATAATAAAGGGCTCAACCATCTAGGCTATGGCAATCTTTTGTCTAATATAGATACACATTGTATATATCCATTAGTGTAGCGCCTATCCATTAGGCGCGCCTTACGTTACCGAAGCGGTCTCTAGGACCCACGTGCCACGCTGGCAAGGAGTGTAGCGCCTTTGCAATAGGCGCTACACCGTGTAGTGTGAAGCCTTTGCGTTAGACGCTACACAAAAGGGTTAGTAGAGTAAAATAGTTTCAGCAAAAGTTCAATTTGTGAATTTCTTTGCAAATTAGGTCAGTTTTATCCATACTGTCCGCGCGCGGCGATCTCCACGGCTTAGCTAGCTAGCTGCTGCCTGCTGGTACCAGCGCCATGATAGATGATCGGCCGAAGTATCCAAAGCGAGCGATGCCTTCTACTACTCCTACCATTCTTTGCTGAAAAGGCTCGACCAGACCTGGGTAGCAAGTTGGGGGAAAAGTCTTGGAGATAGATAGATAGATTGCACAACTGGATTTCCGGCCATCACCGGCGGAAGAGGAATGCAGAGATCTGCGCATCCTCTTGACCCCAAAGGGGAACAGATGGTGATGTTGGGGGTCCAGCCAGGCACAAACGCTCGCGCTGCTGCGCATGCACGCCCCCGCCGCGCGGTCCTCCTCCTCCTCCTCCTCCTCCTCCTCACGAGTCACGCCGCGCGCGCGTGAGAACGCATATGCGATCGATGCCCTTGCCGTAGCACCCCGAACCTATTCTACTACGCCCGTGCCGAACACGATAGGGAGGGGATCGGTTCTAATTTAATCCACCGATTCCTCTGCAGATGCTAGCTAGCCAGCCAGCCCTATAGACCTGATCTATCTATCACTAGGCGTAGCGTAACCTCAAAGTTGAGCCTAAAATGCCACCTCCCCACGTATCATCGCTCAAATAATAAACATAAAATCTAGTAATGGACTAGAGGCAACCCCACCCTCCCTAGCTGGCTCGCTCGCTGGAATCCCAGCGTTCCTTTGACCGAGATCACGACCGGCCGGTAGCCACCCCTCCGAAAACAGCTCGAGACAAAGCTAGATTAGGCCGAATTTAGGTAAACTAGGCTGCGCGTGGTTTAACGATTTCCTCAACAAGGTTTTCTAACATCAATGGTGACCACTTTACTAAGTCTACTTGATCAAACAAAATAACTGAACCATCTAGATAGCTCCTGTTTGTTTGTTCCACCGCCAAGAAAATATCCCCCATGGTTGATTCCTACTGAGAAATACTTGCTACCATGTTGCGCCCAAACAACATACTCCAACATTCGGTCAAAATCGTGTGAAAAAGGAAATTGCTTTCGTATATAAAAGTATGGACTTGGTAAAAACCCTGCCCAAACCCCCAAATCAAACCATTGTACAAAGTCACCTAAATCATACGATACGAATCGGCCATCTCAACAACATCAACACAAATAGGAGGGTGTAAATAAAACCCTAACGCCAAACACCTGCTTTCTGGCCAGAGATTAGTGGGAAATTTGGGGCTCATCGTAGCGGGGAGGAGGGTCGCCTTCTGGCAGCCGCCGTGGAGACATGGCCGTCACAAGACGGACACCGTCACCACTCGCCGATGACAATGGCACCACCACCGTCTCGTCGCAAAGCCACCGCCTTGCTCTCACCTCGAAAACGCCTCCTTAGAACGACCGCGAGGATGACACAGACACTCAGCTTTCATAGCGCTTCTGATATAGTGGTGGGAGGGTGTCAACGGGAGGAGAATTAGTCGGGAAGGGCGATACCGTAAAACTACCACCGCACAAAACAGGGGAATGATAAATAGACACTAACAGTGGGGTCCGTTGTGTGCCTTGTCAATGCGGTGTACGGTGAGCACCGATGGAAAAACTGTGTGTACTCGGTGATCGTATGACCGTGACAAGTACTTCCTCTGTTTCAAATTACTCCGCGCGCACTGTTATCTAGATAGACTAGTACTCCCTTATTTTTTATTCAAAAAAATCCGAATTTTTTTGAACTAGATAGTATGAAATATGTACTAGCTATTCCAGAAATCTCAGGAATTTTTTGAACGAAAAATAAGAGAATACTAGCCCACCTAGATAAGCGTGCGTGCGGAGTAATTTGAAACAGAGGGAATAATGTTATAAATTTCAGTGACTCTTCTATAATCTATACTCGTGCCGGGCATGATAGTTTCTGCTTTCTCCTGTCCGCATGTATCTCGACAAAGTTAAGGTCATTAATTTGAATCGAAGAAAGTAATTTAATTGATGGAAAAGGATACTGTTCCCCCGGGATCGTTCCGTTCGATCCTCGGGTCGTCGCTCTGCCTTGCGTGGCCAAGGTCTCACTCTGCCTCGCGTATGTTTGAGGGTCCACCATGTTTTCTTCCCTAAAACAACATACGCCCATGGGAAACAGCTCCCTATCCGCCGCTAGCACCCGCCACCACCAGATCCGGCTCCCCGCCGTCGGTTGGTCGCCGCCGCTGCCTTCTGGGCGAGTTGCCACCGCTGCCATTCCCGCCGTTGTTGCCTTCACCGCCGCGCGTCGCCTACGAGCCCGGACAGCAAGGTTGTGCGCCGCCATGACCACGCCATCCTCCGTCGCCGCCCGTTCTGCGGCGCCCGACGCCCGCTTGATTCTGCGAGCTCGGCCAGCGAGCTCAAGACGCCTTCATCTTCGTCTCGGCAAAGATCGGCAGCGCCACGTCCGGCCTACATCTTCGTCTCCGATGTCGACGACCGAGACGGCTGACCTCCATCTCCGGCGACGGCGTCGACGACCGCCACGGAGTTACTTAAGGCGACAACGCTACAGACGACCGACAGAGTTGCTACATAAGGCGACCCGACTTGCTAGTTATGGTGTCCGGAGGTGCTACCGACGACGAGGGTTGTGTTTTGGGATTATTTTTGCTGTGATGGGGATTTGCTACATGCATGTATTTGTTTTGCTAGAACTGTTCTATGTGTGCGCTACAATATTGTAAAAAATATGCTACAGATGTCCGGCGAAGTAGGTTTTGTTATGGTAGCAAAAAAATTTGCTACAAAGTCTCGGCGATGTCTCCGGCAAAATGGAATTTTGCTATATTTACAAATTTTTTCTACAGCGCAAGGTCTCCGGTGAGTCGCCGGTGAGGTCGGGTTTGCTATATTAGCACAACTTTTTTCTACAAGGTTGCCATCGAGGTCTCCGACAAAATCTTCGACGAAGTCCAGTCTATTTTTTTATTTTTTAAGGCGCTCCGTTTTCTGCTACATGTAGCAAAAGTGAGAATATTTATAACAAAAGCGAGACAAATATAGCAAAAATGGGAAGACAGGCAGAAGAAAAAGATCTGGTCCATTGATCTGGTTCAATCCGACGGTTGGGGACCTGGATATAGAAAGTTTCCATCTCCGGGGACGCGTAGCATGATTCTTAATTGATTGATTCCTCTATGTATGCTAGCCAGCCCGACTTGATCTATCACTAGGCGTAACCTCAAAGTTAAGCCTAAAACGGTACGACTCCACCTCCCCACATCTCATCTCATCGCTCTAATGATAAACATAATCTATCGACGAGAGGCAGCCCCACCTCCCTAGCTGGCTCGCTCGCTGGAATCTCAGCGTTCCTTTGACCGAGATCACGACCGGCCGGTAGGCACCCCCTCCGAAAAGAGCTCGAGACAAAGCTAGATTAGGCCGAGATTAGTTTAACCCGGGCGCGCGTGGTGCCCGTGGGGGACGGGCACGTGAGGGGCGCGTGCTCCGGCTCGCTACTTGACGGGTTTTTTAAGCGAGGGGTGTAAACAAAGCCACTGGTGGGGAGAGAGTAAGGTACGCTAGGAACAACTGGGCGTATGTTTGCACGGGTATTTGGTTTTGGAACAATGCGCGAGTGTCGTTGTTGACGCGCCCAGCGTGATGATTGTGTCATGTGAACGGGTCTCAGGCTTGCCGTTAGTATTTATCTGACGGTAGAAAATGGCAGTGACGGATGGTAGAAAACAAAGGACCCGAAGATTGGGCGGTGTGCAAGGAGCCACCCAATGCGTAATCGACATGTGGCACGTACCGACATGAAAGTTACCGTCCGACTGTTTTTTTTATTACGAATAGTTACCGTCTGATTGTAACCGAAAAAAATCGAGAGGCTGATTGCTTCGTCGCGCTGTGAGATAACATTTCGAATGTGCTCTCGCCATAATTTCTGAAAATAAAACCATGTCCAACATCGAAGAATGAAATTCAAAAATCAAGTGGAAAACCGTGCGCGGTCCTCGTGGTAGGTTTGGTTAAAGTCATGCCACGCAAAATTTATGGCAAATAGCTAGAAAATAATATCACCATCTATGTTATCAAATCCGTACAGCTGGAATCGCCACTAAATATGATTTATCTTGTATATGCTATATTTTGTAGATATTTGTAATTTTTCTCATATGCTTGGTCAAACATTAAACAATGTACCCTTGATCTAAGCTAAGATAAGGAGTAGTTTACAATGGACGGAGTAAAAAAGAAAATATAACATGAAGCAAATAAGTGAAAATAAAATCCTTTTTATATTTATTTTCTTACTTAACACAAACTTCCATGTTAATCGGATAAATTGTAGGTGTAATTTACATTATTGTCGAAAAGTGTTATGTGGCTCCCAAACTCCAATGCTCCCTTTATGTTTAAAAAAATTGCAAAAATCATATTAACAAGTTCCAAAAAATAGTCTGCAAATTAGTTCTAGACATAGTCAATGTTGCATCCCACGAGCATGTGAATCACAATGTGAAATTATTTATATTGTGGACTACACAAAAATAACAAAATCTGGTAAAACTAGGGAATTTAAAATATGCATACACAAATACACATATTGTTATTTTTGTTTACCTCCAAACACAAATATTTGTAACTAATATTTTACACCTTTGCGGGATACATTATTGGCTACACCCCGATTTTTTTGAACCCGCAAATATGATGTTTGAAGTTTTTAAAATAACCCGAGCAATGGGGCTCGGGAACCCAAAATCTCTGATCCATTGATATGTTATTTCTTGTTTGGGCCATATATTGAACAATGCAGTTTGAATTATGCATGATTGTTCGTGTTGGACCCACGGAATATATTTACTCAAAATCCCATCGTTCCCTCACGGAAAAAGTTAACCTCCTTCTCAAAAAGGAAAATATTACCGCTTTTGTTTACTCAAAGTAGAAGTCACCCAAAGCAAGCAAAGAAACTCAAACAACTTAAATTCACCAAAAATCCGTTTCCTTGACATAATTTCTACGGCAGCAGAAATTAACCGACCAACTTTCTGAACCGTTTGCTACTGTTAATAAGTTGACTCCCGCTAGCGGTTTTGGTGCAAAAGTTTGTAAAGACCATCCGTCAATCGCAGAGGAACATTTCACCCACGGCGCACGGCCTCTCTTTCTCAAAAAAAAAGGAAAAGCTCACGGCTTTCATCTACTCAAGTAAAAAATCACCCAAAGCAAGCAAAGAAGGAGGAAACACACGCAACCGTGTAGGAGGCCGTCCGTAGGTAAAAAGCGGACGTCCGTGCGTGCGGCCCCCCTCCTCCATCCATCCATCCATCTACAGCAAAAGACCGAAACAAAAGGTGATGCAAGCTACAGCGTAGGACCATCAGCTAAGCTGGTGAGGTCTGATGATAGGCGTCGATAATGGCGGTCGATCGTAGGCGAGGGAAGTGTGCAATCAAAGTCGGATTTGGTCGTGTAATGTTGCATGATTGATCGGTAATCTCTGAAGCCCGTGAGGTGTCGTAGGCGAGGCAGGGAAGTGTGCAATCGAAATCGGATTTGATCGTGTAGCGTAGTGTAGGAGTTGGATGATTGATCGGTATCTGGATCTCGCCAGCATATCCAACCATGTGCATGTGCACGGCGTAGATTATAGATATACTAGTAGTATGTCCATGGATCCATCTATCTAGCTATGCGGTGTTGCGATCACACACGGCCTAATCCTCTACATCTCGTAGAATCTGGACCTGGACACCTCGCCTAATAATTCTTTCCCCAATGCCCAAATGAGTGGCCGGATCGGAGCAAAGTAGGAGCAAAATGTACGTGCCTATCTATCTATCTATCAGAGGGAGAGACTGTATCGAACGTCAATAATGAGGCCTAGATCGTGTCACTGCTGCTACTGTAGACTGTAGGCGGTATCAAATGGTTGTTGAATACTAGTACTAGTACTAGCAGTACGAGCCTCCCAGCAGTCTACTACCACCGTCAATCGATTTCTTGTGCAAGCCATCCTCATCCTCGTCCTCGCAAAGGAAAGAAACACGTGTAACACGGAAAACTCCAAAGCTTGTGAAAAATAATCTTACACCGCTACCACCAGTGATTGGACAATGCGAAGATATTTTTTCATGATGCAGTGTCAAATGGTATCCTTTGCTTTTGTACGCTTGTTAACCTGGTCTAAACTGCAAGCGCCATCCAGGCCTAACTTTCAGATTCACAGATCTGTCTTGGTTGGTCATTACATGTCCGTAATTAACTCCTTATTATGCAAGAGTAATTACCGGTCCTCTGCTTGGATGCGGGGAAATGTGTTCATCTAGTCAGGAAATAAAAGCCTATCACTGGCTAGTACTCCACCATAAATTTTGCTGTTAGATTGGAGTAGTAGCATAATAATGGTGGTAGTAAATACTCATACTAAAAAGAGTGGGAAAAATTTGAGGCCTATTTATTCCCCAATCTTGACACCCCACCCTCTTGTCTGTCCCTCTCCGTCTCGTCTCTGCCCCCAAAAGGAAAACCAGCCTGGTTTCCCGTCCCCAAGCCACCAAACACCAACAGGACTCCTCCACCCATCCCCCATTCCCATTCCCACGCTTGTACGTACTACTCCTACCCAGCCAGCCACCACCCACCACCGCTCCCTCCCACGCCACAAGAGGGAGATGCCTCCCCCTCCCCCTCCGCTCCACTCCCTCGCGCCCCCGCCCCATGACCGCACCCAGCACACCCACCTCCACCACCACTAGCGCGCCGCAGGAGCGGGTCGGGTCGGAGAGTAAGTGAGCGGCCGGCCGGCCAGTCGGGAGCGGCATGGACCTGGGCGGGGTGCTGATGGCCGCCGTGGACGCGGGGGTGGGCGGCGGGGACCTCGGCATGCTCGGATCTACTACTAGGATGCTCAAGCACGGGAGGGGCAATGCGGAGGCGGACGACCACGCCGGCTGGGGCAGGCCGGGGGCGGCGGCGGCCAAGCAGGCCAGGACCGAGGCCGAGGTCTCCGAGGCCGTCAGGGCGGCCGCGCCCTACCTGGTCGGCACCTGCAGTCCCGGCCACGGACAGGAGAAGATGCTCAGCTTCTCCTCCTCCTCCTCCGCGGCCTCCTCCTGCCATTCCACCACCGCTGTCGCCGAGGCGGCGGCGATGCCGCTCTACTATGGCACGCCCGCTTCTTGCTCAGGTGGGATGCCGCTGCTGCCCGAATCTCCTTTTAACTATTTCTCTCGTCTCTACTAGTTACTATTATTATTTTGTTCGATTAGTGCGGGCGATTCGACTACTTCTTTTTGCTGTCTGATCCATCTTACTTTCACCGCTGGTATTCATTCGAAGCTCGTTCTCTCGGAAAATATTCGATCCTTGGGGGGCTTCTTTTTTTACGAACAGATCAAGTGGAGCTGTTTGAGCTCCAGAAATACCAGTCGTCAGGAGCTCTGAAAGATCTTTTCACGCTGCATTTATTTAGTACTATTTTGGCTTAGATTCGGAGACTTGCCATGATAAGTTGGCCTTTTTTCTTTCAGCTGCTAGCGTTCTTCTTCTTTTTCTATCTATACTTTTCGTTATTCGGATTCCCTTGATTAGATCAGTGACTCGAAAGAGTTCACATCATCCGAAGGAAAAGGAGGGGGAGTACACCATTCCTGTTGGCTTACTACTATTTTAATAAGCTTTGTTGTTGGGATTGATATTTGCCTGGATAAGTTTCCTCTCCTTTTTGGCGACATCCACGAACGCCTCAACGGTTTCATCGTGCGGATTCCTTTTTGTCATTCCCCTTTCTTAATACTACTACTATTAGAGAAGAAAAAACCTAAAAATGGATGGAGAAAAGGTCTGATCTTTCTTTGGCACCATGCCCCATTTTTCTCACTAAAATAATGGGTCGAGATGCACACAACAAAGATTCAAGCAAGTAGCGTGTTGCATTGGATCGAAGGTGTTGTTTTTGATGAACTTTTTATGCGCACACACACGGCCAGTCCCCCACCCTACAAATCTGTGCTTCTCACACACCAGGTTTTCTGATCCTGGCAGGCCACCCTGCCTCAGTTTTTGTTCTTCCTTTTGCTTACCCCTGTCAACCATCTTACACATCTACTGGTATCGTGTTTATGAAATTTATGCATCTCGCTGCTGTGGTCTCTGTAAAGTACATTTCTTTTTGGATGTGCCTTCTTGGCTGCACTTCCTTGTTGCTCATCTGGTTGGTGTCTCCTGCTACCTCCAGGGTTGAGCTCAGCGAGCTTGAGCGCCAGCATTCAGGGCGCAATGGCCAGGGTGAGGGGACCCTTCACGCCGTCGCAGTGGATGGAGCTGGAGCAACAGGCCCTGATCTACAAGTACATGGCTGCCAATATCCCCGTGCCTCACAACCTCCTCATCCCCATCAGGAGGAGCCTCACGTCGCTATACCCACCGGCCTACTTTGGCTCCAGCACATGTAAGCCAAGAAAGAGGAAAGCGAGCCCTTTCTTTCTAGGCTTCACTTCCATTCATTATCATGTACATTGGCTATGATAAAAGTTGCGTTTGATTGATTCCCCCTTTACTGATCTTGCATGATTGCGCTTGTGGCTCTGCTTTACAGTGGGGTGGGGGTCTTTCCAGCTGGGCTACTCCGGGAACGCGGACCTGGAGCCCGGGCGGTGCCGCCGGACCGACGGCAAGAAATGGCGGTGCTCCAGGGATGCAGTCTCCGACCAGAAGTACTGCGAGCGACACATGAACCGGGGAAAACACCGTTCAAGAAAGCATGTGGAAGGCCAGCCTGGCCATGCCGCGAAAGCGATGACTGTGACGGTGGCAGCCGCTGCCCAACCCAGTGCTCTCGCCAACGGGGGCAGCGGTGCTACTGCCGGCATCGCCATCAGCCATCAGCAGCAGCCAGTGAAGAACTATGCCGCAAACACGATCGATCCTTGCTCACTGCAATATAACAGGTGGGATCATGCCAAAAAGTTCTATTTTGCATATGTAATGTGTGCATTATATATTGTCGTTTCCATTGACTAAAGTTCTATGAATGTTAGGCGATTTTGCTTTTGTTAGTTGGAACTACCTTTCATGATTCTTTACCGAACTGAAATGATAAGGGGCACAGTTCTTTTCTGAGGTGAAAACCTGCAGCAGAATGATAAGGGGTATAGTTGGATAACATTTTATCACTACTTTTCTTAAAAGTTGGACTGGTTTTGAACAGTTAGGCTCTTGTTGATTCAATTTTGAGTTTATCTGCTGCCTCTTTTGTGGATAAACACACACCTATTTATTCATTTCCCAATAGCCCCAACTATTCTTGTTTGCTGAGAGTGACAGCCTATTTACTATAACTCTGATGAAGTATTGCTATAGTCTGATTTACATCAATTAATTTGCTTTCATGGTTTTACTTTTATCACCACAGCGTTTCTGTGAGTTATATAAAGGGGAGGATATCTTACGTAGCCCTGAAATGCCGACTGATCTACGCCGTACTGACCAAGAACATGTTGGTCAATTTTCTGCAGGGAGCTGGTGAACAAACAGAACGAGAGTGAACAAGTGCAGGACTCTGAGAGCCTTTCAATGCTGACTTCCATGAGTGCAAGGAATACCGGCAGCCTCTTTCCATTCTCAAAGGAACACAATCCTTTTGAGGTGACGAGCTCAAGGCCAGATTATGGCCTTATTCCATCTGATTCAATGATGAGCTCTCCTCATAGTTCCCTGGAGAATGTCAACTTGCTCGCGCCACAGGGTCTGAATGAACAACAACAGAGTTCACTTTCCCTGCAGCACTTTGTGGACTGGCCGAGGACTCCTTCGCAGCAGGGAGGTCTCTCATGGCCGGAGACCGAAGACATGCAGGCTCAGAGAACCCAGCTCTCAATATCTGCTCCAATGGCGTCATCCGACCTATCGTCGGCGTCCACATCCCCCATCCACGAGAAGCTGATGCTGTCGCCTCTGAAGCTGAGTCGCGAGTACAGCCCTATCGGCCTCAGCATCGCAGCGGTCAAAGATGAGCTTGTTGATGACGGAGAGGCAAACTGGATGCCGATGTTCCGCGACTCGTCGATGGGCGGCCCGTTGGGAGAGGCTCTGACCAAGAACAGCAACATGGAGGCGAGGAACTACCTGTCGTCGTCTCTGAGCCTCATGACGGATGCCTGGGACTCGAGCCCGCTGGAGTCGTCCCCCGTGGGAGTTCTGCAGAGGAACGCCTTCGGGTCGGTCTCCAGTAGCACCGGGAGCAGCCCCAGGCTGGAGTACCACGGTGTCTACGATGGCATCAGTAACCTGCGCGACGATCTCGGCTCCGTCGTTGTAAATCACCATCCCAGCATCCGCCTGCTGTGAAGCTTCTGACCAAGAGAGCTAGATGGCTGGCAATATGTCAATGAACGCAGCCGGCTGGTCTCCACTGCCTTGTTACATATATCGACATCATATCCACGAGTGTCGGTATTTACTACGTCTTAGCTTGTCATTTGAGACTAATCTGGTGTCTTCGGTTCATTCGTTTTTCACTTGTCTTTGTAATAACCTTGGATTTCTAGACGTGCCGTTGTGTGTGGTGTGGTGCGTGCGTGTGGATGGATTTGGTGCTACGTTGTTGGGAATCATGTGATGATGTTCGGTTAATGTTGCAATGCCACGATAATTGTTGGTTAATGCGAGCTGGCATGTTTCTTGTCTTGTTTATTTCGTGTTGCTCAATGGTTGCAAACTGTTTTTTGTTGTTGATGTATCGTCTGTGTCATTTGCTCATATGCTTGATCCATGGTTTTTCCTCTGAACTTTTTGTTACTATGTGTTGGCCATTTAACTGAACCATGGCACCTGGTGCATTTGCCGTTTCTAATTCGCCGCCGTGAGGGTTATCAGTTTCAGTTTTCAACAGTGAAACAGGGAGCCCTGAGAGTTACGTGCTCAGAATAAGGTGCTCGAAGGCAGGCCTAATATCTCGAGAGAACATCATCCTGAACCAGTTCTTCCTCTGGGGATATTATTTTCAGGCCAATGCATAAGTTGCTCTTCTTCAGTTGGTTTCTGAATAAACAACCACACTACTGGGAACAAGCCAAAAACAGCCCTCTCCCGGCGCCCAGTAAAACAAACTAGTGCGGCTGAGCAAGCACTGGATCTTCAGACTTCCGTTTACCCGTGGGAGGCGACGGCAGAGTACTCCAGTAGAAACCCATGCCATGCCATTGTTCATGGCAGCAGCAGCGAACGGTAGATGAATCCCTCCAGGAGGACCAGTGTCACTCGCCAGCCTTTCACAGCTGCCAGCCCAGCCAGACAACCTGCAAGAAAAGGAGGCCACCAACCAGCCTCTGTCTAGTGCGTGCGTCCAACATCCATCGATCACCACCTCACCAGTCGTCGAGCCACGAAACACTGCGTCTTCTCCCCCCTTGATGATTCGCTGCGCCTGCGCTCTACAGGATCCTACACAGTGGCTAGCAGCGACGAGACGGTATGATGCGCGCTGTGAGTCTGTGAAGCAGCTCGCTCGCCGTTGGTCGATCGATCATCGCACCCCATGCGCGCTCTGCGCTTTACAGTTAAAAAGCGCGCGCACCACTACGCAGACAAATCGCGCAGACAGGTGAAGGGGTTGCAGGTGCTGGTGCTGGAGACTCCTTTGAAATCCATTCTCTGTGCGGCTGTGCAGGAGAGGAGTTCGCTCGTTGCTGCTGCTGCGGCTGCAGGTCTCTGGAGGAGCTAGCCAGTCGCGCTCGTGCCTTTCTCTGGGGTGCTAATTGGTCGCTGATGATTTTGTTCGGAGCACGGGAAGGGTTTTTGGGTTTGCTGCCATTGTACAGGGCGAGTCATCATGGTGGAAGTAGTTACGTCGTATGTGTATACGTTGTACAGTACGTGTTGGAAAAGTAAGGCACTCCCCCTGTACACGTACTGTACTGTACTGTACTGTACTGCAGGTAAAGGTTTCCTGCACCCTATTGCAGTCCGGCCGGGCGTGCCGGAGCCCTTTTCGGACTTGGTACGTCCTCGTCGGAGGGAGTACGTCAAGTTTGGAGCATCGTCGTCGGGTAAACATGAAGCACAGGCTTCACGGCCCAGGGCGGCCGTTTCGTGGACACGAGCTCTCCCCAAGGACAAGCAGGGCACATAATCCACAAAAAAAGGTTTGTAGTAAACTATTGACAGAAGAACAAATGATTGTGAAATTACTGATACACGTGCCACAACAACTCTCTCTCTCTCTCCCCCCCCCCCCCCAACATAGGTCGTCTCTTTCGTCCGACGCCTAGCTTGCCATGGTCGATTTAGCTACCAGAGTTCAGGCCGTTTGGTGGCATTACGTGGCCAGGCCTCTTCCCACTGCCCGGGCCACCACCGTCTTGTTGTAGCCGTGGCTGCTACGTCCCGGTCGCCACACTCTCGTGCGCGCCCGTGGTGCTCGCCGTCCGCAATCTGTTCGGCCATTTGCCGCCCGTATATCATGGATAGCTCTCACGGGTTCTTCTTCAACCATGTCATCAACACATAGTCGGACGAATCCGATGATGACATCGAGCTTCGGGAGGTCATGGCACTTCTCATCAATGACTAGGAGGAGAACCAGAGGCCCTGTTTCAGGGGCTCGGTGTCAGGACGGAGCCCAGCATTGAACCACAACCAATAGGCCGGCCATGATCAACTCTGGCGGAACTACTTCCACCGCACAAATCGGTTGTGTGAGGCCCTTCTTTTTTGTTGACGGTTTCGGATGTCATAGAAAGTTTCCATGTGTATTCTTCATGGAGTGATCGCTTATGATAAATACTTCCGGCTAAAGAAGGATGCCATAGTTAAGCTTGGCTTCACTTCTTACTAGAAATGCACTGTGGCTGTGAGGATGCTTGCAGACGGAGTTGATGAGTCAATGTGTATGAGTGAGACCACTTGCCTTGAGCATCAATGCACAAGTTCTGCAGAACAGCGGTTCACGTGTTTGCAGGAGAATACTTGAGAGAACTAATTAAATGTTGCCGACACTACGCGACTATTGTCAAATCAATGAGAGAAGGGGATTTCCTGATATGCTTGTGAGCATAGATTGCATGTATTGAGAATGGAGGAACTATCCATTTGCTTGGCAAGAGCAGTACAAAGGCAATGCAGAAAGGTGCACGATCATACTAGAGGGGTTGCACTCGCAAGATATATGAATTTGGCAATCCTTCGGCATAGCAGGCTCTCATAATGACATCAACGTGTTTCAGCGCTCTCATGTCTTCGCTAGGCTTGCAGGCGACCTCCAAAGGTGAGCTATGCGATACAATGACCACCATTATGACAAGGGGTACTATCTCGCTGATGGTGTATATCCTCCCTAGACCACATTTGTGAAAAGAATCCACAAACCTACAAATGAGGCCGAGAGTAGGTTTGCTAAAGAGCAAGAGGTCGCTAGGAAGGTTGTGGAGCGGGCATTTGGTGTCCAATCTTGTTAGATCATTGTTCGGCACCCTGATAGGACATGGAGCTGGGAGAAAATGTGGAAGGTCATAAATGTTTGTGTGATCATGTACAACATGATCGTTGAGGAGGAGCGCAATGATAGCGCATATGCCCAAGGGTGGGAATTTTAGGGTGAATTGATCCCGAATAGTCCGGTCCACCGAATGACTTTGCAGATTTTTTTACAGTCCATCATGAAATGCGAGACCCGGCAAACCACAACCAACTCCAAAAATATTTGGCCTAACATACGTGGAATCATGTTGGAAGTCACTAGTCATTTCTTTATTTCTATTTGTCTTTGAATGATTATAATTATGCTTTGAATTATGCATGAAAACTACTTAGATTGCTTTTTATTGCACTATATGATTCCTTTGATTCTCACTATTTAGATGTGTGCAAACATGGACAAAAAACTCAAAATCTGTCCGGCCGTGGACAAATGGGGGGGTGCCATTGGGTCTAGTATCCTAGGCAAACATGGCCCTCTAGCATGTCCGCAGGCCACCGCAAACGAACCATTTCGGATACTTTTGATGTCTAAAATGGGGAGCCATAAATTGGAGTTGTCCTAACCTTTTCAAAATAATGATGTTATCACAAAATTAGTTTATTTTGTTGAACTAAAGAGGATACGGCACTAGATTTTATTTAAAATTTTATTAGAAAATCATGTAAACCAATAGTTTAAAGCCTACACAGACGCCCCAGCCGGTGCGTAGCCAATTTCTTGGGCCGCCCCTGGTAGAGTGTATCCTTCCATGTCGAGACTAAGTTCAATACCCTAATCATTATTTCTAGACGGCTGAAAAATGCACTTTACTCTTAAATCGTATCACTATTGTGCTCAACAGTAGCCATCTACATTCTGAATTTCCTTGTAAGAGGAAATGCTCTACAGTTTCAACCCAAAACAGGAGAAAATCAACCGGACGGACATCTTACAGGTGCAATCTTTGCTGGGACCAATCCTTCAAGGTCCATCCTGCGCCAGCTCCCAGCCAAAGACGACAGTTGGTCCACCTTGTCATACAACCCGAGGAGACCACCGGTGTGAACAAAGAGGACCTTTCGCCCTTCCCACTTGCTTGGATTGTTGGACATGTCTTTCAGCATGCCGTATGCTGCCTTCCCGCTGTACAAAACAAAAGCATATGCATATGTTTTCATTAAGCACTCGTCATATTACTCCCTCTTGATGCATTCATGAGAAGGTTCTTAGTACTCCCTCTGTTCAAAATATAAGATGTTTTAGGTTTGTAAAGAAAATGAATCTAGACTTCTTTTAGTGTGTAGATTCATCCTAAAGTTGAGTGAACCTACATACTAAAACAAGTCTAGATTCATTTTCTTCACAAATCTAAAACATCTTATTTTTTGAAACGGAGGGAGTACGTATTAACTTGACGGCAAGGCAATAATATATCATAACTTTTACTTAAATGGAAAGACTAGCATACATGAAGCAAGTAGTATGATGTCACGTATACATAAAAGAAAAGTATTGCATGCACCTGTAGACTGGATCAAGCACAATGCCTGTTGCTGTAGCTATATCCTTCACCAATTTGAGCTCATCAGCTGTGTTCATGGCATAACCTAAGCCCTTAGCCTGCCACAGAAGTGATATTGGGGAATGAGCAAACTAGACACAGAAAAACCATGGCAAGCTGAAAGTGCAGCTAGCTAGGCTCCCCATGGATTTTGGCGGTTAATTACAAGAGGGGAACATGTAAAATAACCAGTGGTGAACTCTTTTTCAATATCCACCAACAATAGAAGTTATATACATCATACTCACATCTTCAATCCTGAATATGTCACGTGAACTCAAACCAGATTTAAGTTCATCGATGTGAGCTTGAACACTGTCATAGAAGTATTGAGGGCCATAGCAAACAGAGAATGCATGGACCTGCCATAAAAGTGGGTCCATGATTAGTATGGAAACATCAGCAAAATAAAAAAATAGCCACACACAAAAAAAGAGGATCATACTTTTGTCTTTAAGCTACTCAAATGTGATCCTAAAGCAAGACCAGCAACAGTTCCTCCACTGCACAAAAGTTATTCAGTCATCAAATCATATATTGTGAAAATACAACACCTTCCATCACTAGTGCAGAGCCCCCCCTTTAACTCCGGTTGGGAGGGCCCTCTAACAGCGGTTCCTCAACCGCTGTTGAGGGTTCGGTGTTAGAGGGGGGGCCCCTTTAACACCGGTTCTTATACGAACCGGTGTTAAAATGGCGACGTGGCTGCCAGGCCTCAGCCCCCCTTTAACGGTTTGCCGTGGCGAGATTTAGGCGTTTTCGCCGCGGCAGAAAACGGCCTAAATCTCCGCCACGGTAGACTCTGCCTGCCCGTTAGGCGTATTTCTGCGGGAGGGGGGAGGGGGAATCGATCGGGAGCGGTATACACATAAATCATCATCGGTACATACGAGTACATGAATAATTAAGCAACTATTATTATACACAAACATCGTCATCGACACATACATCGTCATCGGCACATACATCGTCATCGTTCATTTTGGTGGATATCTAAAGAGTTCTCCGCCCGTGGCGACCTCATCAAGTATGAACCCCGCCAATTCCTCTTGAATGGCTCGTATGCGTTCAAATGGTAGGAGTTGGTCCCGCATCCGTTCGATCTGAATATATATGAAGAATGGGCTGTCAATATATATAAGAATAAAACTCAACACAATTGATGATAATAAAATAATGTTGTGGACTTTGTTTACTTACTCTAAGTTGTTCTAGTGCGGCTTGGCCCGTCGCACATATCGTGTTGCGAATGAACTCGCAAACATAGTACCCACATAAGTTATTGTCGTGTCCCTGATGCGCGCACTTTACGAGAATAGAGAGTTCAATCAAAATAATAATCAATAAAGCATGATATAATGGAATTGGAAGCAGAATCAAAGAGATACGCAGACCTAGCTAGCTAGTATTACTTACATTTTGGTCTACAAATTTTAGTTCTTCTGACCATTCACCCACGGCCCTGCCCGTGAACCTTTTCCAAACCCTGTCCAGCAAAGAAAATGGATAAAAGAGTAATTAATTACTTGTTGTCACGAAAGTTGCCGATCTAGTGCGATAATATGATTGAAATTACCTCTGGAGCATCTCTCTAAAGTCTGCTCATATCTCTTTTTCTTTTCGTAACGAGTCCATGACAAGGACTTTTCCTGAGTCGGGTTGAATGACCAGCAGAATAAAGTGGAACCTACGCACGCATAACTCATCATCAGTTACACTTAACATCAAGTAAGCCGAAATAGAATGTGTACAAGAGAGAGGGTAACAGTACTCACGAGAAGTTGTAAGGCAATAGTATTTCCCTTTTGGTTTGTTGTCTCAGTAAAGACCTTAGCAAGTAATCTTCTGTTTGCCTGGGTTTGGTTCTTACCACTTTTTCATGAACTCTATTTGGGTCAACGAACCCAATGTCAAAAGGGCCTCCTTTCCTGCATTCCATAACCTTTTTTTTCCTGCATAATAGTATATACATATATGGTGAGCATATATATACATGCAATTAATAAAGTGAATGAGATGGGATATAAATTACAGAAATAGTACTTACACACAATAAAGGCTGATGGCAGCTTTGTCGAGTTCCTTCTGATTAAATAAAAAATGCAAGTCTTGAATGTTGAAGTCGATCCCGTCGTCTCCGCGGAAGAAAATCTCATCTCTTATATGCGCCATGATCCATTCTTCTTTTCTCGTCTTGCAGAAATCAAGGTACCACTTGTGCAATTTTCGCATCTTTGTTGGTAGATTCTTGAGCTCCTCTTTCTTGACGAGATTCTTCCCATACTTCCATGGCTGTATGGGGTTGGCATCGCATTTGGGCAAGTTGTCTCCCATGACGTTCAAGTATGCAATGTAAGTCATCCCCATCTCATTGGCCTTTCTTTGTAACTCTGCCTCGTAATCATTTACGGGAGGAGCGTCCTGTGTGTCGAACATTTGGAGCGGGGCGCACGATTGGTTTTCCTGCTCTCCGAGCATGGGAACTGTTTTCTGGGGTGCCTCACGACTGCTACTTTCAGTCTCCCTATGGCGCCTTGCATCCGCCTTCAAAATCTGGCGCTCGTAGTCCGGCACAAGTGGGGTTTCAGGTTTCAAAAGATTTTTGTAAAACTTCTCCACCACCGCCGAATCTATTTTCTCCTTTGGCTCGGCCCGTCTAGGTGCAAAGAATTTCTTGACCTGTTCTTCCGAGATTCTATTGGTCTCCTCGTCGCTGCGATTCCACGGTAAAACCGGCAATGGCTTGGCGGAAGGCTGCGGGACGTAGTTTTTTGAACTCTTTGGCGTACGGTTTCCTGCGGATTTCTTTGTGGCGGTACTCGATGCTCTTCGTGGCAGTGCTCTTCCGCTTCGCTGAGGAGATGGCTGAAGCACGGAGATGGTGACGGGCGGAGATGGCTGCAGCGAGAGATGGTCAAGCCGGAGATGGCTGTCAGCAGAGATAGCTGAAGCAGCTCAGCTGCGGAGCCAAGGAGAGCGGGGTGCAGTGACCTCAATTTGGAAGCACAATGTGTTCCTTCATCAAAAGAATGGTTTTTTTCACAGCAAAATTGATTTGAGTTTCCCCTTCACCTGAAGCATGGTCAAGCTGTGCTTTCTCATATTAATTCACAACATCAAACACCCAGACAATAGCATAGCCATCTGGAATCGGTCGGCAGTGGTAAATTCCACCAGCTACAGGAGGTAAGGCATAGCCGACAGCCACCTTAATGGATAAGCCCATTAATCTCACATGCAGCTCAGCGTGTTCGCTCTCCGTGATCTCATCCACGGGGTATCGAGGACCCGCCATTTCAAGTGTGGGCCGCATGTTCTCCGTGGAAGCCACACTGCTTTTTCGCGCAGAGTCTGGGCCGCGGGCAGCTTCCAATGCAGGCTCTTCGTGCCGCTGAGATGGGCCGGTAGCTTGATTGACTCTGTTGTGCATTCACTTGCGCCTGCAGCGCCGCAAGTGCATGTTCTATCTGTGTCATCCCCTCTGTATGCTCTTTTTCTTTTCTGACGCGCCATCTGTAAGAGTCGCTCCAGTCGGCAAACCCATCCTTCCACGTCATACCCCCTGTGCCTCGTGCATGTTCAGGGTGTTCTTTTTTACCGATGGCGCGTGTGAGCTGGTCATTCTCTCTGTCGGGATGGAAGGTCCTGGCGGATGTTTCCTCGTATGCCGTGATGAGTTCAGTGACGGGTTTGGCAAGGAGGGTTGGGAAGATACACAATCCTGTTTCTGGGTCCAACCTTGCCCCGATTCCGTAGAACCAAGTCTTTGCACGTGGGTCCCACCCATCTGTCTGGGGTTTGATCCCTCTAGCGCGCAGGGCCTTCTCAGCTTCCTCCCACTTAGGCCTCTGAGATATGTAGCCACCTGACCCCGTCCTCTGGTGATATTTCTTCTTCAGGGCATTAAGCGTATTGGTTTCTGACCTCATTTTAGCTATAGCACTTTTTTTATATGTCTCAAATTCGGGCCAGTGAGGTCTTATCTTCGCATAATATGCGTCTTCGAAATTTGGAGTCTCGCCAGATTTGACAAATTTGTTCAATTTTGTCTTCCAGTTGTGGAAAGCTTCAGCCATCTTCTTTAGAGTCCACTCTTTGACCTTTTCCTTTATAACCGGGTTGTTTTCATCCTCCTCTGGCGGAAGGGTGAAATTTACCAACAACGAATTCCAAAGCGTTTCTTTGGATCTGTCATCGACAAAGGTACCGTCGCCCTTCTTTGGCTTATTCCAATTTTCAATTATGATTGGGATTTGCTCCCTAACAACAACTCCAGCCTGACGTACAAATTTGTCTGCAGCCTTCTTGGGCTCCATCGGCCTGCCATCAACGGAATTTGCCGATCGTGAACTTTGCACGATCTTTCAACCGCTGCTCGCCTCGTTTGCTCTTTTCGTAGAAGAAGATGGTTCTTTGGCTGGTCGATCCAGAGCTAAAAAGAAGAAAAGCGTTAATTAATACATGTAGAAGAAGATTGTTGGTGGAAGTCAGCAGAGGCTTAATCAATGCATATACCTCGCCGGACTTTGTAACCACTAAATTGCGTTCACCGGAGTCTTCATCTTCTCCATGACTAGTACTTGAGCTGTCGTCGTCATGTCCCTCCAAGTTCAGATATTGTGAGGTGTGCTCATCAATAATGTTCTCCATTATTTCTTCTTCTTCAAGTTTTCTACTAAGTGGATCCATAGTTTCTAAAGCAATAATATTATCTAGAGTAAGAGTGTAAACATTCAAGTGGACTTGGATTCATACACAAATATACATATTATTCATACAAAAATACACAAATGAAATTAAAACCCTAAGGATGCTTGATCATTTTAAACGAGTTCAGGGTGAAACCCTAATCGGGATGAGTCAGAGGTCCAATTTGTATACAAGTTTTAATCTATGCATGTAGTACAATTTATATTAGCCGGTGAAACTATGTTGCCCGCGAACCCGCCCCGCTTGACACCCTATCTATACTACTAATCCCTCCATAATTACATGCCATCTTAGTTTCGAGTTTCCCTCCAACACTAAGTAAACAATATTATCGATGTTACAACATCAGAAACTTTACTCAAATATGAATACACGACTACATCTTTTATACATCAGACATATTCCCCACATTGTTCACACGGATTGCCGACCTTGAGGCGTGGGCAGCTGCATTGACACATTGTTCACATTGTTCACATTGTGCCGCCAGCTTTGACACATTGTTCACATTGTTCACATTGTGCCGCCAGCTTTGACACATTGTTCACATTGTGCCGCCGACGACTGCCAGACGCAGAGGCGTGGACGGCTCCGACGGCGAGGGCGGCGGGCGGCGGGCGGCGGCGGCTCCATGCGAGGATGCATTATAAAATAATTGCATTTTAAATTATTTCATTTTAAATTATTTTTTGGAATATTATAAAACCATTTGCATTTTTGGAATTTACATAAACAATTTTCTTAATTAGAAAACATTTATGGAAATGTTTTTATCGCTTACAGATAGGGCCCACATGTCAGGTATTTTCTTCACTGAAATAATTACAGAAATAATAAAAGAAAAAGAAAACGAATATTGCATCACTGGCGTCGACAATGGAGCTCCTCTCAGGTCGATCTTGCTCCCGTCGATCTGCTACACGCGGGGACTTGTGGTTGGGCTGGTTGGAAAGAGGAGGTCAAGGCGGACCTAGTAGTGGCAGCGCCTCCCCTTTTTGGTCGCCGGAGAACAGAGAACGAGGAGGAACTGCGGCGGCGGTGCGGTTACGATCTGAGGCGATATAGACCGTGAGGGAGGAAGAGAAGATGTGCCTGAGCACCAGAGGCTCACCAGGAAGCCGATGGTGTGGTCGACGAGGCCGGGGAAGGTCGGGGACGCCGGCGTTGTCGATGGCGAGCGGCGGACAGAGAGGTGGGTGACAAGGCCGACGATTCAGGGCACCCACGGACGATTCCTCCCTCACTCCAAGGGCGGTGGCGGCCGGCAGTGGCTTCTCTCTGCTCCGATGGGCGGTGGCGGTGGCGGCGCTTCTCTCTGCTTCGATGGCGCGCGCGCGGTGGTGGTACGATGGCGGTGGCGGTTCGATCTGGCTCTGGGGGGAAGAAAGGAAGGGGAAGGCGAATTTAATACCTCCCTTTAACACCGGTTCGTGGCTGGAATCGGTGTTAAAGGGGGGATTCCGTTTCGCGCGCGCATTTATTACCCTCCCCTTTAACACCGGTTCCAGCCCGGAACCGGTGTTAAGGAGGGGGGGTGCGCGCGCGAAACGAAATAAATGTGCCCCCCCTTTAACACCGGTTCGTGTCTGGAACCGGTGTTAAAGGGGGGGATTTATTTCATGCATTAAAGGGGCATTTTTAATTTAAAAAATATGGTATGAATTTAGAAAATTCATATCTTTTTCATTTCAACTCAGAAAAATATGAATAATATATCATAATTTTCAGAAAAATAATATCTATCCATTCATGTAAATCATTTTATATTTACTTTATATGAAAATTTTCAAAATAATTAAAACACTTACATATAAATTTTGATTATTCAATTCAAACAAAAATAAATTGTTAAATCCTAAAACTTTGAACATAAGAAATATTAAGCATCTAAAAATAAATCTAACCCTATTTTATTAGATCAAATCATATTTTAATGCCGCATCTTTTGTATTAATATTTTTGAATTGATTAGATATTTAAATGTCGCATCTTTTGTATACACTTGAATCTCACCAAGCCTCGCTCAACTTGCATTGTTTTTTTGATAAAATAGCATATTGTGAACCTAAAAATGATTTTTGTAAAAAATCATGAGCATCGTATCATGTACCTGTAGTTCATATCTGACCCACTTCCTACCGATTTGGTAGGAATTTGTCTTTTTCACCAGAGGTGGACGGAAAGGTTTTAGATCCCCCTGTTGGTACATTGTGCATATAAGGTGGTCTAGTATTTTTGTAAAATGTGTTGGTGGTTTTTTGAATTAGCCATTTGGTGGTTGCTTCACAAAACCGTCCGTTTTTTATGCTCGGAAAATGGAAAATGCCTTTTTGGTGCGATAAAAAGGAAAACTTCCTCTTACAACATTATTTGCCATGCCATGATGCACATGTATGCACAATATGGCCATATTATGACAAACTATGCCTTGATTCTAGCCATAACATTGGTCATTTGACCCGAAAGCCAAGAAACCTCGAATGAGATAGGTCATTTTGTGAAGGTTTTTTCGAGACATAATCAATATACCAAGTTTGAGATTTTTCCTTCTAACTATGTCACATAATATAACACCACGCGAAGGTTTCACACTGTTTCGATCTTTTTTTATTTTTTTATCCCCGTTTTAAACTATCGACAAACTTTGTCGAACAACGGGCATGATGATTCTTAGCTCGGGGCCAAGCCTCACTCAACTTGCATTGTTTTTTTGATAAAATAGCATATTGTCAACCTCGAATGAGAATGCAACTAATAGTAAGTTACATAAAGCCGAACTGGAACTGAAAATTAAGATACATAAAAGAACTGAAAATTAAGATACATGGCCAGATTAAGTAACAATCGGCCAAACTTGTTTTGGAATGTTGGAGTGATTCGGTCATGCTCCTGCCTACACCTGTAATACTGCCATTGTAGTCGTCATTACTGCGCCGTCATCATTTGTCGTCGGGGTCGCAGAATTGAACCTCTAGAGAAATGCAGCGTGGGCTGGACTTGAGGGTAGCGCGCGTGGGCTGGACTTGAGGGGTAGCCGACGGGGTTAGAGTCGGGCGATGTGTCAGGCCATGACGCTCTGGAGAGTCCGACCAGCGCCACCATAGCCGACAATAAGCCTCGTTGAAGTTAGGAGGAGGTGGGCCGTCCTCCTCGTGCTGGCGCGCCTCTCACGCCGATCCGAAGAAGGCTTCCCAAGTAGGGAAATAGTCGGGATGCCATCTGGGATTCTCCGCTGCTCGGCGTGAGCTCGAAGTAGTAGTGGTTCATGATGGCCATCCGGCGCCACACCTAGAGGGACAGGAGGAACCGCACGCCTCGGACGCCAAGATCCAAATGCCGGGGACACAACGATGTAGCCGGCGGGGGGTAGTTCGGCGCCAGCGCCTCTCGCCTCCCCTGGGGTTAGTGCTACGGTGGAAGCCATGGGAAAGAGTGATGAGGTTGCAGATATGAGTCTAGAGATGTGCAATGACAATGGAGGCCAACCTACATATATATATAGTGAACTAGCGGGAAGAATCGGAGGGAAGAAAAATGGCGGAAGAAGAATCAAGGGAAGAAAATGGCGGGAAGAAGAAGCAGGGAAGAAAAATGGCGGAAGAAGAATCATGGAAGAAAATGGCGGAAGAAAATAAGCGGAAAAAATGGCGGGATGAACCTTTAGTCCCTTGGAGACACCAACGACAAAACTGATCAACACTAATAATAGGGGTGAGTGTCGACATTATGTCGTATGGCGTGTACCTTGTCCGGATGGTGTCACCAACGGACCGGAGGGAAGAACTGGAGGAAGAATCGTGGAAGAAAAATGGGGAAGAAGAATGGCGGGAAGAAAAATGGCGGGAAGAAAAATGGCGGAAAAATGGCAGATGAACCTTTAGTCCGGTTGGAGACAACAACCGGGACTAAAGATGAATTTTAGTCCCGGTTGAGACACCAACCGGGACAAAACACGAATCAGCACTAATAATAGGGGTGAGTGTCGACATTATGTCGTGTACGGCTTGTCTCGGATGGTGTCACCAACCGACTAAAGATGAACCTTTAGTCCCGGTTGGAGACACCAACCGGGACAAAACACGAGTCAGCACTAATAATAGGGGTGAGTGTCGACATTATTTCGTAAGTGTCGACACTATGTCGAGCTGCTTGTACTATAAATAGGCATCCTTGTGAGTCCAGTCCTCCACCAGTTTGAGGCTATGCCTTACCTCCTTTCGAGAGCAGGACACCACTACGGCCGGTTGAGGAGATGCCGTGAGCCAGCACCTCGGCATCTCCAGAACTGTTCATAGAGGCACTCCTAATATGTGAAATTAGTTAGCTCAGGTGTATTGATCTAGTTAGAGAAGTTACAAAGCTGCAAGATGGTTTTCGAGAGCGGGGACACCACTACGGCCAGTTCGGGAGATGCCGGAGCCTAGTCCTCGGCATCTCCAAGAAACTGGTCATAGAGGCACTCCCTAATATGTGACCACGCGCGTTTGGAGATCAGATCTTAATGGTAAGTACGAATCGGGACAACTTCTTCTCATAGTCCCGGTCCATCCACAAAACATGACTAACACTCAAGACATGTATTAATATTAAAACATGAACTAGAGTTACATAATATGAGCATGAACTTCTTGGCATATGTCCTTCCTTATGATCGCTTGGGCGTAACCATGGAGCATCTTCTTTACTTAACGGAATGCTTGGGTCAGTTTTCACTATGAAGGCGGAATTTCATCAAACTTATTATAATCTTCGACATGTGCATCTTGTCCTCGATTCCCACGATGTTTCTTTTCCCTAAAAGAACTATGTGATGCTTTGGCTCATCATATGATATATTCGTTTGCATATTTTTTCTTTTTTTCGGTCTAGAGGACATGTCCTTCACATAGAAAACCTGAGCCACATCATTGGCTAGGGCCGAATGGTTCGCCTAAGTTCTTGTCTACCTTCATAAGATTGTTGAGATCCACCGTTGTCATTCCGCATTTCTTGTCTACCTCAACCCCTCCTCCTGTTAGCTTGACCCATTTGCATCAAACAAGGGGACCTTAAAATTAGGTCCATAGTCAAGTTCCCATATCTCCTCTATGAACCCATAATACGTGGTCTTTTGTCCATTGTCTTCTGCATCGCGGACACCATTGTTTTAGTTGGTGCTCTTTTATCTTGGCCTATCGTGTAAAATGTATTTCCATTTATCTCGTACCCTTGGAAAGTACATACGATCGAAGATGGTGTCCTGGCCAACAAGTACAATGATCCCCTAGCAGTGGTGTTATTCGTGAGAAGTCTTTGCGACCCGCCAAAACTTCGCCATGTGTTCACTTATAATCAATTCATCGGACTGTCCGGGTGTTTGAGGCGTATTAAATTCTTGTGTTCATTGATATACGGGCAACCAAGATAGATCTTTGTAAAACCGTGTAGTGTGCTTGATTGAGAGAATGCCGTCTCTACATATCATTGCTTTACATCCTAGGGTGCCTTTTCCACGATCTCCCTCATGTCGTGATTCGGAACACCAATCGCCTTAAAGTCAGGAATAAAATCAACACAGAACTCAATGACCTCCTCTGTTACATAGCCCTTGGAGATGCTTCCTTACGGCCTAACGGTTATGAACATATTTCTTTAAGACTCCCATGTACCTCTCAAGGGAACATATTGTGTAGAAATACAGACCAAGAATGGCAATCTCTTCTACTAGGTGAACCAGGAGATGCGTCATAATATTGAAGAAGGATGGTGGGAACACCAACTCAAAGTGACAAGACATTGGGCCACATCTGTTTGTAACCACAGTAGGCTTTACGGATCGATTACCTTGAGATATTGCATTGAGGAATGCACATAGCTTCACAATGGGTACTCGAACATTTTCAGTAGAAGCCCCTCAATGCAATCGAAGCAATTGTGTCATAATCACGTGGTAGTCATGAGACTTCAGGTTTTGGAATTTTTCTCTGCCATATTTATTATTCCCTTTATATTGACGAGAAGCCGACGGGACCTTGATACTGCTCGGACATTCAAAAAGATTTCCTTCTCTGCTTTGGTAAGAGCGTAGCTGGCAGGAGTTAAGTGGCATCGTTTACCCTTCTCGTTCTCAGGATGCATAGGCTCTTCAGGGGCTTTCAGACGTTGCTGGTCCTGCCGTGCTTCCGGTGTATCTTTTGTCTTCCCATACACTCCTAGAAAGCCTAGCAGGTTCACGGAAACATTCTTCGTCACGTGCATCACGTCGATTGAAGAGCGGACCTCTAAGACTTTCCAATAGGGTAGGTCCCAAAATATAGATTGCTTCTTCCACATGGGCGCGTGTCCGGCATCGTCATTCGGAACAGATAGACTGCCAGGACCTTTTCCAAAGTTTACTTCTAGGTCCTTGACCATACCAAATACCTCCTCACCGGTACGGAGGACAGGCTTCCTCCGGGGTTCTGCAGACGTTTGAAATGCTTGCCTTTCTTTCTTACTGGATGCAGGTTCAGAAGAAATCGGCGATACCCTAGGTACACAACCTTCTTACATTTATCCAAATATACACTTTCAATATCATCTAAACAGTGTGTGCATGCATTGTATCCCTTGTTTGTCTGCCCTAAAATGTTACTAAGAGCAGGCCAATCATTGATGGTTACGAAAAGCAATGCTCGTAGGTCAAATGGCTCCCCTTTGTGCTCATCCCACATACATACACCTGGTTTGGCCCATAGCTGTAAAAGTTCTTCAACTAATGGCCTTAGGTACACATCAATGTCGTTGCCGAGTTGCCTCGGGCCTTGGATGAGCACTGGCATCATAATGAACTTCCTCTTCATACACAACCAAGGAGGAAGGTTATAGATACATAGGGTCACAGGCCAGGTGTTGTGACTGCAGCTCTGCTCACCAAAAGGATTCATGCCGTCTGTACTTAGACCAAAACTTAAGTTCCTTGCGTCACGTGCGAAGTCCGGATACTCTCGCTCGACTTTTCTCCACTGTGACCCATCAGCGGGGTGTCTCAACATCGCGTCTTTCTTACGGTCTTCCATGTGCCATCGCAACAACTTGGCATGCTCTTTATTTCTGAAGAGACGTTTTAACCGTGGTATTATAGGAGCATACCACATAATCTTGGCGGGAACCTTCTTCCTAGGGGCCTCGCCCTCAACATCGCCAGGATCGTCTCGTCTGATCTTATACCGCAGTGCAGTGCATACTGGGCATGCATCCAAATTCTCGTACTTCTCACCGCGGTAGAGGATGCAGTCATTAATGCAGGCATGTATCTTCTGCACGTCTAATCCTAGAGGCGCATAACCTTCTTTGCTTGGTATGTACTGTCGAGCAACTCATTATTTCTTGGAAGAAGATTCTTCATTTTTACCAACAACTTTGAAAATGCGCTGTCAGTCACACCATTCTCTGCCTTCCATTGCAGCAAATCCAGTGTGGCACCTAGCTTTTTGTGGCCATCTTCGCAAGTTGGATACAATAATGTTTTGTGATCCTTTAACATCTGCTCCAGCTTCTCCTTCTCCTTTTCAGTTTCACATTCTTCCTTTGCATCAGTAATGGCCCGACCAAGATCGTCATCAGCAGGCCCATCTGCTCCCTCTTGATCTTCATTATCTACCCCCGTTGCATTACCATCATATTCAGGATACATATTATGATAGTTGGCATCATCCTCTTCTTCTTCGTTGTCTTTCATCACAACCCCTTTTTCTCCGTGCTTGGTCCAACAATTATAGCTGGGCATGAAACCGGATCGAAGCAGGTGAGCGTGAATGGTTCTGGTATTTGAGTAGTCTCTCTTGTTCTGACAGTGAACACACGGACAACACATAAAACCATTGTGACCACGGTTTGCATTAGCCACAACGATGAAATTTTGGAGGCCCGTAATGTACTCGGAAGTGCGGCGGTCACCGTACATCCATTGCCGGTTCATCTGCATTAATATGTAGTATATATCAAAAAATAATAGGGAGATGACCATTTATATATATAGTACATCAATGACACATGAAAGGATAGTTGCCGACCTCGACCGAGACAGAAAGAGCAACAAGAAAACTTATTTTGAGCTCTCGGGCATTTCACCGAACACCTCTTGTGCATATGAAAAAAAAACTAGCACTCTTCACACCCTCTTGCTAGGCTCCAAAATGTGAAAGAATGGAAGAGTGGGGTGTGTGTGGGCTGGGGTGGTGTCTTATATAGCCCCTTTAACACGGTTCATGCCATGAACCGTGTTAAAGGGACTCTGTGAACCCATTGCAGGGTCCTTTAACACCGGTTCGTGGCATGAACCGGTGTTAAAGGGGGGGCTCCTTTTTTGCCGCAAGGGCCACGCTGGTACGCCCCCCCCCCCTTTAACACCGGTTCATAGAAGAACCGTTGTTAAAGCCCTTTTTCGGGATCAACAAAAGACCTCGTTTCCACTAGTGCATGGTGTAGGCACGAAACAATAAAAACATGTACGTAGATTATCAATGGAATGTAAGAAATTGCAGTGTCACTGAAATACCTGCCACACGCAACCACAATGTCATCAAATTGAACATCACCAGATAACTGAATTTGCTGTTCAATCTCCCTTACTGCTTCAATATATCCCCTGCAACAAGAAGATACCTATACGTTACACAAGTAAGATTGAATGCTAGAAACTAAAATATCTTTCACATAAATTTTGGAGGCCTTTTTGAACTCTGTCTTTTCTGTTTACAGCACGTAATCTTACATTCAGTTTGTATGATGACAATTTTATTAAGTCTCATCTCAACACAATGTGAACAGATCAATAGTTACTATATATTTTTCAATGGGGTATGCTGTGAACCTTCCACACAACAGGAATACATGATAATTATTGTGCTAAGACATAGTAGGAAGTTGGCATGGCTACGGGGAATTAGATAGGCATAATAGGTTAGGTGAAGAAATATTTGAGATGTAATAGGATGGTTCTTGTTTTTCTCGAACATAGACACATGCTGGTATCTTTATATAGTGGATGGATGCTGTGAGACCCTGGCGCATGGCTCAATAGGATTGATAGGAAACTCATACCAACAAGTTGTAACTTCTTTTCTGGAAGCTCATTCGAAAAGAACTCTAAGGTTAAGCGTGTTTGGCCTAGAGCAATTCTAGGATGGGTGACCGACCGGAAAGTGGGTAACCGGGTGCGCATGAGTGAGGACAAAGTGCGCAGAAAAGATAGTGTTGGTCTGTGGGGCTAGTCTAGAGATCCTATTGAACTGTCAGAAGTGACAGTCGTCGGTCCGAAATGACCGGGAGTGTTACAGATGCTTAGACCCTTAACCTTTCCAGTCACAATAATAACTCCTAGGATATGGCACACTCCTATAATTCTAGACTTTCTAGTAGAGTAGGAAGTACCCCTATGGCCTCATGTTTCCTTGCTGGCACAAGTCTTAGCCCAACATGTAACGTGATGTATTAATGTCCAGAACACGCTTAGACAACCACCGATCCATGAATATTATTCCACGAGATAGGCAGTAAAAAAAAGGACTGTGATAGAACAAAATTGTTGTTTGACAATTATCATCAGATATAAGATCGTACCAATTACCCAATGAGTTGGATCCACCACCTGGAATCACATATGGCTTCCGTCCTTTTTCCAAAAGCCTCCTTTTTAGTAAGTCAGTTAAAGCCTATAAGAAATAAATATATGACGTGATTGGAAAACTTCTTAAGAAATTCAAAAGGGACATCATAAAAAATAATGCTACCTATAAGAATATCAAATTACTACGAAAGGGCACCAACACAAAGAAAATAAAATGGTATCCTATCAAGCATGAATAATGAGTAAGACTCATGTATGGACAAGGATTTGGCATAATTTGTCAGACACAACTACGAAAATCTCAAACCACTCCCCCCTACACAAAAAAAGCTCAAAGCACCACCAACATATATAGCAAATAATGGAGGAAACCATACCACACTCCCAATTTTCGTGAATTCTCCTTTTGAGACAAGATCAATGTGCGCTCCCAGCAGTCTCTCGACAAGGAGATTACCAACCAAACCAGGATCTTCATCTACAAAAAGCTAGAGACATTCCACCAAAACCATGTAAAAAATGCAGTACCATAGAACATTCTATCAATTTCACCCCAGAAGCACATAACTCACCCTGGAGGTAGCTAGTATCAGATAGCAATCAAGATTAACATACTTGGATGCCACGGCCGTAGCTCGACAGTGATTGCTCTGGATACCACCGACAGTGATAACACAATCAGCACCCTGCGAGACGGCATCTGCCATAAGAAATTCGAGCTTCCGAACTTTGTTGCCGCTCAGTTCCATGCCAGCTAGATCATCCCTCTATGAAAATTTTCACATGAGAATTGAAAGGCAAATGCTAGGAACGAACCAGCCATGATGCATCTAAATTTTCTGAAACTGAACAAAGTATTGGCTACTGTATTTCTCACCTTGATCCATACTTCCGTGTCTTTGGGCAAATTAGGCAGGTTCCACCTGTGAGTCGGAGTTGGGAACTGTTTGGATTATGAAGAAAAAAGGAGTTACATTAGAGTAAACATTCTAGATTAATTAACTTGTCACTTTAAACTACTTCATATCTGCATACTAAACACTCCAGGCTGCTCTGAAGTCGAAAATTAAAACAAGCAGGGATCAAGTGTTAAAAGATGCTGAAGCTTACTTGACCGAGGGTGAAGCTGTGGGACGGAGCGAGGGAGAGGTCGGAGGCCCAGGACGGCGGCACATACGGCTTCTTAGAAAGGAAGCCGCCGATTTGTGCTGCTGTGGCAGAAGGTACAGCGAATGCAACGCCATTAGCGGTGATCGAGGTCCGGCGGCGGAGCGTCACATGGGGTGAGAACAATGGAATAACGGAAGTATTGGGGAACATTTCTCTCGAAGACTGTTATCCGGCAGAAGATTGAACTCGACCGATTGTAGTTAATCGTGCAGTTCGTCGACTGATTCCTACTCCCCAGCCGACCAAGCAGAGCCTATGCAGTTGGTTAGCACAAAGCATGATACAAATTGTAATTAACCTGACAGAGAATTCGAACCAGTATGTACAATGTAACTGCAATGTTGAGATATATATGCCATATACCTTAGGGTTCAAGCGTGCGATAAGGTCGGAGGCGTGTGGCTAGATCGGAGGCGTCTGGAGGGACGGCGAGCTCGCGGCCGCCGCGTCCACAACAATTACCGACGCGCGACAAAGCCCTAGCGTTGGCGCCTGTGGTGACTGCAGTCAACAGAGTTTGGGTCGAATAGGACAAGGTACAGGACGGATAGGTATACGTCAGCCGCGTGATGGATGGATCGCCTACGCGGCGCCAACAGGTGCAGCCGTGCATGATCAAACTAGTACTACTCCCTTCGTATAAGGTCTAGTTTGGGAATAAAGTTTTTCTAAACTAAAATATATTAATACCATAGTATTTTAGTGCCTAGCACATCAATATTTTAGTTTTTCTATTTTCTCAGTTTTAGAAAACAGAGGATCTAGCCTCTTTCTCAAATACTTAAAAAAAAACATAGTTTTAGCCAATACTTCAGGCCCCGTTTGGTAGGAAAGTATTTTTAAAGTATTAAGAGAATACTTTGGTTTCTGAAAAAACTGAAATATTAAATACATTGAGGTGTTTGGATCCAACAAATAATATGGTTTTAAAACTGAGAAAAAAAAAACTGAAGTATTGCTTTGCTAGGCACTAAAATACTATGGTATTGATAACTTGAGTTTTTAAAAAACTTTATTGCCAAACTAGGCCTCAGTTTTGAAACCATAGTATTTTTTGATCCAAACACCTCAAAGTATTTAATACTTCAGTATTTTCATAAACCAAAGTATTCCTTAAATACTTTAAAAATATTTTGATGCCAAACAGGGCCTAACTTTTTTCGGTTTCTCTAACCGACGTTGTTTGTTGTTAGAGCACCTCCACTCGTTTGGATGTCCCAGGCCGAAATTCCGCTATTTAGAGTTGGATGGATGTACTTTTCAGCCTCAGAATGTTCATTTTTCCATACGCGTTTCCAACCAAACCCAAAATCCGGCGAAATATTTGAATTTTTTGTTACCGCCGGCGAAATTTCTCCCAAAGGTGTTCAAAATCATCCAAAACGGTTCAATAGAAATTTGCCCAAAAGAGGTTCGACGATCAAATTATTACAAAACGGAATAAAATCCGACGATCATTCGTCGACGGGGATGGGCTCCTCCGCCGTGTCTGCTGTGACGGGGATGGGCTCCTCCACTAGGACAGGGCACGTCGACGGATTGGAGGAGTTGGAGGCAGAGCTCGATGAAGGAGTGGTGGCCGAGACGGTCGACGCAGAGCTCGGCGTGTTGGCGGGGACGTCCTCGTCAAGGATGGCGTTGGAGAGTGCCATGTATCAGGCCTTGACCAGGAGGCTCATCGACGAGGTGTCTTCGCTGCCCATGAGGAATCGGAGGTTCGTGTTCCTCTTCTTGGCGGCAAAGTTTGCCTTGAGGAGGTCGAGCTTCCTGTCTTGGTTCTGCAGCAGCTGCATCCACTTCTCGTCAGCCTTCTCCTACCTCTTCTTGGCATAGACCTTCGAGTCCGTGATGCACTTCTCGATGGACGCGTGGAGACGTTCGGCAAGAGGTCCTGTAGCTTTCAACATCTTGGCCTTCTTCTGTCCAATCTCCAGCCTTCCTTCACCGGCTGCTGGACGTGGAGCCTCGGGGTTGTACACATCGTCCTTGTTCTTGTGAGGCTCACGCAAGTGTCCATCCATTTCTGGCAGTTCTCAATCTTGTCGAATACATGGTGGGATTTGAACTTCGTCTTGGTGTCGTCGCGGTACATGCTGAGTGCACGGACAAGCTGCGAAGACATTTCTTTTTGAAAATCATATATTAAGCATGCAAGCACCTCATTAAAACCTTTCAGTCCCCTTAAGTACTCTGGTAAGAAAAAATAGTGCATCTAAAACTTGCAGTCCATCAAATCAACGTTGTATCGTTTACAAGGGATTGCAGAATAAAACTAGGGGTTCATTGACCCAATTACAAGAGCTCTTATTAAGAAAACTATCCCTAGCTAGCTCGTGAGCAGGACCATTTGCTTCCCTTGGACAGTGCATAAATCTCACATTGCCAATACTTGTCGCCAAGTCAATGCACTCAGCATAAATTGTCGATGCTTCATCCCACCAGGATTGGTCACCCGTACATGCATGGATAACATCAGCAGAATCCGACTCCGCAATGATATGGTTGCATCCCATGGAGTTAGCAAGCGTCAGACCAGCTTGCATTGCCATAGATTCTGCCATCTTTGAAGATGAAACATGAGGCAAAAATTTAGTTAATGACGCAACAAACGTACCTTTATAGTCGTGAATCAAAGCACCAACAGAACCAGCCATGGAGTCAACATGGAATGACGCGTCAACATTTAACGTCAATTGTCTAGGTTCTGGTTTACTCCACTTTGCTGTTACATCACTGCCTCGGGTAGCCGATGCTTTTGCGACATTCATGGTGATTCCCAAAATAGACATTATGCATTTACTGATGGGAGGTGTGGCTTCTTCTCTTACTCGACAACGTCTAAGCCACCACAAATACCAACAAGTAACCGAGATCAATTCTTTTAGACAATAGTAGTATTAGTAAAGCCTTGTACCTGTTTATCTTCTTGCCGAAATAGTATTTCAAGAATAACAGATCCATAACGATCCGTTGGTGCCACTTCAGTTATAGTCTCCATTAATCCCAATGATCTCCACATCGCTTGGGCCACGGGACAATCGAACAACAAGTGTAGGATAACTTCAGGTCCCTAGTTGCAGATTGTACATGCACCAGAAGTCCCAATATGGCGGTTGAAAAGGATGCTTTTGATAGGAATAATCCCATGTAACACACGCCAGACAAAGATCTTATTTTTTTTTGGAATATTCAGTTTCCAAACTACCTTCCAGACCAGATTCATCGAAGATCCTCCTGGATTCGAGTCAGGAAAGGCATGAACTCAGCATAGTTTCGACTTAAGGTCGGCGAACTACCTTGTTATCCATGCTTTCGCCGCTGATTAGATGACGCTCGATTTCATCGAGAATGCGGTGCCACTCGCTGCACGTCCGCTTCACGATTACCAAGTGATTGGTCATGGCCTTCTCGCAGTGCTCCATGTGGACTTTGTTGTACATCAGGTCCAATAGGTTGTGCTCATCGAATGCCAGCTTCACACGCCAGCTTCATTATGCTTTCCTACCTAAAGAAGTGCGTATATCAATTCAGAATGGTTCTTGTACTTTTGGTTAGGATGTGCTTCAACAATTAAACTCATATTAGGATGGAAAGTAGAGAGCATTTTTTCAATGAGATTCGCATTTAAAACTGCATTGTTGCAGAATCTCAACTTAGGGTTGATCTGATGTATGGCAGAATTTTATGCCACAACGGACTTAAAATCCTGAAAACGGATAAGTGCATATTGCCTTTGTGTCTCAAGCAATATCACTGATCTCTCTTGACCATAGCGCTCCTTTAAGGAGTCCCACAATAATAGAAGGTTTTCCTCTATCATGTACTCTTCTTTCATCGCAAGATCAAGGTGGTGTCGAATAAAGTGCAAAGAAGCATATTTTGTCGGTTCTGGTATAGCAGGAGCTCCCATAGCTTGTGTTGTTATAGTGCTGAAAAGATTCTTATTCGTTAAGTTAATCTTGACATCCATGGCCTAGGTTAGATAGTTTCTGTCATCAATGGCAAGCTTGGCAAATTCTTTCTTGGATATGTTATCCATACTCTGCATGAAAATATCATGCTCATTAACATACTTGATCCACATGAAGGTCTAGGAAAAGCCTACACGACATGTCATATGACATTCTACAAATAGATAATCACCATATGTGGTATAAGTCATATTTGTAGGATACATGGAGATAGTCTTACATGTGTAATTTCATTTTTTTAAAACATAAGGTAATCACTACAAAGTAGTGTAGACCTACCTCTTATGGTACTTTACACATCCTTCTATTGCTTAAACCACATCGAAGGTAGTTGACACATGGTGGTGTAGACCTCTTAGTTGTGAATAAAGTTATTCGTTGACATTTAGTCAATCCATAAGTTGTGTGTAAATTAGAAAGTTGTCATATCATCATATCAAGCATAGTCAACATAGAGCAATTAAAAATTGCAAACTATCATATATTGATATTACAATTTGCAGACAATATATATTCAATGCTAGAAAATACTAACATACACATGTATACAAAACTAAAGCTAAAAAGCTAACCAGAAAAAGAGAATCAAATTTCTATGTACTCGACCGAATATGCATAGCCCAATACGGTGGCTCATTTCATTTTTTTGGATCTACTCTTTTATTTTTCTTCTCACGTAGGTGATCCTTCATGGATGTGTGAGTATGTTACCAATGGACAAGTCGTACATGAGCTGGAATCTTCTAGAATCCATGACCAAACATATAAGGCAAGGGGAGGGCACATCCGACCCTGACGAGAAACCGTTCCCCATCCACCCTCTTTCTGTGGCGGCGACCACTCCACCACGCCCGCCCGCCCCGTCCGCCGTTCTTTCAACGACGAAGTGTGTAGAGTCCTGGAGCGCCATCCCCCTCCTCCGACGAAGACCCACCATGAAGGTGCATTCCAGATGCCACTCCACTGGCGTGGCCATTAGAGATCCCGAGCCCCACCGGACTCCACTCCCCCACTGGTCGGCCGGCTCGGCTGGCCTCCAGCACGGAGCGCGAGACGACGAAGCAGATGCATCGAGTGGGGATAGGTGTTGGGACGTCAAAGCTTCCCGCTAGGTTGTGGAAGACATCACAAAGCTCGATTATTGACATGGGGAGGCGCGGCTCGTGACCGGCACTTGACAGAGCAGTTCCAGCGTCTACTAGTCCGTGCGTTGGGGTTGGAGACGGCAGTCTCAAAGACGCCGGTGGCAAGGGCGCCATGGGCTCCATGGACTCGGCATCCTCCTCGACGGTCATAGCGGTTGCTGTAGGGCATGGGAAATCTTAGCCGTGCAGACAACATGGCGACGGTGGAGGCGAGGCAGCGAGGTCCGGATCGTCCATGTCCATGTCCTTGCCTTCCGGCTCCATCTCCTTGTCGGGGTAGAGGTTCGGTGTCGCATGTTCGATGAGAATTCACACCGGCAGCGGCCGCGCCTTCAGCATCACAAGCAGCACGGGTGGTTGGGCTTGGGTGCCTGATGGGCCAGCACCACCACCACCACAGCGGATGTCTAGGCCAGAGCAACAGGACCGACTGAAATCATAGCGGTGGAAGCGGTAGCCGTCATTGCGGAGGAAGTTGCCACGATGGAGGCTGAGATGTCGAAGGTGTTGCACATACTGGTAATGGCGGTGACAGCCACCGACACCATGGCATCGACGATTGCGTCGCCCGTCCTAGCGAAGAAGACATAGGAAGTAGGCAAGGAATCCTCCTGCAGGCATCATCTCAATATTTCTTTCTTTTTCTTCTTCTTGGTTTCTTCTTGCTCGAGCGTTCACCGAAATTCAGCCTTTTCTCTCTTTTGGCAAAGCGGGTGCTGATAACGTGTGAAAGTAAAAAGGAGCAAATGATTCCAACAGTTGTCTATTCCATCAATGATTTCAGTATTTATACAAGGGGAGGGTCGCGTGAGAGAGATGCATCCGTTCATGGGGTGCGCGAGGAGCGTCGTGACGGTTTCCAAAGGCAAACCGCATGCAGGGTTACCCGCTTTGCCAAAAGAGAGAAAAGGAAGAATTCCCGCGATCGCTGGAGCAAGAAGAAACCAAGAAGAAGAAATAAATGGTAAGATAATGCCTGCAGGGGGATCCCTTGTCTAGTTCTTGTGTCATCTTCGCCAGGACGGGCAACGCAATTGTTGATGCCATGATGTCGGTGGCCATCACCTCCATTACTAGTATGTGCAGCACCTTCAACAGCTCGGCCTCCGCCGCGGCAACTTTCGACGCAATGAAGGTCGCTGCTTCCGCCGCTACAATTTCCACCGGTCCCGATGGTATGGAAGTCGCTGCTTCGGCCTAGACATCCGTCTTGGTAGTGGTGCTGGAGCTGGGCCATCAGGCACCTAGGCTCTACCACCCACGCCTCTTGTGTTGCCGGCGGAGTGGCCGCTGCCGACGTGGATTATCGTCGACCTGGCGACGCCAAACCTCTACGCCGACGAGGAGATGGAGCCGAAAGGCAACGCCATGGATGTGGATGACCCGGACCTCGCTGCCCTGCCTCCACCGCCGCCATGTATCTGCACGGCTGGGCTTGTCCACGCCTTGCAGCGACCACTGCAACCGTCGAGGAGGAGGTCGAGTCCATGGCACCCAAGGTGCTATCGCCACCGGCGTCTCCGGGCCTGCCGTCTCCAACCCCAGCGCACAAACTAGTAGATGCTGGGACTGCTCCGTCGAGCGCCGGTCTCGGGTCACGCCTCCCTGCATTGATAGCCGCACGTGGGGATGTATTCCACAATGGAGCGGGAAGCTCTGCCGTCCCAGCACCTACCCGCACCCGCCGCATCCGCTTCATCGTCTCACGCTCCGTGCTGGAGGCCATCCGAGCCGGCCGACGAGCGGGGGAGTGGAGTCCAGTGGGTCCCAGGATCTCTAATGGCCACTCCAATGTAGTGGTGCCCGGAACACACCTTCCAGCGGATCTTCGTCGGAGGAGGAGGATGGCGCGCCAGCACTCTCCGCTCTTCGCCGCTAAAAGAACGGCAACCGAGGCGGGTAGACGTGGTGGAGCGGTTGTTGCCACAGAAATAGGAGGGATGGGGAACGGTTTCGGGCCGGAAGCGCCCTCCCCTTGCCTTATCTATTCGGTCATGGCTTCCAATAGAGTGTATCTCACGTATGACTTGTCGATTGGTCCGGTACTCACACCTCCGTGAAGGATCACCTACGTGAGAAAATAAAAATAAAAGAATAGATCGAAAAAATGGATTGAGCCACCGTATTGGGCTATGCATATTCGGCCCAGTAATTAGAAATTTGATTCTCTTCTTCTAGTTAGCTTTTTAGATTCAGTTTATGTATATATGTGTATGTTAGTATTTTCTAGCATTGACTATATAGTGTCTGCAAATTGTAATATCAACATATGATGGTTTGCAATTTCTAATTTCTCTATGTTGACTATGTTTGATATGATGATATGACAACTTTCTAATTTGCGCACAACTTATGGATAGAATAAATGTCAATAAATAACTTTATTCACAACTGAGAGGCTTACACCACCATGTGACGACTACCTTTGATGTGTTTGAAGCAACACAAGGTTGTGTAAAGTAGTACCATAAGAGGTAGGTCTACACTAATCTTTCTGCCTTGGTTGCATTGCATGACTAATGGCTTTTATTATTATTACCATTAGTCAATGAATTAACATCTAATTGGACTATAAAGATTTAGTGCAGACATGCAATTTCTATAGTTAGCATTTCTTTGGACTCTCATGCATGCACGTGCATTCCATAATTAGCATCAGTCAACAAATAAGAATTGTATTAGCGTGAATGAATATATCAAGTGTACAACAATATATCGACATAATTCTCTATGATCAGATTAATGAGATTCTTAATGCTCTCTGTCTTGGTGTTAGATTCAACATTAAAGATTGTGTTGATATATTTTTGTACACTTGAGTAATAAAATCCCATTACATCGCATCCCAAAAAAATATGTCAATATTTAATTGTACACTTGATATATTTATTAACTTATGCCAATTACAAATCACATGCATGCACCGTATATCTATATCTGCATCCCAACGTGAGCTAATTATAAAAATGGCATGCATACAACAGATTTCCACGGTCAAAATAGATGCTAATGATTAGTTAATGCTAATCATACTAAAAGGCACTAGTCATGCAATGTATCCATGTCAAAAGAATTATTAAAAGTCACTCAGTTCCACACATGCAATAGATCTTTCACCCGGTGAACCTATACCCTAACTGCTACTATAAATATTCATCCAACTCATTTTTTATGTAGACCACACTTACTTTTGCGCAAACACCAATTTCACGCATTTTAAAGAACTTACACTTCTAGACACACAACAAAATAGATTTGGGCAATGAAAACATGCACATGATTTGGATATAAGACAAACTTTGATGGCTACTAAGATCTTCCCTTCAATATCCTTTCTATTTATTGATTAATATTTATTAGTGTCCTATGTGAAACATGATAAAATATGAAGCACCTACTCCAAATAATCAAGTTTTCAGATGTAGACAAAACTTTGGTTAAATAACTCTGTGAATTTTAAATAGATTTTTTAATTTTCAAGTTTTAATGAATCAAATCACAGAAGAGTACAATGCAACTACTCTGAATGGTCAAATAAGGTAGACAAGCAATTAAAGGACAAATGGTACAAGATGAATGTAAAAATTCGGCAATTCAATAGCATGTCACTCTTCCTACCATGTGGGCAGCCCTAAGCAACCAACTTGAATGGAGATCTACAAATCATGACTGCTAGCATTATTGTTCTGTTTTTCCAATAAGATATATACATTTATTTTTTGCACATAAATCAATTTAAAGGGAGGTACCATTGCTGTTTTATATTGTGAGACATACATCTCTTATCTCAACTCTGTAGTTTACTAGCGGGCTTTTAGCTTTTTGCAATCTTATTCACTTGTGTTGAGAAGTGCCACATGTGGTTAATTAATTAACTAAATAGAAAAAGTGTAGCAAGCATTACCCACCGTGGACACTAGTACGTCTATTATTTATAAAATAAATTCACCCTCATCCACTCACAAAAAACATAAATTCTACCCTAAAAATGTTATCAAATATTCCATTTTATATGATTCAATGAGTACTCCAGTTTCCACATCACGAAAGCATCAAGCAACACTTTTTTGCGTTGGATGCCCAAGTTTGAAGGCGGCAACACATAGACCGGGATTCTGATCATGGCGCACATTTTTTTAGCGCCTCTTGTGGACGCTCTTTGCGATTACTGGTATCCAAGTCCGCTAGGGTTCGGCTACACTTGGTTGCAGTTATTGATTTATCGTCTGGTACATTCGTGCCAGCCAAGGCTGAGCTAGGAATTAGTGCAGAGTTAAAAACCTTAAATACTTATAGCATGTGACACATAGTATATATCAGTTTGCTAGAAATTTTATGTAAGACATGCCCATACCCTTAAACCCGGAGGGCGGCTAACATCATCGATCTATACGGCATATTATACAAAGTAAAGGGGGCACCTATATAAATCAACTCATATTGTGAGCCTCCAATTAAAATAATCAAATTCTAAATATTTATAAGAGTTGAAGGAAAGTGTTAATTCGTTGACCCTATTCACATCTTTAACAATGATACGTATAATTTAGTACTAGTAAATTCACCAAATTATTATGTTATGGAAAAAATAAGGGGATTGTATAAAATACCCAGTGGATAGATTGAACCAAGAAAATGGAAGTCTAGATATTACCGACAATTTTGATTAGGTTAATTTCTAATTTTCTATGAGGAATCAGATAAAAGAAATCTTTGAGGCATATTGGTGTACGTACCTTCAATGGCGGGCGCTTGATTATCATATAAAATACAGTATCGATGGCACTGCTCCTCGGTAGGATGAGGATCAACGGAGCAGCATGGAACGGTAGAAATATCCCGCGTGGCTGCGTCTGTGACCTGATCGATGGCGTCCGGCGGCTCGCGGGCAGGGAGGAACGAGAAAGAAAGCGGCGGCGGTTCACAGAGAGATAGATCGATCTGATTAAACGAAAGGGAGGAGTCACGGAAACGGAAAGACAAAATTTCTCTCCCACGGTGGACTGTAATATGGGCATATGGGCTGTTTCCTTTGCATGTTGGGCTTCGGCGTGTGCAGCCTCTATGGTTTATTAGAACTGGGCTTAAGTGTAAATTAAGGATTACTATTACATGTACAGTACTAGTGCCAGGTCTGTGGGCACTTAGGGGGTGTTTGTTTGGGCTTTTGACCACTTCTCCACTGGAAAAAGCCAGAAAAACGAAACAAACGGCCAGCTGTGCGTTAGACTTTTGCCAAAGTACTTATACGAAACAGGCGTCGCGGGCAAAGCACGTCGCTAGGTGCTTCCCGCAGCTTCCCGCAAAGGCCAGCGAACCGTTTTCTAGTTTGGACATATGGATGAGTGATATTTACAGCACAATGCCACCCGGTCAACAGCCCAACATACCCCGGTAAAAAAAAGCCCCGCTCGACCCCGTCCTAGTATCCTCCCGTTCCCAGCGATAGGATAGGGTTCTGGCGCGCGCGAGGAATCACAGCGCCGCCGCCAGCCTGACTCCTCCCCGCCGCCCTCCTCCCCGCCAGCTGTCTAGCCTGCTGCCCACCTCCCCGCCGATGGACCTCCCCTGCTCGCCCCCGTCCTCACACGTTCCCGTGCCCGTCGCCGGACCTGCCCGCCGCCGGACCTGCTGCCCGCCGCCGGACCTGCTGCCAGCCGCCGCCGGACCTCGCACGTCCGCCGCCAAGACGCCATATCTCGCCCCGGCCGACTCGTTCCGGTCCAGAGGTGAGGCCACAGTTCCGGTCCAGATATGTGTGTTCCAACGCTTGTGATGTCGGTTACTATGGGCGGGTTCATCTTCACCGAGTTCATGGGTTTATTATGGCCACTATTGCAATAATTAGCTTGTTTCAATTGACAATCTGATTCGCGATTATTTCGAGCACCATAGAAGAATGGTGGTCTGTTCCGGTGATTTGCAATGGAAACCATGAATCCATGATTATCCTCTTAAGTTTCAGTTCTACAACACTAGTTACTGAAGCAACCACTGTTGATGTGGTTCAGCTTGTACAACTGTAAACCCTATTGTAAAGGAAGGGCCGTTTGGACGCTCGCCGTCTTAATTGGTGGAGCACAGATCAATTGAACATGACTGATATGATATTAGATTGGAAATGATGGAGGGTAGCCCGTGTTCGGCCTCTAGCTAGCTAATTAGGTTAGTAGTACTAATTAATTAGTGCTTTGTTAATAGGTCGAATATAGTTTGCAGATACATATGAGATGTGATGTCTCTCATTGGTTCTCCTTGCACGGATATTCTTTTATGATACACGCAGGAGATAAAACTGGGAGATTAAAAGCCACAGAGTCATCGGTCCCGCTGACCTTCTCAGGTAGTACATACTTAGCGAAATTCAATGTAGAAGATTTAGCACCTGTGGAGCAGAGAGCGGACATATTGCATTGTGCAGATGGTTTTTGTTGATTTGTTCCAAAAATTGCATTTTGCAAATGGTTTGTCGTCATAGAGGATCGTTTAATGTCGAAACAAGAATCAGTCAGTGGAAAAATAAATAGCACAGCAACAGGAAATGGCAGACATATATACTGCTACTAATTACGTCAACTACTACCATATAGTGCATGCTAGACAATGACAGATGGACACATTATATATAGCTTTGCTCATAGATAGGTTTTGCATCCTCGTTCATGTATAAGGGGATCTGTCATAGTTACTCCGCAGAAAAGCCATCGTGTACTCTATTGCCACCACAGATCATGTTGTGGATGAATCGCCACCGTAGACTGGCCTGTTTCATTCATAGGATTGGGAGGCAACATGAATTCCATTGTTTCCAGATCATCTTCTCTTACTTAGCAAGAAACAAACTATCTTGTGGTACCGATGTACAATATAATTTCATACATGTATTTCTTGATGTGGTGCTGCATGAAAATTTGATGTCACTTGTGGTACTGATGTACAATTTGATGATGTTTGTTGCTAGTAATGTGAGGTTATTTGCTGCTAATAATGTGTTGGTCTTGCTGAAATTATGTTGCTTGTTGTAGTATTGCTACGTGTTGGTCTTGCTGAAATGTCGAAGATGATTTGGGATCCATACCATACTAGAGTTTTCTGTGACATTTGTATGGAGGAAGTGAACGGCAACAATAGGGATGGGGGTTGCTTGAGTAGAAAGGGGTACAAAAATCTTGGAGACAAATTTGCCGAAAAAACAGGGAAAAGATTAACGCAAAAACAATTCAAGAATAAATGAGATTCTTTAAAGAAGGATTACACGGGGTGGATAAAACCGCAAAATGCGACCGGGCTTGGTTGGGATCCTATAACAAAAACTATGGATGCAGATGATGATTGGTGGAAGAATCACATAGCTGTAAGTTACTATCTTTTATACTCGTCTTTCCTTTGTATTTGGTATTATGATCATCGGACTGATCTCTCTATTATGTTCTTATTTACAGATTCGTCCTGACCATGCAAAATTTAGGAATGGGCCACCTCCCAACTTGGAACAACAGGATGTTATGTTTAGGAAGGCACATGTCACAGGACAATCAGCTGCCATTGCAGGTCAGCAAGAAGGAAATGGCAATGAGGCTCCAATAATGCTTGATGATAATACCTCGCCTTCCAACAATGCAATAGCGAAACACAGGCATGTAGAGAATGAAATGGGAACTGGGAAACGCAAGCATGTGGGCTCGGATTTTTTCTCGGCTTACAACAATGCACTGAACACAATTGTATCAAGGCACACCGAAGGAAGTTCTAGCAGTAAGGATGATCAGGTCCCAACTATGAAAGAGTTTTTAGGAATGGTTCGAGATTGTGGAGTGAGTGAAGGAACTGCTATCATGTACACTGCTGGCAAGCTAGCTATGAACAAGGATCATAGAGAGGTGTTCGCAGCATTTGCAACAACTGCGGGGAGGCTCGATTGGCTCCAGAGGACACATGATGAGATGAACAAGTAGATGTATAATTGCTTTGTTGTCATTACAGAGCTTGTGGCTACTATGTATCCGTTGGAGACTACTTGTTATTATTCTTTCTCTATTTTTGTCGAGACTATTTATGATCATTGTAAAACATTTGCTGATTGTTGTGTGAAACATTTGATGATTGTTGCATGTCTAGTCATTATTTTGTGAAGCATTTGCTGATTGTTGCATGTCTAGTAATTATTTTGTGAAGCATTTGCTGATTTTGAAATGTTCTAATTATTTTGTAGATGGATGGTGGTGGTGATGATCGTGACTATGAACTAGAAAAGACACTGCAGTTGCTCGGAATGGTGCATGACCTTGCCGTATTGGGATATTATGGTAATCTCTATAGTCAGAAGTACTTGAATAAAGAACCTAGGAGGGTTCCGGAACAAACTGGTCTTGAATGGGTGAATGAACAACTTGGAAATAGGAAAAGATGCTACAAAATGTTTGGAATGTATCCTGATGTGTTTCATGCATTACACGATCTTCTAGTTTCAAGCTATGGGTTGAAGTCAACTAGAGACATGTCATATGTTGAATGCCTAGCTATGTTTCTATGGATGGTTGGAGGACCACAGTCATTTAGCCAAGTTGAGAACCATTTTTGTCGTTCAACTGAAACCATTCATAGGAAGTTTCACATGGTTTTGGATTGCTTGTACAAGTTGGGTAAGGATAACATAAAGCCAGTAGATCGAGAGTTCAAGGATGTGCATCCAAGACTTCAAGATGCACGCTTCTGGCCTCATTTCAAAGATGCCATTGGCGCCATAGATGGCTCGCATATTCCAGTTGAAGTACCTGCAGAAGAGGTGGTTAACCATACAGGAAGGCATGGTTACACATCACAGAATATTCTAGCGATATGTGACTTCGATTTGAGATTCACCTTTGTTGTTGCTGGATGGCCTGGTTCGGCGCATGATACACGCATTCTACAACGCTCCATTGAGAAGTATCCAATAGAGTTTCTGACCCCTCCTGGTGGTAATATTCTATATCTTTGTCTACATGGTACACACATAGTTACAAATGCATTGTTGTTGATGTTTGATTTTTTTCGTTCATGTGCAGATACATATTACCTTGTTGATTCTGGTTATCCAAATAGAAAAGGGTTCTTAGCTCCTTACAAGCGAAGACATACCACATACCGGATTTTCGCTGAGAGGAGACCAACAAATAGGGAAGAGATTTTCAACTATCTACACTCATCGCTCCGGAATGCTATCGAGCGTGTCTTCGGTATCTTGAAAAACAAGTGACGCATATTGAAGTATATTCCTTCTTACGGTCTGGTTACTCAGAAAATAATTATTCTTGCTTGCATAGCACTTCATAATTTTATTAGAGACTCCAACTTACGCGACAAGCAGTTTGATCGGTGTGATGCAGATGAGGACTACCTTCCTAAGGTACAAAGGCAATCAGTAACATCAGTCGGTGATACTGCTCCGAGTGGACTACACACGATAGACATGAACTCAACGTGTGATCGCATCGCTACTGCATTGTACAATGCTAGAAGAAGATGATCGGTTTGATCGGTGTGGATGTATCTATATTCATTATGCGACTATCTTTATTTGTTTAATGGTTGGATATGTATTTTGGACAAACTAATATGTGACATATGGTATGTAATATAAACATATGCGTTTATGTAATTCAATAGTGAAGTTTACGTGTTATATTAATTACAGGGGCATTACAGACAATTCCTTAGCACACAGCCAGCCAAGTTGCCAAACAGTCAAACTCAGAAAAGTAGCTTTTCACCTGACATTTTCCTGCATTGCCACGACCAGCCACAAACAAACAGGCCCTTAGGCCACGAGTACAAAGACCATGGGGATGGTATCCATCCTCCTCTGGCACTTGTTTTCAAAGATCTTCGTGCAACCTGGAGCATACGAACAGGTGACAGATCCGGCTGTGGGAGAGGAGGTAATCGTGGAGGTGGAAGAAGTGGGAGGCTTCGGGGAGGGGCTACGGCCCTCCGCCTCATGGAAGTTTCAATACTGATGACATGTCGGAGGATGAACATGACCCGAGCAGGAAAAGGGGAGCTAATATAATGACCACCGTATGAATATCAAGGATGGAGCTTCAAATGCTAGTGTTGGCACGATGTTCTTGACTGATTGTAAACTGGGGGCTATGGTCAACCAGTTTGAACCAGCTGCACCTATGAGTCCCAATCAAACTCGTGATACTAAAAGAATTAGAACTCGGGAAGAAGTTGAAGGACATGATACTATAAAAAATGGCGTTTTGGCGGGCTCCCTTGTGGATCGCCGCCAAGCCCAATGAGTATCTTCAGCTTAAACTGTCGGGGAGCGGGGAATGCCTCGACGGTCAAAGAGCTCCGTGACTTTGTCACTAAGTTTTGTTCCGTCTATTCTATATATTCTTAAAGAACGCGACTACCCGGCGCCTAGAATATCTGCGTTTACAGCGGGTGTTCGACGCGATCCCGCGCCTGTCGCCCGCCCCTCCCACCCCGGTCGTATGACCAAGTCCAAAAAGGGAAGGACAGCTGGCTGCGGTCTGGATCATCTTCCTCTCTAAGCAAAACCCCAAACCAGAATAGAAACGAAATCCCCCTAGATCTAGCGCTATCCCCCTCTCCCGATTACTCACCTGTCCATATCGCCTTCATCCTCTAGCCAAAAACTCCATTGCAGCTCCACCTTAACACCTTGATGCTCAGCCACTCGAAAAGAAAAAAAAGGAACACACAGGGAAAAACAGCAGGTACTTCTCAAAACCAAACCTACAATTCACCATGATTTTGGTAGCAACGTCTCTATATGGTTCTCAATATTGCAATATACTACTGCACAACATGGATCTAAACGAAAAACAGGTCATCTATAACTACTCTTTAGTTTTGCATCTGACATATGTCCAATCTTGTTCAAACTATAAGAAACCAATCATCCTAAGCTTCATTGACAGTATATGTTGATTCCTGCATTAAAAACATCTAATTTAGGACAACTAACAACTAAATAGACATGATTTCCTATTAATTGCTTCGTCCTAACAACTAAATCTTATAACATCATTAATATTTTGGTTGAACAGATCGGAAACCATGGATATCGACCTAAATGCAGAACCAGATCAAGAAATAGAAGAAGACAATGCTGATGGTTCACACACAAATGCTATCGTGCAAGTTGTAAATGAAGGTATGATGATTATATGTAACCCAGCAGTATTTTTACATAAGTTATCCATTCTTGCATGCAGAGGTTATCAACAAGCTAGAACATAAGTTATCCATGCTTGCATGCAGAAGTTATCCATGCTTACACACATATGTTATCAACTAGCTAGAACAGAAGTTATCCATATTTACATCCATATGTGATCAACTAGCTAAAACAGTTATACATCTTTGTAAATGAAAGTATGATGATTATATGCAATCCAGCAGTATTTTTACATAAGTTATCTATGCTTACACACATATGTTATCAACTAGCTAGAACAAAAGTTATCCATGCTTACACACATATGTTATCAACTAGCTAGAACAGAAGTTATCCATGCTTACACACATATGTTATCAACTAGCTAAACCATGGATATTGACCTAAATGCGAACGGATCAACTAGCTAAATCAACTTATCCAGCAGTATTTTAACATAAGTTATCCATGCTTGCATGCACAGGTTATCAACAAGATAGAACATAAGTTATCCATGCGTAGATGCATAAGTTACCCACCATATAGAACATAAGTTATCCACTATTTAAAACTGCAGTTATACATGCATATGAGCAGAAGTTATCCATGCTTACAGTTATACATACATATGAGCAGTATATGCTTAAATGCACAAATTATCAACTAGCTAAAACAGAACTTATCCATGCTTATATAAAGAAGTTATCCACTATATTATACTACAGTTAAACATGCTTACATACTAGAATAGTTATCCAGCAACATGAGTAGAAGTTATCACTAGCTAAAAATATAGTTATCCAACAACATAAGTACACGTTATCCACTAGTTAAAGCTACAGTTATCCATGCCTATATGCAGAAGTTATCCATAACTATGAGTACAACTTATCGATGTAGACCATTGCAAATAACAGATGACATGTTCACATAATACTTGCTAGTATAAAAATTTACCCACCTATTAAAACTGGTGTTATCCATGACTTCTCATTATATATACCCATTCCTGCAAAAAAAATAGAAATGATAACTTGTGTTTATTTGCATAACATGTGATGTCCAAATTGAAGAACATACTGACAACGACTGCATGTATACTATAGTTGAACAAGTTGCACAAGAAACAGCAATGGATGGGACAATCGAAAAAACAACAGTACACACAGCAGATTCAAATGAGGATGGGGAGAATAATGCAGAAAATAATGAGAAGTTTTATCACATAACAGTTTACAACTGCTGTTATCAACAGATCCTGTCCAATGTTACCCATGCACATTTTTTATGTTATCAAGGGATCATATACCACTGTTAACCATAGATACATCAGTTGTTACCCATGGCTATATCTGTTGTTATCAAGCAATAATGTTTAGAATCCCCATTAGACCATGATGTTATCATACCAACATAACACTAGTTATCCATGTCAATACACAAACATTATCATGCATTTTGCTCAAAATACACATGATTCAAAAATTTAGCTAATTACACTTTAGTACTTCTGTTATCAACAGATCCTGTCCAATGTTACCCATGCATATTTTTAAGGTTATCAAGGGATCATATCCCACTGTTACCCATACATACAACAGTTGTTACCCATGCATAGATCTGTTGTTATCAGCCAAAATGTTCAAAATCCCCATTAGACAATGGGGGGACAGCACACATGATCACATCATCTGAACATCAAAACTACAACAAAACACAACAGATCTGACAAGGCAACATTACTCAAAAAGGGGATCAGAGGCAGCATTTCAAACCCTATGCATGCAGGACCCAGACAAAATTACAGGGCAAAAACGCACGCAATAGAACTTACCACAAACCCTAACCACAAACCCGACGAAATGGAACCGCCGAAAAACAAAGAATGACAGAGGAAAAGGGTGGGAGCAGCGGAGGAGAGAAACTGGAGGAGGAGGAGGAGAGAACTTGCGAGCACATCTGGAGGGAGTAGACGCGTCAGCGACGACAATGGCGAGCAGAATCGACGAGCAACCGACTGTAACTGCAGTATCCGCCTTCAAATCGCCGGAGGAGAAGAAGAGGAGAGAGGGCACCGCGATTCCCGAAACAGTCGGGAGAAGTGGGAGGGGGAAGTGGGAGGGGTGGAGAGGATGACGAGTGGGGCCCCAGGTGAATAGGGAAAAGGGCCCCAGGTGTGCCGCATTGATAGAGGGCAACCAACCAGCGTCCAGCATAGCGTTGTTCGAAACCGTTGGATGCGAAATCAAGGGCTCCTGTGAGCCCGCCGGTTTTTGCCAATCTCAAACCGGTCTGAGTCTAGAAAAACCGATTCTTAAAACTCAAATTAGTAAAAGCCATGTTGAAGATCTTGCTGGTACTCTTGGCTTGGATAAATCTTTTGGCGTTAGTAGTGAAGGAAGGAGTGGTGGTATTTGTATTTTCTGAAATAATGATGTGGATATCAATATTATGAGTTTTTCAAAGTAACATGTCGACTCATTTGTTCTTGGGATTGGAGACGCTCAGTGGAGAATGACGGCAGTCTATGGGGAAGCACAGACCAGCCAAAGGTTTAACTCGTGGGATACCTTAAAAAATATTGCAAGCGATTCCCAGCTCACATGGATTTGCCTGGGCGATTTCAATGAGGTTCTGATGTCTAATGAACATGTGGGTATAGGACACCACTCTTGGTCTTAGATACAGGGGTTCCGGATGTGTGCAACCTCATTGACCTGGGTCATTGATGGCAATAATCGTGGCCACTTTTCGTTGGGACTCCAAGCGCAGAGTTTTGTAGCAAGCTTTTATTCCCTAAAGGTGACTCAAGGGTTTATATCAAACTCTTGGGGAATTGGTTATGGAAGGATATTTGTCTTCTCCTCTTCAAGAAATATGCAAAGTAAAATAATTTGTCTTGTGTCCCTAACTCTACCAAGTGGTTGTCAAGCACAAGGTTTCGTATTAGTAATATGAAATAAAATATAATATAAAGTAAAGTAAAGTAAAGAAATGCAAACTATATGATATGGAAGATAGTAGAGTTATTTTGGGATTTTTATAAGTGATTGCTAGTAGGGAAAGTATTTTTGTATTTTTGAAATAATAAATTGCATAAAATAACAAGGATAGTAGAAGCAATAGAAAGGGTTTTCTTATGATAAAAATTGGACTGGGGCTTATGGGTTCACTTGTCTATTCTCTTTTTAAGTTGTAGTGATCACAAAACAATTCATCAATGACAAAGATTCATGGAATTTCTATATGTGCTTGACAAAAGAATTAATATGGGAATCACATTAACCCTCAAAAAATATGGGAATCACATTCTACCATAGAGATGGAATACATCTCTTTTATACTCCTCAAGAAAAGGAAATTTTCATGCAATCTTGAATTAAAAACAAATCAGAGTATAGCTTTAAGCAATATTATATGATGTTTGAAATACAAATATCCTACCTTGATCTAACAAGGTTATCACATTGTCACATGATAACTGTAGCACATGATTTCAATTTATCCCTAGTGAGGCATCATAAGAAAGGTAAAAGCAAAGTAGATCCTGAATATTATGTGTCACAATTCAATCTCTACCAGCATGCTACTCCATCTAACACATATTTCTCCCCATACAAGTTCTAGCATACAAGTTGGATCATAACAAGGAATTAAGAACGGGATGTGTGATATGCATCTATCAAAACATCTTACACAGAATAGATTTCAATCTCAAATACCAAATCATAGAACAAAGATCCACCACATAGGAATTACAAAGATGACCATAATCATGCAGGGCAGATCATATGCTACTAGATCTATGAAGAACGAGAGAGAGAGAGAGAGAGAGCTACCGCCACAAACCCATAGCATGGAGGTGGAATACTTCCTCTTCATCATGGTGATCGTGTTGGAGATGTTGGAGATGGTGGAGATCTCCCCGGAGGTGGCTTCGGCGGAGTTTCCCCCTCCAATCTTCGCTAGATCTGACTCTGTTTGGTGGTGTTTTCGTATCTGGTGTGCTCTGTCTCGAGGACTCCCCGGGGGTCATTATATAGGGATTTTTAGGTCAAGATAACTCAGCGGGCGAAAGAATCGAGGTGATTAGACGGTCGAGGAGGAAACGAGCATGGGTGGCGCGCCCACCTGGGCTAGGCGCGCCACACAGGCTCGTTTGGCCCTCCTGGCCCTCCTAGTGGGATTCTTGTGCTCCAAATGCTTCTCATAGATAAATATCGGCATTTTCAAAAGTGCTGGTCCATTTGACTTCGTATAGGTCCTGAAACATCAAAAACATTAAAAATAGGTTTTTTGCCCTGGCGGGTTATAGCCAAAATAAAGAGGATTATTAGTAAATCCCTCCAAATCAATATAAAATATGGATATAACATTATATATGATGCAAATATATAGAAAAACATGTTAAAAAACTATAAAGTTTATGCATGCATTTTACATGCATTAGCCATACATGTGAATTTTGTACATGGAAAAAAAAGGTGGCCAGGGGTACTTACACTCGTGTTAGGCTGGACCGTGCCTTGTGGTCGACCGAGTGGAGCGCTCAATTCCCATTTGCAAACGTTTTGCCACGTTAATGTTGCAACGTCGGACCATCGGGCACTGTTGGTAAAGCTGACGGAGGAAGGGGCAAACCGTCAAGGCCCTAAACAGCTCCGTTATGAGTCTATGTGGGATCGCCATCCTAAACTAAAGAATGCTATTGCCGATGGCTGTCTCGTGCAAACATTGATACAGTGGAAGATGTGAGGACCAAAATAAATAATCTTGTACTCCTTCCGTCCCAAAATAGATGTCTCAGATTTATCAAAATTTAAATAAATCTAGACACTATTTAATAGTATATAGATTCATCTAAAATTTAAAAAATCTAAGACATCTATTTTAGAACGGAGAGAGTAACTAACTTAGGAAGTTGGGGTATTCACACCTTTGGCAGCGTGCGAAAGGAAATCAAAAGACCCAAATCCTATCTTGATCGTACTAAAAAATCTGCCGGGACGGGTCGGACCTATAGCCACCTGGAGATTAAAGTATATGCCGAACTGATAGAGACGTATCATCGGGAGGATACTATATGTGGAGACAGATGTCGCGGGTGGAATGGTTGTCAGATGTTGACAAAAACTCAAAAAATTTCCACCAGAGGGCAAGCATGAGAAGGAAAAATATTATCAAAGCTCTCACACGTCCGGATGGTCAGTTAACTAATGATCCCACTGAAATGAAATCGATGACCTCTGATTTCTATAAAAAAATTATACACTTGGGAGGGAATCCATGGTGTGGACCAAGTGCTAAGTCATGTGCCTCGGAAGGTTACTATGGAGATGAACGCTTCTTTGCTGGCACAATATAGCCCCGAGGAGGTCAAGTATGCCCTGTTCCAAATGTTTTCCACCAAAGCTCTAGGTCTGGATGGTTTACCGGCTTTCTTCTTACAGAAACACTGGGATGTTTGCGGAGGAGATGTTACACGGGCAGTTCTCATGATCGTCCAAGGTAATGAATCTGCTGAATGTATTAATGATACAATCCTGGTCCTCATCCCAAAGGTCAAAAACTCAACGCTCCTTTCTCAATTCATACCTATCAATTTATGCAATGTTTTCTATAAGAATGCTTTGAAGGTGATGGATAATCGCCTCAAGCTAGTTCTTCTTGATATAATCTCTAAGGAGCAGTATGCATTTGTTTCTGTTAGACTCATAACAGATAATATTATTTCTGTATACGAGTGCTTGCATTTTATGAAGAGGAACAAGTCCAAGAACAATAGCTTTTGTGCTTTAAAGCTTGACATGATGAAGGCTTATGATAGAGTTGAGTGGGATTATCTGGAGGCAATTATGACCAAACTGGGTTTTGCACAATAGTGGATATCTGCGATCATGGGGAAGGTCAAGTCGGTTTCATTATGTGTATTTTTTAATGGAAACAAACTAGAGGGTTTTAAACCAATGAGAGGTATTAGACAAGGTGATCCAATCTCACCCTATTTTTTCTTGTTAGCAGCGGAGGGCCTTTCATGCCTTTAAAAAAATAATGATGTGTCATCGCACCTTGGAGGGATCAAATTGGCTCCATCGGCCCTGCCGGTTAATGATACGTCCAAAACGTATTCTACTTTCTCGAACACTTTGCTATTGTTTCTCCTCTAAACTTGTGTGATTTGGATGCAACTAACACAGACTTACGCTGTTTTCAGCAGGATTACTTTGGTGTCTTGTTTTTTTTGTAGAAAATCAACTATCAGGAAAAATCCCGGAAAATATGCCAAAAATAATATTTCACCAGAAGATCCACGGTGCCAGAAGGAGAGACGGAGAGGGGGCCTTGGGGGCCTAGACCCACCCCAGACGCGGGCCCACCACTGGACGCGCCTGGTGAGGGTGCAGCCTCCCCAGGAACCCCCTCGGCCTCCCTCTGCGCTTATAAGTTGCCTTTCGACCTAAAAAACGAGGCGGGTTCAATAGTTTTCCAAAAAGAGTTCTGCTCCACCACCGCCACCAGAAACCAAGATTCGGATCCAGAAACTCTGTTCTGACACCCTGCCGGGACGGGGAATTTGGAGAGGTTCATCGCCATCGTCATCACCAACGCATCTCCATCAACCACCGATGTTTCCCTCATCCATGACTGAGTAATCCCCCGCTGTAGTCTTGGGGATGGTAGGGTTTGAATGAGTTCTATCATGTAATCGAATAAGATTGTTAGGGCATAGTGCCTAGTTTCTCTTGTGCTATTTGACTTTGTTGCAACTTGTTATGCTTAATGCTTGTCACTAGGGCCCGAGTGCCATGATCTCAGATCTGAACTTATCATTGCATCATTATGATAGTATTGTTTATGATCTTATCTGCAAGTTATGTAAACATATCATTGTCCGGATCCAATGGCCCCAAAGTGACAATAATTGGGACAACCGGAGGGGATGGCTGTGGTGTGAGGATCACATGTGTTCACGGAGTGTTAATGCTTTGCTCCGGTGCTCTATTAAAAGGAGCACCTTAATTGCCAGTAGTTCCCTAGAGGCCCCGCTGCCATGGGCTGGCTGGACAGAAGATGTTGTGCAAGTTCTCATTGCGAGAACATATGACTATATTTGGATCACATGCCTAAGATTGTTTAGTACTTGGATGCTTGTTATTATTTATCTGCAATGCCCTAGATCTTAAAGTTACATGTTTAGACTCGTCCATGCAACGCCCGTCCATCCATCCCTATGCCTACCGCACTCGAATCCTACTATTAATGTTACTATTCCTATTGCTACTATTCACTGTTGCTGTTACTGCTGCTATTGCTACTACCAAACTGTTGCTACTGATAAACTTCTGTGAGCAAGAACTATTTCCAGGTGCAGCTTAACTGACAACTCAGTTGTTAAGGCTTGCAAGTATTCTTTGACTCCCCTTGTGTCGAATCAATAAATTGAGTAATACTACCCGCGAAGACTGTTGCGATCCCCTACACTTGTGGGTCATCAAGACTATTTTCTGGCACTGTTGTCGGGGAGCATAGCTTTATTTGTAAGTCCACTTGGATCTATTATTGTTCACTGCTACTCCTTTCATCATGGGGAAGACTCGTGATGGAAAGTTCCCTATTTTACCATCCACTACAAGAAGAGGTACTGTCCTAAACACCTCTGCTGCTCTTGATTCACCGTCTGTTTTAAGTAAGCTTGTCACACCACCACCACATGCTCATGCTACACGCACTGCTACTACTGCTGATTCTGAAACTGCTTTTGATACTCATGATGTTACTTCTACTTTGCTTGATGCGAGTGGTTCATTAGGTCCTTTTCTAGATGCTGCTATGGCTAGTCTAGGAAATACCGAAATTCCTAGTGAAGACACTGTTACACCTGTTAGCTCACCTGAGTCTAGTGAGAGTTATGATATTAATGATGGTTACATTGATCTCACTGATGATTTTTTGAAGAGTGCCGAAACACACATGGTACTAGTGCTATTAAGAGTCTCCTTGCTAGACGCACCATTATGCCTAAGTTGTCCTCTGATCCTAAGTTTGCTACTTCTCCCATAGACATTAAAGATAAAGATTATGATTTCTCTCTTGATTTATCTTATCTAGATATTGTTGAGAAAGAACCTTTCTGTGGGACTGAAAATGAGAGTGTTGTGGCTCATATGAATGAGCTTTCTACTATGAGTGCTTTATTCTCTGATGATTTTAAGATACGCAAGTACTTTGTTGCTAAGATCTTCCCTTTTTCACTAAAAGGAGAAGCTAGGGCTTGATTTAATAGATTACCTCCTGGTTCCATTGATAGCCCTGATTGCTTGATTGCTTATTTCTTTCAGAAATATTTTCCTCCGAGTGCTATACATGCTGCTTTGCAGAGACTTTTTTATTTTAAACAGGGAAAAGAAGAGAAATTGCCTGAGTCATGGACAAGGTTCTGTGCCTTCATTCATGCATATCCTGGATGTCCATTACCTAAGAATGAGTTGCTTGATATTTACTATAATGGACTAACTGATGATTCTAGGACCTACCTAGATAGCTTTGCTGATTGTGTTTTCAGGAAAAGAACTCCTACAGATGCTGAAAAATTAATGGCTAAGATAAGCAAGAATTATGATGATTGGAATTTAACTGAGCTGAATACACCTGAGCCTATTACTCCTGAACCAGATGTTCCTGAACCAATTCCAACACCAACACCAAAGAAAAGAGGAATTATTGCATTAAATAATGAAGTGATGAAGGAAGCTAAGAAGTGTCTAAAGGAGAAAGGTATTAGAGCTGAAGATGTGAAGAATCTACCTCCTATAGAAGAATTATGTAAGCCAATTCTCCACTCATCTACTATTGAGGTACACTCTCTCCAACACTTTGATGAAGGTGATATTCCCTATAGTAAGCCTCCTGATCAATGCTTAGAGGAACTTGACATTTTTATTGTTAAGCAAGGTAATTTTAATAAACAAGTTCAGAATCATTTATTGGAAAACTCTAGAGCTATCAATGAGTTGAAAGATACTGTGGAAAGAACTTCTAATGATATTAAAATGCTTTGTAAACACTTTCAAATGGTTCAAACTCAACTTGATCAACTTGCTAAGGTACAAAAGGATATGCTAGTTAATGCTTCAGGAGATAAACATGCATATGGAATTAGAACTAGGAGTGGTATGGCTACTCAAGACCCTTTATATCCTGAAGGACACCCTAAAATAATTGAGCCAGATTCCCAACAAGTAGATAGTGGTAGTCCTCGTAAGAGAAAGAAAAAGAAACATAAGATAGTTGAGGAACCACTTGAACCTGCTGTAGATCCTAATAGTATATTTGTCTCTGATGCTGAAACTAAGATTGGTAATGATAAAAATGATGCTCCTGATAATGAGGAAGTTGAGGAAGAACCTGAGAAACACACTAAGAACACCAGGTACACTAAGGAAGATTTTATTGCTAATAAACATGGTAAAGAGAGAGAACCTTGGGTGCAGAAACCTGTGCCTTTTCCAGGTAAGAAACACAAATCAAAGGAGGAAGAACACTACAACAAGTTTTGTGAGTGGATGAAATCTTTATTCTTGCAAATTCCTTTGACTGATGCTATTAAGTTGCCTCCTTATTCAAAGTATATGAAGGATATTGTCTCTAATAAAAGGAAGATTCCCAATGAGGAGATTTCTACTTTGCTTGCTAATTACTCCTTCAATGGTAAGGTTCCAAAGAAACTTGGTGATCCAGGTATACCAACTATTCCTTGCTCTATTAAGAATAATTATGTTAGAACTGCTTTATGTGATTTGGGAGCTAGAGTTAGTGTTATTCCTTTTTCTCTCTATAAGTGACTCTAGCTAAAAAAGTTGATACCAACTGATATATCTTTACAAATGGCTGATAAGTCAACTACTGTTCCTGTTGGTATATTGAGGATGTTCCTGTTCAAGTAGCTCATAATTGCATGGTCTTAACTGATTTTGTTGTGCTTGAAATGCCTGAAGATGATAATATGTCTATTATTCTTGGGAGACCTTTTCTTAATACTGCAGGTGTTGTCATCAATTGTAACCAAGGAAAAGTATCATTCAATATTAATGACAAAGAGCACACTGTCTATTTCCCCAAGAAGGTTGTTAAGAGCTATTGCCTGAATTTCATTGAAAATATTGAGAGCATCAAGGTTGGAGAAATATATTGTCCCATTCCACAAGAAAATTTTGAAACTATTATGATTGGGACCATTACTATCAAGCTTGAGGTAACATAATCACTTGGTGGAATACAAAGTTTTGCTTCATATAAGATTGTTTTTATAACAAGACTTGATCAACCTTGTTAACAAAAGGATTTTAATGAACAAAATAATGTTTTCACTGTGGTTATTCTTTCTTTCTTTTACTCTTCTCCTTCCTAGTCCTTGCTTTAGCTTTAGTTTTGCTAGTTGTTTGCTTGTTTGAGTTTCTTAGAGCTCCTATAGTTTGGTTCTTGTTTGCTTTTGCTTCTTCTGAAAAAACTGTTTCTGCGAGAAAATCAATTTTCATACCCTGAAAATTGGCCAAAAATAAAGTTTTCCGAAAAATCCCAGAAAATTCAAAATAAATTTTTCCTCGAAAAAAGGGGCAGAGAGGTACCTGAAGTGACCCAGGTGAAAGGATACGGATGTCGCCTAGAGGGGGGTGAATAGGCGATTAAAAATTTTCCTAGAGTGGCTCAACAAAGGCGGAATAAAACTAACATTTACTTTGTTAAGCACAAAACCTAGAACAATCTAGGGTTCACCTATGTGCACCAACAACTTATGCTAAGCAAGACAAACAACTATGTGATAGCAAGATATATACTTCAAGCACGAAGGCTATCACAAAGTAAAGTGCATAAGTAAGAGCTCGGGTATAGAGATAACGAGGCAGCGAGACGATGATATTTTACCGAGTTCCTCCCAACATGGAGTACGTCTCGTTTGGAGAGGGGGTGGTATCAAACCACCAAAGCCACAAAAGGCCTCCCTTATTCTCTGGTGAATCTCACCCCAACGGGATCGATCCACACTTCCACTATCGGGGCACTTGTCGGTGGCAATCGGAACCTGTCACAAGGTTAGGGCACTTCTCCACAACTTAATTGGAGGCTCCCAACAAACGCCACAAAGGCCACAAGGTTGGGGCACTTCTCCACAACTTAATTGGAGGCTCCCAAAAAATGCCACCAAGTCCTCAACCTGCAACACAACAAACCGTCTAGGATTCCAAGAACCCAATAGTAAAAAGCTTCTCAACTTTTACTCACCAAATCCTCCGAAGAGAACTCAAACCGATGCACCGAATGCAAATGGCAAGAACACCACAAAGGTGTTCAAATCCTTCTCTCCCAAATTCCACCAAAGCTATAAAAGCTTATGGGGGAATAAGAGAGGAAGAACAATGGAGGAAATCCACAAAAGACTCCAAGATCTAGATCCCAATATGTTCCCCTCACTTACACGAGAGATTGATTGGTGGGATTGTAGATCTAGATCTCCTATTTCAAATCCCTCAAGAATATAAAAGAATCATAGGAGGGATTGAGAGAAAGCAAGCTCAAGAAGGTCAACAATGGAGGGGAAAACTTGCAAGAATGGTTGAGGAACCATTGGGGAAGAAGGCCCCTTATATAGGTCCCTCCAAAATCCAACCGTTGCAGCCCAAAAACGCGATTCCCGGTACTACCGGACTTTTTCCCGGTACTACCGGACTTTCCCGGCACTACCGGACATTTCAAGGGGTTCCTGGGATCCAAACGCATTTTTCTCTGCGCTCCCCGGTACCAAAATGCGGTACTACCGGACCCCGGTACTACCGGATCCTGGTCCGGTACTACCGGTCATCACATAACGAAAACAACCATATCTTTTGCATCCGGAATCCGATTTCGATGATCTTAGGCTCGTTTCGAAGAGGACAACAACCTCTACAAGATCATGCAAAGAAAAATCATAGTCCAGCAAGGGGGGATAGATCCAAATGGCGAAGTAAAAAACCTTCTGCCGTGCTAGGTACTAAAATGCGGTACTACCGCTTTTTGGTACCTAGCCCGACAGTGGCTTTTGGAAACTTGTCAAAAACCTTCTGCCGTGCTAGGTACTAAAATGCGGTACTACCGCATTTTGGTACCTAGGAGGGAAGTGGCATTTGGCAACTTGCCAAAACCTACTGCCGCGCCAGGTACTAAAATGCGTTACTACCGCATTTTGGTAGCTAGGAAAATTCAAACCTCTATAACTTTTGATTGGTAACTCCGATCGACCTGATTCCAATTGCGTTGGAAAAAGGATGACATGAGCTACCCTATGAAAGTTGAAAATATTGGTTATCACCAAGTGAGAATGTATCATGTATAATAATGTGAGATACCTCACTTGGTGAGAAACCGAAAAGCCGCCAAGATCAAAATCGCAACAAGATACAAACGAAAGATCCGATTTTGATGAACAAGAGCTTGTTATGGAGATTACCACAAGCTCTATATCCTCACATGGATAAGACCAAATAACAACCAAATATGATGATGCAAATATGCAAAGGTTTGAGCTCTCTCTGAATGAAGTGAACGAGTTACTCATTCGAGAGCCCCTCTTGATAGTACGGCTATCTATCCTAAACCCGGTCTCCTACTAACAATATGAGACCGGCAAAAAGGAAAACCTATCAAGATTATACCTTTGCCTTGAGAATTCCACTTGAGATTGATGTAGACGATCTTGCCCTTCTAAAGATGTAACGCCTTTCTTAATTCCTCATCATCGATCCATGATCACCGAGAATGGCAAGCATCAAACATGAGATCTTCTATAGATGGTGCATTTTGAGCTTGCACAACACATCTTCTTCTCATTTCATCGACCTTGAAGCCAACACATGCTCCAAGCGATGCTAATGGACAAATCCTACAAGTATAACTTAATACACACATTAGTCCATAAAGATTTTCATTAATTACCAAAACCACACATGGGGTCCCACATGTTCTTTCAATCTCCCCCATTTTGGTAATTGATAACAATCCCTTTAAGAGGGTTTATATAAGGAATCTTAATGAACAAAATGGTAACACCAATATCAAATACTACATAAGTATGTTATATTGGTACCACCACCATATATAGAGCAAACTCCCCCACAATCTAGGCATGTGTGATGAACTTGAATTTCATTGCATATATTGCCAATCATTATTATTGGTGGAGTTTCCTCTATATATACCACATGCTAAGCAAAAACAAATATGCAAGAGCATGAAAGGCAAATGCTTATAAACAAACTCAAAGCATAAAACATTTCCCTTAAACCCTCTAAAACTTCTCCCCCATTGGCATCGATTGCCAAAATGGGTGACAAGTTGTAGAAGGCAAATATAGTAATATTTCCTCCAAAGATGTGCATTCGCACATATCCAATGATGAATACTTGGGAGGGATTAGAACTATATCGAGGACCCTAAGATTGCCAAAGGAATAAAATAAAATGACGCATCACAAATGACGCAAGCAATCACAAGATCCGACAAACCAATTTGAAAACAACAAATAAGTCCAAATGGAAACAACAAGATATTTTGATACGAGTAGATGAGTGTTTTAAATAACAAATTGAGAAGCTCCCCAAGATTTGTGCAAACTTTAAAATAGTTGCATTTCAATACAAATTGCAAAAATATGGGATCCTCGCTCCCCCAAAAGCATTTAAAACACATCAAATGAAAGATCAAATAAATGCTTAAATAAAATAGAGAAGTTCCCCAAGATTTGTGCACACTTTAGAATCGTTGTATTTCAATAAAAAAAATGCACAAATATGGAATCCTCACTTCTCCATAAACATTTAAGGCACAATAAATGAGAAATAAGACAAATGAGCATTATTAAATGAATTATATGAGCTCCCCAAAGATAATGCACCAATTATGATAATTGTATTTGGGAACAAGGTGCATAATCATGGAATCCTCACTCATCCAAGTTTATTTAACAATGTAAGGCATGAGAGAACAAATATGAGTGCCCAAATATGAAAACAAGAGGAACTAACACTCATAGGAAATTAAATTTGGAAGCCACTAAAGAATCAAAAGGAATAGAAAGGTGGTCTCCAAGGATAAAAAATCAACTAAAATTATCTTCTCATATGTGTATATGTCTATAAGTGGAAAACATCACAGAGACATATGCCAACAAAGAAATATGCACACATAAAGAAGATATACAAGAAGGCATATGAAAAGCAAAAATGAAGTCATAATATATACCAATAAGATTTTTTGCTTCAAAGCATGGCCAAAGGCTCAAATCTATCTTATTGTACATTAATGAACTTCAAACACCAACACACTACATATATTACAACTATCACCAAGGGAAAAAGGAGAAAGTTGGAATATATGGAGAAAGGCAACAAGTATCATTAAAACTAGCAAAATCTCACTATTGCACATGAGAGAAGTTGAGGAAAGGATGGGCAATAAAATTGATAGATTGACATATTTGGGATTGGTGGATCATATGCATGATTTTGTATAGTCCCAAATAAATGCACTCATCTCAACTTATACACATTTACAATAGAGAGTTCTCTTAAAACCAAGGCTAGAACCACACAAATACAACTACAACAATTCATGCCAAGATGCAACCTACAAAAGGTTGGAAGCAAGATAAATATGCATGAGAAAGAGATACTTGTTACCGAGATATAATTGGTAGGATGTAGAGGATATGAATTCATTGATCATCCTATAGCTTACCTCCAATTTTCATTAATGCACCACTTCTTCAAGATTTGAGAGACAAGCATCTAATATATCTCCAATGTACCTAAACACATTTAAGTACAAAATGGTCCCCAACCTTATTGGGTCCAAAGTAGTTAGTGCAACTACAATACATAGGAGAGACTCCACATAAATATGTGCATATTAATATGAAATTGAATTTCATACACAACTTAGTCAAGGAATTGGTGGAGTTTCCCTTATATATTGGATCAAAGAAAGCAAGCATGCCATAATATAAACATATAGTAAATATGCATGCATAAAGCTTTCAAGAACCAAAAAGGAGATACAATTTGAACAAAAATACCAAGTAAATCGAGATTGCACACACAAGAGTGTGACATGACAAACGATGTCCAAATTGTATCAAAGAACCAATTCAACACATGAAAGATCACAAGTTCAACAAATGAACTAGGCAAAAGCCAAAGAGCAAAAGATATATGAAAACACAAATGCTCAAGGATTTATATCATTCTAAAATTGGACAAAACATGAAACAAGGAATGAGACAAAACCAACTCCCAAAAAGAGCAAGGTTCCAACAAGAAACCAAACTCCCCAAGCTTTTCATGATGGCACAAAATACCAAAACGAAAAGATTGAGCATCCAAGCACATAAAACTCAATATGGATCAAACAAAGAAGCATAAAAGGATTGTTCTAGATAATATAGAAGAGATCACCCATAAGTAGTACATTATATAGAATTTTTGGTTTTGAATGCAAAATGCACACAAATGAGATCATCACTACTACCTACATTAAATAAAACACAAGAGGATACCAATAAAAATAAAAGGATCCAAAAGTAGTAAGGAATACATGGGAGCACACAATACATTTACTTGTCCAAAGATAGAATAATATTAAGCAAAGGCAAAGTAAACATGATCAATAAATTCTACCATAATTTAGTACTCATTGTCCAAGGACAAGAAATATTGGGAATAATTTTCCCAAGGTAGCTTGCATGGATATCCAAGATCATAGTCACAACAAGAAGCATATAACAAAATATAAGAATTAAGCTTGATGCTTCGAAAGAGATTCTTGATAGCTTCCAATAGTCACACAATCACTAGTGATTAGAGTAACTTGAATGAAATGGTTTCCATGAGGATATAGATATCTAAATATGAGGAAACACATACCAAGAAAGACTCTCACATACAAGATCCAAAATATGAGCAATAAAGGCATTCAAGCAAATTGGAACTTGTATGAGCAAATGTGTCACGTAGGAGCTAGATAATTATCAATATCAATTCTAAGTGACACAACCTCGAATGTTCACATTTTCTAGGATTGTAATACGCACTAAGCATATGACTCCCCCATCATGTGATACTACCATAAAATCAACACGAGTCAAAAAGATACAAATAAAGATAATTAATGGACATTATAAAACTTAAATTTCTCATGAGAATTATACCACATAGAGACTAGACAATAATCCTATATAAATACTAGGTGGTATTCCTCATGTACACACATTTTTAGGATTGTGGAATGCCCAAGCATAACACTCCCCCAAAATGGGATAATCCATTAATCTCTCACAAGAGCCAAATAAGATACCAAATATAACCAAGTAAGGCTCAAACACAAGAAACACACATACATGGAGTGCCACCTAATCATACAAAAATATGCTCGATACCTCAAGATAATTAAGTGGAAAGCACAACATGTATAAAAGCATGGAAGATACAAAACCAACACATGCACAAGGGGGCGAGTAACTTTCAATGAAATGATTTAAGCATATGTTACCGCAAGGAGGAACATTGGAAATATAATAGGATCAATATAATCCACATGACTTGGCTTGACAAATATAATAATGAAGATCCCTCAATTCTTCATGATGTAGCCGAGTCTCCAAAGCCCTCCAAAAACACCTAATGATCAAGTTTTGGCTTGTTGGTCCCCAACCAAGTTGGGTCCTAAGAGGTTAGTCACAATAGGCTTGGCAACCCAAATGGCTCTTTTCTTGACACCACATTGGGCACCAACAAACTTGGCAAACACATTGCCAACCTCATCCTTACAAAGAGAATAAGCATCATCAATAATGATAGGGTTGGATGAGGAGATACCAATAATGCATGAGGAAGAAATGTGCCCCTTTGCACGACATATGTAGCAAGTTCTTCTCTTGCCATCTTTATTATTAGGTGAAGCCACGACTCGAGGAAGAGCTCGAGTAGTCCTCTTAGGAAGAGGCCTGTCGATGACTTGAGGTGGAGCTTGAGGCCGCTTCACTTGTTGCTTCACACTAAGAGGCTTTTTCTTCAATGGGCAAGATCTAACATGGTGCCCTTCTTCCTTGCACTTGAAGCAAACAATGTTGGCCGGATTATTGACTTGATCTTGGCCATTCTTCTTGTTGTCCTTGTGCTTCAACTTGATAGTGGACTTGTTCTTGACATTGGAGTTGAATCCAAGCCCACTCTTGTCATTGGGGGATTTTTGCACACTCAAGATTTTGTTGAGTGTGGCCTTCCCTTGATGACCCTTTTTCCAGTCATTCTTCAAAGAAGTGACTTGAGCCTTGAGCTCTTTGATTTCCTCTATATGGTTAGTTTCAACAAAAGTACTAGAGGAAGTAGGTGCTACATTGTTAGAGCAACAAGGCACGGAATGTAATTCATCGCGAGATATAGCATGGTTGTGAGAGGATGAATTACAAGGAGTAGCACATGGCAATATAACATTTGGAGTAGATGGAGTGCTAATGTCCACATGAGGCCCACTAGATGTTACCTTTGACATGATGGCCTCATGAGCCAACTTTAGCCTACCATGGGAGACTAGGAGATCCTCATGCGAACTTGAGAGCTTAACATGGCTTTCTTCTAATTTCCCATAGTTGCTAGTTAGCAAAGCAAGTTGAGCCTTTAGCTCAACATTCTCCTTAAAAATAGATGCTTCACAAGAAATAGAGTTAGTAGCACAAGCATCATCATTATTAGTAAGAGGTGAGGGCAACTTGGCAAGCTCTTTTGAATATGAAGCTTTAAGTTGCTCATGTGACTCGGTGAGTTTGATGAGCTCACCCTTTATGACCCTAGAGACATTTTTGAGGTGCTCAAAATCCTCAAGGAGTTTAGCATAAGCAACTTGAGTCTCATCATTTTTACTTTTGATATCACTTGCCACCTCAAGATCTCTATCATGAGATTCCTTTACTCTAGACATCTCTAAAGCAAAGGTCTCCTCAAGAGATTCCTTAATGGTTTGTTCCTCTTCAAGAGCTTTATTTAGGTTTGCAATTATATTAGCATACTCACGCTCAAGACTACACACTTTATCAAAGTTGTTATCATGCACCTCAATTTGTGTTTCTAACTTATCAATATGTTATTTGCTCTTAATATCAAAGTCCAAGATTTCAACAAAGTTAGAGCAAGCAATATCATTTTTAAAAAGGGCATGATAAACAATCTCACCCTTTTCATATAAATCATCAATATCAAGCCCTTATTCCATCTTATCCACATCCTCCTCATCACAAGGGGTAATGGGTTCCAAAGTAGGAGTTACCTTTGAATCCCTAGCCATAAGGCATAGGTGGGTACCGGAAGAAGGTGAAGATGAGATTGCATTTGTGGTTTTATTCAAAACCTTATCTTGGCCCACAGAATCTTCGGTTTCCTCTACATGGTTAGCAACACAAGCACTAGAGGAAATAGAAGCATTTTTATCATGGCAAAAAGACAACACAAGCATATCATCATGAGATTTATTCAAGTCATTTCTACATGATATGCAAGGACTATTAACACAAGCATGTAAGAAGTTTGTAGTGCTAGAAGTGTTAAAGTCCAAAGATAGATCATTGCAACTAGATAGAGATGAGGGATTACAAATAGTAAGCACACTATCCAAATTGCAATTTCTATCACCACTCACCATATCATTACCTAGTGAAAAGTCACATGTTGGTGAAGTGGTAGAGGATAAGAACTCATCTCGACCGGAAGTGGAAGCAACACAATCATCCTCAATAATGTTGGACACAACATATTTATCTTGAAGTTTTGTCCATAACTCATGAGCGCTCCAAAAAGGAATGATTGAAGAGGTAACTACATAGCTCAAAGCATTAACAAGCACATTAGAAACTTGAGCATCGAGATATAAGTTTTTCTCATCCTCACAAGATAGATTTTTCAAATCCATAGGAGGAGAAAAACCTATATCTACAATATGCTCCAAATTTGGGTCCATGTCCCGTAAATGAATAAGCATACTAGTTTTACATATATCATAATTTGTGCCATCAAATATGAACATGTCATTGTGCACTAATCCCCTAGCCGACATCTTTACTCTCAAGGCGGTGAAGCCTAAAATGAGAGACCGGGCTCTGATACCAATTGAAAGGATACGAATGTCGCCTAGAGGGGGGTGAATAGGCGATTAAAACTTTTCCTAGAGTGGCTCAACAAAGGCGGAATAAAACTAACATTTACTTTGTTAAGCACAAAACCTAGAACAATCTAGGGTTCACCTATGTGCACCAACAACTTATGCTAAGCAAGACAAACAACTATGTGATAGCAAGATATATACTTCAAGCACGAAGGCTATCACAAAGTAAAGTGCATAAGTAAGAGCTCGGGTATAGAGATAACCGAGGCACGCGGGGACGACGATATTTTACCGAGTTCCTCCCAACATGGAGTACGTCTCGTTTGGAGAGGGGGTGGTATCAAACCACCAACGCCACAAAAGGCCTCCCTTATTCTCCGGTGAATCTCACCCCAACGGGATCGATCCACACTTCCACTATCGGGGCACTTGTCAGTGGCAATCGGAACCTGTCACAAGGTTGGGGCACTTCTCCACAACTTAATTGGAGGCTCCCAACAAACGCCACAAAGGCCACAAGGTTGGGGCACTTCTCCACAACTTAATTGGAGGCTCCCAACAAATGCCACCAAGGCCTCAACCTGCAACACAAACAAACCGTTTAGGGATCCAAGAACCCAAGAGTAAAAAGCTTCTCAACTTTTACTCACCAAATCCTCCAAAGAGAACTCAAATTGATGCACCGAATGCAAATGGCAAGAACACCACAAAGGTGTTCAAATCCTTCTCTCCCAAATTCCACCAAAGCTACAAAAGCTTATGGGGGAATAAGAGAGGAAGAACAATGGAGGAAATCCACAAAATACTCCAAGATCTAGATCCCAATATGTTTCCCTCACTTAGAGGAGAGATTGATTGGTGGGATTATAGATCTAGATCTCCTCTTTCAAATCCCTCAAGAATATGCAAGAATCATAGGAGGGATTGAGAGAAAGCAAGATCAAGAAGGTCAACAATGGAGGGGAAAACTTGCAAGAATGGTTGAGGAATCATTGGGGAAGAAGGCCCCTTATATAGGTCCCTCCAAAATCCAACCGTTGCAGCCCAAAAACGCGATTCCCGGTACTACCAGACTTTTTCCGGTACTACCGGACTTTCCCGGCACTACCGGACATTTCCTGGGGTTCCTGGGGCTCCAAACGCATTTTTCTCTGCGCTCCCCGGTACCAAAATGCAGTACTACCGGACCCCGGTACTACCGGATCCTGGTCCGGTACTATCGGTCATCACATAACGAAAACAACCATAACTTTTGCATCCGGACTCCAATTTCGATGATCTTGGGCTCGTTTCGAAGAAGACAACAACCTCTACAAGATCATGCAAAGAAACATCATAGTACAGCAAGGTAGGATAGATCCAAATGACTAAGTAAAAAACCTTCTGCCGTGCTAGGTACTAAAATGCGGTACTACCGCTTTTTGGTACCTAGCCCGGAAGTGGCTTTTGGAAACTTGTCAAAAACCTTCTGCCGTGCTAGGTACTAATATGCGGTACTACCGCATTTTGGTACCTAGGAGGGCAGTGGCATTTGGCAACTTGCCAAAACCTACTGCCGCGCCAGGTACTAAAATGCGGTACTACCGCATTTTGGTACCTAGGAAAATTCAAACCTCTATAACTTTTGATTGGTAACTCCAATCAACCTGATTCCAATTGCGTTGGAAAAAAGACGACATGAGCTACCCTATGAAAGGTGAAAATATTGGTTATCACCAAGTGAGAATGTATCATGTATAATAATGTGAGATGCCTCACTTGTTGAGAAACCGAAAAGCCGCCAAGATCAAAATCGCAACAAGATACAAATGGAAGATCCGATTTTGATGAACAAGAGCTTGTTATGGAGATTACCACATGCTCTATATCCTCACATGGATAATACCAAATACCAACCAAATATGATGATGCAAATATGCAAAGGTTTGATCTCTCTCCGAATGAAGTGAACGAGTTACTCATTCGAGAGCCCCTCTTGATAGTACAGCTATCTATCCTAAACCCGGTCTCCTACTAACAATATGAGACCGGCAAAAGGGAAAACCTATCAAGATTATACCTTTGCCTTGAGCATTCCACTTGAGCTTGATGTAGACGATCTTGCCCTTCTGAAGATGTAACGCCTTCCTTAATTCCTCATCATCGATCCATGATCACCGAGAATGGCAAGCATCAAACATGAGATCTTCTATAGATGGTGCATTTTGAGCTTGCACACCACATCTTCTTCTCATTTCATCGACCTTGAAGCCAACACATGCTCCAAGCGATGCTAATGAAAAAATCCTACAAGTATAACTTAATACACACATTAGTCCATAAAGATTGTCATTAATTACCAAAACCACACATGGGGGCCCACATGTTCTTTCACCAGGGGGCCACGCCAGGTCCCCACACCCATGGTAGGCGTGGCCTACTAGGAGGTGGCGCCTGGGGGGGTCTGGCCCACCTGGGCCCCTCCAGTTTGCCTCCTTAAAGCCACCTTCCTTCTCTCTCCCGAAAAACACCGGAAAACTTGCTAAAGCTCAAGTTCTTGATATTCCTCCTCGCGATTTTCGATCTCCTTGTTCAGCCCATCTCAAGTGCTGATTTTTGGAGGGATTGCTCCTTGGTATGTGCCTCCTCCACTTGTCCAATTAGATTTGTGATTGGTAGATTATATCTTGAGTATTTTGCTGCTATAGGTGTTAGGTTGTTTGAGCTTGCATGCTTGTTCTATGCTTATAAACTTTATTTTGATGCATGTGAAGTCCTCTAGAAAGTTCCTATAGTAGTTGCTCATCATTTATCAACTTAGAAATCACTTGGTTTGATGGTTGTTTAAAATTTCAGAAAAGGGAAGTCATGGACCACCATACATTTGGTGATATATTTGAGAGTGATGCACCAAGAAGAGCAAGGCTTACAAGGTCATCTACTAGCTCTAGACCCTCATACAATGAGGATCTCATCACTCCGCGATTTGGTGATGAGAGAGATGAAGGGGATGCGCACCCCTCCGCCTTTCCTTGCCAAACTTTCTTGCGAGCTGCTGGGATTCTTAATGATTTCATGACCTTGGTACAAAGGGCTGGACTAACAAGTTACATGCAGGATGAGAGTGCACAATATGCTTTGCTCACTAAAACATTTGTGGAGAGTTTCTCCTTTACTAATAGTATGTTCACGCCTTGTGTGTCCTTTAAGATTTATGGCAGGGCTCATTCTATGACATTGAAGAAATTTTGCAAGGCTCTGGGACTTGGTACAAATGGATCATCAAAGAAGATTATAGGTCTACCCGCTGATTTGTTAGAGATTTACCGAGGAATAACCAATGATGATGATCGTAGAGCTCAGAGAGGGAAGATAAAGAACATTCAACTTCCAGCCATCAGGTACTTTGCCTACTATATTGCCACCAGTTTTCTTGGTAGGGAGAACACTAGTAATATCTCCAACTATCATTTGGCCTTCTTAGCTGTTGCGCTTAACAATGAGGATAAGTATAATCTTGGTTCTCTCATTGCTCGTCGTTTAGCTGCCAAGGGACCCATTTATGGGGGAACTATTGCTACTCGTATTGCTGCTGCCTTGAATATTGTTGTTGATCCACATGATATAGTTTTGACTCCTCAGAGGCTTGATCTTGCTACTATGAAGGCACACCATTTTGTCACCACTAGCTCTACCCTTGAGAACTTGGTTTATAGAATGCTGTTTACTGACGGGGAAGAGAGAGATATCCCTCTACCCCAAACCACTTTGCTCAGTATTTCTTAGGGACCTTTGTCACGCTCCAAGGTGGAGATGGATGAAACGTTGTGCTCTCTTAACTTCCACGGGCACTATCAGGAGGAAGCACCATCATACGACCCCTTTGTGCATTACACGTAGGAGGCCTCGAGCTCATACCAGGACGAGGGAGCTTCCTCGACATACTACGGAGGTGCATCCTCTTGTACACCATCGGATTGAGCCCTACTTAGGCCAAAAGCCTAAGCTTGGTGGGAGGTATACCGACATCACACTCATATATATATCATGTTCGGTCGGTTCTTGGTATATCCATTGTTTTTGCTTTCTTTTTGGTTCTTGTTGCTTCTTTCTCAAAAACACAAACATACCAAAAATATTTTCGTTGTTTCTCTTGGTTTGTTTCTTTGTTTCTTTGCTTTGGTTTGCCTTAAAAGAAAAATCCAAAAATATTTTTCTTTGTTTATTTCTTTTGCTTTGCTTTGTTTGCTTCTTGTTTGGTTTGTTTCTCTTTGTTTGCTTGTTTCTCAAAAATCAAAAACACCAAAAATATTTGTTGTTCTTCTTTGGTTTTGTGAGTTCTTTGTAGGGTTCAGCCGTTCTCGGTGGATTTTGGTTTCATGTTATCATTCAAGTCACACAAGTGAAGAGCAATAATGAAGATTAAGACAACTCGAGGAGTGGTAAGAGGCTGGTAATGAACTCTATTTGTTTCATTTTTGTACATATACTCATCATAGTGAGCACGCTTAGCCTATTTGTGTAAGGTGTATGTCATTATGGATGCTTAGTAGTTCTTGCTTGTCTATGATTAGCTCTAGCTTGCTAATAGTTTGTAGCATGTCATATGAATATTTGCTTGCATTGTTTTATTCATACTTTGGTATGATATTGTGGTATCCTCCTCTGACTGTTCATGTGAATCGACTTGGCACATGCTAACGCATGCACATGACTAATTAATAGTCAATAAGCCTCGATGATTTATTTTGCCTCGAAGTTCTTGTATCACTTTCATGCCATAATTAGTCATGTTTTGTTGCAAGCATGATTATGACAGCTATTGCTCTCTCGTTTGTCGCTCCCTCTCTATTGCTAGCCTTCACTTGCACTGAGTATGTGCTCTGTGTGCTTCCAACTCCCCAAAATCAATGTTGCCAGTTGTGTCCACCATACCTACCTATTGGCATCATTTGCTATTTTAGTGCATATTCTATATGCCGTGTTTTCTTCCAAAATAAAATGTTTGTCTGTGTTGAGAAAGCTAGTTAGTAAAGCTCTCACGAACTTGATGGCACACTTTATTCTGTGCACTTAATAATCCTGAACCATTATGACTAGTCCATGAAAGTTATATTCCTGCAAATTATATGCTGGGAGTCAGCAGAACTGTGCTGTCACGAGGAACGCTTTCAACACCTTTTAGATATATTCATATCTAGTTGATACGTTTGCGGATGTCAACGATGTGAAATGAAAGGGGGACTTGTGAGTCCATTCAGTTTGTATTCTGTGTTAGAGAAACGCCTGGGCCGCTAGCCTAAGCCATGCCTAATCATGGTGGAAACTTGCAGAATCGCCATAGTGAGTCATCTATGAAGCATCCTCAATAAAAACTATGCATATAGTAAATAAAAAGATTGCTGAGATGCTCATTGTATGATTGCCTTGTTATTTTGGTTATGGGAAAGCTCCTGTACCATATGTAAGGGGTACCCCGTTGGCGGTTCTCGATGATATGCAAATACTTATAATGACAAGAACTTGCCTGGACCCAAAGTTGAGTAGTATGCGGAGTGGCCCTCGCACTCAAGGGACTTGGGATTTCCAGTCTATGGTCTGTCAAGCATATAATTCAGAGTGGACGTCACTTTCACCTTAACCACATAAAGATGCTTATGATAGGGGCAATGAGAGCTCAAAGCTAAAGAGTGACTTCATTTCAGCATTTGGAAGCCTTTCAAACCTTTCAAAACCGTTTTCACAACCTTGTTGAGTCACCACTTATTCTATGAGCACCTTCTTGAGAGCATAGTTGTCATTCTTGTGTTTGTCTCAAAACTTGGTTAATTATGTCATGACTTTGATGCTTGTATCTCTGATATCTTTATCTCTAGTCTTCATGTGAACTTCAGAGGTGCCTTGGCATTTATATTGTGCTCTCCAAACAAAGCCAAGTGAGATACCACTTTATCATACCTTATTATGAGCATTGCAATGTTGCTTATTTTTATGTTTCATGCTACTTATTATTCTTGAGTTGGTTTCTCTTCATAGATTTCAATGACTATTGAGTAGACTTAGTTGCATACTTCTTATTACGAATTGTCTAAGCATCTACTCCTGTGCTGAGAATATTTACATCATATGAAGCAATGTGTTCGTGAAAGTTCTTTTATCGCACTCAGTTTTCAACTGAATTGCTTGAGGACAAGCAATAAGCTAAGCTTGGGGGAGTTGATACGTCCAAAACGTATCTACTTTCTCGAACACTTTGCTATTGTTTCTCCTCTAAACTTGTGTGATTTGGATGCAACTAACACAGACTAACGATGTTTTCAACAGAATTACTTTGGTGCTTGTTTTTGTGCAGAAAATCAACTGCGAGGAAAAATCCCAAAAAATATGCCAAAAATAATATTTCACCAGAAGATCCACGGATCTAGAAGGAGAGACGGAGAGGGGGCCTGGGGGGCCCAGACCCACCCCAGGCGCGGGCCCACCACTGGCCGCGCCTGGTGGAGGTGCAGCCTCCCCAGGAACCCCCTGGCCTCCCTCTGTGCCTATAAGTTGCCTTTCGACCTAAAAACCAAGGGGGTTCGATAGTTTTCCAGAAAGAGTTCCACTCCGCCGTCGCCACCAGAAACCAAGATCCGAATCCAGAATCTCCGTTCTAGCACCCTGCCGGGACGTGGAATTTGGAGAGGATCATCGCCATCATCATCACCAACGAATCTCCATCCACCATCGATGTTTCCCTCATCCATGAGTGAGTAATCCCTCGCTGTAGGCTTGGGGATGGTAGGGTTTGGATGAGGTCTATCATGTAATCAAATAAGATTGTTAGGGCATAGTGCCTAGTTTCTCTTGTGCTATTTGACTTTGTTGCAACTTGTTATGCTTAATTCTTGTCACTAGGGCCCGAGTGCCATGGTCTCAGATCTGAAATTATCATTGCATCATTATGATAGTATTGTTTATGATCTTATCTGCAAGTTATGTACACATATCATTGTCCGGATCCAATGGCCCCAAAGTGACAATAATTGGGACAACCGGAGGGGATGGCTGTGGTGTGAGGATCACATGTGTTCATGGAGTGTTAATGCTTTGCTTCGGTGCTCTATTAAAAGGAGCACCTTAATTGCCAGTAGTTCCCTAGAGGCCCAGGCTAGCTAGCCGGATGGAAGATGTTGTGCAAGTTCTCATTGCGAGAACGTATGACTATATTTGGATCACATGCCTAGGATTGTTTAGTACTTGGATGCTTGTTATTATTTATCTGCAATGCCCTAGATCTTGAAGTTACATGTTTAGACTCGTCCATGCAATGCCCGTCCATCCATCCCTATGCCTACCGCACTCGAATCCTAATATTACTGTTACTATTCCTATTGCTACTCATTCCTTTATTCTTGTTGCTTTGTTTTGCTACTACCAAACTGCTACTCTTGATAAACTTCGTGAGCAAGAACTATTTCAGTGTGCAATGAACTGACAACTCAGTTGTTAAGGCTTGCAAGTATTTTTTGGCTCCCCTTGTGTCGAATCAATAAATTGAGTAATACTACCCGCGAAGACTGTTGCGATCTCCTACACTTGTGGGTCATCAGTTAACCACTTGTTATCGCGGATGACGGCCTGCTGTTTTTTAAGGGAAGTGGAGAGGAAGCAGAAGAACTGTCTAACCTCTTGGAAATCTACTGTCAAGCTTCTAGGCAGGGATTAACAAGGAAAAGTCATCTATCTCTTTTACTAAAGGTGTCACCAAAGTACCCATGAAATAGTTAAGAGCATCCTTCATGTTAGTAATGATTCTCTCAATGAACGCTATCTAGGGATGCCTACAGATGTTGGTACTTCTATTAATGGTACTTTCAAATTCTTGAGGGATCGAGTGTGGAGCAAGATTAAGGGGTGGCTTGAGAAGATTTTATCCATGGGTGGCAAAGATGTTCTTGTGAAATCCATTTTACATACTATACTGGTGTACTCCTTGTCATGCTTTCATCTACCAAGAGGATTATGCACCCACATCAACACCTTGGTGAGACAATTCTGGTAGGGAAGTAAGCAGGGGAAATGGAAAACTTGCTAGGTTGCTTGGGAAACCATGATGATTCCGAAGCATCTTGGAGGCCTTGGTTTCAGCGATATCAAGATCTTCAACTTGTGTTTACTTTCTAAGCAGTCATGGAGAATTCTGCAAGGCCCAAACTCTCTAAGTGCATGACTGCTGAAGGCGATTTACTTCCTTGATATGACTATTCTGGATGCTAATCTAGGAGCCCACCCATCACAACTATGGTGTTCAATCCTTGCTGGTCATGATGTTCTTATCTAGGGTCTCATTCGCCGCATTGGTGATGGACGCACAACAAAAATCTGGGAGGACAATTGGCTGCCCAGGGACTGTAACTTGCACCCCATTGTATCACTAAAGGAAGTCCCTCCCAAATTTGTTAGCCAGCTTATTGATGAGACCTCAGCTTCATGGAAGGAAGATCTGATTCGGGATATCTTTTTGCCCATGGATGTTTCTGTTATACTGAGTATTCCTTTGTGCACTAGAAGGCAGTTGGATTATTAGCCATGGAATTATGATGCCAAAGGCACATCCTTTGTACGTCCAGTTTATAGGATGATGATCACCACTAAAATCAATAGGGAAAACTATTTTGAAGGTAACCCCGGGTCATCGAATGTTGCAGCAGATGCTAAAGGATGGACAACGTTGTGGAAGGTTCCAGTACCCTCAAAGATCAGAGTTTTCCTCTGGAGACTTGCCCAACAATCTATTCCCACGACTGACCTTTTGGAACATCGAAACATGTCAACTTCCAGTATTTGCACTTTGTGTGGGGTTACAGATTCTTGGAAACACTCTCTGATCGAATGCAACGTGTCTATGCCCATTTGGGTTCTGTTAGATGAGATGATGGTGGAGCATATGATGGCAAGTGGGGAACCCAATGCGAGAATTTGGCTATTCAATCTTGTTGGTTCCATGTGACGATGTTTAATCTCGTCAATGCCCATTGTTATGGACTTGGGTTTTGGAGAAGATGGGGATGCTGGAGATCGCGGAACGATTAGCAAACAAGCAACACGGGGAAACGAGGTTTACCCAGGTTCAGGCCCCCGGAGGGAAAACCCTACTCCTGCTTGTCTGCTCTTGATTCTGCGAACCAAGGTTCTGAAGGTGCGCATGCAATCTGGCGTGGAGGTGTGTATGCGGTGGTATGCGAGGTGCTAGATCTGTAGATCTATCATGGAGGTGGAGATCGTAGATCTATCTATTGGGGGGTTATGGCGTCTGTAGGTCGTGCCATCCTCGTTCGACCCTCCTAGCCTTTATATATGGGGAGGCTAGGTCTCAGGTACCGATACGAGTTGGTTACAAGTTGTATTCAAACTCTAGGCTTGAGCTTTCCTTGTCTTGTGCGCTTGGGAGTCCGTGTCCATATGGGCTTCATAGCAGCCGAACCGTCATAGGCGTCATGGACCCTGGTAGGTCGTCGAGTGGGCCTTCCGTCGGGCCGGACCAGGTATGCTAACATCGGGTACCCGTAGGGTATAACCATGTCAGTAGCCCCCGAGTGTTTAGTCGAATCGTAGATTCGGCTGAGGACTCTTCAATCTTTCGGGTGCAGTTGTTTTTGTTCATCAAAGAATGATTTGAGTGTGTAGGAATTGTTGATGCGTGTGCCTGACTCTCCCGACGGATCGGGGCCAGTTAACTGTCTTAGGACAAAACAACACGATCTTCTTCAGATTCGAGTCCCTCGACTCGAACCCGGAACAAATGCTGGCGTAATTCAACTCAGGCCGTTGAAGACTTACAGGAGTAGAATTCCAGTAATTTTCAAATGATATACCCAACGCGCCCGTCAGGATTTTCATCGCGCCTGCTGGCACGGATTCTTACTAGCAGAGCGTAGTCGTGTGTGTTGCCAGGCCATCAGATGGTATCTGTAGGTCTTATCTTTGCGTCGCAGACGCAGCATCCGAATGTTTATCACCGCGGAGGTGTTTCGGGTGGCCAAGGAGGACATTGCTCACTTAGCGTTAATTAGGGCAGAGTTTCCGAAAAGTTTTGCATGTTGATCCGAAGGATTGCACTCGAAAAATTCATAGGATGCGCGACCAGCGCTCCCTATGGGAGTAGCCCCCGAGTGTCTGTTCGAGTCATAGACTCGAGCAGAGATTTAATTCAGCCGTTTTTCGGCTTCAGGTCCGTAGGACACAATTTTTTCGGATGCTTGAATCCATCCTCCCTATGAGAGTAGCCCCCGAGTCTGTAGTGGAGTCGCAGACTCGACGTAGGACTCGAAGAAATAGTTCAGTGCTGTAGTGTTTTGTTTATTTTTCGGGTGCGCGGATAGCGCTCCTGATAGGAGTAGCCCCCGAGTCCTTATTCGAATCATTGATTCGAGTGAGGAATCGAAGCGTGCCACTCGAAGATCTTCTGTGTGCGCGATCAATGCTCCAGTTTGGAGTGGCACCCGAGTGTCTGGCGGAGTCGTAGACTCGGGCAGAGACTCGAGTCTTGTATCGCGCAATTGTAGTTGGTAATGTCGTGGACGTACCGCTGAGCTAGAAGTACATCGGGTGCGCGACCAGCGCTCCTGATAGGAGTATCCCCCGAGTGTCTAGTCGAGTCGCAGACTCGAGTGGAAACTCATGTGAGGAGAAACCACTGACCCGGAAGTGCATCGAGTCAGCGTCGCGCCTGTGTAGCATCAAGTGATGAAACCATCCGAGGAGAGTTTCGACTCGGGCCTTGAGTTTATGGCGTAGACAGTTGTTTCGTCGACTCCTGTTGGAGGACCCGATAGAATAGCTCGACGCAGTCGACGTCCTTGTAAGCTGCATAAAATATAAAAAATTGTGAAGTACTTGTATCTTGTAAAGAATATTTTCCTTTCGGCTTATACAGTAAGATTCTGGTGCAGATCGAGTCGACACTGTTGCACCGTATGCTAGGCCTTTTCGTTAGCCTGATTACCCTTAGTCTCAGTACCTTGCCGAGGCACTCGGAGTTCAAGGATTCGACGATCAGGCAGAATCAGCTACTTGGGCTGTCGCGTTCGAGGTGCTCGAGTGCGTGGAGCCGATGGCACATTAGGTTACTCGAAGAGGGCGCAACCCCCGAGTGTTTCGAGTGCGAGTTAAGAAGGAAATCAACTCTAAGTAGAGGGAAACTTAGCTTTGTTGGTTGTCGTGGCGAAGTTGACACGGTAGCGGGTCAAGCGGTGGACGTATTCGACGCGGCGGACCACACTCGTAGAAGCGACGGGTTCCAGGGTCGATGGCGGCAGCGAGTTCCACATCCTAAGAATGTCGCAATCGAAGACCACACCGTATCGCCGCATCCGAAGGATGTATCGGGTCACTGCAGCCGAAAGCCGCATCGGGTCACCGATGCCGAGGGAGCCCCCGAGTCGTTGGAGCCAAAGATCGTAGCGTATCGCCGGAGTCAAAAACTGTAGCAGGTCGTGAGACCGATGCCAGACGAGTAATCAACATGGCGGCCGAGAGTTATGTAGCGGACATGTAGTTGACGTGGCAATGGGTCATGCGGCGGACGTAGTCAACGCGGCGGACCAGAGTCGCATGGTGATGACAAATTTCCGCATCCGGAGACTGTAATGGGCCACAGCAGTCGAAGACCGCACCGGGTCGTCGCATCCGAATAATGCAGCGGGTCACCGCAGCCGAAGGGTTCGGCGGAGCCGAAGACCGCAGCGGGTTGTTGGAGCCGAAGGCCGCGTCTGGTCACACGGCGGAGGGATCCCCCGAGCCCCCGAGTCATTTGGAGCCGAAGACCATAGCGGGTCACCGGAGCCTATGGCTGCAGCGAGTCGTGATGTAGAGTCGACGCAGCGGACGTGTTGTCCAGGTTGATGAAGTCGCTTGGCGGACGATGTCTATGTGGAAGAGTCGGGACAACCCCCGAGCATGGAGTCGACCTGGAGGACGGAGTCGACGCGACGGCGAGTCATGCGGCGTCTAGTGAAATGGGTCGACGTAGCGGATGTAGTCTATCGCGAAAAAATCGTCGTGTCGGTACGCCAGGATGATAAATCTGTCCGGAAGAATACTGGTTGATGCAAACATGCACTATATCAATCCACGAGACCATGACTGATTGGTGTTTACGTGGTCTCCATTGCATACGTGGTAGGTGTATTCTGATATAAGCTCCCGATGTATCTGTACTGCACGTGAACCTTTGCCATCAATTTTCAATTCTTAGCAGAAACGGATCTGGTTGATGGATCTTTTTTCCCTAGAATAAAAGTAATAGGAATACTCGTCCAGGGATTTGGAGACTCCAGATCGCTTCTCTTCCTGGGAATCGCTGCCATGCCTTCTCTTCTTCTTTGAAACAAGGTCACGCGGGATCCTTTTGTTCCATGCTTGTGCGCAGCACGTACAGCTTCTGCTTAGTGCTTCGAGCGAACTTGATGGATCATGATAATGGATGAACCGGCTGTAGCCGAATACCTCGAAACTCTTGATCTTGTAGATTTGATCAACGTCACAGATCTGTTCCTCGAGAGCCGACGACTCGTAGATTGCAGGTGATGGGACTGTCGCGATCGCACAATCAGCGCCCCCAGTTCCTACAGACGGCGCCAATTGACGAGGTTTAATCTCGTCAATTCCCATTGTTATGGACTTGGGTTTTGGAGAAGATGAGGATGATGGAGATCACGGAACGGTTAGCAAACAAGCAACACGGGGACACGAGGTTTACCCAGGTTCAGGCCCCCGGAGGGAAAACCCTACTCCTGCTTGTCTGCTCTTGATTACGGCGGAACCGAAGGTTACAGGGGTGCGCAGATGCAATCTGGCATGGAGGTGTGTATGCGGTGGTATGTGAGGTGCTAGATATGTAGATCTATAATGGAGGTGGAGATCGTAGATCTATCTATTGGGGGGTTATGGCGTCTGTAGGTCTTGCCCTCCTCGTTGGACCCTCCTAGCCTTTATATATGGGGAGGCTAGGTCTCAGGTACCGATACGAGTTGGTTACAAGTTGTATTCAAATTCTAGTCTTGAGCTTTCCTTATCTTGTGCGCTTGGGAGTCTGTGTCCATATGGGCTTCATAGCAGCCGAACCGTCATAGGCGTCATGGACCCTGGTAGGTCGTCGAGTGGGCCTTCCGTCGGGCCAGACCAGGTATGCTAACATCGGGTACCCGTAGGGTATAACCATGTCACCATGCCTCATGATCAATTCGAGGCCATCGTGTACGACAACAACCTCGACAACTGCATGAACCTCAGCATCGGCAACGCCTGGCACTGTGACGCCCTGCCGCTGTCGCCTTACATTGACAACAAGGACTACAAACCATCCCCATCTGCTCCTACGCCCTGGTGGGGGGGCGACACCGTCTGTATCTCCACCAGGGACGTCGGCACCTACTGCTTCAACACCATGACTCGCGAGTGGTTCAAGGCTGGCGACTGGCTCATGCCTTTCTTCGGCAAGGCCGGACATGACCCGGACCTCGGCCTATGGTTTGGCGCCTCTGCCAAAAACTTCCACCTCCCGTGTGCCGCCTACATCTCCGCCGACCCGGATCTCGCCCTCGATTTCTACTCAGAACACGCAACAATCAACGGAAGATCATCACGGTATTTTCGTAGAGAGTAGCTATGGAATTATGGGGAAAACAACACGAATTCGAGATACAGATGTTGCTCTGCATTAGCTACTATACTCTAGAAACACCAGAGGTGCATAATTTGGTAATGTCTCTCTCATTACAAGTTCGAGGCTAATAGCCGATCTCAGCTGAGCGTGTCCGAGCTGCTAACTGCGCTGACGGAATGGCAGGTAGCCGTTATCTTGAACGGTTCATATTACCCCTTGCTTGATGACGTGGCCCCATCTCTTCCCTTCGTTCTTCCGTCAGTTAACCACCAGCTCTCTTCATCAGGCGCGTACTGAAGGAGATTCAGAGCAGCATCGTCAGGGTCCTAACAACTGCCTACCCCTTGAGAAGATCCTTGTCCTCGAGGATCATTTGATGGAAACCATCCGCGAATGGTAGCTGCATAAAACTCAGGAAAGGTAGACTTAATAAAATTAGCATCTTCCTAGGTGGCCTCTTCTGGTGATAGGTTAGTCCACTGGACCAGCCACTGAGTAACCAGGTTGGGGTGACGAGGAACAACACGAGTACCCAGGACCATTGTGGGTTCGGCCTTGATGTTTCCATGAGCATCCACTAGAGGTAGGTCAGGCACTAGTATTGCTTTGGCACCGAGATATTTTTTCAATTGACTGACATGAAAAACATTATGGATCTGGACACCTGATGGAAGAAGGAGTTCATAAGCCACTGGACCGATACGCTTGAGAACTCGAAATGGGCCATAATATTTTGTTGGCAGTTTCAAGCCATGTTTGACATCAAACGCTGCCATGCGATAGGGTTGGAGCTTAACGTAAACCATGTCGCCAACCACGAATTGGCACTCTGTGCGATTCAAATCAGCATATTTTTTCATACGCAGTTGAGCTTGAAGAAGGTTGGCTTTCAATTGCTGGAGCATAGCTTATTTTTGTTCTAGGAAGGTTTGAGCATCAACATCCAAAGGCCCTGCCACAGAAATCTCACTGATCATCGGAGCTGGAAATCCATAGAGAGACTGGAAGGGGGTGAATTTAGTAGCAGTGTGATAGGTGGAATTGTACCACCACTCTACCAGAGACAGCCAGGAACTCCATCGTTTTGGCTCAGTGAATGCCATGTTGCGAAGATAAGATTCCAGACATTGATTTACGCGTTCATTTTGTCCATCAGATTGTGGATGATAGGTTGTACTCATGCGCATGTCCACCTTTAGGGTTTTGAATATTTGTTGCCAAAATTTACTAGTAAAGATGCGATCACGGTCAGTGACAATGGATTTGGGCATACCATGTAATTTGAAAACATGATCAATGAATGCTTGGACGACGGTGTTGGTGGTGTAAGGGTGTGCCAGAGGGATGAAATGTGAGTATTTCGTCAATCGATCAACAACCACCGGTATCACTTCTTTACCATTAGATTTGGGTAACCCTTCGATGAAATCCATGGAAATGTGGCGCCAAGCCATATCTGGAATTGGTAAGGGAACCAACATTCCTGGATAGTGATGCTTCGACTTGGGAACAATGGCGGTGGGCGATCTTGGATGAACAATTCCACATCCTTTTTCATATTTGGCCAGTGAAAGATGCGCTTGAGACGTTGGTAAGTGGCCCTGATGCCTGAGTGCCCACCTAAAGGAGAGGAATGAAATGTGTCCAGTAGCTTGTCCTTGAGAGTAACATCAGCACCCACTACCAGTCTTCCCTTGTAGCGTAGGATGCCAGAATGGAAGGTATGATTAACCGGTGGTACTGTGCCAGCAGTTGCCTGAGCAATGAGAGATTTATAGTGCTCATCATGGGTATAAGAAAGCTCCAAATCTTTTGTCCAAGTAGGGCTAACATAAACTACCTATGAAGCTTCTAGAATTTGACTATGTCATACAATGGTTTACAGATTTGACCATATCCCCTGATGAATCTTCTGTAATATCCTGTTAGCCCCAAAAAACTTCTCAACTGGGTCGAAGAAGTTGGTAGTTTCCAAGTGGCAATACCTGAAATTTTCTCTGGATCTGTAGCTACTCCCTTTTGAGATATGACATGACCAAGTATTCCACTTGGCTAGCTACAAAGGTGCATTTGCTTTCTTTGATGAATATGGAATGTTTTCTCAAGAGTTCCAGGACAATAATGAGATGGTGTATATGTTCTTCCAAGGAGTTGTTGTAGATGAATATATCATCAAAGAAGACCAAAACAAAGTGTCTCAGGTATTCTTGGAAGATTGAATTCATCAAGGATTGAAAAGTGGTTGGAGCATTGGTTAATCCAAATGGCATGACCAGGAATTCAAAATGACCATTGTAGGTTGTAAAAGCAGTCTTGGCCACATCTGCAGTTTTCATTCTTATCTGATGGTACCCAGACCTGAGATCTAGTTTGGAGAAAACAGTAGCTCCATGCAATTCATCAAGAAGATCCCCAATCACAGGTATTGGAAATTTATCCTTGATGGTCAATGCATTCAATCTTCTATAGTCAATGCAAATTCTCCAAGAACCATCTTTCTTCCTTACCAGAATAGCAGGTGCTGCATAGGGACTGTTACTTGCTTGAATGATTCCTCTTGAGAGTAATTCTTGAATCTATTTTTCCATCTCATTCTTTTGCAGATGTGGAACTCTGTATGGTCTAGTTGACATGGTTATACCCGACGGGTACATAACTTCAGCATACCTGGTCTAGCCCAAGGAAGGCCCACAACAGACATACGCTGGCCCATGAAGATTTTCGGGTGGCCAAGGCCCATGACGCCTTTGGATCCTTGGAGAGCAAGACTAGAGTTCGAATACAACTTGTAACCTACTCGTATCGGTACCTGAGACCTAGCCTCCTCATATATAAAGGCTAGGAGGCCAACGAAAGGGACAGATCCATACTTTTACACGCCTCCATGCCGGATCGAATCTGCACCTGTAACTTCGGTTCCGCAATCAAAGCGGAACAAGCGAGTAGGGTTTTCCCTCGAACTGAACAGGTAAATCTCGTGTCCCCTCTGTTTGCTTATGCTAACCGTGCCACGATCTCCAGCATCCCCATCTTCTCCAAAACCCAAGTCCATAACAATGGGCATTGACGAGTTGAAACCTCGTCAATTGGCGCCGTCTGTGGGAATTGGGGCTGCTGATTGTGCGGTCGTGACGGTTCCGACCCGATCGATCTACAACTCCTCGGCGACGGAGAATCACCTCCTCTTCGGCGCTTTCGACTTCACCGCCCACTCGCCGGCCACCATGAAGGATTTCGAGCCCGTAGGCGACGGACTCGAAATTCTGTTCGGGAGCTTCTGCTTCCAGGTGGGACAAGCTGGCACCCTCCGCCTCCCCGAGCGGATGCCCGTGCCGCCGATCAGGCGCGCTTCATGGGCTCCGCACCCCGTGCTACGCACATCACCATCAAAAGATGAGTTCTACAGCGGCAGCAGCTGCAACTCCGATCTGTGCGATCCACCTTCGGATGAAGGGACCTACGGTTCCAAATCCGAAAGCTGCGGCAGCAGCCAACCAATCTGCAGGCGCTATCTGTGCGCCGCAATCATCCAAACCGACGAAGACACGCCTAACCCGCCGCCCAACCCCAACCCGCAGGACAGAAACGGCAGCAGGAAAAGCAGGGCCACCTCATCCAACTTAGCAAAGAAGGATGGGCCGAAGCACGCCGCGCCATCGCAGGCGAAATAGTCCTACCTCTGGACTCCCCACGCGACCTGCTGATGGCATACCACTACCTCCTCATCGAGGAGCACAAGAAGCAAGTCAAGATGAAGGAGACGCTCGACAAACGCAAGAAAGCAGCCTCTGAATCCAGTGCGCGACGAGCTACGCTCTCCGCCATGGGACCCGGCTCCAGCACAAACGGAAATGAGGGAAACAAGCACCACTCTCGGGTGGAAAACATGGACCCGAAGGAGCGGCGTGACGTGACCCGAACCCTCCACACATCGTTCATGGATATGGACGCCGACGGCAACATCACCCCAAAGACGCCACAAGCCGCGATCATGGCAGCCACCGCGTATCTTGCGGCTCACCCACCTCCGGAGGGGGACCCGAAAAGGGCCATGCATAGGTCCGCACTCACCGGACTAGGACTAATCGGAGCCGCGCTCCACGAAGACGCTCCTACGGAGCCGAAGAAGAAAGCTCCGGCCAGGCGCGACCGGAGCCCCACTCCCTCATCCGAAGATGAAGAAGAACACGACCTTCCTCGAAGGAAGAAGAGCTCACACCGCCACAAACACGACTACGACGCCAGAGACAAGCTTACACAGCGCAAGATCGACAAAGCACGTGCTAAACGCGCATGCTCATCCGAATCTGAGATGGATGAAGACGAAGGAGAACTCTGCGGGGCTCGATGCTTCAGCAGATCCGTCCGGCGAACACAGATGCCACGCAACTTTAAGCTTCCTTCGGATACTCCGAAGTTCAACGGCACACAAGATCCAAAGTCTGGCTCGGCGACCATCATCATCCGTCAAGCTTCACGGAGGCAACAAAGAAACCGCCATGCAATGCCTTGACCGCGGTGACAGCGCGACGAAGTCCAGCTCGCGACCTATCATCGATCCATCCGGCTGGGAGGAGCTTCGCTTATAGCTTCATCCAAAACATCAAAGGCACCAGCAAAAGGCCCGCCTCAATCGAAGAGCTGCGAGCACACTCGGAAGAACGGGTGAATCTATTCGCTCGTACATACTACGCTGGTCTCGACCAAGAACTCCAGCACACATCTTGAAGAGCGGGCCATTGACGCCTTGAGGGGCGCGTCAAACGCCTGCACTTCAAGGAGAAACTTGGGCAGCGTAAAGCCCAAGACACTCGACCAACTCATGGAAATCGCCAGCAGTTGGGCGGATGGCGAAGATTGCATCCGGCGAGCGCAATCGGATGAAGAAGACGACTACGGCGAAGACGCGACGCCGCGACAAGAGGAGACCGCGTCTCGAGGACCGTGATGGACCCGATATGGTCGCAGCGGCTCGCCGACCGCCGTAAGGACATCACCGCATACAATGAGGATACCGCAGCGGAAACTTCCGTGACAACGGACGACCAACGCAGTCGTGGCAACGCCGCGACCGCGACAAGGGACCTTCAGCACTCGACAAACTTCCGGGTCCATGCACCATCCACTTCTACATCGACAAACAAGATGGCAAAAAGAAAGCTAGCCACATGCTCAAGGACTGCCGCGAGTTCCAGAAACTCAGCGAAAGCATGGTACAGATGAGGCAACAAGCTCCAATTCATGCGTTCGGAAACGCACTTGCGCCAGGCGAAATAGCACACGGAGCTCCTCCACCGCCGCCTATCGGAGGCCCACATCAACCAGCCGCACCAGCGCAAAACAACGCCGGAGTCGCATACCCCCCACCAAAGGGAGCACTCAATATGATACGAAGGGACGCCCAACCAGCGAGTACGAAGAAGATCACCCGCCAAATCAATATGGCGTGACAACTCCACGCAATCCACGAGTACCTCAGCGGATCGAGTCTGCATCACATTCACTCGCGGATCACCCTATTCAGATCCCTCGCCCGGTCATCTTGCCACGGTGCTGGAGGCGCAGATTGGAGGCTTCGAGATGAGTCGCGTCTTCATGGACGGTGGCAGCGGCATCAACCTAATGTTCGCAAGCACTCTAGCAGCTATGCGGATCCCGCAATGCAGCCTGGAACAATCAGATACAACGTTCCACGACATTGTCCCAGGGAAGGGCATCTTCCCCCTGGGCAAAATAGGGCTCGACGTCATCTTCGGGACACCGGACAACTTTCGGCAGGAGCACCTAGAATTCGAAGTGGTGGATGGCGTCGCAATACCACGCCATCACAGGGGCGTAGCATTCGCAGGTTCTGGCCGTCCCACTCGCATACCTACTACTCAAAATGCGGGACCAAGGGCGTCATCACAGTCCACAGGAGCTTCACCCGATCGGACCAATGCGACAGGATTTCAACAAAATCTCCAGTCTTCGGCATGCAAGACGAGCTTGTAAGGCTCCATGAAACAAGCGATGGGCTATCCCGGTCACCAAGCAAACGCACTGATATGTCTTCGACTCCACCATCAACAACAAAAAGTATAAGTCCATCCAACGGATGCCTCCAAGACGGCGCTAATCGCCAACGACCTCAACACCGCATAGCAAAGCACGCTCGTCGAATTCCTCCATGGCGCTGGAAATCTTACGCTGGTGTCCTGCGGACATGCCAGAGTTCAGGAATTCGCCGAAACACTCAATGTCTTCCTAGACACCAAACCGGTCAAGCGGTCCATCCAAGGCGCCGTTTGAGCCACGAGCGAAGCTATCGGCAAGGAGATCAACAGTTACTCGCAGCAGACTTCATCCGGAAATCAAGGAAAGCGAGTGGTGGCAAACGGTGATGGTCGAAGAAGGACACGGACATCCTGCGGATGTGCGTGGACTTCACGTCGAACAACCACCGCCCTAAGGACCACTTCCCTCTCCCTCGGATCGACCGGATCATCGATTCGACCGCAGGTTGTGAATCTCTCCTTCATCGACGACTACTCAGGCTATAATCAGATTCGACTCAAGGTCAAGATCAAGAGAAAACGGCGTTCATCACACCATTCGTAGTATCTGCTACAACACAATGCCCTTCGGCTAAAACGCGGGTGCCACGTACCAGCGATGCATGCAGCCTGCCTCAAGGACCAGATCGGTCATAACGTCCAAGTCTATGTCGACGACATAGTCATCAAAGCCAAGGAGGCAAGAACACTTATCGACGATCTCCGAGGCGTTCGACAACCTTGATCGCCAGGATCAAGCTCAATCGAGAAAAGTGCGCCTTCAGGCGTCCACTTAGGTCATGCTCGGATACTTCATCTCTCAACGAGGATCGGCGAACCGAAGAAAATCAAAGCTATCATGACAATGGAGAAACCGAAAAACCTCAAGGCGTTCAGCAGCTCGCAGGCGAGTAGCGGCACTAAGCGTGTTCATCACCGCATGGGCTAGAAGGCCCTACCATTTTACCAATCGCTACAGCGAGACAAGTTGAGTGGACACGAAGCCAACGACGCGCATTCGAAAACCTCAAGCGGCTCCTCTCCACCTCGCCCGTTTGGTCACGCCAAAAGAGCGCGAGCCCCTATTCTTGTACATAGCAGCCACACACCGTGGTCAACCTGATACTTGTGGTCGAACGCCCGAAGAAGGCAAGACCCATGGGGTACAACGCCTAATTTACTACCTCAGCGAGGTCCTCACTCCAACAAAACAGCGGTACCGCACTACTGCTGGCCTCTGGCGTGTTCATGACGGCTCGACGATTGAGCCACTACTTCCGGGAGCATCGGTGATGGTCGTCAACAAGGCACCCTAAACAGCATCTGAACAATCCAGAGGCCACGGGAATGGCGTGGCCCTGTGGGGCATCGAACTATCACCACCGGACATCACCTACGGAAGCGACAAGCAATCAAATCTCAAGTCCTTCGGACTTTCTGGTGCCTTGGATGGAGCTGCAATGCTGACACCCGGACATGTCGCAGTCTGGACAATGCATTTTGACGGCTCCAAGCGAAGCGGGCGAGGGCGAAGTCATCTTGACCTCCCGCAAGGTGATAAGATGAAGTATGTCCTTCGGATGAAATTGAGCCTCCAACAACGAGGCGAATCTGAAGCCCTCATCCATGGCATGAAGATGGCAAAATATGCGGTAGCGCGCTGGTCATCTGGTGACTCCAACCTTGTCGCCCAGCAGACGATGAATGAGTGCGACGACACGCCGAAATATGATCGCGTGCAGCGCGACTATACAACGCCTCGAAGGAGAATTCGGACTGCGAACCCGGCACGTTGGAAGAGAGAGCAACGAGGAGTCCGATAGACTCGCCAACATCGGCTCCACTTGTGCAAAAATACCACCAGGTGTGTTCCTCGAACAGATCTGCGTGCCATCGATCAAGCGGAAATTCCCCAAGGGATCACCCGAAGAAGCAGAACACTCGGGGCTACGCTACCGAAGGTCATGAAGGACCGAAAAGTTGGATACCGAAGTCGCCATGGTCAACCTGATGCAGGTCATGGCGGTCGAAGAAACTTTGACACGTCCATACCTCCGATTCGATAAGCGGAATTGCGGACAATGACGGATGCGGCGCATATCTCGTCGGTCAAAAGCCTTCACCATCATCAACGACGAGCTGTACAAACGCAGCATTACAGGCGTCCTACAACGGTGCGTCACCATCGACGACGGCAAGGCCATACTCAAGATATCCACAGGGCATCTGCGGCCACCATGCGGCAGCTCCGCTTGTCGCCAAAGCTCTACGAGCAGGATTCTATTGGCACGGCCATGCAACGCAAAGGACATCGTCCAAGATGCAACGGTGCCAACGGTTCGCCGACAAACCACACGCACCTGGGTCGAACTTCGACCCATACCCATAGCAGCCTTTCGCTCAATGGGGCCTTGACATGATCGGCAAACCGCCAAAATCCTCGAAGGAGGACACGTCTTCCTCACGGTCGCAATCGACAAATTCACCAAGTGGATCGAGGCCATGCCGATCACCAACCGGAAGGGCAAAACCGCCGTCAAGTTCTTGAATCCATAGTCTCTGATTCGCGTACCGCACATCATCACCGATAACGGATCAAACTTCATCTCCGAAGAATTCCGGGACTTCTGCGAAGGCCTCGGGATCAATATCACGTCGCCTCGGTGGCGCACCCGCAAACAAGCGGGCAAGTGGAAAAGGCCAACGCCTAATCGGCGCCGGCATCAAGAAATGCCTCATGAGCTCACTCGAGCACAAAGGCGGCAATCGACGAAGAGCTACCGTCATCTGTGGAGCTTACGAACTACGCCAAACAGCTCCACCGGCTACACACCGCTCTTCATGGTACACGGAGCCGAGGTCGTGCTACCAGCCAATCGTCACCGAGCTCCACGAGTCGTCGCTTCAAGCGAATCCACGGCGCACTTCGAAGATGCCGTCGACACACTCGGCGAAGCAGGATATAGCAGACTAGATTCGCGGTGTACCAAAGAAAGTCTCCAACTATCACAGCCACGGCTGCGCCAAGGTCCTTCGTCAAGGAGACCTCGTCTTGCGACTCAAGCAAAAGCGACCGAATAAACTCGAGTCGCCATGGGAAGGACCCTATGTCATCACGAAGTCATCCCGGTGGCGCCTATCGCCTCAAGCACGTGGAGTCCAGGTCGCATACTCCAACCCATGGAACGTCTCGCACTGCGATTCTACCCATAGCAATGGGCAATGTACCTTTTACTTTCAATAAGGCTTACAACCAAGGCTACTCAGCCGAACCATGTACCTCCTCCGTTACGCTACAAATAAAGCTAAGTGTCTCGCTCCCAACCTTCGGTTGACTATTTCTCTGCAACTTTGTTACATGCCACTAACGCTTTTCGGGGCTCCCCACCTCACGATTTCATCGACCGAGGACAAAGCAGCTCGGGGCTCCCCCACCTCACGATTTCATCGACCGAGGACAAAAGCAGCTCGGGGCTCCCCACCTCACGATTTCATCGACCGAGGACAACATATGTACACACAGGTAGTGACCACGTCGTGCAAAGCGAAAAGGCACGTGCTAAATCAAAAGCACTACGTGCTCTGGGCTCCCCACCTCACGATTTCATCGACCGAGGACAAAGCGTGTACGTACAGTAGGTGACCATGTCATCGGGCAAGCGAAAAGAACTACATCAACATCAAACACCCGCACCGTTTGTTCGCTAGCGAACCTTTCCAACAAAGGGCACATACACACCCAGCCACAATATACAAATTTTACATCTATCTGTTTATTTTCAGGTTCTACCTATTCTGCAGAATAGCCTGAGCACGCTGCTCAAACAAATCTACAATCTGTTCGGCATACTGCCTTACAGCCGCGTAATGTGGACGCATATTCCACTCGCCACCATCTGGCCGAGGAGGTGGCCCAGTCGCCACAGCAGCCAAATCTACATCCGGGTGATGCACCCTCACAAGAGACAAGGCAGCCTTCACCCCTGCGACAAGCTGCTGCCGCACCAGCTCCTTGACATTGCTGGCACTCCGAAACTTCGCCAAGTCCTGCAAGGTCGTATGCGCGCCATCCAACGGAAACATGACGTGCAAAACCGAGGACGGCGATATGCACTGGCGGAGCACCCGCGAAACCTGGAAGACGCGATCCTGCACCGTCGCCAGAACCATGGCACGATCGCGATCCACCCAAAAGAAGCCACCGGCTTCCATGTCCTGTTGAGTCAAACAATTGATTCGAACAGCAATGCGCTCCTTTTCTTCCTTCGGAGCAAGATTCGCACCTGCGACAACAACCTGAGAACAAGAGTAAGGCCAGCGAGCTCACCCAAGAACTAAGCTACGGCGAAAGAAGGATCAACTTACATCAGAAGCTGCTCGGACAGCCGACCCAGCTCCGCCATCAAGTATTCCTCTCGCTGCACTACGGTCCGCTTTGGACTTCAAGCGTCGGCATCACGTAGCCAAGCAAATCCCTCTCCAAGCTGCACACGCGATCCCTTGAAAAGCGAGCTGCGAGGAATCATCCAACGATGCTCGCAAGGGCCTTTCGGATGAAGTACCAACTGGGTCAACACCCGAAGGAACCTAAAGCAGAAGAAAAAGAAGGCACACAGTCATTCAGCCAAAGATAAAGCCCAACTCGGAGGAATCCATTAAATAAGGCCACTGCATGGCTCAAGAATGGTGCTACAAAAGATATTTACAGCAAAAGGAAACTACATACTACCCTACATCTCCTATGCCTAAGGCGTAGGACACCGAAATCGCCTCGAGCCGATCGCCTAGCTTTGGCCTCGCCTGCTTGTGCGTACTCGGAACAACAAGTCAATGAGCTTGGGCCCATATAAATGCGCAGCGGCGGAGTAAGCAGCGAAGGCTACCTCTGATCCATCCGCGGCCGTCGGCATCCGAAGTGATGATCTGGGCAAGTCCAGCTCCGCCCAGCCGCCATGGCCATCGCCAGCCCGGACGGACGCCGATGCCCTTTCGCTGCGCTTATGCATCTGCGGTAGCGCTTGGTCGACAGAGCCTCTGCGAGCACCCACATCTTCAAGGGTTGCGCCCTTCGGGAAGAGCTCCTGGTAAAAGCGACCAAGGACCTCCTTTGCCTTGGCAAGGGAGTTGACGACGGTGCTGCAGCGGTCTTCGACCGCCACAGTGGCATCATCCAGAGCACTCCCGTGCTCCAGAGCACCACGGTCAAACTCGATGCCTGTGGCATCTGAGACAAAACAGAAGAAAACATGAAGAAAAGCAACATAGAAGAGGACCCGAAGAAAAAGGAGCAAATGCAAAAGCTAGCACTCACCCGAAATTGCCTTGGCAGCAGCCATGAGCTTCTCCGCCGCCCCCCTCTCACGACCTGCGGCTTCCTGCAGCAGCTCTTCGCCGGCTGCTTTTCGTCGGCTCAAGGCGCTCTTTCGCCTCAGCGGCAGCTTCGGCCTTCTGCTCCAATTGGCCAAGGATCTTCTTCAGAGCATCAACCTCACGAAGAGAGTCGTTATGCTCCTCTGCATTTACAACAAGCAAGTGTCAACAAACAAGACCAAGGCATAGCAAGATGAGTACTCCAAGACAGACGAATACCTTGCAGCTGCTGCAGTTTCACCTCCAGCGTCAGGTGCTCCTCCACCAGCCGCTTGGCCTCTCGGACACAAGGCTGCAAGAAAAAGCAATAGCAGTAAGAGCATGACTTGGGGGCTCCGCCCAAAACAAAGAAGCAAACACAACATCAGCACACGAAGACGCCCGGGGGCTCCCCCCGTGACATGAAGCAGAAAAACTTACGTGCTCCGAACCCATGAGCCCACTGCGAAATTCTGAGGCGCAACCACCAGCCTCTCCTGCACAAGAGGAACTGGTGCAGCACCACCCGACGTCGCCACCGTCTGCGGAGGCGGCGACGCAATGTTCGACTCCCCCATCATCTCGCGCGCTCCATCACTAGAGCCGTCGGAGGATTGCCTACATACGAACCAATCAACACAGGTGCAAAAATAACAAGTGAGCAAAAGACAACAACGGCAAAAAGAACACTTACGAGCCCAATGCGCTCAGGTCAAAGATAGGAGAAGCCCTCCGGGCCCTCTTCTCCTCCTTCTTCTCCTCCTTTTTCTCTTCCTTCTTCCGCTTTCTTTGGCGGGTCTTGAACAACAGCTTCGCCAGAGAATGGCAGGAATGGGAGAGGAAGAACCCCCCTGAACATCATCATGACGCTCAAGACCCCGAGGATTCCTGGGAGTCGGAGGAGTCAAAGCATCCGAAGACTCGCTCGAACTCTGTGATCGCTTGCTCGAATGATCCTCACCCGAATCGTCGGCATCCTCCGCCGGAGATCGCGCCGAAGGAAGCTCGGACACGGAATCCACCACTTCATTATTCGGGGCATTTGGATACCTTTCGGGCAATGGTGGCGCCATGCCTGGCACTTTGAAGATCTACAAGATGAGAAGAAACTTTGTTAGCAAACAAAGGACACAAGTACACAACTGACAAAACATAAGGGAAGCACTACGTGCACAAATCTACACCTTTGGCACGGCCAACGTCGACGAAAAGGGCGGAGTCAACGACTTCCCCGGGATTTCCTCGTCGGCCTTGAGCTTCAACAGCACGCGAAGAGCCCTGTCAAGTTCCGCCTCGGAGATTTTCTCACTCGAAACCCTCGTCGGATCACGGCGCCCAGAATACAGGAACATAGGGTGCGCCCTCGCCTGGAGCGGCTGCACCCGACGCTCAAGAAACACCCGGATGATGTCGACACCGTTCACCTCCTTCTCAGGAATCAATTGGAGCTCCTCCACCCGACGGTACAAGGCCTCTATCTCCGCCACCTCACCATCTAAGATCTAGTTTTTCCAGGACCTTTTCTTCACAATCAACTGGGAGGGGTCAAAAGGCACAAGACCAAAATCTTGCCCAGGCAGCACGGAGTCACGGATGTAAAACCATTTCCTCCAAGATCTTGGACAGATTCGGACATGGAGAAGGAAAAGAATTGGACATCGGGACTAAGAGATGATGAAACCCCAATGGGATACACACCATCCGGAACGGCATCGCCTCCTCACGGAATACAGCTTAGGAAGAGGCCAAAGTGCGACTCAATGCCAAGCCAACACTGCAAAGTGTGATAAAGCGCGATGTGGAGAAGAGAATTGGGAGACAAATGATGGAGTTGAACCCCATAGAAGAAGAGCAGTCCACGAAGGAAGTCATGGACTGGATACGAAAACCCACGCAAAACAAAGGCGATGAACATAACCCGGTACCCAGATGGGGGACGGGGGATTACCTCATTGCCGGGGAGACTCACGGCCGTCGCGTCCTGCGGAATCAGGCTCCGCTCGTGCAGCTTGCGGAGATCGGTCTCCCGCGTCTCTGATCGCCGCCAGCCACCATCGGTGACACGAGCAGCGGCGGCGCCCTTCTTGCCTCCGGCAGCGCTGGTCCCAACTGCAGAGGAGGATTTCTTCTTCCCATGGCGCTTCTGGCGGTGGTGGCGTTATAGCAGCGAAGACAAAGGAAATGCGAAAGGAACTCTCAGCCGCGCAGCAAGAATCGCCGGCGCAAGGAAGCAATGGGCGGATGGCGGTGCGGTGAAAACAAACCACGATTTTCACCATGGATTATAACAGCAAAGGCGGACGACGCCGACCGTCCATCAAGAAGACCCTAACGCCAACGGCAATCTGGCCGTACGTGTCGGCACCAAAGCGAATCGTTGTTCCCACGACGTCCACTCTGGCGGAAATCGAGAAACGCCGTAATCATCTCACGCCCAGCGTGACGGTCAATTCAAAGTCGGAAGTGGGACCCACGCATCGTCGATCAAGTCATCTCTGGCGCAGTGACGCTGAGGTCATTGATCGTCGAGATCGACGTCATCAACAGCTATACTAGCAATAACTTCGGCTCCACAGCTAAAAGTACTCACTCGAATCTACGATTCGACTAAATACTCGGGGGCTACTCCTATCAGGAGCGCTGGTCGCGCACCCGAGATACTTCCGGTCGTGATGCATACGAGATTTTCCTACTACCGTTGCGATACAAGACTCGAGTCTGCCCGAGTCTACGACTCGAACAGACACTCGGGGGCTACTCCAAACTGGAGCAATGGCCGTTCACACACAAGAGCTTCGAGTCCTACGTCGAGTCCACGACTCCACTACGGACTCGGAGGCTACTCCCATAGGGAGGAAGGATTTCAGCATCCGAAAATTTTCGAGTCCTACGGACTAAACAACTGAGCAATACTTGCACTAAAAGTCTCCGCTCGAGTCTACGACTCGAACAGACACTCGGGGGCTACTCCCATAGGGAGCGCTGGTCGCGCACCCTATGAAATCTTCGACTGCGATCTTCTGGATCCGCATGCAAAAACTTTTCGGCAACTCTGCCCCAACTAATGCTAAGTGAGTAACATCCTCCTTGGCCACCCGAAACACCTCCGTGGTGATAAACATTCGGATGCTGCGTCTGCGACGCAAAGATAAGACCTACAAATATCATCTGATGGCACAGCAACACTTTTGTTGCGCTACTGCTAGTATGAATCCGTACCAGCAGGTATGGTGAAAAATCCCGACGGACGCGTTGGGTACATCATTTAAAATCACTGGAATTCCACTCCTGTAAGTCCTCCGCGGCCTGAGTCGAATTACGCCAGCATATGTTCCGGGTTCGAGTCGAGGGACTCGCACCTGAAGAAGATCGTGTTGTTTTGTCCTAAGACGATTAACTGACCCTGATCCGTCGGGTGAGTCAGGCACACGCATCAACTATCCCTACACATTCTCTTGAAAGACAAAGTTACACCCGAAGGATTGAAGAGTCCTCAGCCGAATCTACGATTCGACTGAACACTCGGGGGCTACTGACATGGTTATAACTGACGGGTACATAACTTCAGCATACCTGGTCCAGCCCAAGGAAGGCCCACAGCAGACATTCGCTGGCCCATGAAGATTTTCGGGTGGCCAAGGCCCATGACGTCTTTGGATCCTTGGAGAGCAAGACTAGAGTTCGAATACAACTTGTAACCTACTCGTATCGGTACCTGAGACCTAGCCTCCTCATATATAAAGGCTAGGAGGGGCCAACGAGCAGGACAGATCCATACTTTCGTACACGCCTCCACGCCAGATCGAATCTGCGCACCCTGTAACTTTCGGTTCTACCGCAATCAAAGAGCAGACAAGCAGGAGTAGGGTTTTCCCTCCGGGGGCCTGAACCTGGGTAAATCTCGTGTCCCCTGGTTGCTTGTCTGTTAACCGTGCCACGATCTCCAGCATCCCCATCTTCTCCAAAACCTAAGTCCATAACAATGGGATTGACGAGTTGAAACCTCGTCACTAGTTGCTGGGGGAATTGCATTAGCTTGTAGGGGAATTTCATGATCACAACTACGAGGATGGGGTAAATCAGTGGGAGTTTGAAACAGATCTTTATAGTCAGCCAGAATAGGTAGCAGTGGTTGTGGAGTCACTTGTGCAGGCTTGTCAGAATTTGACATTTGCATAGTTAAGACATATCCCAGACTGCCTTTGTTACACATTTTATCCACTGTATCAGCATTGATAAATTTGATGTCATTGGATATGCTAGCATCTGGTAGTCTCACAAGTTGTTTATCAGCAGTGTGAACTGCAACACATTTGTATGTCCAATCAAAAGTCACAAGACCATGCTTCCTCAACCAATCACTGCCCAAAACCACATCATAACCTTGCAAATCAAGTAAGGTAAAAGAGTGATTGAATTTTACTCCACATATAGAGAATTCCCAGTCAGCAATGTGGCCTCCAGATTGAAGAGCTCCTCCCCCTACCACTTTAACTGTCTGAGCAGGGTTATTGATAACCTCACAAGTGGTTTTGAGAGCAAAGTGGACATCAATGAAGGTGTTAGTGCTGCCAGTATCTACTAGATCCAAACCTCTCTTTCCCCCAATAGCGATAGTCACAGAAATGATGTCACCATTTTTGTTGCCAGAAATTGCTTGAGCTGAAATGTGCATTAAATGTGGTTGTTGTTCTTCAGTCTCCTCTTGCAACATATTGTCAGTATGTTCTTGATGATCAGTATGATCAGAAGTTTCAGCAGTCAGAGCATGAACTGCTGGTGCCTGGGCACATTTATGGCCAGGTTGCCAAGGGCCATTGCATCTCCAGCAGACTCCAGGTTTCCTTGCGGGTGGTGGCACATAGAGTGGTTTTTCTTGTGTAGGAGGAGCAGGTAGTCTTAGTTGTGGAACTGGACCTGTCAAACGTTGGGGCTGCTTGTAAGTGAGATAGGCAGAATTCTTTTGTGCTCTGGCTGTAGCAAGCAAACCACTCTCATAATCTCGAGCCATCCAATAAGCATTGGAGAGTGTAGTAGGACGCTGAGGCCGAAGGTTGCATTTGATTTCTGGTCTCAGCCCATTAACAAAACTAACAATGTAGTAATGTTCTTGGAGATAAGGATGCTCTTCTATAATGACTGCCATGATTTCCTCAAACTTATCAGTGTAATCAGAAACTGAGAGAGAATATTGCCTAACAGAGTGAAACTTCTCCAGCAGCGCATATATACTTGCTTGTGCAAATCTGTCACAGATCAGCCTGCAAAATTGTTCCCAGGACATCTCAGTCTGTAAAACTTTGGTGCTCGTCAACCAATTGTCTGCTCTGCCAGTAATATAAGTCTGAGACAAATCCACTTTACATTCATCAGGTACTTGAGATAATTCAAAGTACTTGGTCACCTGTCTGATCCACCCCAGGGGATTGTCTCCATTGAAACAAGGAAAATCCATTTTGGGTCCCTTAGCAATGGATTTCATAAATTGTGCAGCTCTCTCAGATTTATAATGGGTAACGGCAGATTTGTCCAATTGAGCAGTCAACACAAAAGGTTGTGAATGATGTTTTTGTGCATGGTGAGGTTGTTCCAAATTAACCTGATCAATGGTTTTGCCAGCAACTTGTAACTCAGCTAAAACTCTAGCACGATCGTTGATGTCCTTAACAATTTCATGTTGTTTTAGCAATATCCCTTGCTCTTTAAGAGTATAACTGACACAAGGAGTCTCTGAATCAGGAGTGGGAGGGCGGGTGATTTTACCTTCCAGTCGCTTCAGATAGTCAAACATATCTGTCTGAACCTGATCATTCTTCAGCAATAGCATCTCTATGCGATCCACCTTGATATCCAGTGCCTCAACTTTCTCCAGCCGAACTTGAACTGCTTCCAATTGCATGTGAATCCCATCCTGCTTGTCACTGATAGCACGGACTTCGCCCCGTAATGCTTCCACCTCAGCCTCCAATTCCTGATGTTTGGTACAGCTAGCCATTCCTGCCCGATCAACGTGGTTTCGGAATTTTACCAGAGGACGAGCCTCGAACCCTTACGAATGATCGGGGGCTTGTTGCAGTCGTCACACTCCACGCCTCTGAGGCACACGGATCGAATTCGTGGCCGGAATTTTACCACCAGAGAGAGGGATTCTTCGGCAACCGTCCCGAGTCGTTCGATCTGTGCCCGATCAATGCCGCCGCCGCCAAGCCGCCGCCGTCGACCGCGTCCGTGAGAAGGACCTCCGCCACCGTGCCACCGTCGACCGATACACCCCGCCGCCGCAGATCTCAACCGATCGATGGGATTTTACGGGAGAGCCCAACCAACGAATGATTAGATCCGATTCGCCGCCGCCTAGAAAAGAGTCTCTGATACCAACTGACAAGCCCAAGGATCTCGCCCTCGATTTCTACTCAGAACACGCAACAATCAACGAAAGATCATCGCGGGATTTTCGCAGAGAGTAGCTATGGAATTATGGGGAAAACAACACGAATTCGAGATACAGATGTTGCTCTATATTAGCTACTCTATTCTAGAAACACCAGAGGTGTATAATTTGGTAATGTCTCTCTCATTACAAGTTCGAGGCGTGTCCGAGCTGCTAACTGCGCTGACGGAATGGCAGGTAGCCATTATCTTGAATTACCCCTTGCTTGATGACGTGGCCCCATCTCTTCCCTTCGTTCTTCCGTCAGTTAACCACCAGCTCTTTTCATCAGGCGCGTACTGAAGGAGATTCGGAGCAGCATGGGTCCTGACAAGCCGCCGCCGGAGCGAACACAGATCTGGGAAGACCTTGACGTTCCAAAAGGGTGGCACTTGCGCCGTTACGAATCCATCAAAGTACTCAGCCTGGGTTCCGGCAGGCTGTGCGTCAACACCTTCTTCAATACTTTGGCATACCAAAACTCGTTCGACCAGCCGTACCCTGACCAAATGTTTGTTGTCTTCATCGGCGTGGAGGTAGTGTTGCCTCACGATGGCAATGGGAATGCCCAGGGAGCCTCTATGATTAGGCACAAGTCCGTATCTCTCAGGACTCAAATGGGCAACGTGATCCACTCGGTGTTCTGATTTATATATTCTGCGGCATCGTCAGTGTGCTCTCGGGCCAACTCTACCTGCTTTTATTCCTTTTTCCCCCTTTATTACTGCTCTTTTGTGAATAATCTTGGGGCACTGAGGCTATAATATGTACGAGACTAGTGTGGTATGAATTGTCGAGCATATCCAGCTTTTATCCAAATTTGCTGCCGAGGAACTAATTGAGACGACACACTTGGGGAGTGAACCTGCTACCGTTAAGTTCTAACTGAAGAATCTATACAGAAAAGGAGATTATATATTCCCTCAAAAAATAAAAGGAGATTATATATGGGATTGCTGGTTCTCCCGTTATTTGACCCAACAGAGGCTAATGTTTGAAAGCACGTTTGTCTTACCAGAAATGCTTATTTTGGTGAGTTATTTAAGTGATTTACACTACTCCCTCCGACCCATATTAGTTGACTCAAGTTTATCTAGATTCATATGTATCTAGTTTTCTTTCTAGAGTTTGTATTAAAAAATCCAACACCCTGTTCTGACCATATTGCACTATGTATCATCATTTGATAAACCGAAAAATGCTTCTTCTCTCCGATTCAAGTAGAAATACAAATTGAAAAATTCGAAGGGTATTGAGAAAAACATAAATCTTGTCAACAATACTTTGTCTACCCACTTCTCTTTCAGGAGTATATTTATGTATTTGCCCATGATTATGGATTAAATGATTCCGAACATGTGGAAATTGTTAGTTGTAATAACAAGAAATTTAGTTCACTACTTGTGAAACGTTTAATTACTCGAATGTATCAGCAGAATTTTTGGATTAACTCGATTAATCATCCTAACCAAGATCGATTGTTGGATTACAAAATTGGTTTTTATTCTGAGTTTTATTCTCAGATTCTACATGAAGGGTTTTCGATCGTTGTAGAAATCTCATTCTCGCTACGAGAATTATCTTGTCCGAAAGAAAAAAATACTTCCTTCGTCCCGGTTTAAAGGACACAATTTGCAAACCATGCAATCCTAAAAAAATTTAGACATAAAAGCATTTAATCTCTATAATTACTTCCGTGTGAAAAGAACAAAATGCTTGCATGCATATGTGTGAACACGCTTTGCCGACTCTTCTTCTCCTCATGCATGTTCTTCTCCATACTATTAAATGGGCCAATGAGAGGACATCTAGGATCCAGAGAATTGCAAATTGTGTCCTTTAAACCTGGACGGAGGGAGTACCAAAGTTTCAGAATTTACGCTCTATTCATTCAATATTTCCCTTTTTAGAAGACAAATTTTTGCATTTGGATTCTATTTCACATATAGAAATACCCTATCATATTCATTTGGAAATCTTGGTGTAACTCTTTCAATACCGTATACAAGACGTTCCGTCTTTGCATTTATTGCGATTCTTTCTCAACTACTATTCAAATTGGAATAGTTTTATTACTTCAATGAAATCTATCTTTCTTTTTAAAAAATAAAATAAAAGACTATTTCAATTCTTATATAATTCTTATGTATCAGAATATGAATTCTTATTGGTGTTTCTTCGTAAACAATCTTCTTACTTACCATTATCATCTTCTGAAACTTTTCTGGAACGAATCATCTTTTCTAGGAAGATGGAACATCTTGGGATAATGTACCCTGGTTTTTTTCGGGAAACTATATGGTTCTTTATGGATCCTCTTATGCATTATGTTTGATAGCAAGGAAAGGAAATTCTTGCATCAAAATAAACTTATTTTTTGAACAAGAAATGGAAATGGTACCTTATCAATTTGTGGCAATATTTATTCTCTTTTTGGACTCAGACCCGAAGGGTCCATCTAAACCAATTACCAAACTCTTGCTTCGATTTTCCGGGGTACCTTTCAAGTGTACCAAAAAGTAGTTTGTTAGTAAGGAATTAAATGATGGAGAATTTATTTCTAATAGATACTCGAATTAAAAAATTAGATACCATAGTTCCTGCTACTGCCCACATAGGATACTTATCAAAAGCTCAATTTTGTACTGGATCGGGACATCCTATTAGTAAACCCATTTGGACAGATTTATCAGATTGGGATATTCTTGATCGATTTGGTCGCATATGTAGAAATCTTTTTCATTATCATAGTGGATCTTCGAAAAAACAGACTTTATATCGACTAAAGTATATACTTCGACTTTCATGTGCTAAAACTTTAGCTCGTAAACATAAAAGCACGGTACGAACTTTTAAACAACGGTTAGTTTCGGCATTTTTAGAAGAACCTTTTTCTGAACAAGAGTTAGTTTTTGCTTTGATGTTCACCAAAACAATCCTTTTTTCTTTCTGTGGATCACACAGTGAGCGTATTTGGTATTTTGATATTATATATATAAATCTAGACAAAATTGAGTCAACTAATATGAATCAGAGGGAGTACTTGACTAGTAGTGTTTCATGTAAAACACTTGGCTCGTTTAAGCCGGGAGAGTAGTTTTTCTTCTTTGATGGTCTGTAAGTGCTAAATATCGCACTCTATTTCTTTCTCTATTAATGAATTAAGACAAGCCTTTTGCCTTTCTTACAAAAAAAAGTGTTTCGTGTAAAACTTATTTGCTGATTCCTTTGCAATATGCAGGGTTTTGATGTTTCGTGGGTTTTCTTGAGTACATACAGATTTGTTTTTACTACATGGGCATGCTCAAAGTGTTGCAAACATTTTCACAAGTTTTATAGACTGCGACACGGTGTTTACTTTTACTCCATACAAATGAGAATTTGTTACACATGGTGTTTTTCTACAACATGGATATGCTCAAAATGTTGCCAGAAAAATATCGCTACATGTCGTGAGCTTTTGCAGATTCGAAAGAAGTTGTTGCAAGCGGCGTGGGCGAAGCACGAACGAACCGTGGGGTAGGGCACGATGAGGACGAAGCACATGGCAGGGGCGATGACATGCTGCAGCCTCAAGCAGGCGGCCCCGAGCTGTGCGCGGGATCCATGGCAGCCGCTGCTGCTTGCATGGCCACTCGCATCTCCGCTGTGAGCAGGATCTCCGTCGCATGATGACCTCCGACCTACCACAAGTGGGGAACGGTGGCGGCATGCGGCTGGCGCCTTCTGCAAGGCAAGCATCGACATGGTGCGGCCGAAATCAAGGGCAACAAGCGGCGATAGGAAGGCGTAAGGAGGGAAAAGAAGTAGTGCGGGTTGAAATGTCCCTCCAGCCAAGGGTTTCTGTGTGATGGAGGGCACCCTCAGTTCGGTCACAAAACCCTCGTATCTGCATAGGGATGGCACCCACCGGGTTTGGGTCCGGGTCAAGGCCCCATACCCGCCCCAGCCCCATTTTCCCCGCCTCGCGACTCACCCCGATTATTGCCGCTGGGTCTGGAAATCCACCAGACCCGTGACCCGGTCGGGTACAGGGACCCGATGGGGACCCGCCAAGACGCGATGCAGAGCCCTCCTATGGTCGTGGCGTGGCCTTTGAGCAGGGCGCCGGTCGAGCCATCGTGTGCCGACGGCGGGGACGATGACGAGGATGTTGCCGATTCTTTGTCGGCAATGAGGGGCGAGATCTTTGTCGTGGCGGGGACGAGGACGCTGCAGTGAGTATGGAGCGGTGGTCGGCACTGTGGCGGGTGGTGGCGGTGCTCTGTGCAAGGATGAGTGGCAATGGGGCGCACGGCGGGCGATGGCGGGGCTTGCGCAAGGCGTCTAGCAGTGGGGGGTAGAGAGCGGCGGGGATGTGGAATGGGGTCGTGGTCGTGGGGAAAACTGGGGGTGGGGTGCGTGCGTGGCGGCTAGGATCGTGGGGTGCGTTGCGGCTGGGATCATGGGGTGCATGGTGAATGGGATCGTGGCAGATGGGGCTCTTATGGTTTGACTCAATACACCAACATGTGGGCCAGTCCTCGAGTTTATCGGGTCTGCGGGTACGGGTTTGCCACCCCAGACCCGCACCCGCTAGATCCGACGGGTCTAACTTTTTTTACCACTAAGAAGTCCTGCGGGCTTAATTCTTTACCAAACCCTCCCCATTTAGAGCGGGTACCCATCAGGTTAGCGGGTATCGGGTCCCCATTACCATCCCTATATCTGCGGGTTTGGGTGCGATTTTTCCATCCCCTCAATTTTTTTTAAAGGGCGGCCTCGTATGTCCGGATGGCACCCGCCGGGTTTGGGTCCGGGTTTGGCACCCCCATACCCGCACCCCGGCCCTTCTCCTCGCCCATACCGCCTCCATACCAGCCGTAGTGGTCCCATTCTTCACGGACCATGACCAAAGTTTTGACCATCGTCTCACCAAGCGGAGGAGTCGGTGAGGGTGCACGTCGTCATCGGAGTCGCTTCTCTCGACCGCGGTAAGGAGGAGCTCGAGAAGCGGCCAGATAGAGAGGGCCAGAGGGTGGCGGCTGTTGTGAAGGCGTGGCTCTGTCGGAGTTGAGGAGACGGTTGGCTTGGATCTGGCGAGGCTGAGACGGGCTCGCACGGGAGTTGGGGAGGGGAGGGCTACGCCGGCCAAGCATGGAGCAACGACAGTGCACAGGCGGAGGGAGAAGGGGAGAGGGGCGATGGCGCTGCAGATGTGAATGGGACGAGGGGATGAGGTGAGCGAGGACGAATTGGGCTTGTGGTGCCTAGTACGTGCGTGGGTTGGGGTTGGGTCGTGTCTCGTGTGGCCATTTGCGTGTAGGGTGCGTGTGTGTTTGTTTCGTGTGGCTGTGACGTTGTATGCGTACGTGGGTTAGGGAGTTAAGGTATGTGAAAAATGAGTCAATAACAGGCAGGGTCCACATGTTATAGCCGGGTATGCGGGTTGGCGGGTGCGGGTTTGGCACCCCCGTACCCGCCTCCGCTAGACCCGATGGGTATGATTTTTTACCGGTAAGTAGACTCGCGGGTTTTTTTCTTTACCAGACCCTCCCCATTTAATGCAGGTACCCGTCGGGTTAGCGGGTATCGGATACCCATTGCCATCCGGACTCGTATGTGGTGTCTGGTTTAGATACTCTTTTCGGCCAAAATGGTAAACCAGCGATTACTTGGAGGAGAGATGCTCTGAGCAGCAGCACCAGAAACAACATTAGTAGTACTACTTGCAACTGAAATGCGCTCATAAAGCCTGCTTCGATTTATGCCTGAATATAGTGCAATGAGCAAGTAATAATTCTACTCACGTGCCCAAAATATTAGTCCATGGTACTCCACATGTTCATAACACACAATGGTGGTACTTGCTTTGCAGTTATTCCAAATTAAAGGAGAAGTATCCACAAGAGTTAATAGGTGAACATTATAGTTGTTTGGTGCTACTAATGCACAGAGGATGATTACGAAGTACAGAATTCGTAGCACAATATACACATGCTAAGCTAACATTTATTTGAGCCCCTTAAAGCACTAAAGATGCTTAAAGATTTACCGCAATCATCACAAAATAAATATTTGCAAGCTAACATTCATCTTGTGTCTCTTGGAGCACTGAAGCTGGGAAACTTGCAGTAGTATGGCACGTAGTAAAATTTTGCAGACAGTTCACAGGTTGTGGGAGTCCGAAGCTTCAAGAGTTTTCGGGTACCGAGGGTAAACAAGAGGAACTTCCAAGTGCCATGCTCCCCCAGGATAACAACCTCTATCAAGATCAAAAGCCAAAATGTAATAATCAGTGTGGACCAAGACGTCCCTCCCAAATGCATTGACCATGTTTAGCCGATGTTTCACCACCCACATTTCAGACGAAGAGCCTTCCAAACTCCAAATTTGCATCACACAACCATCTATTTCTTGCTGCGCATAGCATAAGACCCCTGATGACTGGGCAACGCAGCCACGACAACAACGGGACATCTCTGACCTTAATCCTGGCAGCTGAATTGTCCTTCGGTTGACCAGTTGTGTACATGTGTCTGATGCATCTATTTCCATTGCAAGGACACAATGATCCGTTGAATGCTCGACATACAACATCCCGTGAATGAAGTGTGATCGACTATGAAAACCATCTTCACTTTTCAAGAGACTACTATGCCATGTGAAATCCTGAGAGGAAAATATCTCAGTTTCATTGATTGGATGGACTCCAGGCTGCGACGAACACTTCCGGAATTTGACAACATAAAAGTGTTGAGACCATAATGAATCAAAGCACAACATGACATGATAATCAGAATCTGATCCAGGTTGAGTAGGTGGAAGTGTCACCCACTCTTGCATTGCCGGATTGCACACAATGGAATGTGAAATGTCTGGAAAATATCCTGTGAAGCCTTCATAACAGCAAAGGAGTAGGCCATTGCTACAATCCATTAGCCTTAGATTCTCATGACACGGCACAAAAGAAAGACTTGTGTCGATATCCCTGCCACTTGATGGAAGTCTAGCAAGATGGATGGCACTGCGATAGTCGCACTTTTGGTACAAGAGACCAGCTGGAGTTCTCGGGAGCTTCTGGCTGTGATGTGGATCAGATGAGAAGGCAAGCCAACACTTGCATACACATTTGAAGCGGCAAAAGGACTTCAGTGGCAGCCGAGATAGAATCTCCACCACCAAGTCATCAGTTAGGAATGGCATGGTCATTTCCTGATTGACTTCCATGCCTTTTTGCTTACCGCGAAGAAAGCTTGTTATCTTCATCTAAAAAAAATAAGTATATAAAATCTTGGTGAGATATTTATTTAAAGACAGCTGGAGGTAAGCGTTCTATTTCTTTTCCTTAAAATCTTGCCTTCCATCAAAATGCCACAAAGTTTAGAAGTAAGTAGTACCCAACATATAAGGAGAGCTGAGCCGAACTAGTGAATTCAAACTTAAATGGTTAGTATTTAGTAAGGTAACTAACCCGTAAGCACTGCAGTGAAGCTCGAAAGCTCATACTGAACAAAAATAGTAACTACGATAAAATAATTGTATGACTGCTCTTTAAATTGAAACCGTATCCAAATCTTCACTGCAGAAATCGAGAATGCAAATTTTTATTGGTCCCTTTATCAATGTTTTTTGTGGTAGTTAGCAAATGAGTGAAGCCGCAAATCATGCGTTGAACCTGTGCCACAGGCACATGGGCGGGCATAGGAATTCCAGGATTCACCATTTTCCAAAAGATGGCATGAGAATGCTGCTGTAGTGGTATATATATTAACAGTTCATGTATTGAATAGGAAAATGATTATAATTTCTCCAATAATCACTTCCCATCTGCTAGTTTTGGCAATACTATCCGAAATTGACTTGTTAGCAGCCGTGAGTAATTGCTATTCAATGAGATAGATGCGCTTCGGGGTGTCTGATCCTAATGATTTGTTAGCAGCCGTGAACGACTGGGGCAATTACTTACCAGACGATGTCGGCCAGACCTGAAATTCCTTCCGAAGCACGAGAACCGGGACGTGCCACGGGAAGATCCAGGGTTCATCTGCACGATATCAGATCAGAAACCACGCATGAACACAACGGTGTGGCCTGAGCCCCAAGCAGAGGAAAAATGATGAGAGGAGGGACCGAGGGCTCACCCCGTACTGGTTGCTTCCGGTCGCCCGTCGTCGGCGAGGCGGCAAGCCCGAGCGAGGCTGCGGAGGTGGGCCTGCGGGGATCTGGAACTTGATTTTGCCCCGGAGAAAGAACTCGCCGGCGGTCTTCCGAGATGAGACTCACAGAGAGTGGAAGAGGAACTGGCGATTTTAGACCCGAGCTACTTTTTCCATTTCTGGACTAAGAGCATCCCCACTCGTCGTTGTACGATCCGAGTCTGAAATCCGGACTGGCCGCACGAAATTTGATTTCTGCCCGAGTTTTTCACTCGCGTTTTCAGATCGATTTTTCGCGTTCGGCTAAATTTCAGACGAGTTTGACAAATTCAGACGGATTTCATTAAAGATGGACGAATATAAGCGAAATACATCTAATTTAAACTATATTACTAGATAATAAACTAAAACATAAAAAAGGCCGTCACCGTCGCCTTCTCCAAAGCCGTCACCGCTTCTACATGCCGAAGTTGTCGTAGAAGGACGTGTAGCCCGGATCGGCCCTGCCATCGTCCTCGCCCCCGTCGTCGTTGTCGCTCGGCGGTTGTGGCGGGCGGGAGCTCCCCTGGTCGGCGTCGCGGCACCTTGAGCTGATGCGAGGGCCATTCGTAAATCGTCGTCGAGGACGGAAGCGGGCGGCCTGATAAGCGGCGTGCGCCGGACCACGCTGCCTCCGGCCGCTGCTGCGGTATTGGCGGAAGGCGCTCCTGCTCCCAATCCATGCTGACCGAGCCGAGATATCCGGCGACGACGGCTCCATCGGCGACTGTGGCGCCGAGTCGCGGAGCGACTGCTCCATCGCCATCCTTATGGCGCTATCCTAGGCGGACGACGCCGACCAGTCCACCGGCTCAGGCTTGATGCGAAGGCGAAAGCGGCGCGATGGGGCAGCTGCGGCAGCGCTGGCTCGCATTGATGCCCCGAGCATGTCCGCAGCGGCAGACGGCGAACAACCTCGCTTGACTAGGCATAACTGCGCCGAAGCCCTGTCGGCGTCTGAGCGGCGTGGAGCCCAAGGTGGGAGGCGAGAGAGGAGCTCAGGCTGGCCATCCTCCTCGACAACCGATTCGCGAAAGGCACCGCTTCACCTGGCGGCGTGGATGTCTTGCAGGAAGCCGGGCGCGAGTGTTCCCGGCGTGGATGTCTTCAAGTCGCCCGCAGCGTCCGGCTGGCCAGCGCTCAAAACGTCGACGACCCGCCGTGTTGTTGTGCTTCGGCGGCGAGTCGGGCCGCCCCTCGTGGCAGGGGAGCTCTTGGGCGCGACGGTCGACGAAGAATGTCTCCTAGTACAGGAGGTTGTCGGGGCTCTCGGCGTCAGAGGGATCGTCCATGGCCGCGATGAAGGCCTGGATCTCGTCGGGTAGTTCGTCCAGCGTCGGCGCCGGCGGGATTGGGATGCCACCAGTGCTAAGCTTCCACCCCGACGGGTTCCCCGTGTTCGATGACGAGATGTAGCCGGCGTCGTAGAGCATGCATGCCTCCCAAGGCTGGAGCGTGCGGCGGCCGAAGCCGTTCGCCGCCGCACCGTCACCGGGAAAGAGATCGTGTTGGAATTATGCCCTAGAGGCAATAATAAAGATGTTATTATTATAATTCTTGTTCATGATAAAGTTTATATTCCATGCTAGAATTGTATTAAGCGGAAACTTTAATACTTGTCTGGTTCGTGAACAACACCGTGTCCCTAGTATGCCTCTATGGACTAGCTCATTAATTAATGATGGTTAAGGTTTCCTAACCATAGACATGAGTTGTCGATTAATAATGAGATCATATCATTGGGAGAATGATATGATGGACAGACTCAAACTAAGCGGAGCAATTAGATCGTGTCATCGTGTTCATCTTTGCGAAGATTTTCTTATGTCAAATATTGTATGTTGTATGCAATGATCATGTTTTGTAATGTTTCACGACTTGCATGTCGATGAGTACGCAACCGGCAGGAGCCATATGGTTGTCTTAATAATTGTGTATGACCTGTGTGTCAACTTCTTATACGCCATGTAATAGCTTTACTTTATCGCTAAGTAGTTAGCAATAGTTGTAGTTTCTATTCATGGTGGAGGCAATCATGGTGGAGTGATGGAGATCATGCCGGCACGCACAAGATGGAGACCATTGCGCGAAGATTGGATATACCATGTCACATAAAGTTATATGCATGTGATGTTTATCCTTTTGTGTATCTTATTATGCTTAGATCGCGACGGTAGCATTATAAGATGATTCCTCACTTAAAGATCAAGATAAAACTGTGTTCTCCCCATGTATGCACTGTTGCAAAAGTTCGTCGTGTTCAAGCATCATGTGATGATCGGGTGCTATAAACTCTACGTTCACATACAACGGGTGCAAGCCAGTTTTTCACATGCGGAAATACTTGGGTTTGACTTGACGAGCGTAGCATGTACAGACATGGCCTCGGAACACATGAACCGAAAGGTTAAGCATGAGTCATATGAATGATATGATCGACACTTCGTTGTTTACCATTGAAACCACATCTCTTCTCGTGAAGATCGGATTAGGTGTGGTGAATTTGGATCATGTTCACTAAACAACTTGACGGATGTTGAATTTAGTGGGAGTTTATCTAGTAATTTGATTAAGTTGAACTAGTTATCATGAACATAGTCTAAATTGTACTTGCAAATTTTGTAGATCAAATGTCTAAGTCCAACTTCAACTTCAACGTTTTTGCTGAGAAAGAAAAGCTTAGAAACAATGGGTCTAACTTCACCAACTGGTTCCGCAATCTGAGAATCATTCTCGCTGGCGGACAAAAGGACTATGTCCTTGAGAATGCGCTAGGCGCCCTACGTAGATGCGGCCGACGAAAGCTTTTTATCGCCATAAAGATGATTATGGTGTGATTAAGAGCAACATGTTGTTTGCTATGGAATTGGACCTTCAAAATCGTTTTGAAGATTATCCCGGGCCCTTTGAGATTCTTGAGGAGCTGAAAACTATGTTCCAGACTCAGGCCCGTTCTGAGAGATATGAGATCTCTGAGAAATTCTTTAACTGCAAGATGGAGGAAGGGAGTTCCGTTAGTGAGCACGCCATAAAGATGTCGGGCTACACGCAACGCCTTGAGCAACTGGACTGCAAGATTCCAGAGGAGCTCAAGATTGACAGGGTTCTGCAATCACTCCCTCCTAGCTACAAAAGTTTTGTAGTTACTCATAATCAGATTGGTTCCACTGATACGATCACCGAGCTCTTCGCTAAGGTGAAAGCTGCAGAGGTGGACATCAAAAAGGATAATCATGTGTTGATGGTCAACAAGCCCCCCAGCTTTAAGAAAGGTAAGGGTGCAAAGAAGCCCTTCAAGAAAGGCGGTGACAATGCGTTGCCCCTGAGAAGAAGCTCAAGTCGGACCTAAGCGGACACTAAGTGCTTCTATTGCAAGGACAAGGAGTCCTTTGAAGCATAGCGTCCAAGTACTGAGCGGACAAGAAGGCTGGCACCATCAAAGGTATATTTGATATACATGTTATTGATGTTTTCCTTACTAGCCCTCGTTGTAGTGCCTGGGTATTTGATACTGGTTCAGTTGCTAATATTTGTAACTCAAAACAGGAGCTACGGAATAGACGGAGGCTTGCGAGGGATGAGGTGACGATGCGGCGTTGCATCAAGAGTTGATGTGATGGCCGTCGGCACGCTCTCCTTAGTTTTACCTTCGGGATTAGTTTTAAAACCTCAATAAGTGTTATTATGTGCCTGCGTTGAGCATGAACATCATATCTGGATCGTGTTTATTGCAAGACGGTTATTCATTTAAATCTGAGAATAATGGTTGTTCCATTTATATGAGTAACATCTTTTATGGTCATGCACCTGCTATGAATGGTTTATTTCTTCTGAATCTCGAAAGGGATGAAACACACATCCATAACATTAAGGCTAAGAGATGCAATGTAGATAGTGATAATACTACTTATTTGTGGCACTGTCGTCTAGGTCATATTGGTGTAAAACGCATGAAGAAACTCCATTCTGATGGACTTTTAGAGTCTCTTGATTTTGAATCATTTGACACATGCGAACCATGCCTCATGGGCAAGATGACCAAAACCCCGTTCTCCGGAATGATGGAGCGAGCAATGGACTTGTTGGAAATCATACATACCGATGTATGCGGACCGATGAGTGTTTCGACGCGCGGTGGATATCGCTACTTTCTCACTTTTACCGATGACTTAAGTAGATATGGGTATATCTATTTGATGAAACATAAATCTGAAACATTTGAAAAGTTCAAGGAATTTCAGAATGAAGTGGAGAACCATCGTAACAGAAAAATTAAGTTTCTACGATCCGATCGTGGAGGTGAATATTTGAGTTATGATTTTCTCACGCATCTTAAAGCAAGCAGAATTGTTTCGCAACTCACGCCACCCGGAACACCACAGCGCAATGGTGTGTCCGAGCCTTGAATCGAACTCTATTAGATATGGTGCCATCAATGATGTCTCTTACTGATTTGCCGTTATCATTTTGGGGTTATGCATTAGAAACCGCTGCATTCACTTTAAATAGGGCACCATCTAAATCCATTGAGACGACACCGTATGAACTGTGGTTTGGTGCTAAACCTAAGTTGTCGTTTCTTAGAGTTTGGGGATGCGAAGCTTACGTCAAGAAGTTGATGCCGGACAAGCTCGAACCCAAAGCGGAGAAATGCGTCTTCATAGGATACCCTAAGGAAACTATTGGGTATATCTTCTATCACCGAACCGAAGGCAAAGTGTTTGTCGCAGAGAACAGATCCTTTCTTGAGAAGGAGTTTCTCTCGAAAGAAGTGAGTGGGAGGAAAGTAGAGCTAGATGAGGTTGTTGAACCTTCTCTTGAGTTGGAGAGTAGCGCAGCACCTGAAATTGTTCCAAAGTCTGCTTTGCACCAATAATAGAGGAAGCTAATGACAAGGATCATGAAGCTTCGGACGATGCTACTACTGAACGTCGCAGGTCGACAAGGTCGCGTGCCCCTCCTGAGTGGTACGGCAACCCTGTCTAAACTGTCTTGTTAGTAGACGACAGTGAACCTGCGAACTATGAGGAAGCAATGATGAGCCCAGACTCTGAGAAATGGCTAGAGGCCATGAAATCCGAATTGGGATCCATGAGCGAAAACCAAGTATGGACTTTGGTGGACCCTCCTAGCGACCGAAAGGCCGTTGAGTGCAAATGGATCTTCAAGAAGAAAATGGACGCGGATGGTAATGTTACCGTCTATAAAGCACGACTTGTCACGAAAGGTTTTCGACAAGTTCAAGGTGTTGACTACGATGAGACTTTCTCTCCCATAGCGATGTTTAAGTCCATTCGGATTTTATTAGCAATTGCTGCGTTTCATGATTATGAAATATGGCAGATGGATGTCAAGACTGCGTTCCTCAATGGCAACATTGATGAAGATTTGTATATGATGCAACCTGAAGGTTTTGTCGATCCTAAGGATGCTGATAAAGTATACAAACTTCAGCGTTCCATTTATGGACTAAAGCAAGCATCTCGGAGTTGGAACCTTCGTTTTGATCAAGTGATCAAGAGCTTTGGATTTGTTCCAAATTGCTACGAAGCTTGTATCTACAAGAAAGTGAGTGGGAGCTCAGTTACATTTCTGGTACTATATGTGGATGACATATTGATTATTGGAAATGACATTAACATGCTTAACGATGTGAAGAGTTATTTGAACAAATGTTTTTAAATGAAAGACCTAGGGGAAGTTGCTTATATATTGGGCATCAAAATCTATAGAGATAGACAAAGACACCTGATAGCTTTAAGCCAGAGTACATACCTAGACAAAGTTCTGAAAAGGTTCAGAATGGATAAGGCAAAGAAAGGTTCAGTGCCTATGTTGTCAGGTAAGATATTGAGCAAGGCTCAGTGTCCAGCTACGGTAAATGATAGAGAAGCTATGATCAAAGTGCCTTATGCCTCGACCATAGGTTCTATCATGTATGCCATGCTGTGTACTAGACCGGATGTGTCCAATGCTCTTAGTTTGTCGAGCAGGTACCAAAGTGATCCAGGAGTGGAACACTAGACAGCCGTGAAGAACATCCTAAAGTACTTGAATATGACTAAAGAAATGTTCTTAGTCTATGGAGGTGATGAACAGCTCGTCGTAAAGGGTTACGTCGATGCTAGTTTCGACACCGACAAGGATGATTCTAAATCTCAGACAGGATACGTTTATATTTTGAATGGAGGAGCTGTGAGCTGGAGAAGCTGCAAGCAAAGCGTGATCGCGGGATCTGATGAGAAGCGGAATACATGGCTGCTACAGAAGCGTCAAGTGAAGGAGTTTGGATCAGGAACTTCATCACTGAGCTTGGCGTGGTTCCAAGTGCCTTGGACCCACTGGAGATATTGTGTGACAACACTGGCGCCATAGAACTCGCTAAGGAACCAAGATATCATTCAAAGACCAAGCATATCAACTGCAAGTTTCATATAATCCGAGATTATATAGCAGATAGAGATCTGAAGATTAGCAAAGTACATACAGATCTGAATGTCGCAGATCCATTGACTAAACCTCTTCCACGTGCAAAACATGATCAGCACCTTAGTGCCATGGGCGTTAGATTGTTTCCATATGTAAACTAGATTATTGACTCTAGTGCAAGTGGGAGACCGTTGCAAATTATGCCCTAGAGGCAATAATAAAGATGTTATTATTATAATTCTTGTTCATGATAAAGTTTATATTCCATGCTAGAATTGTATTAAGCGGAAACTTTAATACTTGTGTGGTTTGTGAACAACACCGTGTCCCTAGTATGCCTCTATGGACTAGCTCATTGATTAATGATGGTTAAGGTTTCCTAACCATAGACATGAGTTGTCGATTAATAATGAGATCATATCATTGGGAGAATGATATGATGGACAGTCCCAAACTAAGCGGAGCAATTAGATCGTGTCATCGTGTTCATCTTTGCGAAGATTTTCTTATGTCAAATATTGTATTCCTTAGACCATGAGATAATACAACTCCCTGGTATCGGAAGAAAGCTTTGAGGTCATCAAACGTCATCCTATGAGAGGGTGACCATAAAGGTGTCTCTCAGGTGATCGGAAAGTACCTGTTGGGTTGTATGTATCGAGATGGGATTTGTCCCTCCCAAGTCGGAGAGATATACTTCGGGCCCACTCGGTAATAGATATCAACACCGCTTGAAAGCATGTGGTTAAGGAGTTAATCACAAAGTGATATCGGATTACGGAACGAGTAAAGTACTTGCTGTGAACGAGATTGAACTAGGTATGACGGTATCGACGATCAAATCTCGGGCAAGTAAAATATCGCGCGACGAAGAATATATATATGGGATTGATTGAATCCTGGCATCGTGGTTCATCCAATATGATCATCGATGAATGTGTGGCAGTCAATATGGGTTTCTAGACCCCGCTGTTGATTATTGATATAAGATCATGTCTGCATATTCTCGAACCCGAAGGGTCACACACTTAACATGTCTCGACGCTAGGATAGATTGGATAATTGGTATATGAGTTTTTGTTCGGAGTCTCGGATGAGATCTAGGACGTCACGGGAGGTTCCGAAATGGTCCGGAGAATAAGATTCATATAAGGCAATGCAGTTTTTGGAGTTCGGAATTGTTTCGGGTTAATCGGTATTGTACCGGAAGCTTCTAGAACCTTCCAGAGGGGGACCAACGTGGACCCACTTGTCGGGAGGGGGCATGGGCCTATGAGGGAGTGTCCTGGCCGCATTGGGCCAGGGGCACAAGCCCCATAGGGCCCAGCCGGCCAAGCCTAGGGCAAAACCCTAGGGGAGCTTCTAGAAGGGGGGGAAACTTGCCCCCCACTCCTCCCTCCTTGGCCGCCGGCCCTAGGGCTTGGGGGAGGGGCAAGGGACAGCCGCCCACCCCTCTATATAAAGAGGGCTGGGGGCGCACCCTCCCCACACCTCCTCCTCAAGCCCTAGCCGCCCTGCTGCCCTCCTCTCTCTCTCTCCCGACTGCGCGTAGGCGAAGCCCTGCCGCAGAAACTCTCCACCGCTTGCACCGCGCCATCGCGTTGTAGATCCAATCCATCTCTCCGCCCCACTTGTTGGACCGAGGAAGGAGGAGACGTCGAGGTGCCGCACGTGTGCATCTCTCGGAGGCATCGCCACTTGCGGTGTTAGATCGGATCGGATCGCGAGGAGGAGAAGCGAGTACAACTACATCACCCACGTTCCGTCGAACGTTCCGCTGTGTGAATCTTCAAGGGTATGAAGATCTCATATATCCCCCCTCGTTGTTTGCATCTCCTAGATTAGATCTTGGCTTTCCCATTCGCATCCGTAGAAATTTTTTGATTTACCGTGCTGCGAAACCCTTCAGCTCGGCCATGGCTAAGTGGGGAAGGAGAGCTGTGAGTTCGCCGGAGTGTTGGTTCGCCGGAGTTTGTGGGCTGGGGAGCTGTGAGAGAGTGTGAGGAGCTCCGACGATGGGTATGGCTTTTATAGGCCGAGATGGGCGGCGAGGGCGGGAGGGGTGTAGCGGCGAGGGCGGGAAAAGGGGAAACAACGGGAAGTTAGTGCCCGCCGGTCCATCGCGGGAGACGAGGCGGCGGTGGTGGCGCGACACTTCGGCGACGCGTGGTCGACATGACGGGCAGTTATTGTCCAGCGGTCGTCACGTGGTTCCGAGGATGACGACGACTCGGCTTCCGTCGCTGACTCGACAGGTCCACACACCGCTTATTTTTTTACCGAGTTTGCTTTGACCGGCGTTTCTAGGGCGTTCCCGGGATCCTGAGAATAGCCTGGGAAGTCCGGACCAAAGTTGGCCCAAATCCGGATGAAAAGAGGTACCTGAGAACGCGACTAGGCCGATTTTTGGCGTCCAGACCTATTTTTGGCGTCCGGATCGGCGTCTTGGGTGGCCAAGTGGAGATTCTCTAAGATACTATGTGGAACGGTGCTCGCCAGGGCAAAGGAAGAGAGATTTGTACTGGGCCAGGATCCCGGGACAGATGCATATCTATGTGTTCCGTTCATTATGGAGCCTCGACGCGTCGGAGTCCTTTAGGGATCTATCTCAATCATTCTTGGGCTGCTTATGGGGCGACTTCGGAGTCTCTCTATCAAATCCTAAAAAAAATACGGATCCACCGCAGTGGCGGTCACGCCTTGCCGCCGAAGGCAGCGAATGGGCTTGGCATTGTCTCGTCAGGCTTCTTTCGCGTGGGTGACGAGGTTTAATCTCGTCAATGCCCATTGTTATGGACTTGGGTTTTGGAGAAGATGGGGATGCTGGAGATCGTGGCACGGTTAACAGACAAGCAACCAGGGGACACGAGATTTACCCGTGTTCAGGCCCGGAGAAAACCCTACTCATGCTTATGCGCTCTTGATTACGGCGAACCAAAGATTACAGTGCGCAGATTCGATCTGGCGTGGATGCGTGTCGAAAGTGGTCGAGGGATCTAGGACGTGCCCTCCTGGCCTTTATATAGACTCAGGCAGGTCCCGGGCATAGTCCTAGTCGGTTACAAGTTCTAGGGTTTTACCCCTTTGAATTTCCTATCTCCGCTAGACTTGTTCTCCAAGGATCCGGCGTCATGGGCCTTGGCCACCGAAAATCTTCATGGGCCAGCGTATATCTGTGGGCCTTCCTTGGGCGGACCGTATCTTTGAAGTCATGTACCGTAGGGTATAACCATGTCAAGAGCCCCGGTGATCGGTGGAATTGTAGATCGGTGAGGACTCTTCCATTCTTCGGGTGCAACTATGTTTTAATAGTATATGAGCGTAGGGATTGTTGATGCGTGTGCCTGACTCACCCGATGGATCAGGTCGATTAAGCATCTTAGGACGAAACAACACGATCTTCTTCAGGTTCGGGTCCCTCAACCCGGACCTAGAACATATGCTGGCGTAATTCGACTCAGGCCGCAGAGGACTTACAAGAGTGGAATTCCAGTGATTTTAATTGTTGTACCCAACGCGTCCGTCGGGATTTTTCATCGTACCTGCTGGTACAGCTTCATACTAGCAGTAGCCTTGATCAGTGCGTTGCGGGCCATCGATGATATCTAGGTCTTATCTTTGTGTCGAAGACACAACATCCGAATGTTTGTCACCGCGGAGGTGCTTCGGGTGGCCAAGGAGATTGTCGCTCACTTAGCGTTTTGTTGGGGCAGAGTTGCCAAAAAGTTTTTGCATGCTGATCCGGAAGATCGCAGTCGAAGATTTCATAGGGTGCGCGACCAGCGCTCCCTATGGGAGTAGCCCCCAAGTGTCTGTTCGAGTCGTAGACTCGAACGGAGACTTTATTTCAAGCATTGTTTCAGTTGTTAAGTCCGCAGGACTCGAAAATTTTCGGATGCTTAAATCCATCCTCCCCATGGGAGTAGCCCCCGAGTCCGTAGTAGAGTCATAGACTCGACGTAGGACTCAGAGAAGTAATTTTGTCCTCATTTGTTTGTCGGGTGCGCGGCCAGCGCTCCTGATAGGAGTAGCCCCCGAGTATTTAGTCGAATCGTAGATTCGAGTGAGTACTCTTAGATGTGAAGCCGAAGTTGGTGCTAGTATAGCTTTTGATGACGTCAGTGCTGACGATCGATGACCTCAAGCGTCTGCTACGCCAGAGATGACTTGATCGACGGCGTGGGTCCCACTTCCTGACTTTGAATTGACTGGTCACGCGCGGCGTGGAGATGATTACGGCGTCTCCTCGATTTCCGCGCGTAGTGGACGGCGTGGTAACGACGGTTCGTTGTGGTGCTGACACGTGTACGGCCAGATCTACCGTTGGCGTTAGGTCTTCTCGATGGACGGCCGGCGTGCGTCGTCCTCGCTGTTATAATCCTTGGTGAAATCGTGGTTTGTTTTTCACCGCCTCAGTGTATCTGTTCACTGCTTCCTTGTTCTTGAGCTTATTCTCGCTGCGCGCTGAGAGTTTCTTCCTCATTTCCTCTGTTCTTTCTGCTTTGGCATCGCCACCACCGCCGTAGCGCCATGGGGAAAACAAAGAAATCCTCATCTGCGGTTGGGACCAGCGCCGCCGGAGGCAAAAAGGGCACCGCCGCTGCTCGCGTCACCGATGGTGGCTGGCGGCGATCAAGCTGGAGAGCGATCTCCATAAGCTGTGGCGCGGGCCTGATCCGCGAGACATGACGGCCGTGAGACTCCCGACAAGGTAATCCCGCCCCCATCGGGTTCCGGGTTATGTTTGTTGCCTTCGTGATTCGCGGGTTTTTTTTCGGTCCACGACTTCCTTCGTGGATCTCTTCTTCTATGGGGTTCAGCTCCATCATCATCTCCCAACTCCCTTCTCCACATTGCGTGTTTTATCACGCTTTGCGAGTGTTGGCTTGGCATTGAGTCGACTTTGGCCTCTTCCTAAGCTTTATTCCGTGAAGAGGCAGTCTGGTTTGGATGGTGTGTATCCCATTGGGGGTTTCATCATCTCCCTCAGTCCCAATGTGCAATTCTTTTCCTTTTCCATGTCCGAATCTATCCAGTACTGGCGGAGGAAATGGTTTTACATCCGTGACTCCGTATTGCCTGGGCAAGATTTTGGTCTCGTTCCCTTTGACCCCTCCCAAAAGATTGAGAAGAAAAGGTCTTGGAAAAACCAAATCTTGGACGGTGAGGTGGAGGAGATAGAGGCCCTTTATCGTCGGGTGGAGGATCTCCAACTGATTCCTGAGAAGGAGGTGAATGTCGTGGACATCATCCGAACTTTTCTTGAGCGTCGGGTGCAGCCTCTCCAAGCGAGAGCGCACCCGATGTTTCTTTATTCTGGGCGCCGTGATCCGAGGAGGGTTTCGAGTGAGAAAATCTCCGAGGGGAATCTTGACAAGGATCTTCGCGTGCTGCTGAAGTTCAAGGCCGATGAGGAACTCCCGGAGAAGTCGCTGACTCCTCCCTTTTCTTCGATGTTGGCCGTGCCGAAGGTGTAGATTTATGCACGTAGTGCTCCCCTTTTTTGTTGGGTGTGTATTTGTGTCCTTTGTTTGCTAACAAAGTTTCTTCTCATCTTGTAGAGCTTCAAAGTGCCGGGCATGGCACCACCATTGCCTGAAAGGTATCCGAATGCCCCGGATAATGAAGTGGTGGATTCCGTGTCCGAGCTTCCGTCGGCGCGATCTCCGGCGGAGGATGCCGACGAGTCGAGTGAGGACCATACGCGCAAGCGATCACGGAGCTCGAGCGAGTCTTCGGATGCTTCAACTCCTCCGACTCCCAGAAATCCTCTGGGCCTTGAGCGTCATGATGATGGTCATGGAGGTTCTTCCTCTCCCCTTCCTGCCATTCCTGTGCGGGCTGTTGCACCGCACCCGCCAGCAAAGCGGAAAAAGGAAGAAAATAAGGAGGAGAAGAAGGAAGAGAAGAAAGAGGAGAAGATGGCCTGAAGGGCTTCTCCTATCTTCGACCTTAGCACACTGGGCTCGTAAGTTTTTATTGTTGTACTGTTGTCCTTTTCTCTTTATGATGTTTGCACCTGTGTTGATTGGCTTCAGTGTGCAATCCTCCACGAACTCCAGTGATGGTGCGGGGGAGATGATGGGGGAGTCGAACATTGCGTCGCCTCCTCCTCAGACGGTGGCGACTTCGGGTGGCGCTGCTCCAGATCCTCCTGTGCGGGAGAGGCTGGTGGCTGCGCCTCAGAATTTCACAGGCGGGCCTTCGGGCTCGCCTTCGGAGCACGTAAGTTTTCTGCTTCCTGTCACGGGGGGAGCCCCCGAGTGTCTTCGTGTGCTGATGTTATTTTTGCCTCTTTGTTTTGGGCGTAGCCCCCAAGTCATGTTCTTACTGCTACTGCCTTTTCCTGCAGCCTTTTGTCCAAGAGGCCAAGCGGTCAAGGAGAGGCCTTTGACGCTGGAGGCGAAACTTCGGCTGCTTCAAGGTATCCGTCTACCTTTTAATACCTTTCTTGTTTATCATGGTCTTGTTCTTTGACACTTGCTTGTCTTAAATGCAGAGGAGCATAATGACTCTCTCCGTGAGGTCGACGCTCTTAAAAAGAGCCTTGGCCAATCAGAGCAGAAGGCCGAAGCTGCCGTTGGCGCGAAAGAACGCCTTGAGCTAGAGCTGTCGAAGGCAGCCGAAGCGAAGGAGCGTCTGCAGCAGGAGGCCGCAGATCGTGAGGAGCAGCTGGCCACCGTTGCGGCTGCTCATGAAAGAGGGGTGGCGGAGAAGCTCATGGCTGCTGCCAAGGCTATTTCGGGTGAGTGCTGGTTTTTTGTACTTGTTTCTTTTTCGATGGGTCTTCTTCTATGCTGCCTTTCTTCATGCTCTTCTTCATTTTTGTCTCAGATGCCGCAGGCATCGAGTTCGACCGCGGTGCTCTGGAGCACGGGAGTGCTCTGGATGATGCCACTGTGGCGGTCGAAGACCGCTGCAGCACCGTCGTCAACTCCCTGGCCAAGGCGAAAGAGGTCCTTGGTCGCTTCTACCAGGAGCTCTTCCCGAAGGGCGCAACCCTTGAAGATGTGGATGCCCTGGCAGAGGCTCTGTCAGCCGAAGCGCCTGCAGCTTACAAGCACAAGCAGAAGGGCATCGGCGTGTCCGTCGGGCTGGCGATGGCCATGGCGGCTACGGCGGAGCTGGACTTTCCCCAGATCACCTCTCGGATGCCGACGGCTGCGGATGGATCAGAGGTAGCCTTCGCTGCCTACTCCGCTCGCTGCAGACGATATGGGCCCAAGCTCATTGACTTGCTGTCTGAGTACGCACTGCGGCAGCAGGGCGAGGCCAAAGCTAGGCAGTCTGGCTCTGAGGCGACTCAGTGTCCTGCGCCTTAGGCATAGTAGATGTAGGGTAGCATGTAGTTTACTTTTGTTGTAAATATCTTTTGTAGTACCATCCTTGTGCCAGCGGGCTATATATGTAATCAATGTCTCCGTGTTGGACTCCATCCTTGGCTGAATGTCTGTGGTTCTTTCTTTTTTCTGCTGCTATAGGTTCCTTCGGGTGCTGACCCAGTTGACACTTCATCCGAAAGGCCCTTGCGACCATCGTTGGATGATTCCTCGTAGCTCGCTTTCCTTGAGATCGCGTCTTGCAGCTTGGAGTGGAATTGCTCGTTACGCGGATGCGTCGACGCTTGGAAATCAAAGCGGATCGTGGCGCAGCGTAGAGGAGTACTTGATGGCGGAGCTGGGTCGGCTGTCGAGCAATTGCGGTGTAAGTTGATTCTTTTTTGGCTGTAGCTCGCTTCTTGGATGAGCCTGCTGGCCTTATTCTTGTCTTATGCTGTTGTCGCGGTGCGGATCTTGCTCGAGGAAGAAAAAAGTGTCGCTGTTCGGGTCAACCGCTTGACTCAACAGACATGGAGGCCGGGCGGCTTCTTCCGGATGGATCGCGATCGCGCCGGTTACAGCGACGGTGCGGGATCGTGTTCATCAAGTTTCGCGGGTGCTCCGCCAGTGCACATCACTTTCTTCGGTGCTGCGTCATGTTTCCTTTGGATGCCATGCCGACGACCCTTGCGTGTCTTCTGTCAAGGTTTGAGTGCTAGCAATGTCAAGGAGCTGGTGCAGCAGTGAATGCTGCCTTGTCTCTTGTGAGGGTGCATCGCCATACAGCGTAGATTTGTGTTGTAGCTGGGCCGCCTCTTCGACGGATGGTGGCGAGTGGAACATGCGTCCGCATTACGGCTGTAAGGCGAGATGCGAACAGATTGTAGATTTGTTTGAGCAGCGTCGCGGGTTATTCTTCGTAATAGGTAGGACCTGAAAATAAGCAGATAGATGTAAAATTTGTATATTGCGGTAACGCTTGTGCCCTTTGTTGTAAAGGTTTGCTTGTTTGTGAGCACGCGATTGCTTTGATTAATCGTGCCCTTTTCGTTTGCCTGGACGTGGTATTCTACTGTGTACGTTTGGTCCTCAGTCGATGAAATCGTGAGGTGGGGGGAGCCCCCGAGTGCGTATGTAGCATGTAGTAAAGTTGCAGAAAAATGGTCAACCGAAGGTTGGGAGCGAGACACTTAGCTTTATTTATATCATAATGGAGGAGGTACATGGTTCGGCTGAGTAGCCTTGGCTGAAAGCCTTATTGAAAGTAAAAGGGGGTAGATTGCTACGAGTAGAATCGTCGCAGGTGCGAGATATTCCATGGGTTGGAGTATGCGACTCCAGACTCCACGTGCTTGAGGCGATAGGCGCCACCTGGGATGACTTCGGTGATGACGTAGGGTCCTTCCCATGGTGACTCGAGTTTGTTTGGTCGCTTTTGCTTGAGTCGCAAGACGAGGTCTCCTTCGACGAAGGACCTTGGGCGCAGCCGGCGGCTGTGATAGTTGCGGAGACTCTGCTGGTACACCGCTGATCGAGCTTCTGCTATATCCCGCACTTCGTCGAGTGTGTAGACGGCGTCTTCGAGTGCAGTCGTGGACTCGGCTTCGCTGTAAGCGACGACTCGTGGAGCCTGGTGGCGTACTTCGGCTGTTAGCACGGCCTCAGCTCCGTGCACCATGAAGAATGGTGTGTAGCCGGTGGAGCTGTTTGGCGTAGTCCGTAAGCTCCACAGGAAAGACGGTAGTTCTTTTGTCCAGTTTCCAGCTTTGTGCTCGAGTGAGCTCATGAGGCGCTTCTTGATGCCGGCGCCAATTAGACCGTTGGCCTTTTCCACTTGCCCGTTTGTTTGCGGGTGTGCCACTGAGGCATACGTGATGTTGATCCCGAGGCCTTCGCAGAAGTCCTAGAATTCTTCGGAGATAAAGTTCGATCCGTTGTCAGTGATGATGCTGTGTGGTACGCCGAACCTGTAGACAATGGATTTGAAGAATTTGACGGCAGTTTTGCCCTTCTGGTTGGTGGCTGGCATTGCCTAGATCCACTTGGTGAATTTGTCGACTGCGACCAGGAGGAAGACGTGTCCCCCTTTCGAGGACTTTGGCAGTTTGCCGATCATGTCGAGGCCCCATTGAGCAAAAGGCCAAGCTATGAGTATGGGTCTGAGTTCGCACCCGTGCGTCTTGATTTGTCGAACCGTTGGCACCCGTTGCATCTTCGGACGATGTCCTTTGCGTCGCTCATGGCCGTTGGCCAGTAGAATCCTGCTCGTAGAGCTTTGGCGACAAGGGAGCGGCTGCCGGCGTGGTGGCCGCAGATGCCCTCGTGGATGTCTTGGAGTATGGCCTTGCCATCGTCGATAGTGACGCACCGTTGTAGCACACCCGTAATGTTGCGTTTGTACAGCTCGCCGTTGATGATGGTGAAGGCTTTTGACCGACGAGATATGCGCCGCATCCGCCGGCCGTCGGTAGTTCTCCGCTTATCGAGGCGGAGGTATGGTCGCGTCCAAGTTTCTTCGATTGCCATGACCTGCATTAGGTTGACCATGGCAACTTCGGTATCCAGCTTTTCGGGTCCTTCGTGACCTTCGGGTAGCGTAGCCCCCGAGTGTTCTGCTTTTTCGGGTGATCCCTTGGGGAATTTTCGCTTGATGGATGGCACGTAGATCTGTTCGAGGAACACACCTGGTGGCACCTTTGCACAAGTGGAGCCGATGTTGGCGAGTCTATCGGCTTCCTCGTTGCTTTCTCTTCTGACGTGCCGAAGCTCGCAGCCGTCGAATTCTCCTTCAAGTGCGTTGTAGAGCGCGCGGTACGCGATCATGTTTTCGGCGTGTGCGTCACACTCATTCATCGTCTGTTGGAAGACGAGGTTGGAGTCACCGTAGATGACCAGGCGCGTTGCGCCGCATATCTTTGCCATCCTCATGCCATGGATGAGGGCTTCGTATTCGGCTTCGTTGTTGGAGGCTCTGAACTTCATCCAAGAACGATTCATCTTGTCACCTGCGGGAGGTCGAGATGACTCCTGCCCCTGCCCGGCGCTTGGAGCCGTCGAAATGCATTGTCCAGATGCGACATATCTGGGGTGTCGGCTGCAGCTCCATCCGAGGCACCGGGAAGTCCGGAAGGACACAGGATTTGATTTGCGTGTAAACTTCGTGAGCGATGTCTAAAGGCGATAGTTCGATGCCCCACAGGGCCACGCGTCCTGTGGCCTCTGGGTTATTCAGGATGCTGTTCAGGGGTGTCTCGTTGACGACCATCACCTGGTGTTCCTGGAAGTAGTGGCTCAGCCGTCGAGCCGTCATGAACACGCCGTAGGCTAGCTTCTGGTAGTGCGGGTACCACTGTTTTGTTGGTGTCGATTACCTCCGAGGTAGTAAATTGGGCGCTGGACCCCATGGGTCTTGCCTTCTTCGTCGTTCGACCACGAAATGCAGTCTTGACCACGGTGTGTGGCTGTTATGTACAGCAGGGGCTCGCGCTCCTTTAGGCGTAACCAAAGCGGGTGAGGTGGAAGGAGCCGCAGGCTTTCGAATCGTCGTCGGCTTCGGTGTCCACTCGAACTTGTCCGCCTTGCGCAGCCGGTAGAATGGTAAGGCCTTCGCCCATACGGTGATGAACACCTTAATCTTTGCTACTCGACCATGAGCTTTGGACGCCCTTGAGGTTTTTCGGCTTCTCCATTGCCATGATGGCTCGATTTTCTTCGGTTCGCCTCAATCCCTCGTTGAGAGATGAAGTATCCGGCAGCTGGCGAGGGGACGCCGGCGCACTTTTTCGGATTGAGCTTGATCTGTGGCGATCAAGGTTGTCAAACGTCTCGGAGATCGTCGATAAGTGTCCTTGCCTCCTTGGTTTTTATTACTATGTCGCCGACATAGACTTGGACGTTGCGACCGATCTGGTCCTTGAGGCAGGCCTGCATGCATCGCTGGTACGTGGCACCTGCGTTCTTTAGCCCGAAGGGCATTGTGTTGTAGCAGTACACTCCGAACGGTGTGATGAACGCCGTTTTCTCTTGATCTTCGACCTTGAGTCGAATCTGGTTATAGCTTTGAGTAGGCGTCGAGGAAGGAGAGTTTCGCAACTGCGGTCGAATCGATGATCCGATCGATCCGAGGAAGAGGAAAGTGGTCCTTTGGGCGGTGCTTGTTTAGTGACGTGAAGTCACGCACATCCGCAGGATGTCCGTGTCCTTCTTTGGAACCATCACCGTGTTGGCCTACCACTCGCTTTCCTTGATTTCCCGGATGAAGTCTGCTGCGGTAATCTGTTGATTTCCTTGCCGATAGCTTCGCTCGTGGCTCGGCGTCTTGGATGGACTGCTTGACTGGCTTGGTGTCTGGGAAGACTTTGAGTGCGTGCTCGGCGAATTCCCTGGGAACTCTTGGCATGTCCGCAGGACACCAGGCGAAGATTTCCCAGCGCTCACGGAGGAATTCGACGAGCGCGCATTCCTATGCGGTGCTAAGGTCGTTGGCGATCAGCACCGTCTTGGAGTCGTCCGTCGGATGGACCTGCACTTTCTTGGTGTTGACGGTGGAGTCGAAGGACATGTCAGGTGCGTTCTGCCTTGTGGTGGGGTAGCCCATTGTCCGTCACCTCGCGGAGCCTGACAACCTCGTCTTGCATGCCGAAATAAAGCGAGATTTTGTTGAAATCCTGTCGCCTTTGGTCCGATCGGGTGAAGCTCCCGTGGATTGTGATGACCCTCCTTGGTCCTGGCATCTTGAGTAGTAGGTATGCGTAATGTGGGACGGCCAGGAATCTTGCGAATGCTACACGCTCCAAGATGGCGTGGTACTGGGACGGCCAGTCCACCACTTCGAATTCTAGGCGCTCCTGCCGAAAGTTGTCCGGCTTCCCGAAGATGACATCGAGTCCTATTTTGCCTAGAGGGAATATGCCCTTTCCTGGGACAATGCCGTGGAACGTTGTGTATGATTGTTCCAGGCTGCATTGCGGGATCCGCATAGCTGCTAGAGTACTTGCGAACATTAGGTTGATGCCGCTACCGCCGTCCATGAAGACGCGACTCATCTCGAAACCTCCGATCTGCGCCTCCAGCACCGAGGCAAGATGACTGGGCGAGGATCTGGCAAGGGTGATCCAGCGAGTGAATGTGATGCGGGACTCGATCCCGAGGTACTCAGGGATTGCAGGCGGAGTTGCCACGGCCAAGTTGATTTGTCGGGTGATTTTCTTCTGCACCCTGTTGGTAGGGCGTCCCTTTTGGATCATATTAAGTGCTCCCTTTGGTGGGGGGTATGGGACCCCGGCATTGTTTTGCGCTGGTGCGATTGGCTAATTTGGGCCTCCAATAGGCGGCGGTGGAGGAGCTCCGTGCGCTATTTCACCTGGCGCGGGTGCGTTTCCGAACGCAGGGATTGGGGCTTGTTGCCTCATCTGCACCATGCCTTCGCTGAGTTTCTGGAACTCGCGGTAGTCCTTGAGCATGTGGCTGGCTTTCTTTTTGCCATCCTGCTTGTCGATGTAGAAGTGGATGGTGCATGAACTCGAAAGTTTGTCGAATCTTTGAGGGTCCGTTATCGCGATGTGGCGTTACCACGACCGCGTTGGTCGTCATTATCACGTAAGTTTCCTGCGGTATCCTCCATTGCGGTTGTTGTCGTTCTGGCGTCGGCGAGTGGCCGCGACCATGTCGGGTCCGTCGCGGTCCTCGTGAGACGCGATCTCCTCTTGCTGCGGCGTTCACGTCTTCGGCCGTAGTCGTCCTCTTCGTCTGATTGCGCTCGTTGGATGCAGTCTTCGCCGTCTGCCCAACTATTGGCGATTTCCATGAGGTGGTCGAGTGTCTTGGGCTTTACGCGCCCAAGTTCCTCCTTGAAGTGTGGGCGCTAGACGCCATCCCTAAAGGCGTCGATGGCCCTTTCTTCGGAGATGTGTGCTGCGGAGTTCTTGGTCGTGAACCAGTAGTATGTCTGGCGAATAGATTCACCCGTTCTCGAGTGCGGGCTCGCAACTCTTCGATGGGCGGGCCTCTTGCTGGTGCCTTTGAAATTTCGGATGAAGGCTGTGAGCTCCTCCCAGCCGGATGGATCCCGATGATAGGCTGCTAAGCCGGACTGGTCAGCGCCGCACATTGCGGTGAAGGCATTGCATGGTGGTTTCTTTGTTGCCTCCGTGAAGCAGCGGATGATGATGGTCGCTGAGCCAGGACTTTGGATCTTGCGTGCCATTGAACTTCAGAGTATCCGAAGGAAGCTTGAAGTTGCGTGGCATCTGTGTTCGCCGAACGGATCTGCTGAAGCATCGAGCTCCGCAGAGTTCTCCTTCGTCTTCATCCATCTCAGATTCAAACGAGCATGCGCGTTTGGCGCATGCTTTGTCGATCTTGCGCTGCGTAAGCTTGTCTCTGGCGTCGTAGTCGCGTTTATGGCGGTGCGAGCTCTTCTTCCTTCGAGGAAGGTCGTGCTCCTCTTCCTCTTCGGATGAGGGGGTGGGGCTCCGATCGCGCCTGGCCGGAGCTTTCTTCTTCGGCTCCGCATGAGCGTCTTCGTGGAGCGCAGCTCCGATTAGGCCTAGTCCGGTGAGTGCGGACCTATGCATGGCCCTTTTTGGGTCCCCCTCCGGAGGTGGGTGAGCCGCGAGATCTGTGATGGCTGCCATGATCGCGGCTTGTGGCGTCTTCGGGATGATGTTGCTGTCGGCATCCATATCCATGAACGATGTGTGGAGAGTTCGGGTCACATCACGCCGCTCCTTGGGATCCATGTTCTCCACCCGAGAGCGGTGCTTGTTTCCCTGGTTTCCGTTTGTGCTAGAGCCGGGTGCATGGCGGAAGGCTTGACTTCGTCGCTGGACTCGGAGGCTGCTTGCTTGCGTTTGTCCAGTGTCTCCTGCATCTTGACTTGTTTCTTGTGCTCCTCGATGAGGAGGTAGTGGTATGCCATCAGTAGGTCGCGTGAGGCGCTGCGCAGGTAGGACGGCGTCGCTGCGACAAAGACGGCGCCTGCACCCATCCTTCTTTGCTAAGTTGGATGACGTGGCCGTTGCTTTCCCTGTTGGGTGGGGGGGACTGGCTTCTTCTGTTTTCGCCGTTTTCGCCGTTTCGGTTGGGCGGCGGGTTAGGCGCTTCCTCGTCGGTTTGGATGATTGCGGCGCATAGGTAGCGACTGCAGATTGGTTGACTGCTGCCGCAGCTTTCGGATCCGGAACCGTAGGTCCCTTCATACGAAGGTGGATCGCACAGATCGGAGTTGCAGCTGCTGCTGTTGTAGAACTCATCTGTCGATGGTGACGTGCGTAGCACGGGGTGTGGAGCCCACGAACATGGCCTGATTGATGGCACGGGCACCCGCTCGGGGAGGCGGAGGGTGCCAGTTTGACCCACCTGGAAGCAGAAGCTCCCGAACAAAATTTCGAGTCCGTCGCCTACGGGCTCGAAATCCTTCATGGTGGCCGGCGAGTGGGCGGTGAAGTCGAAAGCGCCGAAGAGGAGGTGATTCTCCATCCCCACGGAGTTGTAGATCGATCGGGTCGGAACCGTCACGACCGCACAATCAGCAGCCCCAGTTCCCACAGACGGCGCCCATTGACGAGGTTTAATCTCGTCAATGCCCATTGTTATGGACTTGGGTTTTGGAGAAGATGGGGATGCTGGAGATCGTGACACGGTTAACAGACAAGCAACCAGGGGACACGAGATTTACCTGTGTTCGGGCCCGGAGAAAACCCTACTCACCGCTTGTCTGCTCTTGATTACGGCGGAACCGAAGATTACAGGGTGCGCAGATTCGATCTGGCGTGGATGCGTGTGCGAAAGTACGAGTCGAGGGATCTAGGACGTGCCCTCCTGGCCTTTATATAGACTCAGGCAGGTCCCGGGCATAGTCCTAGTCGGTTACAAGTTTTAGGGTTTTACCCCTTTGAATTTCCTATCTCCGCTAGACTTGTTCTCCAAGGATCCGAAGGCGTCATGGGCCTTGGCCACCCGAAAATCTTCATGGGCCAGCGTATATCTGTTGTGGGCCTTCCTTGGGCCGGACCAGGTATGCTGAAGTCATGTACCCGTAGGGTATAACCATGTCAGTGGGGATTGACTCCGGGGCAACACATGTGGTGGTTGGGGGGCGGGGCGACAGTGCTTGCCGGTGCGCCACTCGCCCACACATTGAAAAATTCTACACCCTATGGATGCTCCAATACCTCACCTTGGATCCTAATACTTCGGATTCTATTGTTTGGAAGCTCTCCAACAATGAAGCCTACTCGGCCAAGTCGGAATACATGATGCTATTTCTAGGCCATACATCATCCATTTCAAAGTCTTAAGTTTGGAAGCCATGGGCAACTCCTAAGTGCAAGATCTTCGCTTGGTTGATCTTCAAAATAGAGTTTGGATGGCGGATAGACTACACCGTAGAGATTGGACAAACTGTGGCCTTTGCAAATTATGCAATCAAGTTTCAGAATCGACCGCTCATCTTCTATTCAAGCGTCGCTTCACCATTAGGATTTGGATAATCGTAAAGGCTTGGCTTAGGCTTGTGGACCTTGAGCCTAGCAATTGGCAAGATTTTCAAAGTACCAAGGATTGGTGGACCTTTGCATAGCCAAGAAGAGGGACTCTCAAAGAGCTTTGGCTTCGCTAGCTAGGTTGGTGTCTTGGGAGATTTGGAAGAAGCATAATGGACGTGTCTTTAGAAACCAATTTCTACCGCCAACATGATCATTGCCAAAATCAAGTAGGAGGCGAATTTGTGGAGTCTCTCGGATGCTAAAGCGCTTTGTAATATTATGCCGCGAGAGCAGACTTTTTGTGTATCCGTTTGTTGCCCTTGGTTCTCGGCCAAGAGCGGGTTTGTAAGACCATTTCTAAAAACTTTCTTCTCTATCAATGAAAATGGTAAGTTTTTATCTTGTTCTTTTTTTTAAAAAAAAAGAGAGGCTAATGTTTGAAAGCAGGTTTGTCTTACCAGCAAACCTTATTTTGGTGAGTTATTTAAGTAATTTACACTACTTGAGTAGTAGTGTTTCATGCAAAACTTATTTGGTGATTCCTTTGCAATATGCACGGTTTTGATGTTTTGTATAGATTCATTTAAGGTTTTTTTTTGCTACATGTTCATGCTCAAAGTGTTGCAAACATTTTTACAAGTTTTATAGAACGCGACACAATTTTTACATTTTTCTCCAAACAAACGGGAATTTGTTACACATGGTGTTTTTCTACAACATGGACATGCTCAAAATATTGCCAAAAAAATATTGCTACACGTCGTGAGCTTTTACAGATTCAAAAGAAGTTGTTGCAAGCGGATGTTACATGCACTCGACAAAATGACTATACATGTGGATTATTTTTTCTATATTGATTGGACCCGCAGGATTCACTCACTTGAGTGCATCAGACGGACGGTTTTAGAGGCGGCTCATGTTTTTCCTAGCACTTGCCAAATGAAAATGTCAACACAAGAGTTTGAAGCTACTTTGTCTCTAATAAGATACATCGATCACACATAGGGTACGGTACCTACATTCACAACTTGTACGAGAAAAAGGCCGGATTCAGCTCGTTTTGTCCGGTCAAAAATGACGCCAAATTAATTGGGAACTGATCGCTCAAGAAGCAACCGAGGCGTGATATGGCGCATATGATGGTCCGTGACACTATGGGACGACAGTCGATATATATGTCTCGTGAGCACGGAGTCGCTTGGGTGCACATCCAACCCAGCAGGATTACCTTGGCGTCGTTGGCGATCACCTCACCTCTATCCAAATTATATGTGGTTCGGCCGAACTCCTCTAATTGCATTGCCGACTTACGCCACATGTCCCCATCGGTTTATTCGTACACTGGTGATCCCAGTTAACCACGTACGCAGATAAAATAACTAGTAGCATGTGTGGATACAGTGATGACTGTAGAATCACGAGCGCGGAACAGTAAACAGTACAGTACGAATCCACGGCCGATCGATGTCCCCAAGGAACACCAACCAGCACCCTTCCACGCCTCCTCGTTCAGGGTGAAACATCGTTCACGGGCTCACCCAAAACTCGTACTCCTAGATAAATTGCCTCGACGGCGGTCGACGACAGGTCCAAACCACGTTGTGCCTGCTGCATCGGCCATGTGCGCACTGTCCTCAGAAGAAGAGATGAGCCATCCAAATCCAAGGAAGCACGCGGCGATGAGCCGCCGCACCGGACGCGCCGACCAGCGGCGGCAGCCGGCGCCGGCTCATCCGACGATGGTGTCCGACAACCCGATTTTCTTCCGCGAAGACGACGACGGCTGCACGGACGCGCTGGCTGCCGTCGGCAAGCCGCTGCCGTTGCCGCCGAGCAGGGCGCACCTGTCTGAAGACTCGGGGCGGGCAGCTTCCGCGCTCGTGATGAGCCGGCACGGGAGCGGCTGGGTCCTGAGGAGGGTGCCACATCACGACCCGTTCCTCGCCGCCTACGTAGCCTGCAGCAAGGGCGGCGGCGGTGGCAAGGTGGACTCCGCTCCGGGGAAGAAGCAGCAGAAGAAGAACAAGAACAAGAACCGAGGCGATGCTGTCCAGGGGTGCGGCATCTGGAGCGGTTGGGCGGCCGGCGCGATGTCGTGCAAGTACGGCTGCGACGTCGCCGCGGTGCAGGCGCAGGAGTCCACGGTGCCCAGGCTGCACCTGTCGCGGCAGCTGGTGGTGATCCCGGCGAGGAACAGGGCCATGGCACGGGGACGAGCGCAGGACTAGCTGAGGGCGCCGTACATACGTACAGTACGTGTTTCTGGTGCCGTGGTGGTTGCACTCCATGTAAATTACCGATGTAAACAGTGTCACCTCATTGGCTACTGCAGTCTGCAGTTGTGTAAAATTGTGCAATACTCCACATGTACCAGTATGATATTGCATAGTAGTATACTCACCGTTAATCCAGTATGTAGAAAAAAGAATCACTCGTGTTCAGGATGTTCTTCCTGGAGGGTGGCGAGGTTTGGCATCTGTAAAATCTAAAAAAAAAATATAGTCAACAGGAAAATGATCCCTCTCTTTTTTATATGTTGTTTCATAGATATGAGATCTTTATGTGTTTTTTCAGCACAAATAGCACCCCTGAGAAATCCGCGTCTTACACTGTGTTTGAACTCAGGTGGGCGGGTTCAGCACCCTGAACTCCAGCCACTGAGCCAGCGCTTATTCTCAAATCTATAAAATTGTGCAATACTCCACATGTACTAGTATGATATTGCATAGTAGTATACTCACTGTTAATCCAGTATGTAGGAAAAAGAATCACTAGTGTTCAGAATGTTCTTCCTGGCGGGTGGCGAGGTTTGGCATCTGTACTGTGCTTTTTGGGCACAAATAGCACCCCTAAGAAATCCGCGTCTTACGTAGTATTCGAACTCGGGTGGGCGGGTTCAGCACCCTGAACTCCAGCCACTGAGCCAACACTTAATTCTCAAATCTATAAAATTATGCAATACTCCACATGTACTAGCTAGTATGATATTGCATAGTAGTATACTCACTGTTAATCCAGTATGTAGAAAAAAGAATATGTTCTTCCTGGCGGGTGGCAAGGTTTGGCATCTGTAAAATCTAAAAAAAAACATGGTCAACGGGGGAATAATCCTTTCTTTTGGTATATGTTGTTAGATAGATATGAGACCTGTATGTGCTTTTTCAGCACAAATAGCACCCCTGAGAAATCTGCGTCTTGCGCAGGATTCGAACTCGGGTGGGCGGGTTTAGCACCCAGCCATTGAGCCGGCCCTTAATTTTCAAATATATAATATCATTACTAACCTGAGCTCAACCTAAATTGGAGGGGTTGGGGGGCGATCTCAGGTCGATTAGTGCGTGCTAATATCTTTTTTTTAAGATGGTTCCTCCGCTAGTTGTTCTTTGAGTTGTATGGTGTCATAAAGGCAGAATATTTTACAGCAGGAGACAACGCTTTTATGGGTAGCAGACATCTGTGGTGACTGATTTAATTCTCTAATTCAGTCTCTCGGAGATGCTCATATATAGGATGTAATCAAAGGAGTGAGTGTGAGTAGGATGTACATGTATGTGTTTATAGGGATTATAGGGATGAGTGTTTGCACGTGCTGTAAGTCACTATGTTTAATCTATGATTCTCCAAATAAAATAAAAGAACAGTTTTATAGGGGTGAGTGTTTGCACGTGCTGTGTGTCCCTATGTTTAATCTATGATTCTCCAAATAAAAGAAAAAATAACAGTGTCAATTCTCCAAATACTACCGCCCAACTGACCTCGACCGGCTGGCAATTCCAGTCGGCCAAACAGGCCAAACTATTGTACGTGGGCCTGATGCAGGCCAAGGCCTTCGTTGCCTACGTGCGAGCTGGAAGCCTGCAACTGCCTCATCGTTTTCTTTGCTTCTCCGGCGTAGCCACTTCCTCCGGCGCCTCCAGGCTCCAGCCTCCGCCTCGGAGACAAACCACTAGCGGCACAGACCCCGGCTAGGACGCAGGCAGACAGACCGCGGGAATAACTGCTGCGGCGATGCCACCCGCCGCCACCTTCTCGTCCTTCTCCGCGCTGATGCGCCGGCCTCCGGCCCCGGCCCGGCGCCTGTTCCTCGTCGCCGCAGCGCGCGCGCACAGCACCAACGAGGCCAGCCGTGCTCGAGGCGGCCTCCCGCGGTTCCACTCCCCGTCTCTCCCCTCGTCCAAGGCAAGCGCGCCCTATCTTATCCCGTTCCTCACGCTCCAGTGTAGTGTAGGCGTTTCGTCGAACGCCGTGCGCTCGTTCTGCTCGGACACGCGGTTACTGGGTTTTCTTGGTAGCTTGTGTTCTCAGTCTGTTGCGCGAATCATTTTTCTTCCCATCTCGCCTAGCCGTTTTGTCGAAATGCCGAGTAGCATCAGACTGCTTGTGTTGGTTTATTTGTGACGTGTGGTGTTCCGTGGCATTTGTACCGAACATCATAGCAGTTGTGGATGTTGATCTGCAGGGCGAGGTGGTTCGCATCCAAGGCGACGAGTTCTGGCACATGACGCGCGTGTTGCGTCTTGGCATCAATGACAGGTCTTGCTGCTTCCATTTCTTTCTATCTTGCATTGCTTTCTTTCTTGTGGAATTTCTATGTAGTAGTAGTAGTACTTGATACTGAACATTAGTGTTTGCATCAACGAAGGGTAATGTTCTCACCACTGAATTCAAGCATATTGTCAAGGGTAGTTTTTTTTTTGTAATTTTTCACTTCTTGATATACCATTTCTTTAACTGAACCTAAGAGCAACATAGACTAGAGTTAGTTTCAAGTTGCATCAGAAGCTCCCTTTTGTCAGTTACTCAGTTTAGTGCTTTTCTCCATCTTTTTATATGTACGAAAGCTCTTTCATGGCGGAAATTTTTGATTTACAGCACTAACCACACCCATCCAGTGACTTCAAGAAATGTTTTAACCGGTATGCCTGTGCAGATAGTACATTTTGTCTAGTACTCCCTCCGTCCATATTAAGTGTCGCTGATTTAGTATATCAGCGACACTTAATTTTGAAGGGAGTATACATTTTCTGGAAGACTGACACTATTTGTGCAAATCAGCATGTCTGCGCCATTCCTGAAAATGAAGTGCAACTGTTTGTCCGTTTCAAAAAGTTCTAAAAAAGATAGTAAAATACTGGTAGGGAGGTGTACATTGTACAACCATGCCAACTTGCAAGTTCAGACGCATTACGAGATACTGCTTAGTGCACAACATGATGACACTGAAACATGGCTGCTTTCTCTTCCTGAAAAGTACACTGAACTGAGGATAAAATGTAAAACATACCTTAACCTACCAATACGTCTTCATAGATATTCGGAAAACTTGAACAAGTGTTTTTCACGCTTCTATAAAATGTATATTTCACACTTTATTTTTAGATTGGCACAAAACTGCTCATTTGCACATGATACTTCCCCTACTCATAGACATCCAAATCTACTCTTTCCTATACTTCTGATGAAGACCCATTCACTTTGTTTTCAGATTTGGACATGATACTTTCCTTAGTCATATAGCACCAAATCTACTATTTCCTATACTTTCAGTGTAATTTACCCCAGTTACATGTTTTTTAATGATTATGCAAATAATTATTCACATGTTGAAGCTATATATCAAATTTTTGAAGGGTTGAACTATTTGATGGGGCGGGTGGACTAGTTGAAGGATCGATACAGAAGGTTGACAAGAATGGATCAGATGTTGAGTTATTAGAGAATGCTAGACTGATTGCTCCTCAAGGCATTCAGTGGCATGTCTTTGCTGCATTTGGTGAGTCACGCAAACCCTCCAGAGTTAGTATGTACATCAAGAAGGTTTTCCTTCTCCATTCCTTGACAATTTTATCCTATAAATTCCTATCCCCAGGGACGCTGAAAGGTGGACGTGCAGATTGGCTTATAGAGAAATGTACTGTATGTTATGTACAATTTTGTCTGTCCTGTTTATTCTTTCTCTACTTCTAAAGCAGTTACTCTTTGCCTATTTAGGAACTTGGAGCTTCCAGTGTTACGCCTCTTTTGACTGAAAGATGCCATACAATAGCAGAAAATAGAGTTGACAGGTTGCAACGGCTGGTGTTGGCTGCTGTTAAACAGTGTGAGTCTGAGCATCTTTTTATTTGTTGGACTGATGTATGCTGAATGACTTTATGGTATTTGTGCGGTGTCAACATGCCATTTGTGACTGAGACGCCTGTGCAATTGTAACAGTTTGAAGCATAACTAACTGCATTACTTTTGTACTGTCAGGCCAGAGAGTACACGATATGTCACTGAAGCCTCCAGTTCAGATACACGACCTTCCGCTTGTTGTAAGTAGTCATCCATTCTTTGTGACAGTTGTACGTAACACCCCGCAATCCAATCAGATATTAATCCATCGACTGCTGCGATTCTTTTCTGTGGTCTGGGAATATGCTTGTTTAAGCTGAGACAGCAATCATAATAGGGCTGCCAGAACCATTTTGCATCTTTTTGGTTGTCGCTGCTGGATTTGTCTTGCAGTATTTGATTCATGGTTGACTCTGTTTTCCTCTTTCCTTATCAGGTGGCACGGTCAAAGCTTGCTTTCTTAGCATCCGCGGAAGCGCCTCCTGTTTTAAGCGTTTTGCCCAAGTCCAGCAACGAGGAAAGCGGGATTCTAATTGTTGGACCAGAAGGAGGTAACCTAAACCTTGAGTTGAGCGGTTCATGCTAAACTACCCAGTTTCAGAGAATTAAACAATTGTACTAGTACTCAAGCTTTATTTACCCACATTTCATCAGACTTCACAGAAGAGGAGGTAAACATCCTGAAGGCTGCTGGTGCGGTCCCCGTGGGCCTTGGGCCATGCAGGCTACGGGTCGAGACAGCTACAATTTCGCTCCTATCCGCTCTCATGCTGTGGTCCGATGCTAGTCACCAGGAAACACAGCAAAGCAGGTAGTCTATGTACAGTTGGCACTCATGTGCTAGCTGCTTTGTTTTGCTCTGATGGTGTCCATGGCTGTGAAGGTGATTATTTCCGTTTAATTTAATGCTATTTAGCCTCTAGTTGGACTTGTCAAACAGCGTGTAGTCGACAATCAGTCAAGAGGATCTGGGATAGTGTATACTATTTACATTGCATTTGTCGAATGTGGTTTCTGGACGACTGGAAACTTTGTCACGTTTCGATGAGTACTACTCGTGCATGGGTCTGGGCTCGTGGTGTCCAGCTAAATAGCATGTGCTGTATATGTTTCAGTTGTAGACAGTGGAGAGTGGAGACTCCAGGCTGTTTTTTCTACTTGTGCATTTCTATGCTTGGGAACTTGGGAAGGCTAGCTTACAGACAACTCGTGCAATTGTTGGTCAGTTTAGCATTTCTCGTCTGAATTGGTGTTTCACTCCAGTGGTAAATTGATTGATTATATGGAGAGGGTATGGCGATTACCTGCCTACATTACGATGCCCGTTTTAGGCATCATGTGGAGCATTCATTTATGGCATGTTTATCTCTGCAGTTTTGTTATGTGTCTGCCAAAATCTTGCGTTGTCTTACTATCTTCCCTCCACGATTAGCCTCCGGAGGTACCATCTCACGTGCTCATGTTGAGTCCAGACGTGTCGGTTGGGTACTCGGGGAGGATGAGAAATTTGATGCTTCACCCGTTCATATTCACGCATGATTTCGCTGCGTGGTGATGTTCACATGAAAAATGTGTGCATGACACTGTGAGCTGGACAATTGGCACTTCGGCGGTGGTGGTCACGCAGCTTTGAGTTTCTCATCGAGTCGGTGGGGCTTTTTTTCCTTTTCTTTTTTCCTTTTTAGTTATATACATCCTTAATGTTTAGAATTACTCGTGGACATTATGTTGTTGCAAAGACGGATATAATTGGTATTAGTTTGCGGAAATCAAACTCTACATGCATGTGGGCGTTCCGGGCTTATCCCGGTCGTCCAATCTGGCTGTGAGATTCGTGCGAGCTGTTTGACACATTCTATAAAACACCCTGGTTTACATCCAATTTTTATTGGCAAGGCCTTCCTTTTTTACAGAACAACGCATGTACTTCTTTTATATCTAGTCTGAAACCACATCTACAGGTCTAAACATGCATGTATCCAGATTGTGTTAGGACAAGTAGTCAGATGAGATCTGAACGCTACGGTTTGATTATCAAAAATCATTTTGTATCCATCAACCGATTTGGACCATCACCGGTATCAAGAGAAAAGCAAACAGAGAGGGACAGAACTTCCACCATGTGTCGATATTCCACAAGTTCAGAAAAATAACCTGTACAAAAGCGAGGCCAACAGACTAGAAGCAGTGGATTAGAAGAGGAAATAGAGTAGCAAATCCAGTCAGGAAAAACGAAGCAACATCAGATCGGGAAATATGGAGGAGCAAGTCGGTCGTCGTCCCAACTTCCTGCCATCTGCCACTCATCCCGTCGCCTACAGATGCCGTGGCCATCTCTCCCGTCACCGACAGGCGACAGCCACCGCGGACCTCCAACGTAATGGAGGTGGGAATGTACACGGCTCCACTCTGGGACGAGGCGGCCGACCACGGACCCTGACCTGTGTTCGTCGACATCGGCAGGTTCGTCGGAGGGATGTGCCACCGGCGCCGAGGAACTTCTGCAGTCAGCTTTTGATGGATAGGACCGTGAAGTGTACATGTCCACTTCGGCTCCCATAGGGGTGCGATGATGTATTTTGTACAGGTTGTAAGTGTAAAAGAGAATAGCACGAATTCGTAGAACTCTGAACATCGTTGGATAGGACCGGAACACCCACAACTATGTGGAATCTCTGCGTTGTATTAGTTTGATGTTAATATATATTTTTTACTATTTTTTTATTACTCCACGTGTGTGTACATGCAAGCCAGTTTCCGTGGTGGAGTAGGCATGTCGTTCGCAGCTAAGGATGCAGAAGTACTACCTCCATCCCAAAGGTTAAGTCTTATTTATTTGTTCAAAAGTCAAAACCACATAAAGTTTGATCAGTTTTTCATAGTTTGACTTTTCAAAAAAAAATGCCTAACGTTTTGGGACGGAGGTAGCAGGATAAGTGGGACAAATAAGATCCCAATTTTAGAAGCCTAGACTAACTCTAAAATAAACGAGATAAACGGGATACGTTTGATTGACATGGGATCCCACTTGTCCCATATTTGCAATTTGCATTGCATCCTACTATTCGCAGCCAGTTGACCGTATGGCGGCTGGCTCACTCCACGACAGGAAACAACACGGCGCCGCCGGTTTTTGGTGCTACTGCTAGCTACCGCCGCTGTCAGCCGTGCACCGCGCGCCACACGATTGCGGGCGCATCATGGCAGGCCACTGCATGCTCTGGCCTGGCAGCGCCGTCGCGTCGGCAGGCGTTGCAGCTCTCCCCCTCTCTCGCCCGGCGGCGTGGCGTGGCACCTCGATCTGATACTGATAGGCCCCTGCTGTCTGTCATCGCACGGCGTCGCAGCCCACACGCGTGGTACGTACGTACGTGATCTCCTACCCCTACCGGCTATACCACGCCGCCGCCGCCGCCGCCGCAACGACGTACGCCAGGTGGGGGTCGATCCGTTGCGCAGCGCAGCCGCCGTGACGCAGCGGCGTGAGCGGAGGCTCCGACGTCACGTCACAAGACAAGCCTCTAGAACTAGAAAGAAAGGCTACCGTGACTAGTGTCAGGCGTAGGTGGTCTCGTCGCGAACACTCTTGTCCTTGCCTGCCCAGAATCGCCTCCCTCGTGTCCAATGAGACGGGTCGGATAGGGTGGCCGCAAGCATCGATCTAGAATATGGGCGCAAACGGAGGAGCATTCAATCTGTCAGGATATGGGCGCGTGTGGACTACTCCTACTATAGCATGATGAATCTCCCGATCGAGTCAGATCAGCTCGGCCGGGCGTGGTGGCACTGCCGTAGGGTATTGCGTGGTGCGTACATCTTCATTAGCTACAAGCCGTGTAAGCACAAACCTGTACTACTAGAACGTTTGTTTGCGATTTAATCATGTCTTGTTCTTCAAGCGACGATCGCAAAATCCACCGGTATGGGGTTTATGGACAGAGTATCTACACGGCGTGTATATCCTGTCAGGCAAAGTACAAACCATGGAGACGGAAACAGACGCTACCTCGAGGCGGCACCGTGGGTTTGCTTATGTAATCGACGAAAACTCCAGACGCTAAGTAAGCTATCGTCCCCCGATCGAGAAGGCCAATGCGGCCACGCTGTCTTTTTGTTTCCCCATCTTCAATACAAATCCTTAGTTTGGCAAGGTTCCTTCGGATCTGCACGCACACGCACGCTCAAGGAAGAGATCTGGAGTTTCTTACGTGGACGAGGTGCGATGTGGTTTGACCGTACATGCAAGTGGCGCCGGCCGGCGACGTCGCTAATACGTCCTAGCCACCCCACACAACAGATTAAACCTAAAACAACGCAATCGTAAAGTTTATTCGAGCACTCGAGAGCAGCTCTAGCAGACCCGTTAGAGCATCAGCTATGGAGGAAGTGGTATGCCGCTGCTCCATGATCTCCACGTAGGAAAAAAAACGTGAGGCAGCAGTTTAGAGAAAAAACTCCCAACGCATTGATCTGAGGCCACTATTTACTGGACCCACACCTTTTTTTCCCCTTCTGTGCTTTATCTTGCCCCTGTTCATCTTCTTTCCCATAACCTTTCCCGAGCTCCTCTTTCTCTCCCAAAATTTCTTTCAGATCTGCCTCCACAATAGGTAAAAAAAATCCAGGAAATCTTCAAATTCGAAGCCCAATTCCATCAATCCATCCATTTTCACAGCCGTTTCTTTGAATATTTGTGTTTCTTGGAATCTGATGATCCATGAAAACCAAGAAGAGGCAGCCGGACCTGCGCCATGGTCTCGTTCGAGAGCTTAGCGCCCCTTTGAAACAGTTTCCCCTTTTCCCTCCCTCTTTCTCTTCTCTCTCTTCCCCTTTTCCTCTTTCTCCTACCTTTCTCTGGCGAGGAAGCCGCCTTCTCTGCAAGCGACACGACAGATCATGGGCGACATACGACAATCCGAGCCTAGCTGGCCTGCGGGGCAGCGGGCTAGGGCGACGCGTTGGCCGTGCCCTTATACATCGGCCTCTAAAATGCGTATAAGGGGTGTTTTTGGAGCATTTCAGAACCTCCGGTGCGATTTTAGAAGACAAATGTAAATATGACAGAAAAAAAATTAAATTATGAACGTTTTAAACATCACGCAATACGGAAATAATCAATGTTACTTTCTCTGTCTTAAAATAGTCTTAAATTTGTCAAAATTTGGATGAAACTATATACTAAATAACGTTCTAGATTCATCTAAATTTTGTATAAATTTGAAACATAGTATATTTTAAGACTGAGGGAGTATATCAATAGCTGAAATCCAAATAATTAAACAAATAACGGACGGCCCGGAATGCAAATAATGGTAGAAATTTCACATGAATAAATAGGAAATCGAATGAACAAAAGTGCAAGACTATTTCCCATGCAACAGCCGATGGTACTCAACGGGATCATCTCGAAGTTGGGTATACGCGGCAAAGTCTTCAATCTGCCATGGTACGATTTCAAGAAACGCTTGAATATGATCCAGATTTTCTGTTGGTTGACATGGCTACCAACATTGTCATGAAAGAATATCAGGTTCAAGTCTCTCTCGTCTTCACAGGGCCGGTTCTTACCCATGGCCATCTTGTGCAAGGGCCTAGGCCCCATGCCTGGGAGGGGCACATCGGTGCATACTTGTTAAATATTGCTCAAAAAATTGGGTGCAAATTAAAGGACCAGTACACTGCAAAGGCAACAATTGGAAAAATAAATGTACACTGCAAAGGCATCGATGGATCTCCATGACTTCCCTTCATTTCTTTTCTAGTAAGTTCAACTTTGACTCACGGTCTGGCCTTGTTGCCTAGGCCGCTTGCAGGCTAGAGATCACCTTTAACCTGAGTACTGGGATTGCCAATTGAGGTCTCTTAATCTCTGACTATTTCTGATTGTTTTCTACTCCTCTCCCCACTCGGCTTCTCCTCACGATAGCACATATGCTTGTGCTTGCCCCTGCCTCCCGATAATTTCATGAATCAGTGATCTAAGTCGTTGTCTAATCTCTAGTGTAATAAATGATTTAATTCATTTTCCCCTTGCCTCTTTAGCAAGCATGCTTGTACTTTTTAAAATATTTGATTTTTATATGCGTAATGATGTCGACACAAAGTCCGGTGCTGCGATTAAATCATAAATTGTTTGGGGTTATAGGTAGCATACTTGTGACTACCGAATAATTGTTTGTGGTCAACACTGAAATTTGTTTCTTCTATGAGGTAATCAAGCTAGCAAGAAATACCACTTGTTATATTTTTCTACTCTTTTAGTGTTTATTTTTTAATATGACATTGTTTAAGTGTTTAACAATTCTTTATAGACATCTTATGTTAAGAATGCATGGATCGCTGTTAACTTTTAACTTTTTTACAGGGGAAAGTAGATAATATATTGTGTAATATATCTACATAGATAAAATGTAGATATGCGATACATATATATTAGCCTTAGGGCCCATATCACCAACTTCGCATAGGGCCCCATAAAATGTAGAGCCGGCCCTGCGTCTTCGTTGATCATGTTGTGGAGAATCACACATTGTCGTTGCTGAGGGTTTTCATGTCCCAGAAATGAGCATGAGTTCGGATGGCAATGGGGCCTTGAAACCTGCAAACCCGACGGGTATCCGCATTAAATGGGTACAGTTCGGTAAATAAAAAACCGTGGGGCTGCTTAGCGGTAAAAAGTTAGACCCGTCGGGTCTAGCATGGACGGATATGGGGGTGTCAAACCGTATCCACATACCTGTCTATGATATGTAGACCTACAAGTCATTAACCTGTTGTCCCACCTACCCCTAGCCCAAACACACACGCACAACTCACGCTGTCACATGGTAAAAACTCACGCTATCACGCATCAAGCCTAGTACCCCACGTGGCCATGACTCCATCTCTCAGCCGCTCCCTTCTTTATCCACTCCCCATCAACTCTACGGACCCTCTCCAATTCGTGCTACCACTCACGTACATGTAGGGGTTCGTAGCATGGAAAACAAAAAATTTCTACCGCATGAACACACAATCAAGATCTAATCTATGATCAAGCCAAGATCTATCTACTAGATTGTAGCAACGAGTCGATAGGATACTAACCCTCGAAGATCCAAAGCGGTTAACGAGAGCAGATTCTCGTGGGTGATGTAGTCGTACACTTTCGATCTCAAGATCGCGTAGACGATCCTTCCGGCGCTGTGTTCCGGCAGCGCTTCCGCAGTCGGTCACACGTTCGGTACTCGATGAAGACCTTCCTCTCCCTTTTTCCAGCAGGCAGCGGAGGTTGTAGCACTCTCTTCGTGATTCCGGCAGCACGACGGCATGGTACCGGAAGTAGAGGGGAGATCTCGCAGGGCTTCGCCTTAAGCCGGAGCGAGTATGGTGGAGTATGAGAGAGGCCTTGGTGATCTAGGGTTTAGAGGCACCAAGTAGAGAGGGCTAGGCCGGCGGCTAGGGCAAGGGGAGGGCCCTAACTCGGTGGCTAGGCAAACCCTAGGGGCGGCGGCGACTTGGTGGAGGCCGACGGCTAGGGCTAGGGTTTAGAGGAGAGAGGTGTATCTCTAGAGGGGCACCCCTGCCCCTCCTTTTATAGGTGGGAGGGCGCCGGCCAGGGGAGGAGAGTCCTCCCCCAAGTCGGCCTCCTTGGCCGGCGGGTGGAGGGAGAGGAACTCCTCCCCGAGTAGGTTTCCTACTCTCCCTCCACCAAACAAAACTGCCGTTTGACTTTTCAAATTGGCGTTTGACTTTTCAAACTAGGATTTGATTTATCCCTTTATTTTGCCCCGCCATGATACCTAGTACATGATGTAATCATTCCAACTTGTTATGACACATTGATGTACCCTTTCCCTCCAGAGTGCCGGACCTTCCGGACCCTTCTAGAACATTCCTGATGAAAACACCGGAATCATTCCCCAACTCCGAAACAAGATTTTCCTTATATGAATCTTATTCTCCGGACCATTCCGGATCTCCTCGTGATATCCCGGATCCCATCCGAGACTCCGAACAACATTCGGTCTCTTACTCATCATTCCATAACTACTCAACAATCATCGAATCCTTAAGTGTGTCTCCCTACGGTTCGTGAATTATGCGGACATGATCGAGACACTTCTCCGATCAATAACCAATAGAGGAATCTGGAAATTCATATGGCTCCCACATATTTCTACGATTACTTTGTGATCGAATGAACCACTTACATACAATACCAATTTCCCTTTGTCTCACAATAGTTTACTTATCCGAGGTTTTGATCGTCGGTATCTCTGCATACCTAGTTCAACCTCGTTACCGATAAGTACTCTTTTCTTGTTCCCGTGATATGTGATCCCTTGTGAGCCAGTCACATGCTTGCAAGCTAATTGGATGACATTCCACCGAGAGGTCCTAGAGTATATCTATCTGTCATATGGATGGACAAATCCCACTCTTGATCCATGTGCCTCAACCCATACTTTCCGAACACTCAATGCATAGCCACCCAGTTACGGTGTGGTGTTTGATGTCATCAAAGCATCCTTCTGGTGATGGTGATTAACATGACCTCATGGTTCAAGGAATTAGGTTACTATGTATCAGAAAGCTTATAGCAAATGAACTATATTAAATGACTTGATCTTTATGCTATGCTTAACTATAGGAGTATGTCCATCACATCATTCTCCTAATGTATGACACTGTTGTTAATAACATCTCTATGTTCATGATTAGGAAACCATGATCATATATTAACCAACAAGCTAGTTTAACAAGAGGCTTTACTAGGGACTCTTTTATGTTTACAAATCACACAAGTATTAATGTTTCCTGTTAATACAATTATAGCATGGTATGTAAACATTTATCATAAGTATGAAGATATGATAATAACCACTTTATTATTGCCTCTTGGGCATATCTCCAACAGTCTCCCACTTGCACTAGAGTCAATAATCTAGTTTCAAACCTTTGTGTATTCAACACCTATGGCTTTCCGGTGTTGTATGTACACGATTGCTAGTGGTCAACTGATCTCCGGATCTGACACTTCCAGGTCCGTGTGTAATTGCATGTCTTTGCGTCTCTATGCATCACTCATTCTCTAATGAGATGGCTTTGTATAAATTTGGTCCTTTGGTGAGACCTTTAGTTCTTTGGGTTTAAAACATGTTGATAATATTGTCGTACAATATATCTTCATAGTATTATCCTGCTGTGAACTACACCTAGTTTGATAACAAACTACTTGACACAAATGCCCTATTTAGCTGCTATAATAGCAGTCATATACTTAGCCTTTTGTTGTAGTATCTGTCACAATGTCTTAACTTTGGAACACATCCAAATCCATTATGGAACTTACTTTCTATTATATTGTGCCACCCTTAGTTTAGATTGAGATAAACTTAATTTGTACTTTGTGACAAAACTAGTATCAATGTAGTACTTTTACAATGAACTAACCATTTATTTGCCACTTCTACAAAATAATATATTCTTAGTTCTTTTACAAGATCATAAGAATATCCTTACTATCGTCCAATGATCATATTATGAATCATTCTGGTATATGCTCATAACATTTAGAGCACAGGACATATCTGTATTTGTACATATCACAGTATGATTGATATAAATACTCTTTGTGATTTCATACATAAAGTATCAATCTATACTTGAATCTTTGTTTCACTTACCAAATGTCAATACACTTGAATATATCATCAATATTGAACTCATTCAATCCTTTTTGTGCGACAAGAACCTTTCTTGTAGTTTCTATATTGAACTCATTCAATATATCATCTATGTACTTTCGGCACAACCATATTAGTGTCTCAATCTATCTATATAGATATTGATGCCAAATATTTGGGTTTTACCTAAATCTTTCATCGGGATGAAATTCTTAACATGTGTTAATAAAAGATACATCATTTCCAATCAACAATATGTCTTCCACATAATGTATTAGAAACATGTCTTAGCGCTCCCACTTAATTTCTTGCAAATGCAAGCATCTTCATCGTCTCCGACGAATTTAAACTCCTTTAATAGTTTCATCATAGTGAAGATTCCAACTCTGCAATGCTTACTTCAACAATTGAAGTTTGCATATGCTTTTAGCATCCTTTGAATTAACAAAACCCTATGGGCTGTGTTATGCACATGTCCTAGGTAACAATTCTATTAGAAGAACTTGTTTTGATTATTCAACTACCACATAACAAAATTATATGTAGTGGTTGCTACATTAATCCGTCTAGACTAAATATCGCTATGAAAGATCAAATCTTGTCATAGTCAACCTTTGGACATTGTTGTGAACTCTTTCCCAACATGTCGACTATTTCATAGATGTGCAACATCCATGTCTATTTCTTTATAGATCCAAACACCCTGGAAGGTCTTACACCTTTCTTGAGGGTCCTTCAAGTTCAAAACTTGATTTCTCGTGTATGGAACTATCACGGATTTTATGGCTTCAAGACATTTTACAGAGTCAGGGCCCATCATCGCTTCTTTGCATGTAGTCCATTCATTATTCTCAAATAATGATTCAACCCTCAAATCTTGGTATTTGATTGTTTACTCGACCTACTTGGTTCAATAGAAACTTTGGCCTCCGTAACCACAACCTTTGAGGCACGTGAGCCATGAGCATTGTTGCTGCCTCCGGAACACTTTTTGGCGCTGCGCAACTTTGCACATATAGCTAAGGTTCTTTTAACCTTATCAAAGTTCTATTTTCCTCCCACTTATCTTTTCACGAAAAAATCCTTCTTAAAGAAACTTGACGTTCTAAGTGACAAACACTTTTGTCTCCGATGTTATGGAGGAATACTTAACAGTTACTCGAAATAACATACAAAGACAGGTTCATCCAACTTTGGTTGCAAACATCTTTCTTATGCATAGCATACCAATGTTTAAGAAAGGACAACTTGGGTTTTATCCCAAACCATAACTTTATATGGTGTCATTTCAACGGATTATGATGGAGCTCTTTTCAGTGGAAAAACGGTAGTCTCTAAAGCTTTTAATCTTTAAAATATAATGGCAGTTTTATGAATTACACCTTCGATCTTACCATGTCAAACAAGGTTTAATTACATATCTCGAACGCTCCATACTCTTATGGTGTTTCGGGACATGCAAATCCACGAAAAGATTCCTTAAATCTTCAGGTATTATGCTAAACTTGTAACTCAAATATCTTCCTTTATGATCTTATCATAAACTATTTATATTCTTGTTACAATGATTTTGCACTTCATCTTGAAAGTCTTTGAACTTTTCAAATATTTCATGCTTCATCCTTATTAAGTAAATATTCATATATTCACTCAAATTTTCGGAGAAAGCATATGAAGTTGAAATCCATCGCTCTTGACTACACATAATGGACTTCATACAACAATATGTACAAGTTCCAATAAGCTAGTCATTCGTTCCCTTTTGGCCTATGAACGAAGTTTTAATTATCTCTAGGAAAGTTTCACAAGCGTCATTTGATCAAAAATCAAAAGACTCCAAAATTCCATCCACATGGAGTTTCTTCATGTTTTCTTTCCAATATAATTTAAACGGCGATTTCACTTCCTAAGTGATCTTTCAATCAATTTGTCTTTCGACATTTTTACACTAGTTTTATGGATGTGATTTCTCCAACGAGATTTGTGAATCATCCATCTTTTATGGATTACGACAATTATTTGAACAACCCTTTTGTTCTCATAATACCTGATAAAACAAATCTTGAAGGCAAGCTTTGATGTTTAACAAGCAGCACAATAACCCTTTATTTGTTCTCGATGAACATCATCGCATATTATTTTGCTAGTTACTTAGGCCATTGTAGTTCATGAATTGTGTTGTTTCGTATGACGATTCATACCAACAAATTCAGTATCAAATACTTAAGAACCACATTGTTTAATAAGCAAAGAATATAGCCATAACATGTATATCATCTATATATACTTTGAACAATTTTAGTCTTTTCTTTTGCCATATATTTATGAGATTCTCTTTCAAGATTTCCTTTTACGCTTGAAAGAATCTATCAACATCAATAGTGGAGCCATATACATGACACATAGTCCAAAGCATGTATAGTTAAATACCAATGTCTTTGGACTTGCACTTTGAAGTAGATCACCATCATCAAATGTTTGGTGTTCTTTCAAATTCCTTTCTTTAGTAATCTCTTGGTGTAGTAAACATTTTACCTACATAAAATATTCACCCTTATCATGGAATTATCCATGATCAAGCTACCTTTAGCTTATAACGATGAATCGCGAGTATAATGTTGCTCTCCAAAACCTTTTGGTGGATTAGGACAACTAGTGTCTCCAACCTTTTGCAAATTCTCATCAAATATGAGAACATGACCTTTGCCATATTATACTCTACCATGTTGCAACCAAAACTTCGTTTCAGATATCACAATATCTTCCACACATCATGGTTTCTGAAACAACTCTTTCAGATCCTAGATAACCTTGATATTAAGACAATCCTTTGAATATCAACAATCATGGAGACAAACATGATACTCATACACTAACACTTGGAATTGTCACTCTTGATTTAATACCAATTATTAAACTTCATGGAGTAACCATAACTTACTGAAAGTTTGCAATAGAACTTTTAAACTTTAGATTAACACTTCAAAACAATAAGATACCAGTTCGTAAAGTAACTAACCAGAATTCTATAGTTCTATCATCTCAATTATAACTAAGCGCAAGGTGGTAAACAAATGCCAATGACTACAACAATTATGCAAATTCACTTTAATTTAATTTATGATAAATAGTGTTCAACTTTTAATTATATTGCCGTTGAACTCCCACTCAAAACAATATCCCTCACATTGTTTTAGTGATCACACGAACCAAATCCACCACATCAAAACCGATCATCATGAGAGTTGATGTAGCTTCAATGGCGAACAATCAACATGTTCATCATATCTACTATATGACTCATGCTTTACCTTTTGGTGATCCGTGTTCCGAGACCATGTCTGTACATGCTAGGCTCGTCAAGATCAACCTTAGCTTCCACATGAGCAAATCTGGCTTGCTCATGTTGTATACACTCGCAGAATCTAACACAGCCGATCATCACGTGGTGCTTCGAAACAACGAGCTTTAGCAATGGTGCTTACTAAGGATGAACACTTTAAAACTTGAAATTGTGTGCTTGAGGGATCATCTTATAATGCTACCGTCATGAACTAAGCAATACAAGATGCATAAAAGGATTAACATCACATGCAATTCATAATATGTGATATGATATGGCCTTTCTTCTTGTGCTTCCGATCTCCATCTTCAAGCACGAACATGATCTCCATCATCACCGGTGTGGCGTCAAGGTCAATGGCGCCGCTTCATGGTTGTCTTCCACCAGCATCAACTATTACAACTATCCTGAATAATAGTCACGCAGGACTTAACGGATTTAAAAGACAACCACATGGCTCCTTCCGGTTGCCGACTTACAATAAGGAACATTGCATACATCATATATAATCACAATCATGGCCATATCACATCACAGCACACCCCCGCAAAACAAAGTTAGACGCCTCTAATTTTCTTTGCATGTTTTACGTGGTTTGGGGCTTTCAATAATTGTCGTTCTAACTTACGAACAAGAACCACAACATTGATACTAGTATTGTCAATCACCCGTTGTAAATTGAATCTTAACTATGTTGGGAGAAACAGGCACCCGCAAAGCCACTTATGCAATACAAGTTGCATGTCAAGCATGGAGCAAGTTTCATGAACGATGTCATGTAAGGTTAGCCCGGGCCGCTTCATCCCACCATCCCGCAAGATGCAAAGTACACAAGAAGCAATCGACAACAAAAGCATCAACGCCCACAATGACCATTGTGTTCTACTCGTGCAACAGATCTATATATAGACACGGCTCTGATACCACTGTAGGGTTTCAGAGCATGGAAAACAAAAATTTCTACCGCATGAACACACAATCAAGATCTAATCTATGATCAAGCCAAGATCTATCTACTAGATTGTAGCAACGAGTCGATAGAATACTAACCCTCGAAGATCCAAAGCGGTTAACGAGAGCAGATTCTCGTGGGTGATGTAGTCGTACACTTCCGATCTCAAGATCGCGTAGACGATCCTTCCGGCGCTGCGTTCCGGCAGCGCTTCAATCGGTCACATCGTTAAATTTTCGATGAAGACCTTCCTCTCCCTTGTTCCAGCAGGCAGCGGAGGTTGTAGCACTCTCCTCGTGATTCTGGCAGCACGACGGCGTGGTACCGGAAGTAGAGGGGAGATCTCGCAGGGCTTCGCCTTAAACCGGAGCGAGTATGGTGGAGTATGAGAGAGGCCTTGGTGATCTAGGGTTTAGAGGCACCAAGTAGAGAGGGCTAGGCCGACGGCTAGGGCAAGGGGAGGGCCCTAACTCGGTGGCTAGGCAAACCCTAGGGGCGGCGGCGACTTGGTGGAGGCCGGCGGCTAGGGCTAGGGTTTAGAGGAGAGAGGTGTATCTCTAGAGGGGCACCCCTGCCCCTCCTTTTATAGGTGGGAGGGCGCCGGCCAGGGGAGGAGAGTCCTCCCCCAAGTCGGCCTCCTTGGCCGGCAGGTGGAGGGAGAGGAATTAGGTTACTATCTATCAGAAAGCTTATAGCAAATGAACTATATTAAATGACTTGATCTTTATGCTATGCTTAACTATAGGAGTATGTCCATCACATCATTCTCCTAATGATATGACCCTGTTGTTAATAACATCTCTATGTTCATGATTAGGAAACCATGATCATATATTAACCAACAAGCTAGTTTAACAAGAGGCTTTACTAGGGACTCTTTTATGTTTACAAATCACACAAGTATTAATGTTTCCTATTAATACAATTATAGCATGGTATGTAAACATTTATGATAAGTATGAATATATGATAATAACCACTTTATTATTGCCTCTTGGGCATATCTCCAACAGTACACACGCTGGTTTGCGCCACTGCTCTTGCGCAGGTTCGCACCGTCGCTCATCTCCTCACCCTGCCCCCCTCTTGCGTCGGCGGTGGCCAAAGTCGAGGTTCGTCGCCGCTCATCCTCGTCCCCTTGCCCCTGCTCTCCTCTTGCGCCGCTGCCGACCAACGTCGAGGTCCTCGCTGTCGCTCAACCCTCCCATGCCCCTCTTGCACCGCCGCTGGTGGAGCTCGATTACCATGAGGAGCGGAGTAGCTCCGGCGACCACCATTCCCATGGGAGATGCCCAGAGCCCCTAGATCGAGCTGATTTCACGGGTACCCGTTGGATCCCCCGAGCCCGACCGGGTGGTGGGTCTGATGGAAAGTTGTACCCGTCGGCGGGTATGGGGACGGATCACGGGGGCGTGAGGAGGGTCGGGTGCGGTTATGGGGGGGCGCTAACCCAGCTATGAACCCGGCGGGTGCCATACGGAAGCATGACCTTGAACAATAGCAAATCGAGCTTGCAAAACACCATAAACACTATCAATATCCTTTCGACATGCCTCTTGACCCAGCAAAAAAATCGCTTCCTTGTTGTTAGTCTTTGGATGATGTTCACAAATGTTGACCACGAAGGATAGATATCGTTTCCAATATAGTAGCCCATTGTGTAGTCATGCCCAATAATGGTGTACTTGCGAGTCGGGGCATCTCCACTAGCAAGGTTAGCAAAACTATGAGACCCTACAATACATTAATGTCATTGTGAGAACCCGACAACTAAAAAAACAAATGCCAAATCCACAAGCCCTCAAAGACTACAATGATGACTACAAGTGCACAGATCGTTTTCTAGTTTCAAAGTTAAGATATCGATCCCACAGGAAGCCCAAAGGTAAGTGTTTATGAGTGAAGTCTTTGTCACACTCAAAGTTGTCACAGGCCTTCGAGTGAATTGACTGCAAGTGCTGAAATAAGAATAAAATTTGGATTAAATTGAATATATTTAAGTAAAACTAAAATATAAACTTTAGAAATAAAAAGCATAAAAGTAAAGAAGGATTGATTGTTTGTTGTTTTCTGTAGATGACAAAGTAAGCGCGGAGAGATACAGTTTATGGTGATAGTGACTGTACCAGGTGGATGAGTGATAAGCGTAATAATTATAATCTTATAAGTATGTGTGTATGCGAGCAACCCATAATTAGCTAAAACTCCTCTTGGTAGATTTCATCCCAACTTCAATAATCCTACTAGTCTGTATCAAAACCATGGTCAGTCACTAGGCGATTACGATCCTTAAGGTTGCTTAGCAATTAAGCTCCTTGGATCGGATTAATGCAATAGGCATAGTGGCGCCTCGTGCTCTCGAGTTTAACTAGTTTTCCATTGATATCCCCGTGTCACTAAAGGGTCGTCGGTCTGCTAGCAAACAAGATCTTATCTATATAGAACAAAGTATCATGTTGTCTGGCCCTTAATTGGACAACAAGCATTAGGCATCCCACATATAGTCAAGCACACATAATATAGTAATTAAAATCAATCACAAACTAATGGAAAATATATAGGCACATCACATATCACCATTCACTTACATCTCCCACGCCCAAAGTAATTTACTCACACATGAGAGAATAAAGCATCATCGATATAATTAAATAAAGGGAGTTCTTATCGATATTACCGTGGAGATCCACAATAAGAATAGAAAAGTAATCCAACACAATTCAAGATAGGAAGAAACAAACTCAAACCCTAATCTTGTAAGGTGAAGATCTCTCTCTCTCTCAAGTACAAATAATGGCTATGGAGGTGTGGTGGCTAGGAGGTAGAAGATCGTGGAGCTAGATGAAGAACGTCTTCCCCTTGTTCTCCGGATCTTTTCTTTCTCCCTTCTGGATGGAACGACGGCTATTGTGTTGTGTTTTCGCGTGTGGCCTCTTCACGAAAGTTGTCCCTTTTAACAACACAAATGCGGTGGCAACTATACGGCTGGAGAAAATATCCCCGCCATATAGTTAGTCTTTAAAGCTTCTAGATGCCTTCCCCAAATTGCTTCCAAAAAGAGACTTGCTTGTTTTCTCCTGAATATTGTATTTCTGTTGTTAAAACCTTATGTTGATGTTTAGAACCTGAAACACACATTGAAAACCAAGTTTTCTTTGCTACCGAAGTATTAGCGTTAGGTAAAGCTAAAAAACCATCAAATCCAGACGAAAACCATCATGAATGTGTCGAATCTCACAACTATCAACTTCCCCAAGCTTAGATGTTGCTCGCCCTCGAGTGACAAGAAAATAAGGAAGAATAGCAGAGATTCGAGACTGAAATAAAAGGACTTACAAGCTTGAATTGGTGTCAAATTCCTTCCTTCACTATTCCTGCAATCTTAAACATGATCATACAAGTATTCAAAAGATTGCACTGAGTCCACTTCCTAACCACGTATATCTTGCTAGCAAATAAATTATATGCCCGAGCAAGTGTCAATAGTTTAGCTAGGAAAGTAAAACAAATTCTTTTGGTTTCTCTCTTTGTTGAGAGATGAAAGACTTTTTGCTCTTGTTTCTTTAATCAATTAAGAGTACTCAAGTTGGCACCAGAAACATTCAATTTAAGAACAACTCATCTACTCCCACGTCAAAATTTCAAGACTCTCAAAGCACCTTTTTCCTTTCCTTGTTTTTCAAAAACTTTAGCTCTTCCATAGAGAAATCATGCCTGTTTTTAACATATTAATTGGGACTGTGTTACGCACTCGTGACCATGCCAATAGATAATTGTTGAGCAATAGTGGGCTAGAGGAGTACTACAACTTCACTTGGAACGTGAGACCACGGGGAGACTAATTTTTTTACCTGTCATAGCATTGCAGCTACAGACGATTACATAAATCAATAGCTAAAATCAAGTCGTTTCCCACATTTAGATCGTTCGTTGGCCAACGGAGTTAATAGTTCCCCATGGAGCACGACAGTGTTGTAGTGAGATGCATAAAGCAATATATTTCATTAATTGCTAAAAAAAGTAGTGGCATAATCTCTACTACTTCAAAGCATCCATTTTATCAAAAAAATTCATTCAAAAGTACTATCAAGTCTATTACATTAAGCTCAATGGCGTCGAGTAGTTTCTAAAATCAAATCATTTGGGCTAAACATGGACTCAAGTCATCTTTTGTATGCTTTTTCTTTTTGTAAAAGGATCTCGTAATCCACTCCTTTAACACCACATGACAGGCCAGGCTCCTCGTACAAAACATCATCTTGACATTTTGCTACATACATTGGAGTATCTTCGGGATCCTCAGAGTCTAAGCAGGGGATCAAAGGAAAAAGTGAGTAATAGTGTTACCTAGAAAGTTCATTATATGCAAGGTAGGAAGTTTGATGCTCTATCTACCACCTCGGACTAAAATTCCTTGGCACTATGCAGTTTTCGTAAATCTTTCTTCAAAGATTGATTTTTATTGTGAAAATCTATGATCATCAACCTTCACAGGTTTACTAGAACTTTCATGAAGTTCCTTTCCTGCCGCATTCGTAGCTCCTTCCCGGAATAGGGAGTAACAAGTTACAATTTTTACACTCTGCAGAGGTGCGTTACTTTACCCATGAGAGATCAGCTCCTTGTTGCACAATCGGGCATACTTTCCCGTCCACAATTCCATGATGAGGGGCCCAATTGGTGATCCAAGCCAATCACTGCCCCCTTCGCGACCCCGCATACCTCCTTGTTGTACACCATGCCCACCCATTGAATTACGACAATGGTTTGTACAGACCGTTAGATGCCAGAACTATCGTGGGACGATGAGGTTTCCCACCCATATGCTGCATATCCTCTACGAATTACCAATTAAATGCACGCTACGAGGATAACATCCACGACCTGCACATCCGGATACATGCGAGAGGAATAAGATACAGCTGACTTCTTCATCCCATTCCAAATCTCATGGTTAACGCGTAATATATGGCGCTAGAATCACTGATATCAGGGGTTGTTAAATTCCTGGATGATTATCACTATTGAAAATAGAACCCTAAGTTCTATTGCTTCTCCATATCATCACTTAGGATGATATCATCATTTTATTTATTTAAAAATATTATTTTCTTTGCTTGAACATAGATGATAACACACAATTTATAAATACTTTGGTAAAGACTCTTCAAAAGGACATGACCAAGTGATGAACTTGCCTTGTGATTGCAAGGTAGTTAAGTCAGATGCTTGCACTGGACCTTGAGCTTCTATGTCTACAAAACATCATTATTGCCCGGTAAGGACAATATTTAAAGAAGCAAAATGAATATGCATAGTAATGTAATGCATTATTTATCATTTATTTTCTTTGTGTGTTTTACCCATTATTTTAATTCCAAAAATTCCTTTAAGTAATAAAGGATTTCATTTTAGAGAATAATCTTTAATATTTTATAAATATTTTATTCTATATATAATTAAATAGAGTTAAAGCTAAAAATCTTTATTAAATATAAATTCTTGTATTTATTTGTTTACTAGTTCTTTTTTAAGAATTAGTATTTAGACAAAAGAAAATTTCTTTTAATAACTCTAAATATTTATTTTACTTTTCTAAAATACTATAATAATAAAACAGAATAAAAGTGATTTTTATTTATTTTTATCCTTTTTCCTTAGTTTTATAAAATTCTCTAAGGAATATATATATATATATCATAAAATTCTTTACCAACAGTTATATATATAAATTATATCTTAATTTAATTAAATAGGTTGGATTATTATGAATCCAAAAATATATTATTTATAATTTTTAGATTTCTATTTTATTTTCTAGAGTTTTATTTAATTCTAGGGGTATTTTGGTCTTTTATTAATTATTAAAACTTCTTTTCAGTTTTGGGCCAACCCTTTTGGGCTTATTGAGCCACGCTGGCCCAAGTGGCTTGACAAAAGATCTCCTCGAAGGGCTCTGGCCCTATCGGCCCACTCACTCTGTCTCTCGCTCTCTCGACCTTACCTCCTCTCCTCCTCGACCCCGTGGTTGCTGGCGCCGCCGTCGTGCGATGCCCGCCGCCGTGGTGCCCCATGGTTGCTGCCGTGGTGCAGGGCAAGGTTGTCAACCACGCGCTTTCATCTGCGCCGACTCGATTTGATTTTGGGGTCCTCCTGTGGCCAGGCTAGCCCCTCCTGAACCCTAGGTTTGGGGTGGTGTTATTAATGCCGTCGCCGATGCTCCAGTGGTGTCGTGCGGTGCTCGTGCGCCCTCGTGTGCTGCTGTGGCCGCCGCCGTGGCTGGTGCGGGTTGCAGCGCTCTCTGGGGTACTCCCCGTGCCGTCACGAGCTCGTTGGCCCTTCTGCTTCCTCTTCAATTCTCCAGCGAGGACCACAGGTGAGTTGGGTTTTCTGTGATCTCCCGTGCCTCTGTCTACTTCGAGTATCTCTGTGTGTAACTAGTGGATATCCTTCATTTGGGTTTGTACTGGTTCTAGGGTTCATCCCTTTGTGGATTGTGAGATGGTAATCTTGATATGGTGGTGATGCTTAGTATGAATTGTGCTTATTGTAATTTCAGGTTGACTGTCATGATTTGATTATCTATTGCCACTGTGAATCTGATGCTAGTGGTTAGATAAGGTTGCCTCTGGTTGGTGATTAATCTAGTTAGCCTCATGGCATGATTGTGGAATCTGTTGGGTGAGATGGATGCTTAGTGTGTTCACTTGCTGTTATTACTTGGATACTGACAGTAACACTTTTAGTGGTTGTTCACTGTATCAGTGGTTGTTGGCTCGTATGTTTATCCATAGAATGAACTTGATCATTAGAGTCTAATGATACTTTGAAGATAATTGAATATGTTAAATGATCTCTGAGTATAGTCTTGGATGTAGGATCTGTTCTTGTGACACCATCTTAGTATGGCACACAAGTTGATTCTTCTAATGGCTTTACTGTGGTCAGTACTTGAGTTTGGGATAGATGTCTAACATAAGTTGCCAGCTTATATTGATTTTTATGCCTATGATGTTGGTCTGAGGTTCTAGGAACTAGATTCCTATCTTATTGTTGTCACATCCCAAATTTTAGATTTGGTACTTCATAGCATTCATGTCATTGCATCATGATCATCCTTCCAAAATTTCAGTTTGAAAAGGTTTAGGCAAAACAAATCACTTGTATTTGTGTTTTGACACCTACACATGAACGCTCGGTTTTACCTTGCTTATGTTAAAAACATTATATTTTGGTTGTTTGAAAGGCACAGGTGCATAGAGGTTTCCGCCACGAACCCGTAGCACTTTGAATCGCCTCAATCGGAGCTTCGTAGCAAAAGTTATGACAATATGAATTTTTGACTAAAATTCTGGACAGTTCAGACAGAAATTCAGATAAGAAATTCGTCAGGGAAAAAGAAAAGGAAAAAAAATAAAAAAAGCGAAAACCAGCCAGCTGGGCCGCCGACCTAGCCGGCCCAGCCAGCGCAAGACCACGGCGGCAGCCCAGCCCACGCAAAGAAGAAGACGCCCAGCATGGCCCGTACGTTCATCCGCCGCCACCGTGTGTGCAACACCGATTCCTCCAGAATCGAGCCGTTTTCGAACAAATTTCTCCGAGTTTTTTTTGCCTATAACAATCTACTAGTCCCCCTCTTCGAAAGCCCCCAATTTTCGCTGTCAAACGCGCCGCCATCGTTGCGGAATTTGTCGCCGGAGTTCGTCGCTGCCACCGTGCCATTGACATGGTAAGCTTCCGCCGCCGCGCGCGCCTCGCCCCCTCCCTCACCTCGCTCGCCCGCGAGGGCCACCGTCGCCGCCTGCTCACCGCCTCCCTCTCCTCCTTCCCCCGCAGGACCACGCTTGTGCCGCCGAGGACCCTTGACGCGCCCATCGCTCGATGAGCCTCCCTCGCCCCTGCCGTCTGATCTAGATCCAACGGTCCAGATGGACCGTGGAATAGTCAGCCCAGGGCGCGGACTGGTCAGCGCCACGTAGGCGTGGCCAATGGTCAGAGTTGACTCTGTAATTTTAATTCGAATTAATTGGCAGATTTTAGCTAGATCTTGTAAAATTCATAGAAAATAATCTACTAGGCCAAAAATTGAAAATAAAATATGTGTGGATCCAGTGTCTCAAGTAGAACATTGATGTACAGTTGTTTTATGCTTTTACAGCAAGGTTTTGTCTTGGTTTATTAAAAGAGTTAATGCTCTTTTTAGAGTATTAAATTCATAAAAAAAAATTGTAACTCCAAAAATTGCATATAAGATGTCCCTGGAATCAGCAGAACAAAAGGAATCTTATAGTGAATTAAAAAGGTAGACTTACAATATTGGATTTTGCAGAACCTATACAAAGGCTTTCTGGAGTATTTTAATTACTCGGGCTTTTAAATAAAACCTTTTTGAGTAATTCCAATTGGTACTGGCTCTATTTTAGGTTGCCTACACAGTGGTTATTTTTCCAAGATTTTACAAACTGTTGATTAGCAGTGGCTAATTATTTAGATTCTAGCTCTATTGTTTGGGCATTTAAATGTGCATGCTTTGTTTTCTATGCATTTAAAATATTTTCCATGCATGCATACAGTAGGTATACTGAATAAGAATATGTGATGCTACCGCAGCAATGTTCAACTTGTCATGCATGCATCTCACACTATCATTGTTTGTATATGATTGTGTATGGTTGTTTATGTGATTGCAATTGTATCGTGTAGATTGTGACGAGTGCAACGCTTGCTCGTGCGTGGATTGTTTGTTTGACCGCTACAGCCAAGGCAAGTAGATGTTACTTTGTTCATGATGTTGTCCTACTATTTTTAATGCATTGTCGTGTATTTTGTAGATGCATGTGTAGGAAAGTACTACCGCTATGCTATGTCCTATTATGTGGTAGGGCTTTCTGTAGTTGAGCCACCATTGGTAGATGTGCTTAGCCATGCTATGATGAACGAGGGCTGGGTTACATCACTGAAAGTTGTTTCTAAATGTGTTGGTTTGCGAAAACTAAAAACAACTTCATCAATGAATCTCCTGGGTGTGATGGGATTGATAAATTTTGGTGGTATCGTTGCGGAAAGGCACCCAGGTATCAAGAGAAAATGATTGACTTCTTTATTTTGTAGATTATGTGTACAACCATGTACCAATAATGAAATGGGCGGTTGGTTGGACTCAGTAGGTTGTGGTAATTCGAACCCACGTATCCAGAGATGTTGAATTTTGGTAGGTTAAACCGGTGCGTGTCGGGTTTGGGGAGATACTTCCCGAACGGTCCCTTCTTGGACTTCTCCCTATCATCACCCAATATGAGAGTGGTGGTACGAGCTGGGCTGGCCAAGTCACATGGGTAAAGTGTACTAAACCCCTGCAGGGTGTATAAACTAATCAATTAGCCGTGTCCCCGGTTATGGACATCTGAGTTGCTTAATATTGAGTTCATGACATCTTTCTCGCTCATTCTAACTTCATAATTGCTTTAATGTTGATGGGTTAACTTAATTGGGATCTTTTCAAAGAAAATCAAAAACTGTTTATGAAAGTAGGACAAAGGTATTTGCAAATGCAAGCTAGCCACAGCTCCACTTACCAAATATGCATGTAGATGTTAGCTCTATTGTCTCCTTTAATAGCTCTACTTGCCATACATTCCATGTATTGACCCTTCGGGGCTGCTACGTTTCATGTTGCAGGATATTCCGATTCTGAGTGATCGATTTAGGACACGGTACTCCACTCGGCACTTGTTCACTTGTGGGCAATTTGAAGAATGGAGGATTTACTATATTTATGTTGCTACTTGAATAAGTTGAGCTAGTCTTGAGCTAAGCTTTTATTGTAATAATGATACTCTGGATCTTCGTTGTTTATGATACACGGATATTTTGCTATGTTATTCATCTTTATTCTATTGTGGGCCAATGAACCGATCCAGGGATTGGCATGTCACATAGAAGCTACGGTCTTTTCAAAACCGTAGTGTGACAAGATGGTACCAGAGCCCGTGTGTCGACTATAGGATTGTGACCTAGGTTTGGATTAGGAAACCATAGAATTATTAAAGCTTATATTAACTCTGTCTTTCATCTTATGCCTTTCACTCTCGTAAATTCTTACCATATGCTATTCTCACACTTTCCTCTTTTAATTGATAGATGGGAGAAGTCAGGACTGAGTATGCAATGATGGAGTCTCCAAGGCCCTTTGCAAGACAGTTGGCACAGCTCTCGCAGTCATTGGGATTGCCACTGCCCATGTTCAAGGGAAGAAGGTTGTACACCTATGGATATGGCGAGGACGCCTGGGAGATCACCACCTTCATCTTCAAGGATGCCGCCTTGCCAAATCCTGTGCATCTGGTCTACACCAAGACATACTGCAACTGGGGACTTGGGATAAACTTGGTCCTGCATGAAGCCCTGTCACGCCAGTGCCATCTTGTCTGACACCTTCTGCCAGAAGACTCACCCCACCATGACTACGGAAGGCTTGATGAGGATGGGAATGTTGTGGTTACCCCGGGAGACAGGAACAACATGTCGCCCCGTCGAAGGCACATAGAGGATATGGAAAGGGAGAATGGAGCTCTAGCTGAGAAAGTGATGATGGTAAAGGAGATAGCAGATTTTGCTAGCAATGGTATGGTGGTCCAGGGACAGGAGATAGAGACCTTGCATGAAGTTGTGGATGTTCTGAAAAATGCACTGATAGGCAGGGATGCAACTATAGCATAGCTTAATGGGACCATGCAGGAAAACAATCAGGCCATACAACAGCTGCAAGGGACCGTCCAGGAAAGGGACCAGACTATTGAAGATATGGCAGCCTAGTTTGCCGCTCTCCAAGCACAGCTGAATCCACCCTCTGATGATAACAATGGAGATGATGGCAACAATGATGATGATGACAGTGGGAACGATGATGATGATGATGAGGACGAGGATGACGATGATGGAGACGATGATGGTGGAGGAGATGAAGTTGTTGCAGCTGTAGCAGAGGAAGAAGAAGAGGAGGATCCAGAAGAGGTGGAATTTGAAGTTTCAAGTGATGACTCATGAGAGGTGTATACTCTGCCACCATGGTTGGTTCGTGGACAGAAGCGCCAACGCATGAGTACGAGGACCTACTGCAACCTCTTCATGAAGTAGATAGATGCCCACCAACTAGTCTTCGTTAGGTAAAATCGTTAGGTTAAGTCTCGATCAATGTAAAACTTAGTTACTGTTAGTTTAAGAGTGTTTAGTTGCTCCTATGTGTACTCCAATGTCCTAGGATTATTTGTGCAAATTTTATATAAGAGTTATGGCAAGTTTGGTTGATATCTGAGTTTTTCCTGACGCAGTTTTCTGCTGACATAGATGTACTGCACGAATTTTCATATTTTATTGGTAACTGTGAAAAATTTGAAAATCAGCAAAATTCTCTGACGAGTTTAAGTCAGGTAGAAAAATTCGTGAACACTGCTGGACTGTTCTGGCAGATTCCTGTTTTTAATGCTTTGTTCGCCTTTTTGTGTTGATAAATGTTGCCAACTCTTCTAAAAACTATTTCAGTAGATATATACTGCTAGGATAACCCCTGGGATGTTTCTGGATCTTTTGTTTGCTGATGTGTTGCTTGCTTGAGATTGTCTGTGATTGTTGTGTTGTTGTTTGATCATAATGCATGGGTAGAATCCTGTTTTCGTAATCGATTGTTTCTAAACTTACCTGTGATGAACCACAGATGCCTCCCCGCCGTCAACCTACTGAGTTGGAGCAGCTCATGGCGGCTCAGGCACAGCTGACCCAAGTGATGACCTAGTTCATGGAAGCTCAGAACAACAACAACAACAACAACAACAACAACAATGGGAACAACCAGCCTCAGGGAGATGCACTTACGAGGTTCCTGAGGCTAAGGTCAGCGAAGTTCTCTACTGCAATGGAGCCGATGGTTGCTCTCGACTGGTTGCGTTCAGTGAATAAGGATCTGGTAACTATTGGGTGCACAGATGCTGAGAAGGTGAGATTTTCCGCTCACCTGCTGGAGGGACCAGCCGCTTCATGGTGGGACACTTTTCAGATCACCCACCCTCTGGACACTGTGACTTGGGCAATGTTTGAGGAAGGTTTCAGGACCAACCACGTATCTTCAGGAGTTCTGAGCCTGAAGAGGAAGGAATTTCGCAACTTGCGCCAAACCAACCGCACCGTGGTTGAGTATATTGAGGAGTTCAACAACCTGTCTCGTTATGCACCTGAGGATGTTGACACTGATGCCAAAAGGAGAGAGAGGTTCCTGGATGGCCTTAGTGATGATCTTTCAGTGCAGCTGGTGGTGGTTTACTGTCCCACTTTCCAGGAGCTTATGGACAAGGCCAGAATCTTAGAAGGGAAGCACAAGCAGGTGGAAAGCCACAAGAGAAAGAGCAACAATCACCACTCTGGTTCTCACCACAAGTCTCGCACTTCTTATGATGGATACTCCAAGCATGGAGGGAGTGACCATGGGCACCATGGAAGCCATGACCTCCACAACCATGGAGGCGATGGACATCGCCATGATAGCCACAAGAGAAACCGCCACAGCCACAAGGGAGGACACACCCACCATTCTAGAGGACACAATGGACATGACCGCAACCGTGACTGCAACTTTGTGAAGAAGGACCTGAGTGAGGTGACATGCTTCAAGTGTGGCCAGAAGGGACATTATGCAGACAACTGTCCGGAGAAGAAGGGACTGAAGCCAAGCAACAACCAGAATGCCACACTGAACCACATGAATGTGGAGGAGATCCCAGATGAGCCTGAGCTTGTGGTTGGTAAGTTTCCGATCAAAACTCACCCTCACTTATACTTTTCGATACTAGTGCATCGCATTCATTTATATTGAGGGCATTTGTGGATAAGTATAAGTTACCTACGGAGGCTCTAAAAGGGTCCATTAGAGTAAGCTCACCTGGAGGGGATATGATAGCTAGCGCGGGATGCCGCGACTTAACTGTGAGGATTGGAGCACACAATTTCATTGCACATTTGGTAGTATTGGAATCACAAGGTTTAAATGTAATTTTGGGCATGGATTGGATGTCTATGCATGGGGGACACATAGATCGTGCACAGCGAGCGGTTTCACTCAAAACCCTGGATGGTAAGAGGATTAGGTTCAAATCGTCTGTGCGATCAGGAAGGTGTATGTTGAATTCTCTTAAGGGGGTTAGCATGGATACTGTGCCTGTGATTAAGGAATACCCCGACGTGTTTCCGGAAGAGCTACCGGGGATGCCACCCGACAGGGATGTGGAGTTTCTCATCGATCTGATGCCGGGAACAGGACCTATACAAAGAGACCATATAAGATGGATGTGGATGAGTTGAAGGAATTGAAGAAACAGCTAAAGGAGCAGTTGGACAAGGGATTCATTCAGCCTAGTTCGTCATCATGGGGTGCACCTGTTCTATTTGTGGAGAAGAAAGACAGCAGCAAGAGGTTAGTGGTGGACTATCGCTCGCTGAATGAAGTGACCATCAAGAACAAATACCCCCTGCCGAACATAAATGATTTGTTTGATCAACTAGAAGGAGCAAAGGTGTTTAGCAAAATTGATCTGCGATCGGGTTATTTCCAATTGAAGATCCGGGAGGAGGACATACCAAAAACTGCTTTCACTACTAGGTATGGTTTATATGAGTATACAGTTATGTATTTTGGATTAACGAATGCTCCGGCATATTTCATGACCATGATGAACAAGGTATTCATGGAGTACTTGGACAAGTTCGTGGTTGTGTTCATTGACGACATACTGATATATTCCAAGGACGATGCTGAGCATGAGGAACATCTGCGACTGATTATGGAGAAGCTAAGGGAACACAAGCTGTATGCCAAATTCAGTAAGTGTGAATTCTGGCTTAACACTGTTGGGTTTCTTGGACACGTGGTGTCAGGAGAAGGAGTCGCTGTGGATCCAAACAAAGTGACTGCAGTAACTGAGTGGGAAGCGCCCAAGAATGTGGGTGATATTCGGAGCTTTTTGGGACTTGCTGGATACTACCGGAGGTTCATTGAAAATTTCTCCAAGATTGCTAAGCCGATGACGGAACTTCTGAAAAAGGAGAGGAAGTTTGAGTGGACAGATGCGTGTGAAGCCAGCTTTCAGGAACTGAAGCGTCGACTAGTGACCGCACATGTTCTGTGTTTACCTGATCTTCAGAAGGATTTCCAAGTGTACTGTGATGCTTCTCGACAGGGACTTGGAAGTGTGTTGATGCAAGATGGGAGAGTGGTGTCATATGCCTCGCGACAACTTAAACACCATGAGAGGAATTATCCCACACATGACTTGGAATTAGCATCGGTTGTGCATGCACTCAAAGTATGGAGGCACTACCTAATGGGAAAACATCACATGTGTACACCGACCACAAGAGCCTGAAGTACATATTTACACAGAAGGAATTGAACATGAGGCAAAGGAGATGGTTGGAGCTTATCAAGGATTATGATATGAATTTGCAATACCACCCAGGAAAAGCCAATGTAGTAGCAGATGCTCTGAGCCGGAAGGTCTATGCCAATGGATTGACTGTTGGGGAATTGCCCGAAGATTTGTGCAAGCAATTCAAGGACCTTAGACTGGAGGTAGTGTCATAAGGATATTTGGCAGCAATGGACGTCCAACCAACGCTACAGGACAGGATCAGGAAGGCTTAAGTAGGAGACAAAGAGATGGATGAAATAAAGGAAAAGATGAAGGAGGATCGAGCAAAAGAATTCCGCGAGGATGAGCAAGGAACCTTGTGGTATGGAGATCATTTGTGCGTTCCCAACGATCCGGAGATAAGGAAGTTGATTCTGCAGGAAGCTCATGACTCGTCGTATTCCATACATCCGGGCAATACAAAGATGTATATGGATCTAAAGGACACATTTTGGTGGAACAACATGAAGGGAGACATCGCCGAGCATATTGCCTTATGTGATGTTTGCAGCCGAGTGAAGGCGGAACACCAGAAGCCATCAGGATTGCTACAGCCATTGCCCGTGCCGGATTGGAAGTGGGATAGAGTGAGAATGGATTTTATCACAGGATTGCCCAGGACCAGGTCGGGTTACGACTCTATTTGGGTAGTGGTCGACCATTTGACCAAGGTAGCCCACTTTATACCGGTGAAGACAACCTACACGAGTGCAAGGTTGGCCAAGATTTATATGGACAGAATTGTGTGCCTACATGGAGTTCCCAAGAGCATTGTATCAGATAGAGGCACCCAATTTACATCACACTTTTGGCGCCAGCTGCACGAGTCTTTGGGAACTAGGTTGGAGTTTAGCACAGCGTTCCACCCATGGTGATGGGATGACCGAGAGGGTAAATCAGATTTTGGAGGATATGTTGAGAGCTTGCGCCTTGGCCCATGGTTCTAGTTGGGATGAGAATTTGCCGTATGCCGAGTTCTCCTACAACAACAGCTATCAAACCAGCATCAAGACATCGCTGTTCGATGTGTTATATGGGAAAAGATGTCGGACACCATTGCTATGGGGTGGAGTAGGAGAGCGTCAGCTTTTTGGACCTGATTTGATCAAGGATGCCGAGGCGAAGGTCGCCTTGATTAGGGACAGGCTGAAGGTAGCACAATCAATGCAGAAGAGCTACGCTGACACCAAGCGCAAGGAAGTGGTGTATGAGATAGGTGATAGAGCGTACCTCAGAGTGTCGCCACTGTGTGGAATTAAGAGATTTGGAATCAAGGGTAAGTTGGCACCTCGGTTTATTGGACCATATCGGGTCTTAGCACGCAAAGGAGAGGTTGCTTATCAGTTGGAGTTGCCAGAGGCTCTGTCCGCCGTCCACAATGTGTTTCACGTGTCCTAGTTGAAGAAGTGCCATCCAGAGATGGTGGATACACCATTGAGAGACACGGTGCCACTAGAGGAGGTTCAGCTTGAGAATGACTTGACCTATGAGGAGAAGCCGGTCAAGATACTAGAGACAGCGGAGAGGATTACCCGTATCAAGACGATCAGGTTTTGCAAGGTGCAATGGAGCCACCACACCGAAGAGGAAGCCACTTGGGAGCGTGAGGATGACATCCGAGAGGACCACCCACACCTATTTGCTAGCCACGTCAAATCTCGGGGACGAGATTCATCTTAAGGGGTTTAGTCTTGTCACATCCCAAATTTTAGATTTGGTACTGCATAGCATTCATGTCATTGCATCATGATCATCCTTGCAAATTTCAGTTTGAAAAGGTTTAGGCAAAACAAATCACTTGTATTTGCATTTTGACACCTACACTTGAACGCTTGGTTTTACCTTGCTTCTATTAAAAACATTATATTTTGGTTGTTTGAAAGGCACAGGTGCATAGAGGATTCCGCCACGAACCTGTAGCACTTTGAATCGCCTCAATCGGAGCTTCGTAGCAAAAGTTATGACAATCTGAATTTTTAACTAAAATTCTGGACAGTTCAGAGAGAAATTCAGATAAGAAATTCGTTAGGGAAAAAGAAAAGGAAAAAAAATCAAAAAAAAGGGAAAACCAGCCAGCTGGGCCGCTGACCCAGCCGGCCCAGCCGCGGCAGCAGCAGCCCGCGGGGGCAGCCAGCCCAGCAAGAAGGCGCCCACGCTGACGCCAGATTATCCGCCGTCGCCGCTCGGCCACCGACGAAGCGGGCGGCCTGTCACCAAGCGCCAGCAGCGTGGGTCCCACGCGTCAGCACGTTCTTCTCCAAGTCATGTGCAACACCGATTCCTCCGGAATCAGGCCGTTTCCGAACCGATTTCTCCGAGATTTTTTTCCTATAACAATCTACTAGTCCCCCTCTTCGAAAGCCCCCAATTTTCGTTGTCATTCGCGCCGCCATCGTCGTGGAATTTGTCGCCGGAGTTCGTCGCCGCCACCGCGCCATTGACGCTTCGCCGCCACGCCTCGCCCTCTCCTCACTCGCTTCGCCATGAGGGCCACCGCCACGCTCGCCACCGCCTCCTCCTTCCTCGCAGATCCGCACCGCCGCCGCCGAGGACCGCCGACGCTGCCGCCACTCCAGCCGTCAGCCGCCGCTCGCCGACCACGCCGCCGCCATTTAGGACACCACCACCCACCTCGCCTCTAACGCCGTCTCCACTCCGCGCCTCTCATTGCCGTCAACCCATCGCCGTGAGCTTCGCACCGGCTGCTACCGCGATCCAACGGTCTAGATGGACCGTGGAATAGTCAGCCGAGGGCGCTGACTGGTCAGCGCCACGTAGGCGTGGTCAATGGTCAGAGTTGACTGTGTAATTTTAATTCGAATTAATTGGCAGATTTTAGCTAGAACTTGTAAAATTCATAGAAAATAATCTACTGGGCCAAAAATTGCAAATAAAATATGTGTGGAATTAGTGTCTCACGTAGAACATTGATGTACAGTTGTTTTATGCTTTTACAGCAAGGTTTTGTCTTGGTTTATTAAAAGATTTAATGCTCTTTTTAAATGCTCTTTTTAGAGTATTAAATTCATAGAAAAAGTTCTGTAACCCCAAAAATTGCAAATAATATGTCCCTGGAATCAGTAGAACAAAAGGAATCTTATAGTGAATTAAAAAGGTAGACTTACAGTATTGGATTTTGCAGAACCTATACAAAGGCTTTCTGGAGTATTTTAATTACTTAGGGTTTTATATAACACCTTTTTGAGTAATTCCAATTGGTAGTGGCTCTATTTTAGGTTGCCTACACAGTGGTTATTTTTACAAGATTTTACAAACGGTTGATTAGTAGTGGATAATTATTTAGATTCTAGCTCTATTGTTTGGGCATTTAAATGTGCATGCTTTGTTTTCTATGCATTTAAAATATTTTCCATGCATGCATACAGTAGGTATACTGAATAAGAATATGTGATGCTACTGTAGCAATGTTCAACTTGGCATGCATGCATCTCTCACTATCATTGTTTGTATATGATTGTGTATGGTTGTTTATATGATTGCAATTGTATCGTGTAGATTATGACGAGTGCAACGCTTGCTCGTGTGTGGATTGTTCTTCGACCGCTACAGCCAAGGCAAGTAGATGCTACTTTGTTCATGATGTTTTACTACTATTTTCTATGCTTAGTCGTGTATTTTGTAGATGCATGTGTAGGAAAGTACTACCGCTATGCTATGTCCTATTATGTGGTAGGACTTTCCTGTAGTTGAGACACCATTGGTAGATGTGCTTAGCCATGCTATGATGAACGAGGGCTGGGTTACATCACTGAAAGTTGTTTTTAAATGTGTTGGTTTGTGAAAACTAAAAACAACTTAATCAATGAATCTCCTGGGTGTGATGGGATTGATAAATTTTGGTGGTATCGTTGCGGAAAGGCACCCAGGTATCAAGAGAAAATGACTGGCTTCTTTATTTTATAGCTTACGTGTACAACCATGTGCCAATAATGAAATGGGCGGTTGGTTGGACTCGATGGAATTGTAATGCTGAACCACGTATCCAGAGATGTAGAATTTTGGTAGGTTGGACCGGTGTGTGTCGGGTTTGGGGAGCTACTTCCCGAACGGTCCCTTCTTGGACTTCTCCCTATCATCACCCAATATGAGAGTGGTGGTACGAGCTGGGCTGGCCAAGTCACATGGGTAAAGTGTACTAAACCCCTGCAGGGTGTATAAACTAATCGATTAGCCGTGTCCCCGGTTATGGACATCTGAGTTGCTTGATATTGAGTTCATGACATGTTTCTCGCTCATTCTAACTTCATAATTGTTTTAATGTTGATGGGTTAACTTAATTGGGATCTTTTCAAAGAAAATCAAAAACTGTTTATGAAAGTAGGACAAAGGTATTTGCAAATGCAAGCTAGCCACAACTCCACTTACCAAATATGCATGTAGATGTTAGCTCTATTGTCTCCTTTAATAGCTCTACTTGCCATACATTCCATGTATTGACCCTTCGGGGCTGCTACGTTTCATGTTGCAGGATATTCCGATTCTGAGTGATCGATTTAGGCCATGGTACTCCACTCGGCACTTGTTCACTTGTGGGCAATTTGAAGAATGGAGGATTTACTATATTTATGTTGCTACTTGAATAAGTTGAGCTAGTCTTGAGCTAAGCTTTTATTGTAATAATGATACTCTGGATCTTCGTTGTTTATGGTACACGGATATTTTGCTATGTTATTCATCTTATTCTATTGTGGGCCAATGAACCGATCCAGGGATTGGCATGTCACATAGAAGCTACGGTCTTTTCAAAACCGTAGTGTGACAATTGTCCCTTTCAAATATGCTAGAAAAACATGGTTGTTCACTGGATCTTGGATCCAAGTTGGTTAAGATGATTGGTTTGTTTGTAGCTTATGAAATCTGAGGTGCTAATCTTTCTTGGAGATGTGCCCAGATTTGATAAGAACAATTGATGAAATATATATGTTGTTGTGGTATCACCATATCAATGATGCTGGTCTGAGATTTTTGGTGGTTTGGTAAAGTTTACTTCTGGTCTTTTACATTTCAATTCCTCTAGGATAGGTTCACCCCACTTGGGAGATCACTGAGAGGTTATCTTATGAAACAACACATATTTTCTGTTTGGGTAGGATGAACAGATCATGTGGATGTTTATGATACTCACCAATCACCACAAAAGTTGATGATTGTGGTGGCTTGATGTGCTGGTGGTGTTGCTGGCCTGATTCTGTCCTTCACCTCCTGGTGTTGTTCTTGTTTCCCCTGATTTCTGTGCTTGGCCTTGATCAGCCCTGCTCCTCCTAGCTCTTGTGAGCTTGACCTTGCTATCCACCTAATTCTCCCCTCCTTATGTCACCATATAGTGATGTTTGGATTGATGTGGTATGAGATTTTGGACTGGTGGTTTGCTTGGCTAAGACTGATGGTGGGAAAAATGACTAAGACTCCATTTTCTGGTATGATGGAGCGAGTTACGGACTTGTTGGAAATCATACATACCAATGTGTGTGGCCCAATGAGTGTAGCATCGCGTGGTGGTTATCGTTATGTTCTTACCTTCACGGATGACTTGAGTAGATATGGGTATATCTATTTCATGAAACATAAGTCCGAAACTTTCGAGAAGTTTAAGGAATTTCAAAGTGAAGTAGAGAATCAACGTAACAAGGAGATTAAATTTCTACGATCTGATCGTGGAGGTGAATATCTAAGTTACGAGTTTGGTGAGCATTTGAAGAAATGCGGAATACTTTCACAATTGACACCGCCAGGAACACCACAACGTAATGGTGTGTCCAAACGTCGTAATCGAACTCTATTAGATATTGTTCGTTCTATGATGTCACTTACAGATTTACCGCTATTGTTTTGGGGTTATGCATTAGAAACAGCCACATTCACTTTAAATAGGGAACCATCTAAATCCGTTGAAACGACACCGTATGAATTATGGTTTGGGAAGAAACCTAAATTGTCGTTCCTTAAAGTTTGGGGTTGCGAAGCTTATGTAAAGAAGTTACAGCCCAACAAGCTTGAACCCAAAGCGGAAAAATGCGTCTTCATAGGATACCTGAAGGAAACTATTGGGTATACCTTCTATCATAGATCCGAGGGAAAAATCTTCGTTGCTAAGAATGGATCATTTCTAGAGAAGGAGTTTCTCTCGAAAGAAGTGACTAGAAGAAAACTAGAACTCGACGAGGTTGTCGAACCTTCTCTCGAACTTGAAAGTAGCGTAGCACCAGAAGTAGTTCCTGTGGTGCCTACACCAATAAGAGAGGAAGCTAATGATGTTGATCATGAAACTTCGGTTAAAGTTACTACGAAACCTCGCAGGTCAACGAGAACTCGTACCACTCCTGATTGGTATGATCTTGTTATGAGTGTCATGTTGGTGGACAACACCGATGACCCTGCGACATATGAGGAAGTGATGATGAGCCCAGATTCCAATAAATGGCAAGAATCCATGAAATTCGAGATTGGATCCATGTACGAAAACCAAGTATGGACTTTGGTGGACTTACCGAATGGACGGAAGGCTGTCGAGAACAAATGGACTTTCAAGAATAAAACAGATGCTGATGGTAATGTTACTGCCTATAAAGCTCGACTTGTCGCAAAAGGGTTTCGACAAATTCAAGATGTTGACTACGATGAGACTTTCTCACCGGTAGCAAAGCTAAAGTCTGTGAGGATTTTGTTAGCAATCGCTGCATATTATGATTATGAGATATCGCAGATGGATGTCAAAATAGCGTTCCTCAATGGAGACATTGATGAAGAGTTTTATATGGTACAACCCAAAGGTTTTGTCAATCCTAAAGATGCTAACAAGGTATGCAAACTTCAACGGTCTATTTATGGATTAAAGCAAGCATCCCGGAGTTGGAGTCAACGTTTTGATAAGGTAATCAAAAATTTTGGTTTTATACAAACTTATGGAGAAGCTTGTATTTACAAGAAAGTGAGTGGGAGCTCTGTAGCATTCTTAATACTATATGTAGATGACATATTGTTGATGGGAATGATGTAGACCTTCTTAATAGAGTCAAGGATTATTTGAATAATAGTTTTCAATGAAAGATCTTGGCGAAGCAGCTTACATATTAGTCATAAATATTTATAGAGATAGATCGAGACGCCTAATATCATTGTCACAGAGTACATATTTGGACAAAGTTCTAAAGAGGTTTGGAATGGAAGATAGCAAGAAAGGGTTCTTGCCCATGTTGCCCAATACGACCTTGAGTAAAAATCAAAGTCCTACGACGGCAGAAGATAGAGAAAGGATGAGTAAGACTCCCTATGCCTCAGCCATAAGATCTCTTATGTATGCCATGCTATGTACTAGACCCGACATTGCATATGATGTTTGTTTGACTAGCAAATATCAAAGTGATCCAGGAGTGGATCATTGGACAGCGGTCAAAAACATCCTTAAGTACTTGAGAAGACTAAGGATATGGTTCTTTCTTATGGAGGTGATGAACAACTCGTTGTTAATGGTTACACCAATGCTAGTTGGAACACCGATTCGGATGATTCTAAATCTCAATATGGATACGTATTTACTTTGAATGGTGCAACAGTTAGATGGAGGAGTGCAAAGCAAAGCGTTGTGGCGAGATCTTCAACTGAATCGAAATACATAGCTGCTTCAGAGGCTTCACAAGAGGCGATATGGATGAAGGAGTTCATTACAGAGCTCGGTGTGGTTCCAAGTGCGCTGGACCCAATGTCTATCTATTGTGATAACATGGGCTCCATAGCCAATGCGCAAGAACCAAGGTCACACAAGAAGCTGTATCACATCAAGCTATGTTTTCACGCTATTTGAGAGCATGTCCAAGACGGTGACATAAATATTTGCAAAGTACACATAGATCTGAATGTGGCGGATCCGTTGACTAAACCTCTCCCGAGGGCAGAACATGACCAGGACCAAACCGCCATGGGTGTTTGGTATATTACCATGTAATCTAGATTAGTTGACTCTAGTGCAAGTGGGAGACTGTTGGAGATATGCCCTAGAGGAAATAATAAAATTTGTTATCATTATATCTTTGTGTTTATGATAAATGTTTACATTCATGCTATAACAGTATTAAACAGAAACATTAATACTTGTGTGATTTGTAAACTAAATTAGAGTCCCTGGTAAAGCCTCTTTATATTACTAGCTTGTTGGTTAATGGATGATCGTGGTTTCTCGATCATGAACATTGAGATGTTATTAACAACGAGATCATATCATTAGGAGAATGGTATGATGGACATACTCCTATAGATAAGCCTAGCATAAAGATTAAGTCATTTCAATAGTTCGTTTGCTATAAGCTTTCTAATTCATAGTAACCTAATTCCTTCGACCATGAGATCATGCTAATCACCATCACCGGAAGGATGCTTTGATGACATCAAACACCACACCGTAACTAGGTGGCTATAAAGGTGGCATTGAGTGTTCAGAAAGTATGTGTTGAGGCACATGGATCAAGAGTGGGATTTGTCCATCCATATGACGGATAGATATACTATAGTCCCTCTCGGTGGAATTTCATCCAATTAGCTTGCAAGCATGTGACTGGCTCACAAGGGATCACATATCACGGGAACGAGAAAAGAGTACTTATCGGTAACGAGGTTGAACTAGGTATGCAGAGATACCGATGATCAAACCTCGGATAAGTAAACTATCGCGAGACAAAGGGAAATTGGTATCGTATGTAAGTTGTTAATTCGATCACAAAGTAATCGTAGAAATATGTGGGAGCCATATGAATTTCCAGATTCCTCTATTGGTTATTGATCGGAGAAGTGTCTCGGTCATGTCCGCATAATTCACGAACCGTAGGGAGACACACTTAAGGATTCGATGTTGTTTAGTAGATATGGAATGTAAGTAGGGAAACCCGAATGTTGTTCGGAGTCTCGGATAGGATCCGGGATATCACGAGGAGATCCGGAATGGTCCGGAGAATAAGATTCATATAAGGAAAGTCCGATTCCGGAGTTCGGGAATGATTTTGATGTTTTCATCGGAGAGGTTCTAGAAGGTTCACTGGACTGGAAGGGGAATGGTCCATGAATGTGTCATGGGTAAGTGGAATGATTGGATCATGTCCTAGGTCACTTTGGTTGGGCATTTGCGAGAGATAAAGAAAGCTCTAAATTGAAAGTCAAAATGGAGGTTTGAAAAGTCAAACTGGAACAATGTTTCCTAGTGGAAGAAGGAAAGAGTCCTTTCTTCTATCCAACTTGGGTTTGGGTATGGATTCAAATCCCCTTTCCCAAGGCTGCCGCCTCTCATAAATAGAGGGGGAGGGCTGCCCCAAAGAACACAACACCTAGCCCTCCCCACCGTGCGCCGCCGCCTAGCCGCCGCCGCCGCCGTCGCCCTAGCCATCGCCGACACCTCCTCCTCCTATCCGGCCTTCTAAACCTAGATCATCGGAAACCCTAGATCCACCATAACTCGCACTGGCTTAGGAGAAGCCCTGCGGGATCTTCCCTCTACTTCCAACACCACGCCGTCGTGCTGCCAGAATCGCGAGGGGAGAACTACAACCTCTGCTGCCTGCTGGAACAAGGGAGAGGAAGGTCTTCATCGAGTATCGAACGTGTGACCGACTGTGGAAGCGCTGCCGGAACATAGCTCCGTAAGGATCGTCTACGTGATCTTGAGATCGGCAAGTGTATGACTGCATCACCCACGAGAATCTGCTCTCGTTAACCGCTTTGGAATCTTCGAGGGTGAGTACTCTAATCGACTCGTTGCTTCAATCTAGTAGATAAATCTTGGCCTTTTTGTATGCATGCGGTAGAATTTTTTTGTTTTCCATGCGACGAACCCCTACACATAATCCTTGATTAGTTCTAACCAGCGCTTCTATCTCATATTCAATTCCTTTTGCGTGAAGAAATATTTGAGACTTTTGTGGTCAGTGTATAACTTACATCTGGCTCCATAAATAAAATGCCTCCATCCTTTCAAAGCAAAGACTACTGCTGCTAATTTCATGAGGTTTCAATTGTCTTGATTCGTAAGCAATTACTTTATGATCTTGCATTAATACACAACCCAAACCTTCTTTGGATGCATCACAGTATACTGTAAAGTCCTTCCCTGTCTCAGGAACTGCTAAAATTGGGGCGGTAGTTAATCTAGTCTTTAACTCCTGAAAACTTGCTTCACACTTCTCATCCCAAATGAATGGTGTATTCTTCCATAACAATTTGGTCATTGGTCCAGCTATTTTGGAGAAACCTTCAATGAATCTCCAATAATAACCAGCCATTCCCAAGAAACCTCAAATTTTTTTCACATTAGTTGGTGCAGTCCATTCTAATACTGATTGAACTTTGGATGGATTTACATCAATCCCATTTTTACTGATCACATGACCAAGGAATTCTACCTCATCTAGCCAGAATTCACACTTGCTGAACTTAGCATAAAGCTTATGTTCTCTTAGGATCTGCAATGTTATTCTCAAATGATCAGCATGCTCTTCCTTATCCTTGGAATATATTAGAATATCATCAATAAACACTATGACAAACTTGTCCAAGTATGGCATGAAGTTCATCAAATTCATGAATATTGCTGGTGCATTGGTCAAACCAAACGGTATGACAATATACTCATGGTGTCCATACCTTGAGACAAATGCTGTCTTTGGAACATCTTCCGGTTTGATTTTTATTTGGTGGTATTCGGATCTTAGATCAATCTTGGAAAATACTCCACCTCCTTTAACTTGATCAAACAGATCCTGAATCCTAGGTAATGGATACTTATTCTTTATGGTAACATTGTTAAGATTTCTATAGTCCCCACACATCCTTCTTCCTCCATCTCTTTTATCTAAAAAGATCACCGGAGTTCCCCAAGGTGATACACTTTCTTGAATGAATCCTTTTCTAGCTAACTCATCAATTTGCTCTTTTAGTTCTTTTAGTTCTTTCGGACCCATCTTGTATGGTGCTTGAGCAATTGGTGTTGTACCTAGGATTAAATCAATAATGAACTCAATTTCCTGATCTGGTGGCATTCCTGGTAACTCTGCTGAAAAAACATCTTGAAACTCATTTACTACAGGAATATCCTCCAACTTTACCTCTTTCATTGAATTAAACTGAAGATCCACCATGATATGACTGTGCTTATCTGCTTGATAAACTATCCTTGCTCCACTTGGAGTCTTGATTGAGACAGTTTTATCCTCACAATTAATCTGAGCCCCATGTTCAGTCATCCAGTCCATACCTAGCACTACTGCAATTCCCTTCAAAGGAATTACATAAAGGTCCGCAAAGTAGGTACAACCACAGATCGAGATAACCTGATCTTGTTTAATGTGGCGTTGATGTCTACGCACTTCTATTCTTGTAGGCAGTTGTTGGGCCTCCAAGTGCAGAGGTTTGTAAAACAACAGCAAGTTTCCCTTAAGTGGATTACCCAAGGTTTATCGAACTCAAGGAGGAAGTGGTCAAAGGTATTCCCTCTCAAGCAATCCTGCAATCAAGATACAAGAAGTCTCTTGTGTCCCCAACACACCCAATACACTTGTCATGTGTATAGGTGCACTAGTTCGGCGAAGAGATAGTGAAATACAAGTGGTAACGGTGCCAGAAAATAGCTTTGATGGTGAGGTAAAGACTAAAGCAAGCAAACATGCAACAGATCTAGATGCAAACGGTGTTTCAATATTTAGAAACAAGGCCTAGGGATCATACTTTCACTAGTGAACACTCTCTCATATAAATATCCTCTCTTCATGATACTACTCTTAACTACTCTCCGGTTGGACACTCTAATCATCGGTAGGGCTATAACAGCACTCCTCAAAGTCCGCCTTCCCCAATCTAGATAACCCCACACTGTCACCTTGAGCACTAGATGGTTCCAACAAACACCACAATTTCATAGAGACATCCAACTCCAAATATAACTCATAACAAATATTCAATCTAGCCAAAGTGCCACACACGGTATGCACGCTGTCACTTTCACATGCATGGGGAAAAACATAGATCTATTAAAGCACAAGGAGTATTTATGTAGACTCAAACCTAAGTGCCACCATGGCGTGCACGTTGTCACTTTCACACACATGGGGAGAGCAGAGATCTAATGAAGCACTTGAGTAGCAAGGTAGATATACTTGATTACAAAGCTCATGACCACAATATGACCATGCATAGAGAGAGATGAACACATAGCTACCGGTAGAGTCCTTAGCCTCGAGGAAGAACTACTCCCTCCTCATCATGGGAATCAGCAACGGTGATGAATATGGTGACGGAGATCGATGGAGATGGATCCGGGGGCACTTCCCCGTCCCGACAGGGTGCCGAAACAGAGACTTTCTGTCCCCCGAATCTCCCCTTTGGTGGCGGCGGTGCTACGAAGGTTTTCGTGGATTTCTTCTAGACTATTTAGGGTTTTTGGGTCGGAGGCTTCATATAGGCGCAGGAATCAAGGTCGGTGGGGGTCTAGGGGACCCACACCCCCTCCAGGCGCCCCTAGGGCTTGCCCGCGCCTAGGGGGTTTGGCTACCATGTGGCCCCCCTCCGGCTCTGCTTCGTGGTTCCGTGTTGCTCCGGGAAAATAATAACTTTGGCTTTTGTCCCGTCCAATTCTGAGAATATTGATTTTCTGCCTTTCTGGAACCAAAAATAGAAGAAAACAGGCAACTGGCACTGTGGCAACTTGTTAATAGGTTAGTTCCAGAAAAGATATAAAAACACCTCAAAGTATAGACAAAGCAAAGCAAAGTAGATACAAAACAAGCATGGAGCATCAAAAATTATAGATACGTTTTCGACGTATAAGGCGTACAACTACATTTCCCCCTGTCGTCACTACGGGCATAGGGTTTTCTAAAGTTGCCCTTCTAATCCCAAATTTATCACAGAATTCTTCAGAAATGAATGAAGTAGTTGTACCAGTATCAAATAGAACTTTTCCGAGATTGGTAAGGATATTGAGCGTACCTATCACTGCATGCTCTGAGTTATCTACCTCCTCCAAGGTTGCACAATTCAGCTTCCCGGTGGGTCTGTTCCTCTTGCCATTGTTGTTCTTGACATAACTTCCTCCTCGATTGGGTTGTCCATTACCTCCACTGGCTTGACCTCCACCTTTTGTAGGCCAGCCACCCGGTGGTTTACTCGGACAATCAGGCTTGATATGACCTTTCTGGCCGCAACTGTAACAAATGACTACTGGCTTTTTGCATTCTCTCTGGAAATGCCCTGGAAGTCCACAATTATTGCAGATAACATTTCTCCGGGGATTGGACTGATTTCCACCATTGCCCTTGTTATTGTTATTGTTGTTGTAGGCTTTGTTCCTGGGTTTGAACTCCAGATTGGGTTTAGGTTTACTTGCTTGAATCCTCTTTGTCTCTTTCTTGGCTCTCTTCCTTCGGTCCTCTTGGACATTCTTGTAGTCATATTCAAAAGTTATGGCTGCATCCAGTAACTGCTGAAAAGTTTGCTTATTGGCCAACCTTAACTGCATCTTCACGAATGGGTTTAACCCTCGCAGAAAATGCTTCTTTCTCTTTTCTTCAGTACTCACTTCATCTTCAGCATAACGAGACAACTGGCTAAACTCCCAGATGTACTTCATGACACTAGTATAACCTTGCTAAAGCTCCTCGAACTCCCTTCACTTCAACTCCATAACACTCTCTAGAACATGATACTCACGGAACCTCTGCGTGAACTCTTCCCAAGTATACTCTCTTCCTGGCTGTTGCATGGATAACTGATTTTCCCACCATGATGTTGCAGGTCCTATCAGAAGATGAGTTGCATACCTCAGCTTTTCCTCATCATTACAACCTACGGTCTTCGGCTTTCTCTGTATCTGCCAGCCAATCTTCTGCATCCATTGGTTCAGGGGCTGATGCAAAAGGTAACGGCCTTGCATTCTAGAAGTCGAAAAGACTCACTCCTCCGCCTTCAGGCGCTCTCTGGTTACCAGCTCGTCCCAATAGCTCTTCCATGAACTTATTTTGGTTTCCTTGCATCATTTGCATATACTGCATAAAGTTCTGATCCATTAGCGACCTCATTGGTGGTGGTGGTAAAGCTCCCTGATTTCTGATATCTGCTTCTGCCTTCTCCTTGGCCTCGCGCTCCATGCGCTGCTGCTCAGATTCGGTTTCTACACCCGATTCCATGACCCCCTAGTCCTGTGACATAAAGCAAATACTCATAATTACATCATGCACATGTGTTCTGAGCTCAACTTTACGCACAGAACTAGTCACACAATGGAAATCAAATTCCAAATAAAATTCAAATATGCATTTCACATATTATACATTACAACCACTTAACAATGTACAGAGTCATTACAACTTGTACCCTACAAGTACTATAATAAAGTAAACATTCTATCTCACTTATTTATCTACATCATTCTCTCGGATTACAATATGCAATACCCGATACTTCCTAATAGGCAGCCTGCTTCTAATATCCACGACGCTCATTATACATGCCTAAAGTCCAACCGTGATGACGTAACGTCTGTCGCGTAGTTTGTGGAACAAATGGCCTTCTAGAAGGAATATACTCAGTATATGAAGTATCAGGACTTGAGTCATTACTCTGTCTGAGTGCATTGACTCTATCCAGCTCAGCTGAAAAGTCTTCAGAACCTTGTTCAGCATTATCACCCACTTGCATCTCCTGAGCTTCATTCCTAGAGTTATCAATAGAATATGCAGAGTTATCAATAGAATATGCAGATTCTCCTGCTCCCCGGGTGCTCTGTTGGGCAAGATAATTAAACACTGGATAATGTATATTCACTGGGTTCTGAGAAGATGTTGATGATTCAAACACTCTTTCTTCAGGATCTTCTTCCTCATCCTGATCATCGACGAATATGGTATTTCTACTACTATTATTAGGATTGGTTTTCATTCCCATCCAGCTGGATTATCCAACATCTCTGTCAGACCCACCGATAGACATCTGATTTCCTTGGGATCCTTCAAATGATCCCATTCTCCAACCACAGAATTCTCGATAGGAAGTTCGGAATCAGACCCTTCCTCTGAACCCTGTGGTACAGGATACCTCATATCTAAAGTAGAATCATAGGTAGGTTCTGGTCTGGGTGAATAAGGATATGGTGTAAAAGAATTGGGAACTATAGGTATATCCTTAAAGATTGTTTTTACACTACTCCTTGCTTCTTTCTTTAACTGGAATGCTAACTGCTTCCTTCTTTCTGGATCAGTTAGATCCTCTAACATATCATTTTTATATTCAACTATAACTTGATGTGTCTTATAGAAAGACGCAACAAGTGTTTGATATCTATCCATAAACCTAGAAGCTAACTTAGGATGTTTCTTCACCAGAGTAAGATGATCCGGTACCGGCTCCGAGTCTATAGAATCATGAGGAATCACAAAAAATGTGCTCCCTTCTAACTCCTTGGCTTTATGCTCCCGGATATTAGCTATCGCCTCCACAACAACAACATGATATGCTGCTAAATGACTCCTACCTTCACCTATAGGTAGATCGTGATATAATCCAAGCTCCTTTGGAAGTTGGATACTCACATGATACTTGGATAACATCCGACCATGATAATAGGTTATGGTATTCACCAGAATTTTAGTTGGGCAACTAAAAATCCTTAATAGTTGATGAATTTGATCAGTGAATGATCCTCGATAATCATCGAGAGTATCCTCTTTCCCTGCCAAAGTTTGTTTTGGAAACTTTGGTGCCATAGCACTGTATATCAAAAATATTTTTATTAGTGTCCAATAATATATTGCATCATAACAAAGAATTATTGCACTAAAACATATAGCGGAATATTCTCATTTGAATACCCATTACCTTTTTAGAGAATTCTTTATCGTTGCTACCTACAGGTAATACCCTTTACTAGGTTTTCATCCTAAGGTCAAAGCAATTTGCTCAGATACCAACTGCGGTGACCCAGCATACCACTTCATGTGTAGTACACTATAGTCGTTGACATGACATCCACAGAACACCGTTCCGTAAATATCACATCCCTCAGAGTGGTACAACAGAAACATTGCGGGTCCAAATTACAAACATACGCACATTATTATTATTACAATACCAGAAGTTCAAGACTTCAAACGATTCAACTTACAAACCAAAATATAAAGTGTTTCAGCGGAAGTTGAGAGTAGCAACTCCATCCCAGAGTTTAGCTTAGCAGCTTATTATATAAGGTTCATGCTGCTCGGCTCCGGTGATTACTATTAACTAGGGCAACTAAGCTAACTCATTTATGGCTAGCACGTGATTGACATGGAGCCTGTTGGGAACCCCAAGAGCAAGGTGTGAAGTAGCACAGCATCAAGTTTTCCCTCAGTAAGAAACCGAGGTTATCGAACCAGTAGGAGGAAGAAAACGTCACACAAGTGTTGCTAGCAACACAGAGACCTGCACAACACAAATTCAAGACTTTGCCCCAACTAACAATGAGGTTGTCAATCTCACCGATTGCTGTAACAAAGGATTAAACGTATGGTGTGGAAGGTAATGGTTTGCAGCAAGTAAACAAGTAATAGAGGAAGATGTATCAATGGTAAAGATTGGACCGGGGTCCATAGTTCACTAGAGGTGCTCTCCTTAGATAAACAACATGGCATGGAGGGTAAACAAATTACAGCAAGGCAATTGATAGGAACTGAGCAAGGCATAACAATGCAATACTAGTCAGAAAGATCCTATGAGATTCGATTGGGCAATACAACAAGATACATAGACCGCCATCCAACTGCATCTATGACTAGAAGTCCACCTTCAGGTTATCATCCGAACCCCCTCCAGTATTAAGTTGTAAGCAACAGACAACTGCTTTAAGCAAAGTGTATAAGGTAAACAGTCCACATGTTCCATGAACAAGAGACCATTGTTTTCTCCCTAGTAGCAACAGCACATCTATAACCGAAGAGATTTCTATCACTTCCTGATACGTCGGAAACGTATCTATAATTTTTGATGCTCCATGCTTGTTTAGTATCTACTTTGCTTTGCTTGTCTACACTTTGAGGTGATTTTTACATGTTTTCTGGTACTAACCTATTAACAAGTTGTCACAGTGCCAGTTGCCTATTTTCTGCTGTTTTTGGTTTCAGAAAAGTTAGTAAAGAAATATTCTCGGAATTGGATGGGACAAACGTCAAAGTCAGTTACTTTCCGTGAGGAACAAGAAGTCCAGAGGGGAGACATAGAAGCGGGCCAGGGCAGCCAGACCCCTACTAGGCACGGCCAGGGGTCGGCCCGTGCCTGGGAGGGGTGTGGCCCCTCTGGCCGCCTCCTCGGCCTCCCCTTCGCCTATAAGAAGACCCCGATGCAGAAACCCTAAGTACCCGATCAAATCTCCATGAAATCGTCTGTAGCCGCCGCCACGATCGTCCCTAGATCGGGGGGATCTGAAGTTCTTCCCGGCACCCTACCGGAGGGGAGATCATCCCGGAGGCCTTCTCTCCGGTATGATGCGTGAGTAGTTCCACCTTGGACTATGGGTCCATGTAGTACCTAGATGGTTGTATCTCCTCCTTTGTGCTTTCATGTATAGATCTTGTAAGCTCCGTTCATGATCAAGATCTAATCTATTTGTAATCATGCATGTTGTGTTTGCGGGGATCCGATGGATATTGAGATTATTATGTTGGTTTGATTAATGGTTTTGTCTTTATGATTCTATCATGTCTGTGTTGTTTGTGATCTTGCATGCTCTCCGTTGTGAGTAGATATCTTGGCCAAGTACTTGCTAGTGACTCCAAGAGGGAGTATTTATGCTCGATAGTGGGTTCATGCCTCTAGTTTCCAAGGGAAGTGACAATAATCTCTTCGGTTGTAGATGTGTTGTTGCTACTAGGGAGAAAACAACGATCTCTTGTTCATGGAACATGTGGAATGTTTACCTTACACACTTTGCTTAAAGCAGTCGTCTGTTGCTAGCAACTTAATACTGGAGGGGGTTCGGATGATAACCTAAAGGTGGACTTCTAGTCATATATGCAGTTGGATGGCGGTCTATGTTTCTTGTTGTATTGCCCAATCGAATCTCATAGGATCTTTCTGACTAGTAATTGCATTATTATGCCTTGCTCAGTTCCTGTCAATTGCCCTGCTATAATTTGTTTACCCTTCATGCCATGTTGTTTATCTAAGGAGATCACCTCTAGTGAACTATGGACCCCGGTCCAATCTTTACCATTGATACATCTTCCACTGTTACTTGTTTACTTTCTGCAAATCATTACCTTCCACACCATACGTTTAATCCTTTGTTACAGCAAACCGGTGAGCTTGACAACCTCACTCATTCGTTGGGGCAAAGTTTTGAGTTTGTGTTGTGCAGGTCTTCGTGTTGCTTGCAACACCTGTGTGACGTTTTCTTCCTCCTACTGGTTCGATAACCTCGGTTTCTTACTGAGGGAAAATTGCTGCTATGCTTCTTCATACCTTGCTCTTGGAGTTTCCAACGAAGCGTCCCACGACAAGTGCTGGGCGCCATCAAGCTATTTTCTGGCGCCGTTGACGGGGAGGCTAAGGACATCTTCACTAGGGGAATCCTTCACTTCCTTTCTCTTTACTTTGTTTTTAGTTTGCTTTGTTTCTTTTGCTTGGTTTTGTTTGCCTCTTTCCAAAAAACCCAAAATTTTTAGTCTAGTTTGGTTTGCTTTCTTTATTCAAAAACACAAAAAAATTAGTTCCTACTTTAGTTGCTACCATGTCTGGTTTTGGACCAACCTTTATTTCCCCTATGGTACAAATATCCACTTTTAAGCAAAAAAGTGAAAAAAGTTTTAAAGAAGCTTGGTCCAGAATCTCTGCTTTACAGAGGAAACTGAGCCTAAGGTGAGCCTTAGCTTGGTTATTGATAGTTTCTACCGCGGTATTGCTCTTCATTATAGATATGATTTGGATGTTGTGGATGAGAAAGATTTTTTGCTATGTACTGAGGATGAAGCTTTTGATGCCATAAAGAAATTAATCATGATTTACGGTACACCTGACAAGTCTGATTCCTCTTTCACAATTTTTTTTGCTAGGTTGAACACTCTTGAGACTGGTATTACTGCTATGAATAGTTGCTATCACACGCTTAGGGCTTACCATGATTATGTTCCCATAAATTCCGAGCCTTCAAAGTGGTTTCCCACAATCAAGGTCTCAATAAACACTACACTTTTTGATGCTCGCTGTGATATCATGTCTGAATTTTGCCTCATGCCTAAAGATATTTATGATTCCTTGAGTCTTTGGGGGCCTATTGAAGGAGGAGAGGAAATCTCTCTTACCAACAATGCCACTATATTTCCCAGTGGAATAGCTGAAGGTGTGTTTACAAAAATCTCAGGGAGAATGGTGTCTACTGATTATCTTGTTATTGAATGTGTAGGCAAGGGACAGATTACACTTGGAAGATCCCTACTGAAACACTTTGGAGCGGTAATAGATGTGTGAAAAGGCATTATGCACTTTGATCCTCCGGTAAGCAATCATATCTTCCCTAAAGAGAAGAAGAAAGGTAAGAAAGGAAAGAACAAGAGGGGCAATTCTTCATTTGAAAACACTTGATTCTTCTTCCTTCTTGTGCCTAACTTAAAGGCGTTAAAGGAAAGTACTTGTTGGGAGATACCCCAAGAGTTTCCTTGAGTCTTGGAAGTTATTACTTTAGTAATGACCTCTCCTTATCCTTTTTGTTTGATTTTTGTGCCAAGAATGACCTCTAATGAGAGGGAAGTAAGATTTGGGGAGTTGCTGTCCCGAAACAGATTTCTGTCCTCCACCAAAAAAATTAGTGAGGAGTCTCTGTAACTCGAATTGAGCTACAAATTTACGAATAAATCCCCCAGTATGTTATCTAACTTTCGTTAGTTCAACACCTTTTGATTTGAGCATCAAAATATGTTTGAAAAAGTCGGTTTCTACCTGTTGGTCTGTTTTGACATATTTCTGCCATTATTTGCATTTGCTTCTTATTGATTCCTTTTTGAGTTCTCTTTAGGTGAATTGAGCTTTTTGAAGGAGTTACTACAGTAGCTTGTGTTTTTAAGTGAAAATCCTTGCTGTTTCAAAACTTTACCAGAGGTCTAATATCTTTTGAATAAACTAATGTTGCTAATGAAGATTGTGTGAAGGAAAAATTCCAGGTGTAGAGAGAGAATGATGCAATGAGATGAAGAATGGACAAAAGCTCAATCTTGGGGATGCCACCATGGTGTCACCCCAAGAAATATCCAAGAGGTACAAGCGTCAAAGCTTGGGGATGCCGAAGGCATCCCCTTCTTCATCAATAAAAAGCTCAGGTCTGTCTAGACACTTCGTTTTTATTGTTTCATGCACAGTTGTGTTGTTCTTGGGGCGTCTTAGTTTTCGTTTTATTTGCTTAGGTTGTTTAGTTTGCTTGAGTAGTTTGGACCCCCGTTCTCGCTATGTTATTTTGCAAATAAGTTGCTTGGTGTTGGAAAGGAGTAGTAAGTTCTTGCTTGAAGTGAAAGAGGATCTTGCATTGACTGTGACTTAGACTTTAGCATGACATGCTAGGTGTTGTTTTGACCTTATGCTTAGTGATTATTTTTGTAGCATGTCTTGTTCCAAACAATTGGGATTGCTTAGTGTGCCTTGAAGAAATTATGCGTTGTTTTAGCATGCAAAAGTGTAGTATTGTGTTATTCTCCTTTGATGCTTTGTTTGGGTTGACTTGGCACATGCTCACACCATGTTATGACTATGACAAGTCACCATTAGCCTCTATGATCATTTAGTCCTTGACTTGTAGTACCACTATTTGCTTTGATTAGTAATGCTTTGTTGCACTGCATGATTATGGCCATTATTGCTCTCTTAGTTGGTTACTCCCAGTCCTTTGCTAGCCTCCACTTGTATGAGTAAGTTCTACTCATGCTTCCAACTCCCCAGAAACCAAGTTATTCCAAAGTGTCCACTTTAAACTCCTATGCATGGTGTGTTACACCATTCCAAGTATATTCTTGGAATGGTGTAACACCTCATACTAGCAGCAATAGTGGATTCAAAAGAAAAACAGTTTCTTGGGAAGCTTTGGAACAGCAAACTTTCACTAAAGACTGAGATGCTGTAGTAACTCAAAGAACTCAAAAGCAAATCCCAAAATGACAGAATCCAAAACAGACCAACAAATGAAATCATTGCTCAAATCAAAAAGTTTTGAACTAATGAAACTTAGATAACATACTGGGGGATTTATTCGTAAATTGTGAGCTCAATCCAAGTTACAGATACTCCTCACGAACTTTTATGGTGGAGGACATAAATCTGTTTCGGGGCAGCAACTCCCCAAATCTTACTGTTGGAGATATGCCCTAGAGGCAATAATAAAAGTGGTTATTATTATATCTTTGTGTTTATGATAAATGTTTACATTCATGCTATAATAGTATTAACCGGAAACATTAATACTTGTGTGATTTGTAAATTAAATTAGTGTCCCTCGTAAAGCCTCCTTATAATACTAGCTTGTTTGTTAATAGATGATCATGGTTTCTCGATTGTTGGGGAGGTGCCCTTGGATAGGGTAAAGACGGGGAAAGACAAAAGGATGTTCCCTGTCTAGTTTCCGAGTTACAGTATAAGTCGGCCGAATCCTGTAGAGGTCGGCTAATGTATGAAAGGGTAGAACCCTTATGATGATAGCAAGGCATTACCCGGCCGGGATACAGCGTAAGTCGGCCGGGTCAGCCCGAATAATCTTAATGCAGGTGAAGGCCAAGCCGAGTTATGCGAGATGGGGCCGAATGATATGAAGCTTGCAGGAGAAGGAGATGCCAATAGTCAAACTTCTAGTCGCAGGCTAGGGAGAATCTAAGCAGGGCCAAGCGCAAAGGACAAGGCGCAGAGCGACAGAGGGGCAGAAGGAGGTCACAGAGGTGACAGTCCTGAAGCCCGAGGCACGTAGGAGGGGACCTCTGGAACCTTGCCATCATTAGAAGGGCGACACGGAAAGGAGGCCGCCGAGTTACTATATTGGGACAAGCATATTCCTCGAATATGCTTGCCACGTCAGCCCTAGAGGAACCCATGGCTCCCCTTTATAAGGGGAGGCTTGGACCCTGAGATGGGCATCGGCTCATTTAGTACCGTTAGGCTGGTAAAGTTCTCTCTTTCTTCTTGTACACAGCTCAAGGAGCACTTATAGCCCAAGGAAGGAGAAATAAAGATCTTTACCTTAGTCTTTTGTGTGTAGAATCAACTACATCTTCCCTCCCCAGATCCCTCTAGCATCCATTGGCCCCATACTTTAGCCTACCCATGGCATCTGCCGTGCCACCACCACGATTTAAGCCCGTGGGTCCAGCAGCGGTGCTAGCTGGAGTCATGATCCGGACGGGAAACTTCATCAACACTGGCGAGCGCATTGTCTCTGGCTTAGTTTGGAGATTCGATCTCTGTGACTACGTCAGTGACAACGTAGGCAGCTTCAAGGGAAAAACTCCTCCGCGCAACGGCGTCTTCATCGACTTGGGCATGCATCAGATCTACGTCGGCGTCGATGTCTCCGGTGTTTATCCTCACCAGGTTGTCGTTGCAGGAGAACCTCCCCTTAGCGCCACAAACAGTCCGCGCGGAGTGCGCCCTGTCAGCAGTGTAAGATCCCTCCTTTGTAAAGGAAAAGGATCCCTGTGATTGCAATGCTAGTCCCTGGATCATTGCTAGCATCCACAGTTTAAGATGAAGTACACAGATACAAAGGTCATTTATTACATCCATTCCAGAGATAAACATAGTCTTTACAACTCAAGGCCACAGGCCTAATACAAGAGTTTGAATAAGTAAATAAATGTAAGTCTTCATCTTCATGTGCCACAGGCAAACATGTTGAGTGTAGACTCATGAAACCTAATCCTCATCAGAGTAACCTGCAACATCACAAGTTACAGCCACGGTGGGTCAATACTTTGGAATAGTATTGGCAAGTGATACCTTAGTAAAATTTAGGTGGACTATATTACTATATGCAATTTGGCTAAGTGTAGCTTGGCTTGCTTTGCTCAAAATAGGTTTTTCCTATTAGTTGAAATCACTAAGTTTTTCTTTGTCAAAACTTTTCCCAAGGAACCACCAATAGACACTGAGGTCCTTCACCCTTGTTCACCCACAAATTTTTACTTAGAAATTGGGATGAGGAGATTCTTGATAGCTTCCATGCCTTGATGCTCAAGTTGTCCATTGCCATGGACTTGGCTAAATTAGATATTTCCATCTGTGAGGTTGTGCACTTTCCCCAGACTTGGTTTCACCAAGACAGGACCTTTCGAAGCCTTTCCTTAGACCAAATGGGCAGCGTTCCAACCTATCATTCCCTACCACCAACTGTCCAAATGGCTAAGTTCTAGCTACTTATGTGATCCAGGAGCCCATATTGCCAAGTGGCTGCACTAGAAGCTTCTTAACACTTGGCCTCTAAAATCTCTTTGTTCCTGGGTGGCTTACCACAAGTGAGATACACAAGGTAAACCATAGCCATGGGCCTTGTGTAACCACTCAACCAAAATCCACCAATCAAGTCCCTTTCCACCCAGGTGATTCATTAACTTAGTTGTTTTATTAAGTAAAACAAAGTCTAAAGACTTAGAAATATTTTCATCATAGCATGTATATTTCACCAACCCTTGTTTGCTACTAGCTAGGCTAAGCATGGCATAGATAGTAACTTAACTTAGAAATTTCCTAGCAATTCTACAACTACTTAGGATTTCCCAACATGGCATATAGGCAAAATAATAACATGCAAGACTTAGCAAAATATCTCTAATGCTTAGTGTAAAATATAGGGATAGAATTATTCATGAAGTACCACTTGCCTTGGTAGTTGGGAGAGTAGCACTCTTCACAATCACAATCACTAGCACCAAAGTCTACACAAAGAATGGTAGCAACAAATTACACACAACATATACAAACAAACAGAAATATATATGCATGCATGCAAAATGCTAAGTGATGATTTTAAAAACTCAACCAAGCAAGTGCATAGTACTGAATCTTAAACAAGTCAAAAACTTGCCAAACCAAGTTTATTTGACACTAAAAACAATTCCTAAACAATTCTTATGCTCAAATAAGCCCTACACAAGTTTCTGCAAATAAAACCTTTTTAACAAAAGCTAAACATTAAACACATTGCATATTTTGAAAGAGCTTGCTCTCCTGATTCCAATGGTATATAATTTGTCAAATCTAACGTGGGGATCAAAAGTTATAGCTAATTCAAAATTGGATATAAATCAGATTCAAAATCTGTTTTAAAATCAAACCCTAGCCACGCGTCTGTTTCCTATTGGCCGATACCGTTTCACTCTGGCTCACCCTTCCGCGCCGTCAGATCAAGTTAGATCCAACGCGCCAGTTTCAAAGGAAACGCTTCGCTCAGATCTAATCTAAACCGCAAGATCTACATCTAACGACTGCTGTTGCTTTGACCATAGCCCAGCGGCGCTAGCGGCGCCGACTAGCGGCGGCGTGTCTGTCAGCGGCGGTGCCGGCGTTCTAGGTCGCCCGGGGAGGGGAGAGGATGCTCACCAGAACCGCCGTGTCGAGGTGAAGCTCAACGTGTCTCTGGTTGGCGAAGGGGCGCTCGGAGTCATCGGGGATTCCTCGCCGGAGTTCGCGAACGCGTCGGGTACGGCTGCTGGTCGACGTTGGCGAGGTTCTGCGTCGCGCTAAGACAAGAGGAGGGCATCGTTAGCTGCGCAAGACGATGGGGATCTTAGGCGTATCAACCAGAGGGCAAGGGGCGGCTGGTACTTACGGGGAGAGGTCGCCGGAGTTCGAGCAGAGAGCGGCGGCGCTCAGATGTTGTCGTTGTCGAAGCTACAGATCATGCGAGAACAAATGGGTGTGTCAGTAGATGCGCAAGGAGCTGTAGAGCATGCTAGTATGAACCATGGATAGAGGGGGGCACGGTGCTCACCGGAATTCATCGGCGAGGTCGTCGGAATAGCGGCAGTGTCGGGCGGGTTGCGAGCAGCCTGGTGGCGTGGAGAGGAAATTGGGTAAGGGGAAATGGCCGCGAGAGGGAGGGGCTTAAGTAGGCAGAGGCTCGACAAGAAACGCTCAGCGAATCAATGGCAATTACGCCGCGGAATCAACGCAGCAACGGCTAGCGGCGACGTGCTCCTCGTGAAATTTGGGGGAAGACGACGATGACGTGGACAGGGCCCGTTTGCCAGCGAATAGAACAGAGAGGGAGTGGGGTCCGAGTGTCAGCGACTCTGGGGGTGCTTCTGCGCGTGAGAGAGAGAGAGGGGACCCGAGCGGGCTAGCTGGGCTGGTTTCACTTTTGGGCCAGAATAGTAGCGCCGACCCTTTTCCTTTTCTTTATTCCTTTTCTATTTCTGATTCGATTTTCTGGAATGATTTTCAAATGAATTCAAACTCTATTTGAATTCAAATCTTTTCAGGATTTTTGCAGTGTGCAACAGTCACAATTCTAGGCATAAAACCAAGTGGTCTCTCTGTTCAAGCTTGGTTCTTTTGAATAAACAAAATAAACAGTGCCATAGCACTTGGTTTGCAAATGTTTGAAAATGGTTTTGAAACCATTTTTATTTTGTATAATTTTGTTCAAACTCCACACTCAAACCAATCAACAAGGAAGCAAACAAACTTGCTTAAAACACTAAGCTCTCAAATGAGGATGGTCATTTGATTTAAGTTTGCTCACATAAAATGATAGCACTATGTGCTTCTGTTTTCTTGAAATTGGTTTGAAATTGATCTCAAAACTATATGCATGCATGAATGATATGCAATCTTTGAAATCATGATTTTAGGGATGTTACAAATCTAACCCCCTTAAGGTGAATCTCGCCCTCGAGATTCGGATTGGCTAGCAAATAGGTGAGGGTGGTCTTTCCGAAGATCATCTTCTCTTTCCCATGTTGCTTCCTCTTCGGAATGATGATTCCACTGTACTTTACAAAACTTGATAGTCTTAGTCCTTGTGACTCTTTCCGCAGTCTCAAGAATCTTGATAGGCTTCTCCTCATAAGTGAGATCACTTTCCAATTGAACCTCCTCCAAAGGTATAGTATCCTTCAAAGAAGTTTCTTCCATTTCTGGATGACATTTCTTAAGTTGACTCACATGAAACACATTATGAACAGCTGACAGAGATACTGGCAGTTCAATTTCATAGGCAACTTCTCCTTTGCGACTCAGAATCTTGAATGGTCCAACATATCTTGGTACCAATTTTCCTTTGACTCCGAACCTCTTCACTCCACGAAGTGGTGACACTCTAAGATAAGCTCTATCACCAACTTCGTAGGTGACTTCTCTACACTTAGGATCTACGTAGCTTTTTTGTCGGGACTGTGCTATCTTCAACCTGTCCTTAACCAACTTGACTTTCTCTTCGGCTTCCTTGATAAGATCTGGCCCGAATAAACTTCTTTCTCCCACACCATTCCATAACAATGGGGTGGTACACTTTCTTCCGTAGAGAAACTCAAATGGTGCCATCTCAATACTGGCTTGATAGCTGTTGTTATAAGAAAATTCTGCGTAAGGCAGACTTTCATCCCAACTGGCTCCATAGTCTAAGGCACATGCCCTCAACATGTCTTCAAGAATCTGATTAGTCCTTTCTGTTTGTCCATCAGTTTGAGGATGAAAAGCAGTACTGAATTCCAACCTTGTTCCCAATGACTCATGTAACTGTCTCCAAAAATGGGAAGTGAATTGAGTTCCCCTATCTGACACAATACTCTTGGGCACTCCATGTAGACATACAATTCTACTCATGTAAATTCTGGCTAACTTAGCACTTGTATAGGTTGTCTTCACGGGTATGAAATGAGCCACTTTAGTTAGGCGATCCACTACTACCCAAATAGAATCGTATCCTAACCGGGTCCTTGGTAATCCGGTAATGAAATCCATACCAATCTTGTCCCACTTCCAATCAGGAATAGGTAGTGGTTGAAGCAAACCGGCTGGTTTCTGATGTTCCGCTTTTACTCTACTACACACATCACACAAAGCAATGTGTTCGGTGATGTCCTTCTTGAGATTATTGCACCAAAATCTTTCTTTCATGTCCATGTACATTTTGGTGTTACCCGGATGAATGGAATACGGAGAGTTGTGTGCTTCTTGCAAAATCAGTTTCCGCAACTCTGGGTCTTGTGGAACACAGATACGTTTCCCATGCCATAAAGTACCCTATTCGTCTTCATGGAATTCTTTAGCTTTTCCGTTGCCAATCTTTTCCTTAATCTCTTCAATTTCCTTATCAGTCTTCTAGGCTTCTTTGATCTTGTCCAACAAAGTGGGTTGAACATCCAAAGACATGAGATGTCCTTCAGGCACAATTTCCAATCTGAGTTTTCTAAATTGGGTACACAGATCATCTGGCAATTCTCCTTTTGTAAGGCCATTCACAAAAACTTTACGACTTAGAGCATCTGCTACAACATTTGCTTTACCGGGGTGGTATTGCAAACTTAAGTCATAGTCCTTGATAAGTTCTAGCCATCTTCTTTGTCTCATATTAATTTCCTTCTGGGTGAAGATATACTTCAAACTTTTGTGATCTGTGAACACTTCACAACACTTTCCCAAAAGATAGTGTCTCCATGTTTTGAGTGCATGAACAACAGAGGCTAACTCTAAATCATGAGTAGGATAGTTCACTTCATGAGTTTTGAGTTGTCTCGAGGCATAAGCCACAACTTTACCGTCTTGCATAAGTACTACACCCAAACCTTGATGAGATGCATCACAATATACTTGGAAATCTTTCTCCAAATCTGGTAGACACAAGACTGGTGCTGTCACAAGTCTCTTCTTCAATTCCTGAAAGCTGAGTTCACAACCTTCAGACCAAGCAAACTTCTTGTCTTTCTTTAGCAATTCTGTCATAGGCTTAGCAACCTTTGAGAAATTCTCAATGAACCTTCTGTAGTAACCTGCTAAGCCAAGGAAACTACGAACTTCCTTCACTGACTTGGGAGATTCCCATTCGATCCACTGAAACTTTAGCAGGATCAACTGCTACACCATCCTTTGTCATAACATGACCTAGAAAACCAACTTCATCCAACCAGAACTCACACTTGCTGAATTTGGCATAAAGTTTATGCTCTCTTAACTTCTCAAGTATCAAACGCAAATGTCCTTCATGCTCTTCTTTGCTCTTGGAGTAGACTAAGATGTCATCGATGAAAACGACAACAAACTTGTCAAGGAATTCCATGAACACCTTGTTCATCATATTCATGAAGTATGCTGGAGCATTGGTCAACCCAAAAGGCATTACGGTATACTCATACAATCCATACCTTGTAGTGAACACTGTCTTAGGTATGTCTTGTTCTCTTATCTTGAGTTGAAAATAGCCTGACCGGAGATCAATCTTTGAGAATACACATGCTCCTTCTAGCTGATCAAACAAGTCATTGATTCTAGGCAAAGGGTATTTGTTCTTGATAGTCACCTCGTTGAGTGAACGGTAATCTATGCATAACCTTTGACTTCTATCTTTCTTCTCCACAAACAAAACTGGGGCTCCCCAAGATGAAGAACTTGGTTGAATAAATCCTTTCTGCAACTGTTCTCCAAGTTGTTTCTTGAGTTCTTTCAGTTCATCAACTGACATTTTATATGGTCTCTTTGCTATTGGTCCAGACCCTGGTACCAAATCTATCAGAAACTCCACATCTCTATCTAGTGGCATTCCCGGTAATTCTTCCGGAAACACATCCGGATATTCACTCACAATTGGCACACTGTATATGCTAACCCCCTTAAGAGAATTTAGCATACTCCTTTTTGCTTCAAAGTTGGTCTTGAATCTGATCCTTTTATTTCTGGGGTTGTGAGTGAGACAGTATGGTTGGCACAATCTATCACTCCTTTGTACTTAGTCATCCAGTCCATTCCCAGAATGACATCCAATCCTTGGGAGTTTAGAATTATCAAGTTAACGGGAAACTTATACTTCCCAAACTCTATAACTAGATCATGACATCCTGAATTCACTATCATTTCTCCACCAGGAGAACTTACTTTTATAGGACACCCAGTAGTTTCTACCGGCAGTTCATTTCTTTCAACAAATGCTCTTGATATGAATGAATGATATGCACCAGTATCAAAGAGAACAAATGCTGGAACAGAATTGAGTTTGAACTTACCAGCCACAGCATCAGGCTCCTCATATATCTCCTCCACATTAATGTGGTTAACTTGTCCCTTCTGAAAGGGGTTGGGCTTGTTGGGTCCTTCAACCTTCTTTTCTGGGCATTCATTTGCATAATGCCCCATCTTCTTGCATTTGAAGCATTCAACCTGACTGATGTCTCTCTTAACAGGCTGACTCCCACTTCCACTTCCATTACCACTGTGGTGGCTATTATGTCCACTCTTGTGGTTCTTGTACTTGTCATTGTCATGACTACGGTGATGCTTGTTGTCATGACGGTTGTGGTTGTGGTGCTTGTTGAATTTCCCATGCTTGTGGGATCCTAAGCTTCCACTGTCATCATAATGAGATCGTTTGTGAGACGATCCCGAGTTGTGCTTGTCGGAGTGCTTTCTCTTTCTACTCTCAACTTGCTTCATTTTGTTCTCCAAAATAGCAGCCTTATCCTGAAGCGGTGATAAGTAGGAACATATGCCACAGCCAGCAGATTCAGCTCATCATTCAAGCCCTCAAGAAATTTTTCCTTTCTCTTGGCATCGGTGTCAACTTCATCGGTGCATAACGCGCATGATTGTTGAACTCCTCAATATATTCAGCCACGCCATTGGGTGGCTACGATGTGGAACTCTTTCTTTTCGGACTCATCACTCGGATGAGATATGAGCGATCTGAGCCATCCTCAAAGATAGCCCATGTCACTTCATCTATGGGAGTGGTAATCTGGAAGTTGTCCCACCAAGTGGCGGCTGGTCCTTCCAGTAGATGTGCTGCAAATCTGACCTTCTCAGCATCCGTCATTACGGTTACTAAGTCCTTGTTTACTGAGCGTAGCCAATCATTGGCCACCATGGGATCAGTCGTTCCTGAGAACTTTGCTGGCCTCAATCTCAAGAATCTGGTAAGCATATCAAAGCCCGGAGGGTTGTTGTTGTTGTTATTGTTCTGGTTCTGGATGAACATCGTCATCATCTGCATTAGCTGAGTTTGAGCAGTCATCATTTGTTGCATTTCTGGAGTGATGTTGTTGTTGTTGTTGGGGTTGGGGTTTGCACGACGAGGAGGCATCTGTGGTTTGTTCAAATAGAGATAAGAATGAGATATCCATAGATGCTTTCATGCACATTACATCACATAAGCAAACACAAGCATGCAACAAAAGATAAAGGTTCAACAACAAGATAACAAGTTCACAAAGTAAAACACACAAGTAGCAAGCCATCCACATGTCGGATGGTCAAATAACAAGTTCTCAAACAACAAGTATGGTAATAAAAGATAAACGAGTAGTCAATCTACTCATTGGCATCAATCTCCTCCTCGACAAAGGTAAGACCTGTGTTCTCCATCGCGGTCTTGTTTTCCTCGATGCTAGTGGTCAAGGTCTCTATCTTGGCCTTGAGAGCCCTCTTCTGGGAACGAAGTCTCTCTATCACTGTCTACTGCTGCTCTAGCTCGAAGTCCTTGGACTGCAGTTCTTCAGTCATGTCCCGGATCTTCTTGTTCCTATCACGCTTGCTTCTCGACTCTTGAACTTCCATCACAGGTCTCGAACTTCGCCTCCATTTCCTTGACTATCTCGTCTTGCTGCGCGAAGAGCTTGTCCTTCTCGCGAAGCTGCACCTGGAGCTCGTCATTGCTGAGCATGACATTGGTCCTGTCCGTGTCCATGTGCCTAATGAGAGACTCTAAGTCCTGGAGGTACAGGCGTATCGGCTCTGCTGCGTCCCTCGAATCGTCCTCGAAGTCGATGGACTCTCCATCCTCATCATGTCTTCCGAAGACGTGGAAGTGGGTACCTCTAACCTGTCGGGAGTGTCGCCCTAGCAGACGCCCTATCAAATCCTGCATAACTACCTCAATGCCTCTCTCCCTGTCATCGTGCATGAGCTTGAAGACAATGGCCTCCGTGGTAGGCTCTGTCTGTCGTCCGGGCTGGTTGACCTTGAAGCCCCAGAGGTCCTTCCTCTCAAACTTGGTGAGGGGATGCACCATGATGGTGGGAAGAGGGAGATTGAGCAAAGTAGTAAGCTCAACGATACGAGGACCAAAGCGGGTAACCTGGAACTCCTCAACAGTGCTGATGGTAATAGGCATCTATTTATAAGATAGAAAAGTTAGAACAACACAAATCATGATAAAACAAAAGACAAAACAACACATACATATCCTTGGAAAGCAAAACACACAAGTCATGCATACATGAAACCATTACAACAACCAAGGTTCAATCTTATTTTAAAGCAAAATTTTGGAAAATAAGGTGATAGGTGGTGGTCCAACTAACGAAGTACGTTTACAATCCTATCTCACTGGATCTGTTGGCTAACACAATGTTTCTAGAAGCAATCAGCCTATCTTGCTCACATGACTCCATCACTAAGTCTATAATGTCTCCTCTTAAGGTTTGGTTTGTAGCTTCCAACTCTTGGGTATGTTCCTTCTCTTTCCTTAGATCATTTTGGAGGTTGAGCATTCTGCACTTGACTCTATCACCAAGTTCTTTGATGGTCTTCCAAGCTGCATCCTTTGCTGATTCAAAGAATGTAGGGTGCACCACTGAATTGGTGAACATGCAGAATCCTTTTTCCGGATGGTTGTGTTCCTTGTTTTTATACAAGTGAAGTTGTACCCACCAGTATTCCTCTCCTTCATCCATCACAGGAAAGCCCTTGTACACAGCTGCACCTTGTATGTCTAATGCAACCATGAGGTCCTTGAGAGCCTTGGGGAATTCTGTCTCACACTCCAAAGTCATTGTCATGAGTGGTCCTTTCCTCACGGCTTCGTTGATGGAGTTCATCTACAAATAGAGATGAGAGAGAAGATTAGAAAAGTTTTACGAGAAGAATAGACAAGTGTAGAAGTGGCTGAATTTTTTTCCTTAGTGGTTTCCAATCCTAGGGTCATAATCCTACAGGCAACCTGGCTCTGATACCATCTGTAAGATCCCTCCTTTGTAAAGGAAAAGGATCCTTGTGATTGCAATGCTAGTCCCTGGATCATTGCTAGCATCCATAGTTTAAGATGAAGTACACAGATACAAAGGTCATTTATTGCATCCATTCTAGAGATAAACATAGTCTTTACAACTCAAGGCCACAGGCCTAATACAAGAGTTTGAATAAGTAAATAAATGTAAGTCTTCATCTTCATGTGCCACAGGCAAACATGTTGAGTGTAGACTCATGACACCTAATCCTCATCAGAGTAACCTGCAACATCACAAGTTACAGCCACGGTGGGTCAATACTTTGGAATAGTATTGGCAAGTGATACCTTAGTAAAATTTAGGTGGACTATATTACTATATGCAATTTGGCTAAGTGTAGCTTGGCTTGCTTTGCTCAAAATAGGTTTTTCCTATTAGTTGAAATCACTAAGTTTTTCTTTGTCAAAACTTTTCCCAAGGAACCACCAATAGACAGTGAGGTCCTTCACCCTTGTTCACCCACAAATTTTTACTTAGAAATTGGGATGAGGAGATTCTTGATAGCTTCCATGCCTTGATGCTCAAGTTGTCCATTGCCATGGACTTGGCTAAGTACTTAGATATTTCCATCTGCAGAGGTTGTGCACTTTCCCCACCAGACTTGGTTTCACCAAGACAGGACCTTTCAGAAGCCTTTCCTTAGACCAAATGGACGCGTTCCAACCTATCATTCCCACTACCACCAACTGTCCAAATGGCTAAGTTCTAGCTACTTATGTGATCCAGGCAGAGCCCATATTGCCAAGTGGCTACACTAGAAGCTTCTTAACACTTGGCCTCTAGAATCTCTTTGTTCCTGGGTGGCTTACCACAAGTGAGATACACAAGGTAAACCATAGCCATGGGCCTTGTGTAACCACTCAACCAAAATCCACCAATCAAGTCCCTTTCCACCCAGGTGATTCATTAACTTAGTTGTTTTATTAAGTAAAACAAAGTCCAAAGACTTAGAAATATTTTCATCATAGCATGTATATTTCACCAACCCTTGTTTGCTACTAGCTAGGCTAAGCATGGCATAGATAGTAACTTAACTTAGAAATTTCCTAGCAATTCTACAACTACTTAGGATTTCCCAACATGGCATATAGGCAAAATAATAACATGCAAGACTTAGCAAAATATCTCTAATGCTTAGTGTAAAATATAGGGATAGAATTATTCATGAAGTACCACTTGCCTTGGTAGTTGGGAGAGTAGCACTCTTCACAATCACAATCACTAGCACCAAAGTCTACACAAAGAATGGTAGCAACAAATTACACACAACATATACAAACAAACAAAAATATATATGCATGCATGCAAAATGCTAAGTGTTCATTTTAAAAACTCAACCAAGCAAGTGCATAGTACTGAATCTTAAACAAGTCAAAAACTTGCCAAACCAAGTTTATTTGACACTAAAAACAATTCCTAAACAATTCTTATGCTCAAATAAGCCCTACACAAGTTTCTGCAAATAAAACCTTTTTAACAGAAGCTAAACATTAAACACATTGCATATTTTGAAAGAGCTTGCTCTCCTGATTCCAACGGTATATAATTTGTCAAATTCTAACGTGGGGATCAAAAGTTATAGCTAATTCAAAATTGGATATAAATCAGATTCAAAATCTGTTTTAAAATCAAACCCTAGCCACACGTCTGTTTCCTATTGGCCGATACCGTTTCACTCTGGATCACCCTTCCATGCCGTCAGATCAAGTTAGATCCAACGCGCCAGATTCAAAGGAAACGCTTCGCTCAGATCTAATCTAAACCGCAAGATCTACATCTAAAGGCTGTTGTTGCTTTGACCATAGCCCAGCGGCGCTAGCGGCGGCGACTGGCGGCGGTGTGTCTGTCAGCGGCGGTGCCGGCGTTCTCGGTCGCCCGGGGAGGGGAGAGGATGCTCACCAGAACCGCCGTGTCGAGGTGAAGCTCAACGTGTCTCTGGTTGGCGAAGGGGCGCTCGGAGTCGTCGGGGATTCCTCGCCGGAGTTCGCGAACGCGTCAGGTACGGCTGCTGGTCGACGTTGGCGAGGTTCTGCGTCGCGCTAAGACAAGAGGAGGGCACCGTTAGCTGCGCAAGACGATGGGGATCTTAGGCGTATCAACCAGAGGGCAAGGGGCGGCTGGTACTTACGAGGAGAGGTCGCCGGAGTTGACGAGTGGCGGGCTCGATGTTGTCATCGCGAGCTACAGATCTTGCGAGAACAAATGGGTGTCGATGAATGCGCAGGAGCTGAGAGCATGCTAGTATGAACCATGGACAGAGGGCACAGTGCTCACGGAATTCGTTGGCGAGTCGTCGGAACAATGGCGGTGTCGGGCGTTCGAAAGCGACTGGTGGCGTGGAGAGAAATTGGGTGAGAAATGGCGCGAGAGGAGGGGCTTAAGTGGCGAGGCTCAACAAGAAACGCTCGGAGAATCAATGGCAATTACGCCATGGAATCAACGCAACAGCGGCCAGCTGACGTGCTCTCGCGAAATTGGGGGAAGACGACGATGACGTGGACAGGGCCCGTTTGCCAGCGAATAGAACAGAGAGGGAGTGGGGTCCGAGTGTCAGCGACTCTGGGGGTGCTTCTGCGCGTGAGAGAGAGAGGGGACCCGGGTGGGCTAGCTGGGCTGGTTTCACTGTTGGTCCAGAATAGTAGCGCCGACCCTTTTCCTTTTCTTTATTGCTTTTCTATTTCTGATTTGATTTTCTGGAATGATTTTCAAATGAATTCAAACTCTATTTGAATTCAAATCTTTTCGGATTTTGCGATGTCTGTGATCACAATTCTAGGCATAAAACCAAGTGGTCTCTCTGTTCAAGCTTGGTTCTTTTGAATAAACAAAATAAACAGTGCCATAGCACTTGGTTTGCAAATGTTTGAAAATGGTTTTGAAACCATTTTTATTTTGTATAATTTTGTTCAAACTCCACACTCAAACCAATCAACAAAGGAAGCAAACAAACTTGCTTAAAACACTAAGCTCTCAAATGAGGATGGTCATTTGATTTAAGTTTGCTCACATAAAATGATAGCACTATGTGCTTCTGTTTTCTTGAAAATGGTTTGAAATTGATCTCAAAACTATATGCATGCATGAATGATATGCAATCTTTGAAATCATGAGTTTAGGGATGTTACAAGCAGCGTCGAGGTGATGGTCGCAGCCGGGGTGTAGGCAGGAGCAGCGGGCACCAGAACAAGCAGGGATCAGACGACGAGTCTGCAAGTGGCTCCCAAGCAGACCGCTCCACAGCCGACCGAGGTAATCCCTTCAGCGGCCGACCAGGCCGAGGTGCAGGAGACAACCCCTAAGGCACCGAGGGTAAGAGGGCCACCTCTGGAAAGACCAGAAAACATTCTTCAGGCAACTATAGATAATCTGACTACACCTGTAGCGTCGATACTTGATCCGGCTAATGCTCAGGCAGAGTTAGAAGAGACCAGGCAGAAAGTGCTGGTGGAGGCAAAAAAGGTATCGGCCTTGCGGGAGTCCTTAAACAGGACCCTGCGAGAATATGCTAGGGCAAACAAGCTTGACGTCGCCCTCGAGCGGGTGGACGAGTTGAGATTAAGAGGAAAAAACCTCATAGATGATATCAATAAGGAGCATGCTGCTCATAGGGCAGAGTCAGTTGATCTAGGCTTGCCGAGGTACAGTACCCCGGCAAAGAACCTGAGAGCGGCAAATGCCGCAGCATTAGAACTAGAAGGATTGGCTGGCGAAGCCCGACAGAAACAACAAGAAAGAGTGAATGAGCTGGTGCGCATTGCGAACCAGCAGAATGAAGAAATGCTCAGAGCAGACCCGGCGAGGCCAGGTGCCTCGCGAATGGTTCACTCGGCTGGTGCAGCGCCTGCCTTATCTGTGGCAGCAGCATCTTCGCCCGGAAATAATGCACGAAAGGACATAGCAGTAACTTCGGGAAAGAGAAACAAGCAAATTGTTCCATATGATCCGGCGATAGCCGGAAAAGCAAATGAGAACAGAGGCAATGGAAGCCGAGGTAACAGTGGCGAGAGAAAGCCCGACCATGCTGAGAAAGGCGGTGGAAGCCGAGGCAATGGAGATCACGGAAGAGAACTCGGAAGAGGGAATCACGAGAACAATATCCCGGTCGAAGGAAGGAGAGAACCGCCACCCAACCCGCAGCCGAGGCATAAACCTCGGCAGGAAAGAGAAGCGAGACCAGCTCGCCACAATCAGGTGAATGAAAGATACAATGATGGTTATTCTGAAATGGAGTATGCGGTTCGTGGTGGAAATAACCACTATGGAATGCAGGAAAGAGTTCTGTACAGAGATTTGCCGTCAGGTGATGCCAGAGTAAAGCTGGACCAGCTATACCGATCTGAGCTGTTAGAAGAACAGGGTCCACCAGGTCCGGCATGCTTCGGACCACGGATCATGGGCGAGCCGCCCGTGCCGAACTTTCAGCTAGCAAGGGGCACAAAAACATATAATGGGAGCACCAAACCACAGGATTGGTTGGTTTATTATGCCACTGCAGTAAAAATAGCTGGCGGAAACTTACGATGGGTAGTGCGATATGTCCCGCAAATGTCGGAAGGACCAGCTAGAGTATGGCTGAATAATCTGCCAGCAGGCAGCATCAACTGTTGGTTGGATTTTGAAGAAATGTTCGTTAGCAACTTCACTAGTACTTACAAGAGGCCAAACAGGACGCAGCAGCTAGCCATGTGCAAGCAAAGGCCGAATAAGACAGACAGAGAGTTTTTAACTCGATGGTGTAACCTGAGAAATTCGTGTGAGGGGGTTATAGAATCACAACCAATAGCTTGGTTCGCTCAAGGATGCCGCTATGCCAGTGTGCTATGGCAGCGACTGCAAAGAGATATGCCAACCACATTGGCAGAAACCATCAGAATAGCGGATTCCTATGCATTGGGGGATCCGACACAACCAGAATTAATGTCGGCAGATCATCGGGAACATCAAGATCAATGTGCAAGAGATGTGGCCGGGTCATCCAGGCACAATGACTTCAGAGGAAGAAGAAGAGAAGAAAGACCAGATTATATATATGGTTCAACTCAGGTGGCAGCAATAGTGCAAGATCAGCCGAGTCACGGAAATAGTCAGCGGTAAAAGAATGGTCCTCAGCAATGGACACCAAGGAATGATGGGAAAAGACAGTGGACACCAGAGCAAAAGAAGCAATGGCAGGAGAGGCCGAAGTACATGTTTGAGTCTATGTTAGATCAGTCATGTAAGTTTCACACATCAAACCCGGCCAGGCCGGCCAACCATACAACTCGCCAATGTGCATGGATGAAAAATGCAATGGGTAACCCAGCGAGCATATACAGCGACCTCTCCGAGCACATCGCGGCATCACCACGTTGGTGGAGCAAATGCACAGCAACTGATGTTACCGCCTCCTCCTCTGAGGTATGAAAACTCGGACCGGAGAGATGCGGTGCATCAAGTGATAAACCAAGGTCCGGATGGAAGGACAAATCCAGGAAATAATGGACGCAATGATTACAGAGAACATCATCAATCATATTGCATGTTCACAACTGAACAGCAAGACAAGCAGAGTATTCAACGCCGGCATATGGAAGTAAATGCAGTTATGCCGGCAGTACCAAGATATGTGCCTTGGTCGGATCAAGAAATAACTTGGAGCATAAAAGATCATCCCAAGATAATGCCGAATCTGGGGTCGTATGCACTCGTGTTAGATTCAACATTTGTCGGACCGAGCATTAATGTGAAATTTTCAAAAGTACTCATTGACAATGGGAGCAGTATCAATATCATGTACAAAGATTCAATGCATAAACTCGGAATATTGCAGAACATGCTGCAGTCCACGAGGACCACATTCCATGGGATAGTTCCAGGGATTTCATGCGAACCCATTGGAAAGGTTCGAGTGGATGTGTTATTCGGCACAAGAGATAACTGCAGAGCAGAAAATTTAGAGTTTGAAGTGGTGGATCTAGAGAGTTGCTATCATGCTCTACTCGGACGGCCAGCATTGGCCAAATTCATGGGCAACTGCCACATAACTTACGTAAAAATGAAGTTACCCGGACCACAAGGGGTGATAACAGTAGCAGGGGATTACAGGAAGTCAATGGAATGTGCTTCAACCGGGTCGAATCTAGCCAAATCATTGGTAATAGCAAGAGAAAAAAAGGATTCAGGAGGTAGCAGCCCTCGCTCAGTCGGCACAGCTGAATATGCCGGCATTAGCCAACCCGCATGGAAGTGTCTCCTTTTAGCCGACTAAAGAAACAAAAAAGTTCCAGATAGATGAGCAGTTCCTAGAGCGCACTGTCACCATTGGTGTCGGCCTAGATGCTAAATAGGAAAGCGAGCTCACCAACTTCCTCCGTGAGAATCGGGATATCTTTGCATGGTCAACTCAGGATTTGCAAGGTGTGCCGAGGGAGTTGGCTGAGCACTCTCTGAATGTAAGGCCATGATCAAGGCCGGTGAAGCAACCTCTCCGCCGCTTCGCCAAGGACAGGAGAAAAATAATAGGGGATGAAATAGCTCAGCTCCTTGCGGCTGGGTACATCATGGAGGTGCTGTATCCGGATTGGCTATCGAACCCGGTGCTAGTGGAAAAGAAGAAGGATGATCCAAATGTAGCCATTGTATGGCGAATGTGTATCGATTACACGAACCTGAACAAGGCGTGTCCAAAAGATCCTTTTCCTTTACCTAGAATAGACCAAATCATTGATTTGACCGCTGGTTGTGAGCTATTGTCATTTGTAGACGAGTATTCTGGTTTCCACCAGATACCATTAAATCCGGCTGATCAAATAAAGACTGCATTTATTACCCCGTACGGGGCTTATTGCTATCGCACCATGCCATTCGGCCTGCGTAACACGGAGGCAACGTATCAGAGATGTATGCAAAAATGTCTACATGACCAGATAGGAAAGAATGTACAAGTGTATGTAGATGATGTGGTTATCAAAACCAAAGAAAGCAAAACACTATTGGAGGATATACGACAAACTTTCGCGAACCTGAGAAGGTTCCGAATGAAACTTAACCCGGAAAAATGCACTTTCGGTGTGCCTGCGGGAAAACTGCTCGATTTTCTCGTATCTAGCCGAGGTATAGAGGCTAACCCAACTAAGATAAAAGCAGTGGAAAGGATGGAATTGCCGAGATGTCTAAATGACGTACAGAAGTTCACAGGTTGCTTAGCCTCGCTCAGCCGATTTGTATGTCGGCTGGGAGAGAAAGCATTACCACTTTATCAGTTGATGAAAAAATCTGATAGGTTCATTTGGACACCACAAGCAGACAATGCATTCCATGAATCGAAAAAGATGTTGGTCACAGCGCCAATCTTGGCTTCTCCATTGTCGAAAGATCCTATGTTACTTTACATAGCAGCCACGAATCGAGTAGTGAGCACGGTGATCGTGGTGGAACGAATTGAAGGTGATAAATCTATACAAAGGCCGGTGTATTACCTAAGCGAGGTACTATCAGCCTCAAAACAAAATTACCCACATTATCAGAAGATGGCATATGGGGTGTACATGTCAGCAAAGAAACTTAAACATTACTTCGAAGAGCACCCCATCAAGGTGATTTGTGAAGCACCCATAGCCGACATATTGAGCAACAAAGATGCAAGCGGCCGAATAGCAAAATGGGCAATTGAATTGCCACCTTATGCTCCGCAATTCGATAGGCGAGATGCAATCGAATCTCAGGCTCTGGCCGACTTCTTCGTGGATTGGGCCGAGGTACAATATGAGCCACCATTACCAGATCCGAATTATTGGACGATGCACTTCGATGGTTCCAAACTAAGAAATGGTTTGGGGGCAGGAATAGTGTTAACCTCGCCAAAAAGAGACCAGCTGAGATATGTGTTGCAAATACACCGCGTCAAACAATGTCGCCGAATATGAAGCACTCGTCCATGGATTGAAGGTGGCAAAAGAGATTGGCATATGCCGAATCTTGTGCTACGGAGACTCAGATCTAGTAGTACAACAAGTCTCGGGCAATTGGGATGCGTTAGATGCCAATATGGCCTTATATAGATTTCATGTGCAAAAACTCAGTGGATACTTTGATGGATGTGAATTTCATCATGTACCTCGGGCGGAAAAGCGCCCTTGACACATTGTCAAAACTCGGATCAACCAGACAATTGATTCCCCCAGGTATCTCCCTAGAGCACCTGAGGAAACCATCAATAACACCATCACCAGAGTCCGAATCTATTTTTATTCCGGCAAAATCAAGCGAAGATAGTGTGCCGATGGAAGTTGACAAGGAATGTAACCCGGAATTTCCAAAAATGAACCCAGCCGATGCACGGACGGATATGGGGAAATCCGAGGTAATTATGTGTGGCATCCCGCAAAACCACTACTAGAAAATCGCGTTGTTTTTGGTGCATTGCATCATCATGACCGCATGCTCATGTCATCATGCCACATTGCATTTGAGCATCGTCATCATCTTGCATGTGCTTGCATAAAACTAATTTCGGAAAAACCTATTTTGTGTTTTCTAAAACGCCCCGTCTTCGTTCAAGCATAAAACCGGGTCTCGGATTATTTTATTTTGTTTGTTATCGGTTTGCAAAAGCCCTGTTTGAAATAAATAAAATATTTAATTATTTTTAGTGGGGCAGTCGAACGGGCCGATTCGACCCGGTCGACCACCCCCGGTATAAAATCGGTCCACCTAAACCAGCCCCTCTAAATCCTATTCCCACCTAGTCCTAATCTACCCACCAACCACAGCCCGCCACCTCACCCCCTGGACCAAATCCCTACCCACCTGCCACCTCATCAATCCCAGACTTTTCCCCCCTCTCTCTCTTTCTCACACAGCCACACCTACCCCTCTCCCTTACAACCGGGCCCCACCGACCCAGCTCCCTCTTCCACCCAGCCACCTACCCCTAGACCGAGTCACCCCCTCTGGCCCCACCACCCCTGGACCAGGTCCACCCCCCACCTCCCGCTCCTCCTCTCTCCACGCCCCGACACCTCCCGCTGCGCAGCCTCCCTCTCTCGGCCCGGCCTCTCCGGCGCCACCGCCCCCGAGGCCCCACGCCGCGGACCCCCGCCCTCTGCCCTCGCTCAGCCGCGCTCACCGTCGGCCTCGCCCGTGTCGGCCTCCTCCAGCCATCGCCTCCCCTCGCCCCGCGTCCGCGCCTCAGGACCTCCTCCACCGCCCTCGGCCTCACGCGTCCTCACCGCCACCGCCCTCAGTCCGCGCCCGCCCCCTCTCCTCGCGGCAGCAGCCTTGCTTGCCTGACCCCTCTCTGTCCCCGCGGTCGCCGTCGCCTTGCTAGGGAGCCGACCTCCTCCGCCTCACCTCCGTTCTGCCTCGCCTTTGGACCACGGCCTCCGTCGTCCGCGTCGCCAGATCGCCCTCCGCATCCAGGCTACTCGCCATGACCGCGTCCCGTCCGAGCGAGCTGGCTGGACCCGCGCCCCCAGGCACGGGCAGCGCGTCCTCACCTCTGGCCCGTGTGTTTTATGTGTTTGTGCGAAGCTCTCCAAAACGCCCGAGTCCAACGACAAGATCGACCTCGGCACCAACCACAAGACCCCTCTGGACTGAAGACTGATCCCGGTGTTTGGAGACCGAACGCCAAGATCGCCTCACGGACGCCATGACCGTCGACATGACCCGAAGACCACGGATGCGCCAAGACCTACCTCTGTTATCCGAGAACAATCCCATCGGACCTCGTCCCCGTCGAACCCTGTCAAGCCCCGAACCCCCGGAACCAAGATCTTCCGAACCCTAATGTGTGACCCTTATCCGAGAACCCTATTTTTATGAATGACATCTATATAAATTGTTGCATATTAATTGTTCATGCATGCATATTTGTCATGTGGTTTGGGGGCCTTATGCCGATTCACCTTATAATTAAATATGGGCCCATATGCGGGCAAATCTAGTCTTATATTGGCCTCATTTAAATTTGTGTAGCGAACCGGTAACTTATCTTGCCCTGTTATTACAACATTTAATTTGCGGGGTAGATAAATAACTTGAACCGTTTAATTAATTGTCGGGACCCCGGTTCCGCTTAATATTGCTCAATTGCATCCTTTCTTTGCCATGTCATACATCATACATGCATCATGCCCGATCTTTTGCCGTAGTATTAAATAGTGCATCCGGTGTTTATTCTAGTGTTTTGCTTCTTCGCGGATAAGGCCGTTGAGTTGATGTGAGCCTCGCCCCGATCTTCGGATGAACCCTCGGCAATGTTTTCAGGCGAGCACCTCCCTCCTTTCTACCTATCTTACTTTTATAGTATTTATTCCCTCCTGTTGATCTATTGCTATCTGTGTTGCGATGCTCTAGTTTTCGTGCCCGTGATATCCCTTGCAGACTCATATTGCCTTGGACACATCCTATTACCTGTTGTTTGGTAGATAGTTGGACCTGCGCGTCGTGATAAGCTTGCTCAAGTGTTGTTGCGTGTCAAGTCAGTACCAGTTGTTGGAGTATTGCGCTTCGATGTTGGAGATGATCTTGGCTATATTTATCGTTAACTTTAATTACTGTTTAATAACTAAAATTGAAGTAGGTAGCGAGAGGCAATTGGGCAATAGATGTTATTTGGTTGTTAACCGTCCACTTGTGTCCGTGGGACCCAGTACTTGATACTGTTCCTTGAATATTCGCTTATCCACGTCCAGGAGGCTTATGGACCCCCTGAGCGAGCTTGATTCATTCTTATTTCTTGGGGCCACAAACTAGTTTGAGGTTTTATTTACTATCTGTACTTATGCCATGCTTCTTTGCTTTATTTAAATTGTGCAGTCGCACCTTTGTCTTTTAGGATCGTGGCCCGATTTTTTGTGTCGACAAGCCCAGCCACACTTTCGGGTTCCCGATTGTTTGACCGCCTCCACAACCTTAAGCCCGTTTGAACGGCCGGCCGTTCAGGGATCTACTTAAAGGGTGGCCCCCTGAAATATTTGAATCCTGTAATTGCTTTGTCGTGGACTGTCTCGTTGGGTTTTGATTTGGTTTTAGAGGCATATCGAGTGTGTGTTGCTATTTGTGCACCCTGCGGTAAAACTTTCTGAAAGCCGTGTCATGATTATGGACGACTTGGAGCACGATTCTCGATCATAGACAACTATAACTAAAGTAGTGCTATAAATTTGACTTTATAATGACTAGTAATCAGCTTCACTATAATGGAATGGCTAATTAAAACTGCCCACATTTGCTTGTTTGGGTTGTAAACGCGACCATTGTATCGACTAGTAAGTATTGCAACTATAACTTGGAATGGCTAAATAAAAGTACCAACAATTGCTGGGTTTTGGGTTATCTCATGACAAATGTATCGACTAGTCGGTTGCAACTACAATCGAATGGTCAAATAAAAGTGCCCATCGCTTATTTTATCAGGATGATTATCTATACCTGACTAGTAATTACTGCAACGATAACTGAATAAATAAAACTGCTAACGGTGTGAGTTCCTCGGTTGACTTCCTCGTTTGGTCTCGAGGGGGAAACACCAGGATGGGTTTGTTTGATGGTAGTATCAGGTTGGTTCCGAATAGGTCTTTCTTACCCCTCTCTGATAGCCGCCAGTTGCATCGAGTCTCTATAGGTTGTTTAGTGCATCTTTGTCGCCGCTTGATCCACCATACCTATGTGGCGAGGACCACGAATTCTAGCCTCGGTGTCTGGCCTCGATCTTGGCGCTCCTCTTTTCCTTTGCCCTTTGTCGGCACCCCTTTTGTTTAAGCAGGTTTTGAGATCGACGTCGTTAGCAGGGTTACCCTTCCGGCTTGGCCTGGGCAGGGTTATGGACGCCATTGGTTATTATTCAGGGCTCTTAGCCCCATTTGCATCTTGTCCGTAGTTGGACGCTCCCTTGTTTTCAAGGTGATTTGGATATTTGTATATTATATCTATATTCTTGACTCTTTGAGTCGCTATTGTATCTATCTGTTATGTGGGTCCCATCGAGGACTGTTGTGTAATGTTATTACTTCGTTTTCCACCCGCACGAAAGTGCCTGGTGGGCACCTTTGAATCGTTTCTATGCGGGTTTGGCGGGTTTCGCTAAAACTTGCATAGGTCCGATTCTGAGGGTGTTACATTATGTCAGTAGAAAATATGGAAATAGATAGCAAGATTACCCCAGAAAAAATCATACCAACATGGGCGCAACCCATATTTTCTTTCCTCAGAGATGCGATTTTGCCGAATGACGAGGTACTGGCAAGACAAACACTGAGAAGAGCTAAAGCTTACAATCATAAACAATGAGCTGTATAAAAGGAGCGCCACAAGCGTGTTGCAAAAATGTGTGAGCTCGGCGGAAGGCCAGGAGATCCTCCTAGATATACATCAAGGAGAATGCGGTCATCATGCCTCATCCAGAGCTTTAGTGGCCAAAGCATTCATGCATGGGTTTTATTGGCCAACAGCGTTGAAAGAGGCCAAAGAACTGGTCGAAAAATGTAATGGTTGCCAGAGATACGCCAGCAAGATACATATGCCATCGTCCGAGTTAAAAATGATACCAATTACTTGGCCATTCTCTGTATGGTGCTTAGATATGGTGGGACCATTTAAGCCGGCCCGAGGCGGGATGACCCACATCTTAGTCATGGTGGACAAATTCACAAAATGGATTGAAGTAAAACCAATAAAGAAATGTGATGGGCCAACAGCAGTAAAATTCCTCAAAGATATTATCTTAAGATATGGCTACCCACACAGTGTTATTACAGACAACGGTACAAACTTTGCAGAAGGAGCTTTCGCTAGATTCTGTCAAGAAAAGCACATAAGACTAGATGTCGCCTGCGGGCGCACCCAAAGATCAATGGGCAAGTAGAAAGATCTAATGGACTGGTATTGTCCGGAATAAAACCATGACTCGTCGAACACGCAAAGGTCGGCAGGATGTTGGATTGAGGAACTACCAAGTACTATGGAGCCTCGGGACTACCCCAAACAGATCAACGGTTATACACCATTCTTTCTAGTGTATGGGGCGGTATGCTTCAATAGACATAATACATGACTCGCCAAGGGTTACCCAGTATACAACCGCTGAAGTAAATGAAGTAGCTTGGCAAGATGATGTCGATCTGCTAGAAGAAGCCAGAGAGCTAGCGCTATCAAGATCAGCTATCTATCAGCAGGACTTGCGACAATATCACAGCAAGAAGGTGAATCCAAGAGTGTTTAAAGAAGGAGATTTGGTTCTCCGGCTGGTGCAACGCACGGCCGGCATGCACAAACTGTCACCTCCATGGGAAGGACCATTCATCATGAGTAAGTCATTGCACAATGATGCGTACTACCTAATCGATGCTCAGTCACCAGGAAAGAACAAGGCAGACAAAGCCGTCGAAGAATCGAAAAGACCATGGAACGTAGCTTTACTTCGTCCATTTTACTCATAGGAGTCATCTACCACACATCGTAAAGTGGCGCTTCAGGACAGAGCATCCGCTATGTATTGAACCTCGGCGCCCAGAGCAGTGGCTCGGGGACTGCCATATGTTGTTTTTGATTTTGCGTTATGTATTAAACCTCAGCACCTTGAGCAGTGACTCGGGGACTGCCCTGTATTGTTTCTAAGTTTGGTTTATGTATCAAACCTCGGCACCTTGAGCAGTGACTCGGGGACTGCCCTATATTGTCTCTAAGTTTGGTTTATGTATCGAACCTCGGCGCCCAAAGTAGTGGCTCGGGGACTGCCATATATTGTTTTTTATTTTTTGTTTTATGTATTATACCTCGGCGTCTTGAGCAGTGACTCGGGGACTGCCCTATATTGTTTCTAAACTCGGTTTATGCATTAAAACTCGATGCCTTAAGCAATGGCTCGGGGACTACCCTATATTATTTCTAAGTATGGGTATCCTGTATTCCAAGAGTAAGCACCAAACTTCGACACCCAGAGTGATGCTATTTCATTCTCCCCAAATACGGCCTTCGAGATCTACACCCAGATTAACAGTACAAAAACACAGCAACCACGCTACAAAGCTTATCAAAAGTCAGGCAATATTGAACGCCGAACTACGATAGAGCAAAGGCAAATATACACTCCAAACTCAAGAAATGGAAAGCTGCCAAAGCAAGGATTCGGCGAACAGGACCAGTTCAAACAAAGTGATGACGATTACAACCACTTGTGTCTCAGCGGCACAAGGCAAAAGAGTTTCATACCGCACAAAATACGGACAAATGTTTGACGTACATCATACGCCTGGCATACCAAGGATAAGAAATGACTTAGAGTTTTTTAACTAGAGAGGCAGTGACTTGGTCAGGAGATGGGCACTCTGAGGTAGGTGGCACTTCAGCCGAAGTTGCCTCGCCCTCCACAGAGCCAGGTGCGACTTTGGGGGAAGCCCGAGGCTGTTGAGAAACGTCATCTTGCGCTGTGGAATGCCCAGTCCCTTTGGAGGAGGATCGCGCGTCGCCATTACCATCCGAGCTCGAATTGGAATCACCAGAGGTAGCCGAGTCACCTTCATCTTCACCCTGTTCGGACGAGTTATCATCAGAGGCATCCTCAACTTCGACCTCGTCTTCCGAGTTAGGAAGGAAGCTCGGCCCTTCATTCCAGGTATGCACGTCTGCATACTCGACAAGCTGGAAGGCACGAGCTTGCCGGAGAGCGACGAAATCTGGGTCCTCAACCCAACGGGAACCAGTGCGCAAATTTATCAGGGTATCAAGGGAGATATCCTCATACCATGACATAATAACCGTGAGAGCCATATCAGCACCAGCTCGTCCGGCGGATTCCCTCCAAAGACTTTGCTGTCTCTTAGATGCCATTAATCTTTCCACCAATATTTTGACCTCATCAATGTCAGGAGTCCCAGAAGTATTCGGCCAGAGAACATGGTAGGCACGGATAGCTGCCTGCACCAAATCCCTGCCCATAATCTTCATCGGACCAACTGCAGCGCCAACAGCAACCAAGAAATCTTCCATCCAGTACTCTGAGTTCGCATCAGCAGGAACGCCTCGGCGCACACGAGCATTAATCACCACTTTAGAGCTCACGGGCTTAGCTTCAGGAAAATGGTCTGCGCAAAACAAAAGTGCATCGGTCAACAGTAAGCAAGGGAAAAGATAACTCGGCCACGGTCAGAAGCTTACGGTGAATATAGCTCAGCATTATCTGAAGATCTTTAGCCCAGTCAATCTTGCTCTTCTCGAAGCGAGTGATCTCCTCGCTCATCCCCCGTGTCTTCAATTCGGCGGCCTCGAGGAGCTCTTTATTTTTCTACAATTGCAGAGCTAGCCGATTCTTCTCCTCGGAGAACTCCTGGTCGACTTTTTCTAACTTAGACTTCTGAGAAAGCTTGAGGGACTCCACCTCGGCACGCAAGCGAGTTATCTCATCATCTTTGTTTTTCAGCTGCGCCGAGTGAGTGGCGGCTTGTTCTAAAAAATGCAGCATCATATCAGGCATGGGTATGCATTCTTGGTGTGACACTGCAAAATTTTGTAACTCGGCTATACTGAAGCCAGAGGGGTTAAGAGAAACCCGGCGCATATTTCACATAGATATGCGTAAAAGACAAAGAGTAACTAACCTTCCAGGGCCTTGACTTTCTTTTCAAGACGGATATTAAGATTGTTGATATTACCTATTCACCAGCAAAGTCAGCTAACACCCCACTTCCAAAGCAATAAGAATTTTAAGAATAATGCGAAAGCTCGTTAACTTACCAGCTTTCTTCACCACGGGAATGACCTTCTCATACTTCTCTTGCAACTTTTTATGGGCAAAGAGCAGCCTTTGGAATTCGGTGGTACGCCGATCATGTGCAACCTAAGCAACAGAACAAATAGCAATAAGATATTCGAACATGCGACAGATCCGAATCAAGCAAAGCTTAATTCGGATCTAGGTGGCTGGATATTCAAAGCTAAGACAAATCCGAATCAAGCAAAGCTTAATTCGGATCTAGGTGGCTGGATATTCAAATCTCGAGAATCTGAATCAAGCAAAGCTTAATTCGGATCTAGGTGGCTGGATATTCAAAGCCCAGACAGATCCAAATCAAGCAAAGCTTAATTCGGATCTAGGTGGCTGGATATTCAAAGCTCAGACAGATACGAATCAAGCAAAGCTTAATTCGGATCTAGGTGGCTGGATATTCAAAGCCCAGACAGATCCAAATCAAGCAAAGCTTAATTCGGATCTAGGTGGCTGTATATTCGAACCTCAGGCAGATCCAAATCAAGCAAGGCTCAATTCGGATCTAGGTGGCTGGATATTCGAACCTCAGGCAGATCCGAGGCAAGCTAAGCTCAATTCGGATCTAGGTGGCTGGATATTCGAACCCTAACAAAAACTGAACTAAGTAAAGCATTATAAAACTTCCAAACGAATAACAAGTTATTCGGTTGCAAGCTTCGGGGACTAGAGTATATATAATAGCATCCGGAGGACTAACCAAAACTCCCTAAAAACAATTACCTCATTCATCTTATCACTTTCAAGAACGATATTGGCAGCCTGATGTAGGCGGCTGCTGATATCGGAGAGTTGAAACGGCTGGCTGCTTGGATTACCCTCGAGCTGATCGGCACCATTCCAATTGTTGGCATACTCGACCAACGAGCCGAGACTATTCCCACTCTCTGTGCGAGTCAGAACTTTACCTCGGACATGTTGGGTAACCACCGCCGTTGCCGGACACTTGTGGAGAGCAAGCTGTGTATCAGCAGCCGGGGTAACAATGCCTTTGACAGAGGAAGCCCCCTTGCGCAGCGCATCAGCAATTGTAGGCTGAGATGAGCTGGCAAGTCCTTTCTGAAAGGACGAAGGCTTAGTAACAACGATCTTTCTTGCCTTGGGAGAGGCGTTAGAAGGAGCCGATACCTCGGCACTTGGGGTGGCATCTTTGGGAACCGGAGGGAGTATGGTTGAAGAGGGCGCCGAGATATTGATATCCTCGGCTGGAGTTGGTGTCGCAGTAAAGACTGCGAGGGTCGGAGGAATCTCAGCAGCACGGAGGAGGCAGCGGGTTCGGTAGGAATATCTGTGGGCCGAGGTGTATCGGCATCAACAGGAGAAATCTCAGGCGCATCATGGCGAGGTGGCGTCTGATTCGCAGCAGGAGGAGACGCAACGCGAGCAGGACTCAGAACTCTGGTATCCTCAGGAGGCGGAGGAGAAGGCGGCCGAGTCGTACGACTCGTCATGCTGGGACCGCTGGGCTTAACAGAAAGAGGAGCCCTGCAAAGACAGAAAAGGTCAAGTGAGAAGGGAGAAAGAGAGAAACAAGAAATACAAACAAAAGCAACTCACCCAGTAACCCCGGGCATAGTTTTACGCTTCGGAGGGTGCTGGGCTGATTTCTTTACTCGTTTCCTGGGAGCAGCTTCTGAGGCATCAGCTGGAGCTCTACGTTTCCCCGAGGTAACGGGAGGCCGGGAGGCAAGAGGCTCGGTGTTGTGAGCCTGACCGGACGGATTAGCTGAGAAAGTAGAAGCCGGAAATGCATAAGAAATTGGCATTGCGGCAACTACCTCTAGAACTTGGACCTCGTCCGAATCACCTTCCTCCTCGTGGGCCGGGGTCTTGCCGCGAGCGCGAGCCTGAGCGAGATCCGACTTGGGAACGAACTCTTCTGAGTCCGGCTCCCCGCTGTCCAGAGTATTCCGATCCACGGGCCACGGGAGTGACAAAACCTCGACGTCCTCAGTCTTCTGCTCCTCAAACCTCTGCAGGACAAGAAAGAGAAAAATTAGCAAAAAAGAGTCACGGACGCGATTAGGAAGTAAAACCCAAAGGCGTAAACTCACCTCAGGAGGGGGATGCTCGCGGGTGAACGGCTTCAATCCCCAGGCCCAGTCCTCTGGCATCTCCGTCTTAAAGATAGCCCGGACACGTTTGAAGATGAGGTAGTTGTCCAGCTCCACTGTCGAGACTCGGTTGGGATCGAGAGGACCGCTCATGTAGCAGAGCTTGTGTGTGCGTTTCTGGAAGGGGCAGATCCAGCTGCTGATGAAGGTAGTCATCAGATCCTCACCGCGTAGTCTGGAGCGGATCAGTTCTTTCAGCCGAATCTCAAAAGCCTCGGCCAGGGCATGACTCTTCCTCGGATTATAGGTCCAGTTCTTCTTGGAAGGAGTGCCAATGGAAAAAGCAGGGAGCCGAATCCTATCCTCATTCCCAGAGTTCTTGACGTAAAAGAACGACCTATGCCACTTCTTGCATGATTCTAGACCTACAACGCGAGGAAATTCGGATTTCCTCCGAGGCGTGATGGACGCGGCTCCACATTGGGTGAGCAACTTCTTGGAGGGTTGCGAGATTTATGCAGGACGGCGTTGGATCGAATCTGGAAGAACTTTGACCAAACATGCCTGAGACGGCCATAGGCGAAGTATCCTTCGGCGAGAGATGAAGGCAGAAAGGGAGGCGATAGCGTTAGCAGGAAGATGATGCGGCTGAAGGCCGAAGTAATCAAGGAACTCCCTAGCGAAATCGCTGAGAGGGAGACCAAACCCGCGAGCGAAATGTGACATGAAGACTACGTATTCGCCCTCCCTAAGAACTGGAGAGGATTCGCTGCCGGGTAAGCGACAAGTTACCTCGGCAGGAATCCGGCGAGTCCGGATTAGCCACTCAACCTCTCGGCGGGTGAAGGAAGAGCCCTGCCACGAGCCCCGCTCGGGCCCAGACACAGCATCGTCATCCTCAATGAGGGCACCGCTGACGGAACTCGACATGGGGTCGCCGGAGAAATTTACGGAGGAAGAACTAGCGGCGGAGGAAAACCTAGAACTGCAAGGCCCCGTCGTGGTTCTACGCGAAAACGGCGGCGGAGCAGAGAAGGAACTGCCGCGCAGGAACAAAAGAAAAGCAGAGATGTCTAGAGGAGAGCCTAGGCAATAGGACCGGATAAACTCACCGGCGACGACGCCGGAGCAAGCAAACAGGGACAAGGTCGACGGAGCAGTGCGGTGAGATCTCTGCCGTCGAAGACCCCGATGAGCGCACGGCGGCGGAAGCACGAATGGGCGCAGAGGCGAGAGGAAGGAGAAGGGCGCAGGTAAGCGGAGGGGGAAAGTGAATCCCCCAACCCCGCGCCCCTCTTTATAACCGCGCCGCTTGAGGGGTAGTGGGATCGTGGGTGTGGCGGTTATCTGTGTAGATCGTGTATGCGGCACGACCGCACGCCGCTAAGTGGAACCACACCAACGACCACACGATGAAATAGAAGGCCAAAATCCTTGACGGAAAGCGATGCAGCGGCGTCAAGAAGCACGCGAAAGGCGCGATAATAAGCGTTTGTCAGTAAACACTGTAGAGGAACAAAAAACTAGGGAAACACTGATGAGCATGACACGTAGAACGAGGCCTACGCAAGAAGAGATGCAGATACCTCGAACGAGTAAAAGATAACTCGGAAACAATAGGAAGCGAATATCATGAAACTGATACGGCCCGGCCGAAGTTATAGGCAGGGCCATACCAGCTTCGGGGACTAATGTTGGGGAGGTGACCTCGGATAGGGTAAAGACGGGGAAAGACGAAAGGATGTTCCCTGTCTAGTTTTCGATTCTGATATAAGTCGGCGAATCCTTGAAGGTCGGTGATGTATGAAAGGGTAGAACCCTTATGATGATAGCAAGGCATTACCCGGCCGGGATACAGCGTAAGTCGGCCGGGTCATCCCGAATAACCTTAATGCAGGTGAAGGCCAAGCCGAGTTATGCGAGACGGGGCCGAATGATATGAAGCTTGCAGGAGAAGGAGATGCCAATAGTCAAACTCTAGTCGCAGGCTAGGGAGAATCTAAGCAGGGCCAAGCACAAAGGACAAGGCGCAGAGCGACAGAGGGGCAGAAGGAGGTCACGGAGGTGACAGTCCTGAAGCCCGAGGCACGCAGGAGGGGCCCTCTGGAACCTTGCCGTCATTAGAAGGGCGACACGGAAAGGAGGCCGCCGAGTTACTATATTGGGACAAGCATATTCCTCAGATATGCTTGCCACGTCAGCCCTAGAGGAACCCATGGCTCCCCTTTATAAGGGGAGGCTTGGACCCTGAGAGGGGCATCGGCTCATTTAGTACCGTTAGGCTGGTAAAGTTCTCTCTTTCTTCTTGTACATAGCTCAAGGAGCACTTGTAGCCCAAGGAAGGAGAAATAAAGATCTTTACCTTAGTCTTTTGTGTGTAGAATCAACTACATCTTCCCTCCCCGGATCCCTCTAGCATCCATTGGCCCCATACTTTAGCCTACCCATGGCATCTGCCATGCCACCACCACGACATCGATCATGAACATTGAGATGTTATTAACAACAAGATCATATCATTAGGATAATGGTATGATGGACATACAACACCACACCGGAAGGATGCTTTGATGACATCAAACACCACACCGTCACTAGGTGGCTATAAAGGTGGCATTGAGTGTTCGGGAAGTATGTGTTGAGGCACATGGATCAAGAGTGGGATTTGTCCATCCATATGACGGATAGATATACTCTAGGCCCTCTCGGTGGAATGTCATCCAATTAGCTTACAAGCATGTGACTGGCTCACAAGGGATCACATATCACGGGAACGAGAAAAGAGTACTTATCGGTAACGAGGTTGAACTAGGTATGCAGAGATACCGATGATCAAACCTCGGATAAGTAAACTATCGCGAGACAAAGGGAAATTGGTATCGTATGTAAGTGGTTCATTCAATCACAAAGTAATCGTAGAAATATGTGGGAGCCATATGAATTTCCAGATTCCTCTATTGGTTATTGATCGAAGAAGTGTCTCAGTCATGTCCGCATAATTCGCGAACCGTAGGGAGACACACTTAAGGATTCGATGTTGTTTAGTAGATATGGAATGTAAGTAGGGAAACAGAATGTTGTTCGGAGTCTCGGATAGGATCCGAGATATCACGGGGAGATCCGGAATGGTCCGGAGAATAAGATTCATATAAGGAAAGTCCGATTCCGAAGTTCGAGAATGATTTCGATGTTTTCATCAGAGAGATTCTAGAAGGTTCTAGAAGGTTCACCGGATCGGAAGGGGAATGGTCCATGAATGTGTCATGGGTAAGTGGAATGATTGGATCATGTCCTAGGTCACTTGGTTGGGAAATTGCGAGAGAGAATTAAAGCTCTAAATTGAAAGTCAAAAGGGAGGTTTGAAAAGTCAAACTAGAGCAATAGTTTCCTAGTGGAAGAAGGAAAGAGTCCTTCCTTCTATCCAACTTGGGTTTGGGTATGGATTCAAACTCCCCTCTCCCAAGAATGTCCCCCTCTCATAAATAGAGGGGGAGGGCTGTCCCAAATAAAACAACACCAAGCCCTCCCCACCCGCCGCCGCCGCCTCGTCGTCGCCCTAGCCACCGCCGACACTTCCTCCTCCTCCCCGGCTTTCTAAACCTAGATCGCCGGAAACCCTAGATCCACCATAACTCGCACCGGCTTAGACGAAGCCCTGAGGGATCTTCCCTCTACTTCCGACACCATGCCGTCATGCCGCCGGAATCGCAAGGGGAGAACTACAACCTCCGCTGCCTGCTGGAACAAGGGAGAGGAAGGTCTTAATCGAGTACCGAACGTGTGACCGATTGAGATAGGCAAGTGTACGACTACATCACCCACGAGAATCTGCTCTTGTTAACCTCTTTGGAATCTTCGAGGGTGAGTATTCTAATCGACTCATTACTTCAATCTAGTAGATAGATCTTGGCTTGTTTGTATGCATGCTGTAGAATTTTTTTGTTTTCCATGCTATGAACCCCTACAGTGGTATCAGAGCCGTGTCTATATGTAGATCTGTTGCACAAGTAGAACATAATGGTCATTGTGGGCGTTGATGGGTTTGTTTTTGATTGCTTCTTGTGTACTTTGCATCTTGCGGGACGGTGGGATGAAGCGGTCCGGGCTAACCTTACATGACATCGTTCATGAGACTTGCTCCATGCTTGACATGCAACTTGTATTGCATAAGTGGCTTTGCGGGTGCCTGTTTCTCCCAACATAGTGAAGATTCAATTTACAACGGGTAATTGACAATACTAGTATCAATATTGTGGTTCTTGTTCGTAAGTTAGAACGACACTTATTGAAGCCCCAAACCACGTAAATATGCAAAGAAAATTAGAGGCGTCTAACTTTGTTTTGCAGGGGTGTGTTGTGATGTGATATGGCCATGATTGTGATTATATATGATTTATGTAATGTTCCTTATTGTAAGTCGGCAACCGGCAGGAGCCATATGGTTGTCCTTTAATTCCGTTAAGACCAGCATGTCTATTATTTAAAGTAGTTGTAATAGTTGATGCTGGTGGACGACAACCATGAAGCAGCGCCATTGACCTTGACGCCATGCCGGTGATGATGGATATCATGTTCGTGCTTGAAGATGGAGATCGGAAGTACAAGAAGAAAGGCCATATCATATCACATAATGAATTACATGTGATGTTAATCCTTTTATGCATCTTGTATTGCTTAGTTCGCGATGGTAGCATTATAAGATGATCCCTCTAGCACAAAATTTCAAGTTATAAAGTGTTCATCCTTAGTAAGCACCGTTGCTAAAGCTCGTTGTTTCGAAGCACCACTTGATGATCGAGTGTGTTAGATTCTGTGAGTGTATACAACAGGAGCAAGCCAGATTTGCTCATGCGGAAGCTAAGGTTTGATCTTGACGAGCCTAGCATGTACAGACATGGTCTCGGAACACGGATCACCAAAAGGTAAAGCATGAGTCATATAGTATATATGATGAACATGTGGATTGTTCGCCATTCAAGCTACACCAACTCTCGTGATGATCGGTTTTGATGTGGTGGATTTGGTTCGTGTGATCACTAAAACAATGTGAGGGATATTGTTTTGAGTGGGAGTTCACCTAGATTAATTTAAATATTAATTAGAACTCAATTTGTCATAAACTTAGTCTAAACTATTGCAAATATGTTGTAGATTAATGGCAGCCCCTACCATCAATTTTAATGTGTTCCTAGAGAAATAAAAGTTGAAAAACAATGGAAGCAACTTCGCGGATTGGTTTCGCAATTTGAGGATTGTCCTCAATGCTGGTAATTTGAACTATGTGCTGGATGCACCGCTGGGTGACCCACCTGTAGCTGATGCTACCGATGAGGTAAAGAATGTTTTCCTCGCTTGGAAGAATCAGTACTCCACAGTTCAGTGTGCTATCTTGTATGGTTTGGAATTGGAGCTTCATAAAAGGTTTGAGAACCATGACCCACATGATATTGTCCGTGAACTCAAAATGATATTTGAGGCTCACGCGGTAGTTGAGAGTTATGAGGCTTCTGAAAAGTTCTTTAACTGCAAGATGGAAGAGGCGACTCAGTTAGTGAGCACGTGCTTAAGAGGTGCAGGCATAAGCAAGCTTCAAAGCTTGGGTATAGTGATTCCTAATGCTTTGGGGATTCACTGTGTCCTCCAATCACTACCACCAAGTTACAAGAACTTTGTGATGAACTACAATATGCAAAACATGGACAAGTCGTTGCCCGAACTCTTCTCCATGTTAAAGTCTGCGGAAGTGGAGATCAAGAAAGAGCACCAAATGTTGATGGTCAATAAGACCACAAAATTCAAGAAGTAAGGCAAGTCTAAGAAAAAGGGAAACTTCAAGAAGGGCAGTAAGAAAGTTACCGCACTGGCGAAGAAGACAAAGGCTGGGCCTAAACCTGTTACTGAGTGATTTCACTGCAAGGGAGAAGGTCACTGGAAGCGGAATTGTCCTAAGTACTTGGCAGATTTTAAGAACGACAACATCAAGAAGAAAGGTATATCCGATATACATGTTATTGATGTGTATCTCACTAGTACTCGTAGTAGTGCCTGGGTATTTGATACTGGTTCGGTTGCTTATATTTGTAACTCAAAACAAGTGTTGCAGAATAGATGGAAACTAGCGAAGAACGAGGTGACGATGCGCGTTGGAAATGGATCAAAGGTTGATGTGATCGCGGTCGGCACACTACCTCTTCATATACCATCGGGATTAGTTTTATACTTAAATAATTGTTATTTGGTGCCTGCGTTGAGCATGAACATTATATCAGGATCATGTTTATTGCGAGACGGTTACTTGTTTAAGTCCGAGAATAATGGTTGTTCGATTTATATGAGTAATATGTTTTATGCACATGCACCTTTGATAGATGGTCTATTCTTGTTGAATCTCGATTGTAGAAATACACACATTAATAACAATTGAAGCTAAACGTTTGAAATTGAGCGATAACTCGACCTATATGTGGCACTGTCGTCTTGGTCACATTGGAGTGAAGCGTATGAAGAAACTCCATTCTGATGGACTTCTTGAATCACTTGATTTCGAATCACTTGAAAGATGCGAAGCATGTCTGATGGGTAAAGTGACTAAGACTCCATTTTATGGTATGATGGAGCGAGCTATAGACTTATTGGAAATCATACATATCGATGTGTCTGGTCCAATGAGGGTAGCATCGCGTGGTGGTTATCGTTATGTTCTTACCTTCACGGATGACTTGAGTAGATATGGGTATATCTATTTCATGAAACATAAGTCTGAAACTTTCGAGAAGTTTAAGGAATTTCAAAGTGAGGTAGAGAATCAACGTAACAAGAAGATTAAATTTCTACGATCTGATCGTGGAGGTGAATATCTAAGTTACGAGTTTGGCGAGCATTTGAAGAAATGCGGAATACTTTCACAATTGACACCGCCGGGAACACCACAACGTAATGGTGTGTCCGAACGTCGTAATCGAACTCTCTTAGATATGGTTCGTTCTATGATGTCACTTACAGATTTACCGCTATCGTTTTGGGGTTATGCATTAGAAACAACCGCATTCACTTTAAATAGGGCACCATCTAAATCTGTTGAAACGACACCGTATGAATTATGGTTTGGGAAGAAACCTAAATTGTCGTTCCATAAAGTTTGGGGTTGCGAAGCTTATGTAAAGAAGTTACAGCCTGACAAGCTTGAACCCAAAGCGGAAAAATGCGTCTTCATAGGATACCCAAAGGAAACTATTGGGTATACCTTATATCATAGATCTGAAGGCAAAATCTTCGTTGCCAAGAATGGATCCTTTCTATTGAAGCTATTTCTCTCAAAAGAAGTGACTGTAAGAAAAGTAGAACTCGACGAGGTTGTCGAACCTTCTCTCAAACTTGAGAGTAGCCCAGCACCGGAAGTAGTTCATGTGGCGCCTACACCAATAAGAGAGGAAGCTAATGATGTTGATCATGAAAATTCGGTTGAAGTAACTACGGAACCTCGCAGGTCAACGAGAACTCGTACCACTCCTGATTGGTATGATCCCATTATGAGTGTCATGTTGGTGGACAACACCGATGACCCTGCGACATATGAGGAAGCGATGATGAGCCTATATTCCAATAAATGGCAAGAAGCCATTAAATCCGAGATTGGATCCATGTACGAAAACCAAGTATGGACTTTGGTGGACTTACCGGATGGCTGGAAGGCTGTCGAGAACAAATGGATTTTCAAGAAGAAAACAGATGTTGATGGTAATGTTACTGTCTATAAAGCTCGACTTGTCGCAAAAGGGTTTCGAAAAATTCAAGGAGTTGACTACGATGAGACTTTCTCACCGGTAGCGAAGCTAAAGTCTGTGAGGATTTTGTTAGCAATCGCTGCATATTATGATTATGAGATATGGCAGATGGATGTCAAAACGGCGTTCCTCAATGGAGACATTGATGAAGGTTGTATATGGTACAACTCAAAGGTTTTGTCGATCCTAAAGATGCTAACAAGGTATGCAAACTTCAACGATCCATTTATGGATTAAAGCAAGCATCCCGGAGTTGGAATCAACATTTTGATAAGGTAATCAAAAAGTTTTGGTTTTATACAAACTTATGGGGAAGCTTGTATTTACAAGAAAGTGAGTGGGAGCTCTGTAGCATTCTTAATACTATATGCAGATGACATATTGTTGATTGGGAATGATGTAGACCTTCTTAATAGTGTCAAGGATTATTTGAATAATAGTTTTTCAATGAAAGATCTTGGCGAAGCAGCTTACATATTAGGCATAAAGATTTATAGAGATAGATCGAGACGCCTAATATCATTGTCATAGAGTACATATTTGGACAAAGTTCTAAAGAGGTTTGGAATGGAAGATAGCAAGAAAGGGTTCTTGCCCATGTTGCTCAATACGACCTTGAGTAAAACTCAAAGTCCTGCAACGGCAGAAGATAGAGAAGGGATGAGTAAGACTCCCTATGCCTCAACCATAGGATCTCTTATGTATGCCATGTTATGTACTAGACCCGACATTGCATATGCTGTTAGTTTGACTAGCAGATATCAAAGTGATCCAGGAGTGGATCATTGGACAATGGTCAAAAACATCCTTAAGTACTTGAGAAGAACTAAGGATATGGTTCTTTCTTATGGAGGTGATGAACAGCTCGTTGTTAATGGTTACACCAATGCTAGTTGGAACACCGACCCGGATAATTCTAAATCCCAATCTGGATATGTATTTACTTTGAATGGTGCAACAGTTAGCTGGAGGAGTGCAAAGCAAAGCGTTGTGGCGAGATCTTCAACTAAACCGGAATACATAGCTGCTTTAGAGGCTTCACAAGAGGCGATATGGATGAATGAGTTCATTACAGAGCTCGGTGTGGTTCCAAGTGCGCTGGACCCAATGTCTATCTACTGTGATAACATGGGTGCCATACCCAATGCGCAAGAACCAAGGTCACACAAGAAGCTGAAGCACATCAAGCTACGTTTTCACACTATTCAAGAGCATGTCCAAGATGGTGACATAAAGATTTGCAAAGTACACACAGATCTGAATGTGGCGGATCCGTTGACTAAACCTCTCCCGAGGGAAAAACATGACCAGCACCAAACCGCCATGGGTGTTCGGTATATTACCATGTAATCTAGATTAGTTGACTCTAGTGCAAGTGGGAGACTATTGGAGATATGCCCTAGAGGCAATAATAAAATTTGTTATTATTACATATTTGTGTTTATGATAAATGTTTACATTCATGCTATAATAGTATTAACCGGAAACATTAATACTTGTGTGATTTGTAAACTAAATTAGAGTCCCTGGTAAAGCCTCCTTATAATACTAGCTTCTTTGTTAATAGATGATCGTGGTTTCTTGATCATGAACATTGAGATGTTATTAACAACGAGATCATATCATTAGGAGAATGGTATGATGGACATACTCCTATAGATAAGCGTAGCATAAAGATCAATTCATTTCAATAGTTCATTTGCTATAAGCTTTCTGATACATAGTAACCTAATTCCTTCGACTATGAGATCATGCTAATCACCATCACCGGAAGGATGCTTCAATGACATCAAACACCACACCATAACTGGGTGGCTATAAAGGTGGCATTGAGTGTTCGGAAAGTATGTGTTGAGGCACATGGATCAAGAGTGGGATTTGTCCATCCATATGACGGATAGATATACTCTGGGCCCTCTCGGTGGAATGTCATCCAATTATCTTGCAAGCATGTGACTAGCTCACAAGGGATCACATATCATGGGAACGAGAAAAGAGTACTTATAAGTAACGAGGTTGAACTAGGTATGCAAAGATACCGAAGATCAAACCTCGGATAAGTAAACTATCGCGAGACAAAGGGAAATTGGTATTGTATGTAAGTAGTTCATTCGATTGCAAAGTAATCATAGAAATATGTGGGAGCCATATGAATTTCCAGATTCCTCTATTGGTTATTGATCGAAGAAGTGTCTCGGTCATGTCTGCATAATTTGTGAACCGTAGGGAGACACACTTAAGGATTCGATGTTGTTTAGTATATATGGAATGTAAGTAGGGAAACCGAATGTTGTTCGGAGTCTCGGATAGGATCCGAGATATCACGGGGAGATCCGGAATGGTCCGGAGAATAAGATTCATATAAGGAAAGTCCGATTCCGGAGTTCAGGAATGATTTTGATGTTTTCATCGGAGAGATTCTAGATGGTTCTAGAAGGTTCACCGGACTGAAGGGGAATGGTCCATGAATGTGTCATGGGTAAGTGGAATGATTGGATCATGTCCTAGATCACTTGGTTGGAAATTTGCGAGAGAGAATTAAAGCTCTAAATTGAAAGTCAAAAGGGAGGTTTGAAAAGTCAAACTAGAGCAATAGTTTCCTAGTGGAAGAAGGAAAGAGTCCTTCCTTCTATCCAACTTGGGTTTGGGTATGGATTCAAACTCCCCTCTCCCAAGGCTGCCCACCTCTCATAAATAGAGGGGGAGGGCTGCCCAAGGAAAACAACACCAAGCCCTCCCCACCGTGCGCCGCCGCCCACGCCGCTGCACGCCGTCGTGCCGCCGCCACCTAGCACCACCGCTGCCTCGTCGCCGTCGCCCTAGCGGCCGCCGACACCTCCTCCTCCTCTCCGGCCTTCTAACCTAGATCGCCAAAAACCCTAGATCCACCATAACTCGCACCGGCTTAGGTGAAGCCATGCGAGATCTTCCCTCTACTTCTGACATGACACCGTCGTGCTGCCAGATCGCAAGGGGAGAACTACAACCTCTGCTGTCTGCTGGAACAAGGGAGAGGAAGATCTTCATCGAGTACCAAACGTGTGACCGATTGAAGCGCCTTAGGACGCATGGCGCGGAAGGATCGTCTACGCGATCTTGAGATCGGCAAGTGTACGACTACATCACCCACGAGAATCTGCTCTCGTTAACCGCTTTGGAATCTTCGAGGGTGATTACTCTAATCTACTCGTTGCTTCAATCTATTAGATAGATCTTGGCTTGTTTGTATCAATGCGCTAGAATTTTTTTGTTTTCCATGCTACGAACCCCTACACTTACTTCCCTCTTATTAGAGGTCATTCTTGGCACAAAAAGCAAACAAAAAGGATAAGGAGAGGTCATTACTGAAGTAATAACTTCCAAGACTCAAGGAAACTCTTGGGTTATCTCCCAACAAGTACTTTTCTTTAACGCCTTTAAGTTAGGCATAAGTAGCAAGAAGAATCAAGTATTTTCAAATGATGAAGCATTAACATCAAACCTTGCTTTCAAAGGAGGAGCAAAAAGCAACTTCTCTCTCGTCATAGGGAAGTGTTCAATACCTTTCTTGAATGGAAAATGATATTTAATGGTGCCTTCTTTCATATCAATGATGGCACCAACTGTTCTAAGAAAAGCTCTTTCCAAAGTAATAGGACAAGAAGCATTGTATTCAACATCCAAAACATAGAAATCCACAGGGACATAAGCATTGTTAGCCATAATGAGAACATCATTAATACTCCCCATGAGTTTCTTTTTAGCATTATCATTGAGTGGTACATCCAAATAACAATCTTCCAAAGGTGGCAAATCAAGCATTTAATAAATATTCCTAGGCATAATAGAGACACTAGAACCAAGATCACATGAATCTTTGAGATCAAAGTCATTCACTTGAATATTAATAATGGGTTCCCAACTATCTTCTACTTTCCTAGGAATAGAAGCTTTGTGTTTTAACTTCCCTTCCTTAATCTTAACAAGAGCATATGTAATGTGTTTGGTGAAAGCAACATGCATATCACTAGCATCAGGACTTCTAGCAAGCTTTTGTAGGAACATAATCACTTTATTGCAACCATCAATATAAAAATCAAACTTAGCATCACTAGTAGTAGGCTCAATAGGCTTAGGCATAGTAGGAGGAGGAATAGGGACTACTTGTGATTTAGTGGTGATGGTGCATACACTATTGTTTCTATCAATTTCAGCTTCCCTTTCCCACCTAGCATGAAGTTGAGCTAATAGCCTAACATTTTCATCAATAGTAACTTGTATGGCATGAGCAGTAGCAAAGGTATTTTCCATGGTTTCAGGTTTAGCAACAATTTTATTAATCAAGGAGGACTGAGCTTCAGACAAAGAGGATATATTTTTCTCAGCACTCAATTTTTTTTACTGTAAACTAGGAATTGTTCTCAAGCTGATGACTAATGTTTTTCAAGATAATAGATTGTTCTTCCATAGTTTTAGTGAAAATCTTATTTTGCTCATATTGCATTTGCATAAAATTCTTAGAGGATATATCTACTTCTATAATCCTTTCTTCACTAGGCATTCCAGATCTACCATGATAAACATTTCCACTAGGAGGATAAGGCCTATAATTACCATAAGTATTGTTGCCAAGATTGTTGTTTATAATGAAGTTAACATCAACTTGCTCTTCTTGAGCAACCAAAGAGGCTAAGGGAACACTATTAGGATCTAAAGGAGCTTTCCCATTAACAAGCATATCCATAATAACATCAATCTTATCACTCAAAGAGGAAGTTTCCTCAATAGATTTACCTTCTTAGCATGTGGAGCTCTCTCAGTGTGCCATTCAGAGTAGTTAACCATCATATTATCAAGGAGTCTAGTTGCAACACCCAAAGTGATGCTCATAAAGGTACCTCCAGCAGCTGAATCCAATAGGTTTCTTGAGGAGAAGTTCAAACCTGCATAAAAAGTCTAGATAATCACCCAAGCAGTGAGTCCATGAGTGGGACACTTTTTAACCAAAGATTTCATTCTTTCCCAAGCTTGAGCAACATGTTCATTATCAAGTTGTTTAAATTTCATAATGTCACTTATCATAGATATAATCTTAGTAGGAGGATAGTACTTTCCAATAAAAGCATCTTTGCACTTAGTCCAAGAATCAATACTATTTTTAGGCAAAGAAAGCAACCATTCTTTAGCTTTTCCTCTCAAGGAGAAAGGAAAAAACTTGAGCTTAATAATGTCTCCATCTACATCCTTATACTTATGCATCTCACAAAGTTCAACAAAGCTATTGAGATGTGCAGCAGCATCATCAGAACTAGTACCAGAAAATTGCTCTCTCATCACAAGATTCAACAAAGCAGGCTTAATTTCATAAAAAGTAGCATCAGGAGCAGGTGGAGCAATAGGTGTGCTAAAGAAATCATTGTTGTTGGTGCTAGTGAAGTCACACAACTTGGTGTTCACAGCAGAGTTCATTTTGGCAAAGGTGGGCAAGCCAAAAATAGCAACAACAACTAGAGCAGGAACTAATTTGTTGTGTTTTTGAATAAAGCAAGCAAACCAAACTAGACTAATTTTTTTTTTGAAAAGAGGCAAACAAAACCAAGCAAAAGAAACAAAGCAAACTAAAAACAAAGTAAAGAGAGAGGAAGTGAAGGACTCCCCTTGTGAAGACGTCCTTAGCCTCCCCGGCAACGGTGCCAGAAAATCTTGATGCAGCGCTGAGTGGATGTAGGAGCGCTTCGTTGGGAACCCCAAGAGCAAGGTGTGAAGCAGCACAACAACAAGTTTTCCCTCAGTAAGAAACCGAGGTTATCGAACCAGTAGGAGGAAGGAAACGTCACACTTGTGTTGCTAGCAACGCGGAGACCTGCACAACACAAACTTAAGACTTTGCCCCAACTAATAGTGAGGTTGTCAATCTCACCAGTTGCTGTAACAAAGGATTAAACATATGGTGTGGAAGGTAATGGTTTGCAGCAAGTAAACAAGTAACAGTGGAAGATGTATCAATGGTAAAGATTGGACTGGGGTCCATAGTTCACTAGAGGTCCTCTCCTTGGATAAACAACATGGCATGAAAGGTAAACAAATTACAGCAGGGCAATTGACAGGAACTGAGCAAGACATAACAATGCAATACTAGTAAAAAAGATACTATGAGATTCGATTGGGCAATACAACAAGATACATAGACCACCATCCAACTACATCTATGGCTAGAATTCCACCTTCAGGTTATCATCCGAACCCCCTCCAGTATTAAGTTGCAAGCAACAGACAACTGCTTTAAGCAAAGTGTGTAAGGTAAACAGTCCACATGTTCTATGAACAAGAGACCGTTGTTTTCTCCCTAGTAGCAACAACACATCTACAACCGAAGAGATTTCTATCACTTCCCTTGGAAACTAGAGGCATGAACCCACTATCGAGCATAAATACTCCCTCTTGGAGTCACTAGCAACTACTTGGCCAAGATAGCCACTAACACCGGAGAGCATGCAAGATCACAAACAACATAGACATGATAGAATCATCAAGATAAAACCATTAACCAATCAAAATAATAATCTCAATATCCATCGGATCCCCGCAAACACAATATGCATGATTACAAATATATTAGATCTTGATCATGAACGGAGCTCACAAGATCTATACATGAAAGCACAAGGAGGAGATACAACCATCTAGCTACTACATGGACCCATAGTCCAAGGTGGAACTACTCACGCATCATCCCAGAGAGAAGGCCTCCGGGATGATCTTCCCTCCGGCAGGGTGCCAAGAAGAACTTCAGATCCCCCCGATCTAGGGACGACGGTGGCGGCGGCTATAGAAGGTTTCGTGGAATATTGACCGGGTCCTTAGGGTTTCTGCATCGGGGGCTTTTTATAGGCGAAGAGGCGAGGCAGGAGGCACCCAAGGGGACCACACCCTGCCCAAGCGCGGGCCAGACTTGGCCGCGCCTGGGGGTGCGGCCACCCCGTGGCTCCCCTTCGTCTCTCCTTCTGGATTCGTGTCCCTCATGGAAAGAAATTGACTTTGGCTTTTGTCCTGTCCAATTCTGAGAATATTGATTTTCTTCCTTTCTGGAACCAAAAACAAAAGAAAACAGGCAACTGGCACTGTGGCAACTTGTTAATAGGTTAGTTCCAGAAAATATATAAAAACACCTCAAAGAAAGACAAAGCAAAGCAAAGTAGATACTAAACAAGTATGAAACATCAAAAATTATAGATACGATTCCGACGTATCAATATCTCAAAAACTTATCCCACTTTTGTGTGACCATCATATACTTCTATAGGGTTAATACTGATACAACCAAATACTATCAAGTCTTTTGTTTATTCAAATGAGTACTTGCAGCTAAATTCAGTCAACTCTAAAGTTAGTGCAGACTGGAAAATCATTCAAAATTTAGTCATACACATACATATTAATTTTTAGATGTATATTGTTGCATATACTATACAAATTCATACACCATTACAAACACAACTCAGTGAATGTTTAGTACATCAGTTCAATCATAGTTGATTGCATATTCAGTGCACTCTCAGTGCAAATAAGGTGCTTTATATGCACATTGGTTGCGATCTACCAATACAAATCGGACAAAAATTTATTGCATTATCTCTAGCAAATTTAGAAGGAATTCATACGGATTTTTAAAGCACAATTAAAAGGGTGTTCACTACGAATTTAGTGCACATATATACTTCATTTCAACATAGTCAACCGGTGCATTATAATTTCAACCATGACAACAACAAGCTTGCGCAATTCAAATAATTAGATGCACAATTCAACCTAGCTATCTGCTTCCAACATTATTTAGTTGCATGAGACCTTAGTCTTCAGTATAGATAAATCAGAACCACCCGCTTGTCCTCCCCGAGTTGACCTCCAAAACTATGCGCATCATCATGAAAAGGTGGGATCCCGTGCTCGAACCTTCGAGGCCAACACTCGAGGCAATGAATATGTTTTCTTCTTTCCTCGTCGGGGTCTAGAATGCCAGGGTCATGGTCCAACAACTCCTCTAGGTGGATGATGACCGGGTGCTTTTAATTAAGTTGTAGCCTTGTTTTGCTGGTAATTCCACCTCGTATATCTTTGGGACGGAATATGAATATTTCAACCACGCCTTTACCTCGATGATCCATCTGTACCTCAGTGGCAGAATCTCTACCAGCTCGTCGCCAAGGTTGTTGACGACCTTCTTGAGGGACTCCATTTCCCAAGCATCCAAACGAAGGTCGTCGAAGCCGAGTTTCGAGAAAAAACTTAGCTGCCCCAAGTGATTGTCCCACCCATAGGCGCGATGTCAGCGCATGAAGCTCATTTTCTCTCCATAATACTTGGATGATCGAGAAGAAAGCAAAACACGCTCGCAATATAAGCGTCCTCGAACCCGATGAAGAAATCGAAGGGTGGGTCGCATACCTCAACATTGCGCCTCATCCCAAAACGAAACCTTAACAGCACTAGCAAGTACGCCGATGACATGGCAGGACGTGTCCCTAGCACGGTGGCCATGAGAGCGTGATCGTCGAACTTCGCTGCTAGGGCTACCATGTCTGGGGTGCAAGAAATAATGCAACCCCCCGAGGCTAGTCGCCACTACGGGTCTCCCGGTGGGCCCCATTCCTCTGTTGGAGAGAAACCGGCCAGGAGGAGATGCTAGGAAGGAAGAGATTGATATTCGATCTGGTGATTGGGACGACGGAGGTGACGGGCGTGTGAGGCTGACTGGCCATGGTGGAGAGGCAAGGAGAGATACAGCAAGCTCCGATTTGGAGAGGAGGAGCCGGAGGTAAGCTAGGAATTTGGGGAAGAACAGAAGAGGATGGAGAAAGACTCGGTCCCTATGGGGTCAACTCACGCTGGCAAAGAATAACGAGAAATACTGCGATCAAGCCAAAGGAGAAATAATGGCTTTGAGTTTGCTTTATATTTACCCTGGTCGTATTTGTTCAAATGTTTGTCTTCGAGTACAAACGACTGTATTTATGTTTGATTAATATTTACCCGTTTTGTTCTCTCTAAATAGTTTTCACAACTTATTGAGCCGTCATGTTTAATCACACGCAACTCCAATCCCCAGAGTGCGGGGCTCCATGAACTCTTGGATCTTAAAATGAATTGTCCTACGTTACTCCCATTATGACTAATCTAATAACTATACTTCTTCCGTCACGGTTTGGAAGGCGTTTTAGCGAGATTGTTGGGACCTAGGTGAGCGCTGATTGGGCCAGATTTATGCCAAAAATATGCAAATTCGCTGTGAGAAAATATGCCCATTAATTACTCGGCGCCCTATTAAACGTAATTACTCAATGTAAATGAGAAGTTTAGACGCATGCATTGGTAAAGTTGCATGCAAGAATTAATTTCTTGGCTGCATGGAGTAGAAAGCGAGGAGAAAAAATATGACATTAATTCTGTGATTAAGTCTAACGCGTTTAGGAGGAGAGGAGATTTGGAAAAGCACGATTTTTATAAGACTCCCTCCGAGGGAGTAGTAGTCCCTCACTCGCGGCGTGGAGGGAGTAACTTTTGTGATACAAAACCATAACCACAAATAAATACTTTGACATCAAATTCATATCACACAAAATACTAGGGCAATTGTTTGTTATGGTTTGTTATAATTACACCAGATATGGCAAGTATCCTGAAGTAGTATCCCATACTTCTCTTCTTGCGAATCAAGTAGTATCTCGTACTAGCAACCCACGCGATCCGAATCAGGATTTACCAAGTCCAAAGAATCCTCAGAATATGCATGTCCATAATATATAATCCCCCAAAAAAAAAAAAAAGAACCGGACAAAGGGAGTAGGGTAGCGACCAGGCTGCCTGCGCCACGTGCCCTCCCCTGCCTTCCAACGTGGCGCGGCGGCCGTTCGCGCTCTCCGCTCAAATCCTAGAACGCCGCCGATTCGCAGAGTTCGGAGAGAGAGAAAAGGAAAGAAACCGAGACCAAATCGAAGCACAAAACCAGGCGCCCCGCCCCGCACCGCACGCACGCGCCCCGTCGCCTCGCCTCATACCATACCAGTACTATTTCCTTCCCAACAAGGTAAACCGATCTCCCTCCCTCGTCCTATATAATCGCATCGCCCGCTCGCTGTTCGTCGCGCTCGCCAGCCTCGCTCGGCGATTCCGAAGAGCGAGATCATCAGAAAAAAATAAAAAGATTAGTAGCCCAATTTTTTTTGAGCTCTTTGTTTCCTTTCTTTCCGTTGGATTATTAGATCAGATTGGAAGAAGCGGCTCGATCGGCCTCCTCGTCCTCCTCCGTCCGTGTCCGCGAGCGGCGCGTGTGAAGGAACGAGCCAACCGTACATGGGCGCGTTCCTCGTGCCGTCGTCGGCCTTTTCCTCCTCTTCTCCTCTTCTTCCCGGGCTCCAGATTGGATCTGCTCTTCCTCCCACCATGTGTCCGAATTCCGGTAGGTTTCCGTCCAGGCGGAGGCATACATCGTATAGAAAGTAAAAGAGATTATAAGATTTGGCCTCTCTGTCTCCTCGCGTCCGGGGAAGAAATCCACGCGCGCGCGCTCTTAATTGCCGCGCGGCGCAGAGCCTCGCCTCCTCTCCGGCCAGCGGGTCACGTTCCGGCGAGTCGACGGCGGCGACGATGAAGTACGTGTCCGGGCCCTACTTCGAGCCGGACTTCGATCCGGTGCTCGACCGCTTCGGCACCCCAGGGTACGTACGCGCGCATTGCCTAGCTAGCTCTCTTCCTCCTCTTCGATCGCGTCGCCATGGATCGAATCTCTTACCTGCTTCGCGTGCGTGGCTGCAGGGTTGTCATCGACAATGAGACGCGCGAGGACTGCACGCTCGTCAAGGTTCGTTCCGAGGAGAACGGAAAAGCAGAGTTTGATGATTTGTTTCATGTGCTTACTTATTATTTTTCTGTTTGGTTTTCTCTGTGTGTAGGTTGATAGCGTGAACCGGGACGGCGTGCTGCTGGAGATGGTGCAGATGCTCACCGATCTCGACCTCGTCATCTCCAAGACCTACATCTCCTCCGACGGCGGATGGCTCATGGACGGTATAGGAGCTATCCCCTTGATTCTTTGAATCTTTTCCTCTGATTCTTCTTCTTCTTCCAGAATATACTGTATTTATTTCGTATAGATCATAACTAATTGGTATCATCGTTTTTCCCTAATTTGGAAGGAAATCCTGCAAATAATAATCTTTTTAATTGTGATGAAGAAGAAAAGAATTGTCAATGGCGCAGAAGTAATTTATATTTTTCTCCTCCTGGGTATGGTTTGGCACGCAGTGTTCCACGTGACGGACCAGATCGGGCGCAAGCTCACGGACCCGTCGCTCCCGGACTTCATCCAGCAGGCGCTCGTGCCCTTCCACCGGCCCGGCAACGGGCCGTCGCCCAGGTTCACCACGTGCCTCGGCAACGTGGTCGGGCCCGGCGGCCCCGACGTGTCGGACTGCGCCTCCCTCGAGTTCACGGTGCACGACCGCCCGGGCCTCCTCTCTTCCATCACCCAGGTGCTCGTCGACCAGGGCTGCCACGTCGCGTCCGGCCAGGCCTGGACGCACAGCGGCCGCGCCGCGGGCGTGCTCTACGTCACCACCACGGCGGCCGACGCGGCGGCGCTGCACCCGAGCAGGTGGGCGCGCATCGAGCGCCTTGTGAACGCCGTGGTGGACGCGCGCGAGAACGTGTCGGGCGAGCGCCGCTGGGTGTGCATGTCGGCGCCCGTGCAGGGCCGCGTCCACACGGAGCGCAGGCTGCACCAGCTGATGCACGACGACCGGGACTACGAGCACGGGCCGGCACCGACGCCCGTCGACGAGGAGCACTTCGCCATGGGCGACCGGGCGGCCACCACGGCCCTGTCGGCGCTGCGCGCCCTCGTGGCCGAGACGCGCGTCACCATCGACAACTGGGAGGAGAAGGGCTACGCCATCGTCAAGATGACGAGCAGGGACCGCCCCAAGCTGCTCTTCGACACCGTCTGCGCGCTCACCGACATGCAGTACGTCGTCTTCCACGCCACCGCCGGATCCCAGGGCCCTCTCGCCATCCAGGTACACCCCGTGCTACTCGATCAATACTATAGTATCTGCCCGTGGCACGCACGAGTGACTGACCATTGTTGTTCCCATGAACGTACGCGACGCAGGAGTACTACATCCGGCACAAGGACGGGCGCACGGTGGACAGCAACTCCGAGCGGCAGAAGGTGTCCCGGTGCCTCGTCGCCGCGGTGGAGCGGAGGGCCTCTAATGTCAGGCTCTAGCCATTTTATTTCTCCATTCAATGCGTGTGTTTTCTCTTGGGTAATAAGCACTGATGCTGAGACGGCATGACATGTCCTGCAGGGCGCCAAGGTGGAGGTGCGCGCCGCCGACCGGTCGGGGCTGCTGTCGGACTTCACCAGGATACTCCGGGAGCACGGCATGTCGCTGCTCAGGGCGGAGCTCAAGAGGCGGAAGGAGGAGGCCATCGGGACCTTCTTCCTGGTCACCGACTCCGGTGGTCAGGTGCGCCCTGAGGCACTGCGCGCGGTGCGGACGAGGGTCGGAGAGATGGGCATCTCGCTCGACGTCATCAAGGAAGCGCCCGGCTGGCCGCCCGTGAGGAAGACGAGCGTGCCGGCTGCGTCTGCCACCATCGGGCAGGATCAGGAGAGGCCGAGGTCGTCCCTGGGGACCCTTCTGTGGTCGCATCTTGGGAAGATCTCGAATAACTTTGGCTACATCAGGTCTTAGGAAAACTGTTAGCCATGCCAATTGATTTTCACCAGTCGCACTGAAATACAGTGTTTTCTTGGTTATGAGGTGGTGTCAGACAGAAGTAGCAGTACAATTTTGTATATACACAAGTACAGTATGTTTGTCGTTGCAAATACAGTTCTCCTGACCATTTTTCTCGCTTTTCTTTCATATACTTATGTGCAATCCTCTGAACAATCAACCAATGAATGAAATTTTATTATTACCGAGACTGGTAACTTAACGAATGCTTATGTACACAAGATTACCAATAAAATTACAACCGGCACAACACCCCCCACTATATGATGATCATTGCATCAAACAGGGCAGCTTCTTAACACACAAAATAAAGCCGCCCCCCTTTTCATTGTACAACTTGCATTCTATTGACAAACAACCAACTTCAAGCGCTTTCCAGTTCTCAGGTTGAAGTTGGCCTGAGATTTGGATCATTTTGTATCTTCATCATCCTCTTCCAAATCACTGAATGACACATCTTCCTCATCGCCTATGAGAATGGTGGTGTGCCCAGCAAGATTGGCCTCCTCATCAAACCAATCATCTGTATCGTCATCAAATGCTTGTTGCAAAACACTTGAGGCCTTGGTATCGTCCTCGGACAGCTGCTCCTTTATGACTGATTTGTCCACTACTGCAACTTCAGTTACCTGGATAGCATGCTTCTCAACCTCTAAATCTGTTACGGGGATGACAGAAGCTGCATGATGTCTCATGGATGGGTATGCCTCCGTGATGTCTTTAGATGTGTCGTCTTCTGAATGCACACCAAAATCATCTTTATGAAGGCGTAACTGCTCTGTCTCATGCTTTGACTGCTGTTGCATAAGCATTGCTCTAGCTTCCACGATCTGAAACAACAAGAACCAGGCTTAGCTTAGCTGCTGGAACCCATGTGTTGTTTTGCATCATTCCAAAACATATCATAAAATGGAAGCACAAACGACAATAGGCCATTTTTAATTTACATACAACCACACCAACTAGGACAACTAATACGTATCCTTCCTTTTGGTGCACTTCAATGATGAGGTTACCTAGAGGTAAATTTAGTACAAGTCGCATTTACTCCATAATTACCTTTTATTATGATTTATACTGTTGATTTAGTTATTCTGAAAACATATGACCTAATACAACACTTCATACTGTACCTAAACTGATGTATTTTCACTTTTAGAATCTGTTAACACCAGAATGCATGGGATGCATTGAGAGGATATGGATATGGGCTCAACCAAATGAGAAAAGATGATTTCAGTCAGTTACTTAGATTATTGATATGTTATATTCTCAAAAACATGTAAAGTAAGAACATAGCCATCTAAATGTCATTATTGCATCTCAGCTGGAGAATGTTGAGGAAGGCAGAGGCAATAGCAACTTGAAGATACTACTGAATTCAGATTCTTTATGCAGATATTGCCAATGCTTCGTTGGCGTTTTTATTAACTTACCAAAGAATCATCAAGCAACTAACAATACAATAAATATCGACTGACAGGCTTGGTAAATGCGGCAGGATCGAAAGAACCCACTGGCCTAAGTACCAGGCTAGTACTCCCTCCGTTTCAAAATATAAGATGCTTTAGTATTTTTCCAAAACACACGTATCTAGACGTCTTTTAGTGTATAGGTTCACTTTTTTTTGCTCCGAACTTACACAATAAAAGGCGTCTAGATGCATGCATTTTAGAAAAAGGCTAAAACATCTTATATTTTGAAACGGAGGGAGTAGAAGCTCTCTGATTATCAGACATGCATACTCATCAACATTTACTTCGAGACAAGCTAAACAATTTGTGGCGAGCAAGCTACTGGCCATAGGGTGACAAGAGTCGGCGAGAAATTCTATCTATGACTAGAGGTGCAGTGCTATTTAAAGTGTGGTCTGCTACAAGTTTGAGTTAAAATGAACAATGGCCTAAAAGTAATAGCTAGCTAACTCATGTGTGGCGAATAACCAACAGCCCATTAATTAAACCACTACCCTAACATCATACATAAAACCAGGAGCCTAGTACTTGCCAGAAATATGCTAAAGGTTATAAAGCTGGGGCCCGGTTAGCTGACCAGAATGGTATATGGATTAAATCCTTTGGTAAAATACTATCGCCAATCTTAACAATTAAGTGCCAGTTCATTCTGACCTAAATGTTATGGCCCCGCCGATCATGGAATATTATCTTCCTTTTTAAAATGCCTCGTATGCAAATACATATGTGAGCAAAAGAAGAAGGAAGTCGCAAGACCACTTAATCATTTTAGGGATCACTCTAGTATGGTCACTGCTTGAGCTAATGATGAATACCAATGCCAAATAAAAATTCACTACTTCTTCCACTATCTGGATTGAAATAACTGAGATTCCAAAGTTTTATGTTATGTGTTTAAAAGGCCGAGCAATTTACCTGTGGTGTGGACAGAAGTTCAGCATCTTGCTTGTTCAGCCTAGGATGTAAAAGAACAAAATAAATTTTCCAAAAGCATCCTTCGGTCATATGGATTGGGCATAGTTCAATCCGCAAAGCAGATAATGTGGGAGCGAGGTGCTCGATAGCCAAGGCATGCTCCTGCTGAGTATCAGACATGTCAAAACCTGCAGGTTAACCAGATTGTGAAAAGGTTAAGCAAACACATTCACATGGACAAACTGATACTAATAAGAGTGCGGTGCAATTGGTACCATAGTTGCATTTATACAGGGTAAACTGGCAATTATATTCCCCTATCTGGAGTTTTTACTCCTTAGTTTTTTCTGTATTCTGAACCTGAAACGTGGGCGGTGGTTTCATTTCTTGGAATGGAACCGGGGTGAATCCCTGTTGATCTAAAAACTGGCAATTATATACAGGGTTCCATGAATTTTGACATAAGCCATAACCTCATGCTGTTGCTCCACCACCTTAGAAATTGGCAATTGAGCAAAAATATTTCCATGAAGATGTCATGATTACAAACAACCTCCGATCCATAATAAGTGTCACTAATTTAGTACAAAGTTATAGTAAATCAGCGAAATTTATTATGGAGAGGGAGTAGTAAATAATCAAATTTGGTTGCAAAGGCATCCAGTTCTCAGACCCAGGGATCACGGAAATTTAACATGAATTCAACACTTAGAAAGGCATTCAGTAAAAAGATCCTAATTAGTATGTAGATTTTTTCAGAAATATGTTATATTGTCTAAAATCATCAGTACTATCCCCTGTATTACCAATCTTCCAGCAATGTGTTTATCTTATTTAGTTGACCTAAGCAAAAAAAAGACATGCATGAATAATTTGCAACACTGGTTATGCTTTCATGAGCAACTGCATATTGTCCTCAGTAATCACAATACCACTCAGCATATATACCAATGATGAACTTGAAAAGTTCAGCAAGCGCTGATCAAGACGTGAACATACACAAACTAAAGGAAAATTAAATAAAAAATATGGCTGTATATAGAACAATGCATCTAAAGACTAAAGTTTAAGCATCCATGGCCATACCAAAACAGAAATATAGATACTCCAGGCTGGGAAACAAATATATTGTGCCTAATTCAGAAGCAAAAGCCGGGTAATAGGGGCGAAGAAATTACATGAGAATGGGCCATCGGATTCCTCTTCGTCGGGGAGCAGCGGGAAGTCAAGCCAGGTCTCCGGGTGTCTGGCAATGTTTGTGGCGAATGTGAGCACCTCGTCGGTGATACCAACCAAATCCCACTCCTCCTCCACGTCCTCCTCTTGCCCTGCCCTCTCATGGTCCAACTCGGAGCCATCCTCATGCTCCTCATGCCATACCTCGCCGTCACTTACCTGATGTCTGACCCTAGCCTCCCACTCATGCTCATGTCTCGGCTCGTCGTCTCCCACCCCAAGCCGCACCCTGTCCTCCCACTCATGCCTCACCTCGTCGGCATGCCTCACCTCATCCTCGCCATCCTCCCTATTTAACCTGAAATCATCCACCGGCTCGTTGCTGGCTGCTTCCAGCAATTCCTCCTCTTCCCCGTCTTCAGGAGCAAAGAAATTGGAAGCGATGCTAGAGAACCCGGACACGGCCTTGTGTCTCGAGATCCGGGAGATCCCGGTCCTGAACCTACCGCTGATCTCGGAAAAGTCGCTCCGGATCCCAGCAATCTCAGGCGGCGTCCCCGCGGCGGCGGATTGACTCTCCGCTGACGAAGGCGAGGGCGAGGGCGAGGCCTCCCCGGGCGGGGGCGCGAGGAATTTGGCGACGCCCCAGAGTTGGCGGGTCAGTGTCTTGGATAGCTCGGTGAGGTCCTCCTTGACGCCATCCGCCGCGGCCGAATGAAGCTGTTGGGGCGGCGGCGGGGTGCGCGGGAAGGGGGAGGAGGCGGTGGCGGCGCAGTCGGGGTCATCGTCAGCGCCTGAATCGTCGGGGATGTTGAGGGAGGTGGCTATGGAGCGGGCGAGCCATGACATCTCCGGCGATCGCCGGCTGCGAGGGTGGGGAGAGAAGAGGGGATGATAGCCGGGTGGGTTGGGTCGGGTCGGTTCGATCGGAGATTCGGAAGCCCCTTTTGCGGGTTCGTGTTTGAAATGGACTCGTCCGGCCAGAGCAGAGAGGGGACAGAGACGTCTGGCTTGCTGGAGTTGCCACTGGGCCCGGCCGTTGCTGATTGGATCCGTGTCGTTCAACTAAATTTTTTGATCCGCATAGTTCAGTTGAGAATTTCCCTAAACAAAGTTCAGTTGAGAATCTTGCTCTATTGTCAACAGACTTCTATTCGATTTTGATGCTTTATGAACTTTGATTTCGATACTTTATAGTTCTTTTTGAGAATATCCTCCGGTGGCGCGACTCAAACGGACTAGGATCGTTCGTTTTGATCCGACCAAACATGAGGACTGCCGAAACACGACCTAGCGGCACAACTCAAACAAACTGACTCGTTCAGACCAACCCATTTGCTAGGTTATACTTTGTGGGTGTGTCGTTCAGACCAACCCATTTGCTAGGTTATACTTTGTGGCTGTGCCTTCGGTAGGAATCAACATTCAGATACCAGGGTGACCCATTGATGGTAGAGTTGGAGGTTCACCGGACGGCCCAGTAGACCAGAGCAAACGGAGGTCTATCCGACTCAGGCCTAGATGATAGAAGGTTTATGTTACAAGACTTAGTGTTAGCCGTCATCCTACCATCTATAACATGGACGTATAGATTCTCACTATAAACCCTAGACCCAATGACTATATAAGCCGGCATGATCCTCAGATTCACGTACAACACAATCTCTATAACTCATTAGGCTTATTTTCCATTATAGTGATTGATTGTAGGGCATGAGATCCGGCCACCACATTCGGATCTAAACTTGGGTAAACAAAGTGTCACCATCCTAGACCTCCACATGCGTTATGCCCCATTCCTCTCTCTACCGTGAGGTACCCTTCTCGGCACACTTGTCATCTACACAACGACACCATTCCCAGCCCAAATTTGGGTCCAACCGGACGCACTGCGGACCATGCGTGTCTCCTCCCACGTCCACCCGTGGGCCCGTTTGGCAGCGACTACCGCCTGTTGGTCTTCTTCTCATGCCACTAATGTCGGGTGTTTGACCATTGTCGACGGACGCTTTGACCCCTACGACGACATGAATGTTGGTCGGTGGATTCATGCATTGCCAACAATGTCACGAGTGTTGCTGACATTGATAACCAGTGTTTAAGAAGGGATGTGGGCGCCCATCATCTCCCACCACCTATGCCATTGCTACTTCGCGACAAGTTTGCTCCCCTACGGCCCGCAGCCATGTCATCCTAGTGCAACAAGTCGGACAAGAACAACCATCAGGCTAGCTCGTCCTTAGGCCCCACGCACGCCCTATAATAGGGTATCCATTAGAGTTGCTCTTAGGTCGGCTAATGTAGTGAGAGCATAAGTTGGACCTTGTGTTATGTAGCCTCTTCCAGGACCACTTGGCTTTTCCTTTCGTGAAAATGATACTGAAACTGATACGTCTTTCCATGTCGTATTGTCGAGAAAGGTGTATATATTATACCTTCGCAATCGATAACAATGCGCCGAACCGTGGGATAACAAGTGTGTAACGAAAATTAACAGAACAATGGCATTTCTACAATTAGCAAAGAACTAAAACAAAATCAGTCTAAATTCCCAAATTCTAGTGGATAATAAGTGTTCTAGTTAAGTGGACTGATGGCTCGTGCTGGTGGCGTTTAGATTGATAGACTCAACAATCCGGAGGATCTGCTGGAGCGCGGTCTTGTCCTTGAGGATGCCCATGTGCGACACCTTGGGCAGCTCCACCACCTCGAGGACCTGGGTCGGCGAGTCGGCCCACGCCTTGATCGGCCCTACGAGGCTGGCCAGGTTCACCGTCCCGTCACCGTCGCCGTACACGACCTTGACGGGTCCCGCGTCGAAGCCCTCCTCCCCGTACACGAGGCTCTCCACCGTATCGACGCCGGTTCCCACCAGGCACGTGACCGGCACGCCCGGCTCCGGCAGGACCTCGCCGAGCGGCCTTGTCCTTGCCCGGTACGGCTCCACCCCGTCGTCGAACCCGATGTCCTGCAAAAACTGCGTGACGTTCTTGGCGGAGTAGGTCCGGTTGTGGCGCTCGGAGACGACGAGCGTGGTGTTGCCGAAGACCTTGGGCGTGGGCAGCAGCCAGAGGTTGCTCTCGGAGCTGCGCTGCTCGGCGCGGATGAGGGAGGCGTTCACGAAGGGCACGCCGAGGGTGTTCCCCGACGCGAAGGTGCGCATGATCTCCACGGCGCCGCCCCACGGCGAGGAGAGCGTGAGGAGGCGCTCCACGTGCGCGGCCCGCCATGCGGTCGGCGCGCGCGCCAGCAGCTGCAGCGCGTAGAGGCCCCCGAGGCTGTGCGCCATGAGGATCGCGCGCCTGCCGCCGTTGGCCGCGCACGCGGACTCCACCAGCAGCCTGAGGCGGTCCAGGTACGCGCCGCCCACCCGCGACGGGTGGCCCGGCGCGGCGAGGCCGTAGCGGAAGTCGTACGGCGCGCCGAAGAGGCTCTGCCCCTCCTCGTACCCGGCCTTCTCCAGCGCGGTCGCCAGGGTGTCCATGTACCCCGTCAGGAGCCTGCACGTCGCGTCATTGTCATTGCAAGTTGCAACGTCTACACATCATCATGAACAGATAGAGAGAACTTAGTGAGGTGCGTACTTGAGGGTTGGGTCGAGGTATCGGAGGGTGGAGGTGGACCCGAAGTGGGCGACCCTGGTTTCGACGCCGGGCGCGTTGCGGTAGTCGTCGGCGTCGGCGTCGTAGTAGAGCATCATCCGCTCGGCGAAGCAGCGGGTGAGGGGCGCGACGACGACGGACGGCTCGAACCACATGCGGAACCAGCCGCCGCGGCCGCGCACCAGCGGCCACACCCGGCACGTCAGGCTGGACGGCCTGTAGTCGTCCGTGAGCCGCGCCTCCAGCTGGTTGCCCCCGGAGCCCGGGATCAGTATCACCGGGTGCAGCAGCTGCTGCCCGCCAACGCCGCCCGACGACGACGACGAGGAGGCGCAGCACGAGCTCAGAGACAGCATGACCGCGGACAGCAGCAGCAGCAGCACGACCACACGTCGCGGATTTCTCCCCATCATCAGTGGTGCTTCTATATGCATGATGGTTAACCTTTTGTTTGTCTCGTTGTTTGCTATGGGATTTGGTGGTCGCTCGCTCGCTCGTTGTGTGGCGATGCTAGTGTTGAACTTTCTGGACAAGTGATGCTGTTTGGGTCGACTGGAGCCGCTCAAAAAAGCCAAACTGGCACAGCACTCGTACGGTCGAGGTGGTAGTTACGTCGTCCTTCCAGCAGTGGTTACTCTCACTCTCAGCCGCGCTGTGATTCGCCTCTAACTAACCTTTGCTTAACTATACGCCCCCCGTTGCGTAGCATCGTAGCGTTCTCTTTTTTTTTTTGAAACTGCATCGTAGCGTTCTCTAGTAGCCTGTACCTGTGATAGCTATCAGCCGGACACGACCCTGTCCTGCGGGCCTGTATTATTGACCGAATGTTGCTACGCGGCTACGCCACGGCTTGCGGCTTAGCGCGATGGGAACAGCAGGTTAATCAAGCCATGATTATTGGATAGGAACAGGCTAAACAAGGCATGATTGGTCAGCCTCGTGGGCTTTGATTCACAAGTGTCGGCGACTGGACATTTTCACAAAGAACTACAAATTGCATTGGGGAACAACTAAGTTTCGAAGCGATCTGCTGAAACTTGTTTCTCTTACTACTTGGATTCTTTTTGTAATGAATGAATTCAGCACGTAAGTTCTGTTTGTGTTGAAAATGCGAAATGAGAATGCCAACTAGCAGCATTTCCGACGCCGTAATTTAATCAATTACAGATAGTATTCATACCAGCAGCTGAGCAGCAGCAGGAACATCTTTTCCGAAGCATAGCTGGTGAACAGAATGATCAGTCATCTTCAGGACCTACTCTTGCTTGCCCGTCGATTTCTTCCGCCTAGTGCACGCTCTCTGTCGTCGGTAGCGCCAAGATCGTCATGCTCGTTGGTTTTTCTTGTAAATCATATTCGAAAAACTCGGCTGCTTCTTGTCTGTAACAAGTTCAGGTCATCTGGTGCAAAGAGTTGGTGCACAGGATCGTCACGCTCGTTGGTTTTTCTTGTAAATCATATTCGAAAAACTGGCTGCTTCTTGTCTGTAACAGGTTCAGGTCATCTGGTGCAATGCACGAGTTGGTGCACATGGTCACCAGCCAATATGACAAGGTTACTGGTACCACTTACGTCAAGATTGGAGTCATAGTAAAATGGATGGCATGCCATTCAGTGTTGTCAATAGGCACATATAAGCACTTTCCTGAGGGGTCAAGACAAATGCTCGACAGTCCAGGCCCGTCGCTTCATATACCCCCAGCGTTGCCACATACAGTAGTACTATATCACAAAACAAATTCAACCACACAGATAGTAGTACTTATATATATCACAGAACAAATTCAAACACAGAATGAGGTACCTTGATAGGCAAAAGTTAACTCCTTGCCGAGCCAAACCAAATTTGTTTCAATACCATCGCTACAAATGGGTCGGCTAAGTCTAAATCACTGACATGTTTGATATCCCAGAAATGCAGGCACGGTTTTAGTATTAAAATGAAAACGACACCACCACTTGAAACCTTGTTTTCTAGACTATCTGAACTTACGTACAGAGCTAGTGTACACTGCCAATGACATGTTGAAGTAAGCATCAAGCCAGGAGTTTACAGGTAGAGTAACACATATGATTTACCATCTTCGACTGCAGCTACCAATGTGTATGGTGCTTTGCTACATACAATATATCAGTAAATTAACCCTCCACACAGATAAGTTACTTAAATGAGTACCAGATAATAAGTATAAGCTTAAGAAAGACTATAGTTTACAAACACAAGAGTTGGTTGGAATTTTGGACAAAACATAAAATGAGACAAGCAAGAACAATTCTTCAGTTTAACGTCTACATATAAGGGGATCGGCTAAATCTAGATCACCAACATGGTTGAAATCAAAAACTTCACGCAGATAGCTATCAGCTATAAAATGAAACTGAGCACCTCTTGAAGCCCTCCTTTCCAACTGAAGTTTCTTCTTCTGGTTTGCAATAAACTCATCATTGGTGGAGGTAACCTGAAACATCATCAACTCTAGTACTTTGGCGTTGAGTACAAAGAATGTGGCAAAGTTGACTTCAGACGTATAACCCTGATAATATGCTACCACTATTGTCTTGAGACGAATATCAGAACATCTGATAACCCTCGGGTGTTCACAACGCGACAAATTCTTTTCCCCTGCTTCATACCACTGTAGAGAACACGGACAAATAAGAAATTAGTAACTTAAACAGTAAATAGATTGAATGAGCAGCTAGACACTAGTATAAACTATCAACGATGGAACATTACCCGAATGTACAGCTTCTCCAAGCACGGAAAGCATCCCATTAACTCAATAACTCTATCCAGACTAAGATATTTCATGTTGACACCTAAAATCTTGACGGTGCGCCCCACCATCGCCAGGTTATCCGCGCCCAATCCCTTTATCGGACATGGAAGACAACATTAGCCCATACAAATGTGCAGCTGATATGTAATTTCTCCACGCACAAAAAAGAGCATGTTAGCAGCCTCCTGAAGGCAAGAAGTATGATTACGAATACCACAATTACCTGAGTGACTGTGGATCCAAACACTAGTCGGGTGGAGAGGTTCACACCCTTCAAGTCACGCAGCATCTCAGAAAGGAAGCCTAATATCTCCAGTTTTGGCGCGAAAAATACCGATGCATGCAAACCGTAGTTGGAAAGATCGAGTAACTTTTCAAGGCAAGGGGCACTCTCAATTATGACTTCCTTCAACTGAATTTGATCCATCCACCGAGGTCGATACGTCCCACAGTCAAGGATGCCAATGCTTTTAAGACTAGGGGAGTTGATCCGAATGCAACGGAATCCGACGGCATGCCTAATGAACAAGCACTCCAGAACGGGGCAAGAGGCGATCATGCTGTGCAGTGAGCACTCCGAGATGCTGACATATTCAATTCCTAGCTGCTTAAGCAGGGGGAAATGAAGTGCTTGGACGGTGCTATCGGAGAGGTCGCATCCCCCGATGGTGACAACACGGAGGGTGGCCGAGAAGCGGAAGGTAGATGCAGACAACGGATGATCTCCGGTGTAGGATAAATCGAGCTCTTGTAGATTGTCCAGAGCTGGGGAACGGATCCAGGCGTCCACGGTAGCATCTCGGCCTCTGAGATATAGCGTACGCCTGGGCACGCAGAAGCGGCGGGCAGGGGCCAGGTGCGAGGAAAGGATGCCTGACACGAAGCCAGCGAACTCACCGAAAATCCGCGTTTAGGGACAAGATCATTGCAGTCCAGGTTAAGAGGGGCGGAGCGCCAAAGGTGGCGCCACCTGGAGGCGAGGATCCGGGTCCGAGCGCCGTCCTTGGTGGGGAGGAGGGATATGATCTGGTGGAGGGGGTCGTCGGGGAGGGCGCTGATGCGATCTTCGCCTTCTCCATCTTCCCCAACTGCGGGAGACACCGATCTGATCCTCTTCGAGCTAGGACCGCCCCCCTCCATTTCCATCTCCATGGGGGAACAGAAGAGGCCAGGGTTTGCCTCAGTCAAGGCCCAAGGGGTGAAGGGGGGTCAGTGTTGAGGGGAGAAGAGGAGCATGGGGGCTGGGGAGATGCGGGGAATCAGGAATCGCCGGAGCCAGCCGAGCAAGGGAGGCGGAGGAGAAGGTGGAGGTTTGTGAGGGGTGGCCGGCGGCGGTTTCCTTCAGGTTGCTGTGGAGTCTGAACTGGAAGGGGTGGCCGCGAGAGCTTGTGAGTGTGGAAGTGGAAGGCCGCCTGACTCTCACTAAGGCCCAAAATCCAAAAATAATATCTCCCCCAACCGCTCTAGAAGTAAAAAAAAAAACATATAATTGGAAATGTGTATAAACATGAGTGAACCTATATACTAAAAATAATCTAGATACATTTACTTCACAAAGCTAAAACATCTTATATTTTAAAACAGAGGGAGTAGTTAATATCTGAGTCTTTTAGATACTTTTAACCATTGGTATAAACGTTTTTGTTAGATTTGGCCAAAATTTTCAAAGAAGTCTGCGAAATCTCAAATTCATGTAATTTAAACAATTGGCACTGACAAAATTCAGAATTTTTGAGACACTTTTGAAATTCCTTTGAAAGTTTGTTATAGAGCAAAAATTTACAGGGTAATAAGGTTTGGGCTTGTCGTCTTGGATAATTTTGGAAAATGGGACCATCACAAGACGCTCATATGTTTCCTCTTTGGCAAGTATTGATTATCAGAGTTTGCCCTAAACTCTTTGTGTTGTCATTTTTAAATCCAAATCAAGTCTGGAACATTGACAGGTTCCCCAATCTCCAAAAGCTCGAGATAGAAAGTTATCAATTATTCTTGTTACTCCATCTGTTTCAAATCAATTGACGTAAATTTGTATCAAATTTTCATTAAACTTTTAATTTTGAAAGGAAATCCCAATAATGATGATTAGTTTTTCCTCGTAACTCTAGGAAACATTTTCTTTCAATTTCCTTTTCATTAAAAATAGAGGTGTTCTTAGTAGACCTCCTTCCAAAAAGTCAAATGGATAAAAAGATCTTTTATTAATAATCTATACTATTAAATTGCTACAGATCTGGTTAGAGACATGTTCTTGTTCATGTTCGTCCATCAAACGACCGCGCCTAACCACCTCCATCAAGCCAAACTCCTATACATGCCCACTCCATCAAGCCAAACTCCTATACATGCCCACTGACTATGAGTCATGGAGAGCTGGAACCGACGGCGACCCGATGTTCCACCGCCGCTAGGCAATCTCTGCCATCTAGGACGTCGACGAGTACTACGGAGAGGATGATGACCTCGACGACCTCTTCAACTCCTACCGCTCACCGCCTCCGCCGCTGGGAGTTTGGGTACACAACTGTAGTAGAAGGTCCACACTAAGCAAAGAAGAGGCTTGCTTAGATCATCTTCCGCGACCTCGAATATTCTGCCAGATTTGTTCAACAAAGGGTATGAGCACGATGACACAAAACGGAAAGAAGGGAGAAGGTGCTTTTGCAGTCTCTTGCCGGAATTGCCCCTCCATCGAGTTCACCCATTCGTCGGCACCAACAATGACATATCTATCTAGATGAGATTTTTTTTTGAAAGTGATCACAGTATATTAAACTAGACAAGCAGGCCGCCTCATTAAAAACCTTCCAGCCCCCTTAGGTACCCTGGAAGGAAAAGAGTGCGTCTGAAACCTGCCGTCGCCATCATTGTATGGTTACATCGTTTGCAACAATGGCCGCCGCGCAGGGCGAAGTTGCATTACAGAGAAAATCAGAGACGCCCAACTTGCCCAGCTGGGCTAAGGCGTGTGCAGCTCTATTAGCTAAACGATTAACCTTAACTACTGTGATACCACTAAAGATCCTTTGAAGGTCCTGAAGTTGAAGATAGAGACTCCAACAGCTCGACCTATCCCTTTTAGGGTTATTAATGACATGGATCACTCTTAGACAATCAGACTCCAGGATACCTTGTCCTCCGAATCTTTGAACCAAGTGGCCGAATCCCTCGAGACATGCAAGAACTTCCGCTTCTTCCGCACTAGCACATGAAGGTAAAAATTTCCAACTAGATAAGAGGGTCCTGCCTTGATGATCTCTCACAATAGCTCCAATACCTGCTTTCTTTGAAGATGAGTCCCAGCCCGCATCCACATTAATTTTGATGATTCCCGACGCGGGGGTAGTCCATCCCGATGGTTCCAATAGTGCAGTCACATTAGGATCAGCGATCATATTACTCTTCCCTTTTGGATCCGAACGCACTAGGGCCGCTGTAGAGAATGTGGACAGATAGTTGGTTAGAAAGGAAACTGAAGCTGTGACCGATGCTTTCCCATCCCCATGAACGATGTTGTTTCTATGGTGCCAGACGCGCCAAAATAGGAGTAAAGTCCTTGATCTCATGTCTCCAGACATTCCGTTCAGGAGCGACAATAGCCATTCGTTTCCTGCAGCAAGAAACGCCCCCTCCTCCGGGAGCTCCCACACTTTCCTCATCTCCTCCCTTAGAGCTCTAGCTATAGAGCAGCGAACTAGGGCATGGTGATCATCCTCTCTGTCACACCCACAGATATTACAGACCGGGTCAACAGAGGCAATGTGGTTGTGAAGATTAGACATGACCGCAAGTGTAGAGGTAGCAGCCCGCCACGCAAAGACCCTAACCTTCCCTGGAACTTTTGCTTTCCAAACAAGGTCCCAAATACTTCTATCTCCCAAGGGGGCCGAGCTAGATTGTCCGAGACTTAGAGAGGTGATCATAGGAGAAATACCCAGACGGTAGGCAGATCGGACAGTGAAGAGGCCGTTCTCTTCCGGGAACCAAGAAACAAAGTCATCACACTAGCGGGCTGGCAGTTTAATAGCTAGAATAGCATCTGCATCCCACGGTGGGCAGCAAGATCTTACCAGGTCAGCATTCCAGGTTCTCGTGGCCTGGTCGATGAGCTCAGAAACCCATTTGCGCCTCGAATTCCCCAAGCGGGCGGAAACTGGCAGCCCTCCAGAACGCGGGATCCAATTGTCGCGGAAAATTTTAACTTGGGATCCAGATCCAATGCGCCAAATAACCCCCTTCTTGAGAAGATCAAGCCCATGCATTATACCCTGCCAAGAGGCCGATGTGTTTTGTATGAAAGCAGTATCCAGGAGGTTCGCCGACGGATAGTACCTGGCTTTGAGAAGCTGGGCACACAAGGTCTCAGGGTGACAGACAATCCGCCACGCCTGGCGAGCGAGGAGGGCTTGGTTAAAAACACGGAGATCGCGGAAGCCAATTCCCCCATGAGCCTTCGGCCTAGTCATCTTCTCCCAGGACATACAATGCATACGTCGACGGTTTTGCTCATCGCCCCACCAGAAATTCCTAACAATCTGTGAAAGATCCTCAAGCAAACCAACTGGAAACTTAAAGATGCCCATAGCATATGTGGGGAGATCCTGCAACACAGATTTGATGAGGGTTTCCTTTGCTGCCCCAGACATATACTTCTCACACCAATCATTGGCCCGTTTGAGAAATCTGTCTTTGATAGATTTTAATTTTCCCTTTCTCATTTGCCCCTCTGGAACAGGAAGTCCCAAGTATTTTTCTTCAAAACATTCAGTCTCATAATTGAGGATGGCTTTCATCTCAGCCTGGGTCTCCACAGAACATTTGTCACCATACAGAATCGAGCATTTGCCCAAACTCACCAACTGGCCAGTACCCTTCTCATATTTATTTAGGATTGATTTCACCACCATAGCTTGGTCCACCGTGCCTTTGAAGAACAATAAGCAATCATCAGCAAATAGCAGGTGGGATACACCCGGGGCCTGCCGACAGATATAGAGCTCATGGAGGGTGGCATTTTCAATCTCCTTCCTGATCAAACAAGAGAGACCATCAGCAACAAAAAGGAAAAGATATGGCGAGAGTGGATCACCTTGGCGAAGTCCCCGAGTTGGAGTGAAGGGGTCCAACATATTTCCGTTAAAGCGAATTGAGTAACGAACGGTGGTCACACAAGCCATCACCCACCGAATCCATTTGCTGTGAAAGCCCAGTTTCGCTAAAACCCCTTCAAGAAATCTCCAATCCACCCCGGTCATACGCCTTAGCCAAATCCAGCTTATACGCACAAAAAATCTTACGAGCAGCCGAGCCGTTCTAAATCGCATGAATACACTCGAAGGCCACAAATGCATTGTCTGTGATGAGCCGACCCGGGATAAATGCACTCTGGGTCGGCGAGATAATGTCCTGCAGAAGTGGACGCAGCCTGTTGACAAGACACTTAGAGACCACTTTAAATAAGACATTGCATAGACTGATTGGACGAAGGTCCTTAAGATCCTCAGGATTATACTTCTTTGGAATCAGGACAATTGCAGTATCATTAACCTCCTCAGGCATGACATCGTCCGAGAAAAACCGCTGAACCGCACTAACCACATCCTCCTTGAGAAGGTCCCAATTCCGCTGTAAAAACCGGGCAGGAAACCCATCCGCCCCGGAGCTTTTAGAGGGCCAATTTGAAACAACGCATCACTAATCTCCTTCTCCGAAAAAGGTTCACATAATCACTCATTAGTCTCATCCTCAACACACGGCTGAAGTAGATCAGTTATGATAGTATGGTCCACATCATCGTCTTGGGTATAAAGCGATCTGAAGAAATCGGTGGTCATATCCTCCATCTCCCGAGCATCCGTAGTCCACGTGCCATCAGATTTTCTTAACTTGCATACCCGATTCTTCTTCCTTCTCCAAGAAGCCCGCCGATGAAAATATTTAGTATTCATGTCCCCCTCGCGAAGCCATGCAACGCGAGATCTTTGCATCCACATAATTTCCTCCCTATAGAGAAGTTCATCCATCTCCCGTGTTAACACCTCCTTTTTGCAAATGCTACCCGCATCCGAGCAGAGAGATAAATCCTGCAACTCCTTTCGCTTGTTCTCCAACTCCTTAGGGATGGACTTAAAATTTTTATTCTTCCATTTGTATAAACTAGACATCATAGATTTCATAGACATACTGACATCACCAAGGTCTTGCACCGGCACACGCCAAGCCCATGCTTCCTCAACCGCAGCTGGAAGTGATGGTTCCCTTTCCCACATAACTTCGTAACGCCGTAATGGTCTAACAGGTCGACGCCCATCCTCCCTCTCAGGTTCCAGAAGAATAGGGCAATGGTCAGAACGCGAGGACGAGAGGTGCCTCAAGCGCATAGTAGGGAAGAGGGCCGACCAGGCCGGGATGGCAACACCTCTATCCAGACGGACCTTCACATTCCGAACTCCTTTTTGTTTGTTATCATATGTCCAAGGAGTACCTGAAAAACCAATGTAATGCAGGTCGCAGTGCGAAAGGATTTCCCTGAAATCCATCATTAACCTTTCTGGCCGCTTAGTCCTAGAGAAGTGATCTTCCTGCCACATAGCCTCATTGAAATCTCCCAACATAAGCCACGGCTCCGAGGAGCGAGGCTTGAGTTGCCTGAGAGTAGTCCACATGTGATGACGCTCACTAGCACGAGGTTCGCCATACACAAAGGTCCCCCTCCACCTTTTCTCGAACGGGCCTCCGCTGATATGGGTATCGATATGCCGTTTACTAAACGAAAGCAGATCAACCTAAATGTCTTCCTGGTAGTACAGGGCAATCCCTCCACCTGAACCATCTCCCTTGACATGGAAACAATGTTTCATACCGATGCGGTAGCGTAGATTTTTCACCCTATCCTCGGATTGCCTGGTTTCGCAGATGAAAACCAGGTAGGGCTTGTAAGTCTGTACCAAACAGACAAGCTCTTGAACGGTCGCCGGCTGCCCCAATCCGCGACCGTTCCAGCTTAATGTCGTCATTGGGCACGGCGGTCCACCTCAGGGTGGCTGCCGATGTTGCCAAGTCATGTACAAAATCATCTAATTTCCTTTGTTTGGAGCGATCGCGGGGGTTAACGTAGCCAGGCGGTGGTGGGGGCGCCTTCTGACCGGGCTGCACATCAGGCTCAGCAATCATATCAGTCGGCTGATCACTCTGAACAAAAGCATCGTCCTCAAGGAGCAGCTTATTTTTTGCACTCCCACCTTCATCCGCAACCACCACATCCTCGGACAAAGGAGCCTTTAGGGGGCTTTCTCCCGAGTCCCCCATCTCCTCCTCATCATCTAGAGAAGCATCATGTGATGATCTTTTCCGAGGTTTTTGGCTCATATTCCCACATCCAGTCCATCCTCCCCTAGTTTGGGGTCGCGAAGAAAAACGCCGAGGCTCAACCTGCGCATTTGCCCGGCAGGTTGCAATCATCCAGGCACCATACTGCAAATCCTTTGGTTCCCAGACGCCGTCCCCACATTCCTCATGATCATGCCCGAGCAGACCACAATGTTTGCAGAAGAACGGAAGCTTCTCATACTTAATGAATAGCATCTTCCTTCCTTCACCCTCCACAGTTAGAGACACCACACGCTTCAGAGGCTTAGCCACATCAATTAGCACGCGAATCCGCACATAGTTCCCTTCAAAGTAGGGTTTTGGGGTCATCTGAACCTCCTTCGTCTTCCCAACCCTTCAGGCAAGATCATCCACTACCACCGTCTTCCTGTAGAGCTCAGGTATGCCATGAATCTGCGCCCATACGTATAAGCCATTGAAGACCATCTTCTTCGGGTCAAGTCTGCCGTCATAATCCTCCAGTAGCAGCGCCCAGCCACGGAAAGTCCAGGGCCCCTGATGGACCACCTTCTTCCAGTCCCCTAAGCAGTGCATCTGAAAGATGAATAGGTTTTCGCCGGCCTCCCGGCAGATCGGATCTCTGGACAAATTCTAGATTGCCCTCATCTTTGCGAACAGTGCTTCCGCGCTGAAAGACCGCGTCGTGTGCACCTTCCCAATCGCAAGCCATCGCGCATCCTTCTGGTATTCCTCCACATCCTTCGCTTCAATCACCACATCCTCCAGTTCATCATCCCGAAGGTCCAAGTGTTTCAACATATCATCGATCTCAGCTTCCTTTCCTGTCGTCTGACTCGACGACCCGCCCGGGAGATCCGCCATGGGGGGAACCAAACCCTAACGAGCGAGCACCAGAGGAAGAAAGCCAAACACGGACAACAACAGCCGATCAGAGTTGGGAGGGAACGGGGAAGGAATCAAGAAGCAACGGGAACAACTCTCACGGGGCGCATAGGTCGCCGCCGGAGCACAAAAACCCGATCAGAGTTGGTCAATTAAATGCTCAATTTATCTAGATGAGAATTAATTCTAGGTAATCGGCTAAATTCGTGGATTGATCATATCATCTGCCTCTGAACTGAGATTTTCTCGCTCATTATGTTGTTGGTTGGGGATCGATCGGAGAAGATTGTTCTTTTACAAAACATATGGGGATCAAATCATGCCTTATAATAAAAAGAAAATTTTCACAATGAATTAATGACGAACTGAATCAGACACCTTGGCATGACCGAAACAGGCAGATTGTCACCAATAGCGATACAACAGATGGCCAGATGCAGTATTAACTTGACAGTGTAAAAGAAGAATTTACCAGTCCTCCCATCTTGTTACTGGTCTTACATCTCATTAAAAAATAGTACTCCTATACAGAGGCGGATCTAGGGAGGGGCGAGGGTGGCCAGGCCCCCCTATGGTTCACCCCCCTTAAGGATATGCAATTGGGGCTAGCACTAATTTTGATGCTCAATTACTGATTGTAATACTATGTCCATTATCCTAGACCAGTATGTGCAATATGTTGATTGTTCAAGTTTTATGGGACAAGCCCAAAACATTATCCATCGATGGATAGTACATACCTATTGAAGTATCAGCAAAACCACGTATCGAGCAACTGATCCATGGGACACATATGAATTTCTTCTCTACTTGGTTTCCCTCGACGATCTAATCGTCTTATTTTTCCTTTCTTCGCCACCGCTGTGGCACCGCTGTCTGTATCAGGATTTTGTATTCAAGTGTTGGCGTGTCCGTGATTACTGAATAGTGAAGACACAAAGAACAACTCTCATGCGTCAATACATGAAGTGATCTTCCTAAGATATGATCCCAGATATATGCATGTTGGCTACTAGAATTTCTAGTTTGATTACCTCATCTAAGAGAAATTGCTTAGTCAAATCAATTGCAGATTATATTCATCTTTTTTACAAAGTATTTAGTGATTAAATAATTATTGAATTGTTGTGTTATCGAGTTATTTGATAGCTCTGGGCATAGACCTACACTCGAACTAGTAAAATGTAGTTTGCTTTTTTATTGCAAAACATATAATGTTCCAATTTGATATCCATAGTATACACAATATAACTTGGTATAGTTTCAATATTTATCTCTTTTATGGTGAATTTCTTCTTCTCCCCACCACTAATGTGCCCCTTTATTTATTTAGTATTCTTCTACAACCTTATATAGTTATTCGTATTTGTAAGGAAAATTTCTGTAAACTTTACCATTCATGAGATCATAGACTTGTTACTTAACGGATTTTTAGTCGTAAAGCAAATAAAACAAAGCTTTAGTTATAGAAAATATGTTCGGATAATAAAAATATATATATTTAAGATTTAGTATAGTGTTGTTATAAATCTATATTATGGTCGTTGTCGTCTCGGCCCCCCTATGGGCAAATCCTGGATCCGCCCTTGCTCCTATATTGACGATAACTTGAAAACTACTACAGGGTCTACTGTCAATCATATAATAAAACACACCAACAGCTAGCTACCATGCGTTTATTTTACTAGTCCCATGACCTGAGTGAGATCATACACATCGGCGCTCGGTTATAAATCATCACTGCATCGTGATTCATCATTATTTAGTTCAATTTAATCACAGGATGGCGAGCCATCGTGTTAAAAAGGATCACTACCGCATAATCGGTCGCCTAAAAGGCTCATTCATGACTAACAGTGACGTGCGCAAATATGCTGCGAGGAGTTCGTCATTACATTCATGCAACGATCATCGTTAGAAACTTACCACTGATGTTGTACCGACTTCCATTGACAGTTAACGTTGCCAAATCGCCATTGGTAGTAGCTTACCACTGATGTGGCACTGATATTGTATCGACATTCATTGGTAGGAAATTCAGAGAGTTGATTAGGATCCACCATTTTTGGCATCGTCACACTTGCACTGTCAGCGGACTGCCTGGATCAACAACACTGAATTAACACTTGCGGAGATCGATCGACAATGCTGAAGCAAGTAACACCTAAATATGCGTCATTAGCTCTAATGACAATATGTACACAACTCAAGTAGAAAAAATGGAAATCGGGCAGCAGGAAATACTTCAATAGGGGCATGTTTGGTTGGTCACAAAATCTCAAACAGATACTCCCTCCGCTTCAAAATGTAAGATGTTATGGTGGCTATGGAGGCGTTGTGCGGGACAAGAATAAGGTATACCTGCCTTCTCTTCCACCTCATCGGCGACGATCTTGCCGCTGGGGTTGAGGAGGGCCGGGATTCGTCTGGTCAACTAACAAAATATGTTGTATTTGTGACATAAATTTATATATTATATGTTAAATCTATGGCCAAAGTTGGCTTAAATTTTAAGGAGGCCTTGCAAACCTGAATTGATAGAGTAGTAACTAGTAAGCTTATATTTTTCATATATATGTACCCCAGATTTGACATGCTTACATGTTATAGCATATTCACCTTTCTTCCATGTATAAATCTTTTCAAAGTTGACTAGGTTCCTCTGGTCCAAAATACTTTACTTCTCATGGTTTTAGTTCAGATTTGAACTAAAATCATGACAACTATTTTTGATTGCAGAGAGTAACAATAATTGCAATATCTATAAAATACTTTACTGTGACGTACATCCATGAAAAACCTCAGCTTTATTCAAGGCTAAAAAGTTCTTTTTGGGCGGCAGTAATCAAGGCTAAACAGTTTATTCTCATTACTAACACAAACTAGTACACGCGTTGCATCAAAATGGTACGTCGAATTCTACAGAAGGAGATGGTGATGAGCGGGCGGTGGCAAACATTTCACGTTTTTCTACCCTCGATCGGTAGCACTCTTCTAAGAACTCCCCATGGTGAAGTTGAAGTTGCTGCATGTGGTGCGGATCCCGAAGAGCAGCCCACTGAGCGCGAACGTCTCCTTCTCCAGATCGAACATCAGCAGGCGGTTCTCCATCTGGAAGCCCCCGAAGATGAGCGCCGGTGAGTCGGCAGCCGCCGGCATTGACGGCGCCATCTGGACGAACGCGAAGCACACCGTCTGGTCGTTCACCTGCACCATCGAGCTGCCACCGGGCAGCGTCCAGTTCCGTCCGCCTTCCAGCATCAGGTCGATGTTGGCCACGCCGTAGCCCACCCTGGTCACGGTGAGCGCGGACGCCTGGTAGCACATGTCGAACGGCGCCACGGGCGCCGCGCGCGCGATGCCGCTGGTGGCCGCGTCGAACGCGTCGTGGAGCGGGCGGTAGATGTCCGGGCGCAGCGCGGTGTAGGGCGTGACGGTGCTGAGGATGGCACCGCCCGTGCCGCGCTGAGCGTCGAGGTCGAAGGCGCCGGGCGGTGTGGGCACCTGCTGCTGGTTCACGGCGATGCCGGTGATGCGGAAGTAGTACGCGCCGTTGTTGATCTTGGGGTTCTTGAGGAGCGGGAGCTGGTTCTCGCGCAGGCCGGTGGCGAGCTCCACGGGCGGTGCGGCCTGGAGCTGGAACGGGCCGCCGCCAAAGACGGCCACGCCGTCGCCGCTGCCGCCGCCGGGGAGGCAGAGCGCGAACTGCTTGGGCACCTTCAGAATGTTTCCGAACTGGTCCGGCAGGGACAGCGGCAGCGTCGAGAGCCCCGCGACGCCGCCCGCGCCGGCCGGGAGAGACGCCAGGAGCTCCCCGGGCGCGCAGGATCCAACGGCGCGGAAGGTGACCGGGGACAGCGGGTTCACGCCGTCCGTGGTGTTGGCGGCGAGCGTGATGGTGGTGGCGTCGTCGCGGGCGCAGCGCCCGTCGACCGGGTTGTACGGGTAGGCGGCGCAGGCGGCGCCCTTGCTGCAGGCGGCGTGAGGGCAGTTGGGCGGGTGGTTCGAGCTGACGGCCTCGCAGACGTCGGTGCCGCACGGGATGGTGCGGTGCGGGGTGGGGCAGTTGGCCAGCCAGAGCAGTGGGCCGGCGAGGTCGAGGAGCAGCGGCACCCCGCCTACCTTGATGATGATGGTGTAGAGGGAGGTGGCCGCGTCCTTTCTGACGCGCGCCACGATGGGCTTGTGATCGTCGGCGGCTGTCGCGCACAGCAGCGCCGAGATCACGAGCAGCGCCGCGAGCACGGCTGCCGAGCTGCGGCGTAGCGACATGGCTTCTGTCGCGAGCACGATTTGGTAGTACTACTCCGTACAACTTTGTGAGTTAACGAGTACTGTACCTAACCTGCCTAGCTAAGCTACTGATGCATGGCTTTGGTCAGCGTCGATGTGCTTGTTATATAGCGGTAGGTAGTGGTATAATTATCCTCAAGGTAGAGAGCAAGCTTGGGAGTCTGGCTGGGTAGCAACTAGCAAGTGGGGAGGAACGCTGAATATGCTCCACTTTCGACGAAACCGCGCGTCGATCAAGGCCGGCCATGGAGTAGCGGGCGGCGGGCGGCTAGCGGTGTCAACTCCTGGTGCGCGTCTTCCGGAGGCTGCAGGCTTCGAAGATATTACTGTACATGGATGATGATGGATCCTAGATTGCGTGGTGCTTGATGCCTAGTGCATCCGCGCGAACACCGTGATCTGATCGTGGCGAATTCCGAGGATGTCAACGTGCACTTTGTCCCCCGCCCCCTGTGGTGAGTGGCTACTCTTCACTTGCCGTGCATTGACCGTGACCATGGCCTAGCTTGATCTTGTACAGCTGCACGCGAGCTTGCATCGAAGAGGACCAAGATACAGGTTAACTCATCAAGGTGAAGAGAGGGGATTGCAAACTGGCGGCCAATCGCCGAACAAGGCGAGCGCGGTTGATTCGGACACACTAGCTGACAAAATGACCCTCTCCCTCGCTCTCCACCTGCTTTATTGTTGGGTTTATCCTACTTCCTTCGTCTAATAGATGTTGCAAATTTATCAAAAATTAAATAAATCTAGACACTATTTATAGTATATAAATATATTTAAATTTTAACAAATTACCGACATCTATTTTGAGACGCAGAGAGTATGATAACTGCTTAGGCAGGCGTGCCCGATCTTATCTACAGCTACGAGCGGGCTAAGATCCGTGTGAGGACAATTTGAACAAGGAGAATGCTCTCGGGCGTGTTCTCTAGTCTTCTTAAAATCTTGGGAGACCTTCTGCGGTAGTAATGATTTGTGGGGCCGAGGGTAGGTACATGCTTAATTGACCGGTGAGAGTTGGCGAACCGACCACTGCTCTCCTCCTCTCACCCCTCCTATGTCGGCTATCCACCCTTCTTTACCAAGTGACCGGAATCCCCTATCGCGTAGCCTCCCGAGTGAGACGGCCAGGGCTCCCCTCGCCCAGCGCCCAGGCTCCCCCACTGCAAGCCCCACCTCCCGCCGCCGGCAAACGCCACCGGGCGGGCGTTGCCTCACGCGGTGTCGGCGGCGTTGTCGTCTTCTTCTTCTCATGTGTGCTTGGAACCCTAGCTCGGGATAGGCAGACGGCGGCAGTGCTTTCTAGCCATGGATGAGTCCGGTGACGGCGCGGTGGCCCCGGGGGGAAGGAGGTGCGATTGACGCCGCTACTTGGCGGCGAGGCGACATTGCACGTGCAGATCATTGGCGGCGCTCGTTTGGCCCAGATCTAGGCCCATTTGGGTTCCATCTGAGTCTAGGTGGGCGGGCAGTTTTGTAGGGTGGCGATGCTTCCTAGAGGTGGGCTTGGGGCTGACGAGTTGTAGGTGCTGACGGAGCTGAGTTCTAGGTGGTTTTTGCGATGGCGGTGGCATAGCGGATTGCAGCAGAGGTGTCGTGGGAAGGATTAGGGCGAGTTGTCAGAGGGTGTTCACTAAACATTCAGTAGACATACATACTACATTACAACATAGTCAACCCATAAAATATAACTCCAACCATTACAATCATAAGCTTGCCCAATCCAAATGATTAAAGATGTCCAATTCAAGCTAACCTCTTAGCCAACATTCTTCAGTTGCACTAAACATCAGTCTTTACTTGAGAGAAATTATAACCACCCGCTTGTCCTCGTCTAGTTTCCTCACCGATACGGCGTGCTTCATCACGAAACGGTTTGGGTACCGTGCCATCAAACCTTCCAAGCTAAGACTCGAGGCGATAGGGGCACTTTTTGCTCACCTCGTCAAGTCCTGAATGCCAGGGATGAGGTCTAGAGCCACCTCTAGGTGGATGATAGCCTAGTTCTTCCAGTTAAGTTGATGTCGCCTTGCCCTGCTAGTAATCTCCACCTAGTACATCTTTGGAACGGAATCTGGATCTTTTAGCCACACCTTTACCTCGATGATCCATCTGTCGCTCGGTGGCACAATCTCCACCATCTTGCCGCCAAGACTATTGATGACCTACTTGAGGGCCCCGGTTTCCCAAGCATGAAAAGGGAGGTCGTCGAAGCCGAGTTTTGACAAGAAACAAAGTTGCCCTAGCTCGTCCCACCCACATATGCGATTCCAACGCATGAAGCTCATTTTCTCTTTGTATCACTTAAATGATCGAGAATATTGCAAAACACACTCGCAGTCTGAGTTTTACTGGAACCTGACGAAGAAATCAAAGGGCGGCGTGCATAGATCAATCTTCACAACATTACGTCGGATCCAAAACGAGACCTCATCGACACTAGCAAGTACATAGACGACATGACAAGCTGTATCCCTAGCATGGTGAGAGAGTGGTCATCGAACTCCTCTGCCAGGGCTACCATACCTGTGGTGCATGACTGAACACAAGGCGATGACGATGAGGACGAGATTCGATTAGGAGCGTGGAGGAGCGAATGGCCATGGCATAGATGCAAGGAGATCAACGACGAGCTCTGATCTAGAAGGGAGTAGCCGGAGCCGAGCAACGGATTTAGGGTAAAAGTGAAGAGCAGAGAAGATGATGTGGTTGAGACGGGGTCAACTAGTTCACAGCCGAAAAAACAGAAAATACTAACAGAGCGGACCTAAAAAAGGATAACGGAAAGGTCATACTTGAGTTTAGCCAAGACTTTTTCTCGTGAATCCAAACGCTAAGTTTTTACAATTCTTTGTACATTTGCACAATATATCACTAGTACTCCCTCCGTTTTAAAATATAATATGTTTTAGGTTTGTGAATCTACACACTAAAACAAGTCTAGATACATTTTCTTCACAAACTTAAAACATATTATATTTTAAAACGGAGGAAGTAATTCATAAATAAGTAACCCAATTGCTAAAAAGTGCTTGGAGGCCACGTTGTCTTTTTCAGCCTCCGTTTTGGGACCGTCCGATCTCATCCATTAGCACGTACAGACAGAAAATATCTGAACGGACCGCCCCACACCTGGGCTTTCAAACCGCTGCCCACGTCGCTCCGCATGCCCTCCTTCTCCGCTCCGCACCGCATGCTTCTCCCCAGCGCAGACATCTCCGCTCGTCGCTCGATCCGCGGCAGAGGGAGGCGAGGGCGGCGAGCTCGGTCCGCGGCAGAGGGAGGCGAGGGCTTATCTCCGCTCCGCACCGCACGCTTCTCCCCAGCGCAGAGATCTCCGCTCGTCGCTCGGTCCGCGGCAGAGGGAGGCGAGGACGGCGAGCTCGGTCCGCGGCAGAGGGAGGCGAGGGCGGCGATGTCGGTCCACGGCAGAGGGAGGCGAGGGCGTCGACATCGGTCCGTGGCAGAGGGAGGCGAGCTCGGTGTGTGGCAGAGGGAGGCAAGCTCTGTCCGCGGCTGAGGGCGGCGAGGTCGGTCCGCGGATAAGGGCGGTGAGGTAGTGGGTGGGGTGGGGTGCATCTTCATCATCAAGCTCGCGGCGACACCGTCTGTTGCCTCGCGGACCCATTTCTCTCCCGCGGCGCCTGCGGCGTCTGCGCGAATCGGAGGTGAGGGGTGTAGGGGGCATCCGCGGCGGGTGGATCTAGCTGGTGGTGGTGGGGCGACGACCTCTTCGGTGAAAGGACCGGCGAGATCCGCGGCAAGTGAGGTTCACGGCGAGGTCGTCGAGATCCGCGCAAGGCAGGTTCACGGCGGGTCGGCTACCCGTGGTGGCTTCGAGCTCGCGACGAGGATTTTGACTTCATCAAGCAACCAGAGGTACTCGTACTGCCTCCCCCTCTAAATGCCATGGCTAAATCCATCTGAAGTACCGGGATAATGCAGCGCGATGATGATTCCATTTTATTGGGCATTTTGTCTGTCATGTGTAGCTACCCGTGGTGGCATCGAGCTCGCGGCGAGGATTTTGACTTCATCAAGCAACCAGAGGTACTCGTACTGCCTCCCCCTGTAAATGCCATGGTTAAATCCATCTGAAGTACTGGGATAATACAACGCGATGATGATTCCATTTTATTGGGCATTTTGTCTGTCATGTGTATGTTCTAGGGGGTGTGTATGGGATGTTGTAGGGTGTGTATGTTCTAGGGGTGTATCTTATGAGAATGATGATTTTCGCCTTTTGTTTTAGTGCGTGTCATGTGTATGATTCCACATCTACTCAATGACCCGTGATCTATATGCCATGCATATGTTCTAGGGGGGGTGTATTTTTAGAACCAGCAGGGGCAAGGGCAAGGTGCATAACTCACCAAGCATAAGTCCCCCAAGCCTGTTTGGAGGTTTCTAGTGATGCTTTTTGTTAGTGCGTGCCGATTTATTTTTTGCTACTGCCCTACTCTGTTTTTGATAATCCAAATTCAAATTAAAATGCAGCATGATTACGCACTAAGTTGTTACTCATGATGCCACCACACGCTTTTTGTTGCGTACAGGATGTTTTTTTGCATTTTCATGACCCATGTTCTATCACGCGCTTTTTGTTTAGTGTGTGCCGATGGATTTGTTAGTAGCGTCTACTCTTGTGTCTTGTGTTTGGCAGTAGTATATATGTGAGTTTTTTCTCTAGCATGGGTTTTTAAGTTGGACTTTCAGTATGCTTACGCTTTTTTTTAGTTGCTTTTTTCTTTATGATGTATAGTTTTGTTTTTCTCCCAACTTTTTTGCTTAAATTGGTTTCAAAATCCTGTTTAGTTGGTTCAAAAATAGTACAGAGTTGGTTCCAAAATACCACATACTTGTTTTTTGCTTATGATGGATAAATTGTTTCTCCCAACTTGTTTAAATTGGTTCAAAATCCTGCTTAGTTGGTTCCAAAATACCACCTACTTGGTTTTTCTCATGATTCCAACTTTCTTAATTTGGTTAAAAATCCTACTTATGCTTGATTTTTTAGTTGCTTTGTTTTGTGATGGTTAAGTTGTGTGTTCCATCATGTTTATTGGTGTTTTACACCTTGCCCTTGCTGGTGTACGCAAAGTCACTAGTTTGTATACTGCATATCTGCATACCCGTGATCTATCTGCCATGCGTATGTTCTAGGGGGTGTATGTTTTTTCGATGATTTTTGTCCTTTTTGTTAGTGTGTGCCGATGTTTTTTTTTGCTACTGCCCTACTCTGTTTTGGTAATCCAAATTCAAATCAAAAATGCAGCATTGGTTCCAAAATCCTACAGAGTTGGTTCCAAAATACTATAGAGTTGGTTCCAGAATACTATAGAGTTGGTTCCAAAATACTACAGAACTGGTTCCAAAATACTACAGAGTTGGTTCCAAAATCCTACTTGTTTTTTGTGATGGTTAAGTTGTGTGTTCTATCATGCTTAAGTTGGTTCCAAAATACTACCTAGGTGGTTCATGTGTTTTTAAGAACCTTTTTTGTTTTTCCATGTTTTTAAACATGTTTCTTGCCCATGAAATAGCTAAGTTGGTGTTTTGCAGCATGTTTAAGTTGAGTGTATACAAAGTTGTTTTATATACTTTAGCTTTTTTTATACTGCATATTTGTTTTTTTCAGGAAGAACATAGTGCTAAGCTGAGTTACTTTGGGGTTTTTATACAGGATAGAATATCACTAGGGACACATGGATAAAGACAATACCAAACGCTACCAAGGCCTACTTACCGGAAGATAATGCAGAAGGGGGGAGCAAGCAAGTCCCTCATGATGTAGCCAAAGGAAAATCTGTTGCGGTGAAGCCTACTCGGAAAAGACGGACTGTGGTACGCTTTACTGCTTTTTTTCTTCCCTGTTAACAGAGGCTAAACCTTTTAACATTTTTGTTAAGGATCAACACTGAATTTGCCTTTTTTGCTGAAAATTTCAACAGCTTGGAAGGAACTGCCGTTACCATGAGGTTGTTTAAGTTGAACCAAATTTTGTCTCCAGAACAGAAAACTCTAATAGAAGAATGGGGATGGGGAGGGATGATAAAGGTGCAGGCTAAGGAGATGCCAGTGGATCTAAGCATGTGGGTTCTGTCTTGCTTTGACCCCATACGGAACGAGCTTGCCATCCCAGGGAGGGGAACAATCCCAGTGAATGCAGATTCATACACGAAAGTGTTTGGGATCCCGAACGAGGGGCGGCCTGTTTGTTATGAGATGGAGGCAGAAGCTATTGAGTTCTTCAACAGAGAATACAACATAGAGAGTGGTTCAGCACCGGAGTGGGCCGACTGGTGCAAAATGATAAAAAACATGGGTGGGGTGGTAGACTTGAAGTTCCTTCGCGCATATTTTGCCGGTGCAATAAGCTGTTTTGTATGCCCGACTACCGCTTCTAGTATCAGTCCAAGGTGCTACAGGTCCCTTGTTGATCTCAACTTATTTCGAAGGACCAATTTTGCCCAATTTGCTGTTGACCAAATTTCCACACAAGTAAAGAAGATGGGAGCAAAGAAAAAGTCTGTGTGCTGCTGCCTCCATCACCTCGTGGTAAAGTTGCTGAAAACAATTTCCCTCTTTCCTATTATTTTTTATGTGACAAATCAAATTTGTAACAGAGATAGTCATCCTCTCTTTCAATGCAATGCGATCCTCTACCTTGATTCTCCGGAGGTTGACGAGGTGGTGCAATCAAGAAAAATGTCCATCTGCGGTCAAGCATGGAATGACAACTAATACAAGTCGTCGCATAAGGATTCTAAAGGCAATGGAGACTTTGGGAAACTAAGAGTAAGCATTTACTCCTTTTTCATTTTTTGTGTTTGATTTTTTTCATTCCTTCTTTTTTTATCTCTAGTGACGCGTGGGTAGCCATGGACCATCTAACAAGTTTTTATTTTTTATGTGTTTTGATGACATGAAAATATAGCTGAAAGAAGGTGTTGGCGCAAACATAACTGATGGGCTTTTTGTGGGGATGACAAGGATTGAAGATTTTGTTTCTTCAAAGTTGCCGCGGAGCTTTCCATATGAGGTGAACCTAGATTATTTTGCATTCACTAGTTTTTGCCCTCCAAATGTATGTTGTATACTACTGCAAAAAATCAGAGACACTAACAATCGGCTAAGTTGTTTTCCTGTTACACCTAAGTTGGTTTCAGAAACTACCTAACTTGGTTACTAAGTTCATTACTAAGTTGCTGACATAAACTGCCTAACTTGGTTTTAGTTGCTTGATTTATCTTAGTTTAAAAAATCTGCTTGCTCATGATGGGTATGTTGTTGTATGCAGCATTCTTAAGTTGGATCTAAGTACTACTTAGTTGGTTCCTAATGTTTCATCAGAATGCTTTTTGATTTGAATTTTCTTTTTTTTAAAAGTTGCTTGCTCATGATGGGTATGTTGTTGTATGCAGCATGCTTAAGTTGTATCTAAGTAGTACTAAGTTGGTTCCTAATGTTTTATTAGAATGCTTTTTGATTTGAATTTTCTTTTTTTAAAAAGTTGCTTGCTCATGATGGGTATGTTGTTGTATGCAGCATGCTTAAGTTGGATCTAAGTACTACTTAGTTGGTTCCTAATGTTTCATTAGGATGCTTTTTGATTTGAATTTTCTTTTTCTAAAAAGTTGGTTGGTCATGATGGGTATGTTGTTGTATGCAGCATGCTTAAGTTGTATATAAGTAGTACTAAGTTGGTTCCTAATAGTGATTTTATTATGTTTTTGGCAGAACAAAAGAAAGATTGGTGTTATGCTTGGGGAGTTATGCACAGACATATCAAACAGGCTTGGTGCTTTTGTGGAAGCTATTGGAACTATGGAAAGCGCAGAAAGTTCTAGTCATGCTCAGGCTAGAAGGAAGAGACAAAGGATTGATAGAGGCGACGGTGATGATGGGGATGACGAAGACAATAGTGACAACAATGAAGATGATGATTCAAGAAGCAATGACGAGGACGATGGGGAAGATGGCAATGATAAGGAAGATGAAGAGGACAGGAATAACAACAATGGATTAGATAGGGAAGATGATCAAGGGGGAGACCAGGGTGGTGACTCGCAGAAGACACCGAGAAGATCTGCTAGGCTAACACCAACAAAGGGACACGATGGTCCTGCTAGCAACCTAAGAAAGAGGTGCACTGATTCTGAAATCCATGCAGATGCCGGTGCGAACAGAAGCGCTGATTCACCTTCGTTCTCCACGTGGAGTCCGTTCGCAGACTCGGGAGTAATGGCAGCACCATCCCTTGCAAGTGTGCCTCCACTACAAACAGATCAGGGTAGAGGAGAGGAAGAAATGCAGAAGCTAACAACAAAGTGCTTCAAACTACAGAATTTAGACATAAGAGGTGATGTGCAGCAACAGAGGAGGAGACATAAAGTTGCGGCGCACTGTGGCCGCCCAGAGCAGCCATGCTCACCAAACACCCCTGTCCGCGGCTCAACAAGCAATACAGCAAGCGCATTCCCTCCCGAGGTTGGCGAAACATGGCTAAAACAAACTGCAACTACACCATTGGCACGAGCAGGTACTCTAGATGGAGGAGCAACCAACAGTAGGAAGCAGGAGGCCACGCGTGAAACTTGTCCACCACCGGCACCAAAATCAGATCCATTAGTGCAAAAGAGATTATGGCAGGAAAGATTGAATCAAGCTTGTGATGCAGCATCTTTTGATCTTGGTTTGGATAGCCCAGAAAAGGATGAAAACATGGGACTCAACAATGCTTCAAACCTCCCGCAGTCAGTTATAACCCCTGTAAACTTGGATTCTGAAAGGTTCAATTATGACGATGATTGGGATGACCAGACTTGGAGAGAAGCTGTATCTGCTGTTGAAAGAGTAGAAAGGGAGAAAGGCATCCAAGAAACTTTGGTTAGTGAGCAAGCTGACACTGGTTTTGACACACAAGCAGATACATGAACTGAAGCTGCAGTAAATTCTGGTGCATCTGCCAGTATTGCAGCAGCAGAGCGTCCGCAAGTTCAGGGAACCAGTCGTGTGGTTAGAGAGCATCCTGATGCTGGTTTGAACACACACCAGAAGGGTGGATTGGGGCCACATTCAACATCGATGCATCTGGCAATTACATACAGCAGCGTCCGCAAGTCTGTGGAAGGAGGATTGTTAGGCAGGGACCTTGCATGAAATCCCCTTACTTCTCGTATGTTGACAAAAGGGTTTTTACATGCTCTGCCGAGGTGAAAGATACATACAATGCAGTTACTGCACATGGAAAAAGAGCTGGGAGGGGGCAAGATGTTGACAAGACCCCAATTATTGTCAGCTATGACAAGTTTTTTATTTCTCTAAGAGATCTAGCCAACTCAATGTTGCCAGGCGGGTGGGTGTCGAACACTGTAATGGAACTCGGAATCGAATCCATAATGCTACGGAAACTTAAGAAGATAAAGAAGCTCGTCATGCCTTTGAGGGTTTCGGTAAATATACTCCACACAACTTCTTTCTAGTTTAACTTGCTTACATTTGGGCATTAAGTTGTAATTTTTTCAGAATTCATGTAAGTTTTGCACTTTTTTCCTTACTAAGTTGTATACTGAAATCCATCAAGTTGGTTTCTTAACTTTGTTCAAAATCCTCCTTAGTTGGTTCATCCTTTTTGATAGTTGCTTATTTTTACGATGGTAAGTTTGTTGCTTTGCGACATGCTTAAGTTTTGTTCTAAAATTCTACCTAGTTGGTTTCTGATCTTTTTTTAGAATGCTTAAGATTTGTCTTTTTATTTTCTTAGTTGTTTGGTTTCATGATGGTTCTAAGTTGGTTATTGAAACTGCCTAAGTTGATTATTCAAACTGCCTAAGTTGTTTTTACTGCATTTGGGTTTACCTTTCAAAGATGGCTAAGTTTGGTTACTGCTTTTCTTTTTTTGCAGTCTCTTCTGAAAGATCTGGATTATACCAAAAGAGAGCTAAAAAAGCATTTTGGAAAAGTTCCTGCCCATCTTGACAGGAAAGACAGTGTAAGTACTTATTCTCCATTTTTTAGCTCGTATTCACAACTTTTATTTTTTTAACAACCAAACTTTTTAAACTTTTGCAAAACACAGGTCCTGCTCCCTGTACTTGAAAATCTGGCACCCGACGCGCCAGTCCCCGTCAATCACTACTGGCTTTTTGTCATTAACTTAAGGGACAAAAGATTTGAGGTGCTCGATTCCATAAGGTCTTTGGAAGACAAGAAGCTCGCAACACAAGTTGAGGAAATAGTCGCTCCCATCAAGACTTTATGGCAAGAGAACTATTCAAGCTCAGCAATACAGATCACGACATTCAAAGTTGAAGATATCAACCCTCCAAAGCATTCATCAAAGTGAGAACAGCAACATAATTTCTGGTTATGCAGTAACTTTTTTTATTTTTTTGAGTTGTGTTTTGCCTTTATTTTTTTTGCACACTAAATATACTGTTTTCTCACTAAAGTTTTGTTACTGAAATATGCTACAGTTTATGTACTGTTTTTTTGACTCTATACTTAAAGTTGCACTTGTACAGCTACTGGGATTTTCCTAAAAGTTGGTTACTGCATATATTAAAGTTGTGCATACTATTGGGTATAAGTTGTGTTATTAAAATAAACTAAGTTGTGTACTGTTACTAATGTTTTTTACTTAAGTTCTTATACTGAAAGTAGCTTGCAAAAGGTTCTGTTTTCACATCAAAAAATAAATTTGAATCCTAAAAACCATTATGTTGGATCCTAGGATCCATTAAGTTGGTTTAACACAAATGCTTAAGTTGCTTTTTATACTGAACATGTAAAATGGATACTCATGGATAATTAGGTTTCGTATGGATTTTCATGTACAACAACATGGTTAGAGTTTCCTTTGATTCTCTAGTGTTTATTTAGTTGTTCTCAAAACATAGTAAAGTTTTTTTCCAGTTGGCTAGAAAACAACTTAACTAACACCTTTTTTCGTTAATTTCTCTATTCATTTGCAGCAACGAATGCGGAATTTGCACCTTATTCAACGCTGAGCACTGGAATGGTAGGAGTCTTTCCAAATATGATTCATCACATGTGCCAAACATCAGGAAGCTACAGACTCATACATGGGTCTCTTCTACAAAGAACACTAGCAACTGGAAAAACATCCTCAAACTGAAATAAGGTATGTAATCAAAAACAAATCAAATTACATATTTGGCACTACTTTTGGCCCAACCTAAAAGTACAAGTCGCGGCGTTATGGCCAGGCTGATTGCACACAGTACATAGAGTGCTTTTTTTTGCTTGCAACTCAATACCAGATGGTATTCTCCCTTTCTTCCGACCTTTAGTGTTAGACTTGGGAGGATTTAGAACTACAAATTCTTCTCTATTTGGTTCAACCACATAACCTGCTTCGGGCTGGGGACCTGTTGTTGGTGCACGACGCACATTAGGAGCCGATGAAGTTGCACGTTGCACTTTAGGAGCTGGTGTTTGCTGCTGCACATTTGGAGCTGTTGTTTGTTGCTGCACACTAGGAGCTGGTGTTTGCTGCTGCACATTAGGAACTTGTGTTTGTTGTTGCACATTGGGAATTGCTGTTTGGTGCGACACATTAGAGTTGACATTTATTTTGGTTGCTTTCTTCTTCCGAACTTTGTTCAGTTGTGCAAACTCTGTTTTCATCTCCCTAATGTGTCTACGGGCAATGGCTTCCGCTTGATCTGATTCACTAAGGACCTTAGCCATTTGCACAAATGATCTTGACAAGTTCGCAAATCGTAGTTTCTGCCGGGACACTTCACGCATCACATCATCTTGTACTGGATCTGTAGGAAACGGTGTGTCCTCAATTGCTTGCTGAGTCCACCTTTTCAGTATGAACCTATCTGGTATTGCATCAATTCCTATGTGAGTAAACACTTTTAGTACATGGCAGCAAAGAATACCATCGCGTTTGATCTTGCAACAATCGCAGTTGAAATGTCCACCATTAGCATTTACCATGTAGTTCCTAGACCCATAAGGATAGCACTTGACATTGTTAGGAACCAACAAGTACATGTTCTGGCCTGGTGTTTGCATGTTGTAACGACCAATAAGTTCAAATTCTAGTCTGAACCATAGGTAGATGTCCCGAGTATAAACAGCCATCGCATGCTTCTCTATTGGGAATGGGGACCATGGCTTCACCTCTAGCTCATCCGTCCGATAATCATTGTTGCCTTTCCTGCCCAAAATCTTCCCCTGGATCTTCTCATATTGCCTAACAAAGTGCTTAATTGAATTCTGGGGGTTTATGTAACGTTTTAGAACTGCATTGAAACCTTCACTCCTCTGAGTTGACTGCAGAAATGGGAAGAAGCGCTCCCTGAAGTAGCATGGAACCCATGTATGAGCATTCTTCTTTAACGAAACAAAAGTCTCATTTTCCGACAATTCCCACTTTGCTATCAGTTCAGTCCAACTTGCTTCAAACTCTTCAACAGACATGCATTCATCAATGCATTCATTGAAATCATCAGCTAGACCAGGATGCCGCCCTAGGAACGAACCCATCTTCTCATTAGCGTTTTTCATGACGTGCCAACGACAGTTTCTGTGCCAACTCTCAGGGAAGATGTCTGAAATCGCTCTCGCCATAGCCCAGTCCTGATCTGTGATAACATTGTCTGGCTGTACACCATGCATGGCTTCAAGGAACTCCCTAAGTAGCCACTTAAAACTTTCTTCCCTCTCATGTCTAATGAAACCGTAGCCAAGCATAAATGTTTTCCCATGTCTGTTATCCCAATGAACGGAGCAAAGGGCATGTTGAAGCGATTTATACAGAAAGTTGTGTCGAATGACACATAATCATGGTACGCCTCTACGTAAGCTTTCCTTGCAACACTGTCAACCTAGAATTCTTTTCTACTCTGTTCTCTGTATCAAAAGAGAATTTGAAGTAAAACTCCAGGTCTTTTTGCTGCAACTCCTTGAAGTATTCGAGCGTTTCACCAATGTCAAGCTCCCTGTTTTCATTCCTGAATTCGGACCGCATGTTTGATATTGTCTTGGGTCCATATGGGATAAAAGCATCCTCGCCATAAAATTCAGACATAACCTCCATCATGCGCCCTACACACATGCAAAAAAAAAACTAGGCATCATTAGAACCAACTAAAGTAGTTTTCAGACACCAACTTAAGTATCATTGGAAGCAACTAGAAAAATAAAATAAAAATAAAACATTCAAAAAACATTAGGAAAACACCTTAGTACTTTTTAAAATTCAACTTAAACATATACAAGCACCAACTTTACCATCACTAGTAAGCAACTTAAAAAACCGCCGAACACAGAAGCAACATTTAGTTGGCAGAACCAACTTAAGTATGATGTAGACACCAACTTATGCATCATTGGAAGCAACTAGAAAATAAAATAAAATAAAACATTCAAAACCATTAGGAAAACACCTTAGTACTTTTTAAAATTCAACTTAAACATGTGCAAGCACCAACTTAACCATCATGAGCAAGCAACTTAAAATCCCGAACACAGAAGCAACATCATGTGGCAGTTAGCTTCTTTTTTTAAAGAGCAATTGGGTTTAAAAAAACACACCTGTTTCTAAGTTGCAGTTATGTAGACACCTCAGGAATTCCTTTTCATCACTGGGAATGCCCCTATGTGATCTCAAGTACTTTGTGAGAGATGGCTTCACAATCATGGGATGGTTATGCTCAGCAACAAAATAGGTCATCTCCCACTTGTTATTAATCAATTTGACAAACATCCTAGCTAGGCATTTTGTTTGCTTGATCATTTCCCTCTTGCGCTTAACTCCAAGCCTGCTACTACTTTTTGATCTTGACGGTACACCTTCTCCATCTTCTGCACCATCACCATCTAGCTGAATAGGGCTGACATCTTCAACAACAGTCATTTTTTCTCTTTGCTCTTCTTCTTCTTCTTCTTCTTCTTCTGATTTTGGCCTACGATACTTGTTACACACAAATTGTTGTTTCTCAAGTGTGTTTGTGTTCCTATCTCTCTTCGAAGTATTAGCCTTTATTGAGAAACCAAGCTTCAGAGCATAAGCATTGTAATGATCTCTTGCCATCAAAATCGAGTCGAACCTCATCCCAAGGAAGGGTTCCTGCGGGCTGGATGCAACTTCCTCATTCATACCAGCAGCACCTTCCGCTAATTCAGGGTAAGTGGTTGATTCTGTATGAAGACCAGCTGCATCCAAGCTGTGGTTGGCGGCAGCGGGCGGTGGACCATTGTGATGCGGGCCCCTGCCACTGTGTTCAAAAGAATCACCACCCACCACACCTTGCTCATGCACCATTGGGTCCGGAGATTCTCCAACAACATCGGGAACAAAATCTGCTGCGGGAGGCTGAGTACAAAACTGAGGCTCATTAACATTGTCATCTTCTACAGGGGGGGCATTCAGATCCAAACCAGACATCCTGCAAAAACATAACAAAAACAACTATTTTTTTGGGTTACTGTGATTTTTGCATGCACAAAGAACCAACTTAGTATAGTTTCCATGATCAACATAGGTATGTAAAAAAGAAGCAACTTAGGCAGTTTTAAGTAAGCAACATAGGTGTATTTTTGCTGAAAAGCAACTACAGAAGTTGCTTTCTTTTCTGTCATCTGTACTAATATGTTTTTGCTGTGATTTTTGCTTAAAATAACTACAATTAGTTTCTTTTCTATCATCTGCGCTGATATGTTTCCATATATTCTTTTCGCAGATCGAGTTTCCACCGCAAACAAGAACAGTACATCCACACGACAAAAAGGGAATCAACACATGGTGCTTTTCTTATTTGTTTTACTGAATCAAAACATACTGTTTCTACCCGCAACTACTTTGGAATTACCCCTGGGGTTTCTATGGGCAGGCTCTTGTCTGTGCACTGTATTTTGTTGTCAAATGTTTTACCGTGTTACTGTGTGGTACTACAAGCAACTACTTTGTTTCTACCCTTGTTTCTAAGTTGCAGATCTCATCATCTTTGCACTGATCTAGTCTGAGATTTTGGTGGACAAGAATTTTATGTGTGCAAGTTGTTTTTGCTGCTAGCTGGGTTTTTGCACATCATCTGTGCATCATGATGTATTTTTTGCTAGAAGCAACATCTGGATCTACATGTTAGAGGTAAGAGCAGAGAGGGGTAGTTTTTACCTTTATTAGTGTCCTTCTCCTGGGAGGTTCTGTGAGGGAGCTCACTATGGCTTCTAGCCTAGAGAGATCTGGAAGCAGAAGTTTTTCTGTTGCTGTTGTTATCCATGGAGATCTGGAGAAAAGAAGACAGGGGAGGAGAGAAGGACGAGGGAGAGAGGAGTCGTGGGGGGGTGGGAGGTGTGGGTGCCTGTGTTGTCTTGCAGAAGAAGAAGATGCCAGGTAGAGGGGGTCAGGAGGTGGGGGTCGGGGGAACTCGCCGGTTGCTCGTTTTTATTGTCCCCGGATTGCTTTCCCCGGGTTCCCAGTGCTTGTCGTTTTCTGGAGGCTGGAGCAGGCTAACGAGCCCCCGGGGCTCCCTAGCCGCGTCCAATAAGTAATTCATCTAATCCATAATAAGTGTCGCTCACATGCAGTAGCAAGGTTACTGTGGTTCGTCAAAAATAAAAGTCCAATCATAAACAACTAACGCCTGTTCTCGCCTCCCAGAACACTCAATGGCGCCCCCGCCGCCGACGCGACCTCCTCGTGCACGTCCGCCTTCCGGTTTGCCTAATCGACAGCCTTTGCGTCGCCCGTCACCCCTCTCAAGCCGGAAATCAAGATCAAAGGGGAACGGAAACGCCATGTGTAGAAGGATGATGGTGCGGCGGCTAGTCCAAACAAGTGTGTGCTTCTGCTGCTCTGTATCCCAGTTCTTCATCTTCCCAGATATCTCCGATTGCTTGGAATCTCAAATTAGACTGTTCAACTCAAAAAATTGCGTCGTACTTCTACCTAGGGTTTACTTCCTTATTATTTGTTTATATGTATTTTGGACTGGTGCTGGCCTGCTGGGAGTTCGTCTGAACAAATCTGGGGCACATAAACTTTTTTCGCCCAAAAGGAATAGAAGGATCTTTAATTTGTGCAGTCATTATATGCATTAACAAGATTGATTTGGAAGTGGAAGAAAATGATATCTTGCACATTATGACTGTTCTTTTGCTAGCTGTAAAACAAGACATAATACATTCATGTCTACTGCAGTATGTGTAAACTGTATTTCCTATGCTCTATGCTGCATGTAGCCCTGTTCATGGACGGATCCAACATGGGTCATGGGTGTTCAGCTGAACACCCAAATTTTTCTAGAAAAAAATCCTATATATAATCTATAGTAAATACGTATCTCAGTTGGCACATGTATGAAGGTTTTCTAGTCTAGGTCTCCGTAAAAAAGCTCAAACCTCAAATTAGTATTTTGGCCCGTGTCTACGTCCGTGCAGTCCAACTGAACCAATAGCAATTAGTAAAGCAGCCATGATTCACTGCCTACCACGACTCCCGGCCGGCACTTGTTTGACGGGAAAAAAGGCAGACATATGTAAAGATACTAAACCTGGAGGCTTGAGAAGGATCCAGGACCGTCTCCTTTGAAACCGAACCAGTAGCCCCCACGCCATCCGCCAGAAACTAGCAGGATCCGCCGCTTGACGACAAGACCACCCGGCCGACCACTCCGACGGAGAAGGAGATCACCACCACCATGTTGGGGACAGATGCCCCAAGCGCCCTAGTGTCGCGAACATGGCGCCAGCGTCGAGGGCGACGAATAGAGCAGATCGTGGCCCGCCTAGGCCCGAATCCCCGCCGCCGCTTGCTGCCATCTGGGCCGAGGACCTCCGACCGCCGCCAGCCACGACACCGCCGTCGAACTAGCTAGGTGCGAGCGCCGCCACCTTTCCCCGCCGAATCGCAGTCAGGGTCACCGCCATCGCCGCCACGCCACCAGGTCTTTGCTTGGTGACGATCCAGGCGGCGACGATGGGCGGGGAGATCGCGGAAAGGAGGACGAGGCCGGGAAGGGGTGGGATCCGCCCGGGGTGGCGCGGCCACTCATGAATAACTATTTGGTTATATTGAGTGGAAATTCTTCTTATAGGCGAAAGATGATGCCGTCATATATCGCTTCCATGCTATGACCGAATGAATGATCGTATTGTAATTTTCTTTATTAGTTGCATGTTTCGTAGTCTTTTGAGATACTGTTGCTATAATGGCTAATTTATATTTTTACTGGCGTGAAGAAATGGACCATTTTCATTTTTTTCTCCTTTATGTTTTTTATTGGTTCGAGTTTGAACACCCAAAGTTAAATTCCTGGATCCGTCCCTGGCCCTGTCCAGGAAAAAAAAGAGATTTTTTCTCATGATAAAGAACTTACAATATCTGTTCCAGATGATTAGTCTATTTGAGGAAAATTGGGTTATTTTGCAAGTGTAGTCGCTAGTCTTGGCCTCTTCAGACCTGTTCTGTGTTATGACATCTCTATATATGTTGCAGATAACCATGGATTCAGAGATTCATCAATTACAGTACATGGCCCTCTGGACCTTTTTGAAGGTTCTAAAAAAACTAGTCTTGATAAACTTCCAGAGGTATACAACAGTATGCTGATTCCCTATAAGTACAATCTCATTTCAAAGATTAGTATTGCTATAATGCTATTTATACTCTGTTCATTTGGATGGTAGTTGTTAGAATTTGCAAACGAACTCGTATGTCATATCCGCCCAGAAATCATGATCATATTGACTAGTACTTTACTAGTATGTTAGGAGTTCTCTCCTCCAACTTTTTACCATGGTTAGTGTAAACATCAATAACTCGTATGTCATATCCTGCATTGAACTTTCTCTGCACATTTTCTCTGTCGACAGACAAGGCACTGCTATCAAATGTCTTCACTATTCATTTTTGGCATGGATGCAATCCTACTTGTGATCCATAATTCAATATTGTTATTGATGTTTACATTAAACATCTGAAACTGATATGGGTAGATTAGTGAGTTTGGATTGGTGTTTGTTTGGTAGACGTGCATTTAGCACCACCTCAGATCTCTGGCATTTGACTACACTAATAACAAATTGTCAAAGCAGAGAGAAGGGCATGTACTAAAGTGTAAATAAACATACCAAAGTCTACGTGCACCGCAAAGCATGTACTCCCTCCGTCTCAAAATAGATGTCACAGATTTGCAAAATTTAGATGAATCTAGACACTTTTTAGTATATAGATACATTCAAATTTTGATAAATTTATGACATCTATTTTGGGACGGAGGGAGTATAAAAATCTAACTGAAGCTTGCATTGCTATCAGAATTGCAATGGTGAACTTTTGAAGCATGTTTTTGCAGGAAATCTTGAGTCATATACATTCTCCTGTGCCACTACGGGATGCTGCTCGTGCTGCATGTGTATCTCATTGATTTCGACGCCTGGAGATGCTTTCCTAACCTCACATTCAATCTGGAAGCATTGGGCTTGAATAAGCATCAGCGCACAGAAGACGAAGGAAGAGCAAAGAATGGTGGGGACAGAGTCCAGCACATTCTTCAGAACCACTCTAGCTTTGGTATGAAGACTCTTAAGCTTAATCTTCGTGCTTGTCGTAATGTCATCACGGCTTATTATGTGGACATCTGGCTGGAACATATTGTTAAACCTGGAGTACAACTTTTCATGCTTGCTTTTCTCTGTCGAGGCTACAAGCTCGCTTCAGACTATTTCCTCTTATCTTTTGATTTTCATCCGACATCAAGAACTGGTAACTGAAGAAACTTGACGAATGTGCGCCTGTCCTCTGTCCAAATCACTGAGGAGAAACTTGGGTGCTTTGCCTTGGAGAAGTTGTCGCTATTGGGTTGCAACGAGATGGTTATCTTGAATATACCTTCTCTTCTGCAGCATCTGAGTTTCCTTGAGGTGTCCCTTTGCAGAATGGTAGAGATGATAGAGACTGATGCTCCAATGCTCACCACTTTTATCTATGTAGGTCCCCCGATAAAATATCATCCGGGGACTCGTCTATGGTGAAAAACATGGATGTGAGTAGTTCATCATATTCTGGTATTGTCCAGTTTTCTCGGACCAGGCTTCCCTCGGTTACTTCAAATGTCCAAACCCTTACCCTGTCGACATATATAGAGGTTTGTGCTAAATCATCTATAGTTGTAGTCAATTTCTTTCGAAAACTATCAGAGACCTAGGAAGATGATTAACCATTGAGTATATCTTTCTCCAGGCGTGTAGTACACCAATAGTACCTGCCAAATTCCCCCATCTGAATATTTATCTTACTGGAAGAGGCAATTTCAGAGGCTACGATTACTTCTCTCTCGTTTCTTTTCTAGAAGCTTCTCATGCCTTTTAGTGTTTCAACTTGTGTGTAAGTATGCTAACCTATTTGAGCCACTGACATGTTGAAACCGTCAATTTCCAGGCTTTGCATATGTTTTCATTTATTCTTCCACCTAAATATATTTTATGAACATTATGATGTTGTGACATCTTTAATACATTGAACTGTTAGAGGATAGTGACATAAGTGTTTGTTGATCCTATGCAGGCAGGTGAACATGAAAATTTAAGGCGCGATTCAATCTTTGGAGACTCCAGTGGAGAAGTGAGGCGGGTTCCGGGGTTCCGCCATGACAACCTCAAGCGAGTGTGCATCACTGGATTTTGCTCCGCGAAGAGCTTGGTCGAGCTGACATGTAAGTCCTTGAGAACACCCCATCGCTGAAAGTTTTGCTGCTGGACATCACCCTTGGTTTTGACAGTGCATATGTTGAACTAGGCAAATGCCACATCATGGGTAAGGAATCTCTCAGCGAAGCTAACAGAGCTGTTGATTCTTATAGAATGTATGTTGAGGGGAAAGTACCCTCAACTGTGGGCTTCATGGTTTGGGAGCCTTGCAGACGGTGCAATACTCGCAAATCTAGATATACCTAGGTTCCGTTTTGCTTACCAACTTGATGTGCCAAGTGCACCCAATTTGATTTATATCTTTTTTTTCTGTCGAAAAACGAAAAGGGACAATGTTAAGCTATTATAGTATTATGTAAAGAAGAAGAAAATCTGATGCTGTAACGTCATTACCACCGAATAGTAGCTAGGCTGTTGCTAATCTATTATGTTTTCTCCATGTTTATGATTATCTGATATTAGGCCGCGATGTCAAGTAATATACAATAATCCTTGCTGTCGTAGTACAGGGCTTGCTTTATTATCCATGCATGCCTCCCATGCTGACAGTAGATGCGTTTCTGCATTATCTTGGAGAACGCGTGATAGGGATGAATAACAATTAGCAGTGTTAGGTGCAGATGTACGTCATAAGTCGATCGCGCGAATCTGGAACCGTTTATATTAGTTTTTCTACTCCACAAATGTGATTTGACCAATAGAGTTGACAATTAATGAGTGCAATTTTGCATTATGTTGAGCACGCCGGGCACGGATGAATAAGAATTAGCAGAATTAGCTGCTTGCAAGTTATCTGTCAACGGCATCCCTAAAGAATTAGCAGAATTAGCTGCTTGCAAGTTATCTGTCAACGGCATCCCTAAAGAATTAGCAGAATTAGCTGCTTGCAAGTTATCTGTCAACGGCATCCCCAACCATTTGTATTAGTCTGTTTGGGTACAGGTAATTTTTCTGAAAAAACTTTATGTATTTTGTTAAAATTTAAACAAGATGTTAAAACTCATAAACCACCCCTGATCTTAGCAACGTGGTCTCTTAGTAAGTTGGGTTAATTCGACCCGTAAATAAAGCTCTACATTTTATCTTTCTCTTCTCGAAACAATGACGTAGATGACTGTCAATTGTTTCTATTGCGATAAACAAAGCGAGTAGGTGATCTGTCAATCAGTTTTCGACGAAAATCTGTCAATCACTTGCACGCGAATATGTTTTTTCTGTCAAATCACACTGGTCAAATCTTGTGAATTATTGAACTCTATTTTAGTTCAATATAGGATATCCAAATCGACGCGATCATTAGTACTAATACGCACCTAGAGGTAGAGGCAGAGGAGAAAAAGAAGGAAAGAAGGAGGAATGGCCTTCAAGTTTGTTCAGGCGTGTACCGCCGGGCAATGCCACCTCTTGCCGTTGCTCCTGCTGCATCTCGTTCCCGCCATTTTCCTCCTTCTGCTGCTCTCACGCTCGGCGTCGGCATCGACGGTGGTCACACACCTGCCAGGATTCGAGGGCCCTCTGCCATTCTACCTCGAGACCGGGTAAGTATTTTTGCACCAGCCTGTAGGATCTTGAAATGAGACTGATGGGCGGCTGGAGTGGCCGTGCTATGAAGGTACGTGGGTGTGGAGGAGGAGACCGGGACGGAGCTCTTCTACTACTTTGTCGAGTCGGAGCGGAGCCCCAGCACGGACCCTGTGCTCCTGTGGCTCACTGGGGGACCCCGCTGCTCGGGCTTCAGTGGGTTCGGCTTTGAAGTTGGTTAGTCCACCGAAATAATCGCTCCCGGATGGCTTTCTACCGAAAATTTTCTGAGCTGACATCCATCCATCGTCGTCCTGTACTGCAGGTCCCATAAAGTTCGTGTTGGCGCCTTACAGTGGTGGTTTGCCGCAGATAGAATATAAACCGTTGTCATGGACGAAGGTAAGAAGGTCATCACCCACGATGCTTAAAATGATGTTCCTCTTCCCCCTTTTCTTCTCTGTTTTGTGGTTTACTGACGGTGATTATCAGATGGCAAGCATCATCTTCTTGGATTCCCCAGTCGGCTCGGGTTTCTCTTATGCGCGTGATCCCAAAGGTAATGACGTCGGCGACTACTCATCCTCTCTGCAAGTCCAAACATTTCTGAACAAGGTGATTGACACTTACCATTGTTGTTGATGTCCCATGCCTTGTGCTGTTTGGCTGGAGAATTTTGTCCGTTGATTTACTTACTTACCGCTCTATGCATTCATGGTTATGTAGTGGTTCACTGATCACCCGCAGTACCTGTCGAATCCGTTCTACGTTGGAGGAGAATCATATGCTGGGATGGTGATCCCACTTATTGCACAATACATATCAGAAGGTGATCATCTCTTTAGAATATACTACACATATCCTAATAGCACTGTTAATATATTCTAGGACAATTACAATTTCGTACGGAAAAATAGAGAAACCGAGTCACGAGCTCACTTCTAAATTTAATTGTACTCTGCTCCAGGAATTGAGAAAATGCAGCAGCCTCTCATTAATCTCAAGGCAAGTTATTCTCTAGGCTTCAAACAATTATTATTTGGAATCATAACACAAATGCAAAGAGTGTGCAACATATTTTAACTTGTTCTTTTATCGTGTTATAACACAACTATTTTCAGGGCTATCTAGTTGGCAACCCTGAAACAGAACAAAAGTACGATATAAATTTCAGAATTTCAAGTGCTCATGGCTTTGGAATAATATCTGATCAAATATATGAGGTAATTCCTCATTCATTCGCTTTGACAAGTCTGTAAAATGTGCAGTATGCATCTATCGATCTAAATAACTTGTAGCATGTTTTCTTTTCTTTTTTCACAAAGGCTGCAATGAAGAGCTGTAACGGAGATTTTGTGAACCCCGTGAATCAATTGTGTGCTGGGCTGCTGCGTAAAATCGAAAATGTGATCATAATATACTTACCTATTGTTCTTCTCTGAACTTCTTGTATTGCCGCCAACATCAGCTAATGCACTGCCTTGTATCACAGCTCATTGCTGAAATTCCAGATGGACACATTTTGTACAAAAAATGTGTTCTCGCTGCGCCAAAACCGTCTGGTGATGCTTCACCAAGAAAGTTTCTGCTGGAAGAATCTACCCATATAAATGCACCACCTAGTCGACCTGATTTGGATTGTTTTGTCAGTGTTTCTTCTTCACTTGACTGTCAATTCCAATAATGAAGAATTTTGCTAAACGTGTTCGTGTCTCATTTCTAAACTGCAGACATACGGTTACTACCTTTCATACTTTTGGATGAACAACAACTCGACTAGAAATGCTCTTGGGATCAAGGAGGTAAATTTGCATTATGTTTTGCAAGGTTTTTTTCAGAAAGTACTCAACTAGTATTTTTATACCTTTTTATGCTCTGTGTTCTTGCAAGTTTTCATGCAAAAAACAATATTTTTATTTCCCCACTAAAAAGGATGAAATCCAGCGCTCTAAACAAGCCAAAAAATTGGCACTCAACATGTTTTTTAACACATCAGGTCGCAATATTTGTGTTTTCTCCGCACAAATTTTTGTACACAACCAAGGAATACATAATACATATATGCCTAATTTTGTCGTATTGTTTGACATTCATAATTATCTTTGGCTTGCAGGAGCATATGCTCCTGAGCCAAGTTGTATTTCCGCAAAATAACACACTTTTGAAGTTTTTGGTAACTTCAATATTTTTTCCCCACTGATGTGACATCCTCATGAGACATGTTTTGGTTGTCGTATGAATATGGTGTGCAAAAATAGTTTCTCTAACACTGCAATGCCAGGGGTGATTATAAGTAGTACAAAACCACTATATACTGTATACAACATGATGCACAAGGTATACCCTGTAGATGTGCGAGGCTCTTTTTATCCGTGTAAAGGACCCATAGAGATACGTAGGTTGCTCATGGGGAAACATTGAGTCCAGTCCACCAAGAAAACCACCCGTACGTTGGTGGAAGAAGTGGAGTTAGCGGCGGAGGCAGAAAATAAATTTGAGGGGGCCCAATCAAAGATTTTGCCTCTTGCAAATTGATGGGAGGTCCGAAATACAAAGTTCTAGGAAATTTAGGCTGTTTTAGGTAAGAAAACAGGGGCTATACTAACAAAATTCTGCATGTTAGGGGGGCAGACGGCTAGGTAAGGAGGGACAGGCCTCTTGGGAGAGAATATGCCTTTATAAAATGAGCAAGTATCTATCCAGATAATGATACACAATATAGATATCGCTGAGACTATATTTGAGCTACTAAGTGAGATTACCCTCTTTGTAATCGTGCCATATTAATAGAAAGCCACTATAAGAGTCGTCTTGTTACCCACGAGGAGACATGCCCGTGTATAAATTTTCGTCTCATTTTCTTTTGGTGTCTACTAGATGAGTTCATTAGCACATCCTCGACTACTCCCTCTAGAGCCCCCACGCCCTTTCTTTTACTATGTGTAACCCTATGTTTGGAACAAATCGTAACAAAGCGGCAAACTGTGTGCGAGAGAGAGGGAAAGATACAGAGAGAGCGCTTTAACTTCAAGCCGCTTTGAATTATATTTAGTTTCCTAGATTTGGATATGACTTATATTGACTTTTTTGACCCCATTGAAGAGAAACCATATCATAAACGCTGAATGTTGTCGAATCTCCTTAAGTGCACATTGATTCATTATTTACGGTTTTGAAGTTTTCGGACATATGTAAAGCTGATGCAAATATGAGGGTCAAATACTTGACATTGTTCTAATATGAAATTTGGAATAACATTGACTATAAATAATTTCGACAACAGGGAACAATTGGTGAGTGGATAAGGTGTGTCAAAGGGCTCCCCTACGCATTTGACATGCCAAGCAGCATATCGTACCATCTCAACCTTACCACGAGAGGTTACCGTGCACTCGTGTACAGGTGATGACAAATCATCAATGCAAGTTCTCCTAATCATTTTAACTCAAATATGCTTACACATCTTCTAACTAGAACCATGTGTGAGCGCAGCGGAGACCATGATCTCATAGTGCCATTGCTCGGCACACAAGCGTGGATCAGATCTTTGAACTTTTCCATTGTTGATGACTGGAGAGCATGGCATCTAGATGGCCAAGCTGCAGGGTTAAGACACCTAAGCCATTTTTCGGACACTTGTGAATATGAAAAACAATTATGCCACATTGATTTTGTATGTGTTTTTCTATGTTTATTTCTTATGAATGCATTCTTTATTTTTGCGCAGATTTACGATAGCATACACGAACAACTTGACATTTGCGACAATAAAGGTGGTCACATTTTCCTTTTCGGATTATGTTTCCTATCCAGGGATTGGAGAACCATATGAGCTTGCCCTCATAGCTTCTGATGGTTTGTTTGTTTGTGTAGGGTGGTGGTCATACTGCTCCAGAGTACCAGCCCGAAGAATGCTTTGCTATGGCCCGACGATGGTTGGACAATGAGCCTCTTTGAGGCATATACTTTCATTGCATAAAGGTTCAGATATCACAACAACTTTCGAAGCACGTCGAATAGTTAACAGGTTGTTGATCCAATCAAGCATAAGCCATATCCTGTTATAATTGTAAGAAAATGGGATATATACAGTAAATAGAACTGCATAATCATTTGTATCTAAAATTATGGAAAGTTCACTGGTGCAAATTATTCCACAATACAAATGCTTTGTAAATAGCTGCACAAAAATGTAACGCTTGTGTGTTGTAGAAAGAACAAGATGTGATTGAACGGACGATGCATACCACTTCAGAGATTTTCTTAACAGTGTATACTTGGATTGTAAGATCTGAGTAAATGGTGTCCACTTTTACTTTGATTCTACTTTTGTGCACCTAACATCCTCTGGCACTCTCGCTTGATGTATTTGTTTGTACCGCACCTTTGACATTGGGTACATTGCATCATCCGGGCCATCTCTTTTGAATTGCAACTTTTATACCACGTTTTTTCTACATCTTTATGTTGTACTTTCTTGTACCAGATCTTGAAACTACTCTCTCCGTGCGGAAATAAGTGACTTAAATTTATGTAGTTTTGCATGTATCTGCACTAAAATGCATCTAGATATATGTGGATCTAGATAAATTCAAGTCACTTATTTCTGAACAAGAGTAGTTTTTGTTGTGTTATTCTACTACATCTTTCAACTACTGGTATAAAAAAGAAACTAGTAGTAACGTGCGACCGGCACCACCCCTCGCAATCTATTCCGTGCTCGTGCTCATACAAGAGATGAGTGGATATAAAGTTGTGAAATGTTAAAGTATCTATGAATTCCTTTGGACATAGCCATCAAGGCTCCTCTTAACCTTTGGTTCTTTGATAATCAAATAGTAGACAAGCAGGAGTAGGGTTTTTCTTTCGGGGGATGAATCTGGGTAAACCTCGTGTCCCTGTGTTGCTTGCCTATTAGCCGGACGAGATCTCTAGTACACCCCTCTTCTTCAAACCCAAGTCCATTAACAATGAACATTGACGTGTTAATCCCACGTGAGTGATCAATTCTAGTTGTTTTACATTCAAAATTTTAAAAGCCAACTTACCACTTCAAGTTTGAGAATTGGTGGCTGCTGGAAGAGGATTTCCAGGAAACGGCCATGAATGCCTGGAGGAACTCTCAGAGTCAACATTTTCCCTCATGAACTAGGCATTTGGATAGCTCGCTTAAGACTTGGTGCAAAAGAAGAAGCCTCTTCAGCAACAACTTAATGCTCTTGAGGACCAGACCAAATCAATTCAAGAACAACCAATCTAGTTGGAGGACAACAGTAAGGAGGATGAACTTGTCACTTCCTATGAAAACACAATGACCAAGCTTACTCAGTACTACAAGCAAAGTGATGAAACATTGGGTGGAATAAGGTGATAGAAACACTAGATTTTCCATATTTCTGCTATTAAAAGAAGGAGAAGAAATATAATAGTGACCATAAATAATTCTCAAGGGAAAACCGTCCTAGATCCTAAGAAAATAGCAGCATGCTTTGTTAAGTATTTCAAATATATTTTCACTTCGACTAATCCGACCAATTTTTAGAATGTACAAGAGATCTATGCAGGTGATATCCAAGACGACTTCAGTAACTCTGTCACACAAAAGGAAGAGATCTCGGAGATTCTCAAAAACATGAAAACTGATGCTTCTCCTTGTTCGGATGGACTCAATTTCACCTTTTTATAAAGCTACGTGGCAATGGATTGGAGATGAAAATACAAGACTAATTCAAAATTTCTACTACCACGGAATGTTACGTCCTCAACTCATTGATACTAGCATTGCTTTAAAACCTAAAAAGAGCTTGTCTATTCAACCTCGGGATTTTAAACCTATCGGTCTTTGTATTGTTGTATATAAAATTACTGCTAAATCCTTGGCTAATTGCATCAAACCACATCTTCCCGATAGAATTTTGGATACTCAACAAACTTTCGTTGAGGGAAGAAGAATATATAATAATGTGATTATTTCCCAAGAGATCACTCACTCTTTCTCTCTATCAAGTTGGAAAGATCAAGCTTTTATGCTCAAGATTGATCTTGCTAAAGCCTTAGATAGACTTGAATGGAATTTTCTATTTCATGCTCTCAAAAAACAAGGATTTACTGATCATTTTATCAATTTTATTTCAGCTTTTAAATTTTCTATCAATGTAAATGGTAACCCTCATGGTGGCTTTGGGAGTTTTAGAGGCATAAGGCAAGGGTGCTCTTTGTCCCCTCCTTTGTTTGTAATTGCCATAAATGGGCTGGCTGCAGGGTCACATGAGGAACTCCAAAGAAGAAACCTTCAAGGAATAGTTTTGAGCCCAAACTCCCCTCCCATTTACTTCTTAATGTTTGCAGATGACTTGTTAATCTGTGGCCAAGCTACTCAAGAGGAAGCTACTCCCAACTGGGAAAATTTCTGTTTTATTCAGTGAGAATGTTACTAATTCCCTGTTCACAAAAAAAAGAATGTTACTAATTCCTGAAGAGATATTATTAAAAGCATTTTCAGAGTGATGGACATGAATACTAATTGTACTCATCTTGGTCACCCCCTCATTATGCCGGCTAGAAATAGGGAGAGTGCCTATGCTTTTGTCCTTGATAAATTCAAGAGTAAGATTATAATTGTTGTAAAGTGAACAATCAATAAAGCAATGTTGGTTAATGCATCCTAGAGAATAGTTACTAATCCATACAATACTACCTCAAAAAAAATTAAATCAAAATATTTCCCTACACTTCTTTCTGAAGGGTCCGATGTTATGTTCCTAAATCTGTCTTTTGGTCTTCAATTCTGAAGGTAAGAGATCCACTTATCAATGCTGTCTACTTCAAATCTCAAAAGGTAATTCTTGCATTTGGCCTACTCCCTGGTGCCCCTTTGTGGGAAAACATACATTTTTTTTTGGAAATGGGGGAAAACATACATGATGCTCTTAACATTCAAGATTCTAGTTTTAGTTATCCCTCAACAGTTTTGGATCTTTGGCTCCCTAATACTAAATCTTGGAATGCTCGGTTACTTAATAATCTGTTTGGTGCAACGAAAGCTAAGATCATTCCCAAAATTCCGGCTGGTTTTGACACAAATGAATATATGTTAATATGAAATTTACTCCTAACTGGTATATGTACTTCCAAAAGTGCTTATCAATTTTTTATTCCTTCGTTCCATGGTCTTAATGCATGTCATAATGTTCCCCCTCCTTATAGCTTCATGGATTAGACAAGGAATATCATTTGTACCATATGTCTAAATAAACAAATGCCCCCCAGGGTAGTACAGGTCTTCAGATGGAGGCTCTTAAGAAAAGCAATACCAACGGGATGCAGGGAAGCCGAGCGATGTTGCAGATGTGGGATGAATGAGACTGACTTTCATTTACTTTTTCCTGTCAATTTGTGCATGCAGTGTGGTTTTCATCTCCTGTAAGTTTGCGGGTTGATGGCCTTATCCAACAAGGTATCCATGAAGTGGAAGATGTAGTCAACCATATGAAGACCACTTACAAAACTGACCACTCTGTGGCCATAATCTTCAATATGGAAGGGAAGAAATGACAATCTTTTCAATAGGAAACATTGTACTCCTTTGTAGGTCCTCTACGGTGCAAATGCTCTTCTTAATGTAGTGGAGACGTCTCAAAGACGAAAACAAGACCGACGCGGAGATCCAGTACAAGCCAATGAAGTTCCAAAATATCGCAATAACCATCTCCACTTCTTTTGACAACTGCAGAATTGCAAAAGGCCCTAATAGTTTTACAGATGCTGCTTGGAAAGATAAGTCTGGCTTGGCCAAATCTTTTTCAGGTACAAGGAGTAAAGCTTTACTTGGAGTTTTCATGCAGTGGTGCAACGACAATGACGACAACAATCGAGGAATCTTTATTGAAGCAACTTCCATGGCGGAATCTCCCTTGCAGGCGGAGGTTCAGGCATTGGAACTAGCAGCACAGGACCTTGCGGAAGTGGCTTCAGAAAGGAACCAATAAAATTCCGAGGCCATTGGACGATACGGCCTCAACTTCATCAGTATATTCAACTCACTGAAGGTGCTGATGCAAGGATCTTCAAGATAACAAGAGAGAGAGAGAGAGAGAGAGAGAGAGAGAGAGAGAGAGAGAGCAATAGAATTGCTCACAAGAAAGCCCTGGATACTTATAATGGGCCTAGTCTAGGCTTTTGCTTATTCATTTTTTTTTGCAAAATTCCACCAATCTATTAATATTCATTAATAGCAGTACAAAGAGGATCAAAAGTAATAAAAATTACAAATAGATCATTGAACCACCTAGCGACGACTACAAACACTAACGCAAGCCAAAGGCGCGCCATCGTTCTCGCCCCTCCATCATCGGAGCCAGACAAAGCTTGTCATAATAGAGCTTGCTGTAAGACAGACGGGAAGTCGTCGTGCTAAGGTCACAAAGGACCAACGCGCTAGAGCAACAACCATCGCCAATGATGATGACCGTAGATCGAAAAAGACTAACATAAAAACAAACCAACAAACATAAAAACGAAAGAATCCCAAGAGATCCGTCGGACAAACGACTTCACGCGTGCTCCGTCAACGCTAAATGCACCAACAGAGTGAAGATAGCGCGGGGAGGCTCTTGCTTATTCAGCTGCCTAAATGTTTCGTATGATAGATCATTCTGCTATGTCTGAGCTGTTATTAGCTCCCATAATGTGCAGTCATGCACATTCCTGTTAGTGACATGTCTTTAAACCTTAATAAAGTTTACTTTAGTTTCTCAAAAAAAAAAAAAATTACAAGAGCAGAGCACGTTGGCTGTAGTGGAGGCAGATGGAGCATACTACCCGTGGGTACCAAGAGGTAAGAATATATATATATAAGTGATCCTGATAGAAAAAGTTATGATGGCGAGTGGCAGGGTCGATGTGCGGTCATTTTTTTTGCTGCCAAGTGCACAGGGTCTTCATCAGAACCACAGCTACAGGCCTGGCTCTGTCTTTCGTACCATCTATATAGCAGCGGTTTTTGGCTATATATATCTGTTAAACGTTTCTGCATTATCTTGCAGAAAACGTGCGACACGGATGAGTAACAATTAGCAGTGTTAGGTGCATGCAATCTCTTCAGTCGATCGCGTGGATAATTTACTATTAGAGTTTTGGTACTGCATGATTGTGACGTGCATAGAATCATAGATGTTTCCAACTTAGCTAATGTGATTATTTGACCAACGGGAGTTGACAATGAAGGCAAATTTGGATTATGTTGAGCACGCGGGGCACGGATGAATAAGAATTAGCAGAATTAGCTGCTTGCACGTTATCTGTCAACCGAATCCCCAACCATTTGTATTAGTCTGTTTCGAGGTACATGTAATTTCTCTGAAAATCTTTGTGTATTTTGTTAAAATTTAAACAAGATGTCAAAGCTCATGAACTACACCTGATCTTAGCAACGTGGTCTCTTAGTAAGTTGGGTTAACTCGATGATCCGTAAATAAAACTCTACATTTTATCTTTCTCTTCTCGAAACAACAATGCTAGATGACTGTCAATTGTTTCTTGTGATCAATAAAGTGAGTAGGCGATCTGTCATCTGTCAATCAATATTCTCCGTATGAAAATCTCTCAATCACTTGCAAGCGACTATATATGGTTTTCTCTCAGATCACACAGGTCAAATCTTGTGAGTTACTCCGTATCTAACTCTATTTATATTCAAGACGGGACGTCCAAATCTGTGCGAATCATTAGTACTAGTACACTAAGGCGCGCCTAGAGGTAGAGGCAGACGAGAAAAAGAAGGAAAGAAGGAAGAATGGCCTTCAAGCTTGTCCAGGCGCGTACCGCCGGCGGGCAATGCCACCTCTTGCCGTTGCTCCTCCTGCATCTCGTTCCCGCCATCCTCCTCCTTCTGCTGCTCTCACGCTCGGCGTCGGCATCGACATCGGCATCGACGTCGACATCGACGGTGGTCACCCACCTGCCAGGATTCAACGGTCCTCTGACGTTCTACCTCGAGACCGGGTAAGCATTCATGCCAGGATTCGACGGTGATCTTGACATGAGACTGATGGGCTGCTGGAGTGGCCGTGCGGTGCAGGTACGTGGGCGTGGAGGAGGAGACCGGGACGGAGCTCTTCTACTACTTCGTCGAGTCGGAGCGGAGCCCCGGCACGGACCCCGTGCTCCTGTGGCTCACCGGCGGACCCCGCTGCTCGGGCTTCACCGGCCTCGCCTTTGAAGTTGGTTAGTCCACCACCGAAATAATCGCTTCACCGGCATGCTTTCTACCTCAAAATTTATGATCTACTTCCTCTGTTTCAAAACATATGTTTTAGGTTTGTAAAAAAATGTATCGACGACTTGTTTTAGTGTGTAGGTTTATTCCAAACATGAGTGAACCTACACATTAAAACTAGTTTAGATATTTTTTTTTCACAAACCTAAAACATCTTATATTTTGAAACAGAGAGAGGAACATACATCCATCAACCATTGTCCTGCACTGCAGGTCCCATAAAGTATGTGTTGGCGCCTTACAGTGGTGGCTTGCCGTTGCCGCAGATAGAATATAACCCGTTGTCATGGACGAAAGTAAGAATATAACCATCCACAATTAGATGATGTTCCTCTCCCCTGTTCTCTTCTCTGTTTTGTGAGTTTACTGAGGATGTCATCAGATGGCAAGCATCATCTTCTTGGATTCCCCGGTCGGCTCGGGTTTCTCGTATGCGCATGATCCCAAAGGTAACGACGTCGGCGACTACTCGTCCTCTCTGCAAGTCCAAACATTTCTGAAGAAGGTGAGATTGACAGTTACCATTGCTGATGTCTTCATGTCTTGTGCTATTTGTCTGGAGAATTTTGTGCGTTGATTACATACTTACTTACCGCTCTATGGATGCAGTGGTTCACTAATCACCCGCAGTACCTGTCGAATCCGTTCTACCTCGGAGGAGATTCATATGCTGGGATGGTGATCCCACTTATTGCAACATACATTTCAGAAGGTGGTAATCTCTTTAGAATACTACACTTATCCTAATAGCAGCGCAAACTCACTTCTGAATTTAATTGTACTGTGCTCCAGGAAATGAGAAAATGCAGCAGCCTCTCATTAATCTCAAGGCAAGTTATTCTCTAGCCTTCAAACAATTATTATTTGGAATGATGATTGATGACACAAGTGCTAAGAGTGTGCAAGACATTTTAACTTGTTCTTTTATCGTGTTAACACAAGTATTTTCAGGGCTATCTAGTTGGCAACCCTAAAACAGAGCCAAAGTACGATATAAATTTCAGAATTCCAAGTGCTCATGGCTTTGGAATAATATCTGATCAGATATATGAGGTAATTCCGCATTCATTCGCTTTGGCAAGTCTGTAAAATGTGTTAACACAAGTATTTTCAGGGTTATCTAAACAGTTTGTACCATGTTTTCTTTTCTTTTTCCCAAAGGCTGCAATGAAGAGCTGTAAAGGAGATTTTGTAAACCCGGCCAATCAACTGTGTGCTGGGATGCTGCGTAAAATCGAAAATGTAAACATAATATACTCACCTATTGCTCTTCTCTGAAATTCTTGTATTGCCGCCAACATCAGCTAATATACTGCCTTGTATCACAGCTCATTTCTGAAATTCCAGATGCACACGTTTTGTACAAAAAATGTGTTGTTGCTGTGCCAAAACAGTTTGATGACGCTTCACGAAGGAAGTCTCTGCTAGAAGAATCTACCCAAATAAATGCACCACCTGGTCGACCTGATTTGGATTGTTTTGTCAGTGTTTCTTCTTCACTTGAGTGTCAATTCCAATACGGAAGAATTTTGCTGAACGTGACAATGTCACAGGGCACTCATTATCCCTCAAAAAAAAAAACAGGGCACTCATTATCATATCATGAATTTGTTGTCTCATTTCTAAACTGCAGACATATGGTTACTACCTTTCATACTTTTGGATGAACAACAACTTGACTAGAAATGCTCTTGGGATCAAGGAGGTAAACTTGCATTATGTTTTCAAAGTTTTTTTTTCAGAAAGTACTCAACTAGTATTCTAGTATCATGAAGGTAGCAGTAGCTTCTTTGTCTCTATAATTAGACCTAGTGGGTAAAAAATTGTGGTCGGAAAGTAGAAGTATATTAGTATGAACAAAACAACCCAAGCGTGGAGTTTTGTCTCCCAGGAGGGTATGCTCCAGGGACAGTAAAATAAAAATTGAAGAAAATAAATTTGAAAAATCTGTTTTTTTAATACTTATTTATGCTCTGTGTTCTTACAAGTTTTCATGCCAAAAACAATATTTGTGTTTCCCACTAAAAAGGACAAAGTCCAACGCTCTAAACAAGCAAGAAAATCAGGCACTCAACTTTCTTTTTAACACAGATTGCAATATGTTTTCTCCGTACAAATTTTTAGACAACCAAGGAATACAGAATAAATATATGCCTAGTTTTCTCGTATTGTTTGACATTCATAATTTATCTTTCGCTTGCAGGAGCATATGCTCCTGAGATCCAATTTGTATTCCGCAAAACAACACAGTTTTGAAGCTTTCTGTAACTTCAATTTTTTTTTGCACCGATGCGACATCCAGTGAGGCCCGTTTCACTGACATGGTTATTGAGCAGAAGCAGTTTTTTTTCTTATTTGGGTAAACCGGCTCTAGGTGCCATCGACAATCCTCAAGTTTATAGTAGTGGCCGTTGTATGAATATGGTGTGGAAAAATAATTTCTCTGACACTACGATGCCAAGGGTGACTATAAATAGTACAAAACCACTATATAACGCAACATGATGCACAAAGTATACATCTAGATGTGAGCCTCATAGAGATACATATGTTACTCATGGGGACATTGTGTCTAGTCTAGCAAGAAAATCACTCGTACATTGGTGGAAGAATTGGATTCTACCTACATGTGGCTAGGAACCGATCCCTAGATGCCTCCCCTCCACTAGATAAGGAGGGAGAGGCCTCTTGTGAGAGAATATGCCATCATGAAACGACCAAGTGTCTACCCAAGATAAAGATACACAATATAGATCTTGCCAAGTCTAGATTTGAGATACTAAGTGAGATTACCCTCTTTGTAATCATGTCATATTAATAGAAAGCCACTATAGTAAGTCTTATTACCCACGAGGCGGCATGACCATGTATAAATTTTCATCTCATTTGCTTTTGTCTACTAGACGAGTACATTAGAACATCCTCGACTACTCCCACTAGCGCCCCTACCCACCTTCTTTTATTATGTGTAAACCTATGTTCGGAAGAAATCGTAACATAATGGAAAACTATGTGCGAGAGAGAGGGAGAGAGACACACAGAGAGAGATCTAGTTTAACACACAGGTGCAAGCTTATTTAAATTTTGTTCAGTTGCCTAGACTTAGATATGGCATATATTGACTTGTTGGACCCCATGCAAGAGAAACCACATCATAGGCAAAAAACACTGAATACTGTTGACACTCCATAAGTGCACAATGGTTTATTATTTACGGTTTTGAAGTTTCTGGACATATGTGAAGCTGATGGAAATATGAGGATCAAATACTTGACATTATTCTAATCTGAAATTTGGAATATCATTGACTATAAATAATTTTGACAACAGGGAACAATTGGTGAGTGGGTGAGATGCATCAAAGGGCTTCCCTACGCTTTTGAGATGCCAAGCAGCATACCATACCATCTCAACCTTACCACGAGAGGTTACCGTGCACTCGTGTATAGGTGATTTCAAGTCATCAATGCAAGTTCTCATAATCATTTTAACTCAAATCGTACACATCTTCTAACTAGAACCATGTGTGAGCGCAGTGGAGACCATGATCTCGAGGTGCCATTGCTTGGCACACAGGCCTGGATCAGATCTTTGAACTTCTCCATTGTTGATGACTGGAGAGCATGGCATCTGGATGGCCAAGCTGCAGGGTTACGTCACCTAACCCATTTTTCAAACACTTCTGAATATGAAAAAAATTATGCCACATTGATTGTTTGTGTTTTTCTATGTTTATTTCTTCTGAATGCATCCTTTATTTTGTGCAGATTTACGATAGCATACACGAACAACTTGACATTTGCGACAATAAAGGTAGCCATATTTTCCTTTTTGGATGGAAGATCCACATGATCTAACCCTGATAGAGCTTCTGATGGTTTATTTGTTTGTGTAGGGTGGTGGTCATACTGCCCCAGAGTACCAGCCTGAAGAATGCTTTGCGATGGCCAGACGATGGTTGGACAATGAGCCTCTTTGACACATCTACTTGATCGCATCAAGGTTCAGATATCACAGCAAATTTTCAAGAACATCGAATAGGTAACAAGTTGATGATCCGATCAAGCATAAGCCATATCTTGTATTATATGGTACATAGTACTGTAAAATCATTTGTGTCTAAAATTCTGGAAAATTCATTGGTGCAAATTATTCCACAATACACACGCTTGTAAATAGTTGCGCAAAAATGTAACATGTGTGTTGTGAAAAAAAAAATGTGATTAGACGGGCGACTTGAACAAGAATGCATACTGTTTTAGTGATTTGCTTAACGGTGCACACTTGCTTTGTAATATCTGAGTAAATGGTGTCTACTTTTACTTTGATTCTAGTTTTGTGCACCCTAACATCCTCTCGCACTATCTTGTAATGTATTTTTTGTACCGCACTTTTGGCACTGCATACATAAATACCACAACTTCATACAACATCACTCGAGTCACCTCTTTTGTACTGTGCCTTTTTGTACATCTTTATATTGTACTTTTCTGTACCAGATCTTCAAACTAGTTTTTATTGTGTTCTTCTACTACATGTTTTAACTACTAGTATAAGACATGTAGAAAGAAACTATTAGTAACTTGCGACCGGCGCCACCCCCCATAATCTATTCTGTGCTTGTGCTCACACAAGAGATGAGTGGATATAAATCTGTGACATGTTAAAGTATCTATCTATTCCTTTGGAAATTTAACTGCATGTTTTCTTGTTATCGATCAATTTCTATTACTTTTTGGGATAAACCTATAAAAATATCAATTAGATTTTCACCACTATTTAGATCTGGTTTGGTATTTTCGTGAAACATAAAAATAAACCTAAAAGACAACTAAGACTTTTTACGAGAAACATGAAGCCTCGTCGAAGGGCACCCTGGGGGAGGGCCCAGAGGTCGATGCACGTGGGCGAATTGCCTAAGATGTGAGACCCTGACATATGACTTAATAGGATTGATAATATATCCATACCAGCAAGTTGCAACTTCTTTTCGAAAAGTTCATCTGAAAAGAACTTTAAGATTAAGCGTGCTTGGTCTAGAGCAATTTGAGGATGGGTGACCGACCGGAAAGTGGGTACCGGGTGCGCACGAGTGAGGACAAAATGCGCAGAAAAGACTAGTGTTAGTCTGTATGATTAGTATAGAGATCCTATTAAGCTGGCAGGAGTGAAAACCGCTGGTCCGAAGAGGCCGGGGGTGTTACAAGTGGTATCAGAGCCGATCCTCGTGATTACATGGACGTGTGTGGGTCAGTGGCGGGCATGTGAAGCATGACGCATGTGATCCGGAGTGGACACGGCATGTCACATGTTCCAGCACTGAACGCATAGACGTGTGCCAATAGGAGACGTTCCCGGCTTGTGGTTGATCGACGAGGGCATCGATCTTCTAAGAGTGGGTGTATGTGAGACCCTGGCGCATGGCTTAATAGGACTGATAGTATACTTATACCAATAAATTGCAACTATTTTCTGAAAGCTCATCTAAAAAGAACTTTAAGGTTAAGTGTGCTTGGCCTGGAGCAATTTGAGGATGGGTGACCGACCAAGAAGTGGGTACCGGTGCGCACGAGTGGGGACAAAGTACGCAGAAAAGACTAGTGTTGGTCTGTGGGGTTAGTCTAGAGATCCTATTGAGCTGAAAGAAGTGACAGCCGCTAGTTCGAAGAGGCTGGGGTGTTACATAGGCCCACGCACATCACCTACATGTGTGGGACCCTGATATGTCAAGAACTTATCTAGGAACTTTTTAGTTTATTATGTTATATTCTAATATATTGGAATCATATCTATAGTTAATGGATTTGGTCATTTTACACAAAGTCCCTCTTCTTTGGGTTTTAACTATGTATAACAGGAAAGCTTTGTTTTGTGCAATTTTATTTTAAGGACCTTTGCGAACTCAAAAGGATATGAACTTTTTGCATGCAAGTTTTTATCCAGAACGAAAATGAAGAAATTTTGGTTGGGCCAGGGGGCGTCCTAATAAAGGGCCAGATCCACCCCAGTACGTGGCCAGGAAGGCTGGACGCGCCGAGGGGACTTCCCTATTAGCCATTCGATCAACCTCAATCTTTAGGCATGTTACTATTTTTTAATTTTCCATTGTTTACCTCATTAGGGATAATAGAATACATATGCTACATTCATCTAGTGATAGAAAAGTTGATCTTGTTTGCTGAGGTAGCATATTTGTTATTCAACATCATGCAAAGTAACTAAAGCAATAATATGTGTACCCGCATGAGTGCATCCACTAGATTCTTAGTATGCGGAGTTTTCTCTTACTAGGAGAGCATTAGAGGGATGTATTGCATGATCCCTATGTTAGGATGTGATGTTCATACAAACGCGAAACAAACGCTACATAAAAGATGCGTTTATATTGTCTTGTCTAGAATAGCTATATTTATGTCATCATGTTTATTAGAGAGTAGTAAAGTGAACATATGAACTCCGTATGCAATTCTTTATCTAAAAATACAAAAATATTATGTGCACTTGCATTTACAATTATAATTACTTTATTACAATCGTTTTCATCTCGCTTTACGTACATGCCGAGTTGCTTGACAACTACCACGGTGAAGTCGGGAACATAAGACATCTATCGGAACAGAAGACATCTATCTTTATTTGATAGGCTGCTAGAAGAAGATACATGGAGGGTTGTACTCTTTCTTAGAGATTTCAATATTGAACACCGATTCACCATTATAGGGAAAAGTCTGCTTCCTGCAACTCTGTGTTTGGAGCAATGAGTTGGTACATATGGAGTTTGTTTTCATCAATCTCATAGGTGTTGCTTGCACACCACATTTCTCCTTATGCATCCATAAAGAGCAACCATTAATGAAGAGGTGTAGCCAAAACACATATTTGATCTCTAGAGGCACAATTTGCTTTTCACATTGTTGTTGTTGTGGTACTCCTATGATGATAGCGTGTATGTAGAAATCTCTCCCTTTTTATCATATTAATCTTAGAAAAATCATAACTAAATCATTCTAATTCACAAAAATACAAATAATATATCAAAAATTGCAGAAAATAAAATCTACCTATCTACACTCAAAGATTACACATTTGTATAAAAAATTAACTAAAACATAAAAAACATTATATATAGATTGAAACGGACATAAGAAAATAAAAAACGATCCAAGCAATGTAAAACCTTTGCGTGGTGTCATATTATGTGGTATGGTTGCAAGAAAAAATATAAAACTTGGAATATTGTAAATGTCATAAAAAACCTTCTCAAAATAAGCTATCATGTTCGAGGTTTCATGGCTTTCAAGCCAAACGACCAATGTTATGCCTAGAATCGCGGCATAGTTTGTGATGATGTGCCCATATTATGTACACATGTGCATCTTGTGATGACTTATAATCTTGCAGGAGGAACTTTTCGTTTCTGTTGCACCAAAAAAGCTATTTTCCATTTTCCGAGTGCCAAAAATGGGGTGTTTTGTGAAGCAACCACCAAATAAAAGTTTCACATTGGTACTATCCTATTTTTTAAAAATACTAGACCACCTTACATGGACAATTTCCCAACTGGGGTATCTTAAAAATTTTCATCCACCCCTCATGAAAAACAAAAATTCCTGCCAAATTGTAACATCCCACTATTAGAGCCTAGAATAAGTTAAACCCAGATGTGTGCATTGCATTCATGCATAGAAAATCCGAGTAATTTTCGTGCTTTTAAATAAAAATTGACAAAGTGGTTGAAGCTTCTCTTAGCTTGATGGAATTGAAGTAGATCATCAAGTTGACTGCGATAATTTTCAATAAGACCTTTGTTAGAAAATCCCATTTTTGGTAAGAGAGATTTGATCTAAGGGTATATCAAAAGGTACCATAAGTTAAACCTTAATATAATGTGAAATAAATTTGATCATTAGGTGATCATATCATAGTATTCATTATAATCATTCATAAGTATCAAGTTAAGGATATAAAACCAGAAATAAGAATATAACCACTATATCTTAAATCCCATCTGCATACATTCTGAGAATCATAGTAACACCTAATCTAAAAAACTCTTTTGATGAGTTGGAGTTGGAAAGAGATTAAGTCAAGATCATCCACTATATATACATATTTCTTTCTATACAATATTTAGGGAACTTATCTCCATATCCGTTGTTCATCAATGTTGGATAATTTCCCATTCATTCACAACTTCTTTAACTATTAGTCCTTGATCTATTAATTGATCCTATCAGAACATTTACTCAAATCTTCTAAGAAAGGCATGGTCCATTAATAACCTTAATCCAATATAAGATATTAAGAATATAATTTTCAGACAATAAAAGGTAGGATTGATGAAGCCCTGCTTAACCAACTAAGAACTTCAGTAATAAATGATTAAAGTATTATAATGGTAATGTTTTGGCCCCTAACATGGAATGTTTATATTTAGTATAGATAATATTGTTAGGTAGAACATGATTGGAACCTTAGTAAAGATAAGTGATCCTAGAGAAGTATTTGCAAACCACAAAAATATAATTCAGGGATTGAAGTGTAAGTCATGAGGGTTAAGTAATTATAAGAGGGTGTTATTCATCTTTAAAGATAGTTTACTTTAGAGAAAGATTAGTGATAGAGGATTAAGGAAGATTGGGAGTAGAGTTTGAAGGAACTACTGGTTGGATGGAAGGTTGTCAACAGTAAAATAATAGATACAACCAAACAAGGATAGGAGGAAGCTATGAAGTGCCTTTGTATCAAGCTCATTGGATTCATCCATGAGTTTTGAAGAATGATATATTGAATAAGAAGATTTTTATAAGTAAACTCATCAAACTAACCATGTTGATTAATAGAAAGAGGTATTATATCTAGGAAATGAATTCCTTAATTAGAGATTCCAGATTGTGAAATATAATTATATGTTAAAAATCATTTTCCTATTTAATCTTGATAAGCAATCAACTCTAAATCTCAAATCAAACATAATATCCATCTCATACTGTTGATCGATCATCTGATGCTTATAACACTTTATAGAAATATTTCCATATAACAAATTACATAAGCATATCTTTATTAATTCCAACCATAATCACTATATGTGCCTAAGTATATTTTTATAAGTTCACTTCTATAAAACACTCTAAATATAACTTCTATTAAAAAGGGAGATTTCATCCAATAATATATACATATGGCAATATGCTTAGTTATTAAATCTTAACTCTTAAAAAGAATCTAAGCTTATACAAAACCCTAAAGCCAAGGGTAGTACTCATAATTTAAAACCCTAAACTCCTTTGTTTATCACATATATTGCTATTTTCCAACTTAATGGGAGTAATGATCATCATATTAATGTATTTATATTCCATGCATCAAATAATGGTATAGAAACGTTATACATATATATAAAGTTTCTATTCAAACAATGAGCTCACTAAAAGTTGAGTTATAAACAAATAAGAATATATCACCAAGAAATCCCTAACACAAATAGGGAGAGAAAAATAATAAGCAAAGTTTATATAAAATATTAACAAGGGGGATCACATTAAGTAAATACAAGAAATACAAAAAAGAGGATACAATAAGAAATTACAAAGGAGACTAGGTATATTTTTGTATTGTTGTAAATGTCCAGGAAACAAGTTATACAAAGAAAGATTCAAAATATAAATCAAATTCAAATCTGAATATGAAAACAAAAAATAGAAAAAGAATAAAACAAATAAAAACCAAATCTGGTCGTAGCCCAACACACTTATGCTTACTTGACGCCCTGTGCAGCCCATAACGGCCCAGTAATCATCCCTGTCCTTTTCCATCTGAGACTGACAAGTGGGGCCAGGAGAGGACCGCGGGTTGAGCTAAAGAAGTTGCCAGGGGGTTATCTGCAATACGGTCATCGTCGTCACCGTCACGCACACAGGCAGCTCGCTGGCGGAGCTCGTCGCCGCCCGATGCCGTCATCGCCGTCATTGCGCCAAGATACTCGCCGCCGATGCCAGGAGGGGATAAGAAGGCCACCGCGACGCAGTGCTTCCATCCCTATCCCCAATCCCTCCTTATCCTCTCAGATACGAACGAGACCGAACCCTAGCTCGCCGGAGCCACTCCTCGCCGTCGAACTACGCCACCCCACACCATTCTGAGCCGTCATGGAGAAGCGCCATCCTCCGTAGATCCTCTGAGTAGAAGCGTGCATCAAGGGGAGCAGTGGAGCGGGCGAATTTGGTCGTTTTCCTTCGCGGCAGTTCGTCGGAATCCTTGGCCGGGGAGCTCGATTCCGACCGCGCATGTCTCGTCGACCACTCTATCGTCATCAGGGTAAGCATACGCATATCTGGACCCTAGTTTCGTTTGCTAATTTGCACCGTAGGTCTAGTTTTGTTGAGCACCGCCGCTGGCCTCCGCAGTAGCTCGTCGCCGATGACCCTCCGATGACCATTTCCAAGCGGCGTTGCCACTATTAGGTTCAGTTAGTTGCGCTTGTTCGAACTAGACCTATTTCTCTTGCTGAGGTGCAGTAGATCGTCGTCGGTGACCACTCACCGATGGCGGTGGTGATGCTGACGCCATCATGACATCATGGTTGCACCACGTCGGCCGTTTGACTAGTCTTTGCCTCGCGTGGTGGATGACATGGCCTAGGGCCCACATGTCATCGACTGGGAGTAGAAAAGAAGTCTCTAACTAGTACATTTCTTTCATCCGAGAGCTAAGGTGGACAATGGCCCACAGGTCAGTGACTAGGGCTAGCTCTGGACGTGGTATAAAAAGTATTGTTCTGTTTAGAAATAAATAAAATGTTATGTTCCAATTAATATTTTTCCAGAAATTTAATAAATGATTAAATCTTGTTTAATTAACAACTTTTGATTTATAATTCAGAAAAATATGTATAATATATGGAATTTTTCAAAAAAATAAAAGCTACAACTTATATTTATTATTAAATATTATTGAGACAATTATTTAAATGAATATTATTTAATAAAGGTTCTATAAGTAATAAAACTTTAATAATTCATATTCCTAAAATGATAAATGTTTATAATATAAGAAAAATACCAAAAGTCTTAGAAAAATAAAATTCCAATTTAAAACTATAATCATGTATTATTATTTCCCTTAATTAAATATTTATTATTTATTAAATAATTATAAAGTAATAAGAATTATAAAAATCATATCTTATTGTTTATAAATCACAAAAATAAATATGATATAGCAAAATGATCACAAAAATATTATTTACATGTTAAAATTTTAATAATCTCCTTTTAAGGTAAATAAGAAAATTAAATATCTTAATAACTCAAATTTAAACTTATTTACTCCATTAATAATTCATATAAAGATAAATAAAAATTATTAATATTCTTAAAATAAGTCAAATAAGTCTAATAAATAGTATTAGTCTTAAATATTAATAATCTAATGCCATAAAGGTTTAAAACATTATAAATGTTCTTATTCTAGAAGAATCCACAACCTTAAATAAAGATTATTTCTAAAAAGAATTCCACTAATAGTAAAATCCTTAAAGAACAACTTGTGAACAATCAAATCTTTTCTAAACCACATTAATCACCCAATTACAAAAACTACTACAACATTATATAAATCCATAAGTAGTTAAGTAATATTATGTTAGGTTTATAAATTATACTCACTTATCTATACAAGATAAATGGCATTACTCCATACTCACATCAAGAAACCATTACTCAAGTAATAGAATAAACATTCTTAAGTAACTTAAAGAACACATTTCAGATATACAAAATACCAAAATATAAGTACTATACTTTCAAAACTATCTATACTTTAAAGTTAACTTTAGTCTACAGAATCTTAATATAACACTATAAGCATTATTATATGTTTTATAGTTAACTTTGGTCTGAAGTAGTTAAGCTATAAAGCAACTCCAGCCAAACCATTTAAGCAAACAAATAATATCAACCACCACTAACTAACCACAAAGTTTGTTTAGACCTTAGAAGAGAAACCTTTTCTTCGAAGGTTATCCTTTTTGCCACTTTAAATAAGAAACCTTGTATAAGCAATCTTAACTAGTATGTCATAAGTATGTATACTTTACTTCTCCATATGTGTTGTTTACCACCACTCATAAACTCTAATAAAAGTACAACTACGAAATTCATCCAAAAGGACCACACATTCCAAAGTAACCACTTTCGGGATCTAAACCCTAGGACAACATTATTCCCAAGATTTGCGCTTAGAACGTGCATCACATTACTTATGCATAAAAGCATACTGCTTCTTTAAACATTAGTCCTTATCAGACCAATGATGCTGATTTCAGATTTTGGATCTTATACTGACTCGGAGACCGTGAGTGCATAATCTTGCAATCACAAAAGGCAAGTTCACACTTGCTCATGTCCTTTAATTATTTTTTGTAAAGTATTTTACAAATCCAATGTTGTCTTCACCTGCATTTGAAAAAGGTCAGAAAACACTATTTTCAATAATAATGAAAACTATTGATTACTGATCCAGGGTGATCAGCTAATCTATTAAATCTGACAGTTGGGATACCACTGTTCAGAACTATATCACCTTGGACTTAGCAACCAATGTCGCCAGTGATCCTTGCGCCGTATATTACGCGTTAACCATGAGATTTGGAATGGGACGGAGAAGTCAGTTGTATCTTCTTCCTCTCGCATGAATCCGGATGTGCAGGTCGTGGCTGTTATCCTCGTAGCGTGCATATTAATTGGTAATTCGTAGAGGATATGCAGCATATGGGTGGGAACCCTCATCGTCCCACGATAGTTCTGGCATCTAACGGTTTGTACAAACCATTGCCGTAATTCTTTATGTGGGCATGGTGTACACCAAGGAGGCATGCGAGGTCGCGAAGGGGGCAGTGATTGGCTTGGATCATCTACTGGGCCCCACGTCATGGAATTGTGGACGGGAATAAGCTGCCCTGTTGTGCAACAAAGAGTTGATCTCTCATGGGTAAAGTGATGCACCTCTACAGAGTGTAAGAACTGTAACTTGTTACTCCCTGTTCCGGGAAGGAGCTGCGAACGCGGTGGGAAAGGAACCCCATGAAGGTTCTAGTAAACCCGTGAAGGATGACGGACATAGCTTTTCAAAATAAAAGCAACCTTTGAAGAAATATTTATGAAAACTTTCATTGCCTATGACCTACGGTCTATGGCTGTAGTTATAGTGCATCAAACACTCCTTTTCTAGTTAACTTGTTGAGTACGCTCGTACTCAAAGTATCTTCTTAAACCTTGCTAGATTCTGAAGCCGGAGTAAACATCAACTACATTAAGTTATGCTCTAGGAATCGTCAAGAGCTAAAGCTTTTCAATAAAGACAAGGAAGACAACATACCTCAACTCAAGTGAAGAAGAATTTACTGGTTAGATAGGAATAAAATCTCTAGCCAAAGAACCTATCCCCGTAGAACGTTGCAATAGCAGCAACACCACACCCGTAGTTAAAACACTAGTTCTAGTAATATAATTGTTTTTGCATTGTTTATCTTTGATTCTTCTTCATAAGAAGTTCTTTTTATCTCTTTAACCTAGAGTGTTCTCTGTATCTTATGTAAAGAGTGAGTTGTAACCTTTAGCCATGTATTGGACCCGCTGTGTTTCTGTTGTGCCATTCTGAGGGATGTAATACTAGTGAATGGTGTTTCATTGGTGTTATGTCAACGACTATAGTATACTACATCATGCAGTGGTATGCTAGGTCACCGTAGTTGGTATCACAACATATGCTTTGACCTTAGGTTGGAAACCTAGTAAATGGGTAGAACCTGTAGAACACATCCTAGTAATAATGAAGAGTTCTCTAGTGATATGAGGGATATTCACTTGAGAATAATCTTGTTATGTTACTAGTGCAATAACTCTTTTATATGATTGCAATTCCAATCATTACCCAAGAGTTTTAACTCTATGTGACTGATGATAATTTCTTATCCACAGTTCTACATGGCACCTCGATATCCTCCCCGGAATGTTCAAGTGATAAACAGGACGTTGGATTACTACAGAGGGGATTGGACAAACAATCTCCGACAACTTCTATGGAGTTTGGAATGTGAATCAAGACTTTTGGTCAATATTTACACTTACTATGATGGGCAGGTATTAGCTAAATACCGTGTCATGATTATGTTACCCAAGAAGTTAGGACTTAAGGAAGAAATGCCAGCATGAGAGGCAAGGTCCATGGCATCTGCATATCAGATTGCCGTAGCAGCAGCCATAACCATGATCCGAGAGCATAAATCCCAAGCTTTAGAAGGTAGTACTCACACCATTATACCACATGAAACCTCAAACTCAGAGCATGAGTTAGACCACTCTACCTTAGTCCAAACTGAACCTACTCTAGCTGTAGAGTATATGGATCATTATCGGTCTTTGCTAAACACTTATCATAACACTCACCAAGTTTTAGTTCAGGAGCTGGATACGGTCATTGAGGATTTTACTGATCCTGAAAAAGCAATGGCTCGTAGGAAGAAGTTAGATAAAGAAGCTAGGCATCCCAAATATATACCTTCAGGAGAGGTGTTTGAAGAAACTGAGTTTGATGACCCAAACTCAGAAAATTATGCCTATTACCAGAACGACTTCAAGCCACCTGAAAGACTTATGGACCAAGTACAATGTCGAACAACAAGAATGGAATAAAGTTATTCCAAATAAACCTGAGCCTAACAAATATGGATGGGAAATAGAATCTCAAGGTAAAACCATAGGGAATCCTATACCTTGTGATACAGGTATTGAAGAAGAGACCAACTATAACCATAGAGAGCCTTATGGACCATATGGGGGTGATACTAATCCAATCAACTTAGAAGAGTATCCGAATAGCTACTACACCAATTTGTATGACTGGATCCAAGAACAAGTTAAGGAACCAACTTACTATGAGGAAGCGTTGCCAGAAAACCCGAACTATTCGGTGGAAGATTACGCCAACTCTAGTCATTTTTCAATGACTAATCTCGGTCTTGGTACTTCTAATCAAGATTACGCACCTCCTGGATGCTCCTATGCTCTAGAAGACAGTCGTAGGACTTCACGTCATCATGGACGGAACTCCAGGAAGCACTAGAGGAAGCTGAAAGTGAGAGAGAAACAACATCCCAAGGGATGCGGGCTTGAATAATGTACACGGGTAATGCGTATTGTAGTTTGAAGAGTTTGCTGAAATAAGTGAGGATATATCCACAAGAACAAGAAGTTCTTGTAAGATAGTTGTGTAAATAGGTATGAAGAAAACCGTGGGAACATCCAGTACATTTGTAAATTATCTAAAACCTATGTGTGATACAGGGTATATGTTTTGATGTTCATCGACTTTTGGATCTTATTGGATTTTCTTGATTGACTAGATCTGTACATGAAGTTTAATTAGGTGTGCAAATGCATGATGTAACACCCAGTTATTACTTGATGATATAGACCTAGATAGGAATAGGAATTCGTGTAAGGGAGCGATGATTTCAAAGATAAAAAAGGAAGACCTACTGGAAGGAAGAAGCAAGATATAAGGAGTGTTAACACCACTTGGAGAATAGGTAAAGCATAAATTATTCCTAGCCGACCCAAGAAAGAAGTTGGGTATAGAAGATGTAGGGAGCCACAAGAAATATTGAACTTAAATATCAATCAAAGTGGGTAATATTACTAAGAAGTAATGGAATGATTGTATCAAGTTCATGGAAGTATCATGAATAAGTACAAATAGTTAGCTTTGGAACCAAAATGGTATTCAAACTCTGACAATTCTGAGAAAATGTAAGAGGTATGTAAGAAACCATAGGGTAATACACACACCCTAGGACGGTTCGTAGCTGGTAATAATCCACAACTGGTATGTGATCCATAGCTAGTAACTAATCCACAGTTGGTATTCTGTCCGCAGCTGGTATTTGGTTAAAATAGTTAACCAAATCTTATTAAAAGTTGCATAAAGAGCATTAAATTTGTCCTAAGATAAGTAAGACCTAAGAAAGTTAACAGATTTGAAGACGATCGCTTGGCAAGATGCTTTGCAAAGCCCAGTTTATTCAGCAAGAATGTCCCAATAGTAAGTACGACATTTAGTGCTGAAAGAAATTGCTTCGGAGGTCCACAACTATGTGTATTCACCGTAAAATCTTTCATTGGACCTTGAACCAGTAAAATATAAACTGAACAGGAACCAACATTTTAGTTCCAGAATCAGTGACTTCTATGTATGGAGTTTCAAAACTATTAGTAGAACTTAAGGGGGAGAGTAAACATTAGGAATGAAAGTTGAAGAAAATACTATAGGTAATAAAGAAAAGTCATTTAAAAATCTTAGGAAGGTATAAACTTGAGGGTGATAAAGGATACATTTAACAATCAAATTGAAAGGGAACAAATTTTAAGTAAACCTTAATAAGTAATATAGAACCCTAATTAAACAAGTGTCGAGAATGAAAAATTCCAATGGGTATGGACAAATTAAGTTCAAATCCAATCTTGGAAGGAATACCAATATCAATTATATAATGACAGGAATAGTAAGATAATCTATTGACTATTAAAATGCGTATATGAAAACTTAAAAAACTTATGGTAGTGAGAACCTCCAAAATGTACTTAAAATAGTAATGAAGTTTGATGATTCAAGAAAAAGAATTGAATAAGGATATCTAATCAGGTTATGGAATACTCCAATTAATTCCATTAAAGATCATCATGGAGTGGAGAGTGTAGTAACCACTACAAAACAATTTCTTACTCCGAAACATGAGAGCTTGCGAACTTCGAGGACGAAGTTTATTTTAAGGGGGAAAGTCTATAACATCCCAGCATTAGAGCCTAGAAATAAGTTGAACCCAGATGTGTGCATTGCATTCATGCATAGAAAATCCGAGTATTTTTCGCGCTTTTAAACAAAACTTGACAAAGTGTTGAAGCTTCTCTTAGCTTGATGGAATTGAAGTAGATCATCAAGTTGACTGCGATAAGTTTCAATAAGACCTTTGTTAGAAAATCCCATTTTTGGTAAGAGAGATTTGATCTAAGGGTATATCAAAAGGTACCATAAGTTAAACCTTAATATAATGTGAAATAAATTTGATCATTAGGTGATCATTTCATAGTATTCATTATAATCATTCATAAGTATAAAGTTAAGGATATAAAACCAGAAATAAGAATGTAACCACTATATCTTAAATCCCATCTGCATACATTCTGAGAATCATAGTAACACCTAATCTTAAAAACTCTTTTGATGAGTTGGAGTTGGAAAGAGATTAAGTCAAGATCATCCACTATATATATATATATATCTTTCTTTCTATACAATCTTTAGGGAACTTATCACTGAAGGAAATATGCCCTAGAGGCAATCATAGAGATGATGATATTTCATATGTATCCATGAGTTATTGTAATGTTCCTTGAATATCCATATCAGGCAACTTGTATTGATTGGCAATTATGTGAATTGTTTGTGAAACTCTTTACTTATATGGTTATTTTAGAGTTGTCCCTAGTTGGAGTTCATGTGAGGACACATGTGAATATTAGACTAGCACATCGATTGGTTGATGACTATGTTTCGCAAGTCATAGACATGGAGATGTCAAACCAATGATGTGGACACATGTTATGAACATGGGGTTGGACTGACCCAACCTGAGACTGGCAATTAGTTGCAGCTCTCTCTCTCTACACATCGTGTACGTTTTGTACTTAGACCTGAGATTGACGCATGTACTTGAGATGTGGATCGACCTACTTTGGGGATATCAAACGTTGCACCGTAACAGGGTAGTTATAAAGGTAGTTTTCGGGTTTGTCCTGAAGCATGCTGCAAGGCATGGTCAATCAAGATGGGATTTTCCCCTCTCTACTTGAGAGAGATATCTCTAGGCCCCTCGAGTGGTCGGATCCAGAAATGCATGGCCGTGCTACCTATGGTTAAGAGTTAACCTAGTAAAGGGATTCTGAATCACGGTATCGAGAAAGGGAGGTCAGCTTGGAGCTAGACCAAATATCGTGAGGCAAAGGGAAAGACATGTACTAAACCTTGTGATGGTTCGTCCGATATGATCTTTGTATGCGTTTAGGAGTTGGCACGTCTTGCTAGAGGCCGCTACCAACTATTGACATAATAAGTATATTCGTGTCATGTCTATACGCATATGAACCTATAGGGTCACACACTTAAGGGGCTAGAAGCCTAATGAGGATTGGATCCGAATTAGACCAGGCTTAGGCTACTAATGGGCTGCTAATGTAGAAGCCCACTAGAGACGCCTATATAAGAGAGGGCGGGACCAGGTATACGACCTCGATCATTCCCCTCGCTTACCCTCACGCCAGCTTTTGCACGCCGCGACCTAGCAGTCCCCCGACGCCCCGCTCAACCCCCTACGTGGGATGAGGCCTGAGGCCGCAGACCGTGAAGCCGCTGACGGTCCGCCAAAGGAGCCGCCAGGACGGAGGAGGAGACGGATGGAAACGAAACGCAGCTCGCGCTTCCGCCAATTCATCAATTCTCAAATCCGCCCTAGTGGTAATCCCTGATCTATGACAACAAAGAATCACATATGTAGAAATTTTTGATTTGCGCTAGTGTAGCCTACCCGTATCCCTACAATCTCCATATCTGTTGTTCATCAATGTTGGATAATTCCCCATTGATTCACAACTTCTTTAACTATTAGTCCTTGATCTATTACTTGATCCTATCAGAACATTTACTCAAATCTTCTAAGAAAGGCATAGTCCAATAATAACCGTAATCCAATATAAGATATTAAGAAGATAATTTTCAGACAATAAAAGGTAGGATTGATGAAGCCCTGCTTAACCAACTAAGAACTTCAGTAATAAATGATTAAAGTATTATAATGGTAATGTTTTGGCCACTAACATGGAATGTTTATATTTAGTATAGATAATATTGTTAGGTAGAACATGATTGGAACCTTAGTAAAAATAAGTGATCCTAGAGAAGTATTTGCAAACCACAAAAATATAATTCAGGGATTGAAGTGTAAGTCATGAGGGTTAAGTAATTATAAGAGGGTGTTATTCATATTTAAAGATAGTTTACTTTAGAGAAAGATTAGTGATGGAGGATTAAGGAAGATTGGGAGAAGAGTTTGAAGGAACTACTGGTTGGATGGAAGGTTGTCAACAGTAAAATAATAGATACAACCAAACAAGGATATGAGGAAGCTATGAAGTGCCTTTGTATCAAGCTCATTGGATTCATCCATGAGTTTTGAAGAATGATATATTGAATAAGAATATTTTTATAAGTAAACTCCTCAAAATAGCCATGTTGATAAATAGAAAGAGGTATTATATCTAGGAAAGGAATTCCTTAATTAGAGATTCCAGATTATGAAATATAATTATATGTTAAAAATCATTTTCCTATTTAATCTTGATAAGCAATCAACTCTAAATCTCAAATCAAACATAATATCCATCTCATACCGTTGATCCATCATCTGATGCTTATAACACTTTATAGAAATATTTCCCTATAAAAAAATACATAATCATATCTTTATTAATTCCAACCATCATCACTATATGTGCCTAAGTATATTTTTATAAGTTCACTTCTATAAAACATTCTAAATATAACTTCTATTAAAAAGGGAGATTTCATCCAATAATATATACATATGGCAATATGCTTAGTTATTAAATCTTAACTCTTAAAAAGAATCTAAGCTTATACAAAACCCTAAAGCCAAGGGTAGTACTCATAATTTAAAACCCTAAACTCCTTTGTTTATCACATATATTGCTATTTTCCAACTTAATGGGAGTAATGATCATCATATCAATGTCTTTATATTCCATGCATCAAATAATGGTATAGAATCATTATACATATATATAAAGTTTCTATTCAAACAATGAGCTCACTAAAAGTTGAGTTATAAACAAATAAGAATATATTACCAAGAAATCCCTAACACAAATAGGGAGAGAAAAATAATAAGCAAAGTTTATATAAAATATTAACAAGGGGGATCACATTAAGTAAATACAAGAAATAAAAAAAGAGGATACAATAAGAAATTACAAAGGAGACAAGGTATATTTTTGTATTGTTATAAATGTCCAGGAAACAAGTTATACAAAGAAAGATTCAAAATATAAATCAAATTCAAATCTGAATATGAAAACAGAAAATAGAAAAAGAATAAAACAAATAAAAACCAATTCTGGTTGCAGCCCAATAGACTTATGCTTAACTGACGCCCTGTGCAGCCCATAACGGCCCAGTAATCAGCCCTGTCCTTTTCCATCTGAGACTGACAAGTGGGGTCAGGAGAGGACCGCGGATTGAGCTAAAGAAGTTGCCAGGGGGTTATCTGCAAAACGGTCATCGTCGTCACCGTCACGCACACAGGCAGCTCGCTGGCGGAGCTCGTCGCTGCCTGATGCCGTCATCATCGTCATTGCGCCAAGATACTCACCGCCGATGCCAGGAGGGGATAAGAAGGCCACCGCGACGCAATGCTTCCATCCCTATCCCCAATCCCTCCTTATCCTCTCAGATACGAATGAGACCGAACCCTAGCTCGCCGGAGCCACTCCTCGCCATCGAACTACGCCACCCCACACCATTCTAAGCCGTCATGGAGAAGCGCCATCCTCCGTAGATCCTCTGAGTAGAAGCGTGCATCAAGGGGAGCACTGGAGCGGGCGAATTTGGTCGTTTTCCTTCGCGGCAGTTCGTCGGAATCCTTGGCCGGGAAGCTCGATTCCGACCACGTCTGTCCTCGTCGACCACTCTATCGTCATCAGGGTAAGCATACGCATATCTGGACCCTAGTTTCATTTGCTAATTTGCACCGTAGGTCTAGTTTTGTTGAGCACCGTTGCTGGCCGCTGCAGTAGCTCGTCGCCGATGACCATTTCCAAGCGGCGCTGCCACTATTAGGTTCAGTTGGTTGCGCTTGTTCGAACTAGACCTATTTCGCTTGCTGAGGTGTAGTAGATCGTCGCCGGTGACCACTCAGCGACGTCGGTGGTGATGCTGACGCCATCGTGACTTCATGGTTGCACCACGTCAGCCGTTTGACTAGTCTTTGCCTCGCGTGGTGGATGACATGGCCTAGGACCCACATGTCATCGACTGGGAGTAGAAAAGAAGTCTATAACTAGTACATTTCTTTCATCTAAGAGCTGAGGTGGACAATGGCCCACAGGTCAGTGACTAGGGCTAGATCTGGACGTGGTATAAAAAGTATTGTTCTGTTTAGAAATAAATAAAATGTTACAATCCAATTAATATTATTCCAGAAATTTAAAAAATGATTAAATCTTGTTTAATTAATAACTTTTGATTTATAATTCGGAAAAATATGTATAATATATGAAAATTTTCAGAAAAATAAAAGCTACAACTTAAATTTATTATTAAATATTATTGAGATAATTATTTAAATGAATATTATTTAATAAAGGTTCTATAAGTAATAAAACTTTAATAATTCATATTCCTAAAATGATAAATGTTTATAATATAAGAAAAATACCAAAAGTCTTAGAAAAATAAAAATTCCAATTTAAAACTATAACCATGCATTATTATTTCACTTAATTAAATATTTATTATTTATTAAATAATTATAAAGTAATAAGAATTATAAAAATCATATCTTATTGTTTATAAATCACAAAAATAAATATGATATACCAAAATGATCACAAAAATATTATTTACATGTTAAAAATTTATTAATCTCCTTTTAAGGTGAATAAGAAAATTAAATATCTTAATAACTCAAATTTAAACTTATTTACTCCATTAATATTCATATAAAGATAAATAAAAATTATTAATATTCCTAAAATAAGTAAAATAAGTCTAATAAATAGTATTAGTCTTAAATATTAATAATCTAATGCTATAAAGGTTTAAAACATTATAAATGTTCTTATTCTAGAAGAATCCACAACCTTAAATAAAGATTATCTCTAAAAAGAATTCCACTAATAGTAAAATCCTTAAAGAACAACTTGTGAACAATCAAATCTTTTCTAAACCACATTAATCACCCAATTACAAAAACTACTACAACATTATATAAATCCATAAGTAGTTAAGTAATATTATGTTAGGTTTATAAACTATACTCACTTATCTATACAAGATAAATGATATTACTCCATACTCACATCAAGAAACCATTACTCAAGTAATAGAGTAAACATTCTTAAGTAACTTAAAGAACACATTTCAGATATACAAATACCAAAGTATAAGTACTATACTTTCAAAACTATCTATACTTTAAAGTTAACTTTAGTCTACAGAATCTTAATATAACACTATAAGCATTATTATATGTTTTATAATTAAATTTGGTCTGAAGTAGTTAAGCTATAAAGCAACTCAAGCCAAACCATTTAAGCAAACAAATAATATCAACCACCACTAACTAACCACAAAGTTTGTTTAGACCTTAGAAGAGAAACCTTTTCTTCGAAGGTTATCCTTTTTGCCACTTTAAATAAGAAACCTGGTATAAGCAATCTTAACTAGTATGTCATAAGTATGTATACTTTACTTCTCCATATGTGTTGGTTACCACCACTCATAAACTCTAATAAAAGTATAACTACGAAATTTATCCAAAAGGACCACACATTCCAAAGTAACCACTTTCAGGATCTAAACCCTAGGACAACATTATTCCTAGGATTTGCGCTTAGAACGCGCATCCCATTACTTATGCATAAAAGCTTACTGCTTCTTTAAAAATTAGTCCTTACCGGACCAATGATGCTGATTTCAGATTTTGGATCTTATACTGACTCGAAGACCATGAGTGCATAATCTTGTAATCACAAAAGGCAAGTTCACACTTGCTCATGTCCTTTGGTTATTTTCTGTAAATTATTTTACAAATCCAATGTTGTCTTCACCTGCATTTGAAAAAGGTTAGACAGCACTATTTTCAATAATAATGAAAACTATTGATTACTGATCTAGGGTGATCAGCTAATCTATTAAATGTGACAGTTGGGATACCATTGTTTAGAACTATATCACCTAGGACTTAACAACCAATGTCGCCAGTGATTCTTGGGCCGTATATTACGCGTTGACCATGAGATTTGGAATGGAACGGAGAAGTCAGCTGTATCTTCTTCATCTCGCATGAAGCCGGATGTGCAGGTCATGGCTGTTATCCTCGTAGCGTGCATATTAATTGGTAATTCGTAGAGGATATGCAGCATATGGGTGGGAACCCTCATCGTCCCACGATAGTTCTGGCATCTAACGGTTTGTACAAACCATTGCCGTAATTCTTTATGTGGGCATGGTGTACACCAAGGAGGCATGCGAGGTCGCGAAGGGGGCAATGATTGGCTTGGATCATCTACTAGGCCCCACATCATGGAATTGTGGACGGTAATAAGATGTCCGGTTGTGCAACAAAGAGTTGATCTCTCATGGGTAAAGTGACGCACCTCTACAGAGTGTAAGAACTGTAACTTGTTACTCCCTGTTCCGGGAAGGAATTGCGAACGCGGCGGAAAAGGAACCCCATGAAGGTTCTAGTAAACCCGTGAAGGATGACGGGCATAGCTTTTCAAAATAAAAGCAACCTTTGAAGAAATATTTATGAAAACTTGCATTGCCTACGACCTACAGTCTGTGGCTGTAGTTATAATGCATCAAAACCTCCTTTTCTAGTGAACTTGTTGAGTACGCTCGTACTCAAAGTATCTTCTTAACCCTTGCTAGATTCTGAATCCGGAGTAAACATCAACTACATTAAGTTATGCTCCAGGAATCGTCAAGAGCTAAAGCTTTTCAATAAAGACAAGGAAGACAACATACCTCAACTCAAGTGAAGACGAAGTTACTGGTTAGATAGGAATAAAATCTCTAGCGAAAGAACCTATCCGTGTAGAACGTTTCAAAAGCAGCAACACCACACACGTAGTTAAAACACTAGCTCTAGTAATATAATTGTTTTTGCGTTGTTTATCTTTGATTCTTCTTCATAAGAAGTTCTTTCTCTCTCTTTAACTTAGAGTGTTCTCTGGATCTTATGTAAAGAGTGAGTTGTAACCTTTAGCCATGTATTGGACCCACTTTTTTTCTGTTGTGCCATTTCGAGGGATGTAATACTAGTGAACGGTGTTCCATTGGTGTTATATCAACGACTATAGTATACTACATCATGTAGTGGTATGCTGGGTCACCGCACAAATCGGTAGGAAGTCGGTCAGATTTGAACTACAGGTACATGATTTAATGCTCATGATTTTTTGGAAAAACCATTTTTAGGTTAAAAATATGATATTTCATCAGAGATACACTTCAAGTTTAGCGAGGCTGTGCTAAGAATCTTCATTCCTGCCATTTTTATCATAGTTTGAAACAGGCAGAAGAAATTCAAAAACGATCCAAACAACGTAAAACCTTCGCGCGGTGTCATATTATATGATATAGTTGCAAGTAAAAATATCAAACTTGGTGGTAAATATCACAAAAAAAACTTCTCAAAATGAGCAATTATGTTCGAGGTTTCATGGCTTTCAAGCCAGACAACCAATGTTATGGCTAGAATAGTAGCATAGTTTTTGATAATATGCAGATATTATGCACACATGTGCATCTTGAGATGGATTACAATTTTGTAGGAGGAAGTTTTCCTTTCATCGCACCAAAAAGCCATTTTCCATTTTCCGTGTGCCAAAAACGGGGTGTTTTGTGAAGCAACCAGCAAATGAAAGTTTCACATTGGTACTACCCCATTTTTTAAAAGTACTAGACCACCTTACATAAAAAAATTCCTAACCAGGGTATCTTAAAACCTTTCCGTCCACCTCTCATAAAAAAGACAAATTCCTGCCAAATTGGTAGCAAATCAGTGAGATTTGAACTACAAGTACATGATCTAATGCTCATGATTTTTTGGAAAATCATTTTAGTGAAAATCAAATTGAAACCACTTTGCTTAAAATAATCTGTTGCAAATGAGCAATTTGGGTAAATATTGAGACAAAGAATAGTTTGACCTTATGTGCTAAGTATCACGATGTAAACCTATATGATTTTTGGAGGTGTCATATACTACACAACTATTAAGTCTAGAGATATTATACTCAACTACTATATTTGATTAGAATATGTGTGTTATATGTACCACATTTGATTTTCTTGATTTTCTTGGATCATCTTGTTTGACTAGATCTGTACATGAAGTTTGACTTGGTGTGCAAATGCATGCTGCAACATCCAGTTACTACTTGATGTCATGAACCTAGATAGAAAAGGGAATTAATGTAAGAGTGACATGTTCCAAAGACCAAGATGAAGACTTACATGAAGGATGAAGCAAATATAAGGAATTATTAAGCGCAATTAGAAGGAAGGATCAAGTTCAAATATTTACTAAGCAATATGTCACACCCCAAAATTCTCCTAATTTTGGAATGTGAAACATCAAAAAAAATAAGTTTGATTGATTGTTTGACTATGTTGAAAATTCTCAAAGAGAAGAAACTTTTGAATAGAAAATCCTCTCAGCCTTGAATTCAAAATCTTATATTCTTTTATTATGACCTAAGTAGCCATATAGGCAAAAGGGCATGGATTGATTATGGATTGTAGAATTGGTGTGCAAGATTTCAAAATGAAAATCATGAAGCCTTCTATAAGTATTTCATTACATCATACAAAGTTCTCAAAACTAAATCCAAATCCTGTATCTAAATCCTATAGTTGATTAAGCCCAAATGTTCCTAAGGGTAATTAAATTGACTTATTAAAACCCACTGTTGCTTAAGGCATAAATTATTGATAATTATAGCCTAAAGAGATCCAATTAATACAAAATTTTAACAAAATTGAGCTCATTTTCTAGTATGAAAAGTTATGGAATAAATACAAACAAATAAAGATATAAATAAAATGGAATATACAAGGATTTATAAATCCACTACTTCAAACTAGTAAAAATATTACAAATATGATCCTACAATGATCTATTCGATTTTAGACCCATAAATTTAGAAATAAGAATACGGTCATTTGAGAGTTCGTGATGCAAAAGATATAAGAAAAAAGTAAATAGAAAAAGAAAAAAACCTAAGCATTAGCTATCCCGGACCGACGGAATGGCCATTCATGGAGACAATCGATCCCTGGGATCGCTTTAAAAATCTTACTATCTTGTCAAACCTATCTCTACCAAACTCCATAACTTTTATCTACAACTTGAATCACTTCCGTTTGTTTCTCTTGTTTCCTTACTCCAAAACCTATCCCACCGTCATAAACCTCCATATAAACTTCGTGGAGCCATAGCATGCGAGTTTCCCTTCTCGAAAATCCCGAATCTACACATTGCCCCAATCTTATTTCGCTTTTTAAATTCATCTAAACTTTGTTGTTGCCTTCGGCCAAAAAACGAAAGTTGTAGAACTTCGTCGAAATCTTTCAGACTCTGACAAACCTCCACCTCTTTTCATCCACCACAGCCGAAGAATTTCACATCGCCAATATTTCAGATCCGGATTGTAAATTCAAGATGTACTTTCAGCTGCTTTCAAATCTAAATTCCTTTAGTGAGAAGTAGGAATAATGATTCCCCATAACTTTCATGTTGTAAGTTTTTCAATTTGACCCACTGGTTTGTCTCTCTAACACAGATCTCTGTTTCTTGTCCATTGAGCCAAAATCGGGCAATCTCTTTCTTCTAGCGGATCCTATCCGTAGTTACAGATCCCGTCTAGAAAAGCGGCAATGTGCCATGTCGTCATCCGGTCAGCTTTCATCAATGCTGGCCAATGTCAAGGTCAACATCTAGTCCTCATTCTATGCAAAGTCAATCCTTCCACAATGAATATTCTCTCATATTCGTCTTTAATTCAATTGCACATTATAGACCTAATTCTTGTAAATTCATTAGAAATTCATACCACGTCACAAAATTGCATATAATATATCAAATTGAAGATAATTTTACGTAGAATCATCTTATCAGAATAGATCAACTTTTACTGTACGTGGTTGCTGCAGTAATTTAATTAGTTTTAATGGTCTTTTAGGTTAATAAATTCATAGGAAATTAGTTCTGTAACTCCGAAAAATGATGAACACTATATCAAATTGAAGCTACTATAATGTAGATTATTAATATCTGGTTGGATCCAGCGCTTTTTCTGACTGTTTACCGTAGAGATTTAATTAGTTTTAATGGCTATAAATCATTAAATTCATAGTAAATTAATTGCTTGTCATAAAATATAAATGATATACCCGATGGAAAGCTGGTTCCATGTAGACCACATCAATATGCAAATGGTTCAGGCAAATACCTAAGGTTTTCAGTAATTAAATAAATGGTTTTAATGGTTTATTTAGAGAATAAATTCATAAGAAAATAAATACTGCTCAGAAAATTAGAAATAATATGTCCCTGGAATCACAATTCCGTGAGATTACAGATATAATAATTTTAGTTGATTTTTAGACAAAAAGAAACTATATGAATCATTTAAAACCCATTAAACACTATTTAAATCATACAAAAAGATCTATAACTTCGATTAGGGTAAATCCAATGCCTACTGGTTCATATTAACGTCCTCTATCAGTAAACCCAAGAAAAAATTTAATTCGATAGTTAGAACAGGCGTTACAATAGAACTATTAAAACCCTATATTGGCAGTAATTATTAATAACAAGTACTCCATTGCATTAATTGGCCTCTTGCATGCATCATATATCAATATTAAAACTAAATCTGAAAAAACCATTGTGACTTATTAAAATTATCATGCATGCATTTGTTGCATTTGTTTGATCTCTATGTGCTATTGTTTATGATTGTATGCAATTGTTTGCTCGATAGATTGCCAGGAGTTAGCGTTGTGATTGCAAATACTATGATGGCAATTGTGGTTATGTGAGGCAACCATTATATCTATGAAATTGTGAGGATTATCTAATTGACTACATCTACAACAAAAGGCAAGTGGTGCTATCTTAGTCATAAATGTCCTATTGTTTTCCTATGCATCGTAGTGTTTTGTAGAATTGCATATGTAGGAATTGATGTGTATATGCCTTCTATGTCCCATATTAGTTCCCTAGCAATCCTTGTTTATGAGCCATCGTGGTAGATTGCATAGCTATCTTTATTTAGGCGAGACGGGAACCATACCATGAAAAGTTATTTGTCTTTGAAAGGATTTTATTTTTTTTAAATGACAAACCAACATGATTTTAATGAACCACCGGCGGAATGGCATTGATTGGGGTCATAGAGTGTGGATTTATGGTGGGGAATGCATGAGACATTGAGAAAGTTGGTTTCTTTTATTTGGTAACTACGTTAATCATGTGCCAATAATGGAATGGGTGGTTGGACTCAGTAGGTTGTGGTAACTTCGAACCCATGTATCCAGAGATGTAGATAGTGTAGGTTGGATTAGTGGTCGGGTTTGGGGGAGCTACTTCGAGCGGATCCTTCTTGGACTTCTCCCTATCATCACCCAATATGAGAGTGGTGATAGGCGTGAAATGCTGGCCAAGTCACATGGGTAAGATGTACTAACCCTGCAGGAGTGTATAAACTAAGTGCTTAAGCCGTGTCCCGGTTATGGACAATTGAGTAGGTGATTTGATACTGATGTATGATATTTCTCACCATCCTGTTCTTAATTGTACTTAAAAACTTGTTGGGTGAACATAATTGGGTAGGAGCACCTGGGAGTGAATCAGTGTCCCTATTTATTGTATTGGAATAACTACTTTGTTACAAATGTTAGGATAAAACTGTTGCTTTTATGCAAATGAGCCTGAATTCCACTTGGCCAAATAAGCATGTAGTTGATAGACCTGTTGTTAACCACTTTAGCCTACTTGCCATACATTCAATGTAATTGACCATTCATGGCATTGCAACGTTTCATGTTGCAGTGTTATATAAATATCTGAAAGTGATCGTTCATAGGTGAGACTCCACTCAATATTTGTTAGTTGGCACATTTGAAGGATGGAGATCTACCTTGTATTAGTTTTAAATTGTGTACTTGAATAAATAATGTAATTCTGGATCATATTCATTGTATTTATGATGCACAAATATATTTGAGTATTTCATTGTGTAAAAGTAGTGAACCGATCAAGGATTGGAATCTACTATACACATAATTTCAACCTTATCGAAATATTAGTGTAGAACATATATGGAGCAACAAGAAGTAAGTGAACTTAAGTTCACCCAAAAATAGGTAATGTTGAGTTAAGGAAGTAGTAGTACCCTAGTTCATGGAAGCATCATGAATTAGTACAAAGAAGAAGCCTTAGAAACAAATGGTATTCAAGCTCGACAATTGAGAGAGAATGCAATAAGGATGTTGGAAGCCATAGGGTAATACCTCGGTGGGTTGCAGCATAATACTAGAAAAGAAAAATTTTCCTGATGAGAACAGCTGTACCAAGATCTATCTACTAGATACAAACAACAGGCGGATGTTATCAGTGAGAACATACCCTTGAAGACCGACAAAGCTTAAAGAGTCCCAAAAGTCGTGGTTGATGTGAAGCGATCTCTTAGGAATATTATCAAGATCGAGGAGGAAGTCTGCGCATAAAACAACAAAGATCCAGGTACTCGGTGCGACACACGTTCGAGCAGAGAAACCCGCCTCCTCGCTCCAGCGATGCGGTGGAGCACAACTCTTTCTTGTCGAATAGCCATGGAGACATGTATCTCGCTGATCCCCAAGACCATGGGGATAAATTCTAGAGAGAAACCCCGCCTCGCTCAGCTCAGCAGCGAAGCTTTAACTCTTTCTTGTCGAATAGCCACCGAGAACATGTATCTCGCTAGTCCGAGACCATGGGGATAAATTCTAGAGGAGAGAGATCCTTCATGAGGAGGTGTGAGTGAGAGAGAGGAGGGGCTCCTTTTATAGGAGAGGGGAGGCACCCAAGGGGCCATCTTGTGCCCATGGGGCTTCCCCCACCTTCTTCCACACATTCATGTGGGTCCTCCACTCACTCAAATGCCTTTCAATTCCCTCCACTCAAAACTCCACCCAAATTCCCATTAAATTTCCACCAAATTTAATGAGAACTCTCATTCAAATAAACTCCTTTTATTTATTCAATTTTGTCAATTACTTAATGACAAACATTCACATATAACCTTGCTAGTATTTCATTTCACATGAGAACACTTTCTGCAATTTCACCCAAAACCGTTTCGGTATCTAGTGAAATAAATTCCATAAGCTTGTTATTCTTTTGGCATGGAACTTTTGCTCCAAATGGATGTCGGTGTCTCTTAAGTGTCACCCTAAGGTTCGCGAATAATGGACATGATCGATACCCTCGGATCAATAATCGAGCGGGATCCATCTTGACTCCACATTCGTAGTGACTTTCTTGTGATCGTAAACCTTTTTACGCTAGTATCTTAATCCTTTCGATATATTACATGTAGAGATTAGATCATCGGTATCTCCATACCTAGTTTGATCTAGATTCTTGACATGTACTCTTTTCTTGTTTCATGATATAACATTCTGGTAGTCAATCACTTGCTTTAATCAATGTGATATCAAGCATATCTATCGTCAATGAACACATGTCTTTGTGTCTTCACGCATCACTCATTCTCCAATGAGATGGCATTGTATAAATTTGGTATTTTGGTGAGACCTTTAGTTCCTTGGGGTTTAAAACACGTCGATATAATTGTCATACAATATATCTTTAGTGTTAGCCCGTTGCGAACCAGACCTTAGTTTGATAACAAACTACTTGACACAAATTCCCTCCTTTGCTGCTACTATAGCAGTCATATACTTAGCCTTTTGTTGTAGTATTCGTCACAATGTCTTAACTTTGGAATACATCCAAATCCATCATGGAAACTTTCTTTCCATTTCATTGTGCCACCCATAGTTTAAATTGAGATAAACTTAATTTGTATCTTGTGACAAACCTAGTGTCAATGTAACGCTTTACAATGAACTATTTGTAATTGTTTGTCACCTCTACACAAATATATTCTTAGTTCTTCCAAAAGATCATAAGAATATCCTTACTATCGTCCAATGATCATTTTATGATTCATTCTGGTATATGCTCATAACACTTAGAGCATAGGACATATCTGGATGTGTACATATCATGGTATGATTGATCAAAACATTCTCGTGATTTCACTCGTCAAGTGTCAAAGCACTTGAATCTTGTTTCACTTATCAAGTGTCGATACACTTGAATCTTGATTCAATTCCTTTCCATGCAACAAGAACTGTTTCTTGTCGTTTCTATATTGAACTCCTTCAATATCTCATATATGTATGTTTGGCACAACCATATTGGCGTCACAGTCTATCCACTATAGACATTCACGCTAAATATTCGGGTTTTGCCTAAGTATTTCATAGAAATGAAATTCTTAACCTTTGTCAATAAAATATACATCATTTCTAATCAACAAGATGTCCTCCACATAATTTATTAGAAATATGTCTCAGCGCTCCCACTTAATTTCTTGCAAATGCAAGCATCTTCATCGTCTCCTGATGAAAACTCCTTTTCATCACGGTGAAGATTCCAACTCCACGATGCTTACTTCAATCATTTGAAGTTTGCATGCCCTTTTTAGCATCCTTTGAATTAACAAAACCCTTTGGATCGTGTCATGTACACGTCCTAGGTAACCATTCTATTAGAAGAACTTTGTTTTGTTTATTCATCTACCATATAACAAATTATATGTAGTGGTTGCTACTTTAATCCGTCCAGACTAAATATCGCTATGAAAGATCAAATCTTGGCATAGTCAACTCCTTGAACATCATCGTAAAATACTTTACGACATGTCGACTATTTCATAGATGTGAAACATCCACGTCTATTTCTTTATAGATCCAAATACGACCGATCCTTATCAAAGTTCTATTGTCCTCCCACTTAACATTTATGAAAAATTCCTTCTTCAAGAAACTTCATGTTTCAAGCGACAAACCCTTTTGTCCTTGGTGTTATGGAGGAATAACCAATTGTTATTCGAAATAACCTACAAAGACATGCTCATCCGACTTCGGTTGTAAACATCTTAATTATGTTTAGCATACCAAAATTTAAGAAATGACAACTTGGGTTTTTACCCAAACCATAACTCATATGGTGTCATTTCAACGGATCAAGATGGAGCTCTTTTTAGTGTAAAAGCGGTAGTCTCTAAAGCTTTAATCTTTTAAAACATAATGGCAGTTTTATAAATAACACCTTTGATCCAACCATATCAACCTTTGATCCAACCATGTCAAACAAGGTTTCATTACAAATCTCAAACACTCCATATTCCTATGGTGTTTCGGGATATGTAAATCTAGGTGTTTTGCTAACTTGCAACTCAAATAAATCCCTTTATGATAAAATCATAATTCATTTATTTTTCTTGTTACACTTGTCACTCAAATAAATCCCTTATGATAAAATCATAAACCATTTATTTTATTGTTACAATGATTTTCCACTTCATCTTGAAAGTCTTTGAAACGTTTTTCAAATATTTCATACTTCTTTCTTATTAAGTGAATATTCACTCAAATTTTCGGAGAAAGCATATGAAGTTGAAACCCATCGCTTACGATTACACATAATGGAATACATACATCAATATGTATAAATTCCAATAATTTAGTCGTTCGTTCTTCCTTGGCCTTTGAACGAAGTTTTAATTATCCCGAGGAAAGTCTCACAAGCGTCACTTGATCAAATCAAAGATTCCAAAAATCCATGAATATGGAGATTCTTCATGTTTTCTTTCCAATATAATTTAAACAGCGATGTCACTTCGTAAGTGATCTTTCAATCATTTGTCTTGCGACATTTTAGCATTAGGTTTTATGGATGTGATTTCTCCAACTAGATTTGTAAATCATCCATCTTATATGGAATACGGTAATTATTTGAACAACCTTTGTTCTCATAATACCTGATTTAAATAACAATTATTAAAACAAATCTTGAAGTCACGCTTTGATGTCAACGAGAAATACAAACAACGGTTTGTTTGTTTTCGATGAACATCATCACATATTCTCTTGCTAGTTACTTAGGCCATTGTAGTTCATGAATTGCGTCGTTCTGTATGACATTTCATACCAACCAATTCGGTATCCAATACCTAAGAACCACATTGTTTAATAAGCAAAGAATACAACCATAACATGTATATCATCTATATACCTAAATTGGATATTTCCAATCTTTTCTTTTCTGCCAAATATATTTTATAGATTCTCTTTCAGCATTTCCTCTTTCTTTTTAAAAGAATCTATCAACACCAAAGTGGCGCCATATACATGACACATAGTCCAAAGCGTGTATATTCAAATAATAATACCTTTGGACTTGCACTTTGAAGTAGATCACCATCATCAAAATGATCGGTATTCTTTCAAAATCCATTCTTTAGTAATCTTTTAATATAGTAAACACTTTACATACATCTTATATTCATCCTTATCATGACGACTTTTATGATCAAGCTACTGTAGCTTATAAAGGTGAATTGTGAGTATAACATTACTTTCCAAAACCCTTTTGGATGATTAGGATGTCTAGCATCTCCAACCTTCGTAAATTCTCATCCAATATGAGAACATATATTATACTCTATCATATTGCAACCAAAATATTGTTTCAGATATCGTTATATCTGCCACACATGATGGTTTCTGAAACAATTCTTTCAGCTCCTAGATAAACTTGATATTAAAACAATCAAGAATCATGGAGGCAAACATGATACTTAAGATACTAACACTGGAATTGTTACTCTCGATTTAATACCAACTATTAAATTTCACGGAGTAAATAGAGTTTGCTGAAAGTTTGCAATAGGACTTTAAACTTTAGATTGACACTCAACACAATACGATACCAGTTCGTAAAGTATATATCCAGAGTTCTATAGTTCTATTATCTCAATTACAACTATGCATAAGGTGGTGAACGAATGCCAATGACTACAACAAATTATGCAAATTCACTTTGATTTAATTTATGATAAATTGAGTTCTACTAATCCAAATTAGAAATGAACTCCCACTCAAAAACGACATCCCTCATGTCTTTTTGGTGATTACATGAACCAAATCCACTACACCAAGTCCGATCATCACGTGAGTCGGTGTAGTTTCAAAGGCGAGCATCAAATGGTCATCATATCAAAACATATGACTCATGCTTAAACTTTCGGTCCGTGTTCCGAGGCCATGTCTGTACATGCTAGGCTCGTCAAGTAAGAACCTTAGTATTCGCGTGTGTAACTGTCTTACACCCGAGATATGCTCGTGGATTCAAGTACACCCAATCATCACGTGATGTCTTGAAGCGACGAAACATTGTCGGTGCATACTTAAGGAAGAACACATTCTTATCTTGATATCTAAATGAGGGATCATCTTATTATGCTAATAAAACGCCAAACAAGCAATATAAGATGCAATCAAAACATCACATGTTTATAAGTGAAATGATATGGTTCCTGCATATGATCTCCATCATGTGCATCGTGGTATGATCTCTATCATACCTTTATGTGTAAGTCCAAGGTCTATGGATATTACACGTTATGTATGTTGTAAGAGTATCATCTCATACTTCTACTTACAACATCACCATATCATAACACTAGCCCAGCAACAATCTAAACTAGACGCCTCTAATCTATCCATTACAAGTTTTACGTGGCTTAGGGCTTTCGAAGATAGAACCGTTCTTACCTATGAACATGAACCACAACGAGGATAACCAAATTGTTGACAATTCGTTGCAAATTAGATATTGACTATAGTAGGAGAGACAGACACCCGCTAGCCACTTATGCAAAACTAGTTGCATGTCAAGCGTGGAACAGGTCTCATGTGCGAGGACATGTAAAGTTTGTCCGGGCCGCTTCATCCCACTATGCCACCAATATCCAAAGTACAACTAAGAAGCAATAAAATGATCATCGCCACATACTCATATGTGTACTACCCGTGCAAAGTATCTACGCATAGATCCGGATCGATACCCTTTGTAGGGTTCGCATAGAAAAAAAAATTTCCTACGATGGGAACAACTATGTACCAAGATCTATCTACTAGATACAAACAACCGGATGTATATCCGTGAGAGAACATACCCTTGAAGACCGACAAAGCTTAACGAGTCCAAACTCGTGGTTGATGTAGACGATCTCTTGCCGATCTCAAGATCGAGAGGAAGTCCTAGCGCCGCAAAACAGCAAAGATCCGTGCTTGCACACACGCGTTCGAGGCACCGAGCAACCTCCGCCTCCTCGCTCGGTGATGCAGCGGAAGCACAACTCTTTCTTGCCGAATAGCCACGGTAACATGTATCTCGCTAGTCCGAGACCATGGGGATAAATTCTAGAGGGAGAGAGATCCTTCACGAGGAGGTGTGAGTGAGAGAGAGGAGGGGCTCCTTTTATAGGCAGAGGGGTTGCACCCAAGGGGCCATGCGCCCAGCCATGGGGCTGCCCCTACCTCTTCCACATTCATGTGGGTGGACACTCCACTCACTCAAATGCCTTTCAATTCCCTCCACTCAAAATCCCACTCAAATTCCCATTAATTTTCCACCAAATTTAATGCAAACTCTCATTAAATAAAACTCCTTTTATTTATTCAGAATTTTGTCAATTACTTTAATGACAAACATTCACATATAACCCCTTGCTAGTATTTCATTTCACATGCAGAAACACTTTCTGCAATTCCACCCGAAAACCTATTTCAGTATCTAGTGAAATAAATTCCTGCGCTTGTTATTCTTTTCGGCATGAAACTTTTGCTCCAAATGGATGTCGGTGTCTCTTAAGTGTGTCACCCTACGGTTCGTGAATAATGCGGACATGATCGAGACCCCTCTCGGATCAATAATCGAAGCGGGATCTGAGACCCATCTCGACTCCACACATTCAACGATGACTTTCTTGTGATCGTCGGAACCTTTTACGCTAGTATCTTAATCCTTTTGTTTCGCGATATATTACATGTCCGAGATTCGATCATCGGTATCTCCATACCTAGTTTGATCTCGTTACTGACATGCACTCTTTTCTCGTTCCCATGATATAACATTCTAGTGATCAAATCACTTGCTTGCAAGCTAACCAATGTGATATCACCGAGAGGGCCCAGAGCATATCTATCCGTCATCGGGATGAACAAATTCCACTCTCGATCCATGGGCCTCAACATAACACTTTATTAGTTCTGAATCCATCTTTATAATCACCCTGTTATGGTGTGACGTTTGATGTTATCAAGAAACTCTTCCGGTGTTAGTGATTGACATGATCTCATGGTCTAAGGATTAGGATCACTTCGTAAGTTGTTATAGCAATATAAACTCAATGACTTTGATCGTAATTCTATACTTCGGATGAATGTTCATCACACCATTACACTAATGTTGTGATCCCGTTATTAACAACATCCAATGTCCATGATCAAGAAACCTTGATCATCTTGTTAATCAACGAGCTAGTTTATGAGAGAGGCATAACTAGGAACTTTCTATTTGTTTATTAAACACACATGTATTAATGTTTCCGTATTAATACAATTATAGCATGCAAAATAAACATTTATCATAAACAAGGAATACGATAATAACCACTTTATTATTGCCTCTCGGGCATATTCCCTTCAGTTTACACATGTCATCACCACACATTTCAGTACATGGGAATGTGATTTAAAGTGGTGTCACAATTTAATAAGATTTAACCTTTTATTCTAAATAAAAATAAATGACTAGAAATGCCTATGTGGCATCCTTTTATTACTTAAACATTATTTCTGTAAGTAAACCCATATGTTTTATATATTCTGAAAGGTATGATCAAATATGATTTTTGAGAGTTGGAATCAACTCAAAAGCTATTATGGTTTAAATTTGAAAAATGTTTGAATGCAGAAAAGCTTCTGCCTTGTTATTTTTACCAAGGGTGATCTACAGATCCAAATGATTTGAATCCAACGAGCTTGGATTAAGCATTTCAAGACCTTCCTAACAAAATTGGTTTCATTCAATTTGGTTCACTGAATCGATCTGGGTTGATTTTTGAAACAAGGTACCGAACTATGTTTGAATGAAAATGGAAAAATCCAAATTCAAACAAGTGGGCTGCGCGGGAAGAGAAAATGGGCCGACTATGCAAGCTGGCTTGGGGCTGGTTAAGTTGTTGTCCCCCACGTCGTGAGACGGGTGGCTGATGCGGAAAGCGTGGTGCGTTGGATCTAGTTCTAATCCAATGGCTCGTTCATCGTCCAAGTCGGGCAAAGGCCAAGCAGAGAACCCTAACGCGGCAGGTGGGGGTCGTGGAAGGCTCACCGAGGCTCAGGCGAAGGTCGGCGATGCGGGCGAACGACAAAGTCGACGACAGCGAACCTCCTGGTACTGGCAGCTCCTCCTGGGGCAGATCCAATCGTTGGCTTCTTTCTTCTCTAGCAGCGGCGGGCTCCGGCCAAATTCCGGCGATGCGCTGCTCGCCTTGCTTCGGGACTGAGGCGGGGTGGTTCTGGGTGAGAGAGGAGTGGAATGGTGTGATGAATTCGAGCGGGGGAGTCCTCCTTTTATAGGCTCGACGGCGAGACCGAACGGGATGGTCAGGCGACGGTGGCTACATGGCTACGGGTTGCTAGAGGCATGGCCAAGGGTGGCGATCGATCGGTGGTCTCCTGGCGATGCTCTATGGCTTTAATGCGTGTGTAGGGGAGGTGACAAACGGTCTGGAATGCTCGACGTTCTGCGGCGAATCTGCGTCTTCGACGGCGGCGAAGAATGGTACGGTGAAATGGGCATGTCTGGCGGTCTCCTGGGATGGTGGGGAGCATGTTGGCGGGCGGCGAGGGCTCGAGGTGGTCTGGTTGAATGGGAACGGCGCGTGCTCTGTGGCGCACGTCGGCATGGTCAACAGCGGCATGGGCGCGGTGTTCCTGGCGGTTCTGGCTGCTGTCTGCAAGGCAGGGCTGGTCGAGAGGGGGCGATGAGGCATGGGCTACCTCCCAGACAAGGTTGGCACGGCTAGTTCTTCCTCTAGTCTGCTGTCCACACTGGGGTGACATGGGTGTCTCGGCCTGTTCACCATTGATGACATTGGCGAGCTCACAGTGGTGCTAGTGATTAGTTAAGTTTGTTAGATGATCTACTAAGGTTAGTGGTGTCCAGAGAGGGAACAAGTTTGGCCCAAAACACTGCACACTATAGTGTTTTGATTTTTTATTTAAATCAACAAGGTGTTTGATGAAATGGCCGCATGAATTCAAGTTTTGAATTTCGAAAAGATTTTTGGTGGGTGTGCTAGGCATGTGCTGGTGAGTCTGTGGATGCTTGGGTTTTGAAAGTTGAGCTTGTTTGAGTGGTGTTTGCAAAAGTGGGATCTTCCCATATGATATAGATTCAATTTTGAACTTTCATTGAAACTATGCATTCAAATGTTTTTGGATGATCACAAGGTGGTCCTTGATACTTTGTTATGAGTACTATCAAGAGGTGCAAAGATCCAAACAAGTTTCTATTAAGTTTTGAAAGTTAGAGATAGCAAAGTAGGCATGGGAGTTAAATTGGCCAAAGTGACCATTCCTTTATTTTGTTTGTTTTGATTTATTTGCCTTTGGGAAAAGTGTGGGGATTGTTTAGATGATGTTCATTTCACCTAGGAATCCTTTTACAAGCAAAGAAACATACAAGCAAGGTAATACAAAAGAATTCAAATTGGAATGCATATACACGTGCATGCTTTCATATTTTTATTGAAAAGTTTTTGTTGAAGGGTTTCGCGGCATAGTAAATCAAAATTTTCTACGGATGCGAACAAAGGGAAAGCCAAGATCTAATCTAGGAGATGCAAACAACAAGAGAGATTGGATTAGATCTTCATACCCTTGAAGATTCGCACAGCGGAACGTTCGTTGGAACGTGGGTGATGTAGTCGTACTCGCTTCTCCTCCGCGCGATCCGATCCGATCTAGCACCATAAGTGGCGGTGCCTCCGTGAGATGCACACGTGCAGCACCTCGATGTCTCCTCCTTCCTCGGACTAGCAAGTATGGTGGAGAGACGGATTGGATCTACAACACGACGGCGTGGTGTATATGGTGGAGAATTTCTGCAGCAGGGCTTCGCCTACAAACAATCGGAAGGGAGAGAGGAAAGGCAGCAGGACGGCTAGCTCTTGGAGGGGAAGGTGTGAGGGGGTGGTGCGCCCCCAGCCTCTTTATATAGAGGGGTGGGCGGCTGCAACCCTAGCCCCCTCCCTAAGCCAAACCGGCGGCCCCAAGGAGAAGGAGTGGGGGGCAAGGAAACCCCCCCTTCTAGAAGGTCTATCTCGAGTTTAAAACCCCCTTGGCCGGCTGGGCCCTATGGGGCCTTGTGCCCCCGGCCCATGCCAGGGCACTCCTCATAGGCCCATGCCCCTCCGGAAGGTGGGGCCATGTTGGCCCCCTTCCGGAAGGTTCTAGAAGCTTAAGTACAATATCGATTAACTTTAACAATTCGAACTCCAAAAACTGCCGCCTTATATGAATCTTATTCTCCGGACCACTCGAACCTCTCGTGATGTCCCGATCCCATCCGAGACTCGAACAAAACTCATAAACCAATTATCCAATCTATCCTAGCGTCGAGACACGTTAAGTGTGTGACCCTGCGGGTTCGAGAATATGCAGACATGATCTTCTATCAATAATCAACAGCGGGGTCTGGAAACCCATATTGACTCCCACACATTCATCGATGATCATATCGGATGAACCACGATGCCAAGATTCAATCAATCCCATATATATTCCCTTCGTCTCGCGATATTTTATTTGCCCGAGATTCGATCGTCGGTACCGTCATACCTAGTTCAATCTCGTTCACAGCAAGTACTTTACTTGTTCCGTAATCCGATATCACTTTGTGATTAACTCCTTAACCACATGCTTGCAAGCGGTGTTGATATAGATTACCGAGTGGGCCCGAAGTATATCTCTCCGACTTGGGAGGGACAAATCCCATCTCGATACATACAACCCAATGATACTTTCCGATCACTGAGACACCTTTATGATCACCCTCTCATAGGATGACGTTTGATGACCTCAAAGCTTTCTTCCGATACCAGGGAGTTGTATTATCTCATGGTCTAAGGAATACAATATTTGACATAAGAAAAGCTTCGCAAAGACGAACACGATGACACGATCTAATTGCTTCGCTTAGTTTGGGTCTGTCCACCATATCATTCCCCAATGATAAGATCTCATTATTAATTGACAACTCATGTCCATGGTTAGGAAACCTTAACCATCATTAATCAATGAGCTAGTCCTTAGAGGCGTACTAGGGACACGGTGTTGTTCACAAACCACACAAGCATTAAAGTTTCCGCTTAATACAATTCTAGCATGGAATATAAACATTATCATGAACAAGAATTATAATAATAACATCTTTATTATTGCCTCTAGGGCATAATTCCAACAGTCTTCCACTTGCACTAGAGTCAATAATCTAGTTTACATCTGGCAACAATCTCACACCCATGGCACTGAGGTGCTGATCATGTTTTACACGTGGAAGAGGTTTAGTCAATGGATCTGCGACATTCAGATCTGTATGTACTTTGCTAATCTTCAGATCTCCATCTGCTATATAATCTCGGATTATATGAAACTTGCGGTTGATATGCTTGGTCTTTGGATGATATCTTGGTTCCTTAGCGAGTGCTATGGCGCCAGTGTTGTCACACAATATCTCCAGTGGGTCCAATGCACTTGGAACCACGCCAAGCTCAGTGATGAAGTTCCTGATCCAAACTCCTTCACTTGGCGCTGCGGCAGCCATGTATTCCGCTTCTCGTAGATCCGCGATCATGCTTTGCTTGCAACTTCTCCGACTCCAGCTCCTCCATTCAAAATATACACGTATCTTGTCGAGATTTAGAATCATCCTTGTCGATTGTCGAAACTAGCGTCGACGTAACCTTTCTGACGAGCTGTTCATCACCCCATAGACTAAGAACATTTCTTTAGTTCTATTTAGGTACTTTAGGATGTTCTTCACGGCTGTCCGATGTTCCTCTGGATCACTTTGATACCCTCGTCAAACTAAGAGCATTGGACACATCCGGTCTAGTACACGACATGGCATACATGATCGAACCTATGGCGAGGCATAAGGCACTTTGCTCATAGCTTCCCTATCATTTACCGTAGCTGGACACCGAGCCTTGCTCAATATCTTACCCGACAACATAGGCCTTTGAACCTTTCTTTGCCTTATCCATTCTGAACCTTTTCGAACTTTGTCGAGTATGTACTCGGCTTAAAGCTATCGGCGTCTTTGTCTATCTCTATAGATTTTGATGCCCAATATAAGCAGCTTCAACTAGGTCTTTCATTGAAAACACTTGTTCAAATAACTCTTCACATCGTTAAGCATGTTAATGTCATTTCCAATAATCAATATGTCATCCACATATAGTACCGTAAGCGTCACCGAGCTCCCACTCACTTTCTTGTAGATACAAGCTTCAGAGCAATTTGGAACAAATCCAAAGCTCTTGATCACTTGATCAAAAGCGAAGGTTCCAACTCCGAGATGCTTGCTTCAGTCCATAAATGGAGCGCTGAAGTTTGCATACTTTACTAGCATCCTTAGGATCGACAAAACCTTGGTTGCATCGTATACAACTCTTCATCAATGTTGCCATTGAGGAAAGCGATCTTGACATCCATCGCCATATTTCATAATCATGAAACGCAGCAATTGCTAATAAAATCGAATGGACTTAAACATCGCTACGGAGAGAAAGTCTCATCGTAGTCAACACCTTGAACTTGTCGAAAACCTTCGCGACAAGCCGTGCTTTATAGGCGGTAACATTACCATCCGTGTCCGCTTTCTTCTTGAAGATCCATTTGCACTCAACGGCCTTTCGGTGCTAGGAGGTCCATCAAAGTCCATACTTGGTTTTCGCTCATGGATCCCAATTGATTCCATGGCTTCTAGCCATTTCTCGATCAGGCTCATCATCGGCTTCCTCATAGCTCGTAGGTTCACCGTCTTCTACTAGCAAGGCAGTCAAAGACGAGTTGCCATACCACTCGGGAGGGCACGCGACCTTGTCGACTGCGACGTTCGATGTGACATCGTCCAAAGCTTCATGATCCTTGTCATTAGCTTCCTCCATTGTTGGTGCAGGCGGCACTGGAACAATTTCAGGTGCTACGCTACTCTCCAATTCAAGAGAAGGTTCAATAACCTCGTCTAGCTCTACTTTCCTCCCACTCACTTCTTTCGAGAAACTCCTTCTCAAGAAAGGAACCGTTCTTTTGACAAACACTTTGCCTTGGTTACGTGATGAAGGTATACCCAATAGTTTCCTTAGGGTATCCTATGAAGACGCATTTCTCCGCTTTGGGTTCGAGCTTGTCCGGCATCAACTTCTTGACGTAAGCTTCGCATCCCCAAACTTTAAGAAACGACAACTTAGGTTTAGCACCAAACCACAGTTCATACGGTGTCATCTCAACGGATTTAGATGGAGCCCTATTTAAAGTGAATGCAGCGGTTTCTAATGCATAACCCCAAAATGATAACGGCAAATCAGTAAGAGACATCATTGATCGGACCATATCTAATAGGGTTCGATTCGGCGTTAGACACACCATTGCTTGTGGTGTTCGGGTGGCGTGAGTTGCGAAAGCAGTTCCGCTTGCTTTAAGATGTGAGAAAATCATAACTCAAATATTCACCTCCACGATCGGATCGTAGAAACTTAATCTTTCATTACGATGGTTCTCCACTTCATTCTGAAATTCTTTGAACTTTTCAAACGTTTCAGATTTATGTTTCATTAAATAGATATACCCATATCTACTTAAGTCATCGGTAAAAGTCAGAAAATAGCGATATCCACCGCGCGTCGAAACACTCATCGGCCCGCATACATCGGTATGTATGATTTCCAACAAGTCCGTTGCTCGCTCCATCATACCGGAGAACGGGGTTTTGATCATCTTGCCCATGAGGCATGGTTCGCATGTGTCAAATGATTCAAAATCAAGAGACTCCAAAAGTCCATCAGAATGGAGTTTCTTCATGCGCTTTACACCAATATGACCTGAGCAGCGGTGCCACAAATAAGTAGTATTATCACTATCTACTTTGCATCTCTTAGCCTCAATGTTATGGATGTGTGTTTCATCCCTTTCGAGATTTAGAAGAAATAAACCATTCACAAGAGGTGCATGACCATAAAAGATGTTACTCATATAAATAGAACAACCATTATTCTCCGATTTAAATGAATAACCGTCTTGCAATAAACACGATCTAGAAATAATGTTCATGCTCAACGCAGGCACATAATAACATTTATTAAGGTTTAAAACTAATCTCGAAGGTAAAACTAAGGAGAGCGTGCCGACGACCATCACATCAACTCTTGATCCGTTGCCAACACGCATCGTCACCTCATCCCTCGCAAGCCACCATCTATTCCGTAGCTCCTGTTTCGAGTTACAAATATTAGCAACTGAACGGATCAAATACCCGAGCACTACAACGAGGGCTAGTAAGGAAAACATCAATAACATGTATATCAAATATACCTTTGATGGTGCCAGCCTTCTTGTCCGCTAAGTACTTCGGACGATTAAGCTTCCAAGGACCCTTGTCCTTGCAATAGAAGCACTCGAGGTCCGGCTTAGGACTTGAGCTTCTTCTCGGTGAGGGGCATCGCTTGCCGCGCCCTTCTTGAAGGCTTCTTTGCTCCTTACCTTTCTTAAAGGTGGGCTTGTTGACCATCAACACATGATTATCCTTTTGATGTCCACTTCCGGCCTTCAGCTTTGCGAAGAGCTCGGTGATCGTGATGGAACCAATCTGATTATGAGTCACTACAAAACTTTTGTAGCTGGGAGGGAGTGATTGCAGAACCCTGTCAATCTTGAGCTCCTCTGGAATCGTGCATTCCAGTTGCTCAAGGCGTTGAGTGTAGCCCGTCATCTTAATGGCGTGCTCACTAGAACTCCTTCCTCCATCTTGCGTTAAAGAACTTCTCGGAGATCTCATATCTCTCGAGCGGGCTGAGTCTGAAACATGGTTTTCAGCTCTTGAGAATCTCAAAGGGCAGGATAGTCTTCAAAATGATTTTGAAGTTCCGGTTCCATAGCAAACAACATGGTGCTCTTAATCACACCATAATCATCTTTGCACGACTGATAGACAGCTTTCTCATCGGTAGCGATTCTTGAGGGGGTCACCTAACGCTTTCCCAAGGACATAGTCCTTTTGACCGCCAGAGAGAATGATTCTTAGATTGCGGGACCAATTTGTGAAGTTAGACCCATTGTTTCTAAGCTTTTCCTTCTAAGCAAAAACATTGAAGTTGAAGTTCGACTTAGCCATTTGATCTACAATATTTGCAAGTACAAATTAGACTATGTTCATGATAACTAGTTCAACTTTTAATCAAACTACTAGATAAACTCCCACTAAATTCAACATCCCTCAAGTTGTTTAGTGAACACGATCCAAATTCACCACACCTAATCCGATCTTCACGAGAAGAGATGTGGTTTCAATGGTGGACAACGAAGCGTCGATCATATCATTCATATGACTCATGCTTAACCTTTCGGTTCATGTGTTCCGAGGCCATGTCTGTACATGCTAGGCTCGTCAAGTTAGACCCAAGTATTTCCGCGTGTGCAAAACTGGCTTGCACCCGTTGTATGTGAGCGTAGAGTCTATAGCACCCGATCATCACGTGATGCTTGGACACGACGAACTTTCGCAACGGTGCATACTCGGGGAGAACACAATTTTTATCTTGATCTTTAAGTGAGGAATCATCTTATAATGCTACCGTTGCGATCTAAGCATAATAAGATACATAAAAGGATAAACATCACATGCATATAACTTTAATGTGACAAGGTATAGCCAATCTTCGCGCAATGATCTCCATCTTGTGCGCTCCGGCATGATCTCCATCACTCCACCATGATTGCCTCCACCACGAATAGCAACTACAACTATTGCTAACTACTTAGCGATAAAGTGAAACTATTACATGGCGCATAAGAAGTTGACACAAAGGTCATACACAATTATAAAGACAACCATATGGCTCCTGCCGGTTGTGTACTCATCGACATGCAAGTCGTGAAACATTACAAAACATGATCATCGGATACATTATACACATCACATCTTGGGCCATACCATATCATAGAAAACACTCCCTGCAAAAACAAGTTAGACGCCTCTACTTTGTTGTTGCATGTTTTACGTGGCTTATGGGAGTAGATGCTAAGAACGATTCTTACCTACGAAAAGCCACAACGGTGATATTATGGTTGCCAAACTCCGGTGTTAATCCCATGACAACTATAGTGAGAGAAACTGACATCCACCAGCCGCATGTGTGGAACAAGCCACACGTCAAGTGCGGAGCGGTCTCATGACGACGTCGCGTAAGGTTGGCCTGGACCGCTTCAATCTCACTATCCCGCGTCATAAGAAGAACACAAACAAGAGGCTTGCAACAGAAAACATCAACGCCCGCAACAACCATGTTGCGTTCTACTCGTGAAACACATCTACGCATAGATCTAGCTCTGATACCACTGAAGGGTTTCGCGGCATAGTAAATCAAAATTTTCTACGGATGCGAACAGAGGGAAAGCCAAGATCTAATCTAGGAGATGCAAACAACGAGAGAGATTGTATTAGATATTCATACCCTTGAAGATTCGCACAGCGGAACGTTTGTCGGAACGTGGGTGATGTAGTCGTACTCGCTTCTCCTCCTCGCGATCCGATCCGATCCGATCCGATCTAGCACCACAAGTGGCGGTGCCTCCATGAGATGCACACGTGCAGCACCTCGACGTCTCCTCCTTCCTCGGACCAGAAAGTATGGTGGAGAGACGGATTGGATCTACAACACGACGGCGTGGTGTATATGGTGGAGAATTTCTGCAGCAGGGCTTCGCCTACAAACAGTCGGAAGGGAGAGAGGAAAGGCAGCAGGACAGCTAGCTCTTGGAGGGGAAGGTTTGAGGGGGTGGTGCGCCCCCAGCCCTCTTTATATAGAGGGGTGGGCGGCTGCAACCCTAGCCCCCTCCCCCAAGCCAAACCGGCGGCCCCAAGGAGAAGGAGTGGGGGCAAGGAAACCCCCCCTTCTAGAAGGTCTATCTCGAGTTTAAAACCCCCTTGGCCGGCTGGGCCCTATGGGGCCTTGTGCCCCCTGGACCAATGCGGCCAGGGCACTCCCTCATAGGCCCATGCCCCCTCCCGGAAGGTGGGGCCACGTTGGCCCCCTTCCGGAAGGTTCTAGAAGCTTCCGGTACAATACCGATTAACCCGGAACAATTCCGAACTCCAAAAACTGCACTGCCTTATATGAATCTTATTCTCCGGACCACTCCAGAACCTCTCGTGATGTCCCGGATCCCATCCGAGACTCCGAACAAAAACTCATAAACCAATTATCCAATCTATCCTAGCGTCGAGACACGTTAAGTGTGTGACCCTGCGGGTTCGAGAATATGCAGACATGATCTTCTATCAATAATCAACAGCGGGGTCTGGAAACCCATATTGACTCCCACACATTCATAGATGATCATATCGGATGAACCACGATGCCAGGATTCAATCAATCCCATATATATATTCCCTTCGTCTCGCGATATTTTACTTGCCCGAGGTTCGATCGTCGGTACCATCATACCTAGTTCAATCTCGTTCACAGCAAGTACTTTACTCGTTCCGTAATCCGATATCACTTTGTGATTAACTCCTTAACCACATGCTTGAAAGCGGTGTTGATATAGATTACCGAGTGGGCCCGAAGTATATCTCTCCGACTTGGGAGGGACAAATCCCATCTCGATACATACAACCCAACAGATACTTTCCGATCACCTGAGAGACACCTTTATGATCACCCTCTCATAGGATGACGTTTGGTGACCTCAAAGCTTTCTTCCGATACCAGGGAGTTGTATTATCTCATGGTCTAAGGAATACAATATTTGACATAAGAAAAGCTTCGCAAATACGAACACGATGACACGATCTAATTGCTTCGCTTAGTTTGGGTCTGTCCACCATATCATTCCCCAATGATATGATCTCATTATTAATTGACAACTCATGTCCATGGTTAGGAAACCTTAACCATCATTAATCAATGAGCTAGTCCTTAGAGGCGTACTAGGGACACGGTGTTGTTCACAAACCACACAAGCATTAAAGTTTCCGCTTAATACAATTCTAGCATGGAATATAAACATTATCATGAACAAGAATTATAATAATAACATCTTTATTATTGCCTCTAGGGCATAATTCCAACATTTGTTAATCCTAAATTTTGATGATTAGAGTTTGATGATCCAAGTTTCATATTTTTGGGATGTTACAAACCTTCCCCCTTAAACAAAATCTCGTCCCGAGATTTGAAAAAGGACGAAAAGATTACCTAGGATTTGAAGAGATCAGGAAACTCCGTCCTGATGTGATCCTCGCGCTCCCAGGTAGATTCCTCTTCCGTGTGGTTGCTCCACTGAATTTTGAGAAATTTGATGCTTCGGGTTCTGGTAGTTCGGAAAGCTTCTTCCAAAATACGGATGGGTACTTCAGGATAGGTCAGGTCGTCATTGATCTCTATAGTCCGGTGATCGATATTCTTGAACACTTCAGTCTTCTCTGGGACTTCGAGACACTTGCGAAGTAATGAGATATGGAACACATTGTGCACGGCAGACATCTCTTCGGGTAGTTCCAATTGATACGACACTTCTCCTCGACGGTTCAGAATCTTGAAGGGTCCGATATATCTGGGGGCTAACTTTCCTTTGAGCTAGAAACGCTGCATTCCTTTCAATGGCGACACTTTCAGATACACAAAATCTCCTATGTTGAAGGCGAGGTCTCGACGTATCTTGTCGGCGTAACTCTTCTGTCGGGACTGGGCAGTCTTGAGGTGCTCACGAATCTTGTAAACCTTCTCTTCTGCTTCTCGTAGGATATCGGGGTCTGAAAATCTGACTCTCTCCTACTTCCGACCAGTTCAAAGGGATGCGACACTTTCTTCCGTATAGAAATTCAAATGGGGCCATTTGCAAACTAGCTTGATAACTATTGTTGTATGAAAATTCTGCAAATGGCAGATAGTCTTCCCACTTAGATCCATACTCTAACACACATGCTCTCAACATGTCTTCAAGTATTTGATTTACTCGCTCCGTTTGTCCATCGGCCTGAGGGTGATAAGTGGTGCTGAAATCTAGGTGGGTTCCTAAACCTTCTTGGACTTTCTTCCAGAATCTCGAGGTAAACTGTGTTCCTCGATCCGATACGATGTTCTTAGGGACTCCGTGCAAACTGACGATTGTAGCGATGTATAACTCCGCTAGCTTCGAACTCTGATACGTGGTCTTGACGGGTAAGAAATGGGAAACTTTGGACAACCTGTCCACTATGACCCAGATAGAGTCATTTCCCCTACTAGAAGTAGGCAATCCGGTGATAAAGTCCATTCCAACGGAATCCCATTTCCATTCCAGAATCTGTAATGGTTGCAACAATCCAGCGGGTCTTTGATGTCCGGCCTTGACTCGCTGACATATATCACACTTGGCGATATAGCTTCCGATTTCTCTCTTCATCTTATGCCACCAAAATTGCTCTTTCAAATCTTGATACATCTTAGTTCCTCTGGGGTGGATAGAATAAAGAGTATCACGAGCTTCCTTCAGAATCACTTCTTTCAACTCAGAATCTGCTGGTACACAAAGGCGTCCTTTGTACCACAGAACTCCTTCTTCATCTTCGGTGAATCCAGGTACTTTGCCTGTACCAATATGACGCTTGATTCCGTCAACACTAGCATTTCCTTTTTGCACCTCTTTGATCTGGCTGATGTATATACTTCTGGGTGATGGTACTTGAGTGAATATATACTTCTTGCATTAGCACACATCCGAGGTGATGGTACTTGAGTGAATATATACTTCAGGCTCTTGTGATCCAAATAAATCTCACAACGGTTTCCCATCAGGTAGTGCCTCCATGTCTTCAGGGCTAGAACTACGACTACGAGTTCGAGGTCATGGGTTCGGTAATTTTGCTCATGTTGTTACAATTGTCGGGATAGATAAGATATAACCTTGCCTTCTTGCATTAGCACACATCCGAGACCGATCTTGGATGCGTCACAATACACGTCAAAGGGATTTGTGATATCCAGCATGATTAAGATTGGGGCTGAAATCAATCTCCTCTTGAGTTCTTGAAAACTCGCTTCACATTTGTCTATCCATTCAAACTTCTTGTCCTTCTTCAGCAATTGGGTCATGGGTCTGGCGATACTTGAGAATCCTTCTACGAACTTGCGGTAGTATCCCGCCAATCCCAGAAATGCACGAACTTAGGTTTGAGTGGTTGGAGCTTGCCAATCTTCGACATCTTTCACCTTTGCAGGGTCAACGGAAATTCCTCCGGCTAATACAATGTGGCCGAGGAATCCTACCTCCTGTAACCAGAATTCACATTTGCTAAACTTGGCATACAACTGATGCTCTCTAAGGGTTCCAAGAATGGTCCTTAGGTGTAGCTCATGTTCTTCTTCTAATTTGGAATAAATCAGAATGTCATCGATGAAAACAACGACAAACTTATCTAGGAAGTCCATAAAAATCTTATTCATGAGATTCATGAAATAAGCGGGGGCATTGGTTAATCCAAAGGACATGACGGTATACTCGTATAATCCATAACGGGTGGTAAAGGCAGTCTTGGGAATATCCTCTGCACGAATCTTGAGTTGATGATAGCCTGTTCTAAGATCAATCTTAGAAAACACTTTGGCATAGGTCAACTGATCAAACAAATCTTCTATTTTGGGCAATGGGTACTTGTTCTTGATAGTGACATCATTCAACTTCCGATAATCCGTACACAGAGGGTTACCTCCATCCTTCTTGTCCACAAATAAGACGGGTGATCTCCATGGTGACGCACTTGGTTGAATTAATCCAATTTCTAGCATGGAATCCAGTTGCTTCTTCAGTTCTGCTAGTTCCGACGAGTTCATACTATAGGGTCTCTGGGCTATGGGTCCTGTTCCAGGGATTAGTTCAATGATAAATTCGATATCCCGATCTGGGGGCATACCGGGCAAAACATCTGGAAATACATCGGGGTATTCACAGACTATCCGGACTTGGTCAATGGTAGGTTGGGCAATACTCTTGTTGCACTTTAATTGACGAGGTAAGGTTTCAGATATATGCTCTACTGATATTCTGGCGGTACTGGTCATGGTTATGGCTTTCTTGGCACAGTCAATCAATCCTTTATGTTTGGACATCCAATCCATTCCTAGTACTACTTCCAAACCTTTAGTTCCGAGTACTATCAGATTAGCATAAAAATCTATGTCATGGATTCGGATAGGGACAGCTTTACAAATTTGCCTAGCCTTGGTGGTTGATCCGGGGATTTGAACGATCATAACATGCTTCAGTTTTGTTGGTTGAATCTTACTAGTGCAGGCAAATTCTTCGGTGACAAATGAATGCGATGCACCCGAATCAAACAACACTCTTGCAAGTACTGAATTAACAGAAAACATACCCAGCACGACGTCTGGCGCTTCCTGAGCTTCTTCAGCATGCATGAGAAAAAGACGGCCGTTGCGGTTGAGCGAATTCCCTAGGGAAAACCTTCTTATTGTTGGGGCACTCGTTGGAGTAGTTACCCTTATTTCCATAGTCATAACAAGTCACTTGCGACTTGTCCTTTGCTGCAACAGGCACAGCATTGCTTCCAGTCCTCGGGGCAGTGTTGGTGTTGGCGGTAGCATTGTTGTTGTTGAACTTGGGTGGGGCACGGTTGAAATTGCTAGAGTTGTCAGGGTTGTTGTGATTTCCTCCGGGCCTAGGGTTTCCACGGTTGGGATAGGTCGGACGGTTCATCGGGGGTCTGTTGGTTCTCGGGGCAAATCCGGGAGATGGTTTAGGGCGATACTTTGGGGTCTGATGGGTTCCTGGCTGATGCATCATGTGTAGGGGTTCGTAGCATGGAAAACAAAAAAATTCTATCGCATGAACACACACAAGCCAAGATCTATCTACTAGATTGTAGCAATGAGTCAATAGAGTACTAACACTTGAAGATCCAAAGCAGTTAACGAGAGCAGATTCTCGTGGATGATATAGTCATACACTTCCGATCTCAAGATCGCGTAGACGATCCTTCCGGCGCTGCGTTCCGGCAGTGCTTCCATGATCGGTCACTGCGTTAAATTTTCGATGAAGACCTTCCTCTCCCTTGTTCCAAAGAGGGCAGCGGAGGTTGTAGCACTCTCCTCGCGATCCGTGACCTGACGGCGTGAATGCAGGAAGAGGAGATCTCAGGCTTCGCCATGCCTTAAGCGAGTATGGTGGAGTATGAGAGAGGCCTTGGCGATCTACGGTTTAGAGGGAACCAAGGGGAGGGATTGGTCGTCGGCTAGGGTTTGGGGAAACCCTAACTCGCCGAGTTTAGAGGAGGCCCTAGGCGGCGGCTTGGAGGTGGCCGACGACTTAGAGGCTAGGGTTTTTAGGTGTGAGGGTAGGGGGCGCCCTACCCCTTATTTTATAGGTGGGAGGGAGGCGGCTAGGAGGAGGGAGTCCTCCTCCAACTCCTACTCCTTGGCCGGTGGGTGGAGGGAGTGGGACTTCCTCCCCAAGTAGGTTTCCTACTCTCCCTCCACCAAGCAAACTTGTCGTTTGACTTTTCAAATTGGCGTTTGACTTTCAAACTAGGATTTGATTTCTCCCTTTATTTTGCCCAACCAAGTGACCTAGTACATGACTCAACCATTCCACATTGTCATGACACATTCATGTACCCTTCCCCTCCGGAGTGCCGGACCTTCCGGACCCTTCTAGAACATTCCTGGTGAAAACACCGGAATCATTCCTCAACTCCGAAATAGGACTTTCCTTATATGAATCTTATTCTCCAGACCATTCTAGATCTCCTCGTGATATCCCGGATCCCATCCGAGACTCCGAACAACATTCGGTCTCTTACTCATCATTCCATAACTACTCAACAACATCGAATCCTTAAGTGTGTCTCCCTATGGTTCGTGAATTATGCGGACATGACCGAGACACTTCTCCGATCAATAACCAATAGAGGAATCTAGAAATTCATATGGCTCCCACATATTTCTACGATTACTTTGCGATCGAATGAACCACTTACATACGATACCAATTTCCCTTTGTCTCACGATAGTTTACTTATCCGAGGTTTTGATCGTCGGTATCTCTCCATACCTAGTCCAACCTCGTTACCGATAAGTACTCTTTTCTCGTTCCCGTGATATGTGATCCCTTGTGAGCCAGTCACATGCTTGCAAGCTAATTGGATGACATTCCACCGAGAGGGCCCAGAGTATATCTATCCGTCATATGGATGGACAAATCCCACTCTTGATCCATGTGCCTCAACCCATACTTTACGAACACTCAATGCCACCTTTATAGACACCCAGTTACGGTGTGGTGTTTGATGTCATCAAAGCATCCTTCCGGTGATGGTGATTAACATGATCTCATGGTCGAAGGAATTAGGTTACTATGTATCAGAAAGCATATAGCAAATGAACTATATTAAATGACTTGATCTTTATGCTACGCTTAACTATAGGAGTATGTCCATCACATCATTCTCCTAATGATATGACCATGTTGTTAATGACATCTTCTATGTTCATGATCAGGAAACCATGATCATATATTAACCAACAAGCTAGTTTAACAAGAGGCTTTACTAGGGACTCTTTTATGTTTACAAATCACACAAGTATTAATGTTTCCGGTTAATACAATTATAGCATGGTATGTAAACATTTATCATAAGTATGAAGATATGATAATAACCACTTTATTATTGCCTCTTGGGCATATCTCCAACATCATGCGACGCGTGCGGTTCTCATTGGCTTGGTTGATATTTCCTTCCATCTGGATGGCAGAGTCGACCAGGGCTTCGATATCAGCAAAGGTGATATTGACTAACACAGTCTGCATCTCATCGTGCATACCATTCAGGAATCTTTCCTTCTTCTTGGCTTCAGTGTCGATCTCATCCGGGGCATACCTAGCTAATGACAAGAATTTGTCACGGTATTCCACTACGGTCATCCGTCCTTGCTTCAGTTCTCTGAACTCATCTCTCATTCTCTTGATCAAACCTGGTGGCACATGGGTTCTGCTGAACTTGACCTTGAATTCCTCCCAGGTCATCATCTGTCCTCCGGTCATCGCACGAACGCTGTTCCACCATGCTCTGGCATCTCCGGCTAGATAGTGGGTGGCGAATAAAACTTTCTCGTTAGCTTCCACTCCGGCGACTTCTAGGTTGTTTTCCATGGTTTGCAGCCAATCATCGGCATCTAGGGGCTCCTCAGACTTAGTGAAAACAGGTGGGTTGGTATTCTGGAAATTTTTGAGCTTAGATCCATGGTTGTCCTGATTTCCGTGGCCTTGATTGTTGTGGGCTAGCTGGGCTATCTGTTGAAGGGTGGCTAGGTTGGCTTGACGTTCGGCTCTTTCGGCTTCGCGGTCAGAAACCAACATTTGCAGGATCTGCAACATCGGGTCTAGGGATGAACCACTTCCTCCGCGTGGCATCTGAAGATTGAGATAGATCATGAGAAAAGAGGGAAATTTCTAAGGTTCTGGGACTTTGAAAAGTTTTTAAAGTTTGACTCAGATTTTTCTAGCAGCTTGCTTTTCATTCATTCATTCATTCATAGCACATGATACAAACACACGCCACAAAACAAGAAAAACAGATGGTTTTAAGAACCATTCCAGAAACTATGATACAGTGGGACCGAATACTACTCACTACGCTAGTTCTCAAGTGCTACTACTCCTCGGAGTCGGTGTAGTCGTCATCCTCATCGTCATCGATGAAGGAAAAATCATCCTCATCGGTGAAGAAGTCCATGGCCTGATCCTCCAGAAAATCATCATCATCGCTGAGATAGGAGTAGGGGTCTCCACGAAGATCTTCTCAGGCATTCTCCCTTTCCTCCAACTGCATGTCTCTCTCGTGGATGGTCTCCTCCAAGTCCGAGATACGGTGGCGAAGACGGGCAATGATGCGCTCCTTCTTGTCGAGCTGACGGTGACGAGACTTGTGATCCTTCGCTAGCATGGCGATGGTCTGATCCTTCGTCTTGATGATGGCGGACTTGTGGTTGGAGTAGTCACGACAATTATCCAACTCCTGCTAACGATCGTACATCATGAAGCTGAGGTGGTCCAATTGGGTCTTCAGCTCGGGGTGGTATGGGGCTTCCAGTGGTTGTCCATTAGCATCACGCCTTGGACAAAACTCAAAGCAGGTACCCTTGATCTGGTTGATACTCTGCCCACATAGACGGGCAAGAGCTTCCTGCATGGCCCTGGCAAGTCCATCGAGCCAGTTGTTCTCTCTTAAGGTGAACTGAATTCCCTCGGCAGTGGTAGGTTTAATCTTTCCTTGGAGACTTGCAACAATTAGCCACTGCAGATCTTCTCCTCCTTGATCATTGAGCTGAGCTCCGAAGAACTCGGGGTGCGGACGCTCCAAAAGTTCCGAAAGCTGGTCCAAATCCCTCTGAAAGATAAGGTTTCCTCCATTCCCCAACTGATAAAACTTGCTGTACTTCACGTCCATCTGTAAGAATATAGGATGAGTAAGTTAGTAGAGTGGTCAAGTGTGTCAAATTTTATGTATTTTGCAAGAGATTTTGAGGAACATGAATTTTTATGAAAGAAACAAGGTGATAAGACTGGGAATAAGTTTTTGTAAATATTTGTTTCCTTTGGTTTTGAAACTAAGTTTTTGATTCAAACGTCCAGTCTAACTATGGTCTCCTATGGTCAGGATGGCTCTGATACCCAACTTGTCAACACCCGAATTTTTAATCCCAGATGCCTGTTATGCCATACATCGCAATCCCAGGATTACCATTTTTGCGAGACATAACAGATTTGGATACCACAGTACATCATCCATTACAAACCATACAGAAGGTCTTTCACAAATAAGGATCTCATGATCCAGTTCTTAATACAACTCAAGCAGCAGAAATACGTAATAATAACGATAGCGTAGGCGAAGCTCCATCTTCGGGGTCACATGGAATGCTGACGATGGGAGATGATCCTAGTTGTCGTAACCTTCCTGGGGTCCATCCTCCTGGTACTCCTCTTCATAGTCTGGCCACGGGAATAGCCAGGGACAAAGCCATGAGTACTCTTTAAGTACTCGCAAACTAATACTAACAAGTGAAAGGGTTTTTGTAATAGGACACTAAGCTCTAGGGTTGTTTTGCAAAAAGCCATATTTACCTCTACTAAGTTTAGAAACAAAGAAAGCTAGTTAAAGTTTTATAACACCTAAGTAGGAACTTGTATCTCATGTCACAACTCTAATGTGGTCAAGTCAAATTCTCAATTCATTTCACAAGTCATTTTGAAAACATCTGACGGGGGAACAGTATGGCCACTCCAACTGTCCATAACCGTGGACGCGGCTATTCGAATAGTTTGACACTCTGTAGAGATTGTACACTTTCACCACAACATTCGATACAACCGTCAGGAACAAATCCTGAATTCACCATACTCAGTATGCGGATAATCAATCCTAACCTTTCAATTACACGCCCTAGTATAAGCACCTCTCCTGTGAGTTTGGCCTCCCAACCATGACCAACTGTCATCTTGGAGTATGCAGTGGACAATCTTCACAAGGTAGCCTCAGCTCAGACCTTGGCCATGAGGGAACCAATACTACGGTATATAAGTTTCCAGTCAAGCCCTACCCAATTCTCGGGTATTGTGGTTGTACGGTAAAATTGGAATGGTATCGCATCCAGACAACCATCAGTTTTATAAAGGGCTAAGGCTCATGCCTCAACATTTTCATCACCAAAATCATCTGGTGCTCGGAAACACATGTCAAAACATCTCAATAGAATGATCCATCATTCCAAGGTTTTCATAACCATTTTTCCACCAAGTACTCCCATCTAAAGTTGATCAAGTTTTATGCTTAGCACTAGCATCTACAAGTGGGGGTAAGTACTAATGAGGGGTGGTAACTAGTGGAGTTTAACTAAGTTCAATCTCATGCCTTAGGATGACATAAAGATTATCTAGCTTAGGCCAAATTTTATGCTCTTTATGCAACCTTCAATTATCTCTCTAGAATCTACAATTTACTCCAGTACTCTAAGTAAGAGCTTTGATAAAGAAATAAAGTATAAATCTTGCAAGTAAAACTAGGATTGGGTATCATCAAATGTGTCTAACCAAGCATGCTTAGTGCATTGCATAGGTTATTTAACTCTCATAATTGCAAGTGTTAGCTTGCTCAATCAGCTAGTAGTATTAGGCTTGCATAGGTATCAGTATCAGCTTGCTAAAGTAGAGTATCTTGCAAGTGTTAGCTTGCACATTCAACTAGTAGTATTAGGCTTGCATCATTATCAGTATAAGCTTGCTAAATTGCAAGTGTTAGCTTGCAAATATTGGCTTGCATAGGTATAGTATCTTGCAAGTGTTAACTTGCACAATCAACTATTAGTATTAGGCTTGCTAAAGTAGAGTATCTTGCAAGTGTTAGCTTGCCTTGTGCAGAGCAGTGGTTGAAGTTCTCCTTGGCTTCTTCTTTGTAGTATCCTCCTTCCTCCTCGTATCCTTGGTCGGTACTAGTGTCTATAAATAAATACGAGGTACACAATCACCAAACAATACTTAACTACTTTCAATCATCACACAAAGGGGTTCTATAGATGATCTAGCATCATCACTAACATTACAAGACTAAAGCATTTGGCTTATTGATTTTATTTTTAGAAAAGTAATTTCTACTCATTGAAAAACTACTTAAGATTTGATATTCCCAAACCAAACATGGGATCATGTTGACACATGTCATCACCACACATTTCAGTACATGGGAATGTGATTTAAAGTGGTGTCACAATTTAATAAGATTTAACCTTTTATTTTAAATAAAAATAAATGACTAGAAATGCCTATGTGGCATCCTTTTATTACTTGAACATTATTTCTGTAAGTAAACCCATATGTTTTTATATATTCTGAAAGGTATGATAAAATATGAGTTTTGAGAGTTGGAATCAACTCAAAAGCTATTATGATTTAAATTTAAAAAATGTTTGAATGCAGAAAAGCTTTTGCCTTGTTATTTTTACCAAGGGTGATCTACAGATCCAAATGATTTGAATCCAACGGGATTGGATTAAGCATTTCAAGACCTTCCTAACAAAATTGGTTTCATTCAATTTGGTTCACTGAATCGAGCTGGGTTGATTTTTGAAACTAGGTATAGAACTGTGTTTGAATGAAAATGGAAAAATCCAAATTCAAACGAGTGGGATGCGCGGGAAGAGAAAATGGGCCGGCCTGCTACGCACAGTGCTTACGCGGGCTGGTTAAGTTGATGTCCCCACGCGTCAATGAGACGGGGGGTGCGAAGCGGTACGAGGCAACGTGGTGCGTTGGATCTAGTTCTAATCCAACGGCTCTGATTCATCGTCCATGTCGGGCAGCGCCGGCGAGACAGAATCCTAACGCGACAGGTGGGGGTCGTGGGAGGCTCACCGGGGCTTAGGCGAAGGTCGGCGATGCGGGCGAATGACGAAGTCGACGACGGCGAACCTCCTGGTACCGGCATCTCCTCCTGGGGCGGCTCCAATCGCTGGCTTCCTTCTTCTCCAGCAGCGGCGGGCTCCAGCCAAATTCCGGCAATGCGCTTCTCGCCTTGCTTCGGGACGAAGGCGGGGTGGTTCTGGGTGAGAGAGGAGTGGAATGGTGTGATGAATTCGAGTGGGGGAGTCCTCCTTTTATAGGCTCGAGGGCGAGACCGAACGGGATGGGCAGGCGACGGTGGCGACATGGCTACGAGCTGCTAGAGGCATGGCCGAGGGTGGCGATCGATCGGTGGTCTCCTGGCGATGCTCTATGGCTTTAATGCGTGTGTAGGGGCGGTGGCAAACGGTGCAGAACGCCGACATTCTCAAGGCAGGCGGCGGGCGTCTTCAACGGCGAAGGGGCTACGAAATGCAGGCGGTGAAATGGGCATGTCTGGCGGTCTCCTGGGACGGTGGGGAGCATGTTGGCGGACGGCGAGGGCTCGAGGTGGTCTGGTTGAATGGGAACGGCGCGTGCTCTGTGGCGCACGTCGGCATGGTCGACAGCGGCACGGGCACGGCGTTCCTGGCGGTTCTGGCTGCTGTCTGCAAGGCAGGGCTGGTCGAGAGGGGGTGGTGAGGCATGGGCTACCTCCCAGACAAGGTTGGCACGGCTAGTTCTTCCTCTAGCCTGCTGTCCACACTGGGGTAACATGGGTGTCTCGGCCTGTTCACCATTGATGACATTGGCGAGCTCACAGTGGTGCTAGTGATTAGTTAAGTTTGTTAGATGATCTACTAAGGCTAGTGGTGTCTAGAGAGGGAACAAGTTTGGCCCAAAACACTGCACACTATAGTATTTTGATTTTTTTTATTTGAATCAACAAGGTGTTTGATGAAATGGCCGCATGAATTCAAGTTTTGAATTTCGAAAAGATTTTTGGTGGGTGTGCTAGGCATGTGCTGGTGAGTCTGTGGATGCTTGGGTTTTGAAAGTTGAGCTTGTTTGAGTGGTTTTTGCAAAAGTGGGATCTTCCCATATGATATAGATTCAATTTTGAACTGTCATTTAAACTATGCATTCAAATGTTTTTGGATGATCACAAGGTGGGCCTTGATACTTTGTTATGAGTACTATCAAGGGGTGCAAAGATCCAAACAAGTTTCTGTTAAGTTCTGAAAGTTAGAGATAGCCAAAGTAGGCATGGGAGTTAAATTGGCCAAAGTGACCATTCCTTTATTTTGTTTGTTTTGATTTATTTGCCTTTGGGAAAAGTGTGGGGATTGTTTAGATGATGTTTATTTCACCTAGGAATCCTTTTACAAGAAAAGAAACACACAAGCAAGGTAATTCAAAAGAATTCAAATTGGAATGCATACACACCTGCATGCTTTCATATTTTTATTTAGAAAAGTTTTTGTTAATCTTAAATTTTGATGATTATAGTTTGATGATCCAAGTTTCATATTTTTGGGATGTTACACATTGCCAATGCCAAAGAACCAAGGTCTCACAAGAATTCTAAGCATATTAAAGCGTCGGTTTCACTCCATCCGTGAGCATGTCAAGGATGGAGATATAAATATTTGTAAAGTACATACGGATCTCAATATAGCAGATCCGTTGACTAAAACTCTCCCTAGATCAAAACATGATCAACACCAGAACTCCATGGGTGTTAGATTCATCACTATGTAACTAGATTATTGTCTCTAGTGCAAGTGGGAGACTGAAGGGAATATGCCCTAAGAGGCAATAATAAAGTGTTTATTATGTATATTCCAAGTATATGATAGATGTTTATTTTGCATGCTATAATTATATTAATACGGAAACGTTAATACATGTGTGTTTAATAAACAAACAGAAAGTTCCTAGTTATGCCTCTCTCATAAACTAGCTCGTTGATTAACAAGATGATCAAGGTTTCCTGATCATGGACATTGGATGTTGTTAATAACGAGGTCACAACATTAGTGTAACAGTGTGATGAACATTCATCCGAAGTATAGCATTACGATCAAAGTCATTGAGTTTATATTGATATAACATCATACGAAGTGATCCTAATCCTTAGACCATGAGATCATGTCAATCACTAACACCGGAAGAGTTTCTTGATAACATCAAACGTCACACCGTAACAGGGTGATTATAAAGATGGGTTCAGAATACTAAAGTGTTATGTTGAGGCCCATGAATCGAGAGTGGAATTTATTCATCCCGATGACGAATAGATATGCTCTGGGCCCTCTCGGTGATATCACATTGATTAGCTTGCAAGCAAGTGATTTGATCACTAGAATGTTATATCACGGGAATGAGAAAAGAGTACATGTCAGTAACGAGATCAAACTAGGTATGGAGATACCGATGATAGAATCTCGGACATGTAATATATCGTGAAACAAAAGGATTAAGATACTAGCGTAAAAGGTTCTGACGATCACAAGAAAGTCATCGTTGAATGTGTGGGAGCCAGTATGGGTCTCCAGATCCCACTTCTGATTATTGATCGGAGAGGGGTCTCGATCATGTCCCCATTATTCACGAACCGTAGGGTGACACACTTAAGAGACACCGACATCCATTTGGAGCAAAAGAATAACAAGCGCAGGAATTTATTTCACTAGATACCGAAACAGGTTTTCGGGTGAATTTGCAGAAAGTGTTTTTGCATGTGAAATGAAATACTATCAAGGGGTTATATGTGAATGTTTGTCATTAAAGTAATTGACAAAATTCTGAATAAATAAAAGGAGTTTTATTTAATGAGAGTTTGCATTAAATTTGGTGGAAATTTAATGGGAATTTGAGTGGGATTTTGAGTGGAGGGAATTGAAAGGATTTTTGTGAGTGGAGTGTCCACCCACATGAACGAGGGGAGGGTAATGGGGCAGCCCCATGCGTCGGCCACCCCCTTGGGGTTCCCCCCTCTCCTATAAAAGGATCCCTCCTCCCTCTCTCTCACTCACACCTCCTCGTGAAGGATCTCTCTCCCCTCTAGTATTTATTCCCCATGGTCTCGGACTAGCGAGATACATGTTCCTGGTGGCTATTCGGCAAGAAAGAGTTGTGCTTTCGCTGCATCGCTGGAGCGAGGAGGCGAAGGTTGCTCGGTGCCTCGGACGTGTGTGCGAGCACGGATGCGTCGCTAAGTTGCGGTGCTAAGGACTTCCTCTCGATCTTGAGATCGGCAAGAGATCGTCTACATCAACCACGAGTTTAACTCGTTAAGCTTTGTCGGTCTTCAAGGGTATGTTCTCTATGGATATACATCCGTATATTGTTTGTATCTAGTAGATAGATCTTGGTACATAGTTGTTCCCATCGTAGGAAATTTTTTGTTTTCTATGCTGCGAACCCTACACGGGAGGGCGGCGGGGTGGCGGCGCAGGCTGCTGCGAGGTGGAGCGCTCCGGCAGCGTGGGCTCGGACTCGACCCAGATCTGGGGCCCTCGGGCCCCATCTGGCCCTGGGTGGGCCGCCCTGCTGGCAGGTGCTGCACCTCCTGGAGATGGAGGCGGCAACACCGCTGGGACTTGGGACCGCGCTATCGTGCCTTGCCTGTTGCAGCAGGGTGACTGGGGCTTCATGGTCCCATTCCGAGCCCGGCCGGGCCCGTCGAGGCCTGGTGTGCCCCGGATACCCTGTCCGGTCGACTACCACCTCTTGGTGGTGGAGGTTGGTCCCTCCCGCACAGCTTCGGTGCTGCGGTCCCTCACCTCACGACGGAGTTGTCCTCTGTCTTGCAGGACGCACTCCAAGGTCCTCGAAGAGATGACCAGGGTGTTTTCGGGAGCGTGGTGGCGCATGCTCGTGGGTGGCAAGGTTGGTGGTGCTCTGGTGTGCCTCGGGGCGCCTTGGTAGTGAGGGGATCGGAAGAAATCCTTGTCGGCTTAGCCGACACCGCCACGGTGCCGCTTTTGAGTGGCGCCTTTCCTTCTTGGAGTCTACCGCGGAGATCGCTCTCCCTATGTGCCCCGAGTACCGGGGGAAACCCTAGGACCAGTTCACTGGTCCGGGTAGCTGCGTCGAGCGTCGGCGCCTCCCTCCACGAGGGTGTTGCTTGGTACGGGGTGCATCGAAGGGCTTGGAGCATGGTGGGACATAGCCCGTGGGCGCAACGGTCTCTGATCATCCTTGTCTAGTCGACCCACTGCCATCTGTGTTTCTTTTTTCTTTTTGGACATGTTCGTCCGTGCTTCCTGTATCGTGTTGAGTCTCTTTTTTTTTGAACATTGTGCTGTCTGGCCTAGCAACGATCTCACATGATTGCTTTATTTATGAAACGGAACGACAAGCCTATTTCAAGAAGTACATCGCTTGTTTTTATTATCCGTGCATGCCTCCCGTGCTGATAGAGACATGTCTCCTACTTGACTCGTGTGATTTGATCCGTAGGGTTGTCAAAATTGTTTTTTTAGAGGTTAGAGTTGACAATCAATGGAGACAATTTTGTACTATTATATTGAGCACGCGGGACACGGATGAAAAACAATTATAGCAGAATTATCTGCATGCACGTTATCAGTAGATTGAACCCCCTACACCTTAGACTAGACTAGTCATAATGGAAAATAACAAAAGATAGTAGCATGTATATATTATTAGCATATGTTCGTCACAAGAGTGATGCTCGGTGTTGAAATCTTTTTCACTGAGTATGCATCTTGGAACGTTTTGTTACAGTGTTTGGAAACATTGCAATTATCGTCAGGGGTCAATGAGTTTCGATGTAACGTACATGAGAGTGATAAAAATTTCAATGGATTTCATGTATAGAGCAATGGTCCAGCCGAAGGTGGCATTTGGTAACAACAATATAACTTTGTAAGATAAAGATACCATTTAAGATTACCTTTTTCGAGGAGTCAACCTCATAAAAAACAATCTTGTAAAGCGGAACTAGCAGAGAAGTACAAAGCATGTATTTTATCATCATGGTGGGACAAGTAAACACATATTCTTTCAATGCAAAATTTCCCGGTCTGTATGATAAGTCAACTCATAGTTTCTACCTTGTATCCGTCATATAGTGTTGCTAATATTTTTGGCGACCGGCTATATGGTGTTATTGATTACAAGTTCAAAATTCTTATTAGGTCGGAAGTGTTTGTGATTATTTGGTCGCTTTTGACTATGTTGAAATAAAAAAAGTTTAACGATAAAAGTTCTTAGCTTATGTAAGTTATCAACCGTGCACCACTATGCTCCGTTTATAATCATATTTACATTGTGTGAGAACACTTGTTTATGGAGGTGTATACGCGGTTGGAGGATGCAAAAATTATTTTATCCAACATGGATGGCATCGTGATCTTCGGATTGGTCCTTCATCTCTATAGGCGCTATGCGGTTACTTGATGTTTACATGTATTTCGCTTTTTTCCTTTTCAGTTTTTAAAATATTGCGGCCGTGTGCATCTTAGTATGAAGAGTTCGGGTGTATTGTTTAATTTTTTTAAGTAATAAAATGTTTATATTAAAAAATCGGTTAGATTAGAGCTTGCCTGGGTACAGGTAATTTCTTTGGAAAATCTTACCTATTTAGTTGAAATTTAAACTAGATGCCAAAAGCTAAAAATACCCCTTATCTGGAGTGTAGTCTCTAAATAAGTTGGCTTAATTAGATCTGTAAGTAAAACTCTACTTGTAGCATTTTCGTCTCCAGACAAATATAGTACTGATTTGTCGATCACTTATACGCGAATGTCTTTCTGGCAAAATTACACCGATCAAATCATTGTAAACTATAGTACTACTCCCTCTGTTTTATAATATAAGATGTTTTAGCTTTTGTGAAATCAATGTATCTAGATATTTTTATTGTGTGGTTTACTCTGAATCTACACACTAAGGGTTTGTTTGGATGTATGTATTCATACGCTTGGCATTGCATTCGCTCCAATATCAAAATCTTGGCATATTCGCATTGAGATTGAATATCAATATTTTTGTTTGGATGTTTAAGTATTTGGTGCTAGGGATTGATACTAAGGTTGAATATCAAATCGTGTTTGGATGGTCAAGTGATGAATTGCATTCGCCGCACGGACGGGAGAGAGTCGAGGTGGAGGGCCGCCGCACCACTCGCCGGAGGAGGGCCAGACGGGAGAGGGTCTTTCTGACAAAATTACACTGATCAAATCATTGTAAACTAGAGTACTACTCCCTCCGTTTTATAATACGAGATGTTTTAGCTTTTGTGAAATCAATGTATGTAGATATTTTTATTGTGTGGTTTACTCCGAATCTATATACTAAAAGATATATTGATATATTTGTTTTATAAAATATCTTATATTTTAAAACGGAGTGAGTAGGAGTATTAAACAATTGCATTTCAAGATGTAAATTGAGGCGAACACTTTAAATGCGTGACTGAAACCTGGAGGTAGTGGACTAATGCAGACAACGGGACAAAGAAACAGAGATGACCATCAAGCTTGTCCGGGCGCGTACCGCCGGTCAACACCACCTCTTGCCGTTGCTGCTGCATCTCTCTCCCGCCATCCTCCTCCTGCTGCCCCCGTGCTCGGCGTCGGCGTCGGCGGTGGTCACCCACCTTCCAGGATTTGATGGCCCTCTCCCCTTCTACCTCGAAACTGGGTAAGCACCCACAGCTAAAACTTCGTCCCGCCCCCGCGCCGGCCGATTCACTCCTGAAATTCCGGCGCGCCGCGCGATGCAGGTACGTGGGCGTGGACGAGGAGACCGGGGCGGAGCTCTTCTACTACTTCGTGGAGTCGGAGAGGAACCCCGGCACGGATCCCGTGCTCCTGTGGCTCACAGGCGGTCCCGGTTGCTCGGGCTTCAGCGGCTTGGTCTTCGAAGTTGGTTAGACGCCTCCCTCGAAATTAATCTCACACTATTGCAGCTGTATCTCGAAATTTACTACAGTACAGTATCTTCTTTTTACCATCGGGGAACTCCATTGTTTACACTTTACAGGCCCTCTGAAATTTGTGTTAGAGCCTTATGATGGCATTTTGCCGCGGTTGGTCTACAACCCTTATTCATGGTCGAAGGTGAGATATTCAATCATTTATTAACACTACTGCTGAAGATATTCTTCTTTTCCCCGCATTTAGTTAGTCTGTGCTGGTTGAACAATATGGTAGATTGCAAGTATCATCTTCTTGGACTCCCCTGTCGGCGCTGGTTTCTCGTATGCTCGTGATCCCAAGGGGTACAATGTCGGGGACATCTCGTCCTCTTTGCAAGTCGTCACTTTTCTGAACAAGGTGAAAAGAAACACGTTCATGCTGTCACTTGAATGGCTTTTGTGTGTCGGCTTCTTACCGTCTTATGCCTGCAGTGGTTCAGTGATCACCCAAGTTATATTTCAAATCCTTTTTACATTGGAGGAAGTTCATATGCTGGAATGGTAGTTCCGGTCATAGCAGAATACATTTCAGAAGGTAAGTCCTCTACAGATCAACCATATTGAATTTTGGGACCACCTCAATTTTGTAAGGTGTATCACCTGGTTTACTTTACATGTTTTAACATCATGAAATTTTCCCTTTTATTTCGATAACAAACATCATTGTTTGGTAGCATTGTTGAGTATCAATGGAAGTTTCTCAAAGAGGATCATAAGCTAAATATTGTAATTTTCCTATTTCTTCTACCCATATATATATCCTTATGGTATTTCCAGTTTCTAATTTAATCACTAGCCATGTTTGGAGTTTCTTGGTCCTTCTAAGGGATAATAACCTCTTATCCCAGTAATCTATTCATAGTGTGATATCTTCAGTCTGTGTTCTCTTTAATCCAGGGAATGAACAACGAAAGCAACAAAAGATTAATTTAAAGGCAAGTAATCCTAGCCTTCAATAAAAAATATAGATTTCAATTGGTGGCAATGATAAAGGGTGTCTAGGTATTGTGGTTCTTTTTACAGGGCTATATAGTTGGCAACCCTCTTACAGGTTCCCCCTTGATTGATTCCAATTCCCGAATACCATATGCTCATGGTGTGGGAATCATATCTGATCAACTATATGAGGTAATTCCACATTTGTATGCTTTGACTAAGTGCAGAGATATAAACATGTAGTCATTTTCTTTTCCAAAGGCTGCAGTTGAGAACTGTAAAGGAGACTATGTAAGCCCGATGAACAAAATGTGTGAAGGGATTCTAAATACCATTAACAGTGTAAGAGTGATGTACGATCCTATCATTTTTCCGGTGTTTCTTATAGTGGCTACATTTGATTCATGCACATTGACCCCTTGAATTACAGCTCATTTCCGAAGTTGACCAAGGCTATATCTTGGATGATAAATGTGTAATTGTTGCACAAAAACCTATGAAAGATGATGTTGTAAGAGACATGTTTCTGTCAGAAGAAGACATCCATCTAGAGCCATCTCCTCACCCTACCATCAATTGCTTTGTAAGTAGTATTAACCCTAGTGTTAATTTCTATATAATATTGTATGATTTATTAAACTATATGACTTTGATCTATGTCTCTCTTGCCCCTAATTTGAATTTCTTTATACTGCTTTTTGAAATGCAGTCATACCGTTACTACCTATCTAACGTTTGGGCGAACAAGAACAAGACCAGAGATGCTCTTAGGATCAAGCAGGTAAGTACATGATATCTTCTGTATTGGATTGTTGATCTAACATTAAATTGGTGGCCATACCATACCATTCTGATTATTTGAAAGAGGACATCACCAGTCTTTTCATTATTTGTAAGGTGTCAATTTAATCATATATATAACTCCATAAGTGCATATTTGGGTCCTAAACAATTCAAGTTCTCCATTGGTAGTCCTAAGCAGCCTCGGCGAGCGTTGAACTGCTCGAGTGGCTTCTGAACCATCGCCACATCATCTAGGGGAGTGTGGCGAGAGAATCCCCACCTCTTGCGTTAGGTAAATTTTCAAATGATCCCTTATATAAGCGCTCTTTCTCCACCACTAGCCCTCACCATTATTTGTTCTCCCCTCTCTCTTAGAGCTACCTCTCTGTTGCTCTCGTGACATGTTTGTGTAGTATTCCACAAGCTTGTCGGTTCCAAGATACAAAAATAAGGAAGGTGTGTCCCTAGCACCACGACACCCTTTAGTGTCGATGATCTTGCCAATGTATTTTATACTATTGTTATTGAGTTACACATGTTGCGGATGGAGAAATGCCAAGTGACCTAAACACCGGGTAAGAATTGTCATGTACAATTCAGTTCGATTAAATTTATCACTTCCCCAAAATTTTCAATGTTCGTATTTGCGGGAGGGACCCAAGGGGTTATTTCTTTTATTATTGGAAATATGGTGAAGACAATTGTGTGGTGTATTTGGCATCTGGTGTCCAAATTTGGTGTTGCTTCTTTAGGAGGGGTTACTGATGCAGAAGAAACTGAGGAAGCAAAGGAGGGAGATCATGATATTCGAGAAGAATAATATGCACAAGAAAAATCATAACCATGTCAGCATGCACAACAATGATGACGTTAAAGAACTGGTGAAGAAGATAGATGAGTTGTTGGGATGGGTAGGATGTGCTTGAAGAAGCGCAAAAATGGAAGCAACAATATTCCAAACATGATCCCCTAGGGCTCTGAGCCCCACTCTCTATTGTATGGATGCCCCTATCATAGGCCATAAGATTTATGGTTGATACCAATAAGTCATAGCACATGGATCTAGCAATATTTAGTTATTATATGACAGATAGATCATGGATATTAGTAATAACTCTAAACCTACTACTTGAGTACATTCACTCTCTTGGGAGATCACACTCTAACAATGTGTGTGTGTGGGGGGGGGGGAGGTAACTCGTTAAGTCAAACTTGGTACAACTCTTTAGTGGGTACCTATCACTAATATAGGGCTTTTCATAGCCATTATCACACTCTCATACATGGCGACTCCTAGCTTCCTTGCTTCTTCATGCTTCTCCCGTCTATGTAAGCTTACATGCGAGGAGTGGAACCCTAGATGTGTACAAGACTCTTGGATTTTTGTCACGTCGCACAATCTAGACCCTACACAATAATTCTAGAATACTCGGTAAACTCTAGATATTTCATATTACACCTAAAATTTCTTTCCCTAAAATATTTCCTAGTTCTAAAATTCTCTCAAAATATCTTCTACCCTGAAAATTCTTGGAGCATCTAGAACCTTCTTCTCAAATTTCATTTTCATGATGAAATACTCCAAAATATTCTAAATGTTTGTCACATTTTTCTCAACATATCTAGAATCTTCAAAGTATGTATTGTGACAACATAGACCGTGCATATTGTGGTGTGGATGCCTACAACACCATTTGGGAAGCATGAGATTTAATGGCGCACTATCATCACTTTGCATTTTTCTATTTATGTACAAAATAAAACCTATAGCATATGTCCAAAACAAACCTTGAACAACTCCATTTCATCATCTATTCTTACCCCGGAACCCTAGGAACCCTATTTTTTATCTCTAGTTTGCCTTCACATTCTTATTTTTTTCTTTAGTCCGCCATGTATTGTTGTCGTAGTTCTTGGTGGTGGTAAAGCACCTCTTTGAATTCAATGAAAAATTTCTGGGGAAAGGAGCTAGTGGTGCCTGAAATTGTTGAGTTGCTGTAGCCTGGAAAGGGAAGATTGCAATTAGTCCAAAGAAGTAGCAGTATGAACTACTACATCCGTTCTACAATATAAGCCTTTCTAGCAAGATATGGAACGGAGGAAGTAGTATTTACATCTTACATAAAAATATTACGCACTCCTTCCGTAGCACCACGCAGCTGCCAACTTGGGTCCGTTGTGACATTACCACCTCTGATTGGGGACCTCCACTTTGAATCGTCCATGCCTGCTCTGGCACTTGATACACAACCTCGCTCGCAATTCGCCTCCAAATGTATCTCGCTCTTGGTCTACTATGTTGAAAGAAAGGAGTCAAGAATGAGAGTCCCAAGCCTTACCGGTGTTTTGAAAATCTATCCTGCATGTCGTTATTATTGTTGGACCCCTTAGTCAAGGTGGTCATGACCCAAGAGCCACGTGAGTAGTTAAACACTTGTTGGGCTGCTTAGTAATATCGGTGGACAACAAAAACTGATTTAGGACCTGGATCTGCACTTTTGGAATTATAGGAATAACTTGACACCAATCGAATAGGTATAGGATTGTTGATGTCATTTACTCTATTTCGACTGACGGTCCATAACTATGACATGTAGGGAACCATTGGTGAGTGGGTAAGATGCATCAAAGGATTTCCATATACGTTCGACGTACCAAGCAGCATAGAGTACCAATTCAACCTCACCACCAAGGGATACCGTGCACTTGTAATTAGGTAAAAAAAAGCACTAGATAACTCCCCGTTTTGTAAATATACAATTTATATTTTGTCTTGCGACAAGATTTGTATATGCCAGTTAATTTTTCTTGCACGTATATGTGAGTGCAGCGGAGACCATGATATTATGGTACCATTCTTGGGAACACAAGCATGGATAAGATCCTTAAACTTCTCCGTTGTTGATGACTGGAGAGCATGGCATGTGGATGGCCAGTGTGCAGGGTAAAGTACTCTGATTCTTATCCTTCAAATTGTGCATCCTCTATTTTTTCCTCGAACGTTCTTAGACCAGCATAAATAACCTTTTTAACTTTTTTAAAGTACTATTACAATCTGACTAAACAATTTCAATTATAAAAACAAGAGTCGCAACAAAGCATACAAATGACTCAATGCTAATAGCATGTTTTGCATGTCTTCTGAAGAATAACATGTACATGCATAGACCTTCGTGTAGAAAAGTTCAAAGAAAATGGTATTTTGTAACAGGGTGGAGGGGGAAGGGGGGGCAGCCTGTCAACAAAAGTCTACATGCTTCACGTGTCAGTTACGTTGGTTTGGTTTTATCTAATAAGGAAACATGTGTTTGTGTCTTTTTGCGCAGATTCACCATTGCATATGCCAATCAAATGACATTTGCAACAGTAAAGGTTATATATTTTTCCTACCATGATAGTCATTATGTCCATAATACAAACCCCTTTACATATATGCGGAGATGTGATACATGTGAGTGGCAGGATAAAATCATGATTTACTTCTTACCATGCAGGGTGGTGGCCATACAGCAGTATCCTACAGGCCTAAACAAGGATTTGTCATGGCTCAACGGTGGATGGGCGGCAAGCCTCTGTGATGTGTCTTCTTTGGTTGCACTGATTTATTCATGTGGGGATGATGTTTTGTAGTCAATATGAATTCAACTTGTTCTCACGAAAAACACAGTATGATTTCGGAGTGAAATTTGTACTCCCTCCGTTCCAAACTAGATGTCTTAAATTTGTTAAAATTTGGATAAATCTATATACTAAATAGTGTCTAGATTTATTCAAATTTTGACAAATCTGAGACATCTATTTTGGGACGGAGGGAGTACAATTCTAATACGGTGCATGATAATGGGCGTCATAGATACTTGACGCCTTGACAAACATAAATTCCGTGTTATACCATTAAAGACACTGCAATCCTTCATCCACGGACTAATTGGAAGTCCAGAGTCTCTCTATCTAGGTTTGTAAGACCACTCGAATTTTAAGTCCAACCATGAATTTGACAAACAAAAATGAGTTACAGGCCACTCGTATTCAAAACAAGTTTGAAATGGGTGGGACCATGGAAGTTCCCCAAGGCTTGTTTGTTTTGATGTATAACTTGTCCTAAATGACCCTTTAGAAAAGGTTCACCCGCTTATGGTACCTTGTAGAGCGCCATTTAAAATGGCATTTTGTAGAGGGGGGTGTCAATTAAATTGAGAGAATTCCTTATTTAGCCTTACCTAAAGTTTCAGTTCCTTACATGGCCCTTGGAAAAAATTCTTTCCTATTTGACACTTTGTCCAAATGTTTTGTCTTATATGGCCCTCTAGTTTATAGTAAGAACTAACAGTGTTAAATAGCAAGATGAAAAGACACTTTTGCCCTTGATGCTTTTGTTACCAAAAAACTGTACAAGACAAAACCAATGATCATGTAACATATTTAGACATGTAAGATGACTAATTAAGACATGCACATCTAGTCATAGAACAACATGCAACAACACACGTACGACAGCGAGATGTGCATCCATAGCTACCCTCCTCGATGGTGGCGAGGTACAGAAGCGTACGTACCCGTGCAGGTTTATTGGAAAAGATAAATCCTAATTCCTTTTTTGCGAAATAAGATAAATCCTAATTCTTTTTTGCATGAATACAACCTAGTTTACGTTGCGCTTGTTGCAGGCTTATTTTAAAAATATTAGTCACTGTCTAAGTTAGATTAGATCACAATCACGTACGTGCGTGTAATAAGCTTGTGCAAAGACGGTTTGACTCGTTCAGCCGGTTTGGACTAGTTTAAATTTTTATACTAACTACAAAGTTCAAAATTTATTTGTGAAAATAAATAAATTAAACTATAACTGGCCGTGATTTAGCTGGTTTAGTCGGTTCCATATTTTGCACACGTGCGTTACATGTAGGCTAATTCTCACCAGCCGGACTTAAGGACATAGAAGGATGTGGGCTCGAACTAAAAATTATCAAATTGTGACGGTCTTCTTAGCGAGCGGCATTTATTCCACGGATGTTTTGGATTTAGTGATAAAGAATAGTCATATAAAGTTACTGGCAGTGCTTCTGTTGTTAAAAAAAGAGTTACGCCAGAGTTTTTCCTAGTGTCGAGTGAGACAAAGGGAAAGTTAGTCCAAGAAGAAAAAGTTAACGGAAGGAGCTAACGGAATTGACGAAAGGGTCATATAAGCAAACAAACGAAAATGCGAAGTCAAATAGGGAAGAAAAAGTTTTCCAAGACCAAATAAGGAACTGAAACTTTAAGTAGGGCCAAACAAGGAATTCTCTCAATTAAATTTGCGTTTAATGCATTAGCGCCATCATGATTGGCGTATATATATAGAACATCGTCATTGTTCCTATAAGGGAGCTGAACCCTATAGTCACTATCGACATTATCAAGCTTGTTGTAAGGCTTGTAGTAGGGTATATTAAGCAAACACGGAGTCACTAGTAGGGAACAACTTATAGGTGACAGTAAATTAGTGGATCGCCTCCTTGGTGCCACGCCACTAGTACCGCTAGTTAATATCTGTTTTGGGTATGCCACCAGAAAGTCCCTACCGGTTGCGTGTCTAACTGTGCGACATGCCATATCTAAGTGGGACCCAACAGTAGCCCCGACAAAATGTCTAGGGTACACATCATTAACTGGTGGTGTGTCTTGTACTTAAGATACCACCACTATTTGTAAGACGACCCGCAGACAGGACACACTTACCAGTGGTCTCGCGTATTTTGACAGGATACTAGTACTTAAATTACCGTTTGCGAGTCAATGTCACGAAAACGCCACTAGCTAACTCTGTCAGATGGACCCCACAAACTAGTGGTATGTCCAAATGATCTACGCACCACTAGTTAGTGGCATGCCGGGTGGTGTACACACCACTAATGAGCTCGTGTACCACTATTTTCATGTGCCATGCCACTACATCCCTTCTTCTTTCTCACTTTATTTCTCCCCTTTGCTCCTCCAAGTGCCTACTTATCCTCACTACCTTTCACTCGCCCACACTCACACTATTCGTGATACGCTAAATATCTCTCTCTCCCACTCGATAGACCACACACACCCCTCTCACTCGATCGATGTCTTGGTTTTCTTCTCGTACCCTCAGGCATTTGAAAACTAATTGTTGTGGGAGATTGAGATGAATGAATGCATGTGTGTGAGATCATGATTGCTGAAATGGACATTAATTGTATTGTGATTGTCCCGCGCGGCGGAATTAATTGTGTGTTATGCGAACCATTTTCTGCATGTGTTTATTGTTTAGGGAATTAATGAGTTGACAATGTATTGAAGAACCATTGATTCATTTCTGTTTCGTCAAATTTTGGCACTTAATGTCCCATTTTTAACAAAGGTTATTCCAAAATTTTCAATCACCTTGTTCTTGTTCTAAGTATCTCTTTCTTATACCTTGTAGGTGTTCATTGATCTAGCGATTTGTCATGGATTCAAATATTGGGTGCAAGGTGTCTAATTTTTTTAGGCACTCAATGGATAATATGCTTCAAAATGGTGGCGATGAGATATCATATCCGTGTTCTAAATGAAAAACCCAGGGTTTGTTTGACCCCTTCCCTGGCATTGTGAAGTTCCACTTGCTCCGACATCACTTCATGGATGGTCATACATGATGGATAAGTGAAGATGACGATAATGGCGTCGATGATGAAGTGGTGGCTGATGAAGAAGGGGGAAATAACGACAATGAGATGGACGAAGGAGGGAACAAATAGGCGCCAAGATGGGATCAAGATGACGCAGGACATGATGAAGATATCAAACATGAAGAAGAGGTTGCAGGACACATCATCGCAGTTGACTGCAATGGTATATGACTTATTTTGAATTAAACAACAAATGAAAGTTGGTGCAACTGGAGTTAGACTCAAAAATTCCATTCTATGATGGTTGCGATCCCCAACACACCCGCTTGAGCGTGATGCTCAACCTTCTAAACATCAAGGAAAAATACAAATGCAACGACGTGAGTCTTAGTGTGCAACCTGAGTATCTACACAAAGTTTTTCTAGAAGGGAACTTCTTGCCTCGTAATATCGAGGAGGCCAAGAAGGTCGTGTGCCCTCTTGATTTGCTACAAACAAAATACCACACATGCATCAAATATTACACCATTTATCAGAACAAGGACAAGTATAAAACAGTGTAGAGAGTGCAAGGAACCTTGATACAAGTGTGGATAAAGAAAAGCTCCTCAAAAGGCTATATGGTAATTTCCCCTCATTCCCATATGCGACGCTATTTCGCATAACCGAAGAAAGTAAAGCTCATGTGTTCACACACGGATAGGGAGCATGCAAATGCAGATGTTGTCATGCTGGGAAACACTCCATATGGTAGCCAATGAAAAGCTCTTAATTGTGAATACCTAGAATTTTTTGTAGATCTAAGGCATCTCAGGTTGGATGCGAGTATGGATGAATAAATACGTTTGACAACCAGAGTAGCATACATAGAACCTGGCACATGTTTGTATGTATACACAACCTCCCCCTTTGGTTGTGTATGAAGCGGATGTACATACTCATGGTTATGCTAATTCGAGGACTAGCGCAACCAAGAAACGATATTAACTTGCATCTCCAGCTACCTAAGGATGAGGTAGGCAAATTGTGGGATGATACAAGCCTAGGGGTCAATACATGGAAACGATATTAACTTGCACCCTTAACATAACCACAATCTGCAAAAGAAATATGATAATTCTTTTTAAACTCCAATCATGCCAGAATCTCAACCTTACTCTACGTACTATTTGGTGGAACAATAAAATGTATGTTGCACGCAGATACCTTGATGAATGTACACGTCATATGGCTGGCAATCTCAAAAAGGAGAAGCTTTTGCTTTCATCTATTATCAATGATTTAGAGGCTTTGGCAGAAGTATTTTCACAATATTTGCAAGAAAATGAACTTAAAAGCCAGTTGGATGCGCATATTGCACAACTTTTGCAAGAAGAACTCAAATGGTATTAGTAAACAAATTCTCAATTTAACTTAAAGGAGATACAAATACAAGATACTTTCAAAGTGTCGCTAATGGTATACATTAGAAAAAAATTATCCATTCTCTTTTACAAGATGAAAGCACGATCAAGGGGCATAAGAAACTCAAATCATACATAAAAATTATTATAAAAAATTTAGAGCCGCAAAAGAAGGCAATTTCTCTATGGATGAATATTTTTCAGGTTTATGTTGAGACAAAAACTTCTTACTGCGCCCTATACTAAGGAGGAACTAAGAAATGCGGTTTTCAAAATGGAAAACAACAAGGTCCCAATTTCTGATAGTTTTTTACCAGAGTTCTATCAGAAATTCTAGGGTTTTATTTAAATTTGACCTTCTAGACTTTTTCGGCTTCCTTCATGCTAGACAATTAGGCCTATTTCGACTAAATTTTGGTGATATAATTTTATTACCCAAGGTTAATGAGGCGGAAAGGATGCAATAATGTAGGCCATTTGTCTCCTTAACGTTAGTTTTAAAATCTTCACAAAATCTACAACAACTAGGCTAATCTCGGTGCTCGATATGCGGTTCGTCCACACATGCAACATTCATGCAAGAAAAAAAACATATTAGACTGGGTCGTAATCCTATATGAAACATTCCACTAACTATATGTGAAAAGGTTAAGTGGGTAATACTAAAAACTAAATTTAAAAAATATTATGAAAAAATCAAATGGTCTTTTCTACAATAGACTATCAGAATGAAAGGTTTGTCAGCAGAGTGGCATGCTTTAATCCAAAGGTACGTGTCTGAAGGTAGCGTGGCCATCAGAGTCAATGATGATATTATCAAATACTTCCAAACAAAAAAAAGGAATAAGACAAGGCAACATATTATCGCTAATACTATTCAACATAGTGGTTGATATGTTTGTTGTCATGATTGAACACGCAAAAATGATAGCTAACTTGAGGGAGTGATTCCACATCTAGTTGATAGTTGACTTTCTATCCTTTAATATGCAGATGATGTGATTATATTTATGGACGATGACCTCAAAAAATAAAAAAATTGAAATTAATTTTGTTATCTTTTGAGCAACTTTCGGGTCTAAAGATAATTTTTTATAAAAGTGAATTCTTTTATTTCGGCAAGGACCAAGACGGCGCTCACCGGTACGCTGAAATTTTTGGTTGTGAGAGAGGCTAGTTTTCCGCTAGCTACTTGGGCATTCTGATATACTTTTTGAGACTTACAAGTGTTGAATAGAAAAGGTCAAGGAGAGACTACGAAAAAGATTGGAAAAGATAATTGTTATCTCCGGACAAAATATTAGTCCTCATAAATTCAGTATTTTGTAATATGGTATTGTATATGATTTATTTCTTCTATCTTCCTATGGTGTCTTAAAGAGATTGTACTATTTCCGTTTAAGATTCTTTTGGCAAGGGGTAGTGAGAAAAATAAGTATCTACAAGCTAAATGAAGTGTGATTTGTCGTCCCAAGGACCAAGGTGGGTTAGGTACTTGAGGGCTTGAGGTAAAAAAATATTGTCCTACTAGGTAAATGGATTTTCAAGCTACTTCCATAGTATGACAAACCCTCCAAAAAAGACACCCCCCCACCGGAGGGGGGCAATATCGAAGGAGGCAGAGCAGAAACACAAAAGCACCAAACCAGAGACAGAACTAGCAAAGATTTTTGGAGGGGGAAACACAGCCGGAGACGATGTCGGTGGGATCTCTACCTTCTCCAACATCTCAGCATCATCACCATGATGAAGAGGGAGTATTCCACCTCCGGACTATGGGTTTGTGGAAGTAGCTCGATCCATTTCTCTCTTGATCTAACAATGTTCTAGTACCATATAAGTTTCTCAGCGTGATTATGGTCATCTATGTAATTCCTATGTGGTGGATCTTTATTCTTTTAGTTGATATTTGAGATTGGAATTCTATTATATGATTTGTCATCCCAAGGACCAATGTGGATTAGGTATTCGAGGGCTAAAGGTAAAAAATATTGTCCTACTAGGTAAATGGATTTTCAAGCTACTTCTCGAGAACGGTGTATGACAAACCATCCTAAAAAATACGCAGGCTCAAATAATTTGTCCCAACTTTTGGAAGCCTACACTAGTAGAAAACTGGTCTTTTGTCTAGATCCCTCTAGAGCATTAGTCCCGGATGTGTTTGGAACCGGGACTAATGATCACATTAGTCCCGGTTCCAACGGCTAGGATGCCGACAACCTGTAGTCCCGGTTCAAATGGGCCCTTTAGTCTCGGTTAGAGACACCAACCCAGACTAAAGGGGTGGAGGCGGGTGCGGGCACGGACAACACCCTCTAGTCCCGGTTTATATCTCCAACCGAGACTAAAGATAGACCTTTAGTTCTGGTTTGAGACATAAACCAGGACTAAAAAAATCAGGCAAATTTTGTTGGCGGGTTCTGCCACGGCAGGAAAACGGGTAAAAATCTTGCCATGACATGTGATTTCTGTCCACCCCTGCCCCGGGGTAGGAAATCTTGTTTTCTAGTTTCAAAAGCATGCCACAAAATTATAAAAAATCCAAAAAAAATCCTTCAAACTATAGATATATTAAGTGATATAGTTGTTACGAATATTAATGGATATATTTGGATTCCTCACATTTTTCTGATAATAATGGATATATTATTTGTTGAATTTCAATTTATAGATTTAAAGATATTAGTTATGCCATATTAAATGAATAAATGACAAAAAAATGAATAAATATTATTTTAGTTAGTTTTTTATTTTCATTGGAATAAAATATTATTATTACTTATTTATTGTTGTTTATTTAAATAGTTTTTTGTAATTTCAAAAAATAAAGACTTGTGACATATTGATATGAGTTAATAGAATTGATATGGTAGTCTTAACAACAAGGTACAATCTTCTTCGCGCAAGGACATCCTGATCAATGGAGAAGTTAAGCGTGGTAGGAATGAAGTAATGCTAGGATGGGTGACTGATTGGAAAGTTTGACCATAAGTGCAATTTAACCTATGATTAAGTATAGTTAGTGTTAAAAATGTTCCAAGTAAGAGATTAATAAGTCAAACGATTCAAAAGTTTAAGAAAAATTGAAAATAAAATCTCTAGTCCGGCGAACCGGGACTAAAGGTCCTCCGTCCCCCCGCTCCGGATAGCCTCCACGTGGAGAACCTTTAGTCCTGACTCGTAAGGTAACAGAGACTAAAGGGGAGACCTTTAGTCCCGATTTCGCGGTCTCGGTTGGACAACCGGGACTAAAGGCTCGTTTTCCACTAGTGCTAGGGACACACATTTTTGGGCTAGTATAATGGCTATGAAGAAACACTTATTTGATTTGGATCTTTTTAATTAAGGATGGATCATATTAGATTCTAGGAGGACAAGTCGGTGGAAAATGCTAGAACCAGGAACAATATTCACCTCTATACTTCAGGACCTCTCATGAGTTTATTAGAGAGCATCCAACTCTCTTGGATTATGATGTTTGACAGTCAAACTCATATAGGTATGTCTTCAAGAGTTGTTGTGCGTGACAACATCTCTGTTTAGATAAACCACTTAGAACATACTAGATGTTCTGTAGGACAACATCTCTCCTTAGATAAGTCAGTTAGAACATATTAAGATAAATATCAACCTGCCATATAAAATAGGAGAGCATTGCTTCTTCATGGAGAGATAAATTCAGTATAGGGATACTCTCCTCTTAGCTATCCAACAGCTTGTTTTCCAACTCTAATTAACAGGATCTCTAATCAGATAGAGTGGTTTACCGGTGTGGGGAACTCATAGCGTGGGTCTCAAACCCATCTCTCTCGATGCATTATCTATTGCATTACGTGATAAACCCTTTGTGAAGGGTTCTTAGATCTTTAGATATAATCCTATAATAACTCTGGAGTTTTTCTTACATGGCTGACATCGTGATCTTCGGATTGGTCCTCCATCACTATAGTGTTATGCGGTTACTTGATGTTTACATGTATTTCACTTTTCCCTGTTCAATTTTTGACATATTAAGTGTGTGGAGTATGGGTATAATATTTAAAACTTATAATTAATAAAGAGCTTTCTAATTGAAAAAACCCGTTTTTATATTAGAGCTCGTTTGGGTACACGTAATTTCTCTGAAAAATGTTACCTATTTAGTTGAAATTTAAACTAGATGCCAAAAGTTTAAAAATACCCCTAATCTGAAGTGCAGTCCCTAAATAAGCTGGCTTAATTAGATCTGTAAGTAAAACCTCTACCTGCACCTTTTTCTTCTGGAAACAAATATAGCACTGGTAGGTGATCTGTCGATCACTTGCACGCGAACATCTTTCTGGCAACTTAATTTCATTTCAAGATGGGATCCAAATTGAGGCCATCACTTTAATGCGTGACTGGACCCTGGAGGTAGAGGACTAGAGGTAGTCACTAGTCAGGCAGAGGACAAGAGGTAGAGGACGAGACAAAGAAGGAAAATAAGGCAGAGATGACCATCAAGCTTGTCCGGTCGCATACCGCCGGGCCATACCACCTCTTGCCGTTGCTGCTGCATCTCGCTCCCGCCATCCACCTTCTGCTGCTCCCGCGCTGCTCGGCGTCGTCGTCGGCAGTGGTCACTCACCTTCCGGGATTCGATGGCCCTCTCCCCTTCCACCTTGAAACCGGGTAAGCAGCACCCACGGCCACAGCCAGAACTTGGCCGCGCGCCGGCCGGTTCGATCCTGAAATGATGGGCGATGCAGGTACGTGGACGTGGAGCAGGAGACCGGGACGGAGCTCTTCTACTACTTCGTCGAGTCGGAGAGGAGCCCCGGCACGGACCCCTTGATCCTATGGCTCACCGGCGGGCCCCGCTGCTCGGGCTTCAGCGGCATGGTCTTCGAAGTTGGTTAGTCCCTCGAAATCGATAGCACCTGTATATACTACTATGTCGAAATCTAGTGTATCTTCTTACAATCCACGATCTCCATTGTCCACAGGTCCTCTGAAATTTGTGTTAGCGCCGTATGATGGTAATCTGCCGCAGCTGGTGTACAACCCTTACTCATGGTCCAAGGTGAGATGCCCAACCATAGTTAGTTAGCACCACCATTGAAGATGTTTTTCTTTCTTTCCCCCGCTTTTAGTTAGTCTGTGCTGGTCGAACAATTCCTAGATTGCAAGTATCATCTTCCTGGACTCTCCTGTCGGCTCTGATTTCTCGTATGCTCGTGATCCCAAAGCCTACGATGTCGGGGAGATCTCGTCTTCGCTGCAAGTAGTCACTTTTCTGAACAAGGTGAAAAGAAACCCATGTGCATATGCTGTCTCCTACTATCACGCACTGTAAGTTTTTTTTGTTTGTTTGTGTCGGTTTCTTACCGTCTTATTATGCCTGCAGTGGTTCAGCGATCACCCGAGTTATGTTTCAAATCCTTTTTACCTTGGAGGAAGCTCACATGCTGGAAAGGTGATTCCAGTTATAGCACACTACATTTCAGAAGGTAAGTCGGATACTACTACTACCTCCTTCATAGTTTGCAGGGCGCCTAATCAAATTTGGGTTTTTTCAAAACTATAATGTTCCTAGGCGTATAAGAATTAATTGTTAATTAATGTGGCACCTTTTCTCCCAACTTCCGATGCATGTAACAGTCTCCCACCAATGCATGCGCCTTAAGCGTTCACTAATAGGCCTAATTTTTAGCCAATACGTTTACGCCTAGGTCCATGAGATTTTTGTAGAGCGCCCTGCAAACCGTGAAGGAGGGAGTACTACGCAGATCTAACATATTTATTCTAGGACCACCGGCAGCTATTTAGTGAAGTGTATCATCCGACTTTATTTATGCATGTTTAGCCTCATATTTTTTTCCTTTAACTTCAGTAATAAACATGGCATAATCTAACTTCAAGCGTGCTAGGATACCCAATTCACACGTTTTTTTTTTCCTCTTATAAGTTTTAAAATCCTGCGAAACAAAGAGGTCCATATGTCAATATACAGGCTACACCAACGGTGCTTTGCACCAAGATAGATTGTCCGACTTATAGAAGTTCAATATCTCTCAAAAGGCTTATCTAACTAACAATTCATCTTCACCGGCACCTCCACTACAAGTGGAGTGGTGGGTCTAGGATTTCAAGCTCAGTAGTTAAAGAATAACCAAAACAATTTGTTGTTTGTTGGGATTTGGGAGGATTACTCCCTTTATCCGCAGCAAGTTGTTGTTGAGAGGCATGTGTCCTGGGCTTGCCTCTCCTGAGCGTTTGGATGCCTTAGAATCAGTCATCACTCGCACAGTATAGACTTCTATGGTTTCAACATTCCACTTTTAGATTAGTAAAGCTGCCACTACTTAGTTTACACTCTGGCTACCAAGTAGCAAAATTCTAGCGTCGGATCAACCCATCACGACACGAGCTCGTGCTCAACATTGGCAAGCATGGGTGGGCCTGAGGTATCAGTGCGAGCGAACGTTTGCATGTTCTGTCTCTCTCGTTTCCCTTGCTACAAATAGGTGATGCACACCCCGACCCCTCTGTTGTTTCCCTTTCCTCCTAAACCTTTTCCTCGAGATGATAAAGAATCTGGTTTTGAGAAAGATACCGTCCGATTCTCCTTCTATTGATTCTTTTCCGATCGTGATGTACGGATCCATGTGTCTACATGCAATGTTTTGGTGCATGCGGCTTCAACCACTACAACAGGTGGAAAGGAATGGGATTCCGCCCTACGCCTAGATTGATATTCACAAGAACTACTATGTACGGTATTCACAAGAACAATAAGTTTCGAGGAGGAGAAATAAAACTGGACGAAAGCAGTGGGATATGTCATGTATGATAGTGGTCCCCTCGGGAGTGACATTCGTTACTTTTGATTTTGTTCACGCAGTGATCTTCTCTCTTTCCGAGAGTATTACCTTGTACATAGTCTATGTCAAAGATCAATCAAAAACATGAAAGCGGAATCACAACTGTCTCACAAAAGAAGGGTCTCAAGCACTGTGTTCATGGTCACTCCAACCTATATACTTGTGGTACCCCATGTTTGATAATAAGTAAACAAGAATTGTTTGACACGGGATTGTGGTTTTTACCCAGTTTGGGGGCTCCATGTAATTATCGTTTGTCCATGTGTTGATGTTCCCTATCATATCCCAGGCCCTTACACGCTCATATTACTGTGGCGGTTCTAACCATAGCCGATATATAACATTTTCTACATATTTAGACATGTTTTGTTCATTGATGAGCAATTGTCCATGATGCCTAAATAGGGTTGCAGGTGCACGAGATGTGGGGCGGGTTGGTATTCCGATTAGTAATATTTAGCTATGGATGGGATGGAGAGCTGTAGCACAAGTTATACTATGGATCGTGTTTTGTGGGTTAAAGCAGGGCCCGCTTGTGTAACCCTATGCCTAAACAAGTGCTTCTGAAAGTTTGTTTGTCCAGTTCAGTTTTATTGTCACTAACATGATTGTGTTCACAACTAAGGGATACACGGTGGCAAATACTGCATGATGATTGATGTGCATTGTTGCTCCCTAATCCTAACCTAATGGCAATCGTAGGATATTAGTGTTAGGTATCATTGGAAGATGCTCAAAGGGGATCACAAGCTAAATATTTCACTTTTCTCATACTACATATATGTATGGTCTTTCCACTTTCTAACTTAACCACTAGAAAATTCATGTTTGGAGTTCCTTAGTCCTTACAATGGACAATAACCTTTTATCCGATCCCAAGAATCTATTCATCATGTTATATCTTTATGCTGATTTTGATTTACTCTAGGGAATGAACAAGGGAAACAACAAGAGATTAATCTAAAGGCAAGTAATTCCTAGCCTTCAAACAAACACGATTTTTTTATAGATTATAATGTATGTTAATGATAAACAGTGCCCAAGTAATGTAAAATTATATCGTTTGTATTATTCATTAATTTATTTAATTATAGGGATACATAGTTGGCAACCCTATTACTGGCTCCAACTTTGTTGATTTCAATTCTAGAGTACCATATGCTCATGGTGTGGGAATCATATCTGATCAACTATATGAGGTATTCCACATTGTTATGCTTTGACAAAGTGCAGCGCTACAATCATTGATCATGTATTCCTTTTCAAGGTTGCAATCAAGAACTGTAATGGGGACTATGTAAGACCGACAAATAGAATGTGTGATGAGGTTCTAAATACCATCAACAATGTAAGATTCGTATGGGCCTATCATTTTTTCTAGATTTACTGTTAGTGGCTACATTGATTCATGCACAATTTCCCCTTGAATTGCAGCTCATTTCCGAAGTTAACCAAGGATATATCTTGGATGATAAATGTGTAATTCTTGCACCAAAAACCATGAGCGATGATGGTGTAAAGGATATGTTTCTGTCAAAAGAAGGCATCCAGCTAGAACCATCTCCTGACCCAACTATCAATTGCTTTGTAAGTTAGCATTGACCCTAGTTTTACTTTCTATAGAATTTTGTATGAGTTGGTGAACTATATGATTTATCTCTCTTACCCCTAATGTGCATTTGTTTTCCTTGCTTTCTGATGCAGTCATACCATTACTACTTATCTAACATTTGGGCAAACGACAATAGGACTAGAAATGCTCTTATGATAAAGCAGGTAACTGCAGGATATCTACTCTTGTACACTTATGTTGCTCTCACGTTAAATTAATTGCCAAGACATACCATTTGGATTATTTGAAAGAGGACATCACTAGTCCTACGACTATTCAAAAGGTGTCAATTTAGTCCTAGAACCAGAAGTGAAAATATGGGTCTAGGGTGGCGCTTGTCTATTTCCACGTCGGCTAGGGTCACTTAGCAGGCGAATTTCTACACTTGTAGTTGGGTAGTTTGCAAATGAGCCCTTATATAAACATTCTTTCTCAACCACTAGTCCTATTCATTATCTCTTATCCCCTCTCCTCCCCGAGCTACTTCTCCATTGTTGTCGTGCTAGGTTTGTGTAGTATTCCACATGCTTGTTGGTGGGAACACATGACAATAAGGAAGGGGTGCCCTTAGCGCCTCACCATCCTTCAATGTCGTTCATGCAGCCAGTGCATTTGCTACTATCGCTAGTGAATTGCATGTTTTGAGGATTGATAACCGTCAAGTGTCATAACCATTGGTTAAAAAGTGGCATGGTCGTTAAAAACTGGAGTCAAATTTCTCCTTTTCCTCAAATTTCTCGATTTTCTAATTCGGTGGAAGAGACCAGGGGCATTTTACTTTTACTATTGGAAAGAGGTGAAGATAGTTGCACGGAGTATTTGGCATCGACTGGTCACCAAATTCTACATGGTGGTATTGTTTGATTCTTCTTCAAGTTGGTTTTATGATGTAGAATAAAATAGAGAAACTAGAGAAGAAGATCATGAAGATGAAGTTTAGAATGGAGGAGGATAAGATGTAGAATAAAAACACAACAATGGAAGCAATGCTGATGTGAAACTAACTAATAAATAAGATTAATGAGTTGTTAGTGATGTGTAGAATGTACAGGAAGAAGCATGGAAATGGAAGCGACAATGGGCTTGACGCGATCTCCTCGGGCACTAATCCCCCATTTATTGTATGGACGTCCCAATCATAGACCGTAAGACTGAATACTCATTAATCGTTGACACTAGTAGTCATAGCACAAGTCTCCACAATACTTAGTAAGTATAAAAAATAGAATGTAGATATTTATGTTGGTCGTAAACCCAATACTTGAGGACATCAACTCTCTTGGGAGTTCACACTCTAAGGCCATGTACAATGGGGAGTGTTTAGAGTGGGGCTTACAAAAATAAACTGGACTTTTCCTTAAGCACCAATGCTTATTTATATAGGATAGGTGCCTAGTTAAGCATCTTCCTTGTATAAATAAGCACTAGTGCTTAAGCTAAAACTGTCCCTAAGCACCTTGTATTGTACATGTCCTAAGTCTCCAAGAATGTGGGGTCACTCAACCGTTTGTTCGATACTCCAAAACTAGGTACAACTCTTTAGTGGCTACATTTCATTGGTATATATTTGTTATAGCCATTATCGCACTTGCAAAGATGGTATCTCCTAACTTCATTGCTTTGTCATGCTTCTTCCTTCTATTAGCTTACATGGGAGGTGGGCATATCCTATTTATACCTGTAAACGATTGTTAGATTGTTGCCATGTGGTACAACCCAAACTCACATTACAATATTGTGCAAACTCTAAATATTTCATATTACACCTAAAATGTCCTTCTCTAGAACTTTCCCTAATTCTAGAGTTCTTTCTAAATATCTTCTATCTTGATCATTCCTGGAGCTTCTAGAACACACTTATCAAATACCATATTCATGAAATACTCCAATGTCGTTCTTCTAGATGCTTCTCGCAATATTCTCAAGATATTTGTATGCATTATATTTTCCCACGTGACCGACCATGTGGATGACTGCAACACCATTTGAACAACATAATTGCACACCATCACCACTTCGCAATTTTCTATGCATGTACAAACAGAAACCCATACCAAATATCCAAAAGAAACCTTTAACAACTACATTTAATCAACTACTTGTGCTTGCCCCTCGAAGCCCTAGGAACCACATTTTATCTTTGGTTTGCCTTCACATTCTTGTTTCTTCAGTCTTGCTACACTAAGTAATGTTTTGGTAGGTCTTGGAATTTTAGTGCATCTCTTTGAATTTCAATGAAATTTTTGTCTGGAAAAGGATATGGTAATTCCTGAGATTGGTGAGTTTATGCAGCCTAGAAAATGAAGATTGCACTAAGTCCAAAGAACTAGCACTATGAACTAGTACTAACCACTCATTTAACAATCCAGATAATGTGCATCTTGCATCAGAATATTAATCATTTATCCTATAACACCAGGTAGATGCTAGGCTAGGGCTATTGTGACGATGCTCCGTGTATAAGGGACCTCCATTTCTAATTGTCCAGGTCTTATCGTGTGCACTGAAGACCCAACATTGCCAATCGTCTCCAAATTGTCCCGTGGTTGGTCTACTATGGGAAAGAAAGGAGGTGTAGTGAGTGAGTCATATGCCTTACATGGGTGTTTCTAACAAGTTAGCATTCATGTCATTCTTATTGTGACAACCACTAGCCTACATGCCACGACCCAAGAGCTACAAAAATAGGTCAATGCTCGATGGGTTGCTTAGGAATACAGGTGAACAACTTAAATTGATTTAGGACCTGGATCTGCACTTTTAAAATTATAGGACTAAGTTGATACACCTCGAATAGGTATAGGACTGTCAATGTCATCTACTATATTTGGAATAAAGTTCCTAATTAACCACATAACTATGGCATGAAGGGAACCATTGGCGAGTGGGTGAGATGCATCAAAGGATTTCCCTATATGTTCGACGTCCCAAGCAGCATAGAGTACATATTGAACCTCGCCACCAAGGGCTACCGTGCGCTTGTGATGAGGTGAAAATAGCAATATATAGTCTCATTTGTAAATATATACTTTATCTTTTCTCTTGCTACATTATTTGTATAAACTGTTGAATTTTCTTGTGTTTCTTGAAATCATGACCTATGTAAGTGCAGCGGAGACCATGATATGATGGTACCATTCCTGGGAACACAGGCATGGATCAGATCCTTAAACTTGTCCATTATTGATGATTGGAGAGCATGGCATGTGGATGGCCAGTGTGCAGGGTGAAGTTATTGGATTCTTATCCTTCAAATTGTGCATCCTCGGTTTTATTTTTATTTTTGCCTCAAACTTCTTTTAGACCAAGATAAACACATAAGGGGAGTTTTACATAGAATTAGGAAAAGAAAAAGCATTTTCAATAAAAGCATACATGCTTCACGTAGTTATGTGGGTTTTGAATAATCTGACAAGGGAACACGCGTTGGTGTCTTTTTGTGCAGATTTACAACTGCATATGCCAATCATATGACATTTGCGACAATAAAGGTTATATACTTTTATCCCCCAATATTCATGATGTACATAATGCAAACCCATTTGCACATATATGGAGATGTGATACATGTGAAGTAGAGGGACAAAATCATGATTTGCTTTTTACGTATGCATATGCAGGGTGGTGGCCATACGGCACTAACCTACCGGCCTAAACAAGGATTTGGCATGGCTCAACGGTGGCTGGACGACAAGCCTCTCTGATGTGCCTACTTTGGATGCATGGTTTCCTCCGTGAAGGAGTGATGTTATGTATTAAATACAAATTTAGCTTCTCTCTTGAAAAAAAAATGTGAATTAATTTATAGAATTCTACTAATACTGGTGCATGAAAATGGAAATCACAAACGCTTTATGCTTTGACTCATATACATCAAGTGTTATAGAATCTATTTCCTCCTTCCAGATACCAAAAAGTTCAGAGACACTTTCTACATGACATATATACCTAAAATTAAAGGTGTGGAGAAACAGTGGATAGATCTGTCATATAAAAGTAACTCTAGCAGCCGTTGTATATTTCGATGCGCTAAAACGCGTATGCAGCATGCGCGATCTGGATAAAGTGCGTCCCGCCGCGCACGAATCTCCTCCGACAGAGGTGCTAAACATGCGCGCTCAATTTCCACAGTCACACATACATACACAGCCGTGCGCACACACATGCTTCACGTTTCAGTTATGTTGGTTTAAATGTATCTGATTAGGAAATACGTGGCGGTGTCCTTTTGTGCAAATTCACGATTGCATATGCCAACAAAATGAAGACAGTAAAAGGTTATATCCTTTTTACTCTCCTGGTATTCATTATGTGCATAATGCAAAGTCAGGAATCAACATTACATATATATATACAAAGTGATGTGATACATGTGAAGTGGCGGTATAAAATCATGATTTGCTTCTTGTATACACAGGGCGGTGACCGTACAGATACAGCAATAGACTACCGGCCTAAACAAGGATTTGCCATGGCTCAACGGTGGCTAGACAGCTGGCAAGCCTCTCCAGTTCGTGGAGAAACAAATGCTGCTTTGACTGCATTGTTTCATCCGTGAGTGATGCTCTGTACTCGATATGAATTCAACTCTTCCTCCCGAGAGAAACAAATACAGTATGAATTCAGAGTGCAATTTATGGAATCGTAATAGTATGGTGAAGAGTAAGAAAATGGGCATCACAGAGCTTGACGCCTTGACTGATATATTCAGTGTTATACCATCAAAGGCATTTCCTCCCTCCACAAACTAAAGTTCTGATAGGTCTTTCATAAGTGTCCATTACAAGTTCGAACATTTTTACTATGTAGTAAGTACATCATACAACATACATCCAAAACTGCTCTCTACTCTTTTTTTTTCATACATTAAATTATATAGTTCCTGTTGATCGCTGTTTGACATAATCCACGGAAAGAGGTATACAGTTTTTCTACAGTGTTTGTCAGCCTTCTCAGAGTCCAAAAGAATTAGTTTCACCGCAACCAAGGTCGAGTTTCTGGTATATCAAGCAGTGTGCTGAGTCCTAAAACTAATTATCTCGAGATTCTTTTGGAAGTATTTCACGTCTCCAGAACCGCAAAGGGAATGTGCAAGCTGAAAATAACAAAATGGTCAAGATCTGGCTAACTAAAACAATAATAACAGGTAGAAGAAGTAAGAGTTTCAAGAAAAAATGTGCGCTATTAGAGAACATACCTCTGGAGCTTCTTGAGAAAAATTTCAACACCTCATCAATCAAAATTACCTAATAATTATATAAAATTACTTTATCAAATAGTATCGAAGGAAAAAAAAGTAAACAAATGTATTAAGTAGAGGTAAAATTCCCGTGCCATTTTCTTATATGCAAAGACTAGATTCACCAGAAATTGAATAAATGGCAAGTAATAAAGGTAGAAAAATACTAACAGGAAAGGACAGATAAAGAACAACTTTCCACTCAGCCAAAGATAATGGAGACACCTGCATAAGTAAACCACAATTTATGAAGATTTACTCGGGCATTACTATAAGCTTACTATAAAGAGCAAATGACCATATGACCAGCTGCATAGTGTGGGTACACAGCTGGGAATAAAAAAGGAGATGGGTGACTTACTGAGAAAAGAGCAGAGAGGGTTTCCGTATACAAGACTGATATGTGAAGAAGCATCGTCAGAATGATTGACCCAACAAGCCATAGGTTGCTCCATGGGTGAATGACACTGATGAAAGGGAAGAGCAGAAAATCTTTTCAGGTTATATGTCAATTTACATACTCAAACATGTGTCCTACAATAAGTATACAGGCCAAACTACAAAGGGCAGGACACTGCCCAAATTAGTACACAAATATTTTGCAGGTGCCACAAGCCTTTTGGAGCACTGCAAAGTGCAAAATATCTTTCTTTCTTTTTGGCGTAAAATATTGCAAAATATCTCAGCCATTAACCGGTGGTAACCAGCCTTACTGCCGAGCACCAACCCATCATAGGAAAAAAATGTGGTTATTTGCAGCTGTGGAGACACCATATATATTTGAAATGCATTAACGCCCATCTATATTTGCACCTATATTTCATGTACGCTTCGCTATGTCCATCCCAGTTTATAAGGCTCCTTGTATTTCGAGATTTAACTTTGACCATTAACTATGCCAATAATACGTAACTCATGTTCATAAAATTATACCATTGGAAACTTCTTCTGAATGCAAATTCAATGGTACTCCATATAACTTTTGTGATTTTGTGGCACATAACCTAAATTTAATTGGTCAAATTGATGGTTCAATTTGAAATGTGTGGGCACCTTACAAACTGCGAGGGAGCAATTTCTACCTCATCATTACCATTTTCACAGTTTTTTTTTAATAATTAAAGGGTTCAAACAAAAACAAGTTGCTGGCTTTGTGTCAATAGTCAATACAGCAAGACTATGTAGTAAGCCACAATGTGATAAGCAAATTTTGTGGGTGGGTTTTGAATGGTTTGTGGGAGAAAATTGACGTTTGGGAATATGTAATAAGGAACAACATAATGTACACATGGCACACAAAATGGTGATTCTTAAATAGTAACGTAAGTGAAGAATTATTTCCTTCTACATTTCAAGTTTCACAGAATCTATTGGTGTGGCACCTAAGTGAAGAAATAGCATAAATATGCTTCTTTCTTACGTTTCAAATTTCATAGAAATCTATTTGTGTGGCTATTACATGGGAAATTGGATTGTTAAGCATATATGTAAGAGTACCTTCGACAATTACGAGAATAAATTAATTTTTCATACAAGTCGAAGGAAAGAGAAACAAACACGGAAAAAGAATCAAAATCACCAATGAAAGCCAACTGTTCTTGTTTTACAACTAGTAGATGGGGAGTATGGGTATTGGGTGCTATATGAAAATACTTAGATTCTAAATAGTGATAGAGAAGAGGGATAAGGGAACTTACAAGAGAGATTGATTTTCACTTAGGTTATTCAAGGCATTGAACATTTCAACTACAACAAGAACAGTCATTGAAACAGTTGATGGATGGCGATCCTCAAAGATGCTGCAAGGATATGAAGTTTGCCTGGTTGAACACGAATCAAAATTGACCTGCAATGGGAAAACAAAGTTTACAGAATCAGTAATATTTGAATAAGAGCCACAATAAAGAAATAGAAACAAGAACAAAAGGGAAACAGACAAAAAAAATATAGTTAGGTATGTAAGATTGCAAAGCGAACTACCATTCTAAGGTGGCAAAAGTCTAAGCGATAACCGCAGTGAGATCCAGAGGCAACGTACCAACCAGAATTCAGATCATAGTTTGATATCTTTTAAAAATATATCAACTGAGGTTCCAGACTTTGAAATAAACACCAAAAACTAACAGCACAGAAAAATAGAAATTTCGGATTCCCAACTTACCAACTCGGAGTATGGCAATCTAGGACCATTTTCAGAATAAACAAACCACCAAACAAACCCCGCTATAGTAGCAAGACCAACGTAAGCTGCATAAACAAAACTATAAGAAACAAAAAAAAAATAGAAACAAAGGTACCAATATTTGGCAAAGCAAAGCTAATAAGAACTAGATACAGGCAGCAAGTGGATACCACCAATGACCAAATAGCGGAAAAAGAGCCATCCACTGACCACAGCTTCGTTCACCTACAAGTCAAATATGCAGGAGAGAGCATTTCAATAAATTGGACAATCTACAAAAGATAAATCATAAGTACAGCTTGAACTGGCCCGCCTAGCAATTCATACTTTTTGACTAATACCAGGAATTTAAAACCACGCGGTAATTAAAAGGAAATAAGTCGACAGTTCTCATGGACGCAGCAAGAACCCAATGTACACATAGACATAGAGCATAATGTGCAAGCAAAAGTAACAGAAAGCGATTCAGCCCAATGCAACATCCAGTTAATAGCACTTAAGCAATATTCCTGTGCCAAAAGATTTTAATGGTGAAAAGTGAGGTTTCATAAGACCATTATACTGTGGACTTGCTCTATTCACAGTTGATAGAAGATTTCAGAATTTCTAATACACCAGAACAGCTACATAGTCAGACTAGATGACTTACTCAATATACCAATACAGTGAAGTGCTAAACAAGTTTTAACTGAAATCGGTATAATCATTGAAGTAATAATGGGGAAAAACTAAAAATTACAATAGATTTTCCTTTGGGTAGTCATGCTTCGGTTTTTATGGAGTTTTGCTAAATTTTATTAGTGCTCTTATTAACAGCTATCAGTTATTTTGCAACTTGGCTGGGTGGTCAGGAAACCACCCTCTGGCTACGCCCCTGAATCCACCAACATGAATTTTGAAAATATATTAATCACTGTTAAGTATAGATACATGTATAGGCCCATTAGCCTAGGTTGGCCCATGTACAAGTTGTATATATCCCTTCCAACAATGAATAAGATGGAAAGGTCCCTCTCCCTCCAAAAAAAAAAGATGGAAAGTTCCCTCTCGTCAGGTACTACCATTTTTATATTACCTTACGGGGCTTAACTGTCATGATGTTGCCATCAGGCTTGTTAAAACCAATTGCAGTTGCAGGCAACCCGTCAGTAACAAGGTTTACCCAGAGTAATTGGACCTACAGAGTGATAAAGTAGAGAGGTAAACAGATTTTCCATTCAATTACAAAATTAGCAAGCTACACAAATATGAATGATATGGATGTTAAGAAATTTACTTTAGCGAGTACAGTACCACACAGTGGAGAAAATTTAATATCAAGGTAAAAATGCTCAGATCTCAAAGGCATGTTCACGCATCTCCAAGAAGCACAGAACCAAAGAAAGAGTTTTGACTCACAGGTACAAGTGTGTCAGGCATCCCAAGCACTGCTGCCACAAAAATACAAACTACCTCCCCAATATTTGATGAAATCATGTACCGAATAAACTGCTTGGTGTTGTTATATATGGCCCTCCCCTCTGCAACAGCCTATGAATAAATGATAACTCAAAAGTTTAAGTACACAAAAGACATAATGAGATCCAATGTTTTATGTCCTATTTGTATGTCAATCAATGAGAATTAATCTTACCGCAACAATTGTAGCAAAGTTGTCATCAGCCAATACCATGTCTGAAGCACTCTGAAATAGAAAGGTAATCGTAAGTCTATGTCTAGCAAATCCAAAAGGTAGGTAACAGCAACTAAAAAATGAATTGACTGAAGATCGTTGAAAGGAAAAGAAAACTCAAGATAATGAATACTAATGTTCCTGTTTACTTCAAGAAAAGCAGTACCTTTGCAACAGCAGTCCCTGATCCCATAGCTATTCCTATATCTGCTTTCTTCAGGGCAGGAGCATCATTGACGCCATCACCAGTCATTGCAACCTTGCATGTGAAACGAACATGGCTATTGTGTTATCTGAATTATTGCATGAGCATGGGGAAATGAAGCATAGGTTACCATGGCCAATTCCATGGCAATTAAACAATTTCATTCATCATAAAAGACTAAAGAAGCCCAATAGACACTTTATCAACAGGTAGAATTTGTGCATAAATGTACAAGATTACCACTTCATTTTGTGATTGCAAGGCTTCAACAAGCATCTTTTTATGAGAAGGTTCGACTCTGCACCATCCAGTAGAAATTTTCAGGTATATAAAGGCAGTCGAGACTCGAGAGTACGAAACTGGAAGAGTGGTGATTAAATCATACATCCATTGATGGTTCAATCATTTTAGCAATTGTTCATTGATTTATCACAAAGCCCCATCTAGTCACTTGACATATAGGAAACTAAGCATACATTATGTTCCACACCACTAGGTAGTGATGATTATTACTATTCAAAATTGTGATCATCAAAATGCCATATTATTCTGATGAGCTATAGCAGAAGTAACAAGGCCCTCAACACTGGAACATACTCCCTCCGTCCTAAAATAAGTGACACGGCTTTGTCTAGATAGGCATGTATCTAGACACTAAAACACATCTAGATACATGTGTATCTAGACACTTAAACACATCTAGATACATGTGTATCTAGACAATGCTGGGTCACTTATTTTAGGACAGAGGGAGCATCTAGTAGGAACCACACTAAAATTAGGAAAATAAGAACTCCAATCTCAGTCATTGGATAAAATTATGACCCCTTATAGCAGCACTAGCTGTGTACATCACTAGAGCTAGTTCATCAGCAATGAGCTCGGTGACCTGAACACTTCATAAAAACATTTTCATCCAGTGATAATTCTCCAGTATTTTTGCATTATACTCTATGTTCATGGAACTGATTACAAGAGAAACTGGGATGTCATTATCCATTCGCCAGGGGTAGCTACGTCCTAAAATTTTAACAAGGGAATGATACTCAAATTACCTGGAAAACAGAACCATCCTTCGCAATGCATTCGCCCTTTCTAAAGGAGGAAGCCCTTCAAATTCTGATGCTGTATATGAATACCCCGTAAAGTCATCTAAATGCTCAAAAGCCCCAATTTGCCGGCACAGAGATTCTGCAGTGGACTAAAATAGCAGATATTTATTTTCTCACCAGTAGCAAAAGATCATTTCAGAGCAAAAAATAAACAAATAAGTGCACCAACCTTGTTATCCCCAGTAACAACAATAACACGAATCCCTGCGGACATACAAGACTGGATAGCACTACGAACTTCTTCTCTTGGAGGGTCAAGCATCCCAACCTAAACCAGTAGCAAAACTTGTATTCATTATCAATGCCTCTATTATCTTAACTACTCCCACCGCTCACTAATGTAAGACCTTGTAGATATTTCAAATTAGATTAGATTCAGACTAAAATGGATGAACCTGAACAATAAAACATGTCTAGATACACGCATTTTCAAAAAAAAGACTAGAAGGTCTTACATTAGTGAACGGAGGGAGTAACATAAATTGACACCTGACTAAAAAAGCAAGCATATTAAATAAGTGAAAAAATGTAGAAGACTTATCAAAAAAGAAACAGTGGAACCAGCAGGAGTGACAAAGCATACCAATCCAATAAATGTGAGATTCGCCTCATCGTCATAGGAAAGACTTTGTTGGCCCTCTGGCATCCTTTTTAAAGCCAATGCTAAGCACCTTAGGGTGTCTTTTCCAGCAAAACTGGAATGTTTGGAGATCATTAAACATAATCAACTAAAGGATTCGATGTAAAAAAATTACGAGTATGTTTAGAGAAAAGTAACAAAATCACCAACAGCGATGATATTGCTGAGTGCTGGCTCAGAGGTAGGGTTTGGTCAAAAATACTGAGGTCTATTAATATAGTCAGTCGTATTGTTGAATCTGCCTATATGAATTGAATAGTCAATAACGTATTCACACCCTCATGAACCTAAAAACTGCATAGTGTGCATCTAGCCATTACACTTTCGGGGGCACCTTTTGAAAACATAATCTCTTGTCATTTTCAGCTGCAAAGGAGGCTAACCTTTGAAATCTAGCTTCCAGCTCATTGCGTATGTCCATAGTCAATGGTACGGAAGAACCATCATCATTGCACAATATGTGTGTGCATCTAGCCATTATACTTTCAGGGGCACCTTTTGAAAACATAATCTCCTGACGTTTTCGACTGCAAAGGACGCTCATCATTTTGCGGTCTCGGGAAAAGTCTAGAACTGATATCTAAAGAATAAACCAGAAAATTTAAAACTATAAGAACTTTCATACTGTAAATCTGAACAAATAGAATCGCAATATCAGTAAAATAAGTTGGAGACAGTCTGACTATGCAGCATACAAAAAATGATATTTCTCACATATAGGCAGTATAGTCAAAGTGCGAGCAAAATATTCATCCATGTGTCAACTAGAGTTTAATGGAAACAGTTACTTAAGACGAATAACTTAACACTCAACAGTTACACAAATAGGTAGTTAAGCAGTTGGAATCTTCTAGTATATTTGCTGATACCATAAGAACTTTGGAAAAGGTTGCACAGTAGCATAAAGTATCAGACATGTGATTTTTAGAAATTAAGTAGTATGGCTGCTTCATGCAAATCAGCTAGGCATAATGTGCAAGAGACTAAACGGTTTGAAAACAATTAAGGACGGCATAGAACAAATGGCATTCAGAAAATCCACCAGATAATGTTCAGTATTGAATAAGACTATGTATGATGAACGATGTTAACATCTATTCAACAGACCAGCAATTTCCATACAACAGTTGACCTTGCAGTATTTTGTCCATTTGCACATGATAATGTTTCTAATGCCTATTTATGCTAGTAAAACAACTCCACGAATGGAGTAATGGACACAGGGGGAGGGGAGATGGCACTCTTAAAGCAGTTACAAATATAAGCCACATAAAAGATCAGTATATCAATGCCAGCAAGTAGAGGAATATAACCTTTCTGAACTGATTTTCCCAGTAATGATTGCAGTACGATGCACGCTCATGCTTAGTTAGCATGTTCAGAGCTGAAGGCATTGAATCAAAACCAGGAAGACCAACCTAAGCAATGGACAAACTTAACATTAAAATTAAATTGAGATTGATATCTCCCACGAAAGCAATAAAAAATGCACTCATAAATCAATTCCATAACTAACAACTGACCTTCTCCACCAGCACACGCAGAGCAACTTCAGTAGACTCCCCAATTTTCTCATAACTTTTTTTATCAGGATTGTACTGTAAAGTGGACTCATTGCAAAGAGCTGAACACATGGCTATATGAAGGAGACATGGGGATTGAGGAGGAAACTCCAGCTGTAACAGATGAAAATTTCCTCAAAAGTTAGTTCCTAAAGCCAAATGGAACACGTATCAATGTTTGCAACAGTAACTAAGGGAGATCATGGGTCACTCGATAAATAACCCGAAGCATTCCCAGGTCACGCATCATACTGAACGGCTGCTCACAGAATCAATCCATTTACAAGGGCGTAAAACTTGCATTGACGGGTATAGGTGTTGCATACATCGCGGTCAAAATTTGCATACTCAACTCAGCCTCTAGAAGGCACTGGTTACTGTTCCTATCCTATGCACCATCAAACTCACTCTTAACGCAAGACACCCTGGCAAAGTTGAGCCTGGCAGAGTAATGAGTACAAGACTAGTGAACAGTGACAATCTTGATCAGGTATCATGGGTTGTAACAGTTGGTAGCATTAAAAAATGTGTTATTGTGCTACAGTCAATAAAGCATAACTTGAAGCCGTTAAACACATAAAAATACAGGGTTCATGCTGCTGCACTATAATGATCCTCAAAATTAATGACAATTGTGAAATATATCATTATACCTGCAATTTACTGGCGTCATATATAAATCCATCAGGAGCAAATGTTGTTCCACTAATAGAGTACTCATCCGTTATTGGTCTCTGGTGCACAGACCGCACAACACATACCTGGGATATTAAAAGTACTCTTAGTTATGGGTGAACATATTGGCCAAGTGTAAACTTTAATCTTCAATGTAAAAAGACTCAGATCTCAAAGGCATATTGTATTTTAGTCAAATTCCACTGCCCAGTTATGTATGCAAAAAGGAAAATAAAATGGCAAAGGCCACCTAAATGATAAATGATGTTGTAAACGGAATATTCACCTTGGAAACAGACATCATGTTTGTCGTAAGAGTCCCGGTTTTATCACTACAGATGACTGTTGTGCATCCTAATGTCTCCACAGAGGGCAAAGACCTGACAATTGCATTCAAGCGAGCCATTCTCTTGGTACCAAGAGCTAAGCACCTAAAAGCAAAACGGACCAATGATATGTTATATCCACTTCAAGGAGGAATAAGGCAAACCACTAAACTTGAGCATAAAATGAACAAGAAACTTAGAACATCCAGACGGAGGATAGGATTGGAAATGCACAGTATCATGTTTATAGGTTCTTAACCAGAGTCATGGCTGACACAGCTGCACACAACCGATTCTCTCGCTCTCTTCAAAAAGTCAGTCAGGTAGAAATGGCTAATTTTACGGCAAGCAGTGGAAATTGTTCACAACATACACAAGGAAATGAAGTTCAGTAACTGGCTAATAGAGACCAAGGGGACAATGTAGAAAACCCCAGTGCTTAGCTACTTCATAATTATTTAATCATGATTTTATAAGGCATGGCATATACTCTTTCAAAAACTTCCGAACTATCACACTTCCCACTTTAATATGACTCCATTTCCTGCTTTACTACTAACTAACTGCATGAACGAAACATCATAACATACCAAAACATCGTAAAATTGGAAATATTAATTATACCCTTATATTAACAGATTGAGATCAGATACTTTGTATTCATATATTAACTGGATCCCATAAAATGCTTTACTACTGGAAACTATAAACTATTTTAATGGAAACTCACGTTGTTACTACAGCTGGGAGACCTTCTGGAATGGCTGCAACAGCAAGGGCAACAGCAACCTATCAAAAGAAAGTGTAAGTGTAGAGTGTGTATATTTGCCAGAGATTAAAGTTAGACATGACACTTAGTAAGGTTAAATGCAAGAAGTATAACTAGTCACCAAGGTATAAGGAAGTGCCAAAATTAACAAATCCCTCCAACCGTAAGTACAACTCATTCTAGCTTCAGGTATATGAAGTGTAGAGTAATACAGCCCTTCATTATTCACAAAAATTACCATTTTTCTCCCAATATGCGAGAAAGCTTCATATACCGATGAGAAGCAATGAGTGTAAGCTTCAAGGTTGTAGAAAGATCTATATTTAAAGAAAAGTTCATATGTCTAAAAGCAGTTGGAACTTGGAAATGATAGAAATAAAAATGTCTAGCCAAAGGTAGATAAGTGACAGCTCTATACCAAACGCATGTAGGTAGGTGTGCTTAATGGGCACAATTAAATATAATTATATGCAGAAGGATCACATCTAAGATTTTAAGTCAGTCAACTTGATATGAAATGAAACGAAAATTGCTAGCATCAACCATATCTAAACAATTCAGTTACAAGGTATAGACCATAGAACGCAATAGCCTCCACAGAGAAATGACTTTAAACAATGCCATTCTACACGTGCATGCAACTATAGACTATAGAGCATAACAACAATAACCAAGGCTAATTAGTGGATGTAGCTTCCATGAAAGATGAGGTTGTCAATAATAATCAAGTAAGAAGATGTCACCACTACTAGGTCATTCAGACGCAGTCTACAAAAGAGAACCACCTATACAAATTCTGCACTTTGTCTTAACACAACGAACAATTTTCTGCTGATTGTAATACTATTTGTCAACTCAGATAATATAAAAGGAGATAATATATAGCCGACTACTACTGGTCAACCTACAATGAACGAATGCCAGGAAATGTACATCCAAACGGAACAGGGACATTAATATATTACCTTAAAATAATGAATGGCGCCCCTAAGAAAACCACCATGAGAAGGATCTCGGAAATGGCCAATATTTACAACCCAAACAAGAATACAGATCCCTGCTATCACCTGAATAGAAGAAACATAATCTGATGAAGCCTTAAAAAATTATCCTGAAACATGGTGGTTCATGGCCAACACAACATATATGCCATTCATTCTATGTGCCATTGTAATATTTTTCTCATTATTACATGTAATATACTCATAAGATACACTGAAACACACTGATTCATCCTGACAACACATGTAGCAAATAAACATGCATCATGCCAAGAAACTGCAACTTGAGCTAGGTAAATGTGACTTCAGACAGTTTTATATATGTGCATCTTACAAGGTTAGAAAAACATATGAGCAGGAAAAAAGGGCATCACAATTAACTAATTAATTAATTAATAAGAGATGGTTCAAACAGTTGAGTACAAAAATGAAAAGGCTACATAATAACTGGGAGAAAAACTAAAATATTATAACGTTGCTGTTATATTACCAGAACTTTTTTAATGGATATTAAGGCCCTTGAGCAAAGGGAAACCAGATTCAGTTTTGGTTAGCTTTCACTGAGAATGCTTTCAGGCTCTCAATCCAATAATTGTTTCCATCAGTTTGCTTCAGGCAATATTTCCCCTTGATTTTTGGAAAGATAAAGTACTCATAAACTTGTTGAAAAACAATGGTCAGCTACCTTTGCCAGAAAAGTACCAAATTCATCCAGTTTTTTCTTCAGTGGGGTCGCTTCCTGGAAGTGTGTGGGAGGGTTGTCAGTGCATAGAATTGTCAGCAAAAGGCCTAGTGTGACGACATAATTCAAACGAGAAACATCATTGATCAACTTTATCATAAAATATATGCATAAGAGAGGCAAATCGGCTGCTTACATCCTCTGTTCTCAGCATTGCATCACGTATACTTCCCATTGCAGTACTAGAACCAACACCAATAACAACAGATCTTGCTCTACCAGCTACAACAACAGTACCCTGGGAATCAAAGGCAGAAGACAACATGAAAAGCTCAGAAGAAACAACTGGAGAGTAGCTGAAATGAGCAAAAGTTTAAAACTGAACATATTCATTGAGATGTAATTTGAAACTTGATCCAGGTATTTGAATTTGAACAGTTCATGAAGATTTGTCCACTTATTATCTGCTCAAAATTCTCAACTGTGTTCTGCTAGAGCTCAGAAAATAATCATAGAATCTTAAACAATAATCGAACAGCATACTTTTGTTCATGGTATCTAGCTCTTTCTAGAACAAGCAACCAAATATGCTCGTTAATAATATGAAAGGACAAAATATATCTAGCACCGATGTCAACTGTTTGTGCAGGTATGAGCAGTTTTTCCACAGCGAAAAACATTGATGGGACATATGAAGTGTGAACCCATCTGTAGGTGCAATCATGCGAACTTCTACAATGATCATTGGATGAGGCCTGAGGGATATATGATGGACATTATTCTGAGTAACCACCTCACATAGGATCCTACATTTTGAGGAACAACCAAATCTGATCCATTCATCCCTCATCCAATGGTTCACGTGGGAGTTTAATAGTTTATATATTTTCACTTAAAGATGCATGTCTAATTAATATGTCCCCTACATTGAACACTCAAAAGGATAAATCTATGTAATATACATGATTGTGACTACCAAGATGCAGAGTAGCACAGTCAGCTTGATAGACACCTACCGAGAAAAGAATGTTTGTTTTGTCCTGGTACACAGCATTCATTGCTGAAGTTGAATCAAGCTCTTTAGCCACTGAACAGCTTTCCCCTGGAATAATCCACAAAATACAAACGATTCAGAAACACTAAATAGACCTGTTGATACACATGCACCTAACAGTGTTTTCAGTGATAGTAGCATTGCCAGATCGATGCATGTATTAAAAAAAGACATAATATTTATCTTACTCTGTAAAACAACAGTGCCACAATGAATTATTAAACTTCAGTTCATAATAGGATGAATAAGAGGATGGCACAGGACAGACACAAATACCTGTCAGAATTGCCTGGTCAACACGCAATTGATGACTTAGCATTTCAACCATTCTCATGTCAGCCGGAACTTTGCAACCAACTTATCCATAAAAAACAAGGCGTGACCAAGTTACATCAGGAGCATACTCAGCATGGTACTAAACAGAAATCAATGGAATGTACAGTACCTCCCACTTCTACAATATCTCCAGGGACAAGTTCCGTTGCTGGAAGTATAGAAAAGCAACCTACCAAATTGAACATCGACAAGTGTCTCAACCATATGAATAGCCATGATCAAAAGAACATTAGCAATATTTAATGGTGAGTCTTTCAAAGTGAAGATATATCAATCAAATCACAAATATCAAGATAAAACTTCTTTTTCACACATCAACAGAAGGACCTTTACCAGGTCAAAGCTGATACAAAAAACACTTCTCGGGCAAGGGATGTGTGATATGATCAAATATGACGCTCATAACCAAAGCATTTTTGCTTCAACTCATCGTCTTCCAAACAAGTTTGATGGCAAAAAAAACTACAAATGCAGCCCAATTCCTACTTTCATACTACATAAATATATGCATGTACAAGACATATGCAAAAAAAAAAAGAGCTGCTGTTTGTACAAGAGCCTGCTTAGCATGTTGTTTCCACGATAGAAGTAGGCAATGCATCAAAGCCATCAATGTTTGAAGGGAATTATGAATCATATCCCAGCTGCTGTCTGCATGACATGTCAGCTCGTGCCTCACATGTCAGTGCCACAGCATGTGGCTTATTTTGAATTTCAATTTTTCAAGTGAAATGGTTATGAGTACATATTTTAGATTTCAAAACTAAGGGAGTAGATGCAACTCAATCACAGGTTAGCAAAAGTTCAGTCAGAAGACAGCAAAGAAATAATTGCACAAAAAGTGCTTGCACAATTGAAAAATAAAAATCAATTCGAGAAGTTTCTTACCATTGCGCAGCACAGTTGCAACATCAGCTTGATATGCTCGCAACTCCTACATGGTTTTTTTATCAACAAGTCACTATGGATGGTCAACAAGAGTTGGCCATTGCAATGCCAATTGCACTTATGTAGTGTAAGATAAAGTTAAGTAACTAGATTAACAATGCATAGAAAAGCAATAACTAGGATCAAAAGGTGTTACACACGACAGAAAACGAAGGAATTGCAACAAGAGCTTTGAGTGGATGGAAATTTTCCTCCAAAATAGAGTGCAAGGAACACTTAGGAAAAAACCCTATGGATTCCAATGCTGAGAATCAAAACCTATAGAGGAAAAATCCTAAGGATTTGAGTCCTCCAAAATTCCTGAAACTCTTTTGAATTAAAGAAGCCCTAACTATTTGCTCCAAAATATCTGAAACAAACTACAATGGGGTTGAAAACAAGAGAACATGAGCAGGATAAAGATCGTGTATACGCAATTATGCATCCAAATGATTAGATGACAGTCTTTAGAACACTTCAAGCTCCACCTCCATGTAATTTATGTAGATGTTTATAGGGAAAGTGGAAAACAAAAAATATTGGGGCAGGGAAGATCAAATAGCAGAAAACCAGATCTGCAGTATTAGGCACAACAATAGAGCCTTATTTAAAGCAAGAACCTCGAGAGCTTTTTCAGCATTTGTTTCTGTGATTACTCCAACTGCTGCGTTTGCTGCTAGTATCATGAATATGACCTATACAAATAAAAGCCACTTTGTTAGTTACTGCCTACATGTGGCACTTACACGTCATTTCCACACAGGCTATATGCACCAAATGGAACAACTTACAGACGGTTCCAAAAATGCTGTTAATCCGGTTTCACCGTTCAATCGAGCCAAAAGAAAGGATACCACAGCAGCTGCTATCAGTATTTTGACAAGTAAATCATCAAACTGCTTCAGAACTAACTTCCAGAAGGGAGTACCTGGGTAAGAACTTTTATGTTAACAGATTTAACCGTACACAAAACTACACTACTGCAGATACCCCTAACACACATACTATTATGCTACTGCCTTTAACATTTTCTTCTGCCTTAACAAGATAGAATCATTTTTAGATCTGAATTACCAGACAGTACAGCTTTCAATTCAATGATACTCTCCTTTTCATAACAGAAGTCCAAATTTCCGAAATTGTTGTTTCACTACATAAATACATAGAGGAAATCAAGCATACAGCCATTACAATATTTCACTCTCTGCCCATATTTAAATTCTGGCGAGTAAATATAGCATGCCAACTAATAAGGCGTGTGGCCCAATATTGGTAACTATCTCTTAGTTTCCATGCATCAATTGTTCTTATCCATGGTGCACTTGGACTTATATTCAGGCAGAGTAAACGATAACAAAAACAGCACTCACAGGTATGGCTAGTAGGAAACAACTTATTTGGATTTCATGCAATTGCGATGTGTGATGAGTGATGACTACACAATTGTGGAATAATATATCAGAGCTAATGTCAAGCTTGCTAGATGATAAAAAATTGAATATTTTATGCAGAGAAGTTCATTGGCATTTCTGTTCCTGCGATTAAAAAATAAAATGGAATACCAAATACCAACATTTTCTGATGGGAAAAAATTCAAAATAAAAGTATATACAGGAAGTATGAAATGTGTTGCACCACACAAAATAAACATTGGAAGTTGGAGACTTGGAGCAGACGACTTACTTTCTTCATGGGGCAGCTCTGAACATAATCCATGCACGAGAAGAGAAGTACAGAACTCAGTTAGAGGCCACAGTAATGATAAGAAGAATCAAAATGGGTGAGTGCCAAACAAATTCAGGTAAAAACATAAATATGCCTGCCCTCAAATTAGTGCAGGGGTCTCAACTGAAGCTCTAGGTTTACTGAGAAAACAGTAAGTGTCTAACAAGCACGAAAGCTGTACCAATCCAGTTAAATCAACATTACAGTGACTTCCAAATTTCATTCAGGCATTAGAGAAGTTAACACATGTGAGTTGTGGCATTATGTATGTATTAAAATGGTTGTACTGGATAATCTCAGCAGTTATAAGGTATGATGAGCTGACAGAGCAAATTCATGCAGACCACATTTTCGTTCTTTAGAAATGCTCTGATTTTAGACGGTTCTAGTGGGTAGGAATTAACCACCAAAGCAGATAGGCCATGTCAACGCTGACAAAACAGAGGATTAGTAATCTCCTTGTGTACAGAGCCACTTTGTGTGAAATTGGAGAGTCTCCATTCTGATGAATTTGGAGAGAACGCATTTCGTGATTGGTGAACAGAGACGAAACATTTCCTCGTCTGAAAAACTTCCTCGCTCGGCAAAACCCCATACCTGGTCCATATGGACTCCGCATTTTCTACTTAACACCAACAGCTCCGCTCGCATTAAAACCCATAGGACAAGAAACGGGAATCCAAACGCATACGACAGCACGAGGTTCCTCACCGTTTTTGCCGTAAAGCAACGCGTGCTGCTCCACCTGCCCAGACAAGCCAGAAACCGAATCAGTCCAACCCAGACCGGAATCCGCAGCGCGGACGGCTCAGAAGTAAGAAGCAGAACCTGCGAGTCGGAGAGGCCCTTGGATGGATCCACGCCGAACGCTTCGAGCACCTGCGAGGGCGGAGGGGGCGACCAGATCCGTGAGAGGTGGCGGCGGCAGCGAAGGGGGATCAAGCGAAGATGTGGCAGCAGTGCCTTACCTCGGCGACGGATTTGGCGTAGGCGTCCTCCATGGTCGGCCGACGCCGACCCGGGGGCGGGAGCTTGGAGGGAGGGGAGGCGAGGCGGAGAGGTGGGAGTGATCGCGGCGGTGTGGCTATGGACTGGAGGAGAAGTGGCCGGATTTCCAGTTTGGGTTTTGGCTTTGGTGTTTAGCAACGGTGGGATTTGCGCTCATCGGAAGACAGGTGGCGATGGGATCTCTGGACTGTTGCAGCTGGTCTGGTCCGGCTCGACCGCTGGTAAACATGGCCAATGGGAAGTGAAGTGCGAGACAAGTGATGCATGCTTTCGCTTTGCTTCGCGTTGTCGCCAACATGTAAACTACTCCCTCCCATACGGTTGTCGCCAACATATAAACTACTCTCTTCCATATCGTTGAGCATAATTTTACGTGCAAATCAAACTTTGTAAAATTTGATCAGAAATATATAAAATAATATGAATATGTATAATATAAAATATATATAATAAAAATATATTTTAAGACAATTCTAATAATATAAATTTGGTATCATAAAAGTTTATAGTTGTATCAAACTAGTTAGTCAAACATTGTATTGTTTGACTCTGATAAAATCTTATATGCAACCTAAATTGGGATGAAGGGAGTAGCAAAATTGTCCCTCGAAATGCGTCCAAGGGAGAAAAAATTGTCCTTCAAAACATGTCAAAGAAGGGAAAATGGAAAAAAGGCTAAATATATGCTCAAAATGGGAAAAGGAGCCTACATATTTTTCTAGTCTAGAAATGGACGTGGATGAAAGCGAAACAAAGTTTTTCGGTGAAATAGACATGGAAATGAAATTTCAGTTTTCCGCTAATATGAAATTTATGTTTTAAGGTTGATGTGCATTGCCAAATTCAACTGGCCAATTACATAACCTTATGAAGCCAAACTTCCAAAACTGCTCATCCCAAGTCGACAACCATGTAATCCCTTCGTGCATGGGTGGCTTCCACGGTTTGATCTTTCCCTTATTCCATTGTGAACAGAGTATTGTGCTACAACTACAAAATAAAAAAATTGAAGCGTCGGAATAACTTTGTTAGTTTGCTTGAATGTTTAAGTTTTTTGCATGATTAAAGGGTTCTCTTGATTCCGGATAACATCTGCATCACTTTCCCGTTCATATTGTGTTCGATCTGTATTTGTTTCCGATAACATCTACTTTCGTTTTTGTTTCTGAGGTTTCTGTATTCATTTTCGCTGACGCTAAAAAAATGAAAATAAATGGGCACCACTTAGTTTCGTCTTGTTTTCGTCCATAATTCTAGTTGTATATGCACTAGACAAGTTAAAAAAAAACAAAAAGGTTGATTTAATGCTTGGAAGTAAAATATAAAAAATCAGTAAATGTAAAGTATCCCAATTTTATGCAAGAGCACAGGACATGGTTTTATTCTTATCGAAACAATGGACCTAGATTCATAGTCTCTCTCTCTCTTTCTCTAACAATGGTGGTGATCATGATAAAAGCTACACACAATTGTCATGCTTCAATGATTAATAGTTATAGCAGCTACATATGTCCTAAAACACATAATTAAAGATAAATACCCATGCACGTAAGTGTTGCATCACTCAGCATGCGGTTTCTATCACTCCATCATGTCATTCTTCTTTACTTGTTATCCCTAGATAAAGAATGTTAGTGGTGTCACTTTTATCACTCGGTGGTGTTCTTTTTGTCACTCGGCTAGAGCCCCCGTATGCATACATTATACTCCTTTATATAAAAACACACTACAAAATAGTCCAGTTTTGAAGCATTTTTATTTTATGTTTTTGCACAAATAGAGTAGGATTTTGGTATTTTACTGCGCTCGTGCACACCTTTTATCCTTGTTTTAACAGGATCCCGAATTACCAAGTATTTTGTGAATATATCAATTGGGACTGTCATGTTATGCAGTGATATGATATTTTCTAAATGATAAATGTTATTTAAATGATTTTTCCTCATACCTGAGAGAATAGAGAATGCGAAGGAAGGCTGCAGAGGGTTTAACAACCGCTAGTACGGGCGAAGCTTGCCGTACGGACCGCCCGTACCACATGTCAGTATGTCTGTCTCATCAAATACTCTCACCACACAAAGACGGATCTGAGATCCGCCATTCACATAAACTTTCAGCCTCGAAACATCATGCCAGAGAGGGATCCGAAGAAGGAACTAGGAGAAGAGAAAATCCTTGTTGTTTCACATATCATCGAAGGACATCGTATCATCCCCTTCATCGTCAACCGATGTATCTCCATCACCATTCTTCTCTTCCATACTTTAGATCTTATTATAATTCAAAATATAATTATGGTTTGTGATGGATTTATCTTCATACTTTTATCCATCCATTTGAATATGATGATGTTGTTAATTGCTTCCATGTGTGAGTAGTTCCCTTTGTTTTGGGAGAGATGGAGAAACTCTAACATTATTATGAAATGGAATAAAGATGACCTATTACTTTGGTCCATGATTCATTGATCTATGATATTGTGTTTGATCTCTTTTTTTAGATGATATGTGTAGTCGGCCACATATCATTTGCTTATAGGTCTAAAGAGAGGATGATACCCTTAGAACATGTATGGGAGTATGTCCGGTGTTACTTCTGTGACTACAAGCATTAGCTTATAACAATGTACGGTCAAATGGGAAATTAAGAGAGATTCACTAAGCTCACTATGATATTCATGGGTAAACCCTTAATTATGGTGGTCTGTATGAATGACTTCTCTCAGGCATCATAGTGGTTATTTAGAGATGACCTTATTGCCTAATTTAAGAAAGTGATTTCCCACTAGTCTTGTAGTGAACATCTTATTATAGAGCTCTCTCCACAGATATCATGACAAAAGAAATAGACTATCCTAATTATGAGTAATTACCCCATGCTAGCGGTGTATTCTATATCCATGAGAACGCTTTAGCATTATTGAGTTCCAACACCATTTCCAACGCTTTTGTTACTCACTTTACTTTACTTGTTTTATTTACTTTTCTGCACATAAACAAAAACCTTTCAAACACCCTTTACTTGAAATCAAAGGCGTCTTACAAATATCTTTTGGTAGATAGTGACGAGGGGCATAAAGTCCTTAGCCAAATAGCTCTCTGTGGGTTCGATACTCTTATTTCGAAACTAGCTACAATTGATCCGTGCATTTGCAGTCATCAAACACTATGGCAAAGGTTTTGTTTGTTGTGTGTATCTAGCATCTCTCTCATCTACCTACACTCAGTGATGTCAAACACCTCGTGATGTGGGTATACAAGGCATTACCACTACATTAGCCCGATACTTTCATGGCGTATAATATGGTAAGAAAATCGGTAATTGTTAACTGCTCGGTTGGCTTGGGAGTAGCGACTAATCGGAATTCGGACGATTAACTGAATCGATCGGCTATTAATCGGTGCAGCCTACAAAAAATTAGCACAAAAACACGTATGAATCCTCTTGCACCTCAACCATCTACCCTATTAAAGGCATCTTCGAGCTCCCGAATGAGATCCTGAAGGCGCTCAAGTTCTTGTATCTGAGGTCTGGTCGACAACTACGAGGAACTGGTCAACAACGACAAGGAACTGGTTGGTGATGGCGGAAATCGAGCTCCTGGAGGTAGGGATCGAGCGGGAGATTCGCAAAACCTACTTAATTGGGGCGGGCTAGCGATGGATGGGCGATATATGTTGATAATTTTGCAACTTTTTTGACCAAGTGTAGTGGTTAATCGAGAACATACCTAGTAATCGAAATGTTAGAGCTATTAATCGGGCTAAACTATTAACACAAACGATTAGTGGTAATCGACACGGTCAGGTCCCTAGTAGCGATTAATCGACCTATTAATCGCTGATTCGGCCTAGTTTTTTAACAATATGCATGAATAACATAACCATGCTTACAAAGTATGACATGCTATAAAGTCTCAACAGAACAAGAAATACATAAAATGTATCATCTCATACTACAATACTTGTCATATGAATTATATAGATAGCACCACAATCATGTAGGAAGCTCATACGGGTTAGAACAATGATCATTCATAGAGAGATTTGATCAAGTTACCACCACAAACCCCAAATTCATGGGATGGACTACTCCCCTCTCATGGTGGAGAGATATGGGGAGGCGTTGGTGAAGAAGAGGCGGCCAAAGGCAATTCTGGCAGCGCCCCCCCTCTAAATGGGCACCACTTAGTTTCATCTTGTTTTCGTCCATAATTCTAGTTGTATATGCACTAGACAAGTTAAAAGAACAAAAAGGTTGATTTAATGCTTGGAAATAAAATGTAACAAATCATTAAATGTAAAGTATCCCAATTCTATGCAAGAGCACAAGACATGGTTTTATTCTTATCGAAACAATGGACCTAGATTCATAGTCTCTCTCTCTCTGACAATGGTGGTGATCATTGTAGGGGTTCTTAGCATGGAAAACAAAAAAAATCTACCGCATGCAAACAAACAAGCCAAGATCTATCTACTAGATTGTAGCAACGAGTCGATAGTGAAGCTCATCCTCGAAGATTCCAAAGCGGTTAACGAGAGCGGATTCTCGTGGGTGATGTAGTCGTACTCTTGCCGATCTCAAGATCGTGTAGATGATCCTTCCGGCCAGCTGCCAGCGCTCCTCTACGGTCACATGTTGCACTCGATGAAGACCTTCCTCCCTTGTTCCGAAAGTGACAGAGGTTGTAGCACTCTCCTCGCGATTCCGTGACCTGACAGTGATGGCAGGAAGTAGAGGGGAGATCTCGCAGGGCTTCGCCTTAAGCCGGAGCGAGTATGGTGGACTATGAGAGAGCCTTGGTGATCTAGGGTTTAGAGGCACCAAGGGAGAGAGAGCTAGGCCGGCGGCTAGGGCTTGGGGAAAGCCCAAGTCGTGACTAGGGTTTTGTAGGCGGGGGCAGGAGGGCCGGCGGCTAGGGCTAGGTTTTTGGGTGGTAGAGGTGTAGGTCTAGAGGGCACCCTGCCCTCCTTTTATAGGTGGGAGGCGGCCAAGGGAGGGTCGTAACACCTCGGAATCGACCCTATGCAAGTTTTAGCGAACCCGCCAAACCCGCATAGAAACGATTCAAAGGTGCCACCAGGCACTTTCGTCAGGTGGAAAAAACGCGTAATAACATTACACAACAGTCCTCGATGGGACCCCACCAGGCAGATATATACAACACGACTCCATGAGTCAAGAATACAGAATATCTGAGATCCAAATCACCTTGAAAAAGCGATAGGCGTCCATACGGACAAGATGCAAATGGGCTAAGAGCCACGAAGAATAACCAATGGCGTCCATAACCCTGCCCAGCCAAGCGGAAGGGTAACCCACTAACGACGTCGATCTCAAAACTGCTAAAACAAAGGGGTGCCGACAAAGGGCAAAGGAAAAGAGGAGGCGTCGATCGAGGCCGATTGCAGCGAGGCTAGAATTGGCGGTCCTCGCCTACATAGGTATGGTGGTCAAGCGGCGTGACAAGATGCACTAAACAACCTATAGAGACTCGATACAATGGCGGATATCGAGAGAGGTAAGAAAGACCTATTCGAACCAACCTGATACTACCACCAATCAAACCCATCTGGCGTTTCCCCTCGACACCGATCGAGGAAGTCAACCGAGGAACTCACACAGTTAGCATTTTTATTTATTCGGTTATCGTTGCAGCAATTACTAGTCAAGTATAGATAATCATCCTGATAAATTAAGCACTGGGCACTTTTAATTAACCATTCCGTTGTAGTTGCGACACTTACTAGTCAAATACAATTAGCATGAGATAACCCAAAACCCGATTGTTGGCACTTTTATTTAGCCATTCCGTTGTGGTGAAGCTGATTACTAGTCATATCGAATACAAGTCAATTTATAACAGTAAACTTTAGTTATAGTTGTCTATGATCAAGCACTGTGCTCCAAGTCGTCCATAACCGCGGACACGGCTTCTCGAAAAGATTTAACCCTGCAGGGGTGCACCAAAGTATCCACAAGCACTTCGACCCTTTTTGCCAGATCAGTTAACATACACCCATCGGTATGTCGGCGGGGCCTAAGTCATGATGTTTCCAGACCCAAAGCAAGTACATGGGGGCCACCCCACTAAGTCGAACCATAGCGAAGTCGGCCGGTCTCGAGACGGACTTAGGGTTTGTGAGCAATTGTGAACGGCCGGGACCCAAAACTGGGCTTGTCGACACCGTGAAAACGTGTCCCGATCCTAAACAGTACAGTGTGCTATCCATCGCACAATTTAAATAAAGCGGTAAAGCATGGCATAAGTACAGGATAGTAAATAAAACCTTAAACTAGTTTGTGGCCCCCAGTACAATACTTTGAAATCAGGTACTAATCAATGGGGGGCCCATATCTCCCCACCTGTGGTTAGCGCGCTCGATCTCGGAACAGGTGTCAAGAACTCGGGGTCCTACGGGACACAAGTGGGCGGTCGGAAACCAACATTATCTATCACCCACCGATGCCTCTGCTTACTTACTTCAATTTTAGTTGTTAAACAGTAATTAAAGTGAACGAAAAGTAAAGCCATGATCATCTCCAACATTGAACATGCGGCAATACCCCAACAACTGTGGTACTTGACAACACGCAACAGCACTTGAGCAAGCGACTACGACGTGCAAGTCCAACTATCTACCAAACAACAGGTAATAGGATGTGTCCAAGGCAAATATAAGGCTGCAAGGGATATCACGGGTACGAAAACTAGAGCATCGCAACACAGATAGCAATAGATCAACAGGAGGGAATAAATACTAGAAAAGTAAGATAGGTAGAAAGGGGGAGATGCTCGCCTGAAAACATTGCCGAAGATTCAACCGAAGATCGGGGCGAAGCTCACATCAACTCAACGGCCTTATCCGCGAAGAAGCAAAACACTAGAATAAACACCGGATGCACTATTTAATACAACGGCAGAAGATCGGCATGATGCATGTATGATGTATGGCATGGCAAAGATGCGATGCAATTAGGTCAATATTAAGGGGAACCGGGGTCCCGACAATCAATTAGGTGGTTCATGTCGTTTAGCTACCCCGCAATTTAAATGTTGTTAAACAAGGCAGAATATATCACCGGTTCGCTACACAAATTTAAATGAGGCCAATATACGACTGGATTCGCCCGCATATGGGCCCCATATTTAATTATGAAGTGAATCGGCATAAGTCCCCCAAACCACATGACAATATGCATGCATGAACAATTAATATGCGACAAGTTGTATTATATTATAAAATAGGGTTTCGGGAAGGGGTTCACACATTAGGGTTCGGCGAACTTGGGGTTCCAGGGTTCGGGGTTCGGTCTCAGGGTTCGACGAGGTCCAGATATAAGAGGGAGAACTTGTCGTGACGTGCCAGAGATCTGGGTTCCAAGCGGTCGATCTTGTCGTCGAGAAGATCTTGTCGGGTCCGTGAATCGGGTCGGTCTTGACGTCCGGGAGGAAGAACTTGGCGTTTCGCGTCGATGTCCGTACCGTCCGTGTTCTCGAGCAACGCATCCGGGAAGGAGTACTTGTCGCACCGGGGTCTTCGGATCCGTGAAGTAGATCTTGGCGATTAAAGGGCATCGGGGCTCTTGTGACGAGACGGTCTTGTCGACGGTCCCTCGGGTTCGTGCGGCTCCTCGCCGAACTTGTCGATGTCGATCGGAGATCTTGCGGAGATGTACAAGGCATGCGGGGTCTTCGATCAATCCTCGCACCATCCTCACCACCCCTAGCGCAATGAGCCTGGCGGACGCGGCGGTGACGGCAGTATCTGTCACCACCCCTTAGCGAGCTGCACGACAAACGCAGGCGCTGGACAAATGATGTGGCTTGGGCAGGCGGAGCCACGGCGGAGAGGCAGGCGGCGAACTCTGCAGGCCGAGGGCGGCGGAGGAGGCCGACGCGAAGGCGGGAGGTGCTCGTCGGCGGGGCTCGAGGTTGAGGCGGGACGGGCTCATGGCAGACGGTGGGGCGAAGCTCTGGACGGGCAGTCTGGAGGCAGCCGAGGTCGGGCAGCAGGAGCCGGGGAGGCAGGAGCAGGCGAGGAGCAGGCGAGGCGAGGCCGGGAGGGCGCCGAGGTTGGCCGGCGCAGCGAGGAGCTCGGGGCCGGGCTGAGGCGAGGCGCTGCGGGCTCGAGAGGAGGCGGGCCGAGGAAGAGGAGAGACCTCCGTGGCCTCGGGGCGGGGGCGGCTGAGGAGGGCGAGCAGGGAGCGGCCGAGGAGGCGGGGAGGTGAGGTGCAGCGGGCAGAGGTGGAGATGGGCGAGGCGCCAAGGAAGGAGAAGCGTGAGGCGTGGGAGGCGCGTCGTGGGGAAGAGACCGGGAGGTGGGTCGGGGCCAGTGTGGGGCAGGGCTGTCAGAGGATTAGGGTCGGTTGAGTGTGGACAGGGGTGGGTGTGGCCTGCGTGTGTGCGTTGTGTGTGGGCCGGGGCGTGTGGGGTGTGAGTGCTTGGGGCCAGAGTTGAGTGGGGAATGGGGTGAGAGGAGAGAGAGGTGGCTGGGGTGACGTGGCAGCTGGGGGTTGGCTGGAGGGAAGGAAGAGGGTGAGGTGGCGGCCAGGGATTGGTGGGGGTGATGTGGCTGGAGGGTGGGTAGACTAGGACTGGGTAGCAAAGGGTTTTAGGGTGGACCGATTTAATACCGGGGGTGGTCGACTGGGTCGAATCGGCCCGTTCGACTGCCCCACTAAAAATAATTGAATGTTTTATTTATTTCAAACAGACTTTTGCAAACCGATAGCAAACAAAACAAAATAATCCGGTGACCCGGGGTTTGCGTTTGAATAAAGACGGGGCGTTTAGAAAACACAAACAGGTTTTTCCGTAAATAGTTTTATGCAAGCAAATGCAAGATGATGACGATGCTCAAATGCAATGTGGCATGATGACATGAGCATGCGGTCATGATGATGCAATGCACGAAAACAACGCGATTTTCTAGTAGTGGTTTTGCGGGATGCCACAGAGTCCTCCCCCAACTCGGCCTCCTTGGCCGGCGGTGGAGGGAGAGGGACTTCCTCCCCAAGTAGGTTTCCTACTCTCCCTCCACCAAGCAAACTTGTCGTTTGACTTTTCAAATTGGCGTTTGACTTTTCAAACTAGGATTTGATGTATCCCTTTATTTTGCTCAGCGATGACACCTAGTACATGATGCAACCATTCCAACTTGTTATGACACATTCATGTACCCTTCCCCTCCGGAGTGCCGACCTTCCGGAACCTTCTAGAACATTCCCGATGAAAACACCGGAATCATTCTCCAACTCCGAAACAGGACTTCCTTATATGAATCTTATTCTTCGGACCATTCCGTATCTCCTCAATCCTATCCGAGACTCCGAACAACATTCGATCTCTTACTCATCATTCCATAACTACTCAACAACATCGAATCCTTAAGTGTGTCTCCCTATGGTTCGTGAATTATGCGGACATGATCGAGACACTTCTCCGAACAATAACCAATAGAGGAATCTAGAAATTCATATGGCTCCCACATATTTCTACGATTACTTTGCGATCGAATGAACCACTTACATACGATACCAATTTCCCTTTGTCTCACGATAATTTACTTATCCGAGGTTTTGATCGTCGGTATCTCTGCATACCTAGTTCAACCTCGTTACCGACAAGTACTCTTTTCTCGTTCCCGTGATATGTGATCCCTTGTGAGCCAGTCACATGCTTGCAAGCTAATTGGATGACATTCCACCGAGAGGGACCAGAGTATATCTATCCATCATATGGATGGACAAATCCCACTCTTGATTCATGTGTCTCAACCCATACTTTCCAAACACTCAATGCCACCTTTATAGCCACCCAGTTACGGTGTGGTGTTTGATGTCATCAAAGCATCCTTCCAGTGATGGTGATAAACATGATCTCATGGTCGAAGGAATTAGGTTACTATGTATCAGAAAGCATATAGCAATTGAACTATTAAAATAACTTGATCTTTATGCTACGCTTATCTATAGGAGTATGTCCATCATACCATTCTCCTAATGATATGATCTTGTTGTTAATAACATCTCAATGTTCATGATAGGGAAACCACAATCATCTATTAACCAACAAGCTAGTATTATGAAGAGGCTTTACTAGGGACTCTAATTTAGTTTACAAATCACACAAGTATTAATGTTTCCTTGTTAATACTGTTATAGCATGAATGTAAACATTTATCATAAACACAAAGATATAATAATAACTATATTTATTACTGCCTCTAGGGCATATCTCCAACAATCATGATAAAAGTTACACACACTTGTCATGCTTTAATGATTAATAGTTATAGCGGCTACATATGTCTTAAAACACATAGTTGAAGATAAATACCCATGCACATGAGTGTTGCATCACTCAGCATGCGGTTTCTATCACTCCATCATGTCATACTTTTTCCTTGTTATCCCTAGATAGAGAATGTTGGTGGTGCCACTTTTATCACTCGGTGGTGTTCTTTTTGTCACTCGGATAGAGCCCACGTATGCATACATTATACTCATTTATGTAAAAACACACTACAAGGTCCAGTTTTGAAGCATTTTTACCATATGTTTTTGCACAAGTGGAGTAGGATTTCTGGTATTTTACTGCGCTCACAGATGGTGCTCGACGTAGCACTTTGTTGGTAACCCCAAGCACAGGGTGTGAAGAGCAAGCAGCAAGTTTTCCCTCAGTTAAGACTGAGGTTATCGAACCAGAAGGAGGAAGGAAATGTCACACAGGTGTTGCAAGCAACATGGAGACCTGCACAACACAAACTCAAGACTTTGCCCCAATGAACATTGAGGTTGTCAAGCTCACCGGTTTGCTGTAACAAAGGATTAAATGAATGGTGTGGAAGGTAATGGTTTGCAGGAACTAAACAAGTAACAGTTGGAATATGTATCAATGGTAAAGATTGGACCAGGGTCCATAGTTCACTAGAGGTGCTCTCCTTAGATAATCAACATGGTATGAAGGGTAAACAAATTATAGCAGGGCAATTAACAGGAATTGAACAAGAAATAACAATGCAATTACTAGTCAGAAAGATCCTATGAGGTTGATTGAGCAATACAACAAGATACATAGACCGCCATCCAACTTCATCTATGACTAGAAGTCCACCTTCAGGTTATCATCCGAACCCCCTCCAGTATTAAGTTGCAAGCAATGCATACTTTAAGCAAAGTGTGTAAGGTAAACAGTCCACGTGTTCCATGAACAAGAGACCGTTGTTTTATCCCTAGTAGCAACATCACATCTACAACCGAAGAGATTATTGTCAATTCCCTTGGAAACTAGAGGCATGAACCCACTATCGAGCATAAATACCCCCTCTTGGAGTCACTAGCAAACTACTTGGCCAAGATAGTACTAACAACGGAGAGCATGCAAGATCACAAACAACACAGACATGGTAGAATCATAAAGACAAAACCATTAATCAAACCAACATAATAATCTCAATATCCATCGGATCCCCGCAAACACAACATGCATGATTACAAATAGATTAGATCTTGATCATGAACGGAGCTCACAAGATCTATACATGAAAGCATAAAGGAGGAGATACAACCATCTAGCTACTACATGGACCCATAGTCCAAGGTGGAACTACTCACGCATCATACCGAAGAGAAGGCCTCCGGGATGATCTCCCCTCCGACAGGGTGCCGGGAAGAACATCATATCCCCCTGATCTAGGGACGATGGTGGAGGCGGCTACAGATGGTTTCGTGGATATTTGATCGGGTACTTAGGGTTTCTGCATCGGGGGCTTATTATAGGCAAAGGGGGGACCGAGGCGGTGGCCAGGGCGACCAACCCCTAGCCAGGCGTGGGGTGGGGCCCACCTGCGCCTAGGTGGGCCTAGCCCCTCTGGCCGGCCCCTCCGGCTCTCCTCTGGACTTCTTGTTCCCCATGGAAAGTAATTTACTTTTTCCTTTGTCCCGTCCAATTCCGAGAATATTTATTTACTAACTTTTCTGAAACCAAAAACAGCAAAACAGCATCCGCATCATTGCAACTTGTTAATAGGTTAGTACCAGAAAACATGTAAAAAGTACCTCAAAGTGTGGACAAGTAAAGCAAAGTAGATACAAAACAAGCATGGAGCATCAAAAATTATAGATACGTTTCCAACGTATCAACATCCCCAAGCTTAACTCCTGCTCGTCCTCGAGTAGGTAAGTGATAAAAAAGAATAATTTTTTAGGTGACATGCGCCCTCGCAATAAATATCCAACCATTTGCAAGCATTGAAAGCTGGGATCAAAGAACTCTAAACATGTGCATGAAAGATGGAGTTCTAACAATAGGACATAGTAACTATGCATGCAACATGACAAGCTACAAAAAAGATCATGAATAACACGCATTGAAAAACGTTTGTTTGTTTCACATGCAGAAAACATAGCATAGTGGCAATCAGCTTATCCCTCATAGAGTAGCAATATAGATGCATAGGACACCTGCAAATTTCACAAGGGTGACTAGAACAAGTAGCACAAGAGCAAGTAATAACACAATATGCATCAATTAATAAGCTTTGGAACACTGCACACAGAATGACAACTATGCTCTCTTAATGGTAGAATGTGGAGACTCAATAGTGGTGGAAGAAAGGCCTCTCTTTTTGTAAAGGAAGCAGGGATTACAAGTTTTAAAAAGAGCTTCCAAAAATTATGGTACTTGTTAGCTTTCAGCCCTCATTGCCCCTATCATAAGAATCTTGAAGTGGTTAAGGTTAAAGTGGCAAAGCTGGAGTATATGCTTGACGAAGTATAAGCTCCCAATCTCATTTCCCTTGAATACGAGGGTGACACCTCATGCATACTCAACTTTGGGTCCAGGTAAGTTCTTGTCACTATAAGTATTTGCATATCATTGAGAACCGCCAACGGGATACCCCTTGTACATGGTACAGGAGCTTTCCCATAACCAAAATGACAAGGAAAGCAGACAATGAGCATCTCAGCAATCTTTTTTATTTACCATATGCATAGCTTTTTATTGAGGATGCTTCATAGATAGCTCATTATGGTGATGCTGCAAGTTTCCACCATGATTAGGCATGGCTTAGGCTAGCGGCCCAGGCGTTTCTCTAACACAGGATACAAACTTCATGGACTTACAAGTTCCCTCTTTATTTCACACCGGTGACATCCATAGACAAAAGAGCATGATATCAACTGAGTACAACAAGGTACAAGTGCAATGTTGAAAATGTTCCCCGTGACAGCACGGTTCTGCTAATTCCAACTTATAAGTGCAAGCATATACAACAAAGTTGTCACAATGGTTCAAGTTTATTAGGGGCAAAGAATAAAATGTGCCATCAAGTTCGTGAGGGCTTTAATCACTAAGTTTTCACATAACAAAATACTTTTTAATTAGAAGATAGTTGAAAACAAGAATATACTTGGAATGGTGTAACACACCATGCATAGGATTTTATAGTGGACACTTTGGAATAACTTGGTTTCTTGGGAGTTGGAGGCATGAGTAGAACTTACTCATGCAAGTGGAGGCTAGCAAAAGACTGGGAGCAACCAACTAAGAGAGCAATAATGGCCAAAATCATGCAGTGCAACAAAGCATACTAATCAAAGCAAAGAGTGGTACTACAAGTCAAGGACTAAATGACCATAGAGGCTAATGGTGACCTGTGAGAGTCATAACATGGTGTGAACATGTGCCAAGTGAACCCAAACAAAGCATCAAAGGAGAGTACCACAATATTATGCTTTTGCATGCTAAAACAACGCATAATTTCTTCAAGGCACACTAAGCAATCTCAATTTTTTGGAACAAGACATGATACAACAATAATCACTAAGCATAATGCTAAAACAATACCTAGCATGTCATGCTAAAGTCTAAGTCACAGTCAATGCAAGCTCCTCTTGCACTTCAAGCAAAACTTACTACTCCTTTCCAAACACCAAGCAAACTTATTTGCAAAACAATACAACGAGATTGGGGGTCCAAACTTCTTTATTCAAGCAAACTAAACAACCTAAGCAAAGCAAACGAAAGCTATGATGCTCCAAGAACAACATAATTGTGCATGAAACAATAAAAACAAAGTGTCTAGACAGACCTAAGCTTTTTATTGATGAAGAAGGGGATGCCTTGGGCATCCCCAAGCTTTGACGCTTGTACCTCTTGGATATTTCTTAGGGTGACACCATGGTGGCATTCCCAAGATTGAGCTTTTGTCCATTCTTCATCTCATTGCATCATTCTCTCCCTACACCTGGAATTTTTCCTTCATACAAAACTTCACATAATTCTTCATTAGCAACATTAGTGTATTCAAAAGATATTAGACAACTAGCAAAGCTTTGAAACAGCAAGGATTTTCACTAAAAACACAAGCCACTGTAGTAACTCATTAAAAAAGCTCAATTTACATGAAGAGAACTCAAAAAGGTATCAATAAGAAATAAATGCAAATAATGGCAGAAATCTATCAAAACAGCAAAGCAGGTAGAAACCTATTTTTTCGAACATCTTCTGTTGCTCAAATCAAAAAGTGTTGAACTAACGAAAGTTAGCTAACATACTTGGGGATTTACTCATAAATTTTAAGCTCATTCAAAGTTACAGAGCCTCCTCATGAATGTTTTTGGTGAAGGACAGAAATCTGTTTCGGGACAGCAACTCCCCAAATCTTACTTCCCTCTCATTAGAGGTCATTCTTGGCACAAAAAGCAAACAAAAAGGATAAGGAGAGGTCATTACTGAAGTAATAACTTCCAAGACTCAAGGAAACTCTTGGGTTATCTCCCAACAAGTACTTTTATTTAACGCCTTTAAGTTAGGCACAAGAAGCAAGAAGAATCAAGTATTTTCTAATGAAGCATTAACATTCATACTTGAAAATTCTTCAACTATGAAAGGTATCTCATCCAAATGGGTTTTGTAGGATCCCTTCTCATCTCTCTTTGGTCTACTACTCTTATCAAAAAGATTTTCAGGAGCAATCCAATCAAAATTCTTTTCAAAGGCTTCATGCATTCCAACAAGCTTAAAGGGGACGGGTATATTGAATTCTTCTCTAGGCTTAGTTTTATCAGAAATACGCACAACATCTACACTTGAGCCTATCATATTGAAACACTCAAAAACCTTTTTGGCTTCCCTAGCAACATCATGGAATTCTTTTGATAAAGTTTCAAGTATGAACTCCCTCTTTTCAGCATTCTTCACTTCTTTTAGTTTTAGGAACAAGAATTGTATGAAGGGGTTAAGGCTAAGAAACCTAGCCTCCAACATATGAACTAAATAAGCTGCAGCAATCTCATAATTAGGAGCAAGCTCTGCTATAGATTTATCCTCAGTATCCTCATGCTTGCTAACATAGTTAAAGAATTCTTCAATATTATCTTTTCCAATTAGGGAGCCACTACCTATTGCAAGATCTTTCAGGGCGAACTTGGGGAGCAACATGGTGAGCTAGAGCAAGGTGGCAACTAGGGTAGGAACTAATTTTTTTGTGTTTTTGTATAAAGTAAGCAAACCAAACTAGACTATTTTTTTGTTTTTTTTAAAAGAGGCAAACAAAACCAAGGAAAAGAAACAAAGCAAACTAAAAACAAAGTAAAGAGAAAGAAAGTGAAGGACTCCCCTAGTGCAGACGTCCTTAGCCTCCCCCAGTGGCGGAGCCAGGAATGGAGCAAGCCCCGGGCCAAAATCTAAGCGTAAAAAAACTACTAGAAAAAAAATCTTGTAATACTAGAAAAAATTTGGTACGGTAGCAAACATAAACATATATTATTAAATTTTATGTTAACAATCCAAGAACGTACACAAGATATGACTAAAAAGCTAGAAATAATAGTACGGAATGCAAAATATAGTACCAAATCACTCGGTTGGTTCATCTGAGCCTCGCATAACCTCATCACTAGTAGAAGAAGAACCAATACCTTCAAAAAACAAGAATATTTCATAAGAAAAGGCATAAGCATGAAATGAAATAGTCAATCAATGATACAAAATACAAGAACTTACCAAAACGATGAGGTAAAACTCCTCTACGTGACTTGTATGATTGAAAACGATATACAATGTCATCATCATTGATGGAGCGAAATACATCTCGCTCAATATAGCACACCATGCTATAATTCATCCAATCATCACCCATTTTATTCCTCAACTCGGTCTTGATAATGTTCATAGCTCAGAGAGCTCTCTCCACTGATGCTGTTGCAACCGGTAAGATCAATGCCAACTCAATAAGACGATACACCAAAGGAAAAACCATGTGTCTATCAGTCTGAACCATCTTCACAGCAAGATTACCAAGATCATGACAATTTAGAAAATCTGAATCACCTCTAACATTAGCAATGAATGTCTCAAGTTGATTTCTAAGGACAAAAGAAATCTCATACATGGAGAAGTCCTCAGCATACATCTTAGCGAGTTCAACAAGTTTGTCTTCATCAAAATTAGCAAATGAGTTCTTTGGATCAAGACAAGCAATGCATCTCAACAACTGAGTAGATTTTTCAGCAAAGCGGTTATTCAACTCAACAAGAACTTGGTCATGCACGACATTGAATATTTCATATCTAAAGCGGTGATAGTAAGTTACCATTGTACATCCACGACCCCTTGAGAGACCTCGAGCGGGTATTGTATCATCCATGTTTGGCACCACAATATTATATTTGATACAAAAGTCAGTTGTCTCTTTTATAAGTTCCTCCCAACCATTATCTCTGATACCTTGAAGTTTGTCCAATGTTACGCCAATTAAACTCACAGCATGAACAATTTTTTGGTTTTTACTTTGCAAACAATGTGACAACTCATTAGTCTTGCCCAATAGTCTGATCATAAGATGCAATAAGAGAATAAATTCAAAACTCTCCATATGAGAAATCAAGCCACCCGCTGTGGTTCTTTGTGTAAGACTTTCTCCATCATCATGAACATTCTCTAATACATGAAGAACAGATTTCCACATCATTATGAATCTACACAAAGTTTTATGGTGTGTGCCCCACCGTGTATCCCCAGGTTTTACAAGGTTGGTTGCCTGGTTTTTCCTCTTCTGAAAAAATTTCCCTGCACTCAATTGGTGACCATAGTATCATGTTGATGCGCTACTTCATCATGTCTTTTGCAAGAAGCATTAACAGTGTTGACAATCAAAGTGACGTTGTTAAAGAAATCCAATATGGAGGAACAACACTTGAAACAAACAACAACCACTAATCGCAATCGATGGGCAAAACAATGAATGTAAAATGCATATGGATTTTCATCTAATATCAACCTTTGCAAGCCACAAAATTGCCCTCTCATGTTAGAAGCTCCACCATACCCTTGTCCTCTCAATCTAGACATAGATAGGCCATAGTGAAGAAACATACCATCCAAAGCTTGCTTTAGTGAAGCTGCTCTCGTGTCAGGAACATGCCTAATCCCAATAAATCTCTCAATCACATACCCTTGTTTGTCAACATACCTACATAATACAAAGAATCATAAGTAAATAAACAATTAAGTAACATGTTAATAATAAAACAATAAGTAAGCTGCTAACCTCAATACCATAGCCATTTGCTCCTTTATAGATACATCTCTAGACTCATCAACAAGTAAAGAAAATTTCCTATCTCCAATATCAGCGAGAATGGATCGGGTGGTCTCTTCTGCACAAGCCATGCATAAGTCCAATTGTATATCATGAGCAATCATCAAATGGTTCCCACCGGCACTATCAAGCAAAGCCCTAGCATTTGGATCTTTTTTCTTGTACCAACTCACCATCTCCAAAAAGTTCCACTTATTCTTTGAGCTCGGAGTCTCATCATGACCACGAAAAGCAAGTGCTTGCAACATAAGAAATCTAACAACACCTAAAATAATGATAAGCCGAGCTTTGTATTGTTGTTGGTCCTTTATGGTGCCACGCTCCATCACATGTGTCACAGATTGCCTTTGATTTTTGAAAGCCACATAACATTGTCTATCAGGTCCACCAACATGTATATTAAGAACACTAGGCCCATCTTTCCAATTATTAAAGCCCTTCTTTGTGAAAGATTCAATGCCAAAGTTTCTCTAACACAATGTATAAACTTGATGGCACACTTTATTCCTTGCTCTTAATAATCTTGAACCATTGTGACTAGTCCATGAAAGTTATATGCTTGCTTATTATATGCTGGGAGTCATCAGAACCATGCTGTCACGGGGAACACTTTCAACAGCTGTTGGATATCTTATCCAGTTGATTCCTTGCTCTTTTGAATATGGATGTCGATGATGTCAAATAATAGGGGAAGTTTTTAGTTCATGGAGTTTATACATTGTGTTAGAGAAACGCCTAGGCCGCTAGCCTAAGCCATGCCTAATCATGGTGGAAACTTGCAGCAACACTATAATGAGCATCTAGGAAGCATCCTCAATAAAAAGCTATGCACATGGTAAATAAAAAGATTGCTGAGATGCTCATTGTCTGCTTGCCTTGTCATTTTGGTTATGGGAAAGCTCCTGTGCCATATACAAGGGGTACCCCGTTGCTATATGTGAGGATGTTCCTATTCAAGTTGCTTATAATTGCATGGTTTTAACTGATTTTGTTGTGCTTGAAATGCCTGAAGATGATAATATGTCTATTATTCTTGGGAGACCTTTTCTTATCTGCAGTCTTGTCATCAATTGTAATCAAGGAAAAGTAAATTTCAATATTAATGACAAAGAGCACACTGTCTATTTCCCCAAGAAGGTTGTTAGAAGCTATTGCCTGAATTTCATTGAAAATATTGAGAGCATCAAGGTTGGAGAAATATATTGTCCCATTCCACAAGAAATTTTTGAAAATATTATGATTGGGACCATTGCTATCAAGTGTGAGGTAACATAATCACCTTGTGGAATGCAAAGTTTTGTTTCATATAAGATTGTTTTGGTAATAAGACTTGATCAACCTTGTTAACAAAAGGATTTTAATGAACAAAATAATGTTTCCACTGTGGTTATACTTGCTTTCTTTTTCTTTCTACTTCCTTGTATTTGATTTAGCTTTAGTTTTGCTAGTTGTTTGCTTGTTTGAGTTTCTTAGAGCTCCTGTATTTTGGCTTTTGGTTTGTTTTTGCTTCTTCTAAAAAAAATGTTTCTGCGAGAAAATCAATTTTCATACCCTGAAAATTGGCCAAAAATAAAGTTTCCCGAAAAATCCCAGAAAATTCAAAATAAATTTTTCCTTGAAAAAAGGGGTAGAGAGGTATTAGAGGTGACCCAGGGGGCCACCCAGGCTACCACACCTGTGGTAGGCGCGGGCCCACCACTGGTGGCGCCTAGGGGGGTCTGGCCCACCTGGGCTCCTCCAGGCTGCCTCCTCAAAGACACCTTCTTTCTCTCTCCTGAAAAACACCAGAAAACTTGCTCAAGCTCAAGTTCTTGCTGTTCTTGCTCGTGATTTTCGATCTCCTTGTTCAAACCCCCCAAAAATCAGCAAGAACAACAAGAACTCGAGCTTGAGAAAGTTTTCCGATGTTTGAACCATTTGAAAGTGTTTACAAAGCATTTTAATATCATTAGAAGTTTTTTCCACAATATCTTTCAACTCATGGATAGCTCTAGAGTTTTCTAATAAATGATTCTGAACTTGTTTATTAAAATGACCTTGTTTAACAAGAAAAATGTCAAGTTCCTCTAAACATTGATCCGGAGGCTTACCATAAGGAATATCACCTTCATTGAAGTGTTGGAGAGAGTGTACCTCAATAGTAGATGAGTGGGGAATTGGCTTACATAATTTTTCTATAGGAGGTAGATTCTTCACATCTTCAGCTCTAATACCTTTCTCCTTTAGACACTTCTCAACTTCCTTCATCACTTCATCATTTAATGCAATAACTCCCCTCTTCTTTGTTGTTGGTGCTAGAACTGGTTCAGGCACAATTGGTTCAGGAGTAATAGTCTCAGGTGTATTTATCTCAGTTGAAGTCCAATTATCATAATTCTTGCTTATCTTGGTCATTAATTCTTCAGCATCTGTAGGAGTCCTTTTCCTGAAAACACAATCAGCAAAGCTATCTAGGTATGTCCTAGAATCGTCAGTTAGTCTATTATAATAAATATCAAGAAGCTCATTCTTAGGTAATGGACATCCAGGATGTGCATGAATCAAGTCACAGAACCTTGTCCATGACTCGGGCAATTTCTCTTCTTCTCCCTGTTTAAAATCAAAAAGTCTCTGCAAAGCAACATGTCTACCACTGGGAGGAAAATATTTATGGAAGAAAGAAGCAATCAAGTAATCAGGGCTATCAATGGAACCATGAGGTAATCTATTAAACCAATCCCTAGCTTCTCCTTTTAGTGAAAAAGGGAAGATCTTAGCAACAAAGTACTTTCACATCTTAAAATCATCAGAGAACAAAGCACTCATAGTAGAAAGCTCATTCATATGAGCCACAACACTCTCATTTTCAGTCCCACAAAAAGGTTCTTTCTAAACAATATCTAAATAAGATAAATCAAGAGAGAAATCATAATCTACATCTTTAATATCTATGGGAGAAGTGGCAAACTTAGGATCAGAGGACAACTTAGGCATAATAGTGAAGGGTTTTGCAGCATAGTAAATCAAAAATTTCTACGGATGCGAATGAGAAAGCCAAGATCTAATCTAGGAGATGCAATCAACGAGAGAGGTAGATGAGATCTTCATTCCCTTTAAGAAATCGCATAGCGGAAATGTTCAACAGAACGTGGTTGGTGTAGTCGTACTCGTCGTCTCCTCCTCGCGATCCGATCCGATCCTACGCCGCAAGTGGCAGCGCCTCCGAGAGATGCACATGTATGGTGCCGCGACGTCTCCTCCTTCCTTGGTCCAGCAAGTGGGGTGGAGAGATAGATTGGATCTGCAGCACGACGGCGTGGTGCTAATGGTGGAGAATTTCTGCAGCAGGGCTTCGCCTACACGCAGTCGGGAGAGAGAGAGTAGGAGGGCAGCAGTTGGCGGCTAGGGTTGAAGGAGTGGGCGGAGGGGTGCTCCCCTGCCCACCTTATATAGGGGGCTGGCCGGCCCCCTTGGCCCCTCCTCCAAGCCCTAGGGCGGCGGCCCCAAGGGTTGGAGTAGGGGGCAAGTTTCCCCCTCCTTCTAGAAGGGTTCCTAGGGTTTCCCCTAGGGTTTTGGCCGGCTGGGCCTATGGGGCCTTGTGCCCCTGGCCCAATGCGGCCAGGGCACTCCCCTTAGTCCCACGCAGGCCTCCGACAAGTGGGGCCACGTTGGTCCCACTCCGGAAGCTTCTAGAACCTTCCGGTACAATACCGATAAACTCTAAAACTATTCTGAAATCCAAAAACTGCTTTCCTTTATATGAATCTTATTCTCCAGACCATTCCAGAACCTCTTGTGATATCCTGGATCTCATCCGAGACTCTGAAGAAAAACTCATAAACCAATTATCCATTCTATCCTAGCGTCGAGGCACGTTAAGTGTGTGACCCTACGGGTTCGAGAATATGCAGACATGATCTTCTATCAATAATCAACAGCGGGATCTGGAAACCCATATTGACTCCCACATATTCATCGATGATCATATTGGATGAACCATGATGCCAGGATTCTATTAATCCCATATATATATATATATTCCCTTCGTTCGCGCGATATTTTACTTGCCCGAGATTCGATCGTTGGTATCAGCATACCTAGTTCAATCTCGTTCATGGCAAGTACTTTACTCGTTCCGTAATCCGATATCACTTTGTGATTAACTCCTTAACCACGTGCTTGCAAGTGGTGTTGATATTGATTACCGAGTGGGCCCGAAATATATATCTCCGACTCGGGAGGGACAAATTCCATCTCGATACATACAACCCAACAAGTACTTTCCGATCACCTGAGAGACACCTTTATGATCACCCTCTCATAGGATGACGTTTGATGACCTCAAAGCTTTCTTCCGATACCAGGGAGTTGCATTATCTCATGGTCTAAGGAATACAATATTTGACAAAGGAAAAAGCTTCGCAAAGATGAACACGATGACACGATCTAATTGCTCTGCTTGATTTGGGTCTGTTCATCATATCATTCTCCTAATGACATGATCTCATTATTAATCGACAACTCATGTCTATGGTTAGAAAACCTTAACCATCATTAATCAATGAGCTAGTCCATAGAGGCGTACTAGGGACACGGTGTTGTTCATAAACCACACAAGTATCAAAGTTTCCGCGTAATACAATTCTAGCATGGAATATAAACTTTATCATGAACAAGAATTATAACAATAACATCTTTATTATTGCCTCTAGGGCATAATTCCAACAGTCTCCCACTTGCACTAGAGTCAATAATCTAGTTTACATTTGGCAACAATCTAACACCCATGGCATTAAGGTGCTGATCATGTTTTGCTCGTGGAAGAGGTTTAGTCAATGGATCTGCGACATTCAGATCCATATGTACTTTGCTAATCTTCAGATCTCCATCTGTTATATAATCTCGAATTATATGAAATCGGCGGTTGATGTGCTTGGTCTTTGGATGATATCTTGGTTCCTTAGCCAGTGCTATGGCGCCAGTGTTGTCGCACAATATCTCTAGTGGGTCCAAGGCACTTGGAACCACACCAAGCTCGGTGATGAAGTTCCTGATCCAAACTCCTTCACTTGACGCTTCTGCAGCAGCCATGTATTCTGATTCTACTGTAGATCCCGCGATCACGCTTTGCTTGCAGCTTCTCCAGCTCACAGCTCCTCCATTCAAAATATAAACGTATCTTGTCTAAGATTTAGAATCATCCGGGTCGGTGTCGAAACTAGCATCGACGTAACCTTTTACGACGAGCTGCTCATCACCTCCATAGACCAAGAACATTTCTTTAGTCCTATTTAAATACTTTAGGATGTTCTTTACGGCTGTCCAGTGTTCCACTCCTGGATCACTTTGGTATCTGCTCGTCAAACTAAGAGCATTGGACACATCCGGTCTAGTACACAACATGGCATACATGATAGAACCTATGGCCGAGGCATATGGCACCTTGCTCATAGTTTCTCTATCGTTTACCGTAGTCGGACACTAAGCCTTGCTCAATATCTTACCTGACAACATGGATAATGAACCTTTCTTTGCTTTATCCATTCTAAACCTTTTCAGAACTTTGTCTAGGTATGTACTTTGGCTTAAAGCTATTAGGCGTCTTTGTCTATCTCTATACATTTTGATGCCTCATATATAAGCAGCTTCTCCTAGGTCTTTCTGACGAGGTTTGATCTGGTCAATGCCCATTGTTATGGACTTGGGTTTTGGAGAAGATGGGGATCCTGGAGATCACGGAACGGTTAGCAAACAAGCAACACGGGGACACGAGGTTTACCCAGGTTCAGGCCCCCGGAGGGAAAACCCTACTCCTGCTTGTCTGCTCTTGATTACGGCGGAACCGAAAGTTACAGGGTGCGCAGATTCGATCTGGCGTGGAGGTGTGTATGCGAAAGTATGAGAGAGAGATCTAGGTCGTGCCCTCCTAGCCTTTATATAGACTCAGACAGGTCCCGGGCATAGACCTAGTCGGTTACAGGTTCTAGGGTTTTACCCCTTTGAATTTCCTATCTACGCTAGTCTTGCTCTCCAAGGATCCGAAGGCGTCATGGGCCTTGGCCACCCGAAAATCTTCATGGGCCGGTGTACATCTGCCGTGGGCCTTCCTTGGGCTGGACCAGGTATGCCGAGATCATGTACCCGTAGGGTATAACCATGTCACTTTCATTGAAAAACATTTATTCAAATAACTCTTCACATCGTTAAGCATACCAATGTCATTTCCAATAATCAATATGTCATCCACATATAGTACTAAAATGTCACCGAGCTCCCACTCACTTTCTTGTAGATACAAGCTTCGTAGCAATTTGGAACAAATCCAAAGCTCTTGATCACTTGATCAAAACGAAGGTTCCAACTCCGAGATGCTTGCTTCAGTCCATAAATGGAACGCTGAAGTTTGCACACCTTATCAGCATCCTTAGGATTGACAAAACCTTCGGGTTGCATCATATACAACTCTTCATCAATGTTGCCATTGAGGAACGCAGTCTTGACATCCATCTGCCATATTTCATAATCATGAAACGCAGCAATTGCTAATAAAATCCAAATGGACTTAAACATCGCTACGGGAGAGAAAGTCTCATCGTAGTCAACACCTTGAACTTGCCGAAACCCTTTTGCGACAAGCCAAGCTTTATAGACAGTAACATTACCATCCGCGTCCGTTTTCTTCTTGAAAATCCATTTGCACTCAACGGCCTTACGGTCGCTAGGAGGGTCCACCAAAGTCCATACTTGGTTTTCGTTCATGGATCCCAATTCGGATTTCATGGCCTCTAGCCATTTCTCAGAGTCTGGGCTCATCATTTCTTCCTCATAGTTCGCAGGTTCACTGTTGTCTACCAACAAGACAGTTAAGATAGGGTTGCCATACCATTCAGGAGGGACACGCGACCTTGTTGACCTGCGACGTTCACTAGCAGCATCGTTCGAAGTTTCATGATCCTCGTCATTAGCTTCCTCTCTTGTTGGTGCAGACGGCACTGGAACAATTTTGGGTGCTGCGCTACTCTCCAACTCGAGAGAAGGTTCAATAACCTCGTCTATCTCTACCTTCCTCCCACTCACTTCTTTCGAGAGAAACTCCTTCTCAAGAAAGGATCTGTTCTTTGCAACAAACACTTTGCCTTAGGATCTGTGGTAGAAGGTATACCCAATCGTTTCCTTAGGGTATCCTATGAAGACGCATTTCTCCGCTTTGGGTTTGAGCTTGTCCGGCATCAACTTATTGACATAAGCTTCGCATCCCCAAAGTTTAAGAAACGACAACTTAGGTTTAGCACCAAACCATAGTTCATACGGTGTCGTCTCAACGGATTTATATGGTGCCCTATTTAAAGTGAATGCAGCGGTTTCTAATGCATAACTCCAAAATGATAACGGAAAATCCGCAAGAGACATCATTGATCGCACCATATCTAATAGAGTTTGATTCCGACATTCAGACACACCATTGCGTTGTGGTGTTCCGGGTGGCGTGAGTTGCGAAACGATTCCGCTTGCTTTAAGATGCGTGAGAAAATCATAACTCAAATATTCACCTCCACGATCGGAACGTAGAAATTTAATTTTCCTGTTACGATGGTTTTCCACTTCGTTCTGAAATTCTTTAAACTTTTCAAACATTTCAGATTTATGTCTCATTAAATAGATATACCCATATCTACTTAAGTCATCAGTAAAAGTGAGAAAATAGCGATATCCACCACGCGTCGAAACACTCATTGGTCCGCATACATCGGTATGTATGATTTCCAACAAGTCCGTTGCTCGCTCCATTATTCTGGAGAACGGGGTTTTGATCATCTTGCCCATGAGGCACGGCTCGCACGTGTCAAATGATTCAAAATCAAGAGACTCCAAAAGTCCATCAGAATGTAGTTTCTTCATGCGTTTTACACCAATATGACCTAGACGGCAGTGCCACAAATAAGTTGAATTATCACTATCTACTTTGCATCTCTTAGCCTCGATGTTATGGATGTGTGTTTCATTGCTTTCAAGATTTAGAAGAAATAAACCATTCACAGCAGGTGCATGACCATAAAAGATGTTATTCATATAAATAGAACAACCATTATTCTCCGATTTAAATGAATAACCGTCTTGCAATAAACACGATCCAGATATAATATTCATGCTCAACGCAGGCACATAATAACACTTATTAAGGTTTAAAACTAATCCCGAAGGTAAAACTAAGAAGAGCGTGCCGACGGACATCACATCAACTCTTGATCCATTGCCACCGCGCATCGTCACCTCATCCCTTGCTAGCTGCCGTCTATTCCGTAGCTCCTGTTTCGAGTTACAAATATTAGCAACTAAACTAGTATCAAATACCCAGGCACTACAACAAGCGCTAGTAAGGTAAACATCAACAACATGTATATCAAATATACCTTTAATGGTTCTAGCCTTCTTGTCCGCTAAGTACTTCTGACAGTTGCGCTTCCAGTGACCCTTGTCCTTGCAATAGAAGCACTCAGTGTCCGGCTTAGGTCCAGACTTGAGCTTCTTCTCAGCAGGGGCAACGCGCTTGCCGCTGCCTTTCTTGAAGGATTTCTTTGCACCCTTACCTTTCTTAAAGCTAGGGGTCTTGTTGACCATCAACACATGATTATCTTTCTTGATGTCCACCTCCGTAGCTTTCAGCTTAGCAAAGAGCTCAGTGATCGTATCAGTGGAACCAATTTGATTGTGAGTAACTACAAAACCTTTGTACCTAGGAGGGAGTGATTGCAGAACTCTGTCAATCTTGAGCTCTTCTAGAATCTTGCAGTCCAGTTGCTCAAGACGTTGAGTGTATCCCGACATCTTAATGGCGTGCTCACTAACGGAACTCCCTTCCTCCATCTTGCAGTTAAAGAACTTCTCAGAGATCTCATATCTCTCCGAACGGGCCTGAGTCTGAAACATGGTTTTCAGTTCCTCAAGTATCTCAAAGGGCCCGGCGAACTCCTCAAAACAATTTTGAAGGTCCGATTCCATAGCAAACAACATGGTACTCTTAATCACTCCATAATCATCTTTGCGCAATGGATAAATAGCTTTTTCATTAGCCGGCGCATCAATAGCAAGGGCGTCACCTAGCGCTTTCTCAAGTACATAGTCCTTTTGTCCACCAGCGAGAATGATTCTCAGATTGCGGAACCAGTTGGTGAAGTTAGACCCATTATTCTTAAGCTTTTCTTTCTCAGCAAAAACATTGAAGTTGAAGTTGGACTTAGCCATTTGATCTACAAAATTTGCAAGTACAATTTAGACTATGTTCATGATAACTAGTTCAACTTAATCAAATTACTAGATGAACTCCCACTAAATTCAACATCCCTCAAGTTGTTTAGTGAACACGATCCAAATTCACCACACCTAATCCGATCTTCACAAGAAGAGATGTGGTTTCAATGGTGGACAACAAAGTGTTGATCATATCATTCATATGACTCATGCTTAACCTTTCGGTTCGTGTGTTCCGAGGCCATGTCTGTACATGCTAGGCTCGTCAAGTCAAACCCAAGTATTTCCGCGTGTGCAAAACTGGCTTGCACCCGTTGTATGTGAACCTAGAGTTTATAGCACCCGATCATCACGAGGTGCTTGAACACGATGAACTTTCGCAATGGTGCATACATGGGGAGAACACAATTTTATCTTGATCTTTAAGTGAGGAATCATCTTATAATGCTACCGTCGCGATCTAAACATAATAAGATACATAAAAGGATAAACATCACATGCATATAATTTTATGTGACATGGTATAGCCAATCTCTGCGCAATGATCTCCATCTTGTGCGCGCCAGCATGATCTCCATCACTCCACCATGATTACCTCCACCACGAATAGCAACTACAACTATTGCTAACTAAGCGATAAAGTAAAGCTATTACATGGCGTATAAGAAGTTGACACACATGTCATACACAATTATAAAGACAACCATATGGCTCCTGCCAGTTGTGTACTCATCGACATGCAAGTAGTGAAATATTACAAAACATGATCATTGCATACAACATACACATCACGTCTTGGGCCATACCATATCACAAAACACTCCCTGCAAAAACAAGTTAGACGCCTCTACTTTGCTGTTGCATGTTTTACGTGGCTTATGGGAGTAACAAGATAAGAACGATTCTTACCTACGAAAAGCCACAACGGTGATATTATGGTTGCTAACATCCTGTGTAAATCCCATGACTACTATAGTGAGAGAAACTGGCATCCACCAGCCGCATGTGTGGAACAAGCCACACGTCAAGTGCGGAGCCGGTCTCGCGAACGAGATCGCGTAAAGTTGGCCTGGACCGCTTAGATCTCACTGTGCCGTGCCATAAGAAGTACACAACAAGAGGCTTGCAACAGAAAACATCAACACCCGCAACAAGCATGTTGCGTTCTACTCGTGAAACACATCTACGCATAAACCTGGCTCTGATACCACTGAAGGGTTTCGCAGCATAGTAAATCAAAATTTTCTATGGATGCGAACGAGAAAGCCAAGATCTAATCTAGGAGATGCAATCAACAAGAGAGGTAGATGAGATCTTCATACCCTTGAAGAAATCGCACAGCGGAAACGTTCAACAGAACATGGTTGGTGTAGTCGTACTCGCCGTCTCCTCCTCGCGATCCGATCCGATCCTACGCCGTAAGTGGCGGCGCCTCCGAGAGATGCACACGTATGGTGCCGCGATGTCTCCCCCTTCCTTGGTCCAGCAAGTGGGGTGGAGAGATAGATTGGATCTGCAGCACGACGACGTGGTGCTAATGGTGGAGAATTTTTGTAGCAGGGCTTCGCCTATACGCAGTCGGGAGAGAGAGGAGGAGGAGGACAGCAGTTGGCGGCTAGGGTTGAAGGAGTGGGAGGGAGGGGTGCGCCCCTGCCCACCTTATATAGGGGGCTGGCCGCCCCCCTTGGCCCCTCCTCCAATCCCTAGGGCGGCGGCCCCAAGGGTTGGAGTGGGGGGCAAGTTTCCCCCTCCTTCTAGAAGGGTTCCTAGGGTTTCCCCTAGGGTTTTGGCCGGCTGGGCCTATGGGGCCTTGTGCCCCTGGCCCAATGTGGCCAGGGCACTCCCCTTAGTACCACGTAGGCCTCCGACAAGTGGGCCACGTTGATCCCACTCCGGAAGCTTCTAGAACCTTCCGGTACAATACCGATAAACTCTGAAACTATTCCGAAATCCAAGAACTGCTTTCCTTTATATGAATCTTATTCTCTGGACCATTCCGGAACCTCTCGTGATGTCCTGGATCTCATCCGAGACTCCGAACAAAAACTCATATACCAATTATCCATTCTATCCTAGCGTCGAGGCACGTTAAGTGTGCGACCCTATGGGTTCGAGAATATGCAGACATGATCTTCTATCAATAATCAACAACAGGATCTGGAAACCCATATTGACTCCCACATATTCATCAATGATCATATCGGATGAACCACGATGCCAGGATTCAATTAAATCCATATATATATTCCCTTCGTCACGCGATATTTTACTTGCCCGAGATTCGATCGTTGGTATCAGCATACCTAGTTCAATCTCGTTCACGGCAAGTACTTTACTCGTTCCGTAATCCGATATCACTTTGTGATTAACTCCTTAACCACGTGCTTGCAAGCGGTGTTGATATCGATTACCGAGTGGGCTCGAAGTATATCTCTCCGACTCGGGAGGGACAAATTCCATCTCGATACATACAACCCAACAAGTACTTTCCGATCACCTGAGAGACACCTTTATGATCACCCTCTCATAGGATGACGTTTGATGACCTCAAAGCTTTCGTCCGATACCAGGGAGTTGCATTATCTCATGGTCTAAGAAATATAATATTTGACATAGGAAAAAGCTTCGGAAAGATGAACACGATGACACGATCTAATTGCTCTGCTTGATTTGGGTCTGTCCATCATATCATTCTCCTAATGACATGATCTCATTATTAATCGACAACTCATGTCTATGGTTAGGAAACCTTAACCATCATTAATCAATGAGCTAGTCCATAGAGGCGTACTAGGGACATGGTGTTGTTCATAAACCACACAAGTATCAAAGTTTCCGCTTAATACAATTCTAGCATGGAATATAAACTTTATCATGAACAAGAATTATAACAATAACATCTTTATTATTGCCTCTAGGGCATAATTCCAACAAATAGTACGTCTAGCAAGGAGACTCTTCATAGCACTAGTACCATGTGTGTTTCGTCACTCTTCAACAAATTCATCAGTGAACTCAATGTAACCATCATTAATATCATAACTCTCACTAGACTCAGGTGAGCTAACAGGTGTAACAGTGTATTCACTAGGAGTTTCAGTATTTCCTAGACTAGCCATAGTAGCATCTAGGAAAGGACCTAATGAACCACTCGCATCAAGCACAGTATAAGTAACATCATGAGTATCAAAAGCAGTTTCAGACTCAGCAGTAGTAGCAGTGTGTGTAGCATGAGTATGTGGTGGTGGTGTGACGAGCTTACTTATAACAGACGGTAAATCAAGAGCAACAGAGGTGTTTAGGATTGTACCTATTCTTGTAGTGGATGGTAAAATACGGAAATTTCCATCACGAGACTTCCCCATGATGAAAGGAGTAGCAGTGAACTATATAGATCCAAGTGAACTTACAAATAAGCAGGCCCGTCTCCAGGATTTGGGGGCCCCGGTGCGGCATACAAAATAGAGCCCTAGTTTTTGTTCAAATTCAATAACTACTACCTTGAGAATGTGCTATTTTTTACAGTTTTAGAAATATATCAAATATTTATTCTAAATCACAGAAAATAATTAGTGTAGTCTGTATGATGAAAACAATGGTACCTTGATCAGCCGACTACAAAACTGAAATTTTCAGATCAATCTGATGTCCAAGACTCGCAAGGGTCCTTCTCCATGTTCAAGACTCCCAATTTTTTTAGCCCTAATCATTGTCGTCGCGTCAATGCATCATGCGACCAGCTCCAGCAAATCAACGATGCAGGGGCAGAGGTGGGCTTTTCCTTCTTTCATTTGATGTGCAAGGGAGGTAGAGAACCGATCAATGGAAGTCAACACGCCGACGCAGCATCAAATACGCTGGGGGCGATCACGATCAGGATTTTTCTCAGCGTTACCGATTGGAGTCGAGTCGGGAGGCGGCCTCGTGACCCTTCACGCCTAGAAATTACTGGAGATGGGCTTCACCGCATGGTAGCCAATTTGGACACTAAAATTCTGAAATATATGTAAAGTAAGCCTAAACATCTGGGGGGGCCTGTAAAATGGGGGCCCTGAGCGATCGTGCACCTCGCTCAGGTCCATCGACGGCCCTGCAAATAAAGCTATGCTCCCCGGCAACGACGCCAGAAAATAGTCTTGATGACCCACAAGTATAGGGGATCACAACAGTCTTCGCGGGTAGTATTACCCAATTTATTGATTCGACACAAGGGGAGCCAAAGAATACTTGCAAGCGCTAACAACTGAGTTGTCAGTTCAGCTGCACCTGGAAATAGTTCTTGCTCACAGAAATTTATCAGTAGCAACAACAAAGCAACAAAGACAAGACAACAATGGAGCAGAGCAATAATGTGAGGGATTCGAGTGCGGTAGGCATAGGGATGGATGGACGGGCGATGCATGGACGAGTCTAAACATGTAACTTCAAGATCTAGAGCATTGCAGATAAATAATAACAAGCATCCAAGTACTAAACAATCCTAGGCATGTGCTCCAAATATAGTCATACGTGCTCGCAATGAGAACTTGCACAACATTTTCTGTCTAGCCCGTGGCATGGGCCTCTAGGGAACTATCGGCAATTAAGGTGCTCCTTTTAATAGAGCACCAGTAAAGCATTAACACTCGTGAACACATGTGATCCTCACACACCCATCCTCCGGTTGTCCCAATTATTGTCACTTTGGGGCCTTTGGATCTGGACAATGATATGTGTACACAACTTGCAGATAAGATCACAACAATACTATCATAATGATTCAATAATAAGTTCAGATCTGAGATCATGGCACTCGGGCCCTAGTGACAAGCATTAAGCACAACAAGTTGCAACAAAGTCAAATACCACTAATATAGATACTAGGCACTATGCCCCTAACAGATCTTATTCGATTACATGATAGAACTCATCCAATCCCTACCATCCCCAAGCCTACAACGGGGGATTACTCACTCATGGATGAGGGAAACATCGGTGGTTGGTGGAAATGCGTTGGTGATGACGATGGCGATGATCCTCTCCAAATTCCCGTCCGTCGGCGAAGTGCGAGCGGAGTTTCTGGATCCGAATCTTGGTTTCTGGTGGCGGCGGCGGAGTGGAACTCTTTCTGGAAAACTATTGACCCCCCTGAGTTTTTAGGTCAGAAGGCAACTTATAGGCGCGGAGGGAGGCCGAGGAGCTGCCTAGGGTGGCCAAACCCCCTCCAGGCGTGGGGTCAGTTGGGCCCGCGCCTAGGGTGGGTCTGGGCCCCCTAGGCTTCCCCTCTGTCTCCCCTTCTGGCTCCGTGGATCTTCTAGTGAAAAATATTTTTTGCCATATTTTTCGGGATTTTTCCTGATAGTAGATTTTCTGCACAAAAACAAGACACCAAGGTAATTCTGCTGAAAACAACGTCAGTCCGTGTTAGTTGTATGCAAATCACACAAGTTTAGAGAAGAAATAATAGCAAAGTGTTCGAGAAAGTAGATATGGTTTGGACGTATCACCTTCACAAAGGGAAGCAGGGATTTCAAGTTTCAAAAAGAGCTTCCAAAAATTATGGTACTTGTTAGCTTTTAGCCCTTGTTGCCCCTATCATAAGCATCTTGAAGTGGATAAGGTTAAAGTAAAAAAAACTATGGAGTATATGCTTGACAAAGTATAAATTGGCAATCTCAAGTCCCTTGAATATGAGGGCCACACCTCATGCTACTCAACTTAAGTCTCATGTAAGTTCTTGTCATTGTAAGTACATGCATATCATAGAGAACCGCCAACGGGGTACCCCTTGCACATGGTATAGGAGCTATCCCATAACCAAAATGACAAGGCAAGCAGACAATGAGCATCTCATCGATCTTTTTATTTAATATATGCATAACTTTTAATTGAGTATGCTTCACAGATAGCTCATTATGGTGATGCTGCAAGTTTCCACCATGATTAGGCATGACTTAGGCTAGCGGCCCAAGCGTTTCTCTAACACAAAATACATACTCCATGGACTTACAAGTTCCCTCTTTATTTCACACCGGTGACATCCATAGACAAAAGAGCATGATATCAACTGAGTACAAAGTACACGTGCAATGTTGAAAACGTTCCCCATGACAGCATGGTTCTGCTAATTCCAACGTATAAGTGCAAGCATATACAACATAGATGACACAATGGTTCAAGTTTATTAGGGGCAAAAAATATAAAGTGTGCCATCAAGTTTGTGAGAGCTTTAATCACTAAGTTTTCACATAACAAAATACTTTTTAATTGGAATATAGCTGAAAACAAGAAAATATTTGGAATGGTGTACCACACCATGCATAGGAATTTATAGTGGACACTTTGGAATAACTTGGTTTCTTGGGAGTTGGAAGCATGAGTATAGTTTACTCATACAAGTGGAGGCTAGCAAAAGACTGGGAGTAACCAACTAAGAGAGCAATAATGCCCATAATCATGTAGAGCAACAAAACATTAGTAATCAAAGCATAGAGTGGTACTACAAGTCAAGTACTAAATTATCATAGAGGCTATGGTGACTTGTTCATATTCATAACATGGTGTGAGCATGTGCCAAGTCAACCCAAGCAAAGCATCAAAGGAGAATACCACAATATTGTATTTTTGCATGCTAAAACAACGCATAATTCTTTCAAGGCACACTAAGCATCCCAATTGTTTGGAACAAGACATGCTACAGAAATAATCACTAAGCACAAGGTCAAAACAACACCTAGCATGTCATGCTAAAGTCTAAGTCACACTCAATGCAAGCTCCTCTTGCACTTTCAAGCAGGAACTTCCTACTCCTTTCCAACATTAGTGTATTCAAAAGATAATAGACTGAAAGTACCGACTTGATACGACTAGAGGGGGGGTGAATAGGCGACTACCCAATTTTAATTTGTTTCTCACTTTTAGGCTTAACGAGAAGGAAAGTTATCTAGATGTGCAACTAGGTGAGCAATCCTAAATGCAAGATAACTAACAACAACCACAAGAACGGTAAAGGACAAGAAGTAAAGGAAGGGAACGGAGTAACCGGAGCGGAGACATGTAGATATAATTCCCGTAGTTCACTCCCAAGGAGCTATGTCTATGTTGGAGAGGTGTCGGGGCCACACAAGGTCACCCGAGCGACACAAAGGCCTCACCTTCTTCTCCGGTGAGCTCCCCCACAAAGGAGGCCTCACAATCCACTAACCGGTGACCTTGAAGGCGCTAACCGAAACCTTTACACCAACTCAATTGGAGGCCCTCAACGACACCTCGAAGCTTTACAACTCAAGCCTTAGCTCCGAGGATGCCCTACACCGTCTAGGGTTTCAAGAAACCCAAGAGCAACAAGATCCACAAAGGATGGGTGGGGGAAATCAAATATTCTTTGGTGGAAGTGTAGATCTAGGTCACCTCCCTCACCTCTCAAAAGATCAAGTCATTTGAGTGGCTAGAGAGATAGATCTAGTGAGGTGAAGCTCAAGCATTAATGGAGGAGAGAGGAAAAATTCGAAGTAGTTGGGAGGAAGAAGGAGGGCGCCTTAAATAGGCCCCCTCCGCTCTGAACCGTTACAGCCCACGCGACTTCACCGGAACTTCTGGTGAGGGGCCGGAAGTTCCGCCCAGCATGGCTTCAACGGTCATCAGCCCATTGACGCCCGCTCCAAAAGCTCGACCAGAAGTTCCAGTCAAAATGACCGGAAGTTCCGGCGGAACTTCCGATGCAAGTTCCGGCCCAAGTTCCGACAAATAGACCACTTCATACATAAGGGTACTAACCCTTCAGCGGAACTTGGAGAGGAACTAGGGGCGGAACTTCTGGGTCATGAACCAAGTCTGACCGGAAGTTCCAGTGGCTAGGCGGAAGTTCCGCTCGGGAACTTTCTGGCAGGAAAACTTCCGATGCAACTTCCGGTGGAACTTCCGGCAAATAGAGCATACCAAAATAGAGAGTTCCGGGAGCTCACCAGAAGTTCCAGCAGAACTAGGATCGAAACAAAGGTCACATCGTCCCGCAGAAAAGACCTGAGCGGAACTTCCGGCACCAGGCCGGAAGTTCCGATCAAATAAAGATGGCTTCAACAGAACAGAAACTCGCTCTCTCACGGAAGAGTAGGATGGCTGTGGCGGTGCATATGGGCTTTGTGCAAGAACAAGTGATTTCCCACAGCCTTCCGAGATGGACCCCCTCTTAATAGTACGACGACCTAAAACAATAAAAGGAGAGAAACTAGAAGAAGACTACAGGCCGCCGTCTTCATGAGATCCCAAAGAGAGCATCCACACAGTTTAAGGAAGCATCAACAACATTTTTCCTGAAACTCAAGCACACCGTTAGATCACAAATGGGATTTTCATTATCACCAAAAACGGCATGGAAAAATATAGTCCTTTCAGTCTCCCCCTTTTTGGTGTTAGATGACAATCCCAAAGATTTGCATGATATAGAAGCAATCTTTGCAATGGATGGGACAAGCTCCCCCTATATGTGTGCAAGGTAGAGAAAAATCTCTAAGGACAAGACTGACACACATACAAGGAGGCTCCCCCTTCCAATTGCAAAGATAGCACAAATGCAAAGGTACAAGAAAGGATAGAGATCATACCAGGCACCAACCAAATGTGGTGGAGACATAAAGAGTAATAATAACAATAAGAGCTATGAGGCTCCACCACCATAAGTAAATGCCCATAATATGACAACAAGGATACCACATACTCGCCACATGCTCGGCATTGCATAAGACACCACATAGATACCATAGATACCACATAGTCTCAAACATAACATGGTCCACAAGCACACATAAGTTCACAGACATAAAGAGGTCCACAAGCACACAAATAAACTAGAGAGTTCGCGAGCTAGAAAAGATCAAAGGCAAGAATAGGCTCGCAACTCAACCCATGCAAATCCCCGTAGACAACCTAATAGACATGTTTCTCCCCCTTTGGCATCGAGACACCAAAAAGGAAGAGAAGATCACTCTAATCGCCCCAACCATGAAAGGGAGGAGGAGCGGGCTCAGGGACCCAAGAATCCCACGCAGGTGGTGGACCAGTGACCTCCTCCTCAGACTCATCCTCAGACCAACGACAGTTTTCGCGAATCCAATCATCCCTAGGAGCAGTGACAGAGCTAGTGACCAGAGAGCAGGGTATGTTGAGAGCAGTCATGATGGCCTTCTAGCGCTGAACACCGTGACGTTGGTCGACATACGGCTGATACTCGCAGTCCTGGAGATAGCAGAAAGTCTTCTTCACCTTCCCAAACAACTTCTTTGCCCAAGATGGCTGCCTCTACAGAGAAGGACCACCAGCACTAGAGCCACCAGGAGCAGAGGAGGGACCACCAGCTTCATCTCGAGCCTTCTGGAGTGCTTCTTCCCTTTCTTCTTGAGAATGGGGCTTTTGGTGTTTACTCACACGCAGCTTCTTCTCCTCATGAATGGTGATGTTGTCTTCAGAGTAACGAGTACTAGTCACCTCAAACCACTTGTGATTGATGAGAGTCTGAATATAGGGAGCATAGGGGCAGAGCGCTTGTCAACAATAGCCTGCCACATCTTTGTGTAAATAAAATGCATGACATCCATTGGCCTGTCAGTGTCACGGTGAAGATAAGTCTAATGCATGAGATCAACCTGATAGGCATGAAACTGATCAAAGTTGCCAGCCTTGGGAGGGATGGTGTTCAAGTACACCCTGCGCATGATGTCATAAACTGGCTGCAGATGATTCACAAGACCAACAGTGCCCCACCCTTCAATGTAGAGAGGCTCCAGGACCTCAGGATCAGCAGCTTGGGTGGTATGAACACGCCAACCATTTGCTCCTTTGCCAGGCTGAATGGGATAGCCAAGGAGCTTAGCAAACTCTAACCAATTGGCGGTAAGTAGCACGCCATTAGTCATCCACTTCATCACACCTTCAGTAGAGGAGCTCATGTTCAAATGAAGGGTTGTATAAAACTAAGCAATAGCAGCCTCATTGAAGTTCTGACGGTGTTCCATGAGGGGAACCAGTCCAAACCTCCTACAAATATCGAGAGCCTCGCCAAAATATGCATGTTTCTCTTCCATGTGAGCCACATTGATGTATTTCTGAGGAGCAACCACAAACCTTGTCTTCGTAGCATAGATCTCAACAAAGATTTGTTCCTGATGGTAGTTGTGGAAAAGAGGATCCAAGCATAGACGGTCACGAGGAAGGAGGTAGGGATCCGTACGCTTGAATTCAGAGTAGGCCTTCTGAGTCCATTTGGAGATCTTGGCATTGGATTTGTCAGGCCCAGCAGCAGTGGACTTCTGAGAGGCAAGAACAAGCCTATTCCCTTCAGTAGCAGCACGACGAGCAACAGCAACCTTCTGACAGCTAGTATGAGTGGTTGGACGCACCACCTCAACATCTTCTTCATCGATCTCAGGAGGAATATCAGAGGATGGTCGACGGAGACGCTTGCCTTTGAGGGAACCACCTTGCCCTGAGTAGAAAGCAAAAGAATAGGGAGGGAAGGTGGGGTAAGTGCACAAGTTCGGAAGAAGAAACAAAAAATAGATTGGAAAAATACAGTTAGGAAGAAATTGCATTGTCGCCGGAACTTCCGCTGAAGCGCCGGAACTTCCGGTGGAAACGGTCCACCGGAAGTTCCGGTCGTGGCTCACCGGAAGTTCAGGTGAGACCACGAACTGGTGGTTCAAAACAGGCAGTCCACTAGATCGAGATCTACAAGCCACAAGTACAAAAATTTCCAAAAATGTATTTGACCAATCTACCCTGGCATGATTCCCTAGGCCTACCAAGATCTCCCAACAAGTTCTAGCCAAAGAACTAGCCTAGACACGATGAGCCCTAACTCAAGCAATGGTGAGAGAGCTAGATCTCCATTAATGGAGGGAGTTGAGGGAAAATACCGGAGTCCATGGCGGGAGATCGAGGTGGGGAAGATTCCCACGAAGCAGATCTGCAGAGGGGTGGCCGGAGGCGAAGGGGTCGGAGCACCTTCGCGGAGGAGTCCTTGCCGGCGGCTGCTCCAAATAGAAGAGGGGTCTTGGGGGAAAAGGAAAGAGGATCCTGTTTCCCCCTAGGGCCCACCTTATATAGGACAGAGAACACCACCGGAAGTTCCGGTCAGGGACCAGAAGTACCTGTGAACCGGAAGTTCCGGGTCAGGCTGAAAAATTCCAGGTCAGCAGGTGGTTCAGACGAACAACGAGCTGACCGGAAGTTCCGGCAGCTGACCGGAAGTTCCGGTGACGCCAAAGAGACTTTCTCAGGTTTGGAAGAAAACAAGGAAGAACTTGTGCAGGGAATAGAGAGGGTTTGAGGAAAGGAAGGGCTTGGGATAGAGAGCTCAAACTGTGAAGAACCAACAACAAACCAAGTCAAAAGGAAAAACACAAAAGTAACCAAACACAAGATGAGGCAAGGGACACAAAAGGGTCGGCGGCCGAGGCCACCTTATATTAGAGTAAATGGCTTGACACCGCGAAGATATATCTTGGGTTCATTACCAACACTCATCATGAAGCTCAAATGGTCGCCTTTAGATACTATAGAATATGGAAACTTTAATGTGCGCATAATAGGGATAGTGTTTGTTCATAAGAGGAACTACACTCCCCCTAAATCCATGCCTACATCCAAACAAGATACACAATGAGACACGGGTAGGTGTGCAAGATACTCAAGCAACGTTGCTCGAATCAATGATATTTAGCTCATGCCTTAACTCTCGAAACCTTGCTTCATCAAGAGGCTTCGTGAAAAGATCTGCAAGATTTGCCTTGGTGGGAACATACTCCAAAGAAATGTCTCCTCTAGCAACATGGTCCCGAATGAAATGATGACGAATCTCGATGTTCTTAGTCCGGTTGTGTTGCACGGGGTTGTGAGCAATGGCAGTGGCACTCTCATTGTCACAAAGAAGAGGCACCTTGTCAAAAGATAGTCCGAGTTCCTTCAAAGTTTGCTTGATTCCTTCATCACTAAGAAACTCATCCAAGGTATAATTCTTGAACTCGGTGCCATTGTCACTTCGAATTGAGAGAATGGTTGCATTGTGTTTCCGTTGAACCTCATTAGCAAAATCGATGACGGTTTGTTGAGTCTCACTCTTGTACTTGAAAAAGAACACCCAAGTGAATCTTGAGAAATCATCCACAATAACCAAGCAATACTTCTTGCCTCCAAGACTATCATGAGAGGGTGGACCAAAAAGATCCATATGCAAGAGCTCCAAACATCTCTCCGTGGTGATTTGATTGAGTGCTTTGTGAGGAGTTTCATGCATCTTCCCTTCAATACAAGCCCTGCAAACATGATCTTTGGCAAAAGAAACATCATTAAGTCCAAGGATGTGGCCCTCGGAGTGAAGTATTTGCAAAATTCTCATGTTAACATGGGCTAGGCGGTGATGCCACAACCATCCCTTGTCGACTTTAGCATAGATACATAGAGCATGAGGAGTAGTGGTCCCTAAAAAGTCCACCACATACAAGTCATGCTCTACATATCCTACGAAAGCCACCTTGAGATACTTGCTCCACACGAGGACCACAGAATGATCATTAAAGAAAGAAGAAAGACCCATAAGAGCAAGTGCACGAACTGAGAGTAAATTGTAACCAAGAGTTTTGACAAGCATGACGTCAACCAAGGATACATCCGGGGTTACCACCACTTTGCTAAAACCCAAAACCTGAGAACTTGTTTTATCACCGTAGGATACCATGGTGTTGGCAATATTTGGCCTCATCTCCGACATGATAGACTTTCTTCCGGTCATATGACTCGTGGCACCACTATCAAGCACCCATTTTGATCCACCAGAAGCATAGTCCTACAAGAAAATCAAGCTTTGGTTTTAGGTACCCATTTTGCAATGGGTCCCCTTTTGTTAGTAACAAGAGCCTTTGGCACCCAAATAGCCCAATGATAATCATGTGTGTAAGAAGTTCCCACATATCTAGCATATAAATGACCATCATATGATTTGCAAAGAATATAAGAGGGATTGTTCTTTCCGGCAAAGTTTTCACTTTGCAAGATGATTGGGCCATTAGAAGGCCCTTGAGCCATGCCTTTGTTCTTTTTCTTCCTCTTCTTCTTCTTCTTAGTCTTGGCAAGTTGATCCTTCAACACCTTGACCTCCTCAATGAGATTCTCATGCTTGCAACAAGGGTTAGGAGTGCTAGACAAGTCTATAATTTGCACAGCGAGAGACTTAGCATGTTCACAAGTTAATTGAGTTTGAAGCTGTTCATGGGCTTCGAAAAGATTTGAGAATTTTCTCTCCAAGGCTTTGTGTTCCTCTTTGAGTTTCTCAAGATCTTCTTGAGTCCTATCATTACCACCCACAAACTCAAATTTTTCTTTCTTAAGCACCTTAACCAATGCAAGAGCATGATCACGTTCTTTAATTAGAGAGCACATGGTGTTGTTATGATCATCTACAAGCTCAGGCACACTTTCTTCAAGATTAATTCTCATATTTTGTTCATCCTCAATACTTTGAGTGAGAGAAGAAATTTCATCGGCGGCATCTCTTTCATTTTTACTTAGCAAGTCAAGAAGTTCTTCCTTTTCATCTAAAGCATCCCTAACATTGTCAAGTTGTGCAAGCAAGGACTCAAAGCAAGTTTTAGTTTCTTCATCCAAGGTAGCAACAAATTCACACATGTCAATCATCTCTTTCTTCACCTCTAGACAGCAAGATCAAGAGAGGATGGCTCACTAGAGATAGGTTGAGGAGTGGGTTTTGATGTTACCTCGGTGGCCTTAGCCATGAAACACTTTTGGTTGGAGGAGATGACATTTTTATTTGGCGAGTCGAAGAGGGATAGACGTGGAGTAGAGGTAGTGCAATAGCAGCAACTCCCACAATCTCTCCACCATGGACTTCATCATCATCATCTTCATCCGTGCCCGAAAGGTATTCTTCATGGACCACTATTGCTCGTTCCTTGTTGGCGACGTTCTTGACGGCGTAGTTCTTGTTCAAGGGATGAGGAGGTCTTGACTTGATCTTGCGAATGAGACGACCACCATTGTCTTCACGGTTCTCAAAGGGGCACTTGGCCACGAAGTGACTCTTGTCGATGCAGTTGTAGCATGACCTTGCCTTGGGAGACTTGTTGGGTGAGTTGAATCTTGAGTTGTCCCTTGACCTTGACTTGAGCCCGAACTTGTTCCAAAAGGCCCTCGGAGCGAGAGCAAGATGTTCGTTGAAGGCACACTTGAGATCCTCTTGAGACCACTCACTCGATGTATCATCATCATCAACTTCAATAGCCTTGGCCTTCAAAGCAAGATTCACTTTGGTTGACCCAATTGCCCTAGCACGGGGGGACTCCGCATTCTTCTTGGCAATGGTCATAGCAATAAATTCAATCAAGACTTCTTGGGATGTCATTAGATGAAAGTTGGTTCTTCCTTTGATAGAGTTGAGCTTTTGTTCTTCAAACGGATGGAGGGCTTGAATGAACTTCCTCTTCATGAACTTGTCGTCAACATAGGTGGCCCCAAGATCCCTCATAGTGCAACAAAGGACCTTGAGTCGCCTATACATGTCTTCGGTGGTCTCATCATCTTGCATTGCGAAACCATCACACTCGTTGTTGACTTCAAAAAACTTGGAGCTTTGGATGCTTGCATTCCCAACAAAGAGCTCGGTGAGTTGATCCCATGCTCCCTTGGCGGTGTCGAATTGGCGAATGTGAGCAAAGTCCTTTAGAGTCAAAGCCTTTTGAATCATCCCCAAAGCTGTGGCATTAATTTGCTTGTCCACCACTTCACCTCGTGTCAACTTCTTTGGGTCATATGGAGAGAACCCATCCTCCACAATCCTCATTAACTCAATAGAAGAGCTGGGAATATGTGAGCGCATTAGATATTGCCAATTGGCGAAATTTGAAGTATCTAGCATAGATGGTGCTCCTTGAGGAATGATGTGTGGCATGGGAATGGGTGGATCCGAAGTATACTTTGGCGGTGGGGGTACCGCCGGTCCTTTCCTCCATTTTCCTCTTTGGAAGTTGGGTTCTCGGGCTCCTCGGTGTTCTCACTTGGAACCTTGGTAGATGTTTGAGCAACAAAGCCAAGTCCCAAGTGAGTGGTGACGGCCATGGGATTCACCCCGGGGGTGGTCACCGTAACGGTGAGAGGAAGCTCAGTGGTTTGGGGTGTGTCAAGAGCAACCATGGGGTTTGGCTTGAGAGACTGCAACATAGTCAGCATTTCCTCGAACTTGAACATCATGGATGACTCCAATTGCTTGAGGTCATCCATAGTGGCCAAGCTCTTGGTGTTTTGGGTTTCACTACCCCCTTCGTCGGCCATTGTCTCTTAGGCGGTAAAGCCCGAAATAAGAGCCTTGGCTGTGATACCAATTGAAAGTACCGACTTGATACGACTAGAGGGGGGGGGGTGAATAGGCGACTACACATGTTTAATTTGTTTCTCACTTTTAGGCTTAACAAGAAGGAAAGTTATCTAGATGTGCAACTAGGTGAGCAATCCTAAATGCAAGATAACTAACAATAACCACACGAACGATAAAGGACAAGAAGTAAAGGAAGGGAACAAAGTAACCAGAGCGGAGACACGGAGATATAATTCCCGTAGTTCACTCCCAAGGAGCTATGTCTATGTTGGAGAGGTGTCGGGGCCACACAAGGTCACCCGAGCGCCACAAAGGCCTCACCTTCTTCTCCGGTGAGCTCCCCCACAAAGGAGGCCTCACAATCCACTAACCGGTGACCTTGAAGGCGCCAACCGAAACCTTTACACCAAGGTTGTGGGGGAAGCTCCACAACTCAATTGGAGGCCCTCAACGACACCTCGAAGCTTTACAACACAAGCCTTAGCTCCGAGGATGCCCTACACCGTCTAGGGTTTCAAGAAACCCAAGAGCAACAAGATCCACAAAGGATGGGTGGGGGAAATCAAATCTTCTTTGGTGGAAGTGTAGATCTAGGTCACCTCTCAAAAGATCAAGTCATTTGAGTGGCTAGAGAGAGATATATAGTGAGGTGAAGCTCAAGCATTAATGGAGGAGAGAGGAAAAATTTGAAGTAGTTGGGAGGAAGAAGGAGGGCGCCTTAAATAGGCCCCCTCCGCTCGACTGCCATTGACCTCTGTGACTTCACGAAACTTCAGTGAGGGGCCGGAAGTTCCGCCTAGCACGGCTCCAACGGTCATCAGCCCGTTGACACCCGCTCCAAAAGCTTGACCCGAAGTTCCGATCAAAATGACCAAAAGTTCCGGCTGAACTTCCGATGCAAGTTCCGGCAAATAGACCACTTCATACTGAAGGGTACTGACCCTTCAGCGGAACTTGGAGCGGAACTAGGGGCGGAACTTCTGGGTCGCGAACCAAGTCTGACCAGAAGTTCCGGTGTCTGGGCGGAAGTTCCGCTCAGGAACTTTCTGGCAGGAAAACTTCCGATGCAACTTCCGGTGGAACTTCCGGCAAATAGAGCATACCAAAACAGAGAGTTCTGGGAGCTCACCGGAAGTTCCAGCGGAACTAGGATCGGAACAAAGGTCAGATCGTCCCACAGAAAAGACCTGAGTGGAACTTCCGGCGCCAGGCCAGAAGTTCCGATCAAACAAAGATGGCTTCAACAAAACAGAAACTCGCTCTCTCACGGAAGAGTAGGATGGCTGTGGCGGTGCATATGGGGTTTGTGCAAGAACAAGTGATTTCCCATAGCCTTCCGAGATGGACCCCCTCTTAATAGTACGGCGACCTAAAACAATAAAAGGAGAGAAACTAGAAGAAGACTACAGGCCGCCGTCTTCATGAGATCCCAAAGAGAGCATCCACACAGTTTAAGGAAGCATCAACAACATTTTTCCTGAAACTCAAGCACACCGTTAGATCACAAATGGGATTGTCATTATCACCAAAAACGGCATGGGAAAATATAGTCCTTTCATAGACCCTTAGGCAAAGCTTTGGAACATCAAAACTTTTCACTAAAAACACAATCTATCATAGCAAATCCTTCAAAAATCTCAATTCACCTAAAGAGAACTAAAAAAGGAATCAATAAGAAGCAAATGCAAATAATGGCAGAAATTTGTCAAAACAGACTAGCAGGTAGAAACAATTTTTTTCGAAAATCTTCTGTTGCTCAAATCAAAAAGTGTTGAACTAACGAAAGTTAGCTAACATACTGGCAGATATATTTGTAAAATTTCAGCTCAATCCGAGTTATAGAGACTCCTCACGAATTTTTATGGTGGAGGATAAAAATTTGTTTCGGGACAGCAACTCCCCAAATCTTACTTCCCTCTCGTTAGAGGTCATTCTTGGCACAAAAAGCAAACAAAAAGGATAAGGAGAGGTCATTACTGAAGTAATAACTTCCAAGACTTAAGGAAACTCTTGGGTTATCTCCCAACAAGTACTTTTCTTTAACGCCTTTAAGTTAGGCACAAGAAGCAAGAATAATCAGGTATTTTCAAATAAGGAAGCATTAACATCAAACCTTGCTTTCAAAGGAGGAGCAAAAAGCAACTTCTCTCTCCTCATAGGGAAGTGTTCAATACCTTTCTTGAATGGAAATTGATATTTAATGGTGCCTTCTTTCATATCAATGATGGCACCAACAGTTCTAAGAAAAGGTCTTCCCAAAGTAATAGGACAAGAAGCATTGTATTCAACATCCAAAATATAGAAATCAACAGGGACATAAGCATTGTTAACCATGATGAGAACATAATTAATACTCCCCATTAGTTTCTTCTTAGCATTATCATCAAGTGGAACATCCAAATAACAATCTTCTAAAGGTGGCAAATCAAGCATTTCATAAATCTTCCTAGGCATAATAGAGACACTAGAACCAAGATCACATGAAGCTTTGAGATCAAAGTCATTCACTTGCATATTAATAATGGATTCCCAACTATCTTCCACTTTCCTAGGAATAGAAGCTTTGTGTTTTAACTTCTCTTCCTTAATCTTAACAAGAGCATATGTAATGTGTTTGGTGAAAGCAACATGCATATCACTAGCATCGGGACTTCTAGCAAGCTTTTGCAAGAACGGAATCACTTCACAAATATTGCAACCATCTATATCAAAATCAAACTTAGCATCACTAGTAGTAGACTCATTAGGCTTAGGCATTGTAGGAGGAGAAATAGGGGCTTCTCGTGGTTTAGTGGTCTCCATTCTAGTGATGGTGCACACACTATTGTTTCTATCGATTTCAGCTTCCATTTCCCACTTAGCATGAAGTTGAGCTAACAGTGTAACATTTTCATCAATAGTAACTTATATGGCATGAGCAGTAGCAAAGGTATTTTCCATGGTTTCAGGTTTAGCAGCCATTTTATTAATCAAGGAGGACTGTGCTTCAGACAAAGAGGATATATTTTTCTCAACATTCAAAAGATTTTCCTCTATAGTATTGTTGAAAGTGGTTTGTTTACTAATAAAGTCTTTGAGCATGACTTCAAGTTCAGAGGGGGCACTTCTAGAATTGTTGTAGGAGTTTCCATTGGTATTGCCATTATCAGGAGGATAAGGCCTATAATTGTTGTTACCACCAAAATTATTCCCATAGGCATTGTTGTTGAAATTGTTGTTTCTAACGAAGTTCACATCAACTTGCTCTTCTTGAGCAACCAAAGAGGCTAAGGGAACGCTATTAGTATATAGAGGAGCTTTCCCATTAACAAGCATAGCCATAATAACATCAATATTATCACTCAAAGAGGAGGTTTCTTCAACAGAATTTACCTTCTTACCATGTGGAGCTCTCTCAGTATGCCATTCAGAGTAATTAACCATCATATTGTCAAGGAGCTTTGTTGCAACACCCAAAGTGAGGCCCATAAAAGTACCTCTAGCAGCTCAATCCAACATGTTTCTTGAAGAGAAGTTTAAACCTGCATAAAAAGTCTGGATAATCATCCAAGCAGTGAGTCCATGAGTGGGACAATTCTTAACCAAAGACTTCATTCTTTCCAAAGCTTGAGCAACATGTTCATTATCAAGTTGTTTAAATTTCATAATGTCACTTCTCATAGATATAATCTTAGCAGGAGGATAGTACTTTCCAATAAAAGCATCTTTGCACTTAGTCCAAGAATCAATACTATTTCTAGGCAAGGATAGCAACCATTCTTTAGCTTTCCCTCTCAAGGAGAAAGGAAACAACTTGAGCTTAATAATATCTCCATCTACATCCTTATACTTTTGCATCTCACAAAGTTCAACAAAATTATTAAGATGGGCAGCATCATCATCAGAACTAGCACCAGAAAATTGCTCTCTCATCACAAGATTCAACAAGACAGACTTAATTTCATAAAAGGTAACATCAGGAGAGGTGGAGCAATAGGAGTGCCAAGGAAATCATTGTTGTTTGTGCTAGTGAAGTCACACAACTTGGTGTTCTCAGCAAAGTTCATTTTGGCAAAGTGGAGCAAGCCAAAAACAGCAGTAGCAGCTAGAGCATGACTATTTTTTGGGTGTGTTTTGATAAGAGAAAGCAAACCAAACTAAACTATTTTTTTTGGAGTTTTTGATAAAAAGAGGCAAACAAAACCAAACAAATGAAACTAAGCAAACCAAAAAACAAAGTAAAGAGAAAGGTTGAGGAGGACTCCCCTTGTGAAGACGTCCTTAGCCTCCCCGGCAACATCGCCAGAAAACTTGGTGCTTGACGGGGAGGAAGAAGTTTGATGTCCCTTTATTCCCCGACAACGACGCCAGAAAACTTGTTGATGGCTCAGTTGATGTGGAGCCTGTTGGGAACCCCATGAGCAAGGTGTGAAGCAGCACAACAACAAGTCTTCCCTCAGTAAGAAACCGAGGTTATCGAACCAGTAGGAGGAAGGAAACGTCACACAGGTGTTGCAAGCAACATGGAAACCTGCAGAACACAAACTCAAGACTTTGCCCCAACTAACAGTGAGGTTGTCAATCTCACCGGTTGTTGTAACAAAGGATTAACTGTATGGTGTGGAAGGTAATGGTTTGAAGCAAGTAAACACGTAATAGTGGAAGATGTATCAATGGTAAAGATTGGACCGGGGTTCATAGTTCACTAGAGGCGCTCTCCTTAGATAAACAACATAGCATGAAGGGTAAACAAATTACAGCAGGGCAATTGACATGAACTGAGCATGGCATAACAATGCAATACCAGACAAAAAGATCATATGCGATTCGATTTGGCAATACAACAATATACATAGACCGCCATCCAACTGCATCTATGACTAGAAGTCCACCTTTAAGTTATCATCCAACCCTCCGAAGATAAGTTGCAAGCAATGCATAACTTTAAGCAAAGTGTGTAAGGTAAACAATCCACTTGTTCCATGAACAAGAGACCGTTGTTTTCTCCCTAGTGGCAACAACACATCTACAGCCGAAGAGATTTCTGTCACTTCCCTTGAAAGCTAGAGGCATGAACCCACTATTGAGCATAAATACCCCCTCTTAGAGTCACTAGCAACTACTTGGCCAAGATAGCTACTAACAACGGAGAGCATGCAAGATCACAAACAACATAGACATGATAGAATCAAATAGACAAAACCATTAATCAATCTGACATAGTAGTCTCAATATCCATCGGATCCCCGCAAACACAACATGCATGATTACAAATAGATTAGATCTTGATCATAAATGGAGCTCAGAAGATCTATACATGAAAGCACAAGGAGGAGATACAAACCATCTAGCTACTACATGGACCCATAGTCTAAGGTGGAACTACTCACGCATTATACCAGAGAAGAAGGCCTCCGGGGTGATCTCCCCTCCGGCAGGGTGCCGGGAAGAGCTTCAGATCCCCCGATCTAGGGACGACGGTGGCGGCGGCTACAGAAGGTTTCGTGGAGTTTTGATCGGGTGCCTAGGGTTTCTGCATCGGGGGCTTCTTATAGGCTGGGAGGCAAGGCTGGGAGGCGGCCAGGGGGCCCACACCCTACCCATGCGCGGGGTAGGGTCCACCCGCGCCTAGGGGGTGTGGTGGCCCTGGTTCGCCTCTCCGTCTCTCCTCTGGACATTGTGACGCCCACAGTAAAATATTGACTTTGGATTTTGTCCCGTCCAATTCCGAGAATATTGATTTTCTGTCTTTCTGGAACCAAAAATAGAAGAAACCATGAACTGGCACTGTGGCAACTTGTTAATAGGTTAGTTTCAGAAAAGATATAAAAACACCTAAAAGTTTAGACAAAAGCAAAGCAAAGTAGATACTAAACAAGTTTGGAACATAAAAAATTATAGGTACGTTTCGGACGTATCAGTGGACGTTAATTCTGCCGAACACCTTGTGGCCGATCTCTCGCCGTCGAGAACGATAAAAATTCAAATATGTCGCCGTTTTTTGTTCGCCTCGGATCTCGGCCTGGGTACGCGAGTGGAAAATACCCAGGCCGAAAACTTGTTTCGTCCGGCCAAAAAAGTTCCGAATTTCGGCATAGGCTCGCCCAACGAGCGAAGATGCTCTAATTGTTTGACACATTGTCATTTTAGTCTATATAATATCTACGTTACTGCCTATATTACCTCCACTATGAGTAGCTTAAAATAAGTCTTACGTTTAGGAACGGAGGTACTAGTGCCTGTACTGAACTCGTGTGAAATTCCGATTCGACGGCAAACGCCCATGGCCAGCAGATCCATCCACCACAAACTATGGTACACGTACGCAGTTCAGCACGACTCCAACGGACAACGACGGCACCATCTATCGCGTCTTTTTTGTCAAAACCGCCGTTCGGTTACACGAGCGATCTCAACGAACCCGGTCCTCATGCGCCTCACTCCAGAGTCCAGACCCCCGAGGCCTTCCAAAGACCAAATTTCCGAAAACCTCTTCCTTCATTCGCACGCACCCGTGGACCCAGTCCACCCTGCCGCAGCCCCTCCGTTACTGAAGACAATACGACACCCGTGACGCTACTCGTTACCCGAGGGCCGAGGTCGGCCTCCAGAAGCCCACTCCCACCACCGCCGTCCCCCACCACCACCACCAGCCAGCAGCCGCCAATCGAAGTCCGCGCCGCACAAACCACCGCCCCCCCGTCTCCCCCAGATCTACCTAGCCCCTCCCCCTCCCCCCTACGTGTTGCCCCTCCATTCGGCGCGCCCCTGACCCGGCCTCGTGCCGGTGCGCGCGGCCTCAAATCTGGGAGATTTCCTCGCCAGCTCCAGCTCCTGCTCCTGCTCCTGGTAGTCGCGACCTGCGCTCGAGCCGGGGCCGGCAGGCAAGCACGATGCAGGCGCGGGTGGCGTCCATGGAGGACATGAAGGAGGCGAGGCTGGCGGCGCTGGCGCAGGGCAGGCTCTTCCCCACCGGGATGCTCAAGGTCTTCGTCGGCTTCCTGCTGCTCGGCGTCGGCCTCTCCGCGGCCGGCATGTACATGGCGCGCCACACGCTGGCCGCCGCCGCGCCCGCGCTCTTCCGCCCCTGCCTCGGGGGCTCCGCCTCCGGCGGCGCAGAGGAGGAGCTCGAGGGGCTCGAGCGCTACACGCGGCCCGCGGCGCGCGCGCGCCACGCGATGACGGACGAGGAGCTGCTGTGGCGGGCCTCCTTCGCGCCGCGCGTGCGCCAGTACCCGTTCCCGCGCGTGCCCAAGGTGGCATTCATGTTCCTCACGCGCGGCCCGCTCCCGCTGGCACCGCTATGGGAACGTTTCTTCCGTGGGCACCAGGGCAGGTACTCCGTCTACGTCCACGCCCTGCCCTCCTACAGGGGCAACTACACCTCCGACTCCGTCTTCTACAACCGGCATGTCGCCAGTAAGGTTAGCTCTCCTCTCGCCAGGCGTGCTCGCAGACCAGTAGTGTGATCCCATACTCAACGTAGCAACAAACCGTGTTAGTTTGATACGTAGCCTGCCTGCCTACTCATGCTGATCTAGTGAGACCAACAGCAACTGCCAAGCTTGTAGCACAATTGAGCTGTACTGTACTGTTCCTCTGCCATTTCGTACGTGATATGACAACTTGTAACTGAATCCCAACGTTTCGGCCCTTCTAATGCATTCCATAGGAACATTTATAAGGTAGGGAATATTGGTACACTGAACTGAAATGAACTGCGGTGGTACTTCACTACTCGAAAGAATGCACTTGTTAGTTCCATGAGATTTGCCATTCCATGCTCCTGTGTTTGACTCTTGTGATTAAACTGAAAATGTTTAATCACTGTAATTAAACTTAGGCGCTGAACACATAGGTGTTTGAGGCCTGTGATTAAACTGAAAGAATGCTAATTTCGCATTGCTTGACAGTGCCAATCTCTGAACTTGTAATTTCAGTAGGTTTATATTTAGAATCTTTGCACTGGAGGGCAAAATGTAAGGTTTAGTTCCCCTCTCGCGTGCCCAACCTCGTAATAGATCAGTAGTGTGATCGCATACTCAACTTAGCAAGATGCTGTTCTAGTGTGATGGGTGGTGCCTACTCATGCTGATCTTGTGAGACTATCAGACCAGCAGCAAAATATATAGCGCCAACTGCCAAGACTGCACAGTTGAGCTGTCATGTACTCTTGCCCTACCATTTTGTACGTGATGTGACAAACTTGTAACGGAATCTTCAAAGTTTCAGCCCGTCTAATAAATCCCATAGGAACACTTGTAATGTGGGAGTATGGAATACTGGTACACTGAACTGTGGTGGTACACTGGTACTTACTACTCACTACAGCAAGGAACCCGCAACTAATGCACTTGTTAGCCCCATGAGAGTTGTCATTCCATCCTGATGCGTTTGCCAAGCACACCTAGGTGCTGATTTGGTTATATTGAACTGAAAGGATACTAATTTGGCAGTTCTTGACCATGAGAATTTCTGAGCTTGTTATTTCGGTAGTTTTTTAGTTAGAATATGCAAAAGAATTCTTTGTATTTGTACCAAACGAGAAAATGTGGTTATAACAGGGTACTTCTTCTATGCCTGCATGATGTAAACCAACTCCGTGCTACTATATTACCAACTTACTGTGGGGCAAGAGCCTTAAATCAGTAAACTGGTATTCGTTCTTCCATCAATCTAGTTGCGACTGTGCAGTCTAACCGGGCCGATTTTATGCATCCTAACCGTAGTTTTGGTCGAGCTGGTAATGTTTGTCCCCTGAAAACACTAGCACTGTTCTAGTAAACAACTATACTAGACCATATGTTTGGCCGCATACATTGAATGGATTGTAAGTTCTAGTTAGGATCCTAGTTGTACCTTGTTTAGAGTCTCCTGAGCCTTCCTCTTTCTGTTTTCTCTCAGAAAAATCTATGGCCTTCCCTTCCAGGTTTCCACATATCAATTAGTAATTTGGCAACACTCCCATGTAGGAAGAGTTAAAATTTTCTGTAACTTACCTGTTGTGTTGAGAAATTGGGATGCCTGAGTGCCTGACATTAATATGTTTGCTGCTCACAGGTTACAGAATGGGGTCAGATGTCTATGTGTGATGCTGAGAGACGCCTGTTGGCAAATGCTTTGCTGGATATATCTAATGAGTGGTTTGTGCTTGTGTCTGAGTCATGCATTCCCATATTTGATTTCAACAGAACATATGAGTACTTTCAGAATTCAAGGAAAAGCTTTGTCATGGTGTTCGATGATCCTGGACCATATGGACGAGGCCGGTATAATTATAACATGACCCCTGAGGTTGAGCTCACACAATGGCGCAAAGGCTCACAATGGTTTGAAGTAAACAGAGAACTTGCTATCGAGATCATTAGAGACACACGCTATTACCCGAAATTCAAGGAGTTCTGCAGGCCTCATTGTTACGTTGATGAACACTATTTCCCTACTATGCTCACGATTGAAGCTCCACACAGCCTTGCTAACAGAAGTGTCACTTGGGTGGATTGGTCGAGAGGCGGCGCACATCCAGCCACATTTGGTAGGAGAGATATCACTGAGGAATTCCTGAAAAGGGTTCAAACAGGGCGGACTTGTTTATACAATGATCAAAATTCTACGACATGCTTCCTATTTGCTCGGAAGTTCGCTCCAAGTGCACTGGAGCCATTGTTAGCGTTAGCACCCACTGTGCTTGGTTATGGTTGATGCATGATTTAACAGGTGCCCCCTGTAAGTTTTGATATAGATCAGTGTAGATTTACATGTGTGGAGGCATGAGCTTATGTTGATGGATGACCACCTGTACTCTGCCCACATCATTATACACAAATTTGTACTATTTGTTTGTACAGTAACCTGACAGTGGACAAGAGAACTTTTCTCTTGGGCTATTGCGCTGTATATTTTTGGTTAATCAGAATGTATTACTAGAAATTTCTTGGGGGAAATGTTGAGATAAAGGCAAGAAAAGTTGTTCAAATATATGGCCTGAAAATAAAATAAAATGCAGATACCAGAAAAGGCAAAAAGATTAAATGGAAGAACATATACATATCAAACAATATGACAGCGTGAATTGCTACAAAACCCAAGTGGTACTGCATATGGTCAGATTTGCCCCTGTCTGCTTCCATCCAGAGAAAAAACCTGTGGCCTTTGTCCAATCCAGGACTTCAACATATCAAGTAGTAGCAACCTGGCGAGCTTTCCATGTAGGAAGCACACTCGAGAGCAAACTAGAGCATCATCTCATGCCATGGCTCAGTCTCCAGGTAAACTGATGGACGCAATCAGAAGGCCAGTCACAGCAGCTTCATCTCTTCATCAGTCAGCGGCAAAACATCTCCAGCCAATGGTCACCTTGGCTCAGAGGAATGGAGTTAGCAGGAGGTGCCTCCTTACTCTGCTGGCATCCGCTGCAGCCGTACCCGAGGCCGGTGAATCAAGAAAGGCACTATTGCAAGGTATGAGCATATGTTCTGATTTTCCAGCTGATATTTGTTGTCCGTTTGCTGCACATCTTGGAGAGATAAATAATTATGCCTGGGTATACGTAGATTATGTGAAGAGGTCAAAGGAAAACAAAGAAAAGAATGACAAGGAGGTATGTGGCCTTCCTTCGATTTTTGTCCTCGGTATCCCATCATGGCTAGTGGAAGAATCCTTTCGATATTGTTTTGAGTGAATAATTTGTACCTGGTAAAAAAAAGTGAATAATTTGTATGCATTTCTCTATTAAATCATGAGCATTTTTGAACTATTCATTTGGTTCCATATGCTCCAATTTGATTGCTTTAGGTTGCTTTATACCTATAGTCCCTTTGCTTCCCCATTTTTCATGAAAAACTTTAGGGAAGTTTTCTTTGAAAAAAGGGGCAATTTACCTCATTAAGTAGAAGGGAAGTTTGACCTGTGCCATCTGCGAATGCAACCTACACATTTCAATATGACTATTATACTGGTTTATTTAAGTCTCGGGTTAATTCAGCTGTAGCCTCTTTACGGTGGCAATTTTATGACCAAGATTACTAGAGCAACAAATAGATCTCGAAGAATCGTGGTTGCAACTAATTATGTGCTGCATTTTTCCCATATTCCAGAGGCGGGATGACGTCTACAAGCGGAATTACAAGGATTATTTCGGTTTCATGGAAGGCCCGGTTAGAGAGAAGAAAGAGGAGGATCTCACGGAGTCAGAGAAAGGAATTCTCGCATGGCTTGACAAGAACAAGTAGCTTTTGTATAGGAAAATTTCTCGCGCGGTAATCAGAATGTATTATTACTAGAAATTTGTCTGGCGAAATGTTGAGATAAAGGCAAGAAATGTTATTCAAATATGTGGTCTAAAAATAAGAACTGCAGAAATATAACGTACATACTGGAAAAGAAAATGGTTAAATGGAAAAACCAGGCTGACGTGTGACTGGTCCAAAACCTTGGGGTGCTGCATATGGTCAGATTTGCCCCTGGCTGCTTCTGTCCAGAGAAAAACCTGTGGCTCTTGTCCAATCCAGGATTTCCTGACATCAAGTAGTAGCAATCTGGCCACATCTACATAGGAATTAAGAGAGCACGCTGGACAGTCAGCTCATCCCATGGCTCAACCTCCAGGTAAACTCATGGACACAGTCAGAAGACCAGTCTCGGCAGCTTCGTCTCTTCATCAATCAGCGGCAAATCACCTCCAGCCACTGGTCACCTTGGCTCAGAGGAATGGAGTTGGCAGGAGATCCATCCTAACTCTGCTGGCATCCGCTGCCGCCATACCCGAGGCTAGTGAATCAAGAAAGGCCCTATTGCAAGGTATGTAAGCATATGGTTCGATTTTCCGGTTCTACGGGGCAACCGGCATTCGTGGTCGGTTTGTTGTTAACCTTGGATAGATAAATTAATTTCCCTGCATATGTAGATTATGTGAAAAGATCAAAGGAAAACAAAGAAAAGAATGACAAGGAGGTATGTGGCCTTTCTTCATTTTTTTCTTTGGTATCCCATCATAGCTGATGGAGAGGAAGCCTTTTGCTTTTGTTTTGAGCCAATAACATCTATATGCACTTCTCTATTAAATCATGATCTTTTTTCAACTACTCATTGAGGTCCCTATGCTCGAATTTCATTGCTCCAGTTTCTTTATACCTATTGTCCATTTGCCTTTTCATTTCAGATGAGTGCTGTAGTTTACTACACTTGTTTGTAGTTCATGTTCCAGGTTGTTAGTTTTGAAGTAGATGTCCATGATTTAAATAGCTAACCTTTTGCCACCTGCAAACTCAACCTACATAGTTAAATACATCTATCATACAGTACTACTACTTTTAAGTCTCAGGTGAATTCAGCTGCAGCATCTTCAGAGTGGTGATTTTGTCACAGTCTATTGAAGCAAAAAATTGATTGAGAAGAGATTTTTTTGCCATGGTTACAATTAATTCTGTGCTGCTCTCATGTTCCAGAGACTGGATGACTTCTACAAGAGGAATTACAAAGATTATTTTGGTTTCATCGAAGGCTCGGTTAGAGAGAAGAAAGTGGAGGAGCTCACGGAGTCTGAGAAAGGAATTCTCGCGTGGCTTGACAAGAACAAGTAGCTGCTGACCATGGGAGGAGCACCACCAACCAAATAGCTGAAACAGCTTTTGTATTGGGAAGTTCGTTTCGCAGTGAAGTTCTCAAGGAGTTATTAAGCTTGGCATTTAGCACCTCACTTGCCTGTCTGCAAATCTGGGCAATTTGTTCTGTTTCATTATTGTTGTCTCAAGCTGTGCAGTACTACAACATTTTCAAAATGATGATGTCATCGCAAAAATTAGTTCATTTTGTTGAACTAAAGAGGATAGATGATATACCCTAACATTGATTTACTTGCATCGCTAATGAATATAATCTCCTCTTAGGAAACCTGAGAGGAGTATGTGTATGACAACATTCTTTACTCCCTCTATTATGAATTAGATGTCGGAGATATTGACATATTGTGACACCAAATTGACACCAACAATTATGGCATCAGATTTACAACAACAAATATTGCATCAAATTGGGTCTAGCACCTGATAATATACTTTGTAATGAATACTATGTGATAATAATGATTTGAGGCCATAAAAGGTCTAGCACCTGCGGAGGGCGCGTGGAGTCGTGTGTCCGACGGATCTCTTGGGATCCAGTCATTTTTCGTATTCATTGGTGTAGTTTGAGGTCAGTCTCTTCCAATCTATGATTGTCATTTTCGACGACGGTTGCTGCTTTGGTGCATTGGTCCTTTGAGTCTTTTAGCATGACGACTTCTCGTCAGTCTACTACAACAAGCTCTACAATGACAAGCTTTACCTGACTCTAGCGATGGAGGGGCGAGGACGGCCGCGGCGCGGCTTCGGATTGTGCTATTGTTTATAGTCGGTCCAATGAACTATTTATAATTTTTATTATTTTTAAAACTCTATATTTATACTGCTATTGATGATTATTAATAGACCAGTGGAATTTCGTAGAAAAAAATAAAAACTTGGTGATACGCAGGGCGGGACGTGTGAGAAGTGACGCCGGATTTTACTACAGATTTAAATGGGCTTGGGCCGCAGACGGTGCCCTGGGCGTCAAGTGGTAACGGACGGCCGAGCGCCATATTTTCCGCCGCCGCCCAACCCCAGCACTATGTCCCCCTCGCCACATCCCCTAATTCTAATCTCCGCCGCCGCCCCAATCGCCGCCCAACTCCCGCACAGCGCAAGACGAAGATGATGAGGCGGTTTGTGAATCTGGTGACGCTGAGCTGGGAAGAACGCGTTTATTCAGTGCGCCGCATGGATCCTTACAAGCATCTCTTCTACCAGTCAGCCAAAGCCGCCATTGAAGCAGCAGATGAAGCAACCTCTGTTCCAGCGTTGCAGCTGCCGCCCCCATGCATGAACTTCACAACAGACTGTGGAGGCACCATGGGCATGTTCGCGCTCTTCAGCCCCCGGGCCAATCGCGAAGGCAGAATTGCCTATGCCAACATGATCGGCGAGGCCGGGCTGTACGACGCCGACAAAACATGTACTCACCTCCATGGGCGCCCTCAACGGGCCCAAGGGAATAAGCCCCATGTGCCTGTCCATGGCGCCGCATCCCGGCGCCAGCCAAGACAGCATGTTCGTCCTGGACAGGTTCCCCGGGAAGGCCAGCGATAGATGCTTCGAGGTCCTCGAGCCTGTGCCCAGCATCTTCATGGGGACCTCCCGTTGGCTGCTTCTTCCGCCGCCTCCCTTTATCCAACAACCTGGGTACCTGCCCTCCTCTATCACCGCCTACACCACAGTAGTCGACGGCGACGGCTGTCCCAATATCTACGTGTCATGTGATGGCGGAATCGGCACCTACAGGTTCCAGACGGCACGCCCTGACCCTGGTAGCCGTCTAGGATGGAGCCCATTGGAAGAATGGAGCTACATCGGGGCATAGAGGCTTCCCTTTCATGACCGAGCTCAGTACGTCCCTGAGTTCAACCGATGGCTAGGCTTCTTGAACTTCCGCCCCTACCACCTGCGTGCCGTGGACCTCTCTGCAGTAGACGGTGAACGACCACCCTTGGCGCTGAAAGTTGGGCAAGATCTGAACCTACCTGACGGAGAGGGGTGGATTGCAGTATATCTCGAGCTTGTCAACCTGGGCAATGGCAAGTTTCTGACCGCAAAGATATTTGAATCAGAAGTGACCTGTGAGCAGTTTGTTGTGCTCACCGGCATAGAGGTGATGGCTGCTGATGACCAGAGCCTTAAGATGGTCAAGCACAAGTCCGCATATTTTGACGTAGGGGATGACAGCATCGAGTGGGTGCTCTGAATGGATAATGTTGCATCCAGTCGAGTGGTGGGTGCTCTCTGCTCTGCCTGATACTATTGTCGCACTTGTTATGCTGTCATCTACTAGTATTTCGCTACTCGGTAGGTTTATTATTTGCATAATTAAGGGTTTGAGTGTTATTGGGTGGTCTCTCACTCGTTATACTTCAGTATATGTTTATTACTCTTTGTAAGGACAATATTGTATTATGTTCAATAATCATGGATAGTTTGTTTTAGGAATTTTCTGTGTTCATAGGTAAGACTGCATGTTTATGTTCGAAACATGTTCATTACTTGCTACCAAAACTAGGACAGGGTTGTGGGTTGCAAGAGAAATCCGAACGCTACAAAATATTAGTATTAACCTCAACTTAGAATGTTGGTCACTTCCCTTTGGTATGCCATGGCTTCTACTTTCTGTATGGGGAAGATTTGGAGATCGAAAACCTAAGGTCTCAGTTGGACTTGAATGATTTTCTTTTGTTGAATACCCAACTGGAATTGTGCATCATTCAATCAAGAAGACAAATGAGCATGATGTGCCCGTACAGTGATACATGGTACCCAAAACACTCCACCCAAACCCAAATCTAAATTCCGCCCTTCATCCTGCAACCATAGCTGACCTTCTGGATATATCTTACAGTATTTAGATCCTCATTCAGACGTGGAACAATGTAGTCAAAGACAATGCGGTTGTTGAGCTTCCAGCAATCTGATGTCTTCTCTCTGTTCCTTGGCCAGATTCAAGCGTCGCCACCAGTGGGCTAGCTGCACACGCGGTGAACGCCGAGGTGATTAGTGCTGCACTACCCCGCTGTTCGTGGAAGGAGAGTGGCTCGCCATCCAGGTTTTGAGCAGACGAGTAGCTAGGATGAAATAGATTAACAACTTAAAATTGTTACATGATCAGATATTTGTTAGGAAGAAGTAGATTCACGCAATCTGATGCACCGTGCACTAGGGTACAAAAGAAATCGTAGCAATGTTATGCATAGGGGGACATGACGACTGAGAGTGAGAGAAGGAACTATACCTGACAAGATCTCTGAATTGTTGTCTGCATTAACTAACATATAAATAAATAAATGAACAATAGTTAGAAAATCAAATTTGAAAGAACCAATCAAATAATTTATTGGAAGACAAAGATATGAGCAGAATCATTCTCATTGAACACACAAAACATGAACACGAGGAGTCCGTGAAACCAAAGGAAAACACAAGCTTATGCATTCTTCGAAATCTCATGAACCAAAATGATTAGGCCAAAGAAAAAACTCCTGGATGCCGGCCATAAGCACCGTATTAGCTCTTGGCCACCAATCCACCTAGGAAGTAGGAAAGCGCACCGACGAGGACGATCGCATCTTCTTGACGATTCAGAGGAAGAAACGTCTCTATAGGAAATAATACCTTTTTTGTTCTATCGATCAAAGTGGTCATATAACCAAATCAAATAGTTGTCTTAGTTATGAGAAGGTTACTAGACTCGTGGCGCCGAAGTTGGAAGAGAGAGATGAGCAGGTCACATGAGCCGGAAGAGGGCGAGAGGGCGAGCGCACATCCATATTTGAGAGAGAACGAACACGAAGATTGAAGAACGTAGGTAACTCAGGGAATTAAATGGGCATCCGTTAATGTTCTGTTCTGAATCCGCAACAAATCATCATCCGTTGCTCAATCAGAATTCTACGAAATAAGGTAATATGGTAGTAGTAGATGATATGGTAATGAAAAGATCCGAAACGGTTACATCCTTACAACCGCTGAGACGAGCATCTCCCTCGTTCGAGGCCACAACTTTGAGATCACACAACACATGTATACACTCAACAACGGGGACGCGAGGATCAAACCCGTGGGAGGAGTCGCCCCCACGGACGAGCCAATTCATTCAACCACAGAAGAGGAAACAACGCCGTGGCGCCGATATCCGATTAGGTGCGGGTTTTTATAGTACGTAGTCCCTAGATATAAATATGCACACATTTTTATATGAAGATAGACACGGAAGTTTACGCTAGACACCGAACATAAGCATACTAGGAAATCTAAACCGCACTTTGAACACGATAAGCAATACTACTATCTCTGATCCATAAGTTTACATCATCATGATATGGTACACACAGAACATAAGCATACTACTATCTCTGACCCATATTAGTGTTCTCAACTTTAAACCGCACTTTGAACAAACAAAGAGCATAAACATTTCTGACATATACTACCCGGTGTTCGAAATTCGTCATCCATGGTGACACGTCACAAGAGGAGTGTACGTATCTCCACCACCGGTTGGCCACCTACATCATCATCGTGAGTTTGACTTACGCGCACATGTCGCCGAAAAGAAACACGTCGGCCCGATCGGTTGGCCATCTATCTAGCCCCCAGCCACTTTGGCGGATAAGGCGATTAAGTGGGCCACGTGAGGCGAACGCAGATCTGGATCAATGATCGATCGTGCCGTCTATATATCCTTTTTTTTTAACTCTCGTGCGTGGATCGCCCAGGCTTCATAATAAAACAAATGCCTGAAAGACGATGCGTCGCTGCCTGCCTGCTTAGTGCCCGGCGTTTGCTGGCGACGGCTTTTACTCCACCTGCGCCCCGCCCCGGGAAGCCGGCGACATTTGGCACCGGTGGGTTTGGTTTGGTTTGACGACGAACGCGGGAGTGGTTAGCTCGGCTGAGCTGAGCCAGCCAACGACGCGACGCTGGGTTAGCTGAGCTGTGCGCGTAATCTAACCAGTGCTTCGCGTCATCCCGTCGATTGATTGATCCACGGAAGGGAACCAAAAAAAAGAACGACTCGTCGCGATGTCTCGTACTGTAGGTGTCAGGCTGGGTGCGACCGTGCGATGGCGAGCGCCGATGCGCACCGGCACGTCCCAATCATCATCATTGCTCTAACAAATTTAATGGAGGTTCCTTTCTTCTTTTCTTTTCTTTTCTTTTCTTCTCTTCTCTGGAGAAAGAACACGTAACGGACGTATGTTCCCGGAGCAGGAAGTCTGGTCATCATCAGGAGGAAAACCCTCAAGCGAAGCACGCACACGGTGCGTAGTACACGCGTGCACGACGTTTAGTGGAGTAATTAGTAGTATAACCGAGACCTGCACCTTGTCTCTTCTGTCGAATTCAAACTCGCTTGAATCTCGTGGCCGACTCCAACAGACAGAGGCGGAAGAAGCCGTCAAAACGGGAATTTAATTTTTGAAAAACGAGTTTAAAGGCCACAACGGTACAGAAATAGTAACAACAACGGAAATCCGTAACACTGAACGGCTCCGGTCCCAGCGGCTACCCAACTGCCGGGGTGGCATGGCAGGCGGCCGTAAATAAATACTCTTTCCGCCCCACCCCCCGGCATAAAAAGGCCGTGCGGCGCAGCGAATCCTGGGATTGTGGGGGACGCGAGACACGAAAAGGGAGACGGGAGACACACAGGAGCACGAACGGACGATCGTCCATCCATCCAGATAAATAAATTCATTCTCCTCGTGGATCCGTCGCCCTGCCTGTATGTCTCGACCGCCTCTGCCTGCCTTTCCCCTACCCCTCGTCTCGTCTCACAGACACAGTGCTGCCCTGCTGCCACAACAACTGAGTAGCCTTCACGACTAAATCCACCACTCCCCTGTCCCCTCCCCCTCCCCCTCCCCCACCCGCCCGCGTCGACTCCCTCTCCCCCTCTCCGGAGACGCGGCTGCTTCCACCAAACCCTAATCATTCGGGGCTCGCCTGCCAGCCTCGATCTGCGACGCGGTCGCCCAGCCGCGACCGCGACCTGCTCGGTGGTACCCGCGGCGGCGGCGGTGGTCGGGCGCGGCGTCCACGGCGGAGGCGTCGCGCGGCGTGGCCGAGGACCGGGCGGAGGCGCTGATTTGGTGCGGAGGATGATGATGCGGCGGCTCGCGGAGCCGGGGGCGGCTCCCGCGTGGCGGTGAATGGAAGCGGCGGGACGCTGCGGGGGGCGAGCTTACGTCATCACATGGATGCCAGGACATCGCCAGGCGGCCGTGGCTGCGGGAGGCTGCTCTGCCTCGTCGGACTCAAGGTGAGCTGCCTCCTCGATCCGGTGCGGGTTTGGGGCGAAATGGTCGTGGAATTCAGCGGCGTGGCTGATTTCGCCTTCCACGGATTCGGCACGAATCGACTCGCATTTCATGTCGATTCCAGAGATTTGCCTTATTACATTGATGTACTGTGTAGGGTTTAACTGTTCCGCCCCAGGAAAACTTTCTTGGAGAAGGGAATGTTTCTCATTCTCTTCTCCCGGACCTATTTTTGGGTCACAACTAAACTAATGAACAACATAGATCAAAACCTGCCATTCTTGAATGAATTATCCAGTTTGCTATTCTTGTCCCATCATACAAGGAGCTGCATTTGTAGTACTAATCGATTCTTTCTTGTTTGCTCTTTGCCACAACAGATTGTGCTGATTCTAGTCTGGTCTGGAGGAGCTACTGCCACTCCTGACGACGGCAAAGCGTTATCTCTGGAAGCCGCGGATTCCGGAGAGAAGGATGCCTACCTCACCCATTCCTGCATACACGACGAGATACTGCACCAGCGGCGCCGAGCTGGGCGCAAGGAGTACTCTGTCATGCCGCAAGTCTACCACGTGCCCCGAGACAAAGCGGAGCGCGGCCCAAGAGGGAGGCAGCTGTTGGGGGTGTCGTCTTGGCGTGCTGCTCCACATAGCAATGTCAAGAAGCCAATACGGATATACCTCAACTACGACGCTGTTGGGCACTCGCCTGACCGGGATTGTAAGATTGTCGGCGACATCGTGAAGGTAGGTTTTCTCACGTTAGCCTCTACTGATGCCAGCGTGTGCTCTACTATCATAGCCGTGATGCTGAGTTTATTGGTTCTGTTAGCTCGGTGAACCGCCAGTACCATCAGCACCAGGAACACCTCTCTGTGCTCCTCATGGCGACCCACCGTTGGTGGGAGATTGCTGGTACAATTGCACTTTTGAGGATATAGCTGGGGAGGACAAGAAGCAACGACTTCGCAAGGTGCGGTTCTGTGCTTTTAGTCTGGTTTGAAATGTTGTTCACACATTAAAAAGTAAGATGGTTTGCTAACAAGCTCCACTGCAATAGAAAGAAATAGAAATGCTACTGGCATGTTGTTCTGTATGCTGATTGCTGAATTGGATTACTGGCAGGCACTGGGACAAACAGTGGAGTGGTTCAGAAAAGCTTTAGCTGTTGAACCTGTCAAGGGGAACCTGCGGCTCAGTGGGTACTCTGCCTGTGGTCAGGATGGAGGTGTACAGCTTCCCCATGCGTATATTGAAGGTAATTAATTTGCAGTTATGGTGAGGCATTTTTGTACTAGCATTTTATCTGGTTCCCAATTGTCATACAAATTTACCTGAACTGCAGATGGCGTTGCCAATGCTGATTTAGTACTGTTAGTAACAACTAGACCAACAACAGGCAACACCCTTGCATGGGCTGTAGCCTGTGAACGGGACCAATGGGGTCGCGCAATTGCAGGTCTGTTAACCCCCTCACATTCGCATACAAGTATTTGCAGGTGGGAGAGTCTAACGCCATTCTAACATATTCATGATTTGTATTCAGGACATGTTAATGTGGCCCCTCGTCATTTGACAGCTGAAGCAGAAACATTACTCTCAGCCACGTTGATACACGAGGTTATGCATGTTCTAGGATTTGATCCTCATGCCTTCACACATTTTCGTGACGAAAGAAAAAGGCGGCGTGGTCAGGTAATCAACAATATCTTTCCACTTACTGGTATAATATGGATACCAGTGCTAAGAACCTGAGGTCTGATGATTGTTTTATTGCTTTTGTGTTTGATATAACATGTAAAACTGCTTTTAGCTTTAAAGTGTTTATATGACCAAAGCACTCAACAGTTCAGTGAACATCAGGTTTGTACTATTGGCGAGGAACCTTACATGGTAGTTACCACATCAGCCTAGTATGACGACCTATATGTTCAAGCTTAGGACGCTATATAGTGTCCATTTAAAAGGGCTTACTAGTCGGAGGTTATTGCACAAATTTCAAGCTTTAGTGTTGGGGTCATGTGTTGTAAACCCATGAGCTGGCTTATGGGATTATTATTAATTGCAATCAGAAATGCTTCTAAATTTCTGTGGCATATGAAGGAACCACTAATTGGCAAATTTCTGTGGTAAGGTTTCCTTCTAAAGAAAACCAGATTTCACTAAATAGCTTTTAGTGATTTAGTTTGTAGGCAGTAGATACAGCTCTATTTGCTAAATATAGTGCAAACTACTCCTGAGTTCTAGCCCATAGATAGCCTGATTCCTGCATTTGGAGCTCATGCTGAATCCGTGTCTGGAGTAAACTAGGATCATCTTCCTTTGATCCTTGAGCTGTGCAGCGGTAGATTCTGAGTCCATTTTGATTTGGCACAAGGACAGCTCGGCCCCAACTGTTTGATGCCTGTCTTTCGGTCTTCTCATGAAAATGAATTTGAGGGCTTAGCAGTTAGCACTCTTTCCTGATACATGAAGGATTAAGTTAAGGCATTATGTTGAAAATTATTGTACCATTTCGTATAGAAGATGCATGGTCCTATCATTAACTGGCATAATTTTGAAGACCACTATTTTTTATTGTCAACGTTTCTTTTTAGTTCACCTGAATATGAGCACGCTCGGTGGAGACAAGTCTCAAACACGGGTGGGCTGGGTGGTCTCAGCACCACCTTGCCAACTGAGCTAGGCTCGGTCCTCTTTGAAGACCAGTATATTATTATTGTTCAGTTGCTTATGGGGGAAAAATCATGCAAAGGAGCATACTCGGCATACCTCCACAATTTCAGGGCCAAGAGCTTTGGAAAGAATACACATCATCATAGCTTATTCCATATTAGTGTCACTCAGTGGATAACTAATCAGTTTCTCCAGCCAAAAAACATATTCTCTGTTGACTGCAATCATTAGTAGCATATCCTAAAAAACTAGTATGTGGAAATACTGCCATCATATCTCTTTTTAATCAATTATGCACCTCTCCATGCTTTGCACAACCATGATCTCAAGTCTCTTCTCTTTTCAGGTCACTGTTCAGGCTTTGGATGAAAAGCTCGGAAGAATGGTTACACGTGTTGTCCTTCCTCGGGTTGTCATGCACTCTAGGCATCATTATGGAGTAAGTTGTAACTGAAGATCTGTGAGCTATGTCCGATCAGATTGTTCATGTGGTTCCCACTGTTTAGCGCTTGTCCATTTGTATGCTACTTTCTTGAAAAAGCTGCTTCATGTTAATTGGTAAGTTTTTTTCATTTGTGTTAGGCATTTTCCCAGAACTTCAGTGGATTGGAATTGGAAGATGGTGGAGGGAGGGGTACCTCAGGTACTGCATAGTTTGATGTTCACAATTACTGGCATTGTTAGTTTACTAACATTTGCTACTCTTACAGGTTCACACTGGGAGAAAAGACTCTTAATGAATGAGATCATGACCGGGTCAGTGGATACAAGATCAGTGGTTTCAAAGATGACTTTAGCATTATTGGAGGACAGTGGATGGTATCAAGCTAATTATAGCATGGCTGAGCATTTAGATTGGGGTCGAAATCAAGGAACAGAGTTTGCAATCTCCCCCTGCAATTCGTGGAAAGGGGCATACCGCTGCAACACAACTCAATTATCAGGATGCACATATAATAGGGAAGCAGAAGGTTACTGTCCTATAGTAAGCTATAGCGGGGACTTGCCCAAATGGGCTCAGTATTTCCCTCAAGCCAATAAAGGTGGGATTAATCGCCCCTTCTCTGACATTACGCAGGCCATTGAAATGATACGGGAGAACTTTTAAGGAATTTAGGTTTCTGTTAAATTTTTTTCCATACCAAATGCATATAGCCATGTAGGATTAGTTTGGAACTATCTCCGAGGATTACAAATAAATTATACTTTCCCTAAATCTCTTCTTTGATTCAGTCTCCTGGTCTGTTTGGTATTGTTGTGGTTTGTCAAAGCAGTTTTTTTTCGTGCTTTTGGATGTCACAGTATGTCGAAAGCATCTTTCTTTGGCTGCTGTTACAGAAACATATTATTAGAATCAGCCCATCAGTATAGATTCACGTAGCTAATCAAATTACAGTATAGCATGGCAACCACAAAGTGATTATCCCCTCTTCTCTTCTTAAGTCCTTATCTGTAAACCAGCATGTTACATTTCGAAGTTTCTCATATATGATACCTAATTTTATACCTGTAGGTGGTCAGTCATCATTAGCTGATTACTGCACCTATTTTGTTGCCTATTCTGATGGCTCGTGCACCGATGTAAATAGTGCACGAGCACCTGACAGAATGTTAGGTGAAGTACGGGGAAGTAACTCAAGGTGAGACCAAAGACAATACTTTGGATATTTGCTTGTTTTGAAACATACGATTTCACAAACCTGACCATATTCTGAAAATTCACTAATGAACAGGTGTATGGCCTCAACACTAGTGCGGACTGGCTTTGTCCGTGGATCTATGACCCAGGGAAATGGCTGTTATCAACATCGCTGCACAAATAACTCGTTGGAGGTGACCACTGTTCATTTATTTTACCATTTGCACTAAGTTTGCTTAGCTTGGATCCTTTCAAGTTTCTTGTTTTTGTTTTTGAATGACATCCTTATACTGTTTTTAATATTGGCTGCATCGCGGTTCTTAAAGTAACGTGCTATGAATCATGTTTCTAGTGTCAATTTTGAAATGCTGTCGAACTTTGATAGGTTGCTGTTGATGGCGTCTGGAAGTCATGCCCAGAATCTGGTGGCCCAGTGCAGTTCCCAGGTTTCAATGGTGGGTATTGTTATTTAAGGTTATTAGATTAAGCTCTCTCTTTAGTTCTTACACGAGTTAATTTTGTGCTGAAGGGGATTTGATTTGCCCGGCATATCATGAATTGTGCAACGCTGTACCGGTCCAAGTAAGTGGCCAATGTCCCAAGTCGTGCAGTTTTAATGGTGACTGCATTGCTGGAACATGCCATTGCTTCCCTGGGTTTCATGATCATGACTGCAGCAGAAGTGAGTATAAGCTGCACATTATACTTTAGTTCGTATATTCAACTAAACACTAACACTTCCTTCAATGATCATTTTTTGGTTTCCTGGTCTATCTTTTTTTTCCAGTACTAAACTCTCTAGTTTTGTATCCTAAATATGATAATGAATACTATGGATGTTGAAATGAAACCTTTTTGTAGCCACCAGTTTTGTTGTCAAACATGCCATGCAGCTTTTGTATTTTTCTGCTTCATGTGAGTTGCCAATCAAGCTGAAGCTAATAACAACACGTAGACATGTCTGCAATATTGTCAATAATACGAAGAATGTGCAGTCCTTGGCACTTTTTTTCTTCTCAAAATCACCTTCCTGATATATTTAGGTGCTCATTCTGTTCACTAACTAGTGTTGGTTTGGGTCAACAGGATCTTGCCCAGACAAGTGCAGTAGTCATGGTATGTGCAAAGCTAATGGGATCTGTGAATGCGAAAGTGGCTGGACTGGGATCGACTGTTCAACAGGTGAAGCTTAACAACCACTGAAAGTTTCCACTACAGATGCACACATCCATTACTGTGGGTTGCATTCATGAGTTTTAGGGCCATGGTGAAGGCTGAATCATTTCTTTTGAAATTGAGATGAAAAACATGCTTTGTGACATCTGTAGTGTTCACATTTCAGACATGATCAAACATTCAAATGGATGTGTCTGTAGTGTTCACATTTCAGACATGATCAAACATTCAAATCTTGCAGTGGTTGGGCCCTTTAGTTGCTCTGCTCTTATTCAAACATTCAAGAAGTAACATCTTATTTCCATTTTATGCAGCGGTTTGTGATGAGCAGTGCAGTTTGCATGGAGGTGTTTGTGATAATGGTAAATGTGAGTTCCGTTGTTCAGACTACGCGGGCTACACTTGTCAAAAGGGTTCGACAATACTGCCTAGCCTGTCAATGTGTCACGATGTACTGGTCCGGGATGCTGATGGGCAGCATTGTGCACCAAGTGAACTCAGTATACTCCAACAGCTTGAAGCTGTAGTTCTTGTGCCAAATTACAATAGGTTAATGCCAAGTGGGCGAACCTTCCTTAACTTCTTCAACAATGCTAATTGTGCAGCAGCGGCGAAGCGGCTAGCCTGCTGGGTACTGTTCCCTCCAACCATTTCTTTTAATATATATGTCATGAACTTCTTTTGATATTTCAAAATGTTTTAGCCCACTTGCTTGCCTACAACACTAAATTGGGTGCTCATTCTTTTTGTTGGACACATTGATTAAGGAGCAAAGCTTACCCTTAAAGTGGACCAATAATTGATAATTTGGAAAATGCCTGCCGATATTTTAAATGTTTAACTTCATCTGCATACTGAATTACTCATGAATAATAACTTTGATTTTCATAGCGGCATTTAGAACAAGCGCCAATAGATTAAGGCACATAACTTACCTGAAATTGAGCAGTAAATGACACTTGGAAATAGATAACACTATGTACCTTGTGTTAGTGGTGCTGTTTAAGCTCATGGACACTTCTGTTGGGTATGTCTTGTTCTTTATGTAGGCTTGTTTTATGCTGTTAAGAGGGAAATTGTGTTCTTGTAGGCAAATTAACCATAAATAATGGATAAACTCATTTTTATTATACTACCTTTATCAGATATCAATTCAAAGGTGCGATGAAGACGGGGACAACAGGCTTCGAGTATGCTACTCTGCATGCGAGCTGTACAATACGGCATGTGGGGCGGGTCTTGATTGCTCGGACCAGACCCTTTTTAGCAAGAGGGAAGAAGAAGAGAAGGGCGTTCCATGCACAGGATATGGCGAGAAGAAGTCTTTCTGGCTATAACTCTTCTTCCCCTTATTACTCTGGCTGAAAGCTCAGAGGTGTAAAGTATAAGTGGCAATGCCCTATCCATATTCTTTTTGTTTTTTGTTTTTAGCCGATACTTTCCAATTGTAGGATACGGAAAGTAGCGGCCCATTTCTCCTAGGCATCTGAAGATGGGTGCCTGGTGTATAAGCAGCATTTGGGTCGGCTCTTTGTTTAGAAGGTTAGTCTGACTGCAGGGAGTGGGAAGCTGGTGGTGGATGGTAGATTTTCTTCTTCTTTTTCGTTGTTTCAGAAATAGTGGTGGAAATGTAAAGGCTGATGTGTGTTGTAATCCATGATTACGATCTTAACAGAGCATTTCAATGAGAGAAGACCCTGTGCTGTGACTTGTGATTAATGCTCATATGTATATATATGTAGTAAATTCATACAATCACAACCTGGTTTTTCTTATGGTCAAATTCATATTAAGCAGAAATGCATGCTACATTCATAATACTAAGTTGCCTACAGGATGTGTTCTGACATAGTGTGTAGATTCGGAGTGAACCTACGTACTAAAAGGAGTCTAGATATACTTCTTTCAGATATACTTCTTTCATAATGCTAAAATATCTTATCTTATATTTTGAAACGGAGTGAGTAGAATATATGCACCCTCAGAGCCTCAAACCTGAACTTGGAATCTATCATTTCACAGTATGAGCCATCATGCAATTTGGCAAACCAAAGAGGTACATGTTTTATCAATATTATTCCATTTGTTTCTGAACAAGTGCTACACATATCAACATTTTCGGAACGTGTGCTACTGTACAGAATACACACAATCCTGGAGCCAGCAAAGCTAATTCACCCGCTTCATTTGACATGCAAATTAGTTAATTCCACCAGCATCTGAGGCCAAGGCGCTGTTCAAATTATAGCCGTTCCAGAGGTGCTGTCATAGGTTCTGGCCATGTTCTTTGTCGACGGCATACCGGCAGTAACATCTTCCTCAATGCCGCATTCATTCTTGCCCCTTATGATCTTGAAGTACCCGTCCTAAGATGCATCACAGACCAAAATTTATTACTTAACTGAACAAATGTTACTAACAGTTCATTGGATCACTTCAATAATATAGGGTATTTGTCACACTCACATCACCCCAGCCTCTGTTCCACTGATTTGCAAGAAGCTGAAAAGCAGAAGACAAAGGAAAACCATATGAGAACTTGACCATGCTATTAAATAGTGTAATATAGAGAACCAACAAGATACGTACCCAGTAATCCTCGCCAGTATCACTGGTTCCCCATCCAATCAATTTGACGGCATGACCTCCCATCACGCCACCTGTGATGTGCTTGTATACTCCTGATTTGTAGTGTGCAAAGTCCTGGAGGAAATTGAAGAATTAAATTAAGTAACCCGAGAAATAAAATACTACTTACTTTTGACAATTTTTCATCTTATAGATAATCACGAAGTATACGAACTGTCTATCAAATGCTAACTGGAACAAATTCAGAGAACATTACAACAGTATTATACATTCTATATTCTATATTTCAGTTTGATATCGAATGCTAGCTGTTATCAAGTGCCAATTTTTAAATTTTGTCTTACCACCATGTCCCTTCTAAGGTTTTGTTAGAATTACAAGATCCTTCCAAAGATTTTTTATACTCAATTTGTCCATTTCAACATAATTGCAGACTTGTAGTATCTGCAATCCATGTCAACCCATTATTTCTGCTGACCAGCATCTCTTACTACCTTGCTAAAATAAAACTAAAACTCAGAAATAGGAACATATTGAAATACTGAAGCTACCTCGTAAACTGTGAAAGCAACTTCTACAGGGCCATTTGTGTAGACCTCTGCCATGATATCATGTGGACTAGATTTTACTCTGTATGCATTAACACTGAAATGCTTCTCTTGCTTCCATACTTGGTTCTGCACCTTGCATTTCTTTTCACATTTTGGTGTATGATAAGCAGGTTCGCATCCGGGATGTTGGCAACCATCTTGATCAAAGTATGGATCGCACTGCAAAAAAGTGAAAAAGATGAGGGCTAAGTGGTATGCCACTAGAGAGTATACAACAAATAGTAGGGGAAGCCCTAACAAATAGTAGGGGAAGCTCTACTTACATGAAAAGTATATTAATACAAAAGAAGAGAAACCCTAAACAATCCAGCTAACAAAGGCGTCACCATAGGTTGAGAAAATTTAATTTTCAGCCATGCTAAGTCAGCAAAGAAAAGCCATACATGTTCATCGAGATGAATTTTCATGATGTTTTTTTTGTTTCATATTTGTGCTAAGAGGAAACTTCCCAAATTTTAAACGGAGACACTTGTCTTGTCTCCCTCAAACAAAGTATAGATGAATTCTCGACAAAACACCGAAGGAAAAAGTATGCTCCTACTATGCTACTAGCTAGCATTTAGCACCACAAGATACACATGCACTAACTCAACTACACATGCACTAACTCAACTGTGAAATTACTTCACAAACGGCAGAATATCATTACAGGGTGAATTAATAATTGATGAGATATCCAGTTTCCATTGCGTGGTTCAACATTTTCTACATAACAACCATTGTAGTTAGAACATAGAAAAGTTATTGCGCTTGGAGGATCAGAACATTCAAGTGGTACAAAGTAGAGGAGTAACATATACCTCGTCAGTCACAACACCTTTCTGACGAAAGTAGCGCCATGCGCTGATAGGATATCCTCCATTACAGCCTTGACCACACAGAAAACCACAGCAAGCCACTAGGTCATTGACTGAAAGTGAGATGCTCTGCAAGGAGTAGAAACAGCAGAAATTGTCATGTAAGAAGGACAAAACATGCTTGTTTAAAAGTAGTCTGAGAACAGGTTCATCATTCATATGCGCTCACTATGTTGAGATGAATGCAGAAACGATCCTGGAGACATTCCACAGCACCAAAGGCCCAACAAGAACCACAGTGACCCTGTCATTGTCAACCGATACATGATAACTTGAGCATCTCGAATTGTTTGTTAAGCACTCAAGGAGCTAACAGTTTAAGGTAGTGTCAAATAGACTTACTTGATCTTTTAATTAAAAACAGCGTTTTCCAGGGTATTGCAAAAGAAGAGAGGAAATGAAGTGGGTCAGTGTAACCAAAAAGATGCAGAACTAGTTACTGGTCGAAAGTGGGTCAACATTGAAGTAGAATGAGTTATACTTACCAAGTATGGTCCCGATTGTGCTGCAACCAGACCACTGAGATCTAGCGTCGAACTCCTTTGGGAGATCCACTGATCTCGAGTAACTTTTGGTTGGAACACCAGCTAGTAAAGCCGGAGGTGTGGGCTTCACTCCCAGGATATGCTTAAACTGCTCAATCTGCACACAAGAGGATGATTTTGAGGTCAGCAAACAGACAATAAAAATGGCGCCTTAATGACAACAACAGCAAGAGGGTGTCGATATTTACAGTATAGTTTTCAAAGTAAGGGTTGTGTCCAGCAGTCCACCCGGCATTAGGATGCTTGTTGATCGTCTGTATGATGTCTTTCTGCGACAGTACAATGCCATACCATGATGAGCAAAACAAACATTAGAAGATGCGGAGTAGACAGAAGGGTGATGTCAATTTGAAAATTGACCTGGATGATTCTTAGAGAATTGTCTTCCTTGGTTGCTCCAACTAGCTGCATGTATATACAGATGTTATCCATATCTCGAACTCGAATGGAACGAAATATATGTGATCCAGTCAACTGGGTAACATCGTGAATGCATATTTTCATCGAAACCGAAACAAAACCTATTTATTTGGCGGATCGCCAAAAAGAAAAGAAGGAATTAGGGTGTCAAGTGGGATCCCGCCAAAGTCAACCTCTAGTTCATTTTAAGATTCTAGTGTAAAATTTTGACAAAATTTTGCACTACAATATTCAAAATAAACTAGAGGTGGGATTTTGGTGGGATCACACTTGACACCTTAGAAGGAATCGAGCTTTATTTCAGAGCTATTCGTTTTCCAGTGTTCGTATCAGGCTCATTAGAGGAATGAGGCCCTCAGTTGGCATCAAGCTGTAGAGAACTACTAGCTTGCGATCCTCAAAATTTGGGCAAACCGAAAGCCGTTACGAACTAATTTCCGCAAACAGGTAGCGAACCGAATCCGGAGAAGAAACTGACGAGTTTGACTTGTGAAACAGAGTAATGAGCAGGTGTAGCGATGGGATCGGAGGAGAAGAACCGAACCTGGGGCGCAGCAGCGGCGGAGAAGACGACGAGGAGCGCCAACGAGAGCGCAACGGAGACGCCCCTCATCTTCTTCCCCGATCGGCAACGGAGGGAGGGGGGAACTCGAGGAAAAGCAAGGAGCAGAGGAGTAGCTGGTTGGTTGCTTTTGCTACTCTCCCTCCTCGCCCCGCCTACGCTGCCTTTTCTTATTGGTTCCCGGGCGGACGCTACGTCTGTCTGACTACGATACGATGGAGTGTGACCACTGACCACCGATATTTTTCTGCCTTGAGAGCATTGGGACTTGTGACTAGTTACAGCGAGAATAACTTAGATACTACTCCTACTACACCAGCATCTGTTTGGGATTATCAGAGCAAGTACAATATTTTTGTCTATGTAGAAAACAGAGACAAATAAAAATACAACTTATTGGCTCTCATGCAAGAGCCAGCTCTATATTTTTCCTAGACAAAAAACATTAAATAAGAGGAAAGAGAAAGAGAGAATATAGCAACTAGTACTAATTTAATAGTCAACCTTATACAAGCTAGCTTTTGATGGCATGACAACCTCATATAGACAACTTGCTAGATATACTATTATCCTTGCTCTTAGTCCTAATGGCCAAGTTATTAATACCAAACACTTCATAACTTTCTCTCATTAATATACGCATGCACCAATAGTGCTACATGTATAAGAAAAGTGAGAGAAAAAAAGAGAATATGCATTGGACGAGAGAGACTAATAAATAAGATAGCCCTTATAATCTCAAACAATGTAAAAAAGCTCTTAGGACTATAATCCCAAACAGAGGTAGTACTAACATAGAGCTACATGTATTGTCATCTAAATATTTAGAAGACGTGATATATAATTAAATGATAAGAGAGGGGATTGTGGTAACTAGTAGCTATATTACCATAACATCATACATTTCAAGACAAATTGAGCCTACATTATAATAAATGAGACATTGCATGACACCACACCTATGTTAGGCTGGTCATAGTGGGGATAACTTCACTAGTAACTAAAAGTCCAAGTCAGTATTTTTGCTTACGTGACAATGATTTAATAAAGAGATAGATAGATTGAGTAACTAGCTATGTTACTTAACATCACACATACCAAGACAAAGTGTGCCTATAATCTAATTAATGTGATATTGCATGTTACCACGTCTAAGTTACTTTTCACTATGAAGGTAGTAACTTAGACTAATAACATTTGCATGTTACTACTCTAAGTTACTCCCCACTATGACCAGCCTTAGTAACTTAGACTAATTCTTTTGGTCCAGTTTATTAGACACACACGTAGTTTAAAAAAATTTTTGATTATCAATTTTGACCAATAAAATATGCAATATATGTCTCAAAAAATATACCATTAGAAACTACTTTTAAAGATGAATCCAATGGTATAAATTTTGTGACATGTTATGTGGCGACCCTGGAAGAGATTCCGAGATTACCCGTTATGCATACAACCACAATTCCCAAGACCAACACATCGTGGAGCATAACTGACTTCATATCAAAGTACATATCCATTACAGTACCAAATACATAAAGTCTTACATAGATAGTCTTACAGAAGGGCCACGATGGGCAATACACAGAATAGCAGTGGAACACTAAACACAGAAGGCCCGAGTCATGCCATAGCCCTACAGGTGCCTGACTCGGAGATCGCCCTAGTTCGCAAAATTGTCGTCGTAACCTCCATCATCACCTTCTTCCTGCTCATAGTCTGGCCAAGTAGATAGCCAGGGACAATGCCAGTGAGTACTTTTGAATGTACTCGTAAACCACCATATGTGTATAACATAAAGAGCATGCAACAAGGTTGTGGATAGGATGGCCGCAAATAGTTTATTTTTGTAATTAAGTTCTTTTGCGGGTATAGCCTACAAAGTTTTCAGTCTTTTGCAAACATTTCTAGGAAAGAATGCTTTCAAAGAATGAGTAGAACTACTAGAGTTAGGGTCACCCATTTGACTTTCTCCAGGTCCTTGCTCGACCTATAAGATTCACTTGTTGTACCGACCATCAGATGGTCAAAACATTTTTAGAAAATCTCTTTGATAAACCAAAACCAACACCGCTTTAAGTAGTTTATCCAACCGTCCATAACCGCAGACACGACTATTCGAATAGATTTACACTCTACAGATGTTGTACACCTTACCCACAAAATCTGATACATCCGGCGTGAGAAATCACGGATCATCATACCTCGGTATGCGGTTCCCGGATAATCAAACAAAACCTTCAGAAAGCCCACTCCAATACGGGTCCTGCCCTATGAGGTGTTCCTCTCAACACTGGGACGTCGGGATCCTTGGACCATCTGGAGTGCTCCCAACTCCTCCATAGTCGGCACTTTCAATGTGAGGCTCATAGTATCGCCCGACCACTCACATGGGTGGTCCTGCTTCCTCTAGGTGACTACTTCACAGTTGACCTTTTTTGTAAAGGAAGCCCGGAATTAGAGGGAGATGACCCCTGGGTACTTAGGATTTTGGCATCGGGGGGTCTTTATAGGCGAAGAGGCGAGGCAGAATGGGGTGGTCACACTTCACGCCGCTAGGGCTAGCCCGCGCCGCTAGGGGGTGTGTCCCCCTGGTGCCTCCCCTCCATCTCGTATTCAGGCTTCGTGTTCCCCCACGGTAAAATATTGACTTTGGCTTTTGTCCCGTCCAATTCCGAGAATATTGATTTTCTGCCTTTCTAGAACCAAAAACAAAAGAAAATAGGCAACTGGCACTGTGGAATCTTGTTAATAGGTTAGTACCAGAAAACATATAAAAACACCTCAAAGTGTAGACAAAGCAAAACAAAGTAGATACTAAACAAACATGAAACATAAAAAATTATAGATACATTTCCAACGTATGAAGCATCCCCAAGCTTAACTCCTGCTCGTCCTCGAGTAGGTAAGTGATAAAAATGAATAATTTTTTAGGTGACATGCACCATCAAAATCAAGATCAAACCATTTGCAAGCATTGAAAGCTGGGATCAAAGAACTCTAAACATGAGCATGAAAGATGGAGTTCTAACAGTAAGACAAAGTAACTATGCATGCAACATGAAATATTACAAACAAAGATCATGAATAACATGCATTGAAAAACATTTGTTTGTTTCACATACAAAAAACTTGGCATAGTGGCATGCAGCTTGTCCCTCATGGAGTAGCAAATAGATGCATAGGACACCTTCAAAGTTCATAAGAGTGACTAGATACAAATAGCACAAGAACAAGAAATACTAACAATATGCATGAATCAATCAGTTTTGGTACAATGCACATAGAACTAAGAATGACAACTATGCTCTCTTAACTGGTGCCTAAGGATAGAAGGTGGAGACTTAATATAATAGTGAGAGAAAGGCCCTTCATAAGGGAAGCAAGGATTTCAAGTCTCAAAAAGAGCTTCCAAAAATCATGGTACTTGTTAGCTTTCATCTCTTATTGCCCCTGTCATAAGCATCTTGAAGTGATTAAGGTTTAAAGTGAACAAACTATGGAGTATATGCTTGACAAAGTATAAGTTGGCAATCTCATATCCCTTGAATACGAGGGCCGCACCTCATGCTACTCAACTTTAGTCACCTGTAAGTTCTTGTCATAGTAAGTACATGTGTATCATATAGAACCGCCAACGGGGTACCCCTTGCACATGATACAGGAGCTATCCCATAATAAAAATGACAAGGCAAGCCGACAATGAGCATCTCAGCAATCTTCTTATTTACCATGGGAAAATGGTGCTTTTTTCTCTCTTTCCTCTTTTCAATATGTCTATTTTTTTATAAGAAGAAAGCTTCATAGATGTCATTATGGTGATGCTGCAAGTTTCTACCATGATTAGGCATGGCTTAGGCTAGCGGCCCAGGCGTTTCTCTAACACACATACATAACTCCATGGACTTACAAGCTCCCCTTTTATTTCACACCAACGACATCCATAGACAAAAGAGCATGATATCAACTGTGTACAAAGTACAAGTGCAATGTTGAAAGCGTTCCCCATGACAGCATGGTTCTGCTTCCAACGTATAAGTGCAAGCATATACAACATAGATGACATAATGGTTCAAGTTTATTAGGTAAAAGAAAAATAAAGTGTGCCATCAAGTTTGTGAGAGCTTTAATCACTAAGTTTTCACATAACAAAATACTTTTTAATTGGAAGATAGATGAAAACAAGAATATACTTGGAATGGCATAACACACCATGCATAGAAATTTATAGTGGACACTTTGGAATAACTTGGTTTCTTGGGAGTTGGATGCGTGAGTAGATCTTACTCATACAAGTGGAGGCTAGCAAAAGACTGTGAGCGACCAACTAAGAGAGTAATAATGGCCATAATCATACAGAGCGACAAAACATTACTATCAAATCATAAAGTGGTACCACAAGTCAAGGACTAAATGATCATAGAGGCTATGGTGACTCGTTCATAGTCATAACATGGTGTGAGCATGCGTCAAGTCAACCCAAAAAAGCATCAAAGGAGAATACCACAATACTATGCTTTTGTATGCTAAAACAATGCATGATTCCTTCAAGGCACACTAAGCAATCCCAATTGTTTGGAACAAGTAATGCTAAATCAATAATCACTAAGCATAAGGTCAAAACAACACCTAACATGACATGCTAAAGTCTAAGTCACAGTCAAAGCAAAGCTCCTCTTGTACTACTCAAGCAATAACTTTCTACTACTCTCCAACACCAATCAACTTATTTGAAACAACACAGCGAGAACGGGGGTCCAAACTACTTTATTCAAGCAAACTAAACAAAAACTAATACGCTCCAAGAACAACACAACAGTGCATGAAACAATAAAAACGAAGTGTCTAGAAAGACCTGAGCTTTTTATTGATGAAGAAGGGGATGCCTTGGGCATCCCCAAGCTTTGGCGCTTATACCTCTTGAATATTTCTTGGGATGACACGGGGTGGCATCCCCAAGCTTGAGATTTGTCTATTCTTCATCTCATTACATCATTCTTTCTCTACACCTGAAAATTTTCCTTTATACAAAACTTCACATAATCTTCATTAGCAACATTAGTGTATTCAAAAGATAATAGACCATTGGGTTTTGGTTTTAGAATAGAAAAACTTTCACTAAAACACAAGCTAGTCTAGAAATTCCCTCAAAAAGATCAATTTCCCAAAAAGAACCCAAAAAGGAATCAATAAGAAGCAAATGCAAATAATGGTAGAAATCTGTCAAAACAGACCAGCAGGTAGAAACCGATTTTGTCGAAGATCTTTTGTTTCTCAAATAAAAAATGTTGAACTAACGAAAGTTAGCTAACATACTGGGGGATTTATTCATAAAATATAATCTCAATCCGGCTTACAGAGATTTTACACGATTTTTTATGGTGGAGCACAAAAATCTGTTTTGGGACAGCAACTCCCCAAATCTTACTTCTCTCTCATTAGAGGTTATATTCTTGGCACAAAAAGCAAATAAAAAGGATAAGGAGAGGTCATTACTGAAGTAATAACTTCCGAGACTCAAGAAAACTTTTGGTTTATCTCCCAAGAAGTGTAGGGTTCGCAACATAGAAAACAAAAAATTTCCTACGATGGGAACAACTATGTACCAAGATCTATCTACTAGATACAAACAACGGGCGGATGTATATCCGTAGAGAACATACCCTTGAAGACCGATAAAGCTTAACGAGTCCAAACTCGTGGTTGATGTAGACGATCTCTTGCCGATCTCAAGATCGAGAGGAAGTCCTAGCGCCGCAAAACAGCAGCGCATCCGTGCTCGCACACACGTTCGAGGCACCGAGCAACCTCCGCCTCCTCGCTCCAGCGATGCAGCGGAAGCACAACTCTTTCTTGCCGAAAAGCCACCGGGAACATGTATCTCGCTAGTCCGAGACCATGGGGAATAAATACTAGAGGGGGAGAGAGATCCTTCATGAGGAGGTGTGAGTGAGAGAGAGGGAGGGGGCTCCTTTTATAGGGAGAGGGGGGGCACCCAAGGGGCCATGCGCCCAGCCATGGGGCTGCCCCCTCCCCTCCTTTCATTCATGTGGGTGGACACTCCACTCACATAAAAAGCCTTTCAATTTCCTCCACTCAAAAACCCACTCAAATTCCCATTAAATTTCCACCAAATTTAATGCAAACTCTCATTAAATAAAACTCCTTTTATTTATTCAGAATTTTGTCAATTACTTTAATGACAAACATTCACAAATAACCCCTTGCTAGAATTCCATTTCACATGCATAACCACTTTATGCAATTTCACCCGAAAACCTGTTTCGGTATCTAGTGAAATAAATTCATGCGCTTGTTCATTCTTTCGGCATGAAACTTTTGCTCCAATTGGATGTCGGTGTCTCTTAAGTGTGTCACCCTACGGTTCGTTAATAATGCGGACATGATCGAGACCCCTCTCGGATCAATAATCAGAAGCGGGATCTGGAGACCCATACTGACTCCCACACATTCAACGATGACTTTCTTGTGATCGTCGGAACCTTTTACGCTAGTATATTATTCCCTTTGTTTCACGATATATTACATGTCCGAGATTCGATCATCGGTATCTCCATACCTAGTTTGATCTCGTTACCGACATGCACTCTTTTCTCGTTCCCGTGATATAACATTCTAGTGATCAAATCACTTGCTTGCAAGATAATCAATGTGATATCACCGAGAGGGCCCAGAGTATATCTATCCGTCATCAGGATGAACAAATTCCACTCTCGATCCATGATCCTCAACATAACACTTTATTAGTTATGAATTCATCTTTATAATCACCCTGTTACGGTGTGACGTTTGATGTTATCAAGAAACTCTTCCGGTGTTAGTGATTGACATGGTCTCATGGTCTAAGGATTAGGATCACTTCGTAAGTTGTTATAGCAATATAAACTCAATGACTTTGATCGTAATGCTATACTTCAGATGAATGTTCATCACACCATTACACTAATGTTGTGATCCCGTTATTAACAACATCCAATGTCCATGATCAGGAAACCTTGATCATCTTGTTAATCAACGAGCTAGTTTATGAGAGAGGCATAACTAGGAACTACCTTTTGTTTATTAAACACACATGTATTAACGTTTCCGTATTAATACAATTATAGCATGTAAAATAAACATTTATCATAAACAAGGAATATGATAATAACCCCTTTATTATTGCCTCTCGGGCATATTCCCTTCAGTCTCCCACTTGCACTAGAGACAATAATCTAGTTTAAAAACTTTGCGTATTGAACACATATGCCTTTCTAGTGTTGCATATACGCAACTGCAAGTGGTTAACATAACCTACGGATCTGATGCTTTCAGGTCCGTGTGTATTTGCATGTCTTTGCGTCTCCACGCATCACTCATTCTCTAATGAGATGGCATTGTATAAATTTGGTCTTTTGGTGAGACCTTTAGTTCCTTGGGTTCAAATCACGTTGATACTATTGTCGTACAATATATCGCCGTTGTTAGCTATGAACCACACCTTAGTTTGATAACAAACTACTTGACACAAATTCCCTCCTTTGCTGCTACTATAGCAGTCATATACTTAGCCTTTTTGTTGTAGTATTCGTCACAATGTCTTAACTATGTATTTCATCCAAATCCATCATGGAATCTCCTTTCCATTACATTGTGCCACCCATAGTTTAAATTGAGATAAACTTAATTTGTATCTTGTGACAAAACTAGTATCAATGTAACGCTTTACAATGAACTATTTGTAATTGTTTGTCACCTCTACACAAATATATTCTTAGTTCTTCCAAAAGACTATAAGAATATCCTTACTATAGTCCAATGATCATTTTACGATTCATTCTGGTATATGCTCATAACACTTAGAGCATAGGACATATCTGGATGTGTACATATCATGGTATGATTGATCAAAACATTCTCGTGATTTCACTCATCAAGTGTCAAAGCACTTGAATCTTGTTTCACTTATCAAGTGCCGATACACTTGAATCTTGACTCAATTTATTTCCATGTGACAAGAACCGTTTTTAGTCGTTTCTATATTGAACTCCTTCAATATCTCATATATGTACGTTTGGCACAACCATATTAGCGTCACAGTCTATCCACTATAGACATTCATGCTAAATATTCGGGTTTTGCCTAAGTCTTTCATCGAAATGAAATTCTTAATCTTTGTAAATAAAAGATACATCATTTCTAATCAACAAGATGTCCTCCACATAATGTATTAGAAATATGTCTTAGCGCTCCCACTTAATTTCTTGCAAATGCAAGCATCTTCATCGTCTCCGGATGAAAAACTCCTTTTTCATTATGGTGAAGATTCCAACTCCGCGATGCTTACTTCAACCATTGAAGTTTGCATGCCCTTTTAGCATCCTTTGAATTAACAAAACCTTTTGGATCGTGTCATGTACACGTCCTAGGTAACCATTCTATTAGAAGAACTTTGTTTTTGTTTATTCATCTACCATATACCAAATTATATGTAGTGGTTGCTACTTTAATCCGTCCAGACTAAATATCGCTATGAAAGATCAAATCTTGTCATAGTAAACTCCTTGAACATTGTCATAAAATACTTTACGACATGTCGACTATTTCATAGATGTGAAACATCCATGTCTGTTTCTTTATAGATCCAAATACGACCGATAGGTTTTTACACCTTTCCGGAGGGTCTTCCAAGTTCAAAACTTGATTTATCGTGTATGGACTTATCACGGATGTTATGGCTTCAAGCCATTTGACGGAGTCAGGGCCCATCATCGCTTCTTTGTATGTATTCGGTTCATCATTGTCAAATAATAATGATTTACTCTCAAATATTAGCATTTGATTGTTTAACCGACCTACTTGGTTCAATAGGAACTTAGATCTCCGTGACCACAACCTTTGAGGCACATAAGCTATGAGCATTATGGCAGCCTTCAGAACGATTTCCACCAAATTTAATGCAAACTCTCATTAAATAAAACTCCTTTTATTTATTCAGAATTTTGTCAATTACTTTAATGACAAACATTCACATATAACCCCTTGCTAGTATTTCATTTTACATGCAGAAACACTTTCTGCAATTTCACCCGAAACCCGCTTTGATCTAGTGAAATAAATTCCTGCGCTTGTTATTCTTTTCCTGGCATATCATTTGCTCCGAATGGTGTCGGTATCCCTTAAGTGTGTCACCCTACGGTTCGCGAATAATCGGACATGATCGAGACCCTTCTCCGATCAATAATCAGTAGCGGTACCTGGAGATCCATACCGACTCCCACACATTCAACGATGACTTCTGTGATCGTGTGAACCTTTTACGCTAGTATCTTAATCCCTTTGTTTCACGATATATTACATGTTCGAGATTCGATCATCGGTATCTCCATACCTAGTTTGATATCGTTACCGACATGCACTCTTTTCTCGTTCCCGTGATATAACATTCTAGTGATCAAATCACTTGCTTGCAAGCTAATCAATGTGATATCACCGAGAGGGCCCAGAGTATATCTATCCGTCATCGGGATGAACAAATTCCACTCTCGATCCATGAGCCTCAACATAACATTTTATTAGTTCTGAATTCATCTTTATAATCACCCTGTTACGGTGTGACGTTTGATGATATCAAGAAACTCTTCCGGTGTTAGTGATTGACATGATCTCATGGTCTAAGGATTAGGATCACTTCGTAAGTTGTTATACCAATATAAAATCAATGACTTTGATCGTAATGCTATACTTTGGATGAACGTTCATCACACCATTACACTAATGTTGTGATCCCGTTATTAACAAAATCCAATGTCCATGATCAGGAAACCTTGGTCATCTTGTTAATCAACGAGCTAGTTTATGAGAGAGGCATAACTAGGAACTACCTTTTGTTTATTAAACACACATGTATTAATGTTTCCGTATAAATACAATTATAGCATGTAAAATAAACATTTATCATAAACAAGGAATACAATAATAACCACTTTATTATTGCCTCTCGGGCATATTCCCTTCAAGAAGTACTTTTCTTTAATGCCTTTAAGTTAGGCATGATAATTTGAGAAGATGCTCACATAAGAAATATGAATTGAATTAAAAGAGAGCATCAAGAAGCAAATTCAAAACACATTTAAGTCTAACCCACTTCCTATGCATAGTAATCTTGTGAAGAAACAAGTCATGAAAGCACAAAGCAACAAGCATAGGAAAGCAAAACAGGTGCAACTTCAAAATTTTCAACATAAAGATGGGGAACTTAATATTATTGAGATGCATAAAACCATGTTTCCCTCTCTCACAATAACTTTTAGTAGCATCATGAATAAAATTAACAATATAACTATCAAATAAAACATTCTTATCATGATCCACATGCATATAATAATTATTACTATCCACATAAGAATAGTCATTCTTATTTGTAGTGGGAGCAAATTCAACAAAGTAGCTATCATTATTATTCTCGTCACCATAATCATCAAATATAGGAGGCATATTGTAATAACAATTAATTTTCTCCTCAATAGTAGATGGACTAAAAATATCATAATCATCATTCTTATCATCATAAATTGGAGGTAAAGTATCATCATAGGCAATAGAATTTTCAGAATTGGCACCAAATAGATTTTCAATATCAAAAGTAGTTTGCTTTTTCCAATCATGATCACTACTATAGGTAACAGGCATAGGAACATCATCACAAGTTTTACCCATAGTAGATATTTCAAAAGAATCCACAGGAGCATAACATTCATCCTCCTTTTTTTCATCTAATGAGCTTCCCGTTTCAGCAATTTCTTCTTCCATAGGCTCTTGCAAGGCATTAGTCTCTTCCGCTTGTGGAAAGCATCTATTAAAATATTCAAGAATATAGCTATTTTATTCCTTGTAATTATCAAAGCAAAATTTAAGTATCTCATAAACCTCATATTCATAAGGTGCATCATCAGTATTTTCAAGCAAACTGACAAGTTCAAATGCACCCTTGAAAGCAATAAATTCTTCAATTTGTTCCACATCATAAAGGTCATAATTTCCTTTAACATAAGAGGATATGGTAACATTATCATTATACTCACATTGAAAAGGTAGGTGTTTATACCTCTTACAACAACAAGCTTTATCAAAGCAATAAGTAACATTATAAGTAGAGCACACCTCTCTAGCAATAGTATTCAATTTATCAATTTGTGCCCTTTAGTATTTCCCTATTTGTGACAAACGGTGTTCCTTATAATAGTACTTTTGTTCTTCCGTGAACTCACCTTGCCAATAAGAACTAGTTTCAAAGTAACCATCCATTGATAGAAAGCATGACCAAGCAAGGCAATAACAGACCAGCAACTAGAGTAGGAACTATTTTTTTGTGTTTTTGATAAGAGAAAGCAAACAAAACAAAACTATTTTTTTAGAGTTTTTGATAAAAAAGAGACAAACAAAACCAAGAAAAATAAACTAAGCAAAACAAAAACAAAGTAAAGAGAAAGGTTGTGAATGACTCCCCTTGTGAAGCCGTCCTTAGCCTCCCCGGAACGGCGCCAGAAAACTTGTTGATGGCGCCTGGAAGCGCTTCGCTGGGAAACCCCAATAGCAAGGTGTGATGAGCACACCAGCAAGTCTTCCCTCAGTAAGAAACCGAGGTTATCGAACCAGTAGGAGGAAGGAAACGTCTCAAAGGTGTTGCTAGCAACTTGGAGACCCGCACAACACAAACTGAATACTTTCCCCCAACAAACAGTGAGGTTGTCAATCTCACCGGTTGCTGTAACAAAGGATTAACTGTATGGTGTGGAAGGTAATAGTGGTTTGCAGAAAGTAAACAGGAACAGTGGAAGATGTATCAATGGTAAAGATTGGACCGGGGGTCCATAGTTCACTAGAGGTGATCTCCTTAGATAAACAAACATGGCATGCTGGGTAAACAAATTACAGCAGGGCAATTGACAGGACTGAGCAAGGCATAACAATGCAATACTAGACATTCATGATCCTATGGGATTCGATTGGGAAATACAACAAGATACATAGACCGCCATCCAACTGAATCTATGACTAGAAATCCACCTTCAGGTTATCATCTGAACCCCTTCCAGTATTAAGTTGCAAGCAACAGATAACTGCTTTAAGCAAAGTGTGTAAGGTGAACAATCCACTTGTTCCATGAACAAGAGACTGTTGTTTTCTCCCTAGTGGCAATAGCACATCTACAACCTTAGAGATTTCTGTCACTTCCCTTAGATTAAATAGAGGCATGAACCCACAATCTAGCATAAATACCCCCTCTTGGAGTCACTAGCATCTACTTGGCCAAGATAGCTACTAGAAACAGAGAGCATGCAAGATCACAAACAACACAGACATGATATAATAAATAAGACAAAACCATTAATTAATCTGACATAGTAATCTCAATATCCATCGGATCCCCACAAACACAACATGCATGATTACAAGTAGATGATCTTGATCATGAATGGAGCTCACAAGATCTGAACATGATAGCATAAAGGAGGAGATACAACCATCTAGCTACTACATGGACCCGTAGTCCAAGGTGGAACTACTCACACTTCATACCGGTGGCTGGCATGATGAAGAAGAAGGCCTCTAGGATGATCTCCCCTCTGGCAGGGTGCCGGGAAGAGCTTCAGACCCCCCATCTAGAGACGATGGTGGCAGCGACTATAGAAGGTTTCGTGGAATATTGATCGGGTACTTAGGGTTTTGGCATCGGGGGGTCTTTATAGGCGAAGATGCGAGGCAGGGCGGCCAGGATGGTCACACCCCCCAGGCGCGACTCGGGCTAGCCCGCGCCGCCAGGGGGGTGTGGCCCCCTGGCGCCTCCCCTCCGTCTCGTATTCAGGCTCCGTGTTCCCCGTGGTAAAATATTAACTTTCGCTTTTGTCCCGTCCAATTCCGAGAATATTGATTTTCTGCCTTTCTGGAACCAAAAACAGAAGAAAACAAGCAAATGGCACTGTGGCATCTTGTTAATAGGTTAGTACCAGAAAACATATAAAAACACCTCAAAGTGTAGACAAAGCAAAGCAAAGTAGATACTAAACATGCATGAACATCAAAAATTATAGATACGTTTCCGACGTATCACCCCCCGATCTAGGGACGATGGTGGCGGCAGCTACAGACTTTTTCATGGATATCTGATCGTGTACTTAGGGTTTAGGTATCAGGGGCTTCTTATAGGCGAAGGGGTAGGCCGAGGGGGTGCACATTAAGCAATCCTAATTGTTTGAAACAAGTCTACAACAATAATCACTTAGCATAAGGTCAAAACAACATCTAGCATGACATGCTAGAGTCCAAGTCATAGTCAAAGCAAGCTCCTTCTTGTACTACTAAAGCAAAAACTTCCTACCCCTTTCCAACACCAATCAACTTATTTGAAAACAACACAGCGAGAGCGGGGGTCAAACTAATTTATTCAAGCAAACTAAGCAAACAAAAATAAAAAAATAAAAACTAAGATGCTTCAAGAACAACATAACTGTGCATGAAACAATAAAAAATGAACTGTCTAAAAAGACCTGAGGTTTTTATTGATGAAGAAGGGGAGGCCTTGGGCATCCCCAAGCTTTGACGCTTGTACCTCTTGAATATTTCTTGCGGTGACACGGGGTGGCATCCCCAAGCTTGAGCTTTTGTCAATTCTTCATCTCATTACATCATTCTTCCTTTACACCTGAAAATTTTGCTTCATACAAAACTTTACACAATTTTCATTAGCAACATTAGTGCATTCAAAAGATAATAGACCTTTGGGGTTTAGTTTCAAAACAACAAAACTTTCATTAAAAACACAAGCTACTGTAGCAATTCTCTCAAAAAGTTTAATTTTCCAAAGAGAACCCAAAATGGAATCAATAAGAAGCAAATGCAAATAATGGCAGAAATCTGTCAAAACAGACCAACAGGTAGAAACCGATTTTTTTCGAAGACCTTATGTTGCTCAAATAAAAAAGTGTTGAACTAACAGAAGTTAACTAACGACCTGGGGGATTTATTCAGAAAATTACAGCTCAATCCGACTTACAGATATTGTTAAAGAATTTTTATAGTGGAGCACAAAAATCTGTTTCGGGACAGCACTTCCCCATATCTTACTTCCCTCTCATTAGAGGTTATTCTTGGCACAAAAAGGATAAGGAGAGGTTATTAAAGAAGTAATAACTTCCAAGACTCAATAAAACTATTGGGTTATTTCCCAAGAAATACTTTTCTTTAATGCCTTTAAGTTAGGCACAAGAAGCAAAAAATCAAGTATTTTCAAATGAAGAAGCATTAAGATCAATACTCAAAATTTCTTCAACTAGGAAAGGTATCTCATCCAAATGAGTTTTAGAGGATCCTTTCTCATCTCTCTTAGGTTCACTACTTTCATCAAACGGGTTTTCATAAACAATCCAATCAAAATTCTTTTCTAGGGCTTCATGCATTCCTACAAGTTCAAAAGGTATGGGTATTTTAATTTCCTCTCTATTGGGTTTAGTTTTATCCAACTTTTCTAATGTACCCATAACATCTACACATGAGCCTAGCATATTAAAATGATCAAAGACCTTTTTGGCTTCCTTAGCAACATCATTAAACTCCTTTAGCAAACTCTCTTTTCGGCATCCTCAATTTGTTTTAGTTTGAGAAACATTATTTGCATCATGGGGGTTAAGATTAACAAACCTAGCCTCCAACATGTGAACTAAAGAAGCTGCAGCTATTTCATAATTTGGAGCAAGTTCTACTAAGGATCTATCCTCAATATCCTCATGTTTGCTAATATGATTAAAGAATTCTTCAATATTTTCTTTCCCAATTATAAAGCCACTACCTATTGAAAGGTCTTTCATGGTGAACTTAGGGATCAACATGATGAGCAAGAGCAAGGTGACAACTAGAGGAATAACTAATTTTTTGTGTGTTTTTGATAAGAGAAAGCAAACCAAATGAAACTATTTTTTTGGATTTTTTAATAAAAAGAAGCAAGCAAAACAAGGCAAAAGAAACTAAGCAAAACAAAAACAAAGTAAAGAGAAAGGTTGCGAAGGACTCCCCTTGTGAAGCCGTCCTTAGCCTCCCCGGCAACGGCGCCAGAAAAAGCTTGATTGCGGCTCAGATCACTGTAGAGCTTCGTTGGGAGACCCCAAGAGGAAGGTGTGATGAGTACATCAATAAGTTCTTCCCTCATTAGAAACTAAGGTTATCGAACCAGTAGGAGGAATTAAACGACTCAAAGGTGTTGCTAGAAATTTGGAAACCTACACAACACAAACTCAAGACTTTGCTCCAACAAACAATGAGGTTGTCAATCTCACCAGTTTGCTGAAAACAAAGGATTAAACATATGGTGTGGAAGGTGATGGTGGATTGCATAAAGTAAGCAGTAACAGTGTAAGATGTATCAATGGTAAAGATTGGACCAGGGTCCACAGTTCACTAGAGGTGTTCTCCTTAAGATAAACAACATAATATGTTGGGTAAAACAAATTACAGCGGGGCAATTGACAGGACAGATCAAGGCATAACAATGCAATACTAGACATTCAAGATCCTATGCAATTTTATTGGGCATTACAACAATATACATAGGCCGCCATCCAACTGCATCTATGACTAGTAATCCATCTTCAGGTTATCATCTGAACCCCCTCCAATATTAAGTTGCAAGCAACGGATAACTGCTTTAAGCAAAGTGTGTAAAGTAAACAATACAATTGTTCCATGAACAAAAGTCATTGTTTTACCCCTAGTGGCAACAACACATCTACAACCTTAGAGATTTCTATCACTTCCCCAGATTCAAGGCATGAACCCACTATCGAGCATAAATACTCCCTCTTGGAGTCACTAGCATCTACTTGGCCAAGATAGCTACTAGAAACGGAGAGCATGCAAGATCTCAAACATCACAGACATGATAGAATCAATAAGATAAAACCATTAATCAATCTGACATAGTAATCTCAATATCCATCGGATCCCCGCAAACACAACATGCATGATTACAAATATGATCTTGATCATGAACGGAGCTCACAATATCTAAACATGGAAGCACAAAGGAGGAGAAACAACCATCTAGATATTGTATGGACCCATAGTCCAAGGTGGAACTACTCACGCATCATACCGGAGGCTGGCATGGTGATGAAGAAGGCCTTCGGATGATTCATCTCCCCAGGTGCCGGGAAGAGCTTCAGATCCCCCCTATCTAGGGACGATGGTGGCGGCGGCTATGGACTTTTTCGTGGAGATATGATCGGGTACTTAGGGTTGAGGTATCAGGGGATTCTTATATGCGAAGGGGGAGGCCGAGGCGGTGCCCGAGGCGGCCACACCCCCTAGGCGCGGGCCAGGTCTGGCCGCGTGGCCAGGGGGTGTGGCCCCCTCGAGGCCCTCTTCCGTCTCGTCTTCTGGCTCCGTGTTCTCCTCGGTAAAATATTGACTTTGGATTTTGTCCCGTCCAATTTCGAGAATATTCATTTTCTGGCTTTTCTAGAACCAAAAACAACAGAAAACATGCAACTGGCACTGTGGCATCTTGTTAATAGGTTAGTCCCAGAAAACATATAAAAATACCTCAAAGTGTAGACAAAGCAAATCAAAGTGGATACTAAACAAGCATGGAACATAAAAAATTATAGATACGTTTACGATGTATCAGTGTGTTTGGCAGCACTCACTGCTAGCTCGTTGGCGTTGACCATGTTCTGGTTGGCCTAGAAGCGCTCGCTGCCATCTCAGTGATTCCTTCTCGAGCCTGGAAGCAACGGCTTGATCTCTCGCCGCTACTCACCGGTCAGCACGCTTTCCTGACTCAACTTTCCGTCATGTCCTTGTCGAGCTTCTTCACCCGGCCGCGCTTCTTGGCGACGGGAATGCCGAAGAGCACAACATTGACGACTGTCTACACACAACCTATTGGGAACCCCAAGAGCAAGGTGTGAAGCAGCAAGCAACAAGTTTTCCCTTAGCTGAGACCAAGGTTATCGAACCAGAAGGAGGAATGAAACGTCACACAGTTGTTGCAAGCAACGCGGAGACCTGCACAACACAAACTAAAGACTTTGCCCCAATGAACAGTGAGGCTGTCAAGCTCACTGGTTTGCTGTAACAAATGATTAAACGTATGGTGTGGAAGGTAATGGTTTGCAACAAGTAAACAAGTAACAGTGAAAGATCTATCAATGGTAAAGATTGGACTGAGGTCCATAGTTCACTAGAGGTTCTCTCCTTAGATAAACAACATGACATGAAGGGTAAACAAATTCCAGCGAGGCAATTGACAAGAACTGAGCAAGGCATAACAATGCAATTACTAGTCAGAAAGATCCTATGAGATTCGTTTGGGCAATACAACATGATACATAGACCGCCATCCAACTGCATCTATGACTAGAAGTCCACCTTCAGGTTATCATCCGAACCCCCTCCAGTATTAAGTTGCAAGAAACAGACAACTGCTTTAAGCAAAATGTGTAAGGTAAACAATCCACATGTTCCATGAACAAGAGACCGTTGTTTTTTCCCTAGTAGCAACAACACATCTACAACCGAATAGATTACTGTCACTTCCCTTGGAAACTAGATGCATGAACCCACTATCGAGCATAAATACCCCCTCTTGGAGTCACTAGCAACTACCTGTACAAGATAGCTACTAACAACAGAGAGCATGCAAGATCACAAACAACATAGACATGATAGAATCATAAAGACAAAAGCATTAACCAAACCAACATAATAATCTCAATATCCATCGGATTCCCGTAAACACAACATGCATGGTTACAAATAGATTAGATCTTGATCATGAACGGAGCTCACACGATCTATACATGAAAGCACAAAGGAGGAGATACAACCATCTAGCTACTACATGGACCCATAGTCCAAGGTGGAACTACTCACGCATCATACCGGAGAGAAGGCCTTCGGGATGATCTCCCCTCCGGCAGGGTGCCGGGAAGAACTTCAGATTCTCCTCGATCTAGGGACGATGGTGGCGGCGGCTACAAACGATTTCGTGGATATTTGATCGGGTGCTTAGGGTTTCTGCATCGGGGGCTTCTTATAGGCGAAGGGGGAGACCGAGGAGGCGGCCAGGGTAGCCAAACCCTAGCCAGGCGCGGGGCTGGGCCCACCCGCACCTGGGGTGGGTCTAGCCCCCCTGGCTGGCCCCTCCGGCTCTCCTCTGGACTTCTTGTTCCCCATGGAAAGTAATTAACTTTGACGTTTGTCCTATCCAATTCCGAGAATATTTTTTTACTAACTTTTCTGAAACCAAAAACAGCAGAAAATAGGCATCTAGCACTGTTGCAACTTGTTAATAGGTTAGTACCAGAAAACATGTAAAAATCACCTCAAAGTGTAGACAAGTAAAGCAAAGTAGATATTAAACAAGCATGGAGCATCAAATATTATAGATACGTTTCCAACGTATCAAACATTAGCCATGGCGCCAGGATCCATCGCCTTCCCTGCCGCTCCTGCTAGTGAAGATATATGAGAGGTTTTTTGGAGGGAGAAGTGGTGTGGTTTCTATGCCACTGGCAGGAGGGGCTGCCAAAGATAAAAGGAGGACACGCGAGGACAAGCGCGCTGTCCGGGACGACCCAACCGAGGCCCAGATTTGGTGCATGGATGGGTCGGTCCGCGCGCGTTTCTCCGGATGGGCCGCCACGCACCCATCCACTTGTCCGCTTGGACGAGTTCGGACACGCAAAGGAATGGATGGGTCGGCCCGATGGAGATGCCCTTAGCTCCATTCTCTGCAACGGTAGATGCATGCGACCTTTTTATTGATTTATTCGATTCAAAAGTTTACAAATGATTACATCATGGGTCGCACATAGTTGAAAGATGAATCAACCATCTAAACAAAAAAGATAGCATGAAATGGCTCTACATCAACATGTTATCCTAAAATCAAAATGCCAGTGGGGTTCCACTGGCTGTATAGGCCCCGTGCCACCGATTCCAGCCGGCTGCACCTAGTATCCAAAGCAGCACGTTTCTCTATAGGTTGTAGGAAGAACCTGATGTCTACACACGCTTCTTTTTTTGTAGACAGTGTTAGGCCTCCAAGTGCAAAGGTTTGTAGAACAGTAGCAAGTTTCCCTTAAGTGGATTACCCAAGGTTTATCAAACTCAGGGAGGAAGTGGTCAAAGGTATCCCTCTCAAGCAACCCTGCAATCAAGATACAAGAAGTATCTTGTGTCCCTAACACACCTAATACACTTGTCAGGTGTATCGGTGCACTAGTTCGGCGAAGAGATAGTGAAATACAAGTAGTATGGATGATTATAAGACAACGGTGCCAGAAAAGAGCTTGACAGGGAGGAAGAGACTAAAGGCAATCTGAAATAAAGATGGAAGCAAGCAAACATGTAGCAGGACTAGTTGTAAACGGTGTTTCAATTCTTAGGAACAAGGCCTAGGGATCATACTTTCACTAGTGGACACTCTCATATAAATATTTTCTCTTCATTATTCTACTCTGAACTACTCTCTGGTTGGACAACTCTAATCCACAGTAGGGCTATAACAGTACACCTCAAAGTTCGCATTCTCCATCTAGATAACCCCACACTATAACTTTGAGCGCTAGATGGTTCCAACAAACACCACAATTTCATAGAGACAACCAACTCAAAATATAACTCATGATAACTAGTTATGTAATCTTTAGCCTAAGTGCCACACGTGTGGACACTGTCACCTTCACACACGTGGGGATAGCCAGAGATTACAATTAAAGCACTTGAGTAGCAGAGTAGATCTACTTAATTACAAAGCTCATGATAACAATAAGATCACGCATAGAGAGAGATGAACACATAGCTACCGGTAGAGCCCTTAGCCTCGAGGGAGAACTACTCCCTCCTCATCATGGGAGTCAGCAACGGCGATGGAGTCGATGGAGATGGCTCAGGGGGCAATTCCCCGTCCCGACAGGGTGCCGCAATAGAGACTTCTGTCCCCTGAATCTCCTCTTCGGTGGCGGCGATGCTACAGAACTTTTTGTGAAGATCTGATCCGTGTTAGGGTTTACGTCTTGGGGAGACGTATATATAGGCGAAAGGGCAAGGTCGGTGGAGCCTCGAGGGGCCCACACTAGGGGCTATCGCGACCAGGGGGACCCGCACCACCCCTAGGTGTGGCCGCCTCGTTGCGCCTCCTCGTCTCTCCTCTGGACTCCGTGTCTACTCCGGTAAAATATTGACTTTGGCTTTTGTCCCGTCCAATTTCGAGAATATCTTTTTAATGGCTTTTCTGAAATAAAAAAGGTAGAAAACAGGCAACTGACACCGCGGCATCTTGTTAATATGGTAGTCCCAGAAAATATATAAAAATGCCTCAAAGTGTAGACAAAACATAAGATAGTTGGCACAAAACAAGCATGAAGCATCAAAAATTATAGATACGTTTATGATGTATCAGGACCATGTACGTATCCAGTGAGTAGCATGTGGAATAACATGCATAAAAAAGTATTTTTTGGTTTTATTAAAGATATAATTATTTCGTATGTTTCATATGGCCCATAACAAAGCACACACACCAACTCGGAGTTATACTTTATCTTTTTCTGGTACTCCCATTAGTCAATTATCATACAGATTGTTAATACTAGTTAAAGGAGTTATATTAAAGGTCATATGCACAATACGCCATACTACTTTTGCAAGTGGGCAAGCTAAAAAAAATGTATTAATTCATCTTGAGAATAAAAACAACATTTTTATATCCTTGCCAGTTCCGTTTTACCAAGTTATCTTTTGTTACCTTACACTGTAAGAACCACTTAAAAATCCTAATTTTAAATGGTACTTTTATTATCCAGATATATTTATTTAGGTACCTGGTATGATCGTTTATATGGTCTAGATATAATGATTTTACCGAGAAGGAATTAGACTTTGTTAACTTCCAAACAAATTCATCCGGTTGTTCGGTTAAGTTGATGCTCATCAAATGGCGCACTAGGTGAAGCCATCTTGCCCCTCTATTACCCGTTAGAGCTCGTCTAAAGCCAATGTTCAAAGGTGTATGTGACAACACATTAGCCACTGTGATTTGTTTATGTTGCGCAATATTATATAAAGATGGATATTGATGTGATAGAGGTTTACTGTCCAGCCATGTGTCTTCCCAAAAACAAGTTTGCTCACCACTCCCTATTTTGAAAGCTCCTCGGTCAAAAAATTCGTCTTTAACTTTCATAAGACCTTTCTAGAAAGTTGAGTCCGAGGGTTTTGTCTTAACTTGAGACAAAGAACTAGAGTGGAGATATTTATTGTGTATGAGTTCTTGACATACCGCTTGTTCAAATAAAATTTTAAACAACCATTTGCTTAACAAGCATTTATTTTTTATGTCAAGTACCTCCACCCCTAGTCCTCTTGGTCCTTTGGTCGGTATATGATATTCCATCGAGTTAGTCTATACTTTCTCTTGTGGTCGTCACTTTGCCAAAAAAAACCTAGAGCGAAAGTAATCCAATCTTTTTTTAACCCCTTTAGGTATTTCAAAGAAGGATAGCATGAACATTGGTAGACTTGTTAATACTGAATTAATTAGCACTAACCGATCTCCATAAGACAAAAGTTTTCCCACCCAACTCGCAAGGTTACGCTTAAAGCGGTCTTCTACTGGTTTTCATTCATCATTTTTAAGTTTGCGAAAATGAATAGGGATTCCCAAGTATCTAAAAGGGAAAGATCCCGCCTCACAACCAAACAAATTAATATATTGCTCCTGGTGTCCTTTAGCTTTACCAAAACAAAAGACTTCACTCTTATGAAAGTTTACCTTTAGTCCTGATAGCGGCTCAAAAATGCATAGAATTAATTTCATGTTTAGAGCTTTTTTCAAATTACGTTCAATAAAAATGATGGTATCATCCGCATATTGGAGGATTGATATCCCACCCTCTACTAAGTGAGGTATGAGCCCCTCGACCTGTCCATCCACTTTTGCTCTAGCAGTCAGAATTGCTAACATATCCGCAACAAGGTTAAAAAGCATAGGAGATAGCGGATCACCTTGCCTTAAGCATCCCACATATATACCAGGAAAATTGGAAATGCAGACCCCAGATCATATTGCGCCAAATAGCATATATGTACCTTCATGGCCTCAAACCTCAAAAATACTAGCCATGATGTGCTGCTCGGTGAAGATCAACTTGGCAAACTAAAGATGAACAGAGTTTCAAAGAAATGGCAATCATAAGTTTTAATTGATATTAGTGCATCTCGTTTCTGAACAAGTGCTGTGATTTCAACAACATATCAGCATTGTGAACGTGAGCTTCTGTACCAAATACACAATCCTGGAACCATCAAAGCTAATTTGCCCGCTTCATTTGACATGCAAATAGCTAATACTAACTGCGTTTGAGGACAATGCGCCGTTCAAACTTCAGAGTATAGCACTTCCAAAAGCTCTGCCATGGTCTCCTGTGATGTTCTTTGGCATACCAGCAACAACCTCTCCCTCAATGCCACATTCATTCTTGCCCCTTATGATCTTGAAGTACCCATCCTACAATGCATCACAAACCAAAATCTATTAATTACCCGAATACATGTTACTAGCCTTCACTGTGCTTGCGCTTTCATAATACAGTAGGGTGTTTGTCACACTCACATCACCCCAGCCTGTGTTCCACTGATTTGCAAGAAGCTGAAAAGCAGAAGACGGAAGAAAACATATTAGGACTTGATCAAAGTTAATAAATAGTGTAATGTAGAGAATTAACAAGATACCCAGTAATCCTCGCCAGCATCACTGGTTCCCCATCCAATCAACTTGGCGGCATGACCTCCCATCTCACCACCTGTGATGTGCTTGTATACTCCTGTTTTGTAGTGGGCAAAGTCCTGGAAGAAATTCCAGAGGTAAATCAGCACTTCGAGTAGATGATAGGATTTGTAGTCTTATTCATGTAATCACAAAACATATGAGCTGTGCATTAGATGACTCACAAAGCGTGAAAGAATAATAGGATTCCTTATTCAGTATGCTCATTAGAGTACGTATGCTTTGTCTCTCTTTCTCCTACTGTGGCATGTACTTTCTAAGGTTCTATTTGTAAATTTCAAAGTAAGAGCAGAAGTTTCAACCCATAGTCCACCATGTCTTCTGCTAACAAACTTTTTTACAGCCTTCATAAAATACACATCAAACATCTAATATCGAATCAAAGTTACCTCATAAACTATGAAAGCAACTTCCACGGGGCCATTTTCGTAGACCTCTGCCATGATGTCATGTGGATCAGAGTTTACAAAGTATCCATCAACACTGAAATGTTTCTTTTCCTGCCAAACTTGGTTCTGCACCTTGCATTTCTTTTCACATGCGGGTGTATGATATTCAGGTGTGCATCCAGGATGCTGGCAGCCATCCTGGTCAAAGTATGGATAGCACTGCAAGATAATGGTTTTTATAAGGATTAGTGTATGCTCAGCTGAGTCTTCTTTGCAAGAAAAGGAACATTATGGGAGAGCCCTAGTTAAATAAAAATATAATTATATAATATGAAAGAAATACATAGTTAGGAAGAGTAAGCGAATTTCGAAAAATTCTAGCTAGACAAAGTCACCCCATAGCCCATAGGCGGAGTCACTTTTAACTCCCAGATAGGTTTTCTATGATTTTTACATGAACTTTCCTGAAGATCAAGCAGAAATCTTTATGATAGTTCATCTACTTCATGTTGTGTGCTAAGCTACAAACAAATTTCCCAAATTTTTAAAAAGTACCACTTGTATTGTCAGCCTAAAAAACAAATTATGCTGTACTTGAACTAAGTTGGGACGAATTTGCAATTACTCACGAAATACTAAAGACTATAAGATGCTCCTGCTAATCCCTGATTTTTGGGTTAAAACTAAACACTGTTGGAATTTAGCGTCAAGTAATTCAAGCACTAAACCGTTAAATCTTCGGAACCAAAAAAAACATTTACAGAGTGCATTAATAATTAATATAACCTCCAGTTTCAATTATATTTTTTGACACATTCAGTAATACCAGCTATTGAATTTAGAACTTAGAACACAAATAAGTTATTATAATAATAGGGGTGCGCTTGGAAGATCAAAACATTGAAGTGGTAGAAAGTATTAGAGCATAAGCTATACCTCGTCGGTGACAACACCATTCTCAACGAAGTATTGCCATGCACCGATAGGATATCCTCCATCACAACCATCGCCACACAAATCCCCACAGCAAGCCACTAGGTCATTGACCGAAAGTGAAATGTTCTGCAGGGAATACAAAATAGCAGCTTGGTTCTGTAAGGAAAGGACCAAACATGACTGTTTAAAGAAAGTCCTGAGACTAGGCACTCACTATGCTTTGGTGAATGCAGAAACGATCTTGCAGACACTCTACAGCACCAAAAGCCCAACAGGCACCACAGTGACCCTGCCATTGTTAACCAATACATACTTCCTTGAGCATCTTCAGTTTTTGGGTAAGAACACATGGAGCTAATGATGTAAGGTAGCGTGTGTGTAGACTTACTTGATCTGCTCATGAAAATCAGCGTTTCCAAGGCATTGGGCAAAAATATCCAAGGAAGTGAAGTGGATCAGTGTAATCACAACGAAGTAGCCGACTTTTGGTTTTAAAGTGGGTCAACATTAAGTTGTCTAGCTGAACTTACCAAGTATTTTCCCAATTGTGCTGCAACCAGACCATTTAGTTCTGGCGTCGAACTCCTTTGGGAGCTCCTTAGATTTTGAATAAGTTTTGGTTGGAATACTAGCTAGTAAACCCGGTGGTGTTGGCTTCACTCCCAGGATATGCTTAAACTGCTCAATCTGCACATAAGTGGAGGAATCTGAGATCAGCAACCAGAGAAGCAAAATGGTGCCTTGATGACAACAACAACATAGGCTGTTGATATTTACAGTATAGTTGGCAAAGTAGGGGTTGTGTCCAGCTGTCCACCCGGCATTGGGATGCTTGTTGATGGTCTCTATGATGTCTTTCTGTGGCAGTACAACACCATACGAATGATGATTAGTACTAGAAACGATAGAAGATGGAAGGAGTAGACACAAATATGATGTCTATCCGAGGGGGATCAATTAAAGACTGACCTGGATGATTCTTAGGAAATTGTCTCCACTCGCTGCTCCGACAAGCTGCACGTACACACACATACATATGTTACTCGTATGTTAAAGTAAATATAGATGTGATTCAGCCAACATTACTGAATCCGTAATGCTACTGTGCCATACTATACTACAGGGTGGATGGACATGTCTTCATGGAAGCCGGATAACATGAATATTTGTTGTATCTGTTCGGTTTGGTGTGTTAGATCCGTGTTCTGTCCTTGCGCCAAAAGAAATGAATGGATCGAACTATGTTTCAGAGCTACTACTATTAAATTTTCAGTGTTGGCATCAAGCATATCAGAGGAAGGCCCTGTGTTGGCAATGGTCATCGAGCTCCAGCCTCCAGCACGATGCGGGAGGGCCCCTCCGCAGCGGGTCCCAGCGAGCGTCGTCGCATCCGCTTCGTCCGGTGCCGGAGGGCCAGCATTCGTGCGGCCGGGGTCTCGATCCGCGCTTCCCGGAAGACGGGCCGGCACACGTGAAGCTTCCGAGACTCGAAGCTTCAGATACTAGAGAGAACTTTCGGTGAACTGAAGACCGCAAACTAGGTAACGAACCAATCCGGATCTTTTGCGAGGAAGACATTCACGAGGTTGACTTTTTCAAAGCAGCAGCAGTTTAGCAAAGGTGACTGGCAATGGGGATCGGAGATTCGGAGGAGAAGGGCCGAACCTGCGGCGCAGCAGCTGCGGCGGCGGACAGGACGACAAGCAGCAGAAGCCAGGCGCCCCTCATCTTCTTCCTCGACCGGCAACGGTGGGTGGGATGAACCAGAGGAGTAGAAGCAAGCAAGCAGGAGTGTAGCTACTGCCAGGTTTGCTGCTTTCCTTCTCCACCCCGACCACGCGGCCTTTTCTTTCTTTTTTATTGGTTCCCGGGGTGGTGGGGAGGTAGGTGGTGTGCCATCGCATAATTTTCGCACGCCTCGAATTCGTTTTAAAGTACAAGTACTCAGTAGTAATTCAGTATCATATCCGATCTTAAAGAAGACCGCCAATAAGGATATCATCACGTGCTCCTCACTGCAGATCAACTTGGCAAGCCAAAGACTGAACATAGAGTTTCGGAAAGAAAAACAGCCGTATGTTTTTATTGATACTATCGCATTTCTGTTTGTTTCCGAACAAGTGTTGCGCTTTCAACAACACATCAGCACTGGGAACGTGTTTGTGGTGCTACTGTACCGAATACACAGCCGTGGAACAACCATCAGAGCCAATTCACGCGCTTCATTTGACACGCAAATAGCAGCTAATTCCACCATCTTCTGAACCCAAGGCGCTCGCTGTTCAGACTTCAGAGTATAGCAGTTCCGAAAGCGCCGCCACGGTCTCCGGCCGTGTTCTTTGTCGACGGCATACCGGCGGTAACATCTTCTTCGATGCCGCATTCGTTCTTGCCCCTTATGATCTTGAAGTAGCCGTCCTACAATGCGCCACAAAACCAGAATTAATTTATTTATGAGTTAGCGAAACACTTGTTACTACTAGGCACTCAGTCTTTGCGCTTCGATAACAGAGTGTCATTTGTCGCACTCACATCGCCCCAGCCTCTGTTCCACTGATTCGCAAGAAGCTGAAAAGCGGAAGACGGAAGCAAACAGATTAGGACTTGGATCACTGGCTAGTGAACAGTGTAATATAGAGAATTAACAAGGTACATACCCAGTAATCCTCGCCAGCGTCACTGGTTCCCCATCCAATCAACTTGACAGCATGACCTCCCATCATGCCACCCGTGATGTGCTTGTATACTCCTGATTTGTAGTGTGCAAAGTCCTGAAGGAAATCGCAAAATTATTAAATCAGCACTCCGAGCAACAGAATATATCATTTTACTCCTAGATGAATAGTAGCCCACTGGAACAAATTCGAAGCTTGCAAGGTAACAACAATAGTTCAGATTTCAGTAGTATGCTCACTACAGTAGAGTATGCATGTTTTGATTCACTTTTTTGTACTGTTATGTTCTTTCCAAGGTTTTATTCAGATTTTCAGATTTCAAAGATATTTTATATTCTGTCTGTACATTTCAAAGTAATAGCAGTAATTACGACCCACACTGTCTTCTGCTAACCAACATTTTGACAGCCTTAGTAAAAATACACACCAGAATCGGAACTAGGAAAAAATATCAAATCAAATTTACCTCATAAACCGTGAAAGCGACTTCCACAGGGCCATTCTTGTAGACCTCTGCCATGATGTCATGCGGATCAGACTTTACACTGTATGCATTGACGCTGAGATGTTTCTTTTCCTCCCAAATTTGGTTCTGCACCTTGCATTTCTTTTCACATGCGGGTGTAGGATAAGCAGGCTCACAACCAGGATGTTTGCAGCCAACCTGATCAAAGTATGGATCGCACTGCAAGACAGTGATTCTTATAAGGATTCATGGTATGTTGAGTAGAGTCTTTTGTTACAAGAAACATTAGGGGAAAGCCCTAGTTAAATAGAACTGTAATTAAATAATATGAAAGAAACTGGGAGTTAGGAAGAAAAAAGAGAATATTTGAAAAATTATAGCTAGACAAAGCCGCCCCACAGCTTGGTTTTCTATGTTTTTTAGAGGAACTTTAGATGATCAAGCAGAAACCTTTATGATGGTTCATCTACTTCATGCTGTCTCCTAACTCTTAAGCTACAAAACAAATTTCCCAAATTTGAAACAGAGACAATTGTATTGTCTCCTAAAAAAATTAACTATTTTTCATGAAAACTCAAAAGCTTTGCCTTACGGTGCATTGTTAGAAGAAAATATGTGAAGTCCCAAAAAAGACCACACCCCAAATTTGATTGTGAAGCCTTTGTTTGAAAAATAAACTATCCTGAACCAAGTTGGGATGAATTAGCAATTAAATCAGGGAATACTGATCATACTCTACTCCTACTAGTCCCTGATTATGGGGTACAAATATACTGTTAACATTCAGAACCACATGATACATGCACTAACTCAACTATTAGATGTATTCACAAACAAAGGAATCTCATTTGCAGAGTGCATAAATAATGAACTAATGTCTAATTTTCAGTATATGGTTTTGATATATTCAGTAATACAAACCATTGTAGTTAGAACACAGAAAAGTTACTTGCAATAATAGGACTTCTTTTCAGGGATCAGAACATTGTAGTGGTAGAAACTAGAAAGCAGGCTATACCTCGTCAGTAACAACACCAGTCTGAACGAAGTATTGCCATGCGCTGATAGGATATCCTCCATCGCAACCATCACCACACATAAAACCACAGCAAGCCACTAGGTCATTAGCAGAAAGTGTAATGTTCTGCAAGGAATAGAGATAGTAGGTTGGTTATATAAGGAAGTGCCAGACATGCCTGTTTAAAAATAGACCTGAGAATAGTCAGATCTTCCATATGTACTCACGATGTTCTGATGAATGCAGAAACGATCTTGCAGACACTCCACGGCACCAAATGCCCAGCAGGAACCACAGTGACCCTGCCATTGTTAACCAATACATACTACCTTGAGAATCTTCAATTGTTTAGAAAGCACACATGGAGCTAACGATGTAAGGTAGTGTGCCTGGACTTACTTGATCTGCTCATGAAAATCACCGTTTTCCATGGTATTGGGGAGAAAACAGAGGAAGTGAAGTGGGTCAGTGTAATTATACCAATGCAGAACCGATTTCTCAACATTGAGTTATGTAGCTGAACTTACCAAGGATGGTCCCAATTGTGCTGCAACCCGACCACTTAGATCTGGCGTCGAACTCCTTGGGGAGCACCTCAGACCTTGGGTAAGTTTTGGTTGGAACACCAGCTAGTAAACCCGGAGGTGTGGGCTTCACTCCCAGGATATGCTTGAATTGCTCAATCTGCATACAAGAGGATGATTCTGAGGTCAGCAAGCAGAGAAGGAAAAGTTGTACCTTGATGACAAGAACAAGAGGGCCTCGATGTTTACTGTGTAGTTGGCCAAGGAGGGATTGTGCCCAGCAGTCCACCCGGCATTGGGATGCTTGTTGACCGTCTCGATGATGTCTTTCTGTGACAGCACAACACCATACCATACCGTACCATGATGATTAGTACAAACAATAGAGGATGGGAAGTAGACAGAGAGATGATGTCAATTTGAGGGGGATTAAGAGTGACCTGGATGATTCTCAGGGAATTGTCTCCACTCGCTGCTCCAACGAGCTGCAGGTACATACACACATGCGTTATTCCTATGCTGAAGCAGATATAGACATGACTCTTCTTAATTAATGGATGAGGCAAATCTTTTGCCCCCGTTTAAAAAAAACATGATTCCAGCTGCGTAATATCATTACTGAATCCTTAATGCTACTAGGAGTACTACTTATTGTTTGTTCGGTTTTCTGTATTAGGATCTGTTTTTTGTTCTTGCGCCAAAAAGAAAAGGATCGAAATTAATTGTAGAGCTATTCGATCTCAGTGTTGGCATCAAGCTTATCAGAGCAAGTGCCTCCTTAGTTGGATCGTCATCGAGCTCCAGCACCGCGCGGGAGGCCCCTGCGCCGCGCTGCGGGTCCCGGCGCCGTCTCAACCCCGGTGCCGGAGGGCAGTAACACGCGCGCGTCCATTAATTAAGCTTCCGAGATTCGAAGCTTCAGACTAGAGACAACTAAGAGCTGGCGATCCTCAAAATTTCGGCAAACCGAAAACCGTTAAGAACTAATTTCCGCGAACTAGGTAACGAACCAATCCGGATCTTTGCGACGAGTTTGACTTGCCAAAGAAACACATCAGCTAACTGACCGACGAGACGAGCAGAGGTGGCGATGGGAACCGGAGGAGGAGGAGAACCGAACCTGGGGGGCAGCGGCAGCCGCGGCGGAGAGGACGGCGAGCAGCAGAAGCGAGGCGCCCCTCATCTTCCTCCTCCTCGACCGGCAACGCAACACAAGGAGGGAGGGAGGAGGAAGCAAGCAAGCAGGAGGGAGTAGCTGCTGGGTTTGCTGCTCTGCTTCTCCGCCCCGACCACGCGGCCTATTTTATTGGCTCCCGGGATGATGGGGGGAGGTGAGTTGAGGTGAGGCGGGCTACGATGCGGTAGAGAAAATTGCACATAATACCAATGTTTGATGATAAAGTTGTACATAATACGAAAACAAAACTATTTTTGCGGCTGACTCCAACTTTTGGTGTAATGAGTTGCAGCTAGCCCAAATACATGTTTTAGGCCTCTTAACATTGTATCTAACACGTGGACCCAAAATTTTATACTGTATTCAGTAATTATTATATGATTTATAAAAATGATATACAATAATAGTAGCAAGGTGCATGGTCCTTTTGATATGTCGAGAAACGACAAAACATAATCTTTTGTTTTGTATGTATTTATGTTAAAAAATAAATAAATGAAAAAAAATAATAGTTTTGAAGTTTGGTATCACGTAATTACGTGATTCCCAAATTAAATAGAAGTTGTATATTGTCATCCTAATGTGTAACGCTGTGTCTTAGAAAACATCCCCATATTATTTTTAGTACTCTCTCTGATCCAACTTTGTGCAGATACGAATGGATAACAAAATACATATGAATCTAAATAAAGTTGGGCCATTAATATGGACCATAGGGAGTATATTAAAATGGATAGCATAACATCGGCATAACAATAGAAAATTGTATACCATAATATTTTGTGTATGCATATTTTCTATCTTTTCTACGGTCATATTGACCTTTTTTAAAATGACATATAATGGTATAAAAATCTAGATCCACATGTCAAATACACTATTAATAGCCCTAAAACATGTATTTGGGCTAGCTGCAACATATTACACCAGAAGTTGGGATTAGCTGCAAAAGTAGTTTTAATTATGTGTTATGTGCAACTTTGTCACTCTGTGTGCAATTTTCTCGATGCGATACGATGGAGACCACCGATTTTTTTATTTCTGTCTTGGGAGTGACGCGCGCGGCCATGGTTTTCCGTTCCGTTCCGTTTTCTGGCCAATCTCGCTCCGTTGCGTGCAGCATCGCGCTGCCACGCCGGAATTCAACTAGTTTCGACGTATATCGGCTTGATTCGCCCACGCTTTGCCGTTGCTTCAGTGTTTCTTCTTGGGAGTTTCTTCAAGCAAAGCCACCGTATGGAGCGAGCCGTACGTGTAAGCAACACCCACCGGATTTTGTGCGTGGTAATGGTATTGCCGTGGATTAGGATAACCCAGTTGGTCTGAAGAATTTCTAACATTTTATCATTGACGGGCCAATTCTTGTCTACTTCGCCAGCTATTTTTTTCCATTGAATTTATTTCTAAAATAAGTCCGCAAACATAAAAGAAGACCACGTACTGCTGAACCAGTACGAACACGGAGAGAAAAAATCTTGGCATTCTTGGAGGTGGACATCGAACAAGCCAACTCGAAGTTGTAGTAGCTCGAGTCACTGGAACAAACCGCATTAATTTTCCTCTATTTCTGTTGTGTGATTGGTCACCGTCGACGATGCATTGCGACATCGAGTCTGTTTTGGTAGTTTCATTGTGTGCCGCATTATTTCGTCCGGATCAAGTTGCTTGCGTCGTGGATCGTGACAAATTTTCTTTATAAAAACCATATATTAATATCGTAAAGATACCAATTATATTTAAACTCTTAATAACGCATTGTTTTAGCAGTCTTATGAATGCACATACTCTAAAAAGGATTAAAAATAAAAAAGAGAGAAAAGTCCGGCTAGAGCGATCAGTTATCTCTAGCAGCGACACTAATATCACCAAAACAACAATAAAAGTCTAACCTCTCCAATAGCGACGTCTTTAAGAAGAAAACAATGCACAAGTGTCGTCGTCATCCAATCAAAGATCATAGGTTTTCACTTAGGCTGGTCATAGGTAGTATCTCTAACCATCTCTTTCTTCATTAATTGTTGTGCCATATCAGATTTTTGCCAACATGGCATGCATGATACTAGCTATGATACTCCCACTAGGACCAGCCTTAGAGAAAATCCGCACTCACAAAACAATGCCTTCAACAAGGCCAACCAATTAAGGCCGGATTTTGGATTTTTACCATACAAGGTAAGACCATGTACTTCTCCCATGCTGCCACCCCTACTAACAGTTCCTGCTACGAGTCACAGATCACCAAGCCAGCTTCTCATCACTAAAAATACTCAAACCACCATCGCTAGCCCTCATGTCCCTACTTTCATGGCATTCTCTGCATCTAACTTCACCATGGATCGTCGAAGATATGACACATGATGGTAACATATAGCAGAGCTTTGCAACGCTCCCCTAAAACCAAATTGTCAGAAAAACATGGATGCGCATGACCGAATTCCTTTCGATTCAGCAATCTCCAAGAATAGTCGCCCATGGGAGTTTGCCGGCAGAGCCTTCCGGAATATACCGGTCTAGGCCAGATCAATGAGGGCAGGAAGCAAGCAGATCTTCGTCTTGACGCGATAGGAACCCGAGGACCTCCATCTTTAGTCACAAGACTCGCAGCCTCCACGCCGCCAGTCACCAGCAGGAGAGGGCAACATAGGAGGGGCCAGCAAACACTTGGCTACAGAATCGCCCGCGTGACCGAGGCCATCGCTAGAACCCACAGCCGAAGTCCTACCTGGGCCCTCTGACCCAGATCGTGGCCCAAACCCACCGGGGATAGGACCAGATTGTGATCTAGAACGAGACCTAGGCCTAGATCGCAAGCCGTTCTAGCTGGAACGGCTACCCGGTGGCATGCCGCCGCCTCCTTGTCGCTGCTCCGCTGGAGAGCCTTGGGCATTGGCCTCCCAGCCGCGCCACCCTGTGCCCTTCATTGGCGCCCTACCTACCCCCATGCAGTGCCGCCTTGGACACCTCCCCTTCTCACTGTCAGATCGATGAGATGGGTGCCGCCACCGCCGCCGGTGTCGGTAGCAGTGGCGGCCCGTAGGGGGGGGGGTCGGGGAAGGTTAAGGATTGAGGGAGGGAGCCTCAGGACTCAGGAGGGTTGAGGGAGGGAGCTTCTGCTCACACAGACTTCCAATTAGATATGTAGACCGTGACCAATTATACAACTGAAATACTAGAGACAATTAATGCGGTTATTCTCAGTGACTCTAGCGACAAGACTGATTTTGCTTTTTTCGCAATAAAAAAAAATATTAATATAACTAAGATACAGATTACACCAAGCCTTTGCACCAACAAGATGTCCAAAGATAATAAGGATGCATACAGACAAGAAAAAAATAAAAAGAGAGAAATAGAAAACAAAGACCTATCGTGCTGATGACGCACTCGCAACAACAACACTCTAACCATCACCGAAGACAACACACGAACCGTAAAAGAGATTCTCCAAAAAATGACGCCTCCAAGAATAAAATAATGCATAAGCGTTATCATCGTCCAATCGAAGATCTTGAGTTTTTATCCTGGAGTAAACCCGAGTTTATAAAACAATGCCTTCTGCAAAGCCACTGCCAGGCACAATCAATGAAAGCCAGATCTTGGTCTTTCACCCTAGAAATCATGACTGGGTACTCGTGGAGCACCACCAAAAATTCAGTCAACATGTGTTGTGGCCTAATAACGGATCCAAGAATATTTAATACCCGGACAAATAGTAAAAATAAAGGCCTAAAATACAATTTTTAGTCAAATTTTGATGAAAATAGGATTTGTCGGCCGGCTAGAAGCCCGGGCAAGTGCCAGGGCTGACGGGCATTGCGTCTGCCACTGTTGTCGCCCCCTCTTGTCAAGGACGCTGATGCAAGTCACCAACACCAGACAGAACCCATGTTATCATTCTTCATCGCCACCAATACACCTCTTCGTCGTTACAAACCTTCGATCGCAGCCATCATAACTTTATCCTCCTCTGACAATGCCTTGGAAATCTATATTTAGACATGTCCTACCGCACTGTCAAGAAAACGAAGCTTCGCGCCACACCATCACAAAGCCTCGGTAGCCGAAGATAAGGGAGTGCACCACAAGATCAATTTCGATCTAGATATCCTATGACGCCATGCACCAATCACAAACAGATCGACGGAATGTCGCTTGAACAACTGTGCTAAAACACATTTAGGCCCCCTTCTTTTCAGCTTCTTGGCCAGCTTCTCCCAGAAGCTACCCTCGACCAGCTTCTCCCAGAATCTCATCTTCAAAATTCGTTTAAACTTCTTAACTAGTAGTTTCAATGTCAATTTAAAAGTATAAACGATTTTGGCAGATGAGATTCTGGGAGAAGCTGGTAGAGGTAGCTTCTGGGAGAAGCTGGCCAAGAAGCTGAAAAGAAGGGGACCTTATTCAGGCCGAGCGAGCAGCTGCACACCACCAACGGGTTGTAGAGTAAAAATGATAACATTATAGATATGAGTCTAAAGATTTCAAATATTAAAAAATCCGAAACTTTGCCATTTTTGTGTAGGTCAGAATACAAAACAATTTAAATTAAGATTTTGCATGTTTGTGGGATATAACATTAAATACTCTTAAGATTTTGTTTCATAAATTTTTAAAACTGGAGCTCGGAAGCTGAAAGGACTTTCCTTTTTTGGCTACATAGAAAAAAAAGCATGGTATTTTTTGCGTACTCAACACTTACCATGTTTGTATCGTTTTTAAAACTATGAGTAGGAAGTTTCTTAAAAAAGCATAAAAAAGCATGGTATTTTTTAAAAAGCATGGAAGTTTTTAGCCACCAGGACGCTCAACATGGAAGATTTTGCAGGAAGTTTTTTAAAAAGCATGAAAGTTTTTTAAAAAACCATGGTATTTTTTAAAGGGCCCTGCTATCGCGTGGAGCCGCATATTTATCACTTATGTGGCGGCAGCTGACCTTTCTCCCACTACCCCCTAGTGAGGATGCAAATCCTGCCTCCCAGCCCCTACCGAGACAAACATGCAGCAGCTAGCCCCTGCTCCTAGCGAGCGAGCATGCAACAGCTGACCCCATGCCCACTAGCCCAAAGCGAGCTCACATGCAGAGTTATGCTGCTACCTGACTACGCATGCAACAACTATCTACTTATGCTAGTTTATCAGTTTGCAAATTTTGTACTAGCTCTTTATGATCTAACCTAGTTGCTCTCTATGATCTGGACATACACTCATCCAAGTTAATTATCTTGCTAACAATTATCGGGTTATCACTTAGCAAATACCAGATTATCATTTAACACTTATCAAATTATCATTTAGCAATTAGCAGGTTATCACTTAGCAAATGTCAACTAGACTTAAACTCTTCCAGGTTAATTATCCTGGTAACAGTTACCATATTATCACCTAGTAACTGCCAGATTAACACTTAACCATTGCCACATTTAGAAAAAAACAAAATCAAAATATAGATTACTCCAGGTTAATTATCCTGGTAACAGCTACCAAATTATCACCTAGTAATCGCCAGATTAACACTTACCCATTGCCAAATTATCACTTAGGAAAAAAACAAAATCAAGATATAGATTACTCTAGGTTAATTATCCTGGTAACAGCTACCAAATTATCATCTATTAACTGCCATGTTAACACTTAGCCATTGCCTGATTATCACTAGAAAAATACCAAAATCAAGATATGAACCCCTCTAGATTAGTTACCTTGCTTACAGTTACCAGATTAAAACTTGATATTTGCCAGGTTATCAATAAACAACTGCCAAATTAACAAAAAAATTGAAGACCCAAAGCTGAACTCTACACGTGAAAGAGCAGGTGCATCACATCACATAAGCTATCAATTTCAACAGGTATAAACTCAAGAAATTTGAACAACATCAGTACACTGCTACTTGCATCAGAAAAATCAACAGATCGATATGGAAGGAGAGAAGAAAAACCCAATCAATCACGTCAGCTGCCGCCCTCGTCGTCGTGCGCACGCCTACGTTTGCTCTTCGGCGCCAGGCTCCTTGCGCTCGTACCTACTGGCTTCCTACATCGATGAAACACCTTCTCTGTGTGTGCATGTCTCCATGTACGAGCGATCCTGATGCATGCTTGATGGTGTGCGGTGTACTTCTCCGCTGCGAGCTCTACAACAGCCTCCATGTTGCATCATCATCGTCGATGGTGTCCCCGTCCTAGGGCTCATCGGAGGTGGCGGCCTGGAGGATCCCTCACCGCTCCACATCAAGCTCGCCGGCGACAGCCACGAGCAGCCCAACCCGCGCCGCCCCGCGCTCATTGGCGGCGGGAGCAGCCTTCCTCACAGCGCGTCGTGCTCGTCGGAGGCGGCGTACTGGCGAAGCCCTCCCGACGTCGCGCCAAGCTCGCCGGCGGCTGCCAGGAGCATCCCTCCCCACGTCGGCCGCGCTTGTCGGCAGCGACCTGGTGCAGCCCTCCCCCGCCGCGCCGCACTCGTCGACGGCAGCCTGGTGCAGCCCTCCCCCACCGCATCATGCTTGTCGGGTGCGGATGCTGATTTGAGAGAGACGTGTGGTCGGGACTCAACCCGTGAGGGGAAGAGGGAAGGGATAAGGATGAGCGCTTCTACCACGTGCGATGCGCTTTCGCGAATCATGACGCACCACCGCACGCAGGAGCGAAGCGTGCAGCGCATCTTCTTAGATTTTTATTTTTTAAAACTCCGAGTAGGAAGTTCTTAGCCACCAGGACGGTCAACACTTACCATGTTTGTATCGTGCCCTATAATTTCTCTACTTTGATTACTTTGATAAGTAGTATATATCAGTCGACCATTGTTTCTGTTTAACTAAAAAAGAGTGTAAACATCCGTTCAGAAACACTATTCATTTTACTCCATAGTATCACACGTATGCTTAGTATAAGTCACATCGTCATATGCACTATAGTTTAATTCCATCGTTCAGTAACACGCGGGGCAACTCCTAGTCTTAATGAACACCAATTTCAACATGTTATGCTCTTACACTACCGAGTATTTATAAGATAAACAAATCATAATTATTTGTGGTTTATTCAAAAACATAGTAGTGGTACTACTAATTTGTGAACTGTTATTTTTAATAAAATAGCATAAGAAAATCTTAAGCAAAGAAGGCATTAGGATGCTCATAGTGAAAGAGTGATAACATAGATGCCACCTAGACTAAAAAGATGATATGCCAAGCAATTAATGAAGAGAGACAAATGGAGTAACATAATATGTTATCATCAAATCATACTCTTTAATACAAAACGAGTCTATAAAATAATATTCTAAGTTACTATATTAAATTACTACCACTATGAAGCTAATAGCTTAGACTAGTAACATATGCATGTTACTACTCTAAGAATGTGTTTGGTTTTGGGATGAGGTGGAATGTAATGTAATGATTCCATTATACTAGAATGGAACGGTTCTATCCCTACGTTTGGTTGGGATAAAAGGTAAAATGGAACGGTTATGTTTTTTGTTTGGTTGGAACTAAAAAAGTAGAATGGAATGGCAACTATTGGGTTAAGCTCACCACTTTCATAGCTATGGTGAACATACCTCGCATAGTGATACGTCCAAAACGTATATACTTTCTCGAACACTTTGTTATTATTTCTTCTCTAAACTTGTGTGATTTGGATGCAACTAACATAGACTAATGCTATTTTTAGCAGAATTACCTTGGTGTCTTGTTTTTGTGCAGAAAATGAACTATCAGGAAAAATCCCGGAAAATATGCCAAAAACTATTTCTCACCAGAAGATCCATGGAGCCAGAAGGGGAGACAGAGGGGAGGCCTAGACCCACCCCAGGCAGCTCCTCGGCCTCCCTCCGCGCCTATAAGTTGTCTTCTGACCTAAAAACTTAGGGAGGTTCGATAGTTTTCCAGAAAGACTTCCGCTTCGCCGCCGTCACCAGAAACCAAGATTCGGATCCAGAAACTCCGTTTTGTCACCCTGACGGGACAGTAAATTTAGAGAGGATCATCGCCATCGTCATCACCAACGCATCTCCATCAACAACCGATGTTTCCCTCATCCATGAGTGAGTAATCCCCCGCTGTAGGCTTGGGGATGGTAGGGATTGGATGAGTTCTATCATGTAATCGAATAAGATATGTTAGGGACATAGTGCTTAGTATCTCTATTAGTGCTATTTGAATTTGTTGCAACTTGTTATGCTTAATGCTTGTCACTAGGGCCCGAGTACCATGATCTTAGATCTGAACTTATTATTAAATCATTATGATAGTATTATTTGTGATCTTATCTGCAAGTTGTGTACACATATCATTGTCCAGATCCAAAGGCCCCAAAGTGACAATAATTGGGACAACCGGAGGGGATGGCTTTGGTGTGAGGATCACATGTGTTCACGGAGTGTTAATGCTTTGCTCGAGTGCTCTATTAAAAGGAGCACTTTAATTGCCAGTAGTTTCCTAGAGGCCCTGCTGCCACGGGCTGGCTGGACAAAAGATGTTATGCAAGTTCTCATTGCGAGCACGTATGACTATATTTGGAGCACATGTTGTTTAGTACTTGGATGCTTGTTATTATTTATCTGCAATGCCCTAGATCTTGAAGTTATATGTTTAGACTCATCCATGCAACGTCCGTCTATCCATCCCTATGCCTACCGCACTCGAATTCTACTGTTATCGTTCCTGTTACTACTGCTGTTGTTTCACTGTTGCTGCTTCTTTACTGTTGCTACTACAAACTGTTATTACTGATAAACTTCTGTGAGCAAGAACTATTTCCAGGTGCATCTGAACTGACAACTCAGTTGTTAAGGCTTGCAAGTATTCTTTTGCTCCCTTTGTGTCGAATTAATAAATTGGGTAATACTACCCGCGAAGACTGTTGTGATCCCCTATACTTGTTGGTCATCACATAGTATAGCCATCATACTAATATAAATTATATATTTTCAGCAATACGCAATGACAAATATATATTCAGATGCATAAAAAAATTGACATCAGACATAACACATATATGTGATCTCTTCTTTTTTATAGCCCGAACAGCTACAACAATTACAGCAAAAACAACAGCTTCTCTAATCATCTTTTTTCCTTTTATTTGTCATATTGACCATCTACAGTGCATTCATTCTATCATAAATTACCACAATACACCTATGAACAAATGGGGCAGCACTTGTACAGGGAGTGTAGCTAGTCCGCTGGCTGCTCCCGTCAGCCTCCTTGTGCCAAAACCCGGCCAACGTGCTACCCCGCCACGTGCTCATACCTCCACGTCACGCCACTGTTGTGAGAGGAGAGGAAGAGGCCGCTGCCCCGTTGTGAGAGGAGAGGGAGAGGCCGCCGCCGCTGGTGACGGGAAGATTTGATGGAGCCGCCGTCGGTCACTAGGCAGAGGTGAGGGAGCCGCCGCCGCCCATGGTCACCAGGAGAGGGAGAGACGCATGCGGGGAAAGTTATAGGGTTGTTGACCGTCGGGGGGTGGGGTGAGAATAGCGGTTTCCTTTTTTTCCTCTCATGCGGTGAAAGTTTGCCCCGTTCCACCCAAACCTGGCCAAACGGGCCTAGCCCGGCACGGCACATGGCGGCCCGTGTAGCTCGCGTGTCGGGCCGTGGCCACTGAAGCCGCTTCCGGGGAGCGACCGTGGAACCGTGAAGCACGCTGGGTTCGCTGCCTTTCTCAAAGTTAGCCTTCAAAATCGACCGAAAACATAATATTTCAGCTAGTGTTTGGTGGTCTGGTGGTTGCGTGTAGTGCAGCGAAGCCTGAAGTCGCAAGTTTGATCCCTGTGGACACCCGTTTTTGTCTATATTTTAAAAATCCACAGAAGCACAAGCTAAACGGGCTGTGTCGGGCTGGCCCGTGTGCCTGAGGCCACGGCACGAGCATGACCCCGACGTTTGATGGGCCCGGCACGCCACGGGCCGGGCCAGGCCGTTGTCGGACTTTTCTCGCGGGCCTATGTGCCGCACGTCAGAGGGCGGCCCGTTGGCCAGGTTTGGTTCCACCTGGTTCGACCGATTTGGTTGAACGGGTGTATTCTGCATCTTCATTTAATATTCCATCCGGTGGAACCGGTTGGTTCTATATCACATCCCAAGATTTTCCAAATCTTGTAATGTGAAAAAGAATTTAATAAAATAAAACTTTGTTTGATTTTCAGGGCCAGAAGAAACTTTTGAATTCAATTGGAAATCTTCAAACCAATTTGGATCAAATAAAATCCTAAAGGGATTTAAAAAGATAAAACATTTTATTAAAGGAAAATAAAAATATTTAAAATTATTATTTTGGATCTTTTAAATAAAAGGATTTGGTTTCCAAATGAAATAGAAGTTTATTAATAAAGATTATTTTACAAAGCCAAATTAAACCTTGGCCAAAGCTTATGAAATAAAATGCTTTGTTTGATAAAAATAGTAAGCGTTTATTTAAATAAAATAATAAGGATTTAGTATCCAAGTTTTATTAGTAAAGGTTTTACTATTTCCAAAAACATCAAAACTTATTTATTTGTTAAAATAAGTTTTCCAAGTATTTTATGTTCTCAAAGAAAACCTACTGAATTGGTTTTGAGAATATTTAGATTTCAAATAGAGATTTTATTAATAAAATCAAATCCTATTTGATTAATAAACCATGGTCCATTTTATTTAATTAATGAATGGAACCTAAAAAGATTTAAAATATTATTTCATTTTGGTCTTTGGTTTATGTGTTAAGCAAAACCAAATTCAAATGGAAAGTTTGATGAATGTTTGATTTGTTTTGTTTGTTTGATTTGTTGTATGGTGTTCAAAACAGAAATTGAGAACAGAAAAGGAAAAACAATTTGGAAGAAAAAAATAAGGATCTGGACTCAGCCCAGTTGCCAAGCCCAATAGGCCCAAACAAATGTAGCTCCCTCCCGAAAGAAAAGCAGTTCGCACCAACTTGCTAACCCATAAGAAACCTGACAGTGGACCCTTCCCTCACATCCCCCTTCACTGCCAGATAGACCCCACAGCCACGTGGTCATCTTCTTCACCGCGACCTCCTCCCCCAAACCTCGCTGCCGTTGCTGCCATTCAAAGCCCGCGTTCAATTCGCAGTAATGTCGCGCCATAACCTCGCCGTGACTGCACGCTATTAAACGCGAGCGACCTCTCCTCCCTTCCCTCACGCCACTCCCTCTGCCCGAGGCTGCCACAATTTGTCTTAGCACTCCCTCTGTTCCGACGACACTCCAGTGCCAATTCCGGCGACCCAACGCCGCCCCTTGTCTCATTGACCACGCACCCAGACTTCCCACTCCCAGACACATCTCCCTATGCTCTTCGTTCAACCGCGGGCGCCCCAGAACACCGTCCTCGACAAGCTCCGAGCGCCACCGCGTCTGTCTCCTACTCCGGCGAGTTCCCCAGGTGAAATCCGACCGCCCCTCTGCTTCTCGATCATGCGAGCATCTTAGCCTTGGTCTTACGCACCTAAACATGCCCCTGTCTTGCCTTAGGGCGATCTGCAACGTCGCCTTCGACCGCGGACAGATCCGCCCGACGCCGTTCCCAACTCCGGTGAGCGATTCCACCTAACCCCGTGCGCCCCTTGCCACGTCGACCACACGTCCAGCACCACCTCGTCCTCGCGAACACGGTAAGCACCCTCTCTGCCTTCCTTGCTTCCTAGAACCGCCGTTAGCCCGCTGCCAGACCGTCGCCGCCGCGCGTGTGGCATCCCGCAAAAACCAATACTAGAAAATCGCGTTGTTTTTGTGCATTGCATCATCATGACCGCATGCTCATGTCATCTTGCCACATTGCATTTGAGCATCGTCATCATCTTGCATTTGCTTGCATAAAACTAATTTCGGAAAAACCTGTTTGTGTTTTCTAAACGCCCCGTCTTTGTTCAAACGCAAAACCCGGGTCTCCGGATTATTTTGTTTTGTCTGCTATCGTTTTGCAAAAGTCTGTTTGGAATAAATAAAACATTTAATTATTTTTGTGGGGCAGTCAAACGGGCCGAATCGACCCAGTCGACCACCCCGGTATTAAACGGTCCATCTAAATCAGCCACCTCTAAATCCTATTCCCACCCAATCCTAATCTACCCACCACTCACAGCTCGCCACCTCACCCCTCCCCCATTTCCCTACCCACCTGCCACGTCATCAATCCACCCTCTTCCCCCACGCCTTCTCTCACCACAGCCCTATCTACCCTCCCTCTCTCTCTCCCCACCGACAACCGGGCCCCACCCCGGCCCCACTCTCCACTCAACCTCCCACCCCACTCAGCCACCTCTCCCACCTGTGGGCCCCGGCCACGCCCTGCCCCCACCTTGCGCCAGCAGACGCCCAACCGCTGCCCCCGACCAGTCTCCCTCCTCCCACCCCACGTCTTCCACCTCCCGCTCCTCCCACCTCTCCTCCTCCACCCTCCTCTCCAACCTCCCCACCCGTTCCCTCCAACAAGGCCGCCCGCCTCTCGCCACCTCTCCTCTCTCCACCCGGGGCCCTCGGCCCCTCGCCCAGCAGCGTCTGCCTCCCGCCACCTGCCCCCGTGTCGGCCCGCCCCTCGCGTCTGGCCGCCCGCCTCCAGCGCCCGTTCCTCTCGCCGAACTCCTCAGCCTCCTCCGCCATCGGACCCGCCGCACGTCCACGAGTTCCGCCGCTGCCCTCCTCGCCCGCCGTCGGCCCGCCTCACAGAGCCCTCCCGGCCTCCTCCCGGCCGCTCCGACCTCCCTCCTCGCCGCCCGCTTCTCCGGCCAGCCCTCGGCCTCGCGCTGCCTCCCTTGCGCCTCCTCTCCGCCGGCCCTCATGGCCGCCGTCCCTCAGTTCGCCCACGTCCAGACGCCTCCTCGGCATTCCGTCGGCGAAGTTCATGCCAGAATTCCCGCCGCCTGCGAAGGCTAGCCAAGGCAATATGTTCTCAGCGATTCGGCGTTCACAGTGCAGCCTCGCGGCTACGGTCGAGCGTCGGGCGCCAAGATCTCTTTGTCTGGATGAAGATTCGTCGGTGTGGCCGTGGACCATTAACATTCGGCATGGCGTGGTATCGCCATCGCCAAGATCTTCGGCAAGGACCCAAAGTATCCGAAGATTGAACCGTGGAACCGAGACCCCGAAGCCCGATCCCGGTGATCCGAAGGCCACGCCAAGACCCGGATCCGAAGATCGCCAAGGTCGTCACCGGTACGACAAGCACTTCGACGCAGAACGCCAAGTACTTCATCCCGAGCGCCATGACCCGACATGACCAAGACACGGATGCGACAAGATCTACCCGATGCTCGAGAATGTTCGCGAGACCGATCCGTCGAACCACGAACCCGAGACCGGAACCCGGAATCCCAAGATCGCCGAACCCTAATGTGCACCTTTCCCGAGCCCCTACTTTATAAATGCTATATATAAAACTTGTTGCATATTAAATGGTCATACTCGCATGCATATTGTCATGTGGTTGGGGGCACTATGCCGATTCACCTTATAATCAAATATGGGGCCCATATGCGGGCAAATCTAGTCTTATATTGGCCCCATTTAAATTTGTGTAGCGAACCGATGCTATCTTTTGCCTTATTAAGACGACATTTAAATTGCGGGGTAGTTAAATAACTTGAACCGTTTAATTAAATGTCGGGACCCCGGTTCCGCTTAATATGGCCTAATTGCATCGCACCTTTGCCATGTCATACATCATACATGCATCATGCCCGATCTTTTGCGTAGTATTAAGTATTGCAACCGTGTTTATTCTAGCGTTTTGCTTCTTCGCGGATAAGGCCGTTGAGTTGTTGCGATGTCGACCCGATCTTGGATGAACCTTGGCAATGTTTTTCAAAGTAGCATCTCCCCTTTCTACCTATCTTACTTTTATAGTCTTTATTTCCTCCTGTTGATCTATTGCTATACGTGTTGCGATGCTCTAGTTTCCGTACCGTGATATCCCTGCAGCCTTATATTGCCTTGGACACATCCTATTACCGTTGATTGGTAGATAGTTGGACTTGCGTGTAAGTCGCCGCTCAAGTGCTGTTGCGTGTCGTCAAGTTCCACGATTGTTGGAGTATTGCCGCAAGTTAATTGTTGGAGATGATCATGGCTTTAATTACTGTTCACTTTAATTCTGTTTAACAACTAAAATTGAAGTAGGTAAGCGAGAGGCACCGGTGGGTGATAGATATTATCTGGTTTCCGATCGCCCACTTGTGTCCCGTGGGACCCGAGTTCTTGACACACTGTTAGAGATCGGCGCTAACCACGGTGGGAGATATGGGCCCCATTGATTAGTACCTGATTTCAAAGTATTGTCTTGGGGCCACAACTAGTTTGAGGTTTTATTTACTATCCTGTACCTATGCCATGCTTTACCGCTTTATTTATGATTGTGTGAGAGCACGCTGTCTTTATTTAGGAAGCGGAGTGTTTTCGGTATCGACAGTCCCAGCTTTTGGGATTTCTTTGTCGTTTACCATCGCGCAAACCACGAGTCTGTCTCGAGACCGGCCGACTTCGTTGGGGGTGTACTTAGTGGGGTGGCCCCCCGTGCTTGCTTTGGGTCTGGAAACGTCATGACTTAGGCCCCGCCGACATACCGATGGGTGTATGTTAATTGATCTAGCAAAAAGGGTCGAAGTGCTTGTGGATACTTTGGTGCACCCTATGGTTAAATCTTTTCGAGAAGCCGTGTCCGCGGTTATGGACGACTTGGAGCACAGTGCTTGATCATAGACAACTATAACTAAAGTTTACTGTTATAAATTGACTTGTATCCGATATGACTAGTAATCAGCTTCACTACAACAGAATGGCTAAATAAAAGTGCCAACCACTGCTTTGTTTTGGGTTATCTCATGCTATTTGTATCTGACTAGTAAGTGTTGCAACTACAATGGAATGGTTAACTAAAACGGCCCACTGCTTATTTTATCAGAATGATTATCTACACCTGACTAGTAATTGCTGCAACGATCACTGAATAAATAAAACTACCAACTGTGTGAGTTCCTCGGTTGACTTCATCGTTTGGTCTCTAGGGGGAATACCAGGATGGTATTGTTAGGTGTTAGTATCATGCTGGTTACGGATAGGTCTTTCTTAACCCTCTCTGATAGCCGCCAGTTGTATCGAGTCTCTATAGGTTGTTTAGTGCATGCTGCCGCTTCAGTCCACCATACCTATGTAGGCGAGGACCGCCGAATTCTAGCCTCGCCGTGTACTGGCCTCAGTACTGACGCTCCTCTTTTTCCTTTGCCCTTCGTCGGCACCCCTTTTGTTTAAGCAGGTTTTGAGATCGACGTCGTTAGCAGGGTTACCCTTCCGGCTTGGCCTGGGCAGGGTTATGGACGCCATTGGTTATTTTTCAGGGCTCTTTGCGCCATTTGCATCTTGTCCGTAGCTGGACGCTCTATTGTTTTCAAGGTAATTTGGATCTTTGTACCGTATATCTGTATTCTTGACTCATGGAGTCGTGTTGTATATATATCTGTTCTGTGGGTCCCATCGAGGACTGTTGTGTAATGTTATTACTTCGTTTTCCACCCGCACGAAAGTGCCTGGTGGGCACCTTCGAATCGTTTCTATGCGGGTTTGGCGGGATTCGTGAAAACTTGCATAGGGTCGATTCTGAGGGTGTTACAGAGTGGTATCAGAGCTCAGCAGTTGCGATACCCCACAAGTCCAGCCTGTAGGATAACCTAGCTAACGGCCGGAGTAGAGTGTCAAAACGATTTTCGGAAAATCGGTTGGATAGCTCTGATTAGGTCTGATTTTACTCCTTACCCTCTGCTGCTCTTCTCTCACCTCTGCGTGTTTTGAATCCGCTCTCTCCTCTCTCTTCGAGTCCAGGATTTCTCGTGGTTGGGTTTTCGTCGTACCTTCAGGGTTTTCGCTTCCTCTTTGGTAACGGTGTTGCTACATCTGGTCTTCATGCCGTCCGAGGAATCCTTCGTCTGTTGGACTTCTCTTTGTTTCCTTCTCGTGCCTTCCGGTGTTTCCGACGCGACGACATCATCTACGCCAGATCCGATCTGATCGCATCACTCCTTTGTTCGAACCTCGCTCGGCGAGATCTTGATCTAATTCCGAGAATGGTTGCACGCTTTACTACTGATTGTGCAGAGTAATAGTTTGGGTGCGTGATGGATTGGCCCCCATGCCGACTACCCTTTCTATTCGCTCTTGTACATTGAAGTGGATGAGAATGCATCGGTCCTCTCTTTTATCGAAGTTAGAGGTGGCTTTCTTTGTTGATACCTCTGCCTTCGTCCTTTGTTTCCGGAGTGTTCCCTCGACGATCACGGACAACGACCTCTTGTTAGTGGTGTCGCGGGGACCTACCCGAAGCGAGAAGACGCAGATCGCCGACCTTCTTTCCGGTACCATGAGGCGGATCTCGAGGGCGAGATCCATTGTTAGTGGTGTCGAATTGTGGCATCCCGCAAAAACCACTACTAGAAAATCGCGTTGTTTTTGTGCATTGCATCATCATGACCGCATGCTCATGTCATCTTGCCACATTGCATTTGAGCATCGTCATCATCTTGCATTTGCTTGCATAAAACTAATTTCGGAAAAACCTGTTTGTGTTTTCTAAACGCCCCGTCTTTGTTCAAACGCAAAACCCGGGTCTCCGGATTATTTTGTTTTGTCTGCTATCGGTTTGCAAAAGTCTGTTTGGAATAAATAAAACATTTAATTATTTTTGTGGGGCAGTCGAACGGGCCGAATCGACCCAGTCGACCACCCCGGTATTAAACGGTCCATCTAAATCAACCACCTCTAAATCCTATTCCCACCCAATCCTAATCTACCCACCACTCACAGCTCGCCACCTCACCCCTCCCCCATTTCCCTACCCACCTGCCACCTCATCAATCCACCCTCTTCCCCCACGCCTTCTCTCACCACAGCCCTATCTACCCTCCCTCTCTCTCTCCCCACCGACAACCGGGCCCCACCCCGGCCCCACTCTCCACTCAACCTCCCACCCCACTCAGCCACCTCTCTCCCTGCCCTGTGGGTCCCGCCTCCCCTGGCCACGCGCTCCCCACGCGCCAGCCCCGCCCCCTGGACCCGGTCTCCTCCCACCCCACGCGTCTTTCACCTCCCGCTCCTCCCACCTCTCCTCCTCCACCCTCCTCTCCAACCCTCCCCCACCCTGTTCCGCTCCGGCCGCCCCCACGCCGGCGCCGCCCCCTCTCCCTCCGACAAGACCGCCCGTCTCCGCCACCAGGAACCCTCCGGGCTCGCCTCTCTCCAGCCGCCGCTCCTAGGCCCTCGCCCCAGGCAGCCTCGCCTCCCCTCGCCAGCAGCCCCTCCGTCCGCTGCAACCCCTCCGTCTTGCCGCCCCAGAGCTCACGCCCGTGCCGTGCTCCCGCTCGGCCACCGCTTCGCCCGCCTCCTCCGCCGCCTCCGTCGAGCCCTCCGTTCCTCTCGGCCGACCCGCAGCTCCACGGCCCACCACCGCGCTTCGCCGCCCTCCCCTTGCCTCTGCTGCGCCATTGCCGGCGTCCCCTCCCTTCGGCCTCGCCAGTGCCGCCGACCTCGGCCTCGCCGCCGTTCCCGTCGGGCCCGCTGCCTCCGGCCAGAACCGCCGCTGGGCCCCCTCTGCGCTTCTCCCCGCGGGCGCCTCCTCTCTCCGGGTGCCGCGCCCGTCCATGACGCCTCGCCCGCTGCCTCGAGGAGCCTCCCAGCGGCCAGCGTGTTCGTCGGCCCGTGCTGCTGTCGCGCTTCCCTCGCAGCTAGCCAAGGGCAATATGTTCTCAGCAGTTGCAGATGTTCCCTGGTGCAGCCTCGCGGCCGGTCAGGCGTCGACGCAAGATCTGTCTGCCAGATGAAGTTCGTCAGTGTTCGGTGGAACGCCAAGACCATTCGGCTGTAGCCGTCCGTGACATCGCCAAGATCTTCGGCAAGGACCCAAAGTATCCGAAGATTGAACCGTGGAACCGAGACCCCGAAGCCCGATCCCGGTGATCCGAAGGCCACGCCAAGACCCGGATCCGAAGATCGCCAAGGTCGTCACCGGTACGACAAGCACTTCGACGCAGAACGCCAAGTACTTCATCCCGAGCGCCATGACCGTCGACATGACCGAAGACACGGATGCGACAAGATCTACCCGATGCTCGAGAATGTTCTGCCGAGACCGATCCCGTCGAACCCTGAACCCCGAGACCGAACCCCGGAACCCCCGGAATCCCAAGATCGCCGAACCCTAATGTGTGCACCTTTCCCGAGCCCCTACTTTATAAATGCTATATATAAAACTTGTTGCATATTAAATTGTCATACTCGCATGCATATTGTCATGTGGCTGGGGGCACTATGCCGATTCACCTTATAATCAAATATGGGGCCCATATGCGGGCAAATCTAGTCTTATATTGGCCCCATTTAAATTTGTGTAGCGAACCGATGCTATCTTTTGCCTTATTAAGACGACATTTAAATTGCGGGGTAGTTAAATAACTTGAACCGTTTAATTAAATGTCGGGACCCCGGTTCCGCTTAATATGGCCTAATTGCATCGCACCTTTGCCATGTCATACATCATACATGCATCATGCCCGATCTTTTGCCGTAGTATTAAGTATTGCAACCGGTGTTTATTCTAGCGTTTTGCTTCTTCGCGGATAAGGCCGTTGAGTTGTTGCGAGTGTCGACCCGATCTTCGGATGAACCTTCGGCAATGTTTTTCAGGCGAGCATCTCCCCCTTTCTACCTATCTTACTTTTATAGTCTTTATTTCCTCCTGTTGATCTATTGCTATCTGTATTTGCGATGCTCTAGTTTACCCGTGATATCCCTGCAGCCTTATATTGCCTTAGACACATCCTATTACCTGTTGATTGGTAGATAGTTGGACTTGCGTGTCGTAGTCGCTCGCTCAAGTGCTGTTGCGTGTCGTCAAGTTCCACAGTTGTTGGAGTATTGCCGCAAGTTAATTGTTGGAGATGATCATGGCTTTAATTACTGTTCACTTTAATTACTGTTTAACAACTAAAATTGAAGTAGGTAGCGAGGCACGGTGGGTGATAGATATTATCTGGTTTCGACCGCCCACTTGTGTCCCGTGGGACCCGAGTTCTTGACACTGTTAGAGATCGAGCGCGCTAACCACAGGTGGGAGATATGGGCCCCCCATTGATTAGTACCTGATTTCAAAGTATTGTACTGGGGGCCACAACTAGTTTGAGGTTTTATTTACTATCCTGTACCTATGCCATGCTTTCTTTGCTTTATTTACGATTGTGTGAGAACGCTGTCGCTTTAGGAAGCGGAGTGTTTTGTCATGTATCGACAGGTCCAGTTTTGGGATTTCTTTGTCGTTCTGATGGCGCAAACCACGAGTCCGTCTCGAGACCGGCCGACTTCGTGAAGTGTACTTAGTGGGGTGGCCCGTGCTTGCTTTGGGTGCAGGAAGCGTCATGACTTAGGCCCGCCGACATACCGATGGGTGTATGTTAATTGATCCGGCAAAAGGGTCAAGTGCTTGTGGATACTTTGGTGCACCCTGCAGGTTAAATCTTTTAGAAGCCGTGTCCGGTTATGGACGACTTGGAGCACAAAGTGCTTGATCATAGACAACTATAACTAAAGTTTCTTGTTATAAATTGACTTGTATCCGATATGACTAGTAATCAGCTTCACTACAACGGAATGGCTAAATAAAAGTGCCAACCACTTTGGGTTTTGGGTTATCTCATGCTATTTGTATCTGACTAGTAAGTGTTGCAACTACCACGGAATGGTTAACTAAAACGGCCCACTGCTTATTTTATCAGAATGCTTATCTACACCTGACTAGTAATTGCTGCAACGATCACTGAATAAATAAAACTACCAACTGTGTGAGTTCCTCGGTTGACTTCCTCGTTTGGTCTCGAGGGGGAATACCAGGATGGGATTGTTTGGTGTTAGTATCAGGCTGGTTCCGGATAGGTCTTTCTTACCCCTCTCTGATAGCCGCCAGTTGTATCGAGTCTCTATAGGTTGTTTAGTGCATCTTTGCCGCCAGCTTTCCACCATACCTATGTAGGCGAGGACCGCCAATTCTAGCCTCGCTGTCTTGGCCTCGATCGACGCTCCTCTTTTTCCTTTGCCCTTCATCGCACCCTTTTGTTTTAAGCAGGTTTTGAGATCGACGTCGTTAGCGGTGGTTACCCTTCCGCTTGGCACGGCAGGGTTATGGACGCCATTGGTTATTTTTCAGGGCTCTTAGCCCCATTTGCATCTTGTCCGTAGCTGGACGCTCTATTGTTTTCAAGGTAATTTGGATCTTTGTACCGTATATCTGTATTCTTGACTCATGGAGTCGTGTTGTATATATATATATCTGTTCTGTGGGTCCCATCGAGAACTGTTGTGTAATGTTATTACTTCGTTTTCCACCCGCACGAAAGTGCCTGGTGGGCACCTTCGAATCGTTTCTATGCGGGTTCGGCGGGATTCGCGAAAACTTGCATAGGGTCGATTCTGAGGGTGTTACAATACCATCGTCGTCATGCCAAGATTTGCCAGCATTAGCAATTCGATTTAAATCTGACACTCACGATTAGATCACTTAATTTCGAAAGGGTACGCTTTCTAGACCACACGATCTGTTTAGATCTAACGCACCGCAGAGCCGATCCGGCCGAACCGGTACCAGCGAATGACAACGCGACGCGTGGCCAGTTTGTTTAAAAACAGAATTTGGAAAACAGATTTGTTTGTGATTTTCAAACCTTTGTAACTTTTGATCCACACGTCCAAAAATTGCAAATTTGGTATCATTGGAATCAGTGGAACAAGACCTAGCCAACCATGCCCTTGGTTTAGCAAATAGTATCCATTAGAGTGTTTGTTTTTGCAGAAACTTTTGTGTGCTTGTTTAGAGTAGAAAAATGATTCAAAAATGTTTTTAGGATTAAAACCTTTGCAAAAGGGGTTGTTGTAAACTTACTGACCCTAGGAACCAACCCATGGATTTTAAAATGGTTTTTGTGAAAGTTTGGGAATAAAAACTTGATTTGGTCATTTCTAGCCATTTAAAAATAATGGTTTTGTTATGAAAATGGTTTTGAGTAAAAACTTTGGATAAAATGTTTTGGACCAAACCTACTGACCATAAACACCAAGTTTTGGGAAACAACAACTTATTTGGTGAAACCACTTAAGGTTGTGGCATTGAGAAAAATGTTTTTCACCACATAAAATGATGAAAGGTTTTGAAAATGGTTTATGGATAAAACCCATTTGCAAATGACTTTGCCATTTTGGTAAATGACCACTTTTGACCTTACAAAGTTTAGAAGCCTAGTGGAGACCATCTTTGCAATTATAACCATCCCTTGCATGCTTACATGCATGACTTAGATCCCATTGTTTTATGTGTGTGAAATTGTTTGATTGATTATTGGTTTGGAATTCTAGTTGATTTGGTGTCTACTTGATTGACTTGTAGTGAAGTTAGAAAGTGTGAGACTAGCAAGATCAAGGAGTGAACCAACATTCCCTACCAAAAGGCAAGTGACACTATCATCTAAAAGTCCTACTATTTTCATTATACTTAGTGGATTTTGAAACATGCATGGAAATAATTTTATACTTATGCTATGCTAAATCCTATTAGGATACCCTATACATTCCTTAGTGAAAACAATGTAGTTGTTACATGCTTAGCCATGCTATATTTTGAAAAGAGATACATGTTGAGATTTTAAGAAGTTGAGAAAAGGACTTGTGATTTTATATAATAAAACAAGGACTTAATGAACCACCTGGGTGGCCAAGGTTACTTTGAGTTTTGGAGAAGGTGGCAACAAAAGGAACCATGTCTATGGCAATCTCTTTGTGTTGTGCTCCAAAGGAAACCACCCAGGAAACTTAGAGATTGAACATGTTTCTCCAATTGTGGCTTTCGTGTGCAACCACATGCTATTATGGCTCTGGCTTAGTCAATTACATTGGGAAGACCCATGCATTGTCTTCAGTTAACTGGACATGGGGACCTGGAATCCTACATGGGTGCTGAAGACAAGCTAGCAATGGTGTATGGGAGGACCCTTTGGAAAGACTTCGTCACATTCTCAATCTGCCAGTACTCCATCTTGGTGAGCACTAATCCAGAGGCCACTGGTGGAAACAAGATGGGATTGTGACATGTGGGTAAAGTGTACTCCTTCTGCATAAGATAATAAAATCTAAGTACTTAGCCGTGTCCCCGGTTATGGACAATACTGAGCAACTAAAGTTTGAACTATGGGAGATCTCGACATTCCAATTTCTAAAATAAAAACTTGATGCACTTGGGGGTACCAAGGAATTCAAAGAGATTTTGTTAAAGCTTGATGCACTTGGGGTTACCAAGGTGCTCAAGAGATTTTGCTTAAAAGCTTGATGTACTTGGGGTTACCAAGGAACTCAAGGGATTTTGTTGAAGACTTGAACACTTGGGGTTACCAAGTAGTTCAAGGAGATTTTGATAACAACTTAAAAACCCTTGGATTTTACCAAGAAGATTTCAAAGATTTGACAAAGGACCAAACCATTTTGAAAAGACAGGATAAAATATTGCTTTATGCAAATAAGCCTAAAACTCTACTTAGCCAAATATGCATGTAATGATAGGATCCACTTGTATTCAACTAAGTAGTGAAACTTGCCAATACAATTCAAATGTATTGACCCTTGTGGATGTAACTTGTAATGTTGCAGGCTTGATTTGATTTTTGTGAAGATTGATTGATTAGGATTACAAAGTCTACAACCAGCATTTGCCTGCGGCACTTTGAAGATGAAGGACCCTATGCTTAGAGTTATTCCGCTACAATGTAATGTAATAGTCAAATGAGCTATGTAAAGATGTAATAAAATTATGTTATTCCTGGTTATAAAGTTGTATTATGACCTTTGTTTCTTGATATTACATCTAAACTGTGGATGCTAGCTATTGATCCAGGGACTAGCATTGTAAACACAGGGGACACCACCTTATGTTAATAAAGGTTGGGACACTCCCTCTACATTCTATTCCACCTTTGTAACCAAACACTGGAATTAGCTCTAGGTGCAGAACGGTTCTAGTACATTCCACCCCATCCAAAAACTAAACACACCCTAAGTTACCCGCTATGACTAGCCTTATCTACTTCCTATCGTGAAACCTAGACATATCGCTGCCTAGCAATGGCGGCGACGCTCCGTCAAACAGAAAAGAGGATAAACGGAGACAACCGCAGCATCGCTCCTCTCGTCTCCACCACCACCAATGCCAACGTCCTGGTCCCACCTCGGTATTTGCTTTACGAGATCCTGGTGCACCTCCCTATGAAGCCAGTTTGCTGCCTCCCCACCGTTTGCTGATCATTGCGGTCCCTCCTCTCCGACTCGTCCTTCGTCGCTTCCCACAATGCCTGCTATGGACCGTTGGTCGCCGCCTTCAAGCGGGAGCCGATGGGCATCGACATCCTAGACACATCTAGACACACCATGAGGCGTATACGTCTCAAGAATTACCGTCGAAATCACTACGGGTACGTGGCATGCACCAACCTTGACCTTTTCTGATTCATCGACACGAATGCCCATCCTTACGTGATTGACCCATCCAGCGGTGTTGTCTCCTTCTTGGTTAATGATCCGGAGTTCTACCAAAACAGAGATGTAAGAGTATCTCCACTCGTTTGGCGTTTCCAAGCCAAAATCCGGCGCTATTTAGCGCCGGATGGATGTATCTTTCGGCCTAGGAACGTCCAGCTTATCACTCGCGTTCCCGAGCATGGTTCCCAGGCAAGGCAAAATTGGCAAAAATTTGCCTGAATTTGGCTCAAATTCACACAGTACAACATAAATATAAATATAGAGCAATGTTCGGCAAGAATTTAAATAAACAAAGTTCAGCATAGTTTGTCATAGATTGAAACACAACATAGTTTGGCCTAGTTCGGCCAGATCATGGTTGGCATAGCTGCTATGTGTTGATCTTGCGTATCCATATGTGCTCCACCAGATTATCCTGCAGCTGTTGATGCACTGCCGGGTCTCAGATCTTCTGACGCATGGCGATGAAGGCAGCCTAAGATGCCGACACGTAGTGATCAGGCTCTATAAGAGGCCTCTGTCTGTAGTATGACTCCTCCTGCTCGAGCAAATTTATTGGATGCTTCCTCTCATCCTCAATGATCATGTCTGTGTCGCGGGAGAGCCGAATCGCTGTGCGGAAAGGGTTCTGTCGCCGACAGGGTTGGTCAACCCTTTTTTCGCTCCATCCAGCATTTCCAGACGATTCCTGGCGCCCGGGATCCTCCCAGATGTAATTTGCCAAATCTGACGAAAACTGAGCGGCTGGAAACACGATTGGGCGATTTTTCATCGTCCGGGTGAAAAAAAGGCCTAGAAAGATCTTCCTAAAAATGCTAGTGGAGATGCTCTAACCAGTCTTACGTTTGGCCAGACCTCCTCAACAGGGAAGACCAAGGTGTTGTCCATCGCCGCAAAGCAGGTGAAGGTCCTCACCGTTGGCGGTCCTAGACCTGGAGAGTGGAGGGAGACAGGTTGCTCCTGGCCCCCATTCACACCTTCCCCAAGTTTGTGGCCTTCGTAGATGGGATGCTCTATTTTGTGAGAAGCGACAACCACACCCGCTCGATCACATCGTGCGTATGGTCTCGAGATGGAAAAATGGCGGCCCAATCTCCTAGGCTTCCCGTTGCCAGTCATAGGGGACATCACCCTGGCTGAGATGAGTGACAACTTGGTTGTAGTCTATGACGGTAACGGCGATCGGATATGTCCTAATGGTAGTGAAATCTTCATGGTTTTGTGGTTCCTCGAGGACACTGAGAAGGTTCTCTGGTCGAAACGGTACACCATCACCATGCCATACCAAAATTTCCGGAGACTCTATGCAAGTTACGGTCATCCCTTGTGGGCACTTGATAATGGAAAGATTGTCTTTTGGTTGTCATGAGTAAATTACATATTCATACCATATTTGGGGCAGCGGTAACGAGTTGGTGCATACTTTGGTAATTTTAACAAGTAAGTGCAATTTCTAGGGCAGCCAACGACAGATTGCTAAAAAACTCGTTTGATAGCGTTTTAACCCCACATGCCCGCTGTCCGATGCTGACTAGGACTAAATGGTCATTGGCCACCGTTAGAGAGCACCTGGTACGACCCGACCCGGTTGGAAACCTAGCCACTCTTTTCCCCTCCACTCCCAGTTCTTGCTCGCGATGGAGGAGGGCGATGGCGACGGAAGTGGCGGCGCTGGTGGCGGCGGGAAGGGTTTTTTCGATGACTGGAGTGCTGGAGATGGAGGTGTCTTCGACGACGGCCTTGATGAGTTGTGGCCGTCCCGTTCATTGGCGGCGACACAGATGCTCGCCCAGAGCTCCCAGATGTGGCAGCAGAACCCAGCGGCGAGCGCAGAAGCCGACGGATTTGGGTAAGTTCTTCTCCTCTGTCCTATGAGTAGAGTAGTCAATGTTACTATTTGGGTAAATTAGATTTAGGGAAGCCTTGATGAAGATCATGATCGTTTACCCCCACTATTGTTACTATTTCAGTGAATAGTCTATGTTTACCGTGGATGATGATAGTCAGGAGTTTACTAGTCAAGTAGCTAGTAACAATCTAGTAGTGGACATCCAAGACGTATTGAATATTCAGGAAGGGAAAGAAATAGCACTATGGGACAGTGATGCGGATGCAGATATGAGCTCAGATGATGCAGGGTTTGACATGGGAGACTTTGCTAATACTGAAGAAATGAGGAAGAAGAATCAGTCTGAAGTGGATGAGATCTTGGAGGATATGAGACAACAGAAAGAGGATCCAATGACACACTGTCAAGGTGATACTAACATTGAAGATTTGTTTGTAAGTGCAGATCAAATAGGTGTTGAACCTAGTGAAGCACATGATGAACCTGTGCTTGCACCTCAGAGGCCAAAGAAGCTGCCTGTTAAGAGGAAAGGACCCACTGAAAGGTCCCATTCAGTTGTGGTAATTTTTTATGAACCAGACTTTATACCATCTCATGATGAAAAGAAATGCCTTGGTTTTCTGCCAGAGTATGATGATGATGGGTTTGAACCATTGTCAATGGTTCCACCTAAGGGTAGAAATGGTAGAGGAAAGAACAGACCACCTAGGGTATGGTATGATGACAAAAGACTGCAAGCACATGAACAACTTGCAGCGTTCATGTGTTTTACAAATGCAGAGGAGCTCAGAGATGCATTGGTTAATTTGCATATAGCACAAAGTAGGAATTACGAGTATCACAGAAACTCCAATGTTAGTATCATTGTGGATTGCCCAAAAAAATCATGTCCTTTCGACATGACAACATCAGTGATAAAAGGAGAGAAGACAATGGTTATTAGGAAGATGCACAATGTGCATACATGTGAGACTTCAAGTGAAAGGAAAGATTCAAGGGTTAGTGCAAAATGGCTAGCCAAGAGGTATGAGAGTCTCTTCAGATCAGATCCTAATACATGCATTCAAACATTGATTGATAAAGCAAAGTTGCAGTATGGTGCTGTGGTGCCTACGATGATGGCATATAGGGCTAAGAATCATGCGCTGGATGCTGTCTTGGGGTGATCACAGAGAGCAGTACTTCAGACTTAGAGATTGGGCACAAACAGTGATTCATACAAATCCCGAAAGTAGGGTAATTGTGAAAACAGTTATCCCTCCTACTTCTGAAGAAAATCCCCATCCAGGTCCCACTTTTCATGGTCTTTTCTTCTGCTTAAATGGAACCAAAGAGGTATTTCTAAAAGGTTGCAGGGCATTCATAGGTACTCTTCATTTACTTGCTAATTGTGTATGTTGGTGCTGTTTTTAATGTTTATTTCCCTAAAGTATGTTTTGTAATGCAGGTTTGGATGGATGCTTCATCAAACTATGCACTGGTGCTCAAATTTTAGCTGCAACTGTGCGAGATGGGAATAACAACATGTTCCCTATCGCCTTTGCAGTCGTTCCAAAAGAGGACACAACCAATTGGTGTTGGTTTTTGACTCAGTTGAAGTGTGCTTTAGGTGGTGAACAAGGAGAGTTTGCACCCTACACAATTATGTCTGCCAGGCAAAAGGTTTGTCCTGTAAAAATGCTTGTCTTATTTAATTGAATTGCTAGTCATATTTAAATGCTTGTATTATTTAATTGCTAGTCATATTTAAATGTAGAGACTTCTCAAAGCAGTGACACAAGTCTTTCCTTCTGCCCATCAAAGATATTGTTTAAGACACATTTATGCAAATTTTAAAACAGCTGGTTTCAGAGGAGAAGACCTAAAGAAATGTATGGACAGAGCCAGCTATGCCTACCATAGGTCTTAGTTTGAGGCTGCAATGGAAACTTTAAAGCTTGAGAGTGAAGATGCATGGAAATGGTTGAGTAAGATCCCACCACACACATGGGCAAGGCATGCATTTGACACCAATTGTAAGACAGAACTGGTTGTTAACAACCTCAGTGAGGTTTTCAACAGATATATCTTGGATGTGAGGAAGAAGCCCATAAGAATAAAGCTTACTGGAATAAAAACAAGTTAATGGTTAGGAATCATGGAAAGAGAGTTGGTGGCCAATCTGCTAGGTGGGAGATCACACCTCACTTCACTAAGCAGTTAGAGATTGCAAAGACATACTCCAGACCTTGCACACCAAGAATTTTAGGCACTGATCTGTGGGAAGTGACAAATGGAAAAGGTAACCAGATACATGATGTGGACTTGGTGGCTAGAACTTGTGGATGCAGGAGATGGGATGTCATAGGGCTTCGTTGCAATCATGCTTGCTCTGCTATAATCAAGGCCAAGCAAAAACCTGAAGACTATGTGAGCAATTTCTTCAAGAAAACAATGTACATTGAAGCATTCAAGCCTATGATCTTTCCAGTGCCTGGGCAACATGATTGGACAAATACCAACACTCCTGACATTGTACCTCCCGAATTCAAGATTATTAAAGGAAGAAACCAAGATAAGAGAAGGAAGGGGAAATTTGAGAAGCCCAAAGCTATAGATACCTCAAGGATGGGAACAATTACATGCTCAAACTGCAATTTACAAGGCCATAGGTACACAAGTTGCAATAAAGATATGAGGGCAGATCTACTTGCTAGAAATAACAAACATGTGGTTAGTAACCTGCATTGCTGTCATTTGTTTTAACATGCATTGCTGACTGACTTGTTTATCTTACAAGCAGAATATAGCTGAAGTTTCTCCTCCAAGAGCTCCTCCAAGTGCTCCTCCAAGAGCTCCTCCTAGAGCTACTCCAAGTGCTCCTCCTAGAGCTCCTGCTCCAAGTTCTTCAACAAGCCGGAGCACTGCTGCAACAAGAGGTCAAGGACTTGCTCCACCAAGATCTACTGTAAGAGCCACAGAGTCATAGTATGAAGCAGGATATCCAGCATACAAGAGGTCAAGGACATGGGCTTACATGAATTGTGGTTATGTTCCACCATATCAGGAAGTTGGCCCTTCGAACTGAATCATGCTGGTTCATTTTATTAATTAACTATGGTCTAAAGGACATGCAATACTTTATGCCCTACCATAGTTAATATTTTGGTACTGAGATGTACATGATGTAATCCATGCCCATTTGAACTTTAAATTAGCTAAATCTGGATATGTGATGACCCACAAGTATAGGGGGTGTATCGTAGTACTTTTGATAAATAGGAGTGTCGATCCCAACGAGGAGCAGAAGTTGCTGAACAGTGGTGTGGAGCAGGAAATCCCTGTGAATACTTAGCAAACGGATTTTTAGTGGTTTTCTGATAAGGCAACAAAGCAAAGTACAAGTAATAAAGAACAAACGCAGCAAGTGGCCCAATCCGTTCTTAGCAAAGGACAAGCCGATGGAAATACTTATAAATACCAAACGTTCTCGAGGACACATGGGAATTCTGTCAAGTGCTTTCGCTTCATATAGCTGAGTACCCTTCTCTAGTGTTGTAAGTGTTGTGTGGGTGAACCTGTGCTAATGTACTGACCATACTTGGACGAATACATAATTGTGATTAAACCCCCTGCAAACATCCGTAACTACAGGAAAGTAATTGAGATATAAATCTAACCACAACCTTAAACTCTGAGATCCTACGCTCCCTTGTGCAAAGGTGTCCTAACGGGGGGTTCAGGTTTCTATCACTCCAGCAATCCCACAATTAGTAGCCAAATACACAATGCATTCCCCTAGGCCCATAAATGGTGAAGTATCATGTAGTCTACGTTCACATGACACCACTAGAAGAATAGCACCACAACTTAAATACTAAACCATTGAATAATAACTCAACACAAATCCACTAATAACAACATGACTTCTCCCATCTCCTCAAGAACTAGACGAACTACTCACAAGACATCATATGGATCAAGATCAAAGATGATATGATAATGGATAACAATTTGAACATAAACAATAATCCAATGGTTCCACTCACAAGCATCAACTATAATAGTAATTAACACCGGGAAAGTTTCCCTAAGAACTAAATAATATCCAACACAATTGTTACAGCGGGACTGAGTGGTGATGATGGTGCTGGTGGAGATGATGGTGTGGATGATGATGATGATGATCCCGATGAAGCCTAGCTTGATGACGGTGTTTATGGCGACGATCTCCCCTCTCCGGGAAGGAATTCCCCTGGCAGAAATCTGTCTGCCGGAGAGATCTTTCTCTCTCAGTGTTTTCTGCCCCACAGAGGCGGCGGAGATATATCTATGGTCGCTCCCCGAGGCTTAGGGTTCCGTAGGGAAGATATAGTCAAAGGGACGGAGTCGGGAGCCGGGCAGGTGGGCCACACCTGCCCTAGGTGCGGGGTCAAGTGGGCCCGTGGCTAGGGGGTGTGGGGCCCCTGCATCCCTTCTGGAAAAATAATAATTTTCCATATTTTTCTAGTATTTTTCTAATCTTTGCAAAATTGCATCGAAACGTCCTCTTTTCCATCAGAATCCAGACTCCGACAGTCCATCCTCCAAGAATCATCCAACATGCATAAACAGATGAAAAGCCATAAGTAATACCTCATAATAAGACAAATTTCAATGAATAGAGGTAGATTATGATATAGAATAGTGATGCGAATTGGGCGTATCAACTCCCCCAAGCTTAGACCTTTGCTTGTCCCCAAACGAAAACTGATCTCAGTAAACATGTCCACAGGTTTATGGAGTGAAGTGTCGATAAAAGAATATGAACAAGAAGCATCACACTTACCATTACACTACTCATAGAAGAAAGCAACTCACCATTATATAACTTAGCTTGCAACCAAGTATAGCAGTCACAATAGAGATGCATAAAGATAAATCATAATTTGAATTGGCAAACTTGTTCTTGGTCAGAGAACATCTGGAAAATAGTTTCACAAAAAGCTTTTTGTAGAAGTTTTCAATAGGAGCACTGTTTGCTCAAAAAGGTTTTTCAATGAAGGCTTTCAAAGTAATACTCAATAGATAAAAGTTTTGTGCAAACAAGGAAGATAGGGAACATGATTGAATAAATCACCATATGAATGCTTGAAACACAAGAACCCAAATGCTTGTTGGAGATAGAGAAGAAGTAGGTTTACTGACTCTAACTGGTAACTAGGATAAAGGTCCCTTCATAGAGGGTAGCAGGGATTACAAGTCATAAAGAGATTCCAAAATATTATGGTACTTACTAGCTTTGAGCCCCCATTGCCCCTATCATAGGCATCTTGAGATGATTAAGGTTAAAGTGCACAAAGATGGAGTATATGCTTGACAAAATATAATTTGGCAATCTCATTTCCCTTGAATATGAGGGCCACTCCTCATGCTACTCAACTTTGGTCACCGGTAAGTTCTTGTCATTGTAAGTATTTGCGTATCATAGAGAACCGCCAACGGGGTACCCCTTGCACATGGTACAGGAGCTTTCCCATAAACCAAAATGACAAGGCAAATAGACAATGAGCATCTCAGTGATCTTTTTATTTACTATATGCATAGCTTTTTATTGAGGATGCTTCATAGATAGCTCACTATGATGATGCTGCAAGTTTCCACCATGATTAGGCATGGCTTAGGCTAGCGGCCCAGGTGTTTCTCTAACACAAAATACAGACTCCATGGACTTACAAGTTCCTTCTTTATTTCACACCGTTGACATCCATAGACAAAAGAGCACAATATCAACTGAGTACAAAGTACAGGTGCAATGTTGAAAACGTTCCCCGTGACAGCATGATTCTACTAATTCCAACGTATAGATGCAAGCATATACAACTTCTATGGCACAATGGTTCATGTCTATTAGGTGCAAGAAAATAAAGTGTGCCATCAAGTTCGTGAGAGCTTTACTAACTAGTTTTCTCATAACAAAATACCCTTTAATTCGAAAGGTAGATGAAACTTGAGAATTTGCTTGGAATAGCAAAATTGCTACTAGGTAGATATGGTGGACACAAGTGGCAAAGGTTTTGGTTTCAAAGGGATTGGAAACATGAGAAGTATGCCTTCTCAAAACAGGTTTTTGGCTAGCAAGGCTAGGTAGCAAGCAAGAGATTTGAAAGAAACAAGCAAACATACAAGTAATAAAGCGAAACATGCAATCTTCCTTGAATACACAAAAGATCTTAAATAGAGAATACTAAGCTTATGAGCCAACAGAAAGAAAACAAATGATACAAAATACCTGTAAGCTTTTTCTCTTTTAAAGTAATGCTACTGACCATAACTCGGTTTGCCAAAGCCAATTTAGATCCATTTGATGATCCCAAAGTGATGCCAATACTGATCAACAAGATCCATCATATAATAGAGATTGCAAACTAAAATAATATGTGCAAAAAGTAAAAGATGAGACTTCTCATTAATATTCCAATAAAGGCACTCATACCAAGGGATACATAGATAATCAACTAAAGGAGAGATACTTCCACATGCAAACCAAACTATAAGATAACCTCTCTACCAAAGATATGAATCCACTAAAAAGGTAAAAGATAAAAGATAATGGTGGTGATACCGTGACACTCCACCAAGCTTGGAACAAGCCAGGGGGATGCCAAACCTGATGACGAATTACTCCTTCGGTGATGGTGGTGTTCTTTTGATAAGCTCCTCAATAAGCTTCCTCAACTCCTCAATCTCAAAGGTTATAGTACGAATCAACTCCGAGTTTTGCTCAATGCGGTTCATGATCATGTCGGACTAAGAGTTCTAGTCCTTGCTATTCTCTCCCCACTCTTCTTTCTTAGTGTGTTCCTCCCTTGCATGGTTAGAACAAGGCATATCCCACATCGAGGGCAAGTTCCCTTTGGGCACATATTGATATTGACACTCATGTATAAGAGTATGGAAAGGTATCTTGGTGCGTGGAGGAGATGACCGTGGATTGTAGACAAGACGTGAATGTTTCCCTCTTGTAGACATCCGTGCTGTCCTCTTAAGTTTGGTAGGTATTGCCACCAATCTAATGCTTGTTGTTGGGAATATGCCCTAGAGGAAATCATGTATGATGATATTTCCCATTGTATTCATAAAGTTATTAAGTTGTCCTTGTATAAACATATGATGTGTATCATTGAATATGTGATTCGGTTGTGGAACTACACATTCATGTTGTTTGTACTAAATATCCTTGGTCATTGAGGTTGTGCTGGACACACAACTTAGACCAATGTGAAAGTCGGCTTGATGACTCGGTTCCACTTGTCATGGGCATGGTGATGCTATTCCGACTTACACAGATTCGGCTAAAGAGTTTAGTGAGTCGGATTGACCCATATTGAGGTACAACGAACAAGTTGTCATTTGTATATCTCAATCAATGTAATCCTTAGACCTGAGGTTGTTGCATAGTCCGAGTTGAGGATCACCGATTTAGGTTCTGTCAAACGTTGATCCGTAACTGGGCAGTTATAAAGGCAGAATTCGGGTCGACTGAGAATCAAGCTGCGTGATGTGAATTACCAAGACATGATTTTGCCCCTCCACTTGGAGAGACATTCTCTGGGCCCTCTCGGATGATATGATTCAGAAAGCATGGCCATGCACGACGCGATCGACTAAGCGTTAGTCGGGTGAATCACTTATCTCGGATCGAGAAGAGAGTCGGACTATTTAAGGGATGAAAAATATTCGCCTATAGTCTGACAAGGTATATCATGAGGAAAATGGGACTCGGACGTAAGTCACATTGGAAAGGCAAGTCGTCATGACTCTTTGGTACTTGGGAGTCGGCATGTTCTACTAGGATCCGCTACCGACTGATCGATTGAGAGTCGGACTCCAATCGTGTCCAAGTAGCCATGAGCCTGTGGGGTCACACACTTAAGAGCGGGGGCAAGTTCGGATAGGATCTGAACTGGATATCTGGTTGGGTTGGACCCGAGCCGGATTTGGACTGAGTCAGTGAGTCGGACTCACATGGACTAATAATATATGGGCTTTAGTGAATGGGCCACGAGAGTGGAGCCCACGTTCACTCCCTATATATAGTGGAGCGCGCTAACCCAGAAGGGTTAATCATTGATCGGTTAGGTCATTCCATATGTTGGAAACCCTAGCTCCATAGCAGTCCTGCCGACGTACCGAACCTAGCAGTTCGCCGCCGGTGCTCCTCCTTGTACGTGTGGATACCAGCAGAGGTGCTGCACGATCAGCACCAGGATGATCGGATCATGAGGACTGCACCGCATCAACTGACGCGCTTCATCAATAATCCGCAACTACGCGTCTAGTGTTAAACCTCATGGCCTTCTACCTCAACTAGATCTTGGGATCACCACGTTAGAGGAAAAAGTTTTGTTTTATCTCTACGTGGCCTAACATAGGTATCAGAGCGATAGCTTCTGGTTTTAGGCTCGAGATCTCGCATATGTGATATGCGGTTGGCTGTAGATGAGATCTATGTGCTGTTTTGGTGGTTGATCTATGAGATAGATCGGTTTTGTACGAGGTTGATTGGATCAACTGTACTCGAGGAATGGTAGATCTGATTTCCGTGATCATACTGCTGAGGTCGTGGAACGACATACCCCTACCGGTCGGCTTCCGCCATCGGGGTAGACTGTGACACGTAAATCCAGAGGCGGTGATCGAAGATCAAAAAGTTTGATTGAATCAGAACAATGATCAGAATCCATGTCCAGATCGTAGATGAGACCGCTGGCTTCGCCCTGTCGTAGCGCCTTAGATGTCGTTGCGAGTTTCACAACCCCGGTAGATATTGTATCTATGCATAACTTGTTTTTGTAGGAAGTTGTGAATGGTATGGTTCATGGGCATGTGATGTATGTATGTAATCCATACGTGATCTGCGAATCACGGTTTTGTCAGCCGGCTGGAGCCTAGGTGCTGTCATATTATTGTATAACGACCTGCGTGTCGGATTCTCCTTGTAATTTACCTTACTAAGCTAGTGTAGCTGTTTGGAGAACCTGGATGACATACAAGGCATTGTACATGTCAATGACATGGAGTAAGACGGTAAGTGACAAGAGTTGGCACGAGTCGGATTATAGGCTTTGTGAAGATGGAGATCGCCATGAAGGGAGCCATACCATTTCACATTATAATTGCTTTATTTTGTGTTATTGTTATGTCTCTGTTTTACCTCTATTAGATAGTCGGTAAAGTTTAATCCCTCAAATAAGATCTAGTCGGTTTTCCTGCCAGTGTTTGCACCATCACAAGTCGGACATTTTTGGTAGTGGGCTAATAAAATTGAGGTGCTGCCAATTATTTCTGACTAGGTGGGTTCGAGTTAGACTCTTACTGCGGAAACACTCGGTAAGCTAGACGGGTCTATCACAACGGTTGTGGGGCTCGGGGAAATTCGGATGGGAGCCGGGGCATGTGATGCCACCCGTCCAACAGGAGTCGTATGAGATGCGATTGACAAGGAGTTGTCTACCTAGATCACTTGGCGGCTAGCAGTGATGCTAAATCTCACTAGCCGACTTGCTTATTTAGGACCCCGAATCACTAAGTAACCATCGGAGGGGTGTTGGTTCTAGTGGGAGCATAAAATATTAAAGTGTTTAATATGCTTGCTCTTTTATGAATAAATGTCTTAAGTGTTTGCATATTTTCTGTTGTAGATCATGGCACCAAGTAGCAGTCACTCTCAGATATCTGGTTTTGCGTTGAGAACCATTCTTGAGAAAGATAAACTGAATGACACTAATTTTACCAACTGGTATCGAAATATGAGAATTATTCTCAAACAAGAAAAGAAGAACCATGTCCTAGACAACCCACTTTCAGATGAGCCGAATGAGAATGTGACTGTCGTTGCCACCAATGCCTACCGTCGGGCTAAGGATGATTCCACGGATATTAGCTGACTTATGCTTGCTCACATGGAACCAGACTTGCAAAAGCAGTTCGAGAATATTGAGGCCTACGATATGATCGAAAGCCTCAAAAGTATGTTCCAGGCTCAGGCAAATACTGAGAGGTATCAATTCTCTCGGGCTTTGCTGAGTTTCAAGCTTAAGGATGGTGATATACTGAGTCCGCATGTGATCAAAATGGTTGGTTATGTGCAGACTTTGGAGAGGCTTGGCTACCCCATTAGCGAAGAGTTCGCTACGGATATAATTCTGAACTCTCTTCCTAGTGCATATGGGCAGTTCATTTTGAACTACCACATGCATGGTATGGATAATAAGCTCACTAAATTACATGAGATGCTCAAGCAGGCAGAGGCGGATCTCAAGAAGGACGCCAGTCAAGTGATGGTGCAGAATAAGGCTAAGTTCAAGAAAAGTTCTTGGACTAAGAAGAAGGCTAAGTCGGAAGGAAAGCAGGCTTAGGACCCGGTCCCAAGCGCTTCCTCAGGGACTAAGCCATCTCCTTCGGCCGGATCCACTTGCTTCTACTGCAAGGCGGATGGCCACTGGAAGAGGAACTGCAACAAGTACTTGGCCAACAAAGCCAAGAGTGGAGGTATGACTTCTGACTCAGGTACACTTGTTTGCAATGTTATAGACATTTATCTTGCTGATGCACCTAATAGTTCTTGGGTATATGATACCGGATCAGTTATTCACATCTGCAACTCGTTGTAGGGACTGGTAAGAACTAGGAGCGTAGCAAGAGGCGAGGTTGATATTCGGGTCGGCAACAAAGCAAGTTGCTGCGTTGGAAGTTGGCACGATGCAACTTCATTTACCTTCCCGATTCATTATGGAACTGAATAATTGTTATTATGTTCCAGTGCTCAGTCGAAACATTATTTCTGCTTCATGTTTGATGAGGCAAGGCTATGAGTCGAATATCAAGAATAATGGTTGTTCTTTGTATTTGAATGATATGTTTCACAGCTTTGCACCCATCCAGGACGGGTTATTTATTTTGAATCTTGATGGTGAGTCGGTTTATAACATAAATGTTAAAAGGTTGAAACCAAATGATCTGAATATGACTTACTTTTGGCATTGTCGGCTTGGTCATATAAGTTGGAAACGCATGAAGAAGCTCCATGATGATGGATTCCTAACTTTGTTCGACTTGGAGTCGTTCAAGACATGTGAAACTTGCCTACTCGGCAAAATGACCAAGACACCTTTTGCAAAGAGTTGCGAAAGGGCGTCCGACTTGTTGGTACTAGTACATAGTGATGTATGTGGACCAATGAGCACGACAACCAGAGGTGGTTACGAGTATTTCATTACCTTCACTAATGATTTGAGTAGGTATGGATATATCTACTTGATGAAACATAAGTCGGAAGCCTTTGAAAAGTTCAAAGAATTCCAGAATGAAGCACAAAATCAACTCGGCAAGAAAATAAAGTTTCTTCGGTTGGATCGAGGAGGCGAGTACATGAGCCATGAGTTTGATGACCATCTGAAAAGTTGTGGAATAGTTCCTCAACTTACTCCGCTAGGAACGCCGCAAAGGAACGGTGTTTCGGAAAGGCGGAATCGGACCTTGTTGAACATGGTATGATCAATGATGAGTCGGACAGATATGCCTTTATCATTTTGGGCTTATTGTCTAGAAACAGTGGCGTTCACACTAAACAGAGTACCATCAAAGTCAGTAGAGAGGACACCGCGTGAGATGTGGACATGCAAAAAGCTGAGTTTGTCTTTTCTTAAGATTTGGGGTTGTGAAGCATTTGTCAAGCGACTTCAGTCGAACAAGCTTACGGCTTAGTCGGGTAAATGTATTTTCATGGGGTATCCGAGGGAAACCTTGGGTTACTACTTCTACAACCGAGAAGAAGGCAAAGTGTTTGTCGCTCGGAACGGTGTCTTCCTTGAGAAAGAGTTTCTCAGTCGGGGAGTTAGTGGGAGCACGGTGCACTTGAAGAAATTCGAGAGGAACCGGCTAGTAGCGAGTCGGCAAAAACCTTGGAGGTTGAGCCGATCATGGTAGCTAAGCCGGCAGCAACACCTGTACTATGAAGATCGGCAAGATTGCGAAGTGTTCGTGATGTGTTACTGTTAGACAATGATGAGCCAGCAAATTATTCAAAAGCGATGGTGGGATCTGATTCCGAGTCATGGCTTGGAGCCATGAGATCTGAGTTAAAGTCCATGGATGAAAATCAAGTTTGGAACTTGGTTGATCTGCCAGACGGTGCAAGACCCGTCGAGTGCAAATGGGTCTTTAAGAAGAAAACTGATATGGATGGAAATGTTTCCATCTATAAAGCACGCCTTGTCACGAAGGGGTTCCGACAAGTTCAAGGAGTTGATTATGACGAGACTTTATCGCCCGTAGCGATGCTTAAATCAGTTCGGATCATGTTAGCTATAGCAACCTATTTCGACTATGAGATATGGCAGATGGATGTCAAAATGGCTTTCCTTAATGGAAATTTAACCGAGGACGTGTATATGATACAGCCTGAGGGTTTTGTCTATCCGGCTAATGCCGACAACATGTGCAAACTTCAGAAATCCATTTATGGGTTGAAGCAAGCATCTCGGAGTTGGAATATTCACTTTGACGAGGTAGTCAAATCGTTTGGCTTCATCAAGAGTGATCATGATTCTTGTTTATACAAGAAGTTTAGTGGGAGCAAATTAAACTTTCTAATCTTATATGTGGATGATATATTACTGATTGGAATTGATGTCCCGATGTTGCAAGAAACCAAGGAATCATTGGAAAAGAGTTTCTCAATGAAAGACTTGGGTGAGGCAACATACATCCTCGGAATCCGGATCTATAGAGATAGATCAAAGAGGCTCATCGGATTGAGTCAGAGTACTTATTTGGACAAAGTGTTAAAGAATTTCAACATGGAATCGTCTAAGAAGGGGTTCTTACCGATGTACCATGGTGTAAAACTTAGCAGGACTCAGTGCCCTTCGACAACTGATGAGCAAAGTCGGATGAGTGCGATTCCGTATGCTTCTATAGTCGGATCCATCATGTATGCCATGATTTGTACTAGGCCGGATGTTTCCTATGCTCTAAGTGTTGTGAGCAGATACCAGGCTGATCCTGGAGAAATCCATCGATACTAAAAAATATCCTAAAGTACTTGAGAAGAACTAAGGATATGTTTTTGGTTTATGGTGGTGAAGATGAACTCAGTGTAAAGGGTTACACGTATGCGAGTTATCTTACCGACTCCGATGATTCTCGTTCACAATCCGGATATGTGTTTATTATAAACGGGGGTGCTGTGAGCTGGAAGAGTTCCAAGCAAGAGACTGTGTCTGCATCTACAATAGAGGCTGAGTATATTGCCGCCTCGGAGGCAGCAAAGGAAGCTGTTTGGATGAGGAATTTCCTCATGAATCTTGGTGTGGTTCAGGGCTCGTCCAATCCGTTAGACATGTATTGTGACAACAATGGTGCTATTGCACAAGCCAAGGAACTGAGACAACACCAGAAGAACAAGCACATACTCATGCGGTACCACCTGATTCGCCAGTTCGTGGATCAGGGTGATATAAAGTTATGCAAGGTACAGACGGATGCAAATATTGTTGATCCGTTGACAAAGCCTACCACAACCAAAGCATGAGGCGCACCTGAGATCCATGGGCATTAGATGCTTAGACATGTGATGTCGGAAAATTGACTCTAGTGCAAGTGGGAGACTGTTGGGAATATGCCCTAGAGGCAATCATGTATGATGATATTTCCCATTGTATTCATGAAGTTATTAAGTTGTCCTTGTATAAACATCTGATGTGTATCATTGAATATGTGATTCGGTTGTGGAACTATACATTCATGTTGTTTGTACTAAATATCCTTGGTCATTGAGGTTGTAATGGACACACAACTTAGACCAATGTGAAATTCGGCTTGATGACTCGGTTCCACTTGTCATGGGCATGGTGATGCTATTCCGACTTACACATATTCGACTAAAGAGTTTAGTGAGTCGGATTGACCCATATTGAGGTACAACGAACAAGTTGTCATTTGTATATCTCAATCAATGTAATCCTTATACTTGAGGTTGTTGCATAGTCCGAGTTGAGGATCACCGACTTAGGTTCTGTCAAACGCTAATCCGTAACTGGGCAGTTATAAAGGCAGAGTTTGGGTCGACTGAGAATCAAGCTGCGTGATTTGAATAACCAAGACGGGATTTTGCCCCTCCACTTGGAGATATATTCTCTAGGCCCTCTCGGACGATATGATTCGGAAAGCATGGCCATGCACGACTCGGTTAAGTGTTAACCGAGGTGATCGACTAAGAGTTAGTCGGGTGAATCACTTATCTCGGATCGAGAAGAGAGTCGGACTATTTAAGGTATGACAAATATTCGCCTATAGTCTGACAATGTATATCGTGAGGCAAAAGGGACTCGGACATAAGTCACATTGGAAAGGCAAGTCGTCATGACTCTTTGGTACTTGGGAGTCGGCATGTTCTGCTAGGAGCTGCTACCGACTGATGGGTTGAGAGTCAGACTCCAATCGTGTCCAAGTAGCCATGAGCCTGCGGGGTCACACACTTAAGAGCGGGGGCAAGTTAGGATAGGATCTGAACCGGATATCTGGTTGGGTTGGACCCGAGCCGGATTTGGACTAAGTCAGTGAGTCGGACTCACAGGGATTAATAATATATGGGATTTAGTGAATGGGCCACGAGAGTGGAGCCCACGTTCACTCCCTATATATAGTGGAGCGCGCTAACCCAGAAGGGTTAATCGTTGATCGGTTAGGTCATTCCATGTGTTAGAAACCCTAACTCCACAGCAGTCCTGCCGACGTACCGAACCTAGCAGTTCGCCGCCGGTGCTCCTCCTTGTACGTGTGGATACCAGCAGAGGTGCTACACGATCAGCACCAGGATGATCAGATCATGAGGACTGCACTGCATCAACTGACGCGCTTCATCAATAATCCAAAACTGCGCGTCTAGTGGTAAACCTCGTGGCCTTCTACCTCAGCTAGATCTTAGGATCACCACGTTAGAGGATTTTTTTTTGTTTTATCTCTATGTGGCACAACACTTGCGACGGTAGCGCGGGTGTCCGGTTGCTTCTCCTCCTCCATGTCTCCTTCATAACCTACCAAAATATCCTCCTCCTTGGGTTTGTGGGGATCTTCTTCCTCGGGCTTCTTGCCTTTGTCGTTGGCGGAGACCATGGTGCTCTAAACTTGAGAAGATTTCCTGACAGAAATAGATTGAAACGAAAACACGACGAGAACACGATGCACGAACCTCGGGGGATCTAGGGGGTTATATATTACGAAGTTTCAATGCATAAGGAAGGTTTTGACACGGAAACAAAGGCGGAGACGGAGTTCGGGGGAGTCAAACCCCCTCGAGGCGCGGCCAGTCTGGGCCCGTGCCTGGGGTGGGTTTGTCCACCCCGGACTCCGGTCCCACTTCTATTCTATCTCATAGTCTTCCTTATGTATTAAAAACATCAAAAATATAAAAAGATTGGATTTTCGCGAACCTTCTGTTTTCACCACTTTTACCTATTTAAAGACGAACTCTGCAGATTTCTTTTCTCCTTCTCCTGAAAATTTCCTCCATACATAACCCTTGCACAAACTCAATGACAACATTAGTGTAAGAAAAAACAATAAACCTTTAAGTTCACACTTCAACTAAAATCCATCAAAACAAAGGCTTCTATAAGAGGCAGATGCAAATGATAACAGAAATCTGTCAAAACAGACCAGTAGGTAAAGATTGATTTTTCCGAAAACCTTCTGTTGCTCAAATCAAAAAGTGTAGAACTAATAAAAGTTGGGTAACAACTTGGAGAACAATCTCAAAAAAATGTAGCTCCATCCGACGTACTGAGCTCGCTCACGAATATTTACAATACAGTACAAAAATCTGTCCTAGGACAGCCACTTTTCACAACTCCTCTACTTCACAAAAGTAGTTGGACTAGACACAAAAACCAAAAAAAGGATAAGGAGCGGTTATTACAGAGGTAATAACTTCCAAGACTCGACAATACTCTTGGGTTATCTCCCAACAAGTACTTTTCTTTAACGCCTTTAAGTTAGGCTTGAAACTTTCAAAGATGCTCACATAGGGGATATATATCTAGAGTGAAAAAGAGCATCAAGAAGCAAATAACCAACACACTTGAGTCTAACCCACTTCCTATGCATGGGGGTATCATGAGAAAACAAATTGTTGAAACAAAAAGCCACAAGCATAGAAAGACAAAACAGATGTAACTTCAAAGCCTTCAACATAAAACGGGGAAATTTAACATTATTGAAATGCATAAAACCATGTTTCCCTCTCTCATAATAACTTTCAGTAGCACTTTGAATAAAGTTGACAGTATAACTGTCACTGGCAACAACTTTATCATAAGAATGAGCATACTTACAGTCACCAAAAAGAGGTCCAAAGTCATAAACCGGATCAATAGAAGCAAGTTCTTCCATCCTGAAATCTTTATTAGGCAAACTGTTTTCACAAGGGGCTTTAGCAAATTTGGAAAAGTTAAACTCATAAGAATCTCCATCAAACCTAGTTAAAACTTTTTCCGTCTTACAATCAATAATAGCTCCACAAGTGTAAAGAAAGGTCTACCAAAAATGATAGGACAAGTTTTGCTAGCTGCAGAATTAAGCACTAGAAAATCAACAGGATACTTAATCTTACGACAAAGAACCTCCACATCTCTTACAATGCCAATGGGGCAAATGGTCTCCTTATTAGCAAGGTGAATAACCACATCAATGTCCTCAAGCTCACAAGGACCAATCTCATGCATAATTTCCCTGTAAATCTCATAAGTAATATCACAAGAACTAGCACCAATATCACATAAACCATAGTAGCAATGATCACCAATTTTAATAGAAATCACAGGAACACTAGCTTTCCTAGCCTTACTAGGATGAGAGATAATATTAGAAGCGTCTTCACAAAATACAATGTGCCCATCCTCTATATTTCTAGCGTCAAGATCTTTCACAATAGCTACCACAGGTTCAACATTCAATTGCTCAACAGGCTCCACAGTTTTCTTTGTACTTTTGTTATTTGCACTAATAATCATAGAATACTCCTTTACCTTAGGGGAGAAAGGGATTTTCTCAACATGAGGTTCAGGCACAATATGATTAGTAGTACAAACTTGAGTACTTCTAACAGGAACATGACTAACAACATCTTTATAAGGAGCATGGTACTTACTCCACTTCTTTTTGGGAATTTCTATGTAAGAGGCAAAGGCCTTAAAACAGTTGGCAATACTTTGGAAATCAAGACCAAACTCATTGCTAATATCACAGAAGTCATCAGTTCCAATAAAAGATTTAATGCATTCATAATCATAGTTTATACCTGACTTTCTTCTTTTGTCATTCTCCCAAGCTTTAGTGTTATCTTGAATACGGTCCAGTAGATCCCATTTAGCTTCTTCCTTCATACGTGTAAATGATCCAGCACAAGAAGCATCTAGTACATCTTTATCATGAAGAGGAAGCCTAGCATAAAAGTTATTGATAATATTGTTAGGGAGTTCATGAATAGGAAATTTAAGCATTAGTAACTTCAATCTCCCCCAAGCTTGAGTTGTACTCTCTCCATCATGAGGCCAAAAGTTATATATCAGATTTCTATCCTTATGAATCTCACTGGGAGGATAAAATTTAGAATAAAAGAGAGATGTCATCTCCTCCCATTCCATGGATCGTCCATTCTTCAGCAGCTTATACCATTCTTCAGCTCTCCCTTTCAAGGATATAGAGAGTAACTTCTTCTTCACCTGTTTAGTTGTGATACCTGCACACTTAAACAACCCACATAATTCATGGATAAAGAGCAAATGATCACCAAGATGGAAAGTTCCATCCCCAAAATAATAATTATCCATAACACGATCAACAATACTTGTAGGTATCTTAAAAGGACCTATCTCAACAAGTGGTGGTTCATCTACTACCCTAGCTGAAAGATCGTACGGGCACCTAGAGGGGGGGGGTGAATAGGTGCTACTTCAAATTTTATTCTTTTTCAAGTTAGGGTTTGACAAGAAAAGTAAATTCTCTAGAATATGCAACTATGATGAATTTACCTATATGCCAACCAAGCACAAGCTAACACAACACTAAGCAAGAACAAGTAAGTAAAGTGCGGTAAAGGATAGAAGTAACCAAAGGAGTGGACGCGGAGACACGAGGATTTGTTTCTCGTAGTTCCTTCCTTTTGAGGGGAAGTATGTCTACGTTTGGAGAGGGGGTGATTTCAAACCACCAACGCCACGAGAGGCCTCCCTTGTTCTCCGATGAACCTCACCCCAACGGGCTTGGTCCACCTTCCACTATATCGACGACCTTCGAGGTGGAAGCCGACACCTTTACAACAAGTTCGGGGCACACATCCACAACTTAATTGGAGGCTCCCAAATGCAAGCAAGATGTCAAGACAAATCAAAGACAAGCTTGTAAGAACCAAATCAAAGTTAGGGTTTCCAATGAAACACTAGAGCTTGGGGGCCCTCAAGTGAATGAGGGGGAAATGAAGATCTCTCTTGGTGAAGATGTAGATCAAGGCCTCCTCCTTCAATTCTCCAAAGATCAATGACTTTGGATGGTTGGATGAAGAGATCTTGTAGATTTGGTGGCTCTAATGGGGTTGAAGTTCTTGAGCAGCTCGAGCAACTGGAGGAAGAAGATAAGGGTCCCTTTTTATAGGCAACCCCCTCCACGAACCGTTTTCTGACCGTTGTAGAAAAGTCAGACCGGAGACTCCGGTATGTAGACCAGAGACTCCGGTCTATACCGGAGACTCCGGCCAATCTCTGGACCAGCCTCCGGACTGCCCATCTGACTGACCCAGAGCATACCTGCCCTAGCAACACCGGAGACTCCGGTCTTCCAGCACTAGAGACTCCGGTCTAAACAAAAGTCCGGAGATTCCGGTGTCTCCTCCGGTGCAGGCTCCGGACCCCTAGTGAGAATGTCCCAGCCTTGATCCTAAAGACCCCACCAGAGATAAGTCCGGAAACTCCGGACCACACCGGAGACTCCGGTCTTGGCAAGCATCGAGACTCGTCCGAGTTTCCGTAAATGTGTCAACCGAGTGTGGACTTTACCAAGAGTGAGGGTGCTTTTCACTTATCATAATATCAACCTGTGGACAGAGACAAATCAGAATGATCTACTTGTTGTTACCGAACACCAAAAGTGATTATGACAATAAATGCCCTTTCAATCTCCCCCTTTTTGGTGTTCGATGACAACAAGTGATTTGCATGGAATAACATATAAATGTGGCTCCCCCTGACTATGTGCAGCAAGATAATTAAGTAAATCATGTAAGGAAGATAGTATCAACGATAGCACACATAGATCTCACATGAGTTACAATAGATGGTGCACACAAGGACATAGTCATAGTCACACATAAGAACAATAGATAACACACATAAAGTTCAAGTTCGAATATCCAAATAAAAGGCAAATAAAGGCAGATAGTCGCAAATCCCAAATCCCAAGCCCATGCAAACCGATGAGAATGTCTTCTCCCCCTTTGGCATCGAAACACCGAAAAAGGGAAAAGACCTACACTAGCGCCCCAACAACTAAGTAGTCATCGTCATCCTTGGCATCCTCATCCTCCTCCTGGTCATCATCATCCTGGTCATAGTCATCATCATCGTCTTCAGGGACAGCAGGACCTTTGCCGTGAGGGCGAGAAGAGGAAGTACCTGCACCAACCCAGAGGTGACATCAAGAACGCCTTCCACCCACTGACTATCTTGTTGGGCATTCCATGCCCCAAATGAGAGGGTATGATCAGACTCTGTGGACTGTTGAGCCCCATGCTCATCATTGTATTCATCCTCACCTTCCTCGGCACCCTGTTCCTTGATCTCTTTGAGGAGCTTCTCAATGCGACGGTTGCTTTGGTAGGATGCATGCTGCTGCCTACGGATGCCAACGTTCATGCAACAAAGGTTCCTCTCCCAAAAGCTGGCCTTCTTGACCCTCTCATGCACATAGTCTCGAGTCATAGTAGGCATAGGGGCATTGGAGGCATTCTTCCTCCGAACTCTAGGTGGGGAGGGAGCCCTCTCCATCTCAATCTCCTCATCCTCATCATTCCCATAGCGACGCCTTGGAGCAGGCCCCATACGCCCCTTTTGCTGCAGTGAGACCAGAGTGTGCTCAGTGAGGTGTGGTGGTATGCCAAGTGGAGAATCATGCTCCTGGGAGTTGATGAGCCTCATCACCAAGGGTGCATATGGAGGAGATTTCTTGTAAAGAATGGCATGGAACATCTCCTCGAAAATAAAGTCCATCACATCAATAGTTGCAGCCTCAGCCTCAGGTCCAGCATTGAAGGTCCGGTGAGTATGGTACAAGAGGTTGACAAGCCCACCCCTAATAGCATCATCATTGCCAGCACTTGGAGCAATAGTGTGACGGAAGATCCTCAGCATAAGGTTGTAGAGGGTCTTGAGTCCCTTGGAACCCCCCACAACACCTTCATCATACAGAGGTGCCAACTTCAACTTGTTCTCTCCCAAAGCTGCTGAGTGCATGCGCAGCCCCACAGGAGTGGATACTCCATGAAAGGTCTCAAAAATGACATTGGCAAAGTCATGAAATGTAGCCGTGCAGCGAGTGGTGCCAGACATCCACACCATGGTCCGGTCAAGATCAGACCCAAACACAACTGTGGCATAGAACAGCTGGACAAGATGGACATTGTAGTCTTCACGCAGCTCCATCAAGTTGTAGAGACCTAGTTTCTCACAGATCCACAGGGCATCATTGAAGTGGGCTTTGGCGCATCTGCTCAACACTCATGAACTTCTACGGGCAGCCAGGGGATTTGGTGAGTACACCATACATATCCTTCATGAACACAGCCTGTTCTTTCCTCCAGTAACGAGGATCCTCGCTGGTACGAGGCAGCGCATAGAAATCTGTCTTTCTCAGCTCACGGTACTCCTCTTTAGACATTTTGGCTAAGGACTGTAGGTTGTCATACTTGGCCCTCTTGGCACGGTCCTCCCGTTCAGCCCTCTCCTGATCCCTCTTCATGTAAGCTACATCACGTGCTAGCTGTTTCCGGTTGGACGGAGGCACGATAAACTGACCCTAAGCTGCATCATAGCGAGGATTGCCCCTTTGGGACTTGGCCTTGGTACGACGCGGACGACTAGAACCATCACCTGTGAACAGCAGTGAGGGAGATAGCATGGAGATGAGTATATATGTCTCAATGATGCAGTACAAGAGCTTTGATGCATTTCTGGACTATTTTGATTCACCCAACACCGGAGTCTCCGCACCTTATACCGGAGTCTCTGGCTCAGACCGGAGTCTCCGGACCTAAGTCCGGAATCTCCGGTCAGGAGGCTCGGGTATGAGATGAGAAGATGCTGGTGAGGGTGAATCAAGTAGATCGGGCAATGCAACAAGGCTAAAGTACTAGAGTGCACGCAAACAAGTGATTCCAATGGACAAATCAGCAACAATCCTCAAAAACACATATAGAGATGAACCCTAGGAGAAAAAAATAGAGGAGAGGTACCAGATCTGTCCACGGGATCAATTCCTCCGGTGGGAATGACCCAATGGAGGAGAGGGGAAGGTTGGTCGGCGGCACGGCGGATCCCGGGGGCTTCTTGACCTCCAGGGAGGAGTTTTGGAAGAGGAGGCGACGGGTTTGGAGGTAGGTGTAACACCCTCGAATCGACCCTATGCAAGTTTTAGCGCTTCCCGCCAAACCCGCATAGAAACGATTCAAGGATCCCACCAGCACTTTCGTGGGTGGAAACGGCAATAACATTACACAACAGTCCTCGATGGGACCCATGAGAGCAGATATATACAACAAATGACTCAATGAGTCAAGAATACAGATATAATATACAAAGATCCAAATCACCTTGAAAATGAGAGAGCGTCCGACTACGGACAAGATGCAAATGGGGCTAAGAGCCCTGAAGAATAACCAATGGCGTCCATAACCCTGCCCAGGCCAAGCCGGAAGGGTAACCCTGCTAACGATGGCGATCTCAAACCTCCTAAAACAAAAGGGGTGCCGACAAAGGGCAAAGGAAAAAGAGGAGCGCCAAGATCGAGGCCAGACACGAGACTAGAATTCGGCTCTCGCCACATAGGTATGGTGGATCAGAAGGCGGCGCAAAGATGCACTAAACAACCTATAGAGACTCGATATAACTGCCGGCTATCGTGGAGGGATAAGAAAGGCCTATTCGAACCAACCTGATGCTACACCAAACAAACCCATCCCTGTTTCTCGAGACCAAACGAGAAGTCAACCGAGGAACTCACACCGCTGGCGCTTTATTTATTCAGTTATCGCTGCAGCAATTACTAGTCCGTATAGATAGTCATCCCGATATAATAAGCATTGTGCACTTTAGCTAACCATTCCGCTAGAAGGTAACACTTACTAGGCAGATACAATTAGCATGAGATATCCCAAACCCAACAGTTGTTGGTACTTTTATTTAGCCATTCAGTTGCAGTGAAGCTGATTACTAGTCACATCCGATACAAGTCAATTGATAACAGTAAACTTTAGTTATAGTTGTCTATGATCGAGAACTGTGCTCCAAGTCGTCCATAACCGCGGACACGGCTTTTCGAAAAGATTTAACCTAGGGTGCACCAAAGCATCCACACGCACTTCGACCTTTTTGCCGATCGCTAACATACACCCATCGGTATGTCGGCGGGCCTAAGTCATGACGCTTCCTGCACCCAAAGCAAGTACATGGGGCCACCCACTAAGCTACCAAGAACGAAGTCGACCGTCTCCGAGACGGACTCGGTTTGTGGAGCCGCAGAACGATCGGGAACCCGAAAGTGTGACTGGCTTGTCGACACAAAGAAAACGGGTCACGGTCCTAAATAAGACAAAGCAAAGACTCGCACAATTTAAATAAAGCGGTAAAACATGGCATAAGTACAGGATAGTAAATAAAACCTCAAACTAGTTTGTGGCCCCCAGAACAGTACTTTGAAATCAGGTACTAATCGATGGGGGTGCCCACACACCCCACCTGTGGTTAGCGCGCTCGATCTCGGAACAGGTGTCAAGAACTCGGGGTCCTACGGGACACCAGTGAGCGGTTGGAAACCAAATATTGTCTATCACCCACCGGTGCCTCTGCATTTACCTACTTCAATTTTAGTTGTTAAACAGTAATTAAAGCCATGTTCATCTCCAACATTAAACATGCGGCGATACTCCAACAACTGTGGTACTTGACGACACGCAACAGCACTTGAGCAAGCGACTACGACGCGCAAGTCCAACTATCTACCAATCAACAGGTAATAGGATGTGTCCAAGGCAATATAAGGCTGCAAGGGATACCACGGGTACGAAAACTAGAGCATCGCAACACAGATAGCAATAGATCAACAGGAGGGAATAAATACTATAAAAGTAAGATAGGTAGAAAGGGGAAGGTGCTCGCCTGAAAGCATTGCCGAAGGTTCAACCAAAGATCGGGTCGACACTCGCATCAACTCAACGGCCTTATCCGCGAAGAACCAAAACACTAGGATAAACACCGGATGCACTAGTTAATACTACGGTAGAAAATCGGGCATGATGCATGTATGATGTATGGCATGGAAAAGGTGCGATGCAATTAGGTCATATTAAGCGGAACCGGGGTCCCGATAATTATTTACTAGGTTCATGTGGTTTAGATACCCCGCACTTTAAATGTTGTCTTAACAAGTCAAATAGTGGCACCGGTTCGCTACACAAATTTAAATGGGGTCAATAAGACTCGGGAAAGTCCGCATATGGATCCCGTATTTAATTTAAGTGAATTGACATAATGTTCCCAAACCACAAATATGTATGCAAGCATGACAATTGATATGCAACAAGTATATTCATATTTTATAAAAATATAAGGGTCTCGAAAAGGGGTCACACATTAGAGGGGGCTCGTCGATCTTGGTTCGATGTGGGTTGGGTTCGATCTCGCCGAGATCGGTCTTCGGGGTCTCGGACAACGGCCTTTGATCTCCGCGAAGAAGAGCTTGGCGTGCCAGGGTTCGGTCCGATCTCGGCCATCGGATACTTGAAGGAGGTCGTGGCGTCCGTGTAGATTACCTTCGGTCATCGAATCCGTGTAGGCGCACTCAGGGTCTCGACGTCTAGGTTGATCTTGTTGATAGATACCGAACAGAGTACCACATCGTCAAAACATGAACAAAGGAACCTTTAGCATGGGTGCAAAGGTGATGTAACAACACGGTGTATTACTGCACTTTAGCACATGCATCACACCAAGGCCGGACCAACTAGATGAACATGCATAGTGAAACAGCCGGTGATTGAAAATGCCAACGTGGCTGTGTGCACGCAGGCATGGGCAAAGGTGGGCTCGCGTGCAAGCACACTAGGAGCCAGGGCAGAAGACAGGAGGTCGAGGCCGGCACGGGAGACACGCTGCGGCGGCGACTGGCGCGGCCGCGGCAAGGGAGACAGGGCCGCGGGGACAAGGAGGTGGCCAGGGAGGGGATCCGGTGAGGTCGGCCAGACCGAGGAGGAGGACGGGGCTGCGGGGCCGACGCGGCTCGCGCGGGGTGGCGCCCGGATCGAGGACGGACCGGGGCAAGCGGAAACGGAGCTCGGTGGCGGCAGGGACGCCGACGGCGGGGCTCGAGGAGGTTGGGGCGGCGAGGCTCGTGGTGGTGGACGGCCGGAGACGGGGCGAGCGAGGCGGCGCACGGCGAGGTCGTTGTCGGGCTCGGGCCGCGGATGCGAGGTGGGGAGGAAGCGGCGCCGAGAAGGAGAGGAGGCGGCGGGCTACGGCGGCGCCCGGGAAGCTCGAACGGAGGAAGGGGCTGGAGGGAGGAGGCCGGGCGGCAACCTCGGCGGCGGTTGCAGGAGCGAGAGAGGAGGCGGGGCGACGCGGAGGAGAGACGAGGGCGACGGCGGTCGACATCGTCTGGGAGGGAGCGGAGGAGCGAGGCGAGCGCGCGGGAGGGCGGCGGCGCCCGGGGGCTGCAGAGGGGAGGGCCTCGCGAGAGAGGGAGGAGAGGAACGCGGGGGAGACGGGGGGCCGAGCGGGGGAGGCGTGCCTGGGGGCGGGCGCTCGGATCCTGGCGGGGCTCACGGGGCGGCGGGGCCTCGGCCACTGCGAGGAGATCGACGGGGACACGACGGCGCCGGATGGAGGAGGAAGCGGGGCAGAGGCATGCGGGGTAGGTGGCTCTTCCGGGGGGGGTCGCGATGGGAACCAGGGGAGGGCGGTTGGCAAGGCTGGGGCTGTGGAACCCGGGAGCGTGTGAGGTGGCAGAGCGGGCCAGGGTTGGCGTGGTGTGGGCATGGCGTGGGGGTGTGGGCTGGGGGTAGGGCTCAGGTGGAAAGGAGAGAGACGTGGGGCGGCCAGGGGCCAGGAGGGGCTCTGTGGGTCCACGCGTGTTGTGTTTGTGTGCTGGGTACCAGGTGGCGGTGATTGATTGGAAGGAGGGAGGGCCAGACTGATGTGGCGAGCTGTGGTTGGCCGGGGTGATGTGGAGGGCGATGGGTAGAATAGGGTGGGGTAGGAAAAGGAATTAGACAGGCTGGTTTTTGGGTAATTTTGGGGGTGGCCGGCTAGGTCGGATCGACCCGGTTTGGCTGCCCCCTAAAAATAAAATAAATATTTTATTATTTTAAAACGGGGCTTTTGAAATCCATTGGTAGACGAAACAAAATAATCCGGAGACCCGGGTTTGGATTTTGAAATAAAGGCTGGGTGTTTAGAAAACAAAAATGTGTTTTTTCGAAAATAGTTTCAGACAAACAAATGCATGATGATGACGATGCTCAAATGCAATGTGACATGATGACATGAGCATGCGGTCATGATGATGCAAAGCACAAAAACAACGCGATTTTCTAGTAGTGGTTTTGCGGGGCGCCACAGTAGGGGACGGGGTGAAGAATGAGGAACTGTTGTACCAGTTCACCCCGTGCCCCTTCTTTAAGTGACAGAAACCGTCTGGACCGGAGACTTCGGTCTACATCGGAGACTCCGGTGTGTGTACACCGGAGACTCCGGTCCTCCTCGACCAAAAGTTCCAGGAAAGTTGTTTGGGGACATATATGAGAGATAAACAGTTTATAAGGTAGGGATAGGGCTTGGGTTGAGACATCAAACTGTGAAGAACCAACAAGAGCCATAGTAATTCACAAAATAATATTCAAAAAAGATCCAAGAGACTAGAATCAAGCAAATGACAAACATGAGTAAGTACCAACCTCTCGAATGAGAGAGGGCGGTGGCCTAGGCCACCATATTTGAGTGTACTTGGCTTGGCACCACGAAGATATATCTTGGGTCCATTACCAAAACTCATCATTAAGCTCACATATCACTAAATGATATTAAGAGGAATGATTTTGATTGCTTTGGGCATAATGGGGGGAGGGATGGTCCAATCAATTAGGACCGCACTCCCCCTATATCCATGCCTACACCTAAACCAAATATGAGTGGAACCATAGGTGAGAATGCAAGAAAATCAAGTCAAGCACCTTGAATCTACGATATTTAGTTCATTTCCTCAAGTAGCAAAACCTTGCTTCATCAAGTGGCTTCGTGAAGATATCAGCAAGTTGATCTTTGGTTGACACATATGATAGATCAATATCACCTCGAGCAACATGATCTCTAATGAAGTGATGGCGAATCTCAATATGCTTTGTCCTTGTGTGATCCATCGGGTTATAGGCAATCTTGATGGCACTTTCATTGTCACATAGAAGAGGCACTTTGTCACAATGGACACCGTATTCCTTTAAATTTTGCCTCATCCATAGCAATTGGGTGCAAGCACTAGCAGCTGCCACATACTCGGCTTCGGCGGTGGAGAGATATATGCAATTTTGATTCTTGGAAGACCAACATACCAAGGACCTACCAAGGAATTGGCAAGACCCGGATGTTGATTTTCTATCATCCTTGTCCCCCGCCCAATCCGAATCCGTGTATCCACAAAGAGCAAATGTTGAGCCTCGATGATACCAAAGACCATAAAATGGGGTATGAACTAAATATCGAAAGATTCTCTTGACCGCCATTAAATGGCTTTCCTTAGGAGCCGCTTGATATCTTGCACACACACCTACACTCAACACAATATCGGGTCTAGATGCACAAAGGTAAAGCAAAGAACCAATCATAGACCGGTATACCTTTTGATCCACATCTTTACCATTTGGATTTTGTTCTAGATGAGTCTTTGTAGCCATGGGAGTAGGAGCTCCATTTAAATCTTGCATATTGAATCTCTTGAGCATATCTTGAGTATACTTGGCTTGATTGAAGAATGTCCCTCGTCTAACTTGCTTGATCTCAAAACCAAGAAATACTCTCAACTCCCCCATCAAAGACATCCGGAACCTACTAGTCATAAGCTTTGAGAATTCATCATTAAAAGCTTTGTTAGATGAGCCAAAGATGATATCATCAACATATATTTGACATACAAAAAGCTCCCCATTGACTTTCTTAGTAAAAAGAGTGGGACCGATTTTCCCAACCTCAAAGCCACGGTCAAACAATAACTCTCTAAGGTGCTCATACCACGTGCGTGGGGCTTGCTTGAGCCCATAGAGCGCCTTATCAAGTTTGTAGACATGGTTTGGGAAGTTGGGGTCCTCAAATCCCGGGGATTGCTTAACATATACCAATTCATTTAATGGAGCATAAAGAAATGCACTTTCTACATCCATTTGTTGCAACTTAAAGTTATGATGTGCCGCATAAGCAAGAAGGATACGGATGGACTCAAGGGGAGCCACGGGTGCATATGTCTCTCCATAGTCAATGCCTTCAATTTGAGATAACCCTTGTGCAACCAATCTAGCCTTGTTTCTTACTATGATTACATGCTCATCTTGCTTGTTCTTGAATATCCACTTTGTTCCAATAACATTGCGGCAATCCTTTGGCTTCTCAACTAACTTCCATACTTTGTTTCTCTCAAAGTTGTTGAGTTCTTTGTGCATAGCTTCTAACCAATCCGAATCTTCAAGAGCTTCCCACACTTTCTTTGGTTCAATCATGGAGATGTGTGCTTGATGTTCACTAAACCTCTTCAATTGTGCCCTTGTGGAGATACATTTTCTTAGATCACCAACTACATTTTGGAGGGAGTGGTCTCTTAATTCCAACATTCTTTCCTTTCTAGCTTCGCGACGAGCGTGTGTAGCACCCCGATAAATCACTACTAGAAATTGCCTGTATTTACATCTGTGCATCATCATGACTTCAGCATGCATCTGTTTGCCTAAAACTATTTTCTAAAAGCCTATTTTGTTTTCAAGATATTCCCCTCTTTGTTCAAATCCAAACCCTAGATCTGTCCGGATCTTTTATTTGTCTAAAACCCTTTTACAAATGTTTTGTTTTAAAATAAAGAAAAATAATAAATAATAAATCTATTTCGTTTCGAGGGAGGCCGCCACCGGCCAGGCCCAAAAGGCCCAGCTGGCAGCAGCCTACTACCCCAAATAAATATCTAGACCTAAACCCTAATCTAACCACCCCAAACCCTAGATCCCACCACCTGATCCTACCACCCCGCCGCCGCCAGGCACAACCAGCACACGACGCCCCACCCATCACGCATGCACTCGGGAAGTTTCCCTGCACCGTGTGGACCCCACTCACCCTGGTCCGCCCCATTCCACCCCCTCCTCGCGATTCCCCACGTGCCCCACCCCTCCTCCATCCCGTCCCCTGAGCACCCCAAGCGCCACTGCTTTCTCCACTCCTCTCTCATGAGCTTCCCCGCTGTCGCCCTTTCGCTGCTTTCGCTTGCCGCTTCTCGCCCTCATAACGCCTCGTCGCCAGCAGAGACGACGTCGGCCGACCACCTTGTCCTCTGCTCGTCTCCGTCACCGACGGCATCGGCCCTCCCTATCGCCATCCTGCTGACCCGTGCGGCTCCGTCCTGCCCCGACTCCGCCGTCCTCTGCCTCCCCGCTCGCCATCGAGCCTGTTCCACCGGCTGCCACCACCAAGCTCCATGCCGGCCTCCGCGAGACCAACACCCCGCTTCTCTCCTACAAGCTCGTCGGGCCCGAGTGTCGCCCTCCTCGTGAGCGTGCCGCTGCCGCCGTCCTCCGGACGCCCGCATCATCTCCCTCTGCCGTCCATCTCCGCCCCCTATGCTCCCTTTCCTCTCTGTATCCTGCAGCATCAAGGCATAGGTCATCCGCACCCCCGACGTCGATGGCCTTCGTCCCTGCAACCCACCACTGGTCGTCGCCCTTGCGTCTCCTGATTTATGCCCGCCATCGCGGTTCCTCTTTGTTCCGCTCGCTTACTGCGGCGTGTTCCGTGTGCCTCTGCTTTCGTCCGGTTTGTGCTAGCTTCACAGGGTTGTCTCATGTATCCTCGTTGGCCTCCCTAAGCCAGCTTATTCGACAAGGACCAATGCCAAGATTTTTCTGAGGATCCATGTACTGATGTGGTGCCACCAGAAGGACATCGGTGAAGAGATGGGCTTCAAGATCTTCTTCAAGGATTCAATGATATGTGGATCGTCAAGAGGAAATACCAAGACCGTTTGGCGTCGGAACTGAGTTCTACACCGACCATCCAAGTTCTCCTTCCGGGAGCCTAAGACCCTCGATCCACGGATCTAAAGACCAAACCCGTCGAACCCTCGAATCCTTCGTCAAACCACCAAGTGTGACCCTCTTTTCGAGACCTTATTTTAATAAATGAAATATATATAATTGTTGCATATCAATTGTCATGCTTGCAAACATATCATGTTGTTTGGGGGCCTTATGCCGATTCACCTCATAATTAAATATGGCGGCCAAATGCGGGCTTTTCTAGTCTTATATTGGCCCCATTTAAATTTGTGTAGCGAACCCATACTATGTTTTGCCATGTTAAGTCAACATTTAAATTACGGGGTATCTAAACAATATGAACTGTCTAATTAATTGTCGGGACCCCGGTTCTGCTTAATATTGTCTAATTGCATCGCATCCTTGCCATGCCATACATCACACATGCATCATGCCCGATCTTTCGTCGTAGTATTAAATAGTGCCTCCGGTGTTTCTTCTAGTGCTTTGCTTATTCACGGATTAGGCCGATGAGTTGATGCGACTGTCGGCCTGATCTTCGAATGAATCTTTGGCAATGTGTTCATGCGAGCATTCTCCCTCTTTCTACCTATTTTATTTTTCTAGTATTTATTTCCTCCTGTTGATCTATTGCTATCTGTGTTGCGATGCTGTAGATTCCGTACCCCTTTATATATCCCTGCAGCCTTTATATTGCCTTGGACACCTCCTATTGCCTGTTGTTTGGATAGACAGTTGGCCTTGCGAGTCATAGTCGCTTGCTTAGGTGCTTCGGTCGTCGATGTTCCACTGATGTTGGGGGGTTGGCATATTCATAAAGGTGGAGATGATCATGGGTTTAATTACATCTGATTAATTTAATACTAAAATTGAAATAACTAATGAAGAGGCACCGGTGGGTAATAGTTGAGATTTGGTTGTTAACCGCCCACTTGTGTCCACCTAGGACCCGAGTTCTTGACACCTATTCCGAGACTGAGCGCGCTAACCACATGTGGGGTGTGTGGGCACCCCTATCGGCTTAGTACCTGATTTCAAAGTATTGTTCTGGGGGCCACAAACTAGTTCGGGCTTTATGCATTACTACTGTACTTATGCCATGTATGCCATGTATGAGATGTTTATTACCTGTTGCTTGATGAGCGTTTATTACTGTTGCGTAGGTGCGGCACTCTGTCACGGGATTATTTTGTCTATGACCTCTGCTCCCGTGCAAGTCCATGCAACCTCAGGGTCCATACGAGGAGGATTAGCTATACCTCGTATGGGTAGCTCTTTCGGGTGGCCCCCCATGTACTTGCTTTGGGTCAGGGAAAGCGTTGTGTCCTAGACCCCGCCAACATACCTATGGAAGTATGTTAATTGATCTGGCAACAATGGTTGAAGTGTGTGTGGAAACTTTGGTGTACCCCTGCAGGGTTAAATCTTTCCAAAAAGCCGTGTCCGCGATTATGGACGACTTGGAGCACAATATCTCGATTATAGACAACTATAACTAAAGCTTACTGTTATAAATTTGACTTGTATCTGATATGACTAGTAAGTTGGATAACCACCATGCAAAGAATGAATAAAACTGCCAACCGTGCGAGTTTCCTCGGCTTGACTTCCTTGTTTGGTTTCAAGGGGGAAATACCAGGATGGGTATGTTTGGTGGTAGTATCAGGTTGGATCCGAATAGATCTTTCTTATCTTACTCTAATAGCCGAAAGATGTATTGAGTCTCTATAGGTTGTTTAGCGCATGCTTCACTGCCACTTCAGTCCACCATACCTATGTAGGCGAGGACCGCCGAATTCTAGTCTCGCCATGTACTGGCCTCAGTACTGACCGCTCTCTTTTTTTCCTTTGCCCTTTGCTGGCATCCCTTTTGTTTTAGCAGGTTTTGAGATCGACGTCATTAGTAGGGTTACCCTTTCGGCTTGTCCTGGGCAGGGTTATGGACGCCATTGGTTATCCTTCAGGGCTCTTAGCCTAATTTGCATCTTGTTCGTACTCGGATGTTGTATCATTTTCAAGTTGATTTGGATCTTGTATTGTATATCTGTATTCTTGACTCATGGAGTTGTTGTTGTATATATATGTTCTGTGGGTTCCATCATGGACTATTGTGTAATGATATTACTTCGTTTTCCACCCGCACGCAAGTGCCTGGTGGGCACCTCTGAATCGATTCTATGCGGGTTTGGCGAGAGACGCTAAAACTTGCATAGGGCCGATTCTGAGGGTGTTACAGAGTGGTATTAGAGCCCAGCAGTTACGATACCGCACTAGTCCAGCCTGTAGGATAACCTAACTAACGGACGTTGTAGAGTGTCAAAACTATTTTGAAAAATCGGTTGGATATATCTGATTAGGTCTGCTTTTACTCCTTACCCCTCTGCTATTCTTCTCTTACCTGAACGTGTTTTAATATCCCCCTTATCTTTTCTTCGAGTCCAGGAATTCTCGTGGTTGGGTTTCCGTCGTACCTTCAGGGTTTCGCTTCCATCCTCTTGTAACGGTGCTTCAACATTCGTCATTCATACCATCTGATGAATCTTTCATTTGTTGTATCTTTTAGTGGACCAAAAATTCACTAAATTTTTTCTTTCTATCCCCTAGTGTTTTCCGATACGACGAAGTCATCTACATCAGGTCTGATGAGAATCTCCTTCCCTCCTTTGCTTCCGAACCTCCCTTGTTGAGATCTTCAGTCTGAATTCCGAGAGTTGGTTGCATAATTCTCCTATTCATGTGCAGAGTAATGCTTTGGGTGCGCTATGGACTAATCACCATCCGACTACTCTTATCATTCGCTCTTGTACATGGAATGGTGGATCGATGCAATTATACTCCTTCTGCGGAAGTTAGAGGTGGTCTTACCTTTTGAGACCTCTGCCTTCGTCCTTGTTTTCCGGAGTGTTCCGCGACGAACGTGAGCCACACCCTTTGTGGATGGTTTCGCCAATTTCAAGACTGAGAAAGAATCCTTGTTAGTGGTGTCACGAGGATCTACACAAAGCGAGAATATTCAAATCGTCGGCCTTCTTCCCCGTATCATGAGGCGGATCTCGGGGGCGAGATCCATTATTAGTGGTGTCGAATTGTAGCACCCCGATAAATCACTACTAGAAATTGCCTGTATTTACATCTGTGCATCATCATGACTTCAGCATGCATCTGTTTGCCTAAAACTATTTTCTAAAAGCCTATTTTGTTTTCAAGATATTCCCCTCTTTGTTCAAATCCAAACCCTAGATCTGTCCGGATCTTTTATTTGTCTAAAACCCTTTTACAAATGTTTTGTTTTAAAATAAAGAAAAATAACAAATAATAAATCTATTTTGTTCCGAGGGAGGCTGCCACAGGCCAGGCCCAAAAGGCCCAGCTGGCAGCAGCCTACTACCCCAAATAAATATCTAGACCTAAACCCTAATCTAACCACCCCAAACCCTAGATCCCACCACCTGATCCTACCACCCAACAGGTGCTTGAAGCACACGACGCCCCACCCATCACGCATGCACTCGGGAAGTTTCCCTGCACCGCGTGGACCCCACTCACCCTGGTCCGCCCCGTTCCACCCCCTCCTCGCGATTCCCCACGCGCCCGACCTCCTCCTCCATCCCGTCCCCGATAGCACCCGGCGCCGCCGCCGTTTCTCCACTCCCTATCTCTTGCAGGCTTCCCCGCTGCCGCCTCATCTTCTGTCGCCCCTTCATTGCTCAACCCTCTTCGGCCTCCCGTGCGCCAGAGACGACGTCGGCTGGCCACCTTGTCCTCTTCTTGTCTCCGTCACCGACGACATAGGCCCTCCCTATCGCCATCCTGCCGACCCGTGCGGCTCCATCCTGCCCCGACGCCGCTGTCCTCTGCCTCCCCGCTCGCCATCGAGCCCGTTCCACCGGCCGCCACCACCAAGCTCCATGCCGGCCTCCGCCACCACCAAGCAAAGTATCTCGATTATAGACAACTATAACTAAAGCTTACTATTATAAATTTGACTTGTATCTGATATGACTAGTAAGTTGGATAACCACCATGCAAAGAATGAATAAAACTTCCAACCGTGCGAGTTTCCTCGGCTTGACTTCCTCGTTTGGTTTCGAGGGGGAAATACCAGGATGGGTATGTTTGGTGGTAGTATCAGGTTGGATCCGCATAGATCTTTCTTATCTTACTCTAATAGCCGGAAGATGTATTGAGTCTCTATAGGTTGTTTAGCGCATGCTTTGCTGCCGCTTCAGTCCACCATACCTATGTAGGCGAGGACCGCCGAATTCTAGTCTCGCTGCAATCGCCTCGATCGACCGCTCTCTTTTTTCCTCTGCCCTTTGCCGGCACCCCTTTTGTTTTAGCAGGTTTTGAGATCGACGTCATTAGCAGGGTTACCCTTCCGGCTTGGCCTGGGCAGGGTTATGGACGCCATTGGTTATCCTTCAGGGCTCTTAGCCTAATTTGCATCTTGTCCATACTCGGACATTGTATCATTTTCAAGTTGATTTGGATCTTGTATTGTATATCTGTATTCTTGACTCATGGAGTCGTTGTTGTATATATATGTTTTGTGGTTTCCATCGTGGACTATTGTGTAATGATATTACTTCGTTTTCCACCCGCACGCAAGTGCCTGGTGGGCACCTCTGAATCGATTCTATGCGGGTTTGGCGAGAGACGCTAAAACTTGCATAGGGACGATTCTGATGGTGTTACAGCGTGGATCTCCATATTGTTTCTTGGAGGGCCCTCTTCATCATTTTGATCCTCGTCTTGACCATCATCCTGACCTTGATCATCATTGGAAGCATCCTCTATATTGGGAGGCAAAGATTGACCTTGGTCTTGATCAAGTGCTCTTCTAGCATCAATTTGAGCTTGTCTCAAAGCAGTTTGTACGGATCTTCCTTGAGAAATTGACTTGGCACCACTTGACAACCTGGCAAATGGATCAAGCTTCCCTTGACTAGAGTTGTCACTTTGATCACCATGTTGAGGGTCCACATCTTGTCTTTGGCTTGAGTCAATGTCCTCTTCGGTGGATGGAGCTTGTTGAGGTTGTGAAGATGAGGGCTCCACTTGAGTGGAGCATAGCTCTTCTCGATCCGCCATAAGGGGTTCCTCAACGGGGCGGATAAATCCCACACCCATTCTTCCTATGGCATCCTGAGGCATTTCATCATCTGCATCACAAGCATCAACACGCCCCCCTTGGGGACCATCATATTCTTTGAAGGTCACACTACAAGATTCTATGACGGCTCTGGAAAGCTTATCATAGATTCTATAAGTGTGAGATTCGAGACCATAGCCAACAAAAATACCCTCTAATGCTTTGGACTGGAATTTAGACAAACGGACACCTTTTATGAGATAGAAACACTTACAACCGAACACCCGGAAGTAAGATATGATGGGCTTGTTACCGGTAAGAATTTCATATGGAGTCTTGTTGATTTCTTTGTGGAGGTAGAGCCGGTTTGAAGCATGGCAAGCGGTGGAGATGGCTTTGGCCCAAAAGTTGTATGGAGATTTAAACTCCGCCAACATGGTCCTAGCCATCTCAATAAGAGTCCGGTTCTTCCTTTCGGACACACCATTTTGTTGAGGGGTGTATGCAGCGGAATATTGATGTTTAATCCCCTCATCACTAAGGAAATCATTCAAGGTGTAGTTCTTGAACTCGGTGCCATTGTCGCTTCTTATAATCAACACGGGAACATTGTATTGTCGTTGAACCAAGTTGATGAAGTCGATAAAGGTCTCTTGAGTCTCACTCTTCAACTTGAAGAAATAAACCCAAGAGTATCTTGAAAAGTCGTCAACAATAACCAAACTATATTTCTTCCCACCAAGACTTGCATGAGATGGAGGACCAAATAGGTCCACATGGAGGAGTTCCAAGATCTTGGTAGACTTGATTTGGTTCTTAGGCTTGTGAGGAGCATGATGCATCTTCCCTAGAACACATGCCCTGCAAACACGATCTTTGGCAAAGGAAACATTTTCTTTTAGTCCCACAATATGGCCCTCCTTATGAAGAATTTGCAAAGTTCTCATATTGACATGGGCTAGTCGGCGATGCGATAGCCAACCCACATCGGCCTTTCCGAATAAGCACATCGGACCTGTAGTGGCTTGCTCCGAAAAGTCCACCACATACAAGTCATGTTCGATGTACCCAACGAAAGCGACCTTGAGAGACTTGCTCCACAAGATGACCGCAATATCAACATCAATAAAGATGGCAAAGCCCATCTTTCCAAGAGCAAGGACTAAAAGTAAGTTGTATCCAAGGGTCTCAACAAGCATGACGTTCACGAGTGTAATGTCGTGAGCAACCACTACCTTGCTGAAACCCATTACCTTAGACTTTGATCTGTTGGCATATGTCACGGTAATTTGATCATTATTTGGCTTTAGGTCCTTGACAATAGACGAGCTTCTGGTCATATGACTAGTGCAACCACTATCAAGCACCCATTTTGAACCACCGGAAGCATATGTCTACAAAAAATCAAACTAATTTGTAGGTACCCATTTTTCAATGGGTCCTCTTTTGTTAGAAACAAGGGTCTTGGGAACCCAAATAGACCAAGCAATATAACCATCATAAGGGCCAACATATTGTGCATACACATCACCATAATAATCACGCATTAGAACATAGTGAGGGTTAACACTTCCCGCAAAGTCATCATGAGACATAGTTTTACCACTTGTGGTCTTACTATCCACAATGGTCTTGTTGGTCTCTTGTGCGGGCTTGGCCTTCTTCTTCTTATTGTTCTTATTCTTGGTTTTGGAAACAAAACCAATGCCCCTTTATCACCACTACGCCTTTGTTTGCTCAAAAGATCATCAATTGACTTGTTGCCTTGTGGAAATGTGGCCTTAGCAAGCTCCCCCTTCAACCTAGCATTCTCTTCAAGAATAGTTGTGCTACTAGATGGAATGAAGTTACTAGGTGAAGGAATATTGGCCAATTGAGTTTGAAGAGTTTCATGGGACTTTGTGAGTGATAAGAGTTCACTCTCCAAGGCCTTGTGAGCCTTGTTAAGCAAACTAAAGTCCTCGGCAAGTTTTTCATGAACCACACCAAACTCAATCTTGTCCTTTTTAGCCCTTTTGTATTTAGCAATAGCATGATCACGCTCTTTGGTGAGTTTGTTAACAATAGTGTCATTGGCCTCATCAAGCCCTTCAAGTTTTAATTCAAGTGACAACCTAGTTTCTTGTTCTTCTTCTAGAGCATTGTTTAAAGCCTCTAGCTCAATCATATGTTCATGCCCAAGTTTACATCTTACATCTAGAAGCTCTTGAGTATGTGAGAGTTGATCTAAGATGTTCCCAAAATGTAACTTAGCATCTCCTTCTAGGTTAGTCATAAAGTCATCAAAGGCAATTAATTCCTTTTTAACATCAAGAGAAATCTCATCATCAATTTCATCATTATCTAAGAGAGTAGAGCGGGATGATGAGATACCTCCGTTCCTCTTGCCATAAGGCAAGTGACGTTCTTGGTGGAAGAGTTCTCATTTGGAGAATCGAAGAGTGAGAATGTCGGAGTAGAAGTGGTGGCTAACACAGCCACACCATTAGAAGTTTCCTCTTCCTCATCTTCATCATCTTCATTGTCGGAGGAGTATTCTTCATGAGTGATCAAGACAATTTCTCCCAACTTCTTGTTGATGGGATTCTTCTTGATGAAAGGTTTATTGTAAGGTGCCTTGAGAGTCTTTTTCAACACAAGTTTACCACCATGATCTTCTCTCTTCTCATAGGGGCAACTTGCCACAAAGTGATAGCGGTCACCACAATTGAAGCAAGTTCTCAACCTAGTGGCATTCTCTCTTTTCCCATTTGGGTTGCTTCTCCGTTGCATTTCCATCTTAGCCTTGGCGGGGTTCTTCCAAAAGTTCTTTGCATAGAAGGCCATATATTGACCATGAGCAATCTTGATTTCATCGGGATGATCCATGGAGAGGCCTTCATCACTATCATCTTCATCCCCATGATCCACAACTTTGGCCTTCAAAGCAACATTGACAACATTACTCATACCAAGGGCACGAGCACGGGCGTCTTTGGCATTCTTGGCGGCAACCTTGAAAGCGGCCATCTCTTGCATAACTTCATTGGAGGTCATGAGATGGTAGTTGTGTCTACCTTGTAAGCTCTTCAAGTCCGTGGGCTCAAAAGGCATGAGTGCGCTGACATATTTCCCTTTTATCCATGCATCATCCACATGTGAGGCACCCACATTTCTAAAAGCGGTGGCGGTGGTTTTGAGCCTTCGGTACATGTCTTCGTGATCTTCACCTTCTTTCATGTAGAAGCCTTCGGCTTCATTGCTTAGGGCATCATATCGGTTCCTCCTCATACTCTCATTTCCAACAAACAATACGGTGAGGGCATCCCAAGCTTCCTTGGCAATGCTCAAGTGCTCAATGTGCGGATAATCCTTTGTCCCCAATCCTTGTTGAATCATATGCAAAGCAGTGGCATTGAGTTGACTATTGACAACCTCTCTTCTTGTCATGTTGTTTGGATCCCCAATAAAGAGTCCATGCTCGATGATGTTCATAGTTCAATGCAAGAGCTGCGCACATGAGTTCTCATTAGTGATTGCGATTGAGCAAAAGTAGCCGACTCTTCAAGCTTAGGTGGGTCACCCCTATTATACACATGAGGGTGAGGGATGGGAGGATCGGGAGAGTACCAAGAATCACGGTGCTCACCCTTCCCCCCATCAAGTTGTGTGGAGGAATTAGAGTTGTCTTGTTTACCCCCCACCATCATACCCTCGGGGGATACTGACGTATTCCCTTTAGGTAAAATGGATGGTTGATCCTCTTGAGGATATGGGGGTGATGAGTCTTCTTTGTCTTTAAGAAGTTGCTCAAGCATCTTCTTGACTTTGTTGACCAAGGAAGAGCTCAATCTTGTTTCCAAGTTTTTGAGATCTTCCATGGTCACCAGGGTCGGCTCACTACCACCATCCCCTTCATTGCTACCCATATTCTCTTAGGCGGTAAAGCCCAAATAAAGAGCCGAGGCTCTGATACCAATTGAAAGAATCGTATGGGCACCTAGAGGAGGGGTGAATAGGTGCTACTTCAAATTTTATTCTTTTTCAAGTTAGGGTTTGACAAGAAAAGTAAATTCTCTAGAATATGCAACTATGGTGAATTTACCTATATGCCAACCAAGCACAAGCTAACACAACACTAAGCAAGAACAAGTAAGTAAAGTGCGGTAAAGGATAGAAGTAACCAAAGGAGTGGACGCGGAGACACAACAATTTGTTTCCCGTAGTTCCTTCCTTTTGAGGGGAAGTACGTATACGTTTGGAGAGGGGGTGGTTTCAAACCACCAACGCCACGAGAGGCCTCCCTTGTTCTCCGATGAACCTCACCCCAACGGGCTCGATCCACCTTCCACTATATTGGCAACCTTCGAGCTGGAAGCCGGCACCTTTACAACAAGTTCGGGGCACACATCCACAACTTAATTGGAGGCTCCCAAATGCAAGAAAGATGTCAAGACAAATCAAAGACAAGCTTGTAAGAACCAAATCAAAGTTAGGGTTTCCAATGAAACACTAGAGCTTGGGGGCCCTCAAGTGAATGAGGGGGAAATGAAGATCTCTCTTGGTGAAGATGTAGATCAAGGTCTCCTCCTTCGATTCTCCAAAGATCAATGACTTTGGATGGTTGGATGAAGAGATATTGTAGATTTGGTGGCTCTAATGGGGTTGAAGTTCTTGAGCAGCTCGAGCAACTGGAGGAAGAAGATAAGGGTCCCTTTTTATAGGCAGCCCCCTCCACGAACCATTTTCTGACCGTTGTAGAAAAGTCAGACCGGAGACTCCGGTCTATACCGGAGACTCCGGCCAATCTCCAGACCAGCCTTCGGACTGCCCATCTGACTGACCCAGAGCAGACCTGCCCCAGCAACACCGGAGACTCCGGTCTTCTAGCACCGGAGACTCCGGTCTGAACAAAAGTCCGGAGATTTCGGTGTTTCCTCCGGTGCAGGCTCCAGACCCCTAGTCAGAATGTCCCAGCCTTGATCCTGAAGATCCCACCGGAGATAAGTCCGGAAACTCCGGACCACACCAGAGACTTCGGTCTTGGCAGACCGGAGACTCCGGTCTCGAGTTTCCAGAAATGTGTCAACTGAGTGTGGACTTTTCCCAAGAGTGAGGGTGCTTTTCACTTATCATAATATCAACCTGTGGACAGAGACAAACTGTAAAATGATCTACTTGTTGTTACCGAACACCAAAAGTGATTATAACAATAAATGCCCTTTCACTAGCAGTGGTAGTAGTTTTCCCAAACAGAAAACCAAGTGGGTTATCCATATTGGAAACAAAGTAACAAGCAGTAACAAAAGAAATACTCACAGTAGAAGTTTCCTTTACCAGTTCCACTCTTCAATAGCGCTTCACTCCCCGGCAACGGCGCCAGAAAATAGTCTTGATGACCCACAGGTATAGGGGGTGTATCGTAGTACTTTCGATAAATAGGAGTGTCGATACCAACGAGGAGCAGAAGGTGCTGAACAGTGGTGTGGAGCAGGAAATCCCTGTGAATACTTAGTAAACATATTTTTAGTGGTTTTTTGATAAGGCAACAAAACAAAGTGCAAGTAATAAAGAACAAACGCAGCAAGTGGCCCAATCCTTTCTTAGCAAAGGACAAGCCGGTGGAAATACTTATAAAGACCAAACGTTCTCGAGGACACATGGGAATTCTGTCAAGTGCTTTCGCTTCATATAGCAGAGTACTTTTCTCTGGTGTTGTAAGTGTTGTGTGGGTGAACCTATGCTATTGTACCGACCATACTTGGACTAATACATACTTGTGATTAAACTCCCTGCAAACATCCGTAACTACAGGAAATTAATTGAGATATAAATCTAACCACAGCCTTAAACTCTGAGATCCTACGATCCCTTGTGCAAAGGTGTCCTAACGGGGGTTCAGGTTTCTGTCACTCCGGCAACCCCATAATTAGTAGCCAAATACACAATGCATTCCCCTAGGCCCATAAATGGTGAAGTATCATGTAGTCGACGTTCACATGACACCACTAGAAGAATAGCACCACAACTTAAATACTAAACCATTGAATAATAACTCAACACAAATCTCAGTAATAACAACATGACTTTTCCCATGTCCTCAATAACTAGACGAACTACTCACAAGACATCATATGGATCAAGATCAAGGATGATATGATAATGGATAACAATCTGAACATAAAAAATAATCCAATGGTTCCACTCACAAGCATCAACTACAATAGTAATTAACACCGGGAAAGTTCCCCCTAAGAATTAAAGCAATATCCAACACAATTGTTACAGCGGGATGGAGTGGTGATGATGATGCTGGTGGAGATGATGGTGTGGATGATGATGATGATCCTAATGAATCCTAGCTTGATGACGGTGTTGATGGCGACGATCTCCCCTCTCCAGGAAGGAATTCCTCTGACAGAAATCTGTCTGCCAGAGAGATCTTTCTCTCTCGGTTTTTTCCGCCCCCCAGAGGCGGCGGAAATCTATGTGTGGTCGCTCCCCGAGGCTTAGGGTTCCGTAGGGAAGATATAGGCGAAGGGGCGGAGTAGGGAGCCAGGTAGGTGGGCCACACCTGCCCTAGGCGCGGGGTCAGGTGGGCCCGCGCCTAGGGTGTGTGGGCCTCCTGCGGCCCTTCTTCGTCCCTCCTTCTGGCTTCCTCGATCTTCTGGAAAAATAATAATTTCCTATATTTTTTGGTATTTGTCTGATCTTCACGAAATTGCATCGAAATGCCCTCTTTTCCATTAGAATCGAGACTTCGACAGTCCATCCTCCAAGAATCATCCAACATGCATAAATAGATGAAAAGCCATAAGTAATACCTCATAATAAGAAAAATATCAATGAATAGAGGTAGATTATGATATAGAATGGTGACGCGAATTGGGCGTATCAATATGATGTGAGATTTATCCGTGTTGTAATGGACATGACATGCTTCCTGTTATGTAGTGCTGCATTTGGTCCATTTATGCATCTATGAGAATCAAATTATGCAAATGCCATAAATGGGCAGCGTCGCCATAGCGGTGACTACTCCGGCGAACACATATGGGCGGCGCCACCGTGCTCATCATAGCAAATATTTATAATCCATCAGACAAATAGATGCATCAAATACAAGCTAAAACTCCATTACATAACATGATTTAGAATCCACTTCAACACAGATAGAAAATACTAGAGGAATAATCCATTACATAACATGATGTTCAACATTCAGTACAAACTACTAATTCATTACAAGAACATGCAAACAACTCATTCACCACAGATCTGGACTATCTTCTTCATCTTGTCCTTCTGATCATGGGAGAGCTTGAGAAGATCTAAAACATAGTGCTCCAGCTTCTTCTTTTCTTCCTTCAAAGCAGCATAATCATCATTTGCCTTGGGCCTCTTTGCCAGCTGAGTATGCAACTTCTTGTTTTCTTCTTCGAGTGAGGCAACCAGTTGCTTTGCCTTCTCCCTCTTGGACACTTCAATCTCATAGTCATGGTTAGACAAATCTGCAACATACTCCAAAGCCTTTCCCAGTTGCTTGTGCAGCTCCATGTTATTCCTCTCTAACTCCCTTTTCTCCGAGACTAGCTCAAAATTCTTAGTGGCATACTCCACGTTACCATGCATTCTACTTTCACTCTCGAAATCATACATGCCCCATAGCTTGAGCAGACTATTTTTGAGTGTAACTGGCCACAGCCGATCTACCCAATCCACTTTGTCACACATAGCCTGATCCTACACAAAGAATCAACAAGAGCCAAAAATAACTTAAAACAATTTTGGGGTCACAAGAGCTAAATTATATATGTAGCTAAAAACAAGAGCTAAATTATCTATGTAGCTAAATTACACAAAGAACCAACAAGCCATGCTATTTGATTAACTATGTAGCTTAATTATAAAGGCAGAGGCAAATAAAACTTATAACAATTTACTGGTCATATACTATAATCTACTTTCCATCTCTTCATTATACATTGCACATACCTAATTTACTGGTCATATACTATAATCTACTTTCCACCTCATTTACTAGTCTTATTCAATTGATGGCCAGATCATATTAAAATGTTTCTGTACATAAATAATGGTCAAGTCAAAATGGTGGTCATTGCACATACCTTGTTTCCACAGGCCAGAAACCTCCTCCCTGTGTTCTCTCGATCATTGTACTGATCAAAGCAAACATAGCGGTACATGGGCATGTCATGCTTGCACCTCAAATCGCAATCATCATAGCCGGTGTATTCTGGGTCGAAAATGGTTTCTGGGATCTAAACAAGGGCAGAGGGAGCAAAGATTAAACGCTAACCCTAACATTCGAGGACAAATCGAGAAAAAATTCCCAAATTGGACAAACCCTAACCCTAACTGTATAGACTTACCGGATTGCGAGGACTGAGGCCGTGCTGCTCGGCGAAGTCAGAGAGCAGGCTGTCCTGGCTGCTCTCGGAATGATTGCTGGAGGGCATGGCGACAATGGGGTGCGTCGGCGCAGCGCGGCGATGCGACGGCGACGGACGAGCTTGGAGAGCGACAGGTGCTGGGAGTGGAGGGGAAAAGAGTGGCTAGGTTTCCGACCGGGTCAGGTCGAACCAGGTGCTCTAGCCGTCGCGACCGCTAACGGTGGCCAACGGCCGTTTAGTCCTAGTCAGCATCTGACAGTGGGCCCACAGGGTTAAAACGCTATCAAACGAGTTTTTGAGCAATCTGTCGTTCCCAGAAATTACACTTACTTGTCAAAATTACCAAAGTATATGGACCAACTCATTACCGCTAGCCTAAATGTGGTATGAATATGTAATTTACTCGGGTGTCGCACTATGTTCAAACAGGGGTAGTACATTTGGCGCGGGTGTACGATCCCATAACGAACACTTATACAGATGGTTCTGAGATGTCAGGCTATAGTGGATCTGTCGGTGTGTACAAAGGGAGCTTACTTGATGGTCATCCATGGATCAGGAATTAAGCGCGTAGCCACTTACTGTTTGATGGTCATAGATATTACTATGGATGACATGACATGACTGCATAGTTTGGAAATCCAAATAACGACATCATCAAGTTGTCAACCTAGAGCAACAGTATCGCTTCACTAGCTTAAATCCTAGTACTTTCTCAATTCCACCTTAATTGAAGTTCTAGTTTTTCCTAAGTACTCCCCCCGTCCCAAAATGTAAGGCACCTCAGTTTTAGTCAAAAGTTAATATCTTCTAAGTTTTACCAAGTTTATATATATATAAAAATACGAATATCTGCAATATCGAATGGACATGTTGAGAAACTATATTTTATGGTGAATTTATTGATATTGATTTAATATCGTGAATGTTTATATTTTTACATATAAATTTGGTCAAACATAGAATATGTTAACTTTTTTACTAAAGCATAAACGCATTACATTTTGAGACGGAGGGAGTATATAGAAAACCAAATTAGGTTTATTCGAATCGTCATGCATAAAATTGTTAGATAGATCTCTCCCACGTTCGGGTCGTTGGGCCCGAACGGAGTCCCTCAACGTGCCCTAATCGGGGGCGCCCAACTTTATCATGGTTGGTGGGCCCCTATCGCCAGCGCGCATATAAAGAGGTGGGGGGCCGGACGCACACGGTACGAGGTTCACCGTGCGCCGCAGCCCCCCACCTACACACCCACCGATTAGGGTTCGCGCTAGGCCGACGGGAAGCTCCGCCGCCACCACTCTCTACCACTCACGCTCACGCCGTCGCCCCTTTTCCACATGGCTAACAACGGCGGCTCCAGCTCCGGCACGAGCTCCGGCATCCCCTCTGGCTTGTGCTTGTCGAGCCAGGGCACAGGTAGTACTCTATCTCTCCCTCTCTCTCTCTCTCTCTCTGATCTACAAGATCCATTCAGTATAGATCCTATCGAGGCTAGACTGCAACTAACAATGGTATCAGAGCAATCCTAGTTGCTAGTCCTTTTCCTTTTTCGGTAGAAAGAAATCAAAGCAAAAGCAGAGACCCTAGATCCAAAGAGCGCCTGCCCTATGGCCGTGCCATTCCTCTCGATCTAGATGGGCATCCCTTTTGGGAGACATCTAGAAGAAGAATCTGAAGGGTTTCGCAGCATAGTAAATCAAAATTTTCTACGGATGCGAACAGAGGGAAAGCCAAGATCTAATCTAGGAGATGCAAACAACGAGAGAGATTGGATTAGATCTTCATACCCTTGAAGATCGCCGCGGAACGCTCGTTAACGTGGGTGATGTAGTCGTATCGCTTCTCCTCCTCGCGATCCGATCCGATCTAGCACCACAAGTGGCGGTGCCTCCGTGAGATGCACACGCAGCAGCACCTCGGCGTCTCCTCCTTCCTTGGTCCAGCAAGTATGGTGGAGAGATGGGTTGGATCTACAACGCGACGGCCGGTGCAATTGGTGGAGAATTTCTGCAGCAGGCTTCCACAAGCAGTCGGGAGGGAGAGAGGAGGGCAGCAGGGCGGCTAGGGTTGGAGGGGAAGGTGTAGGGGGTTGGTGCGCCCCCAGCCCTCTATATATAGAGGGGTGGGCTCAGCCCTAGCCCCTCCCCCAAGCCAAGGCCGGCGGCCCCAAGGAGGAAGAGTGGGGGGCAAGGAAACCCCCCCTTCTAGAAGCTCTATCTAGAGTTTAAACCTCTCTTGGCCGGCTGGGCCCTATGGGGCCTTGTGCCCCTGGCCCAATGCGGTCAGGGCACTCCCTCATAGGCCCATGCCCCCTCCCGGAAGGTGGGGCCACGTTGGTCCCCTTCCGAAAGGTTCTAGAAGCTTCTGATACAATACCGATTAACCCGGAACAATTCCGAACTCCAAAAACTGCACTGCCTTATATGAATCTTATTCTCCGGACCACTCCGGAACCTCTCGTGATGTCCCGGATCCCATCCGAGACTCAACAAAAACTCATAAACCAATTATCCAATCTATCCTAGCGCCGAGACACGTTAAGTGTGTGACCTCGGGTTCGAGAATATGCAGACATGATCTTCTATCAATAATCAACAGCGGGGTCTGGAAACCCATATTGACTCCCACACATTCATCGATGATCATATCGGATGAACCACGATGCCAGGATTCAATCAATCCCATATATATTCCCTTCGTCTCGCAATATTTTACTTGCCCGAGATTTGATCGCTTGCATCGCCATACCTAGTTCAATCTTGTTCACAAAGAAGTACTTTACTCGCTCAGTAATCCGATATCACTTTGTGATTAACTCCTTAACCACATGCTTGCAAGCGTGTTGATATCGACACCGAGTGGGCCCAAGTATATCTCCGACTTGGGAGGGACAAATCCCATCTCGATACATACAACCCAATGATACTTCCGATCACCTGAGAGACACCTTTATGATCACCCTCTCATAGGATGACGTTTGATGACCTCAAAGCTTTCTTCCGATACCAGGGAGTTGTATTATCTCATGGTCTAAGGAATACAATATTTGACATAAGAAAAGCTTCGCAAAGACGAACACGATGAAACGATCTAATTGCTTCGCTTAGTTTGGGTCTGTCCACCATATCATTCTCCCAATGATATGATCTCATTATCAATTGACAACTCATGTCATTGATCAATGAGCTAGTCCATAGAGGCGTACTAGGGACACGGTGTTGTTCACAAACCACACAAGTATTAAAGTTTCCGCTTAATACAATTCTAGCATGGAATATAAACATTATCATGAACAAGAATTATAATAATAACATCTTTATTATTGCCTCTAGGGCATAATACCAACAGTCTCCCACTTGCACTAGAGTCAATAATCTAGTTTACATTTGGCAACAATCTCACACCCATGGCACTGAGGTGCTGATCATGTTTTGCACGCGGAAGAGGTTTAGTCAATGGATCTGCGACATTCAGATCTGTATGTACTTTGCTAATCTTCAGATCTCCATCTGCTATATAATCTCGGATTATATGAAACTTGCGGTTGATATGCTTGGTCTTTGGATGATATCTTGGCTCCTTAGCGAGTGCTATGGCGCCCGATGTTGTCACATTAATATCTCCAAAGGGTCCAATGCACTTGGAACCACACCAAGCTCAATGATGAAGTTTCTGATCCAAACTCCTTCACTTGACGCTCAGAGCAGCCATGTATTCCGCTTCTATAGATCCCGCGATCACGCTTTGCTTGCAGCTTCTCCACTCACTCCTCCATTCAAAATATACATGTATCCGTCTGAGATTTAGAATCATCCTTGTTTGTCGAAACTAGCCGACGTAACCTTTTACGACGAGCCGTTCATCACCCCATAGACCAAGAACATTTCTTTAGTCCTATTTAGGTACTTTAGGATGTTCTTCACGGCTGTCCAAAGGTTCCACTGGATCACTTTGATATCTCGTCAAACTAAGAGCATTGGACACATCCGTCTAGTACACAAAGATGGCATACATGATAGAACCTATGGCCGAGGCATAAGGCACTTTGCTCATAGCTTCCTATCATTTACCGTAGCTGGACACTGAGCCTTTCTCAATATCTTACCGACAACATACGACGAACCTTTCTTTGCCTTATCCATTCTGAACCTTTTCGAACTTTGTCTAGGTATGTACTCGCTTAAAGCTATCAAAGGCCTTTGTATATCTCTATAGATTTTGATGCCCAATATATAAGCAGCTTCACCTAGGTCTTTCATTGAAAAACACTTGTTCAAATAACTCTTCACATCGTTAAGCATGTTGATGTCATTTCCGATAATCAATATGTCATCCACATATAGTACCAGAAACGTCACCGAGCTCCCACTCACTTTCTTGTAGATACAAGTTTCGTAGCAATTTGGAAAAAATCCAAAGCTCTTGATCACTTGATCAAAACGAAGGTTCCAACTCCGAGATGCTTGCTTCAGTCCATAAATGGAACGCTGAAGTTTGCATACTTTATCAGCATCCTTAGGATCGACAAAACCTTCGGGTTGCATCATATACAACTCTTCATCAATGTTGCCATTGAGGAACGCAGTCTTGACATCCATCTGCCATATTTCATAATCATGAAATGCAACAATTGCTAATAAAATCCGAATGGACTTAAACATCGCTACGGGAGAGAAAGTCTCATCGTAGTTAACACCTTGAACTTGTCGAAAACCTTTCGCGACAAGCCGTGCTTTATAGACGGTAACATTACCATCCGCGTCCGTTTTCTTCTTGAAGATCCATTTGCACTCAACGGCCTTTTCGGTCGCTAGGAGGGTCCACCAAAGTCCATACTTGGTTTTCGCTCATGGATCCCAATTCGGATTTCATGGCTTCTAGCCATTTCTCAGAGTCTGGGCTCATCATCGCTTCCTCATAGTTCGTAGGTTCACTGTCTTCTACTAACAAGACAGTCAAGACAGGGTTGCCATACCACTCAGGAGGGGCACGCGACCTTGTAGACCTGCGACGTTCAAGAGCGAGATCGTCCAAGCTTCATGATCCTTGTCATTAGCTTCCTCTATCGTTGGTGCAAAGCATCGAACAATTTCAGGTGCTGCGCTACTCTCCAACTCAAGAGAAGGTTCAATAACCTCGTCTAGCTCTACTTTCCTCCCACTCACTTCTTTCGAGAGAAACTCCTTCTCAAGAAAGGAACCGTTCTTTGCGACAAACACTTTGCCTTCGGTTCTGTGATAGAAGGTATACCCAATAGTTTCCTTAGGGTATCCTATGAAGACGCATTTCTCCGCTTTGGGTTCGAGCTTGTCCGGCATCAACTTCTTGACGTAAGCTTCGCATCCCCAAACTTTAAGAAACGACAACTTAGGTTTAGCACCAAACCACAGTTCATACGGTGTCATCTCAATGGATTTAGATGGTGCCCTATTTAAAGTGAATGCAGCGGTTTCTAATACATAACCCCAAAATGATAACGGCAAATCAGTAAGAGACATCATCGATCGGACCATCTCTAATAGGGTTCGGTTCCGGCGTTCAGACACACCATTGCGCTGTGGTGTTCGTGTATGGAGTTGCGAAACGATTCCGCTTGCTTTAAGATGCGTGAGAAAATCATAACTCAAATATTCACCTCCACGATCGGATCGTAGAAACTTAATCTTTCTGTTACGATGGTTCTCCACTTCATTCTGAAATTCTTTGAACTTTTCAAATGTTTTAGATTTATGTTTCATTAAATAGATATACCCATATCTACTTAAGTCATCGGTAAAAGTGAGAAAATAGCGATATCCACCGCGCGTCGAAACACTCATCGGTCCGCATACATCGGTATGTATGATTTCCAACAAGTCCGTTGCTCGCTCCATCGTACCGGAGAACGGGGTTTTGATCATCTTGCCCATGAGGCATGGTTCGCATGTGTCAAATGATTCAAAATCAAGAGACTTCAAAAGTCCATCAGAATGGAGTTTCTTCATGCGCTTTACACCAATATGACCTAGACGACAGTGCCACAAATAAGTAGTATTATCACTATCTACTTTGCATCTCTTAGCCTCAATGTTATGGATGTGTGTTTCATCCCTTTCGAGATTTAGAAGAAATAAACCATTCACAATAGGTGCATGACCATAAAAGATGTTACTCATATAAATAGAACAACCATTATTCTCCGATTTAAATGAATAACCGTCTTGCAATAAACAAGATCCATAAATAATGTTCATGCTCAACGCAGGCATATAATAACACTTATTAAGGTTTAAAACTAATCCCGAAGGTAAAACTAAGAGAGCGTGCCGACGGCCATCACATCAACTCTTGATCCGTTGCCAACGCGCATCGTCACCTCATCCCTCGCAAGCCGCCGTCTATTCCGTAGCTCCTGTTTCGAGTTACAAATATTAGCAACTGAACCAGTATCAAATACCCAGGCACTACAACGAGGGCTAGTAAGGAAAACATCAATAACATGTATATCAAATATACCTTTGATGGTGCCAGCCTTCTTGTCCGCTAAGTACTTCGGACAGTTGCGCTTCTAGTGACCCTTGTCCTTGCAATATAAGCACTCAGTGTCCGGTTTAGGACCAGATTTGAGCTTCTTCTCAGCAGGGGCAACGCGCTTGCCGCCGCCTTTCTTGAAGGGCTTCCTTGCACCCTTACCTTTCTTGAAGGTGGGGGGCTTGTTGACCATCAACACATGATTATTCTTTTCGATGTTCACCTCCGCTACTTTCATCTTAGCAAAGAGCTCAGTGATCATATCAGTGGAACCAATCTGATTGTGATCAACTACAAAACTTTTGTAGCTAGGAGTGTCAATCTTGAGCTCCTCTAGAATCTTGCAGTCCAGTTGCTCAAGGCGTTGAGTGTAGCCCGTCATCTTAATGGCGTGCTCACTAACGGAACTCCCTTCCTCCATCTTGTAGTTAAAGAATTTCTTAGAGATCTCATATCTCTCAGAACGGGCTTGAGTCTGAAACATGTTTTTCAGCTCCTCGAGAATCTCAAAGGGCCCGGCGAACTCCTCAAAACGATTTTGAAGATCTGATTCCATAGCATACAACATGGCGATCTTAATCAAATCATAATCATCCTTGCGCGACTGATAAATAGCTTTTTCATCAGCCAGCGCATCTATAGCAGGGGCGTCACCTAGCACTTTCTCAAGGACATAGTCCTTTTGTCCGCCAGCGAGAATGATTCTCAGAATGCGGAACCATTTGGTGAAGTTAGACCCATTGTTTCTAAGCTTTTCTATCTCAGCAAAAACGTTGAAGTTGAAGTTGGACTTGGCCATGTGATCTACAGTATTTGCAAGTACAATTTAGACTATGTTCATGATAAATAGTTCAACTTAATCAAATTACTAGATGAACTCCCACTAAATTCAACATCCCTCAAGTTGTTTAGTGAACACAATCCAAATTCACCACACCTAATCCGATCTTCACGAGAAGAGATGTGGTTTCAATGGTGGACAACGAAGTGTCGATCATATCATTCATATGACTCATGCTTAACCTTTCGGTTCATGTGTTCCGAGGCCATGTCTGTACATGCTAGGCTCATCAAGTTAGACCCAAGTATTTCCGCGTGTGCAAAACTGGCTTGCACCCGTTGTATGTGAGCGTAGAGTCTATAGCACCCGATCATCACGTGATGCTTGGACACGACGAACTTTCGCAATGGTGCATACTTGGGGAGAACACAGTTTTATCTTGATCTTTAATTGAGGAATCATCTTATAATGCTACCGTCGCTATCTAAGCATAATAAGATACATAAAAGGATAAACATCACATGCATATAACTTTATGTGACATGGTATAGCCAATCTTCGCGCAATGATCTCCATCTTGTGTGTGCCGGCATGATCTCCATCACTCCACCATGATTGCCTCCACCACGAATAGCAACTACAACTATTGCTAACTACTTAGCGATAAAGTGGAACTATTACATGGCGTATAAGAAGTTGACTCGCAGGTCATACACAATTATAAAGACAACCATATGGCTCCTGCCGGTTGTGTACTCATCGACATGCAAGTCGTGAAACATTACAAAACATGATCATTGCATACATTATACACATCACATCTTGGGCCATACCATATCACAGAAAACACTCCCTGCAAAAACAAGTTAGACGCCTCTACTTTGTTGTTGCATGTTTTACGTGGCTTATGGGAGTAGTTGCTAAGAACGATTCTTACCTACGGAAAGCCACAACGGTGATATTATGGTTGCCAAACTCCGGTGTTAATCCCATGACAACTATAGTGAGAGAAACTGACATCCACCAGCCGCATGTGTGGAACAAGCCACACATCAAGTGCGGAGCCGGTCTCGCGAACGACGTCGCGTAAGGTTGGCCTGGACCGCTTCAATCTTACTATCCCGCGTCATAAGAGGAACACAAACAAGAGGCTTGCAATAGAAAACATCAACGCCCGCAACCACCATGTTGCGTTCTACTCGTGAAACACATCTACGCATAGATCTAGCTCTGATACCACTGAAGGGTTTCGCGGCATAGTAAATCAAAATTTTCTACGGATGCAAACAGAGGGAAAGCCAAGATCTAATCTAGGAGATGCAAACAACGAGAGAGATTGGATTAGATCTTCATACCCTTGAAGATTCGCACAGCGGAACGTTCGTCGGAACGTGGGTGATGTAGTCGTACTCGCTTCTCCTCCTCGCGATCCGATCCGATCTAGCACCACAAGTGGCGGTGCCTCCGTGAGATGCACACGTGCAGCACCTCGACGTCTCCTCCTTCCTTGGTCCAGCAAGTATGGTGGAGAGATGGGTTGGATCTACAATGCGACGGCGCGGTGCAATTGGTGGAGAATTTCTGCAGCAGGGCTTCGCCTACAAGCAGTCGGGAGGGAGAGAGGAGGGCAGCAGGGCGGCTAGGGTTGGAGGGGAAGGTGTAGGGGGTTGGTGCGCCCCCAGCCCTCTATATATAGAGGGGTGGGCGCAGCCCTAGCCCCTCCCCCAAGCCAAGGCCGGCGGCCCCAAGGAGGAAGAGTGGGGGGCAAGGAAACCCCCCCTTCTAGAAGCTCTATCTAGAGTTTAAACCTCTCTTGGCCGGCTGGGCCCTATGGGGCCTTGTGCCCCTGGCCCAATGCGGCCAGGGCACTCCCTCATAGGCCCATGCCCCCTCCCGGAAGGTGGGGCCACGTTGGTCCCCTTCCAGAAGGTTCTAGAAGCTTCCGGTACAATACCGATTAACCCGGAACAATTCCGAACTCCAAAAACTGCACTGCCTTATATGAATCTTATTCTCCAATAAAAACCTCTCGTGATGTCCCGGATCCCATCCGAGACTCCGAACAAAAACTCATAAACCAATTATCCAATCTATCCTAGCGTCGAGACACGTTAAGTGTGACCGCGGGTTCGAGAATATGCGCACATGATCTTCTATCAATAATCAACAAGTGGGTCTGGAAACCCATATTGACTCCCACACATTCATCGATGATCATATCGGATGAACCACGATGCCAGGATTCAATCAATCCCATATATATATTCCCTTCGTCTCGCGATATTTTACTTGCCCGAGATTTGATCGTCGATGCCATACCTAGTTCAATCTTGTTCACGCAAGTACTTTACTCGCTCTGTAATCCGATATCACTTTGTGATTAACTCCTTAACCACATGCTTGCAAGCGGTGTTGATATCGACACGAAAGTGGGCCCGAAGTATATCTCTCCGACTTGGGAGGGACAAATCCCATCTTGATACATACAACCCAACAGATACTTTCCGATCACCTGAGAGACACCTTTATGATCACCCTCTCATAGGATGACGTTTGATGACCTCAAAGCTTTCTTCCGATACCAGGGAGTTGTATTATCTCATGGTCTAAGGAATACAATATTTGACATAAGAAAAGCTTTGCAAAGACGAACACGGTGACACGATCTAATTGCTTCGCTTAGTTTGGGTCTGTCCACCATATCATTCTCCCAATGATATGATCTCATTATCAATTGACAACTCATGTCTATGGTTAGGAAACCTTAACCATCATTGATCAATGAGCTAGTCCATAGAGGCGTACTAGGGACACGGTGTTGTTCACAAACCACACAAGTATTAAAGTTTCCGCTTAATACAATTCTAGCATGGAATATAAAAATTATCATGAACAAGAATTATAATAATAACATCTTTATTATTGCCTCTAGGGCATAATACCAACAGAATCACCCCTTCGAGGGCAAAGAAAAAGAAAATAAAATCCCCAAATCCCAACTTGCAACCCCAGATCCCGCATGCAACCCGAGACCCCGCATGAAAACAAAAGAATCAAGACCCAACTTTTCCTCCCAGATCCCACAAAGAAAAGCCCCGAAAGTCCTAAGAGAAGACCCAAACCAAATCTCCACTGCCGCCGGCGCGGCAAAGCTCGTCATTGCAGACTGCTGATGTGGTGCGCCCACCCTTGGGTGGACGCACAGCCGCCAAGGGGAGCAAAGGGACACCGCTGCCTCGTCATTTGCAAGGAAAGGGGGAGTTGGATGGGGCAGAGACAGAAGAGGAGAAGGGGTAGCCTGCTGGTGAGGGAGGGGCTGCTCGTCGCCGGCGCTGCACCAGGCGGCTAGGCCTCCTCGCCCCACCCGCTGCAGGGAGAGAACCGCTAGAGAGTGGGGTAGAGGGAGGGCGCGCCACCGCTGGCACAGTCGCCGCGCGGGGCGGCCACCTCGCCTCGCCTCCACTGGCGGGCTGCCGAGCCGCAGCGTGAGAGGTAGAGGGAGGGGCTCGCCGGCGGGGCGGCCACCTCGCCTCGCCCGCTCGCGCGCGCGCCGCCAGAGAGGAGCGGGTAAGGGGGCTCGCGGGGGGAGTGGGAAGGGAAGTGGTTAGGGTTTGAGAGGGGCGGCGGCCTGGGGGTTTTGTCCCGGCGATATGCGCGCGTGGCCACACGATCTAGGGCGGCAGGCGACGGACGGCTGGGATCGCGCCGCGCGGAGGGGCTGACTAGCGGATGGGCGCTGGCGGGCTCCTGCTGGGCCGCGACCATGGACTCTTCACAAGGCTGGCAAGAGCTAGCGACGCCAGAGAGCAGAGGTCATGGGCGCCGCTGCGGGTGAGCGCTGAGCGCTGCCATCGCTGGTGCAGATAGCAGAGAAGGCAAGACTGGCCAAATCCAGCCCTTTTCAGAGTTTTATGTTTCTGTTTTTTATTTTACAGAAGCTGTTTTATTGTTTTCTGCTTAGTTTTTTAAGCATTTTCAAATGGTTTTCTCTAGTCATTTTATTTCAAGTATATTGTGACTAGAGAATGATATAAAGGCAGAATTTTTTTCTGTAAAGTTTAAAGTTTATGAAAGTTATTATAAATGTTTCTGCTGCAAAATAGTTGATTTAAATTGCAATAATGCAATAAAGTTTGTTTAAATTTTGTTATAAAGATGTGACAAAGTAATTAAATATGATTGTGTCTCATGTTATTAATTGACCAACATTATTAATAAACATGATCATGATTGTTTTCATTGAGTATTAAAGGTGCATTTAACTTTATTTCTATCCAACGGTGATGTAATTTTAAATAGCACAAACAATTGCATGCATAATTTATACCAACGTTCGATTAATGCATACAGTTGTTTTCTTTGGTGATCTCACATCTTTTGTGGTTTTCACGAGGTCTCAACCTCATGAGCTGTTTGAAGGACATCCCACTGCTAAGGGGGGACAACTACTCCGAATGGAGGAAAAAAGTTGATCTGGCGTTTGTATGCGCCGAAGTGGATTGGGTGGTTAACACCAAGCAACCAGTCAAGCCCGATGACCCTGTCAGGGGCGATGCTGAGGAAAGTGCTGCGTTTGAGATAAGAAAGAGGGACCATGCTCCTTTGGAGCTGGCCTACTCGATAGACAATCAAAAGTGGGTGAACGCCAATAAGAAATGTTTGGCTTTTGTAAAGGACACAATTGAGAACGCTATAGTGGGATCAATTGGAGAGTGTGCCTCCGTGGGCGAATACCTTACATAGATAAAGAGCCAGTTTACTGGCTCTTCAAAGATGTATGCAACTCAGCTGTTAAAACATCTGGTGATAGAGAAGTACACGGGAGGGCCACACGGAATAAGAGAGCACATCTTGAGGATGTCAAACATGGCAGCCAAGATGAAGCCCATGGATGAGGACCTCGAGCTAAAGCCAGCACTTCTGGTGCACCTGGTGATGGCCTCTCTTCCACAGCCATTCGAGAACTTCGTAATAAACTATAACATGTCCCCTAAAAAGTGGGACATAGAAAAGACCATTGGGGTGTGCTCCCAAGAGGAGGAAAGGCTGAAGGCCCTTCACGGTGGTTCCTTGAACTTCATGAAGGACAACAGGAAGAGGAACTTCACAAACAGTAACCATGGTGGCTCACCTTCCAAGCCACATGGCAAGGGCCCACAGCAGCACCAGCACCAGTACCAGCAGTCCACCCCTGGGGAAAAAGACCAGTGCCACCACTACAAAAAGGTTGGCCACTACAAGAAGGATTGTCCCGTATGGCTGAAGTACATAATGGCCAAAAACGGTAAAGATATAGTCTCTTTTGTTAATGAATCTCTGTATAAACAGTTTTCTAGATCTACTTGGTGGATTGACTCTGGTGCAACTGTTCATGTTGCCAACTCTTTACAGGGGTTCCATTCGACAAGGATTTTGCCAAAAAGAGGAAGACTCATTGAAGTGGCGAATGGGATTGAAGCGAATGGAGGTCACGACATTCCTCCTGAGTCAATGATGGCTCTTCTCTTTTGCTTAAGGATGTTCTTTTTGTTCCTTCAATTTATAGAAATTTAATAAGTGTGTCGTGCTTGGACAAAGATTCTTATGAGTGTTATTTTGGACATGGCAAATGTGCCATTTGGTTAAAAGATATTTGTGTGGGTGTTGCTACCTTACATGACAAGCTATATTTATTATCCTTGCATGAGAAAGTATTTTCTGTGTGTGATGTGAATGAACAAGTTCCCTTGTCGAACAAAGAACAAAAGAAAAGAAAGCGAACTCTTGACTCATCGAAGTTATGGCACTGCAGATTAGGCCATATTTCGAGGGGAAGAATAGAAAGCCTCGTTAAAAATGACATTCTGCCTCCGTTAGAGTTCTCAGACATAGAACAATGCATAGATTGCATTAAAGGAAAGTATGTAAAACAAATTAAAAAGGGTGCAAACCGAAGTATAGCTACACTAGAAATAATCCACACGGATATTTGTGGACCGTTTTCGATGAAAAGTGTGGATGGCTATGATTCATTCATAACATCCACGGATGATCACTCCCGATATGGTTAAATTTATCCAATTAAAGAAAGATCTGAAGCATTTGATAAATTTAAAATTTTCAAAGCTGAAGTAGAAAATCAGCATGATAAAAGAATTAAGATAGTTCGGTCCGATCGTGGGGGGAGTACGACGGTCGGCATACTCCATATGGTCAAGTACCAGGACCCTTTGCAAGGTTCCTGCAAGAAAACGGAATAGTCGCCCAGTATTCTATGCCGGGCGAATCTCAGCAAAACGGAGTAGCTGAAAGGCGTAGCATTCTTATGGATATGGTGCGCGAGATGATGAGCTATTCCACCCTCCCATTGGGATTGTGGATGGAGGCGCTTAAAACCGCCATTCACATTCTCAACAGAGTACCAAGTAAGTCGCCCAAAACACCGTATGAATTGTGGACAGAGTCCCTCTCTGCACCACTTGAGGGTCTGGGGGAGCCCAGCTGAGGCAAAAGTTTTCAATCCAAACATTGCAAAGTTAGACCCCAAAACAGTATCTTGCCACTTCATTGGCTATCCAGATAAGTCAAAAGGCTATCGTTTCTACTGTCCTGACAGATAAACCAAGTTTGTAGAAACGAGACATGCAGTCTTCTTGGAGGACGAATTGATGAGGGGGAGCACGGTAGCTCGGGAAATTAATCTTGAGGAGAAGAGGGTGCATGCACCTAATCCGATGACTCAGGAGCCATTTTTCTCGCTATCTGTTGTGCCACCATCTACAACCCCTGAGGTTGTGATGCCTGCACCTGTTGTGACTCCACACGTGACAACAATGGGCGAAAGCTCGGAACCTGTCCATCAGGAGCCACCTGAACCCACTGTTGAGCACGAAAGGGAGCCAGAACAGCCACATACTGAAAATGTGCCTGAACCCGAGGCAAGAAATGAGCAAGAATCTGATGAACTCAGAAGGTCTAAAAGAGAACGAAGACCAGCCATTTCCAAAGAAATTTACAAAGTCTACAACATAGTTCATATGGAGGGCGATCCTACCTCATATGAAGAAGCCATGAGTAGCCCTCACTCAGCCAAGTGGGTGGAGGCAATGGAAGATGAAATGAAGTCGATGAGTTCCAACAATGTTTGGGAATTGGAGGAAATTCCTAAAGGATCCAAAACAGTAGGATGCAAATGGGTCTACAAAACAAAGTATGACTCCAATGGGAATGTAGAAAAATACAAAGCTAGACTTGTGGCAAAAGGCTTTACGCAAAGAGAAGGCGTAGATTACAATGAGACTTTTTCTCCGGTCTCATGTAAGGACTCCTTCAGAATCATCATGGCACTTGTTGCACATTTTGATTTAGAGTTACATCAAATGGATGTCAAGACGACATTTCTAAATGGAGATTTAGAAGAAAATGTTTACATGAAACAACCCAAGGGTTTTTTCATGGAGGGGAAGGAACATATGAGATGCCGCCTAAAGAAATCCATTTATGGGTTAAAGCAAGCCTCTAGGCAGTGGTATTTAAAGTTTAATGATACAATTAAAAGATTTGGATTCAAAGAAAATGTTGAGGACAACTGCATTTATGCAAAGTTCAAAAGTGGGAAATATATTTTCCTAATTCTGTATGTGGATGACATCCTGCTTGCCAGCAGTGATGTTAGTCTACTACTAGAGACAAAGAAGTTTTTGTCATCAAATTTTGACATGAAAGACCTTGGTGAAGCTTCTTATGTTTTGGGCATAGAAATTCACCGAGATAGAAAGAATGGAGTGTTAGGACTGTCGCAGAAAGCATATTGTGAAAAAATTCTAAAAAAATACAATATGCATGCGAGTAATGCAACACCTGCTCCCATAGTCAAGGGCGACAGTTTTGGGAAATCCCAATGTCCAAAGAATCAATATGAGATCGATCAAATGAAGTCAGTACCATATGCTTCGGCTGTTGGAAGCTTACAGTATGCACAAGTGTGCACTCGCCCTGACTTAGCCTTTATCACCGGGGTACTCGGTAGATATCAAGAGAATCCAGGCATAGAGAACTGGAAGATGGTAAAGAAAGCTTTGCGTTATGTGCAAGGCACAAAAGGCCTCATGCTAACATATAAGAGATCTGATTCCCTAGAGATAAAAGGGTATTCAGATGCGGACTTTGCAGGAGATAAAGACGACAGAAAGTCCACGACAGGGTATGTCTTTACTCTCGCAGGAGGTGCTATTTCATGGAGAAGCGCCAAACAGTCGATAATTGCATCATCTACGATGTATGCAGAATTTATAGCATGTTATGAGGCCATGTGACAGGCATTATGGTTAAAGAAATTTTTGCCCGACTTGAAAGTGGTTGACTGCATCAGCAGGCCACTAAAGATGTACTGTGACAACGAGCCCGCAGTATTCTATGCTCACAACAACAAGTCGAGTAATGCTACAAAGTCTATAGATATAAAGTATTATGTTGTGAAGGACAAAGTCCAGGATCAAACTATAAGACTCGAGCATATAAGGACAAAGGATATGCTTGCGGATCCGCTAACGAAAGGCTTACCACCCAATATGTTCAAGGAACACATAGCCGACATGGGTTTAATGGGAAGCCTATGATTCCTGGACTACAGAGACCCAAAAGTAACAGGATTTGTTTCAAAACATGAAGGTATATAGTGGCTGTCTGATTCTATCGGCAATTGAGCTGAGACGATGAAACATGCTCTATGTATCGTTCTGTGATGAAATAAGTAAAGTACAAAGTTAAAAGTAAAGTCGAGATCCAGGGGGAGAATGTTAGATAGATCTCTCCCACGTCCGGAGTCCCTCAACGCGCCCTAATCGGGGGCGCCCAACCTTATCATGGTTGGTGGGCCCCTGTCGCCAGCGTGCATATAAAGAGGTGGGGGGCCGGACGCACACGGTATGAGGTTCACCGTGCGCCGCAGCCCCCCACCTACACACCCACCGATTAGGGTTCGCGCTAGGCCGACGGGAAGCTCCGCCGCCACCACTCTCTACCACCCACGTTCACGCCGTCGCCCCTTTTCCCCATGGCTAACGACGGCGGCTCCAGCTCCGGCACGAGCTCCGGCATCCCCTCTGGCTCATGCTTGTCGAGCCAGGGCGCAGGTAGTACTCTATCTCTCCCTCTCTCTCTCTCTCTCTCTGATTTACGAGGTCCATTCAGTATAGATCCTACCGAGGCTAGACTGCAACTAACAAAAATATATTGTCAGCACGAGATACATGCGTTTTAAATAAAATGCTAATATAATTTAGAACAGGGGGGGTAGTAGTTTGCCGGAGTAAATTAATAGTATGCTTAAACTTTGCATTTTTGTTAGCACCAATTGGTCGATGCACAGATTCTTCCGTTGCTTCTGCATGCATTAGGGAATCGATATTCCCATATGTGGTCAATCGTCGCGAGGTTCGTGCAGTCTTACCATCGTCCTTGATTTGCAGGCGCCGTGAGTGATTGACCAAGCAGCGGCACAGCGATGCCATCCTTGCAGGGATTCAGATATGCAAGCGCAGTGCTGCATCGCATAATCCGAGTAGGCCCGACTGCCCGATCCCGACGGGTTGACTACTTGGAAATCGAATCAAACTCCGATAATGTCTCCTGGTGGCAAGTCGGACAAGCTGATGTCCCTGTAATAAAGCAGCACACACGCAGATCCCACGCAGGCAGATCAAGCATTAGGAACTTGTCCCAGTCGCGAAACCTAGATATATAGGAGTAGTCTCGACTCTCAAGTCTCAGCAATGGCGGCGTCGCTCCGTCAAAGAAAAAGGCAAGCCAACGGCGTAAGCAGCAGTACCGCTCCTCTCGCCGCCACCGCCAACGGCAGCTTCCTGCACCAAGATTTGCTCTACGAGATCCTGGTGCGCCTTCCGGCGAAGCCGCTTTGCCGCCTCCGCGCCGTCTGCCAGTCATGGCGGTCCCTCCTCTCCGACCCGTCGTTCGCCGCCGCCCACAGTGCCCGCCACGGACCGCTTGTCGCCGCCTTCAAGCGGGAGCAGCCGGTGGGCGTCCACATCATGGACAGGTTCGGCCACACCGTGAGGCACATACGTTTCGAGGATTTCCTTCAAGATCGTTACTCCAACGTGTCGTGCACGAACCTTGACCTGTTCTGCTTCACCGGCGCGGACCACCGTCCCCGCGTGATCGACCCGGCCACCGGTGTCGTCTCCCACTTGCCCGGCGAACCAAAGTTCTACCATGAAAGCCCCTTCACCTTCACCGGGTGTGTGATTGGCCGGGCCTCCTCAACGGGGGATGCCAAGGTGCTAGGGGTGGCCACAAGTTTCTTTAGAGCCAGCTCCTGCAAGGTCCTGACCCTCGGTGGCGCCGGCGCCGGCGCCGGCGAGTGGAGGGAGACAGGTTGCCCTCCGACGCCACCTCTAAGTTTCAACAAGTGTGTGGCCCTTGTCAAGGGGGTCCTCTATTTCGTGGGCCACGACCACCGCCGCGGCGATGATCACATCGCGGCATACGACCTTGAGACGGAGACATGGCGGCCGGATCTCCTCCACTTCCCGCCGCCAGGCGAAAGGGCCAGGGCTTTGGCTGAGCTGACTGACAGCTTGGTTGCAGTCTACGACGACCACAACAACAGCGACCAGAACACACGTGATGTCTTCCTGGATCTGTGGTTCCTCACGGACCCCGACAAGGTTCTCTGGTCGAAACGGTACACGGTCACCATGCCGTACCAAGGTTTCCCGACAACGTGTTTCTGTTGGGGAAGTGTCGCTCATCCCATGTGGGCACTTGATGATGGGAAGATTGTCTTCTGGGTGTCGCATTACGAAGATGAAGGGGCAGTACATTTGCTGCGTGTGTACGATACGAGAACAAACACGTGTACCAGTAGTACTGTTCAGATGCCAGGCTATGACTTTATCGGTGTATACACAGGGAGTTTACTTGCTGATGGGCTTCCATGGATCAGGAATAATTAAGACGCGGCATATGGTTTTTGTTTGACTGTAATGGTACATTATACAGAAGATGGATACATATGTTGAGATTTCAATGACAGACATCGTCTTACTTTTCATGCGAAAAGAAAGCCATTGGCCTAATTCTTTTAAAAAAAATCTTTTTTTGAATTGTTAATCTGACAAGGTCTTTTTTAACTCTAAGTACGATTAATCTCTGGTTAAATTATACTCATGGTCAAACTTTCTGATCGATCACCCATCTTCACACTACTCCAGCCCCAACACGCTTAACTTCTCTGTTCTTCGCATGAGCTTCCAAAAAGAAAATTAGACCTTATTGATAATACTGTCATATCAATCCTATTAATATTTGGACCATGCTGTCACACACCTTTATTTCTTAATTTTGAAACAATTATTTAAGTAAACAAAAATGAATAAATAATAATCTTGAATTCAAATAAAAATAAAATGAATTTATTTTTTGCCTTTTTTATTTAATATTGAACAATTCAGATCTTTAAATCCGTAAATCAGAATTTGACAAATAATATGTCTAAGTCTATCAGAAAAATGAGAATAATCCAAATATGACATCCCTATCATCTTTTTAATAAGGCGTCATGTCATTTTTAAAAAAATCCAATTAATAATGTCCAAATCTTCAAAAAATCATACTCCCTCCAACCCATATTAATTGACTTGGATTTGTCAAAATTTGGATGAGCCTATATACTAAATAGTGTCTAGATTCATCAAATCTAGACAAATTTGAGTCAATTAATATGAGTCGGAAGGAGTATCAAAATTTTTCTTTTGAATTTCATTTGGTAGTTGCTTCACAAAATACCTCGTTTTTTGGCACTCGGAAAATAGAAAATAGATTTTTGGTGCGACGAAAAGGAAAACTTCCTCCTGCAACATTGTTCACTATCCCATGATACACATGTGTGCACAATATGGGCATATTATCACAAACAGTGTTGTTTTGTACATGGTTTTGTCAAATATTTAAGAATTTCATCATCAATATCATTGCAAATATGTAAATTGTAAATTATATGTACAAATTGTGTTAAGACGTACAGTATCTCCAAAAATATTATAGTTATTGCGGGTTTCATACATACTATAAGAAGAGGCACAACGGAAAACAAGCATGGTGCTGATGGCCAACACCCGTCGGCATAGCCCGCGATTGCCCCGTAGGCGTAGACGGTTTGGCCGTCAGCGTAAGAAAAATCATTGGCATAGCACTTCCGGGGCTCAAATCGGCGGTTGACGACCGTTTGGTCCGACGGTAGCTACACCGACAACAGTTGGTTTGGCGGTAACTACGCCAATTTTTTGAATTGTTAATCTCATCAGAGTCTTTTTTTTAACTCTAAGTATGATTAATCTCCGGTCAAATTGCACTTATGTTCAAACTTTTCGATCGGTCACCCATCTTCACACTACTCCAGCCCTGCATGAGCTTCCAATAAGGAAATTAGACCTTATTGATAATACTACCATATCAATCCTATTACCATTGGACCATGCTGCCAGACGCCTTTAATTTTTAAATTTGAAATAATTATATAAGTAAACAAAAATGAATAAGTAATAATAATCTTGAATTCAAATAACAATAAAATGAATTTATTTTTTGCCCTTTTCTATTTAATATGGAACAATTCATATCTCTAAATCCGTAAATCGGAATTTAACAAATAATATGTCTAAATCGATCAAAAAATGAGAAGAATAAAAATATGACATCCCCTATCATATTTTTTAATAAGGAATCATGCATTTTTTAATAAAATTCAATTAATAGTGTTTAAATCTTCAAAAAATCATATCAAAATTTTCCTTTTGAATTTGAGGATTCTAAAAAATCCTTAGCTCGGAGCCGAGCCTCGCGAAACTTACAGTGGATCTTTGATGAAATAGCATATTGTAAACCTAAAAATAATTTTTCCAAAAACATGAGCATCCGATCATGTACATGTAGTTTAAATCTGACTCACTTCCTACAGATTCGGCAGAAATTTGCCCTTTTCATGGGGGTAGACGGAAAGGTTTAAGATACCCCGGTTGGAAAATTGTCCATGCAAGATGGCCTAGTATTTTTGAAAAATGGAGGAGTACCATTTTAAAACTTTCATTTGGTAGTTGCTTCAGAAAATACCTCATTTTTTGGCACTCGGAAAATAGAAAATGAATTTTTGGTGCGACGAAAAGGAAAACTTTCTCCTGGAACTTTTTTCACTATCCCATGATGCACATGTGTGCATAATATGGGAACATTATCACAAACGATGCCACGATTCTAGCCATAAAATTGGTCATTTGGCCTGAAAGCCATGAAACCTCGAACATGATAGCTCATTTTTTAGAAGTTTTTTGTGGGATGCAATCAATATACCAAGTTTTATATTTTTCCTTGGAAATATGTCATATAATATGGCACCACGCGAAGGTTTTTATATTGTTTGGATCATTTTTAATTTCTTATGTCTGTTTCAAACTATGGTTAAAACGGCGGGCATGAAGATTCTTAGCTCAGGGCTGAGCCTCGCTAAACTTGCAGTGGATCTCCGATGAAATATTATATTATGAACCTAAAAATGATTTTTCCAAAAAATCATGAGCATCCGATCATGTATCTGTAGTTCAAATCTGACCCACTTCCTACTGATTCGGTTCAAATTTGTATTTTTCACGAGGGATAGATGGAAAGGTTTAATATAGCCCGGTTGGAATATTGTCCATGCAAGGTGGCTAGTATTTTTGAAAAATGGGGAGATACCATTTTGAAACTTTCATTTGGTGGTTGCTTCGCAAAACACCTCTTTTTGGCACTCGAAAACTGAAAATGGCTTTTTGTTGCGCTAAAAAGGAAAACTTCCTTCCGCAACATTGTTCGCCATCATATGATGCACATGTGTGCACAATATAAGCACATTATCAGAAACTATGACGCGATTCTAGCCATAAAATTGGGCATTTGGCCTGAAAGCCATGAAACCTCGAACATGATAGCTCATTTTTTAGAAGTTTTTTTATGTAATCAATATACTAAGTTTGATATTTTTGCTTGGAACTATGTCTTATAATATGGCACCACACGAAGGTTTTACATTGTTTGGATCATTTTTAAATTTCTTATGCATGTTTCAAACTATGGTCAAAACGGCGGGAATGAAGATTTTTAGCTCGGGGTTGAGGCTCGCTAAACGTGCGGTGGATCTATGATGAAATAGTATATTGTGAACCTAAAAATTATTTTTCCAAAAAATCATGAGCATCCGATCATGTATATGTAGTTCAAATCTGACCCACTTCCTGTCGATTCGGTAGAAATTTGTCTTTTTCACGAGGGATAGATGGAAAGGTTTAATATAGCCCGATTGGGACATTGTCCATTCAAGGTGGCTAGTATTTTTGAAAAATGGGGTGGTACCATTTTGAAACTTTTATTTGGTGGTTGCTTCACAAAACACCCCCTTTTTGGCACTCGGAAAATGAAAAATGGTTTTTTTGTTGCGACAAAAAGGAAAACTTCCTCCTGCAACATTGTTTGCAATCCCATGATGCACATGTCTGATATGTCCAAAACATATCTACTTTCTCGAACACTTTTGCTATTGTTTTTCCTCTAAACCTGTGTGATTTGGATACAACTAACACGGACTGACGCTGTTTTCAGCACAATTACCTTGGTGTCTAGTTTTTGTGCAGAAAATCAACTATCAGGAAAAATCCCGGAAAATATGCCAAAAAATCATATTTCGCCAGAAGATCCACGGATCCAGAAGACGAAACAGAGTGGAGGCCTGGGGGGCCCACACCCCTACCAGGCGCGGGTGGGCCCTGCCCGTGCCTAGGAGGGTGTGGCCACCCCAGGCACCCCCTCGGGCTCCCTCTGCACCTATAAGTTACCCCTTGACCTAAAAACCGAGGGGAGTTTGACGTTTTTATAGAAAGAGTTCCGCTCCGTCGCCACCATCAGAAACCAAGATTCGGATCTAAAAACTCCGTTCTGGCACCCTGCCGGGATGGGGAATTTGGAGAGGATCATCGCCATCGTCATCACCAACGCCTCTCCATCAACCATCGATGTTTCCCTCATCCATGAGTGAGTAATCCCCCGCTGTAGGCTTGGGGATGGTAGGGATTGGATGAGTTCTATCATGTAATCGAATAAGATCTGTTAGGGGCATATTGCCTAGTATCTCTTTTAGTGCTATTTGACTTTGTTGCAACTTGTTGTGCTTAATGCTTGTCACTAGGGCATGAGTGCCATGATCTCAGATCTGGACTTATTATTGAATCATTGTGATAGTATTGTTTGTGATCTGATCTGCAAGTTGTGTACATATATCATTTTCCGGATCCAAAGGCCCCAAAGTGACAATAATTGGGACAACGAGAGGGGATGGCTGTGGTTTGAGGATCATATGTGTTCATGGAGTGTTAATGCTTTTCTCCGGTGCTATATTAAAAGGAGAACCTTAATTGTCAGTAGTTCCCTAGAGGCCCCGCTGCCACGGGCTGGCTGGACAGAAGATGTTGTGCAAGTTCTCATTGTGAGCATGTATGACTATATTTGGAGCACATGCCTAGGATTATTTAGTACTTGGATGCTTGTTATTATTTATCTGCAATGCCCTAGGTCTTGAAGTTATATGTTTAGACTCGTCCATGCAACGCCCGTCCATCCATCCCTATGCCTACCGCACTCGAATCCTACTATTACCGCTACTGTTACTATTGCTTCTGTTTCACTATTGATGTTACTGCTGTTGTTGCTACTGCAAACTGTTGCTACTGATAAACTTCTATGAGCAAGAACTATTTCCAGGTGCAGCTAAACTGACAACTCAATTGCTAAGGCTTGCAAGTATTCTTTGGCTCCCCTTGTGTCGAATCAATAAATTGGGTAATACTACCCATGAAGACTGTTGCGATCCCCTACACTTGTGGGTCATCAAGACTTTTTTTGGCGCCGTTGCCGGGGAGCATAGCTTTATTTGTAAGTTCACTTGGATCTATTATTGTTCACTGCTACTCCTTTCATCATGGGGAAGTCTTGTGATGGACAGTTCCCTATTTTACCATCCACTACAAGAAGAGGTACATTCCTAAACACATCTGTTGCTCTTGATTCACCGTCTGTTATAAGTAAGCTTGTCACACCACCACCACATGCTCATGCTACACACACTGCTACTACTGCTAAATCTGAAACTGCTTTTGATACTCATGATGTTACTTCTACTGTTCTTGACGCGAGTGGTTCACTAGGTACTTTTCTAGATGCTAGTATGTCTAGTCTAGGAAATACCGAAACTCCTAGTGAAGACACTGTTACACCTGTTAGCTCACCTTAATCTAGAGAGAGTTATGATATTAATGATGGTTACATTGAGTACACTGGTGATTTTGTTGAAGAGTACCGAAACACACATGGTACTAGTGCTATTAAGAGTCTCCTTGCTAGGGGTACCATTATGCCTAAACTATCCTCTGATCCTAAGTTTGCCACCTCTCCCATAGATATTAAAGATAAAGATTATGATTTCTCTCTTGATTTATCCTATTTGGACATTGTTGAGAAAGAACCTTTTTGTGGGACTGAAAATGAGAGTGTTATGGCTCATATGAATGAGCTTTCTACTATGAGTGCTTTGTTCTCTGATGATTTTAAAATGCGCAAGTACTTTATTACTAAGATCTTCCCTTTTTCACTAAAAGTAGAAGATAGGGCGTAGTTTGATAGATTACCTCCTGGTTCCATTAATAGCCCTGATTATTTGATTGCTTCTTTCTTCCAGAAATATTTTCCTCCCAGTGCTAGACATGCTGTTTTGCAGAGACTTTTTGATTTTAAATAGGGAGAAGAGGAGAAATTGCCTGAGTCATGGACAAGGTTCTGTGCCTTGATTCATGCACATCCTGGATGTCCATTGCCTAAGAATGAGCTTCTTGATATTTATTATAATGGACTAACTGATGATTCTAGGATCTACCTAGATAGCTTTGCTGATTGTGTTTTCAGGAAAAGGACTCCTATAGATGCTGAAGAATTAATGGCTAAGATAAGCAAGAATTATGATGATTGGACTTCAAATGAGCTCAATACACCTGAGCCTATTACTCCTGAACCAGTTGTGCCTAAACCAGTTCCAATACCAACACCCAAGAAGAGGGGAGTTATTGCATTAAATGATGAAGTAATGAAAGAAGCCAAGAAATGTCTAAAGGAGAAAGGTATTAGAGCTGAAGATGTGAACAATCTACCTCCTATAGAAGAATTATGTAAGCCAATTCCCCACTCATCTACTATTGAGGTACACTCTCTCCACTTCAATGAAGGTGATATTCCCTATGGTAAACCTCCTGATCAATGCTTAGAGGAACTTGACACATTTATTGTTAAACAAGGTAATTTTAATAAACAAGTTCAGAATCATTTATTGGAAAACTCTAGAGCTATTAAAGAGTTAAAAGATATTGTTGAAAGAACTTCTAATGATATTAAAATGCTTTGCAAACACTTTCAAATGGTTCAAACCCAACTTGATCAACTTGCTAAGGTACAAAAGGATATGCTAGTTAATGCCTCAAGAGATAAACATGCTTATAGAATTAGAACTAGGAGTGGTATAGCTACTCAAAATCCTTTATATCCTGAAGGACACCCTAAAAGAATTGAGAAGGATTCTCAACAAGGTGAAAGTAGTGGTATTCCTCGTAAGAGAAAGAAAAAGAAACATAAGGTAGTTGAGGAACCACTTGAACCTGCTATAGATCCTAATATTATATCTGTCTCTGATGCTGAAACTGAGAGTGGTAATGATAATAATGATGCTCCTGATAATGAGGAAGTTGAGGAAGAACCTGAGAAGCACAATAAAAACACTAGGTACACTAAGGAAGATTTTATTGCTAATAAACATGGTAAAGAGAGAGAAACTTGAGTGCAGAAACCTATGCCTTTTCCAGGGAAGAAACACAAGTCAAAGGAGGAAGAACACTACAACAAGTTTTGTGAGTGGATGAAACCTTTATTTTTGCAAATTCCTTTGACTGATGCTATTAAGTTGCCTCCTTATTCAAAGTATATGAAGGATATTGTCTCTAATAAAAGGAAGATTCCTAATAAGGAGATTTCTACTTTGCTTGCTAATTATTCCTTCAATGGTAAGGTTCCAAAGAAACTTGGTGATCGAGGTATACCAACTATTCCTTGCTCTATTAAGAATAATTATGTTAGAACTATTTTATGTGATTTGGGAGCTGGAGTTAGTGTTATGCCTTTTTCTCTCTACAGGAGACTCCAGCTAGAAAAGTTGATACCAACTGATATATCTTTACAAATGGCTGATAAGTCAACTATTATTCCTGTTGGTATATGTGAGGATGTTCCTATTCAAGTGGCTCATAATTGCTTGGTTTTGATTGATTTTGTTGTGCTTGAGATGCCTGAAGATGATAATATGTCTATTATTCTTAGGAGACCTTTTCTTAATACTGCAGGTGCTGTCATTAATTGTAAACAAGGAAAAGTAACATTCAATATTAACGACAAAGAGCATACTGTCTATTTCCTGAAGAAGGTTGCTAGAAGCTATTGCCTGAGTTCCATTGAAAATATTGAGAGCATCAAGGTTGGAGAAATATATTGTCCCATTCCACAGGAAAATTTTGAAACTATTATGATTGTGACCATTGCTATCAAGTATGAGGTGACATAATCACCTTGTGGAATGCAAAGTTTTGTTTCATATAAGATTGTTTTGGTAACAAGACTTGATCAACCTTGTTAACAAAAGGATTTTTATAAACAAAATAATGCTTTCACTATGGTTATACTTGCTTTCTTTTACTTTTCTCCTTCCTAGTCTTTGTTTTTCTTTTGCTAGCTTTGGTTTTGCTAGTTGTTTGCTTGTTAGAGTGCCTTAGAACTTCTGTAGTTTGGCTTTTGGTTTGCTTTTGCTTCTTCTAAAAAAACTGTTTCTGCGAGAAAATCAATTTTCATACCCTGAAAATTGGCCAAAAATAAAGTTTCCCGAAAAATCCTAGAAAATTCAAAATAATTTTTTCCTCAAAAAAAGGGGCAGAGGGACACCAGGAGTGACCCAGGGGCCATGATACATCGGAAACGTATCTATAATTTTTGATGCTCCATGCTTGTTTAGTATCTACTTTGCTTTGCTTGTGTACACTTTAAGGTGCTTTTTATATGTTTTATGGTACTAACCTACTAACAAGTTGCAACAGTGCCAGATGCCTGTTTTCTGCTATTTTTGGTTTCAGAAAAGTTAGTAAAGAAATATTATCGGAATTGGACGGGACAAACGTCAAAGTCAATTACTTCCCGTGGGGAACAAGAAGTCCAGAGGGGAGCCGGAGAGGCCGGGCAGGTGGTTAACCCACCTAGGCGCTGGTGGGCCTGCCCGCGCCTAGGAGGGTGTGGTCCCCGGCCACCCGCCTCGCCTATAAGAAGCCCCGATGCGAAACCCTAAGTACCGATCAAATCTCCATGAAACCGCCCAGAGTCACGCCACCATCATCCCTAGATCGGGGGGGATCTGATGTTCTTCCCGGCACCCTGCCAGAGGGGAGATCATCCCAGAGGCCTTCTCTCCGGTATGATGCGTGGGTAGTTCCACCTTGGACTATGGGTCCATATAGTAGCTAGATGGTTGTATCTCCTCCTTTGTGCTTTCATGTATAGATCTTGTGAGCTCCGTTCATGATCAAGATCTAATCTATTTTTAATCATGCATGTTGTGTTTGTGGGGATCCGATGGATATTGAGATTATTATGTTGGTTTAATTAATGGTTTTGTATTTATGATTCTATCATGTTTGTGTTGTTTGTGATCTTGCATGCTCTCCGTTGTTATTAGCTATCTTGGCCAAGTAGTTGCTAGTGACTCCAAGAGGGGGTATTTATGCTCGATAGTGGGTTCATGCCTCTAGTTTCCAAGGGAAGTGATAGAAATCTCTTCGGTTGTAGATGTGATGTTGACACTAGGGATAAAACAACGGTCTCTTGTTTATGGAACATGTGGACTGTTTACCTTACACACTTTGCTTAAAGCAGTTGTCTGTTGCTTGCAACTTAATACTGGAGGGGTTTCGAATGATAACCTGAAGGTGGACTTCTAGTCATAGATGCACTTGGATGAAGGTCTATGTATCTTGTTGTATTGCCCAATCAAATCTTATAGGATCTTTCTGACTAGTAATTGCATTGTTATGTCTTGCTCAGTTCCTATCAATTGCCCTGCTATAATTTGTTTACCCTTCATGCCATGTTGTTTATCTAAGGAGAGCACCTCTAGTGAACTATGGACCCCGGTCCAATCTTTACCATTGATACATCTTCCACTGTTACTTGTTTACTTGCTGCAAACCATTACCTTCCACACCATACGTTTAATCCTTTGTTACAGCAAACCGGTGAGCTTGATAACCTCACTGATTCGTTGGGGCAAAGTCTTGAGTTTGTGTTGTGCAGGTCTCCGTGTTGCTTGCACACCTGTGTGATGTTTCCTTCCTCCTTCTGGTTCGAGAACCCCGGTCTCAACTAAGGGGAAACTTGTTGCTTGCTCTTCACACCCTACGCTTGGGGTTACCAACAAAGTGCCACGTCGAGCATCATCAAGACTTTCTGGCGCTGTTGCCGGGGAGGCTAAGGACATCTTCACAAGGGGGGTCTGCCACTTCCTTTCTCTTTACTTTGTTTTTAGTTTGCTTTGTTTCTTTTATTTGGTTTTATTTGCCTCTTTTCAAAAAACCCAAAAACATTAGTTTAATTTGTCTAGACACTTCGTTTTTTGTTTCATGCGCAGTTGTGTTGTTCTTGGAGCGTCTTAGTTTTTGTTTGCTTTGCTTAGGTTGCTTAGTTTGCTTGAATAAAGTAGTTTGGACCCCCGTTCTCGTTGTGTTGTTTTGCAAATAAGTTTCTTGGTGTTGGAAAGGAGTAGTAAGTTCTTGCTTGAAGTGCAAGAGGAGCTTGCATTTGCATTGACTGTGACTTAGACTTTAGCATGACATGCTAGGTGTTGTTTTGACCTTATGCTTAGTGATTATTGCTGTAGCATGTCTTGTTCCAAACAATTGGGATTGCTTAGTGTGCCTTGAAGAAATTATGCGTTGTTTTAGCATGCAAAAGCATAGTTTTGTGGTACTCTCCTTTGATGCTTTGCTTGGGTTGACTTGGCACATGCTCACACCATGTTATGACTATGACAAGTCACCATTAGCCTCTATGATCATTTAGTCCTTGACTTGTAGTACCAGTACTCTTTGCTTTGATTAGTATGCTTTATTGCACTGCATGATTGTGGCCATTTTGCTCCCTTAGTTGGTTGCTCCCAGTCTTTTGCTAGCCTCCACTTGTATGAGTAAGTTCTACTCATGCTTCCAATTCCCAAGAAACCAAGTTATTACAAAGTGTCCACTATAAACTCCTATGCATGGTGTGTTACGCCATTCCAAGTATATTCTTGTTTTCAGCTATCTACCAAATTAAAAACTATTTTGTTATGTGAAAACTTAGTGATTAAAGCCCTCACAAAATTGATGGCACACTTTATATTCTTTGCCCCTAATAAACTTGAACCATTGTGACAACTTTGTTGTATATGCTTGCACTTATGAGTTGGAATTAGCAGAACCGTGCTATCACGGGGAACATTTTCAACATTGCACTTGTACTTTGTACTCAGTTGATATCATGCTCTTTTGTCTATGGATGTCACCGGTGTGAAATAAAGAGGGAACTTGTAAGTCCATGGAGTTTGTATCCTGTGTTAGAGAAACGCCTGAGCCGCTAGCCTAAGCCATGCCTAATCATGGTGGAAACTTGCAACATCACCATAATGAGCATTCTCCTCAATAAAAGCTATGCACATAGTAAATAAAAAGATCGCTGAGATGCTTATTGTCTACTTGCCTTATCATTTTGATCACGGGATAACTCATGTATCATGTGCAAGGGGTACCCCATTGGCGGTTCTCTATGATGTGCATGTATGTACAATGATAAGAACTTGCAGGTAACCAAAGTTGAGTAGCATGCAGAGCAGCCCTCGTACTCAAGGGACATGGTATTTTCCAGTTTATGGTCTGTCAAGAATATAACTCATATTGGACCTCACTTTTACCTTAACCATATGAAGATGCCTATGACCGGGGCAATGAGAGCTCAAAGCTAATGAGTACCTTCCTTTCAGCATTAGGAAGCCTTTCAAACTTTTCAAAACCTTTTCACTTCCATGTTGAGTCACCACTTATTCTATGAGCACCTTCTTGAGAGCATAGTTGTCATTCTTGTGTTTGTTCCAAAACTTGGTTAATTATGTCATGACTTTGATGCTTGTATCTCTGATATTTTTACCTCTAGTCTTCACTTGAACTTCAGAGGTGCCTTGTGTCAACACCCGATTTTTTAATCCCAGATGCATGTTATGCCATACATCGCAATCCCAGGATTACCATTTTTGTGAGACATAACAGAATTGGATACCACAGTACATCATCCATTACAAACCATACATAAGGTCTTACACAAATAAGGATCTCATGATCCGGTTCTTAATACAATTCAACCAGCGGAATACGTAATAATAAAGGTAGCGTAGGCGAAGATCCATCTTCGGGGTCACAGGCAATGCTGACGATGGGAGATGATCCTAGTTGTCGTAACCTTCCTGGGGTCCATCATCCTGGTACTCCTCTTCATAGTCTGGCCACGGGAATAGCCAGGGACAAAGCCATGAGTACTCTTTAAGTACTCGCAAACTAATACTAACAAGCGAAGGGGGTTTTTGTAGTAGGACATTAAGCTCTATGGTTGTTTTGCAAAAATCCAGATTTACCTCTACTAAGTTCAGAAGCAATAAAAGCTAGTTGAATTTTATAACACCTAAGCGGGAACTTGTATCTCATGCCACAACTCTGCTGTGGTCACGTCAAATTCTCCATTCAGTTCACAAGTCATTTTGAAAACATCTGACGGGGGAACAGTATGGCCACTCCAACTGTCCATAACCACGGACGCGGCTATTCGAATAGTTTGACACTCTGTAGAGAATGTACACTTTCACCACAACATTCGATACATCCGTCAGGAACAAATCCTGAATTCACCATACTCAGTATGCGGATAATTAATCCTAACCTTTCAATTACATGCCCTAGTATAGGCACCTCTCCTGTGAGTTTGGCCTCCCAACCATGACCAACTGTCATCTTGGGTACTGCACAGGTGGACAATCTTCCCAAGGTAGCCTCAGCTCAGACCTTGGACGTGAGGGTACCAATACTAAGGTATATAAGTTTCCAGTCAAGCCCTACCCAATCTTCGGGTATTGTGGTTGTACGGTAAAATTGGAATGGTATCGCATCCAGACAACCATCAGTTTTATAAAGGGCTAAGGCTCATGCCTCAACATTTTCATCACCAAAATCATGTGGTGTTCGGAAACACATGTCAAAACATCTCAGTAGAATGATCCATCATTCTAAGGTTTTCATAACCATTTTCCACCAAGTATTCCCATCTAAAGTTGATCAAGTTTTATGCTTAGCACTAGCATCTACAAGTGGGGGTGAGTACTAATGAGGGGTGGTAAACAAGTGGAGTTTTACTAAGTTCAATCTCATGCCTTAGGATGACATCAAGATTATCTAGCTTAGGCCAAATTTTAAGCTCTTTATGCAACCTTCAGTTAACTTCCTAGAATCTACAAGTCACTTAAATAAACTCTAAAAGAAAGCTTTGATAAAGACCTAAAGTAAAAAGTTTGCAAGTAAAATTAGGATGGGGTTATCAAGTGGGTATAACCACATATGCTTAAGGCATATGGTTGGCATGGTAAGGCTTCCTAAAGTATAATATCTTGCAAGTGTTAGCTTGCACATTCAACTAGTAGTATTAGGCTTGCATCAATATCAGTATAAGCTTGCTAAGTTAATATCTTGCAAGTATTGGCTTGACTTGTGCAGAGAAGTGGTTGAAGTTCTCCTCGGCTTCTTCTTCGTAGTATCCTCCTTCTTCCTCGTATCCTTGGTCGGTACTAGCGTCTATAAATAAATACGAGGTACACAATCACCAAACAATACTTAACTACTTTCAATAATCACACAAAGGGGTTCTATAGATGATCTAGCATCATCACTAACATTACAAGACTAAAGCACTTGACTTATTGATTTTATTTTTAGAAAAGTAATTTCTACTCATTGAAAAACTACTTAAGATTTAATATTCTCCAAACCAAACATGGGATCATGTTGACACATGTCATCACCACATATTTCAGTTTATTGGAATGTGATTTAAAGTGGTGTCACAATTTAATAAGGTTTAACCTTTTATTTTAATTAAATAAAGTGACTAGACATGCCTATGTGGCATCCTTTTATTACTTGAACATTATTTCTGTAAGTAAACTCATATATTTTTATATATTCTGAAAGGTATGATTAATTGTGATTTTTGAGAGTTGGAATCAACTCAAAAGCTATTATGGTTTAAATTTAAAAAATGTTTGAATGCAGAAAAGATTCTACCTTGTTATTTTTTACCAAGGATGATCTACAGATCCAAATTATTTGAATCCAACGGGCTTGGATTCAGCATTTCCAGACCTTTCTAACAAAATTGGTTTCATTCAATTTGGTTCACTGAATCAAGCTGGGTTGATTTTTGAAACTAGGTACAAAACTGTGTTTGAATGAAAATGGAAAAATCCAAATTCAAACGAGTGGGCTGCGCGAGAAGAGAAAATGGGCCGGCCTTCTACACATAGCGCTTACGCGGTCTGGTTAAGTTGTTGTCCCCACGCGTCAGTGAGACGGGGGGGTGCGAAGTGGTACGGGGCAACGTGGTGCGTTGGATCTAGTTCTAATCCAGCGGCTCTGGTTCATCGTCCACGTCGGGCAGCGCCGGCGATACAGAACCCTAACGCGGCAGGTGGGGGTCGTGGGAGGCTCACCGGGGATCAGGCGAGGGTCAGCGAGGCGGGCGAACGGCGAAGTTGAAGACGGCGAACCTCCTGGTACCGGCAGCTTCTCCTGGGGCGGCTCCAATCGCTGGCTTCCTTCTTCTCCAGCAGCGGTGGGCTCCGGACAAATTCCGGCGATGCGCTGCTCGACTTGCTCTGGGAACGGGGTAGAACGATCAGTGAAGAGAGGGGAGTGAGATGGTGTGAAGAGTTTGAGCGGGGGAGGCCTCTATTTATAGTCTCGACGACGAGACCGAACGGGATGGGCAGGCGATGGTGGCGACATGGCTACGGGCTGCTAGAGGCATGGCCGAGGGTGGCGATCGATCGGTGGTCTCCTGGCGATGCTCTATGGCTTTATGCGCGTGTAGGGGCGGTGGCAAACGGTCTGGAACGCTCGACGTTCTGCGCGGCAGAGGCGGCGTCTTTCATGGAGAGCGGTGGCTACGGGGTACGGGCGGTGAAATGGGCATGTCTGGCGGTCTCCTAGGATGGCGGGGAGCATGTTGGCGGGCGGTGAGGGCTCGAGGTGGTCTGGTTGAATAGGAACGGCACGTGCTCTGCGGCGCGGGTCGACATGGTCGACAGCGGCATGGGCACGGTGTTCCTGGCGGTTCTGGCTGCTGTCCGCGAGGCAGGGCCAGTCGAGAGGGGGCGGTGAGGCATGAGTTACCTCCCAGACAAGGTTGGCACGGCTAGTTCTTCCTCTAGCCTGCTGTCCACACTAGGGTGACATGGGTGTTCTCGGCTGTTCACCATTGTTGATATTGTCAAGCTTACAGTGGTGCTAGGGATTAGTTAGGGTCGTTAGATGATCTACTAAGGCTAGTGGTGTCCATAGAGGGAACAAGTTAGGCCCAAAACACTGCACATTATAGTGTTTGATTTTGTTTGATTTGAATCTGCAAGGTGTTTGATGAAATGGCCGCATGAATTTAAGTTTTGAATTTTAAAAAGATTTTTGGTGGGTGTGCTAGGCATGTGCTGGTGAGTCTATGGATTCTTGGGTTTTGAAAGTTGAGCTTGTTTGAGTGGTTTTTGAAAAAGTGGGATCTTCCCATATGATATAGATTCAATTTTAAACTGTCCTTTAAACCATGCATTCAAATGTTTTTGGATGATCACAAGGTGGGCCTTGGTACTTTGTTATGAGTACTATCAAGGGGTGTAAAGATCCAAACAAGTTTCTGTTAAGTTTTCAAAGTTAAAGACAGCCAAAGTAGGCATGGGAGTTAAATTGGCCAAAGTGACCATTCCCTTATTTTGTTTGTTTTGATTTATTTGTCTTTGGGGAAAGTGTGGGGATTGTTTAGATGGTGTTTATTTCACCTAAGAATCCTTTTAAAAGCAAAGAAACACACAAGCAAGGTAATTCAAAAGAATCCAAATTGGAATGCATACACACATGCATGCCTTCATATTTTTATTTAGAAAAGTTTTTGTTAATCCTAAATTTTGATGATTAGAGTTTGATGATCCAAGTTTAGTATTTTTGGGATGTTACACCTTGGCATTTATTTTGTGCTCTAAAAACAAAGGCAAGCGAGATACCACTCTATCATACCTTACTATGAGCATTGCAATGTTGCTTATGTTTATGTTTCATGCTACTTATTATTATTGAGTTGGTTTCTCTTCATAGTTTGCAATGACTATTGAGTAGACTTGGTTGCATACTTCTTATTATGAATGGTTTAAGCATCTACTCCTGTGCTGGGAATATATACATCATATGAATCAAATGTGTTCGTGAAAGTTCTTTTATCACACTCAGTTTTCAACTGAATTGCTTGAGGACAAGCAATGAGCTAAGCTTGGGGGGAGTTGATACGTCCAAAACGTATCTAATTTCTCGAACACTTTTGCTATTGTTTCTCCTCTAAACTTGTGTGATTTAGATACAACTAACACGGACTGACGATGTTTTCAGCAGAATTACCTTGGTGTCTAGTTTTTGTGCAGAAAATTAACTATGAGGAAAAATTCCAGAAAATATGCCAAAAATTATATTTCGCCAGAAGATCCATGGATCCACAGAAGACGAAATAGAGTGGAGGTCTGGGGGGCCCACACCCCTGCCAGGCGCGGGTGGGCCCTGCCCGCGCCTAGGGGGGTGCGGCCACCCTAGGCACCCCCTCGGGCTCCCTCTGCGCCTATAAGTTACCCCTTAGAAACCAAGATTCGGATCACACAAAATTCCGCTCTACCACCAGAAAGAGTTCTGCTCCGCCGCCACCATCAAAAACCAAGATTCGGATCCAGAAACTCCGTTCTGGCACCCTGCTGGGACGGTGACATGGTTATACCCTACGGGTACGTGACTTCAGCATACCTAGTCCAGCCCAAGGAAGGCCCATAGCGGATATACACTGGCCCATGAAGATTTTCGGGTGGCCAAGGCCCATGACGCCTTCGGATCCTTGGAGAGCAAGACTAGCGGAGATAGGAAATTCAAAGGGGTAAAACCCTAGAACTTGTAACCAAGTAGGACTATGCCCGGGACCTGCCTAAGTCTATATAAAGGCCAGGAGGGCACGTCTTAGATCTCTCGACTCATACTTTCGCATACGCATCCACGCCAGATTGAATCTGTGCACCCTGTAACTTTCGGTTCCGCATTAATCAAGAGCAGACAAGAAGGAGTAGGGTTTTCCCTCCGGGGGCCTGAACCTGGGTAAATCTCGTGTCCCCTGGTTGCTTGTCTGTTAACCGTGCCACGATCTCCAGCATCCCCATCTTCTCCAAAACCCAAGTCCATAACAATGGGCATTGACGAGATTAAACCTCGTCAATTGGCGCCGTCTGTGGGAACTGGGGCTGCTGATTGTGCGGTCGTGACGGTTCCGACCCGATCGATCTACAATTCCGCGGTGATGGAGAATCACCTCCTCTTCGGCGCTTTCGACTTCACCGCCCACTCGCCGGCCACCATGAAGGATTTCGAGCCCGTAGGCGACGGACTCGAAATTTTGTTCGGGCGCTTCTGCTTCCAGGTGGGACAAACTGGCACCCTCCGCCTCCCTGAGCGGGTGCCCATGCCGTCAATCAGGCCCGCCTCATGGGCTCCACACCCCGCGCTACGCACGTCACCATCGACAGATGAGTTCTACAGCAGCAGCTGCTGCAACTCCGATCTGTGCGATCCACCTTCGGATGAAGGGACCTACGGTTCCGGATCTGAAAGCTGCGGCAGCAGCCGACCAATCTGCAAGCGCTATCTATGCGCCGCAGTCATCCAAACCGACGAGGAAACGCCTAACCCGCCGCCCAACCAAAACAAGTCAAGATGCAGGAGATGCTAGATAAACGCAAGCAAGCAGCCTCCGAGTCCAGCGCGCGACGAGCTGCGCTCTCCGCCATGGCACCCGGCTCTAGCACGAATGGAAATCAGGGAAACAAGCATCGCTCACGGGTGGAGAACATGGATCCCAAGGAACGCCGTGATGTGACCCGAACTCTCCACACGTCGTTCATGGATATGGATGCCGACGGCAACATCATCCCGAAGACGCCACAAGCTGCGATCGTGGCAGCCACTGCGTATCTCGCGGCTCACCCACCTCCGGAGGGGGACCCGAAAAGGGCCATGCATAGGTCCGCACTCACCGGACTAGAACTAATCAGAGCTGCGCTCCACGAAGACGCTCCTGCGGAGCCGAAGAAGAAAGCTCCGGCCAGGCGCGACCGGAGCCCCACCCCCTCATCCGAAGAGGAAGAAGAGCACGATCTTCCTCGAAGGAAGAAGAGCTCGCACCGCCATAAAAACGACTACGACGCCAGAGATAAGCTTACACAGCGCAAGATCGACAAAGCACGCGCCAAACGCGCATGCTCGTCTGAATCTGAGATGGATGAAGACGAAGGAGAACTCTGCAGGGCCCGATGCTTCAGCAGATCTGTTCGGCAAACACAGATGCCGCGCAACTTCAAGCTTCCTTCAGATACTCCGAAGTTCAACGGCACGCAAGATCCAAAATCCTGGCTTAGTGACCATCTGTCATCCGTCAAGCTTCACGGAGGCAACAAAGAAACCGCCATGCAATGCCTTCAGCTGCAAATGGCGCTGGTCCGCTTAGCAGCCTATCATCGATCCATCCGTTGGAGGAGCTCGCTTACAGCTTCATCCGAAATTTCAAAGGCACCAGCAAGAGGCCCGCCTCAATCAAGAATTGCGAGCCTGCATTGAGAACGGGTGAATCTATTCGCCAGACATACTACGCTGGTCTACAACCAAGAACTCCGCAGCACACATCTCCGAAGAGAGGGCCATCGACGCTTGAGGACGGCGCGTCAGCGCCACGACTTCAAGGAGGAACTTGGGCGTGTAAAGCCCAAGACACTCGACCACCTCATGGAAATCGCCAACAGTTGGGCAGACGGCGAAGATTGCATCCAGCGAGCGCAATCAGATGAAGAGGACGAGTACGGCCGAAGACGTGAACGCCGCAGCAAGAGGAGATCGCGCGTCTACGAGGACCGCGACGGACCCAACATGGTCGCGGCCGGCTACGCCGACCGCCGTAACGACAACAGCGGAGGATACCGCGCGGCAACTTCGCGACAACGACCAACGCAGTCGTGGCAACGCCGCGATCGCGACAACGGACCCTCAGCATTCGACAAACTTTCGGGTCCATGCACCATCCACTTCTACATCGACAAGCAGGATGGCAAAAAGAAAGCCAGTCACATGCTCAAGGACTGCCGCAAGTTCCAGAAACTCAGCGAAGGCATGGTGCAGATGAGGCAACAAGCTCCAATTCCTGCGTTCGGAAACGCACCTGCGCTAGGTGAAATAGCACACGGAGCTCCTCCACCGCCGACTATTGGAGGCCCAAATCAACCAGTCGCACCAGCGCAAAACAATGCTGGGGTCGGATACCCCCCACCAAAGGGAGCACTAAATATGATCCAGAAGGGACGCCCCACCAACAGGGTGCAGAAGAAAATCACCCGACAAATCAACTTGGCCGTGGCAACTCCGCCTGCAATCCCTGAGTACCTCACGGATCGGAGTCCCGCATCACATTCACTTGCGGATCACCCTTGTCGATCCTCGCCCAGTCATGCTGCCTGGTGCTGGAGGCGCAGATCGGAGGCTTCGAGATGAGTCGCGTCTTCATGGACGGGCGGCAGCGGCATCAACCTAATGTTCGAAGCACTCTAGCAGCTATGCGGATCCCGCAATGCAGCCTGGAACAATCGAACCACCGTTCAACGGCATTGTCCCGTGAAAGGGCATATTCCCAGGCAAAATAGGGCTCGGCGTCATCTTGAAGCCGGACAACTTTCGGCAGAGCGCCTAGAATTGAAGTGGTGGATCGTGTCGTAATACCACGCCATCCTGGGGCGTGTAGCATTCAAAGATTCCTAGCCGTCCCCACACCACGCATACCTACTACTCAAGATGCCAGGACCAAGGCGTCATCACATCCACGGAGCTTCACCCGATTGGACCAATGCGACAGGGATTTCAACAAAATCTCCCAGTCTTTCGGCATGCAAGACGAGCTTGTAAGGCTCCATGAGGTGACGGACAATGGGCTACCCCCAGTCACAAGGCAGAACGCACCTGACATGTCCTTCGACTCCATCGTCAACACCAAGAAAGTGTAGGTCCATCCGACGGATGCCTCCAAGACGACGCTGATCGCCAATGACCTCAGCACCGCATAGGAAGGCGCGCTCGTCGAATTCCTCCGTGAGCGCTGCGAAATTTTCGCCTGGTGTCCTGCGGACATGCCAGGAGTTCCCAGGGAATTCACCGAGCATGCACTCAACGTCTTTCCAGACACCAAGCCAGCCAAGCAGTCCATCCGAAGACTGTCGGAGCTACGGGCCGAAGCTATCAGCAAGGAAATCAACAGATTACTCGCGGCAGACTTCATCCGGGAAATCAAGGAAAGCGAGTGGCTGGCAAACACGGTGATGGTCCCTAAGAAGGACACGGACATCCTGTGGATGTGCGTAGACTTCACGTCACTAAACAAACATTGCCCAAAGGACCACTTCCCTCTTCCTCGGATCGACCAGATCATCGATTCGACTGCAGGTTGTGAGAAACTCTCCTTCCTCGATGCCTACTCAGGCTATAACCAGATTCGACTCAAGGTCGAAGATCAAGAGAAAACGGCGTTCATCACACCGTTCGGAGTATTCTGCTACAACACAATGCCCTTCGGGCTAAAGAACGCGGGTGCCACGTACCAGCGATTCATGCAGGCCTGCCTGAAAGACCAGATCGATCGCAACGTCCAAGTCTATGTCGACGACATAGTAATAAAAACCAAGGAGGCCATGACACTTATCGACGATCTCCGCGAGACGTTCGACAACGTTGATCGCTACAGGATCAAGCTCAATCCAGAAAAGTGCGCCTTTGGCGTCCCCTCGGGTCAGCTGCTCGGGTACTTCATTTCTCAACAAGGGATCGAGGCGAACCCGAAGAAAATCAGAGCCATCATGACAATGGAGAAGCCGAAAAACCTCAAGGGCGTCCAGCAGCTCGCAGGACGAGTAGCGGCACTAAGCAGGTTCATCAGCCACATGGGCGAAAAGGCCCTACCATTCTACCAGCTGCTGCACAAGGCAGACAAGTTCGAGTGGACACCAGAAGCCAACGACACATTCGAAAGCCTCAAGCGGCTCCTCTCCACCTCGCCAGTTTTGGTCACGCCAAAGGAGCGCGAACCCCTGCTGCTGTACATAGCAGCCACACACCAGGTGGTCAGCATAGTACTCGTGGTCGAACGACCCGAAGAAGGGAAGACCCACGGGGTCCAGCGCCCAATTTACTACCTCAGCGAGGTTCTCACTCCAACAAAGCAGAGGTACCCTCACTACCAGAAGCTAGCCTACGGCGTGTTCATGACGGCTTGACGGCTGAGCCATTACTTCCAGGAGCACCAAGTGATGGTCGTCAACGAGGCACCCCTGAACAGCATCTTGAATAATCCAGAGGCAACAGGATGGGTTGCCCTGTGGGGCATCGAACTATCACCCTTGGACATCGTCTACGAGAAGCGACACGCAATCAAATCTCAAGTCCTTCTGGACTTCCTGGTGCACTGGATGGAGCTGCAGCTGCCAGACACCCTAGAATGTCGCAGTCCTGGACAATGCATTTCGACGGATCCAAGCGCGAAGCCGGAGCAGGGGCAGGGGTCATACTGACCTCCCCGCAAGGTGACAAGATGAAGTACGTTCTTCGGATGAAATTCAGAGCCTCCAACAACGAAGCCGAATACGAAGCCCTCATCCATGGCATGAGGATGGCAAAGATATGCGGAGCAACGCGCCTGGTCATCTATGGTGACTCCAACCTCGTCGTCCAGCAGACGATGAATGAGTGTGACGCACACGCCGAAAACATGATAGCGTACCGCGCGCTCTACAACGCACTCGAAGGAGAATTCGACGGCTGCGAGCTTCGACACGTTGGAAGAGAAAGCAACGAGGAAGCCGACAGACTCGCCAACATCGGCTCCACTTGCGCAAAGGTACCACCAGGTGTGTTCCTCGAACAAATCTACGTGCCATCCATCAAGCGGAAATTCCCAAAGGGATCACCCGAAGAAGCAGAACACTCGGGGGCTACGCTACCCGAAGGACATGAAGGACCCGAGAAACTGGACACAGAGGTCGCTATGGTCTACCTGATGCAGGTCATGGCAGTCGAAGAAACCTGGACACGCCCATACCTCCAGTTCCTGATAAACGGAGAATTGCCTGACAGCCCGACAGATGCCCGGCGCATATCTCGTCGGTCAAAAGCCTTCACCATCATCAATGGCGAGCTGTACAACCGCAGCATTACGGGCGTACTACAACGGTGCGTCACCATCAACGACGGCAAAGCCATACTCCAAGACATCCATGAGGGCATCTGCGACCACCACGCAGGCAGCCGATCCCTTGTCGCCAAAGCTCTACGAGCAGGATTCTACTGGCCAACGGCCATGAGCGACGCGAAGGACATCGTCCGAAGATGCAACGGGTGCCAACGGTTCGCCGACAAACCGCACGCACCTGGGTCCGAACTTCGACCCATACCCATAGCCTGGCCTTTTGCCCAATGGGGCCTCGACATGATCGGCAAACTGCCAAAGTCCTCGAAAGGAGGACACGTCTTCCTCCTGGTCGCAGTCGACAAATTCACCAAGTGGATCGAGGCCATGCCACCAACCGTAAGGGCAAACCGCCAAATTCTTGAATCCATTGTCTCAGGTTCGCGACCGACAGCATCATCACCGACAACGGATCGAACTTCATCTCCGAAGAATTCTAGGACTTCTGCGAAGGCCTCGGGATCAACATCACGTATGCCTCAGTGGCACACCCGCAAACAAACGGGCAAGTGGAAAAGGCCAACGGCCTAATCGGCGCTGGCATCAAGAAGCGCCTCATGAGCTCACTCGAGCACAAAGCCGGAAACTGGACGAAAGAGCTACCGTCTGTCCTGTGGAGCTTACGGACTACGCCAAACAGCTCCACCGGCTACACACCGTTCTTCATGGTACACGGAGCTGAGGCCGTGCTACTAGCCGAAGTACGCCTCCAGGCTCCACGAGTCGTCGCTTACAGCGAAGCCGAATCCACGGCTGCACTCGAAGATGCCGTCGACACACTCGACGAAGCACGGGATATAACAGCAGCTCGATCAACGGTGTACCAGCAGAGTCTCCGCGGCTACCACAGCCGCCGGCTGCGCCCAAGGTCCTTCGTCGAAGGAGACCTCGTCTTGCGAATCAAGCAAAAGCGACCGAATAAATTCGAGTCACCATGGGAAGGACCCTATGTCATCACCGAAGTCATCCCAGGTGGCGCCTATCGCCTGAAGCACGTGGAGTCTGGAGTCGCATACTCCAACCCATGGAACATCTCGCACCTGCGACGATTCTACCCGTAGCAACCTACCCCCTTTTTACTTTCAATAAGGCTTTCAACCAAGGCTACTAAGCCGAACCATGTACCTCCTCCATTACGATATAAATAAAGCTAAGTGTCTCGCCCCCAAACTTCGGTTGACTATTTTTCTGCACCTTTATTACATGCTACAAACGCACTCGGGGGCTCCCCCACCTCACGATTCCATCGACTGAGGACCAAACGTTTACACCTGAGTAGCTGACAACGTCAGGCAAACGAAAAGGACACGTACTCAATCAAAGCACTGCGTGCTCACAAATAAGCAAACCTTTACAACAAAGGGCACAAAAACGCCCAGCCGAAATATACAAATTTTACATCTATCTATTTATTTTCAGGTCCTACCTATTCTGAAGAATAACCTGAGCACGCTGCTCAAACAAATCTACAATCTGTTCGGCATACTGCCTTACAGCCGCGTAATGCGGACGCATGTTCCACTCACCACCATCCGGCCGAAGAGGTGGCCCAACTGCCACAATGACCAAATCTCGCCGGTGCACCCTCACAAGAGACAAAGCAGCCTTCACTCCTGCGACGAGCTGCTGCCGCACCAGCTCCTTGACATTGCTGGCACTCTGAAACTTCGACAGAAGACCAGCAAGGGTCGTCGGCACGACATCGAAAGGAAATATGACGTGCAGCACCGAGGAAAGTGATGTCTGCATTTGGCGGAGCACCCGCGAAACTTGATAAAAACGATCCTGCACCGTCGCCAGAACCATGGCGCGATCGCGATCCATCCATAAGAAGCCGCCGGCCTCCATGTCCTGTTGAGTCAAGTAATTGACCCGAACAGCGACACGTTCTTTTTCTTCCCTCGGCGCAAGATTCGCACCTGCGATAACCGCACAAAACTAGAATAAGGCCAGCAGGCTCACTCGAAGAACTGAGCTACAGCCCGAAACAAGGATCAACTTACATTGCAGCTGCTCGGACAGCCGACCCAGCTCCGCCATCAAGTACTCCTCTCTGGCTGCACCACGATCTGCCTTGGACTTCCAAACGTCGGCGCGGCCACGCAACCCGAGCATATCCCTCTCCAAACTGCGCACGCGATCTCGAAGGAAAGCGAGCTGCGAGGAGTCATCCAACGATGGTCGCACGGGCTTTGCGGATGAAGTGTTAGCTGGGTCAGCACCCGAAGGAACCTATAGCAGCAGAAAAAAGAAGGCACACAGACATTCAGCCAAGAATAGAGCACAACTCGGAGGAATTCATTAAATATATAAGGCCACTACGTGGCACAAGGACGGTACTACAAAAGATATTTACAACACAAGTAGACTACACACTACCCCACGTCTACTATGCCTAAGGTGCAGGACACTGAGTCGCCTCGGAGCCAGACTGCCTAGCTCTGGCCTCGCCCTGCTGCCGTAGTGCGTACTCAGACAACAAGTCAATGAGCTTGGGCCCATATCGTCTGCAGTGAGCGAAGTAGGCAGCGAAGGCTACCTCAGATCCATCCGCAGCCGTCGGCATCCGAGAGGTGATCTGGGGCAAATCCAGCTCCGCTCCAACCGCCAAGGCCATCGCCAGCCCGACGGACGCGCCGATGCCCTTCTGCTTGCGCTTGTACGCCGCAGGCGCTTCGGCTGACAGAGCCTCTGCCAGGGCATCCACATCTTCAAGGGCTGCGCCCTTCGGGAAGAGCTCCTGGTAGAAGCGACCAAGGACCTCTTTCGCCTTGGCAAGGGAGTTGACGACGGTGCCGCAGCGGTCTTCGACCGCCACAGTGGCATCATCTAGAGCACTCCCGTGCTCTAGAGCACCATGGTCGAACTCGATGCCTGCGGCATCTGAGACAACAATGAAGAAAAGCATGAAGAAAGGCAGCACAGAACAAGACTCGTAGAAAAAGAAACAAGTACAAAAACTAGCACTCACCCGAAATAGCCTTGGCAGCAGCCATGAGCTTCGCCGCCACCCCTCTTTCACAAGCAGCCGCAATGGTGGCCAGCTGCTCCTCACGATCTGCGGCCTCCTGCTGCAGACGCTCCTTCGCTTCGGCTGCCTTCGACAGCTCTAGCTCAAGGCACTCTTTCGCGCCGACGGCGGCTTCGGTTCTCTGCTCCGATTGGCCAAGGCTCTTTTTAAGAGCGTCGACCTCACGGAGAGAGTCGTTATGCTCCTCTGCATTTAAGACAAGCAAGTGTCAAAGAACAGGACCAGGATAAACAAGAGAGATATTAAAAGGTAGATGGATACCTTGAAGCTGCCGAAGTTTCACCTCCAGCGCCAGGCGCTCCTCCACCAGCCGCTTGGCCTCCTGTATAAAAGGCTGCAGAAAAAGGAAATAGCAGTAAGAAAAGGACTTGGGGGCTACGCCCAACACAAAAGAGTAAAAACAACATCAGCACACGAAGACACTCGGGGGCTTCCCCCGTAACATGAAGCAGAAAACTTACATGCTCCGATGGCGACCCCGAAGGCCCGCCTGCGAAATTCTGAGGCGCAACCACCAGCACCTCTCGCACAGGAGGATCTGGAGCGGCGCCACCCGAAGTCGCCACCGTCTGAGGAGGAGGCGACTCAATGTTCGACTCCCCCATCATCTCCCGCGCACCATCACTAGAGTCGTGGGAGGATTGCCTGCATACGAACCAATCAACACAGGTGCAAAAATCATGAAGGAAAAAGGACAATAGTACAACAAGAAAACTTACGAGCCCAATGCGCTCAGGTCGAAGATAGGAGAAGCCCGTCGGGCCCTCTTCTCCTCTTTCTTCTCTTCCTTCTTCTCCTCCTTCTTTTCTTCCTTCTTCCGCTTTGCTGGCGGGTGCGGCGCAACAGGCCGCACAAGAATGGCAGGAAGGGGAGAGGAAGAACCTCCATGACCATCACTATGACGCTCAAGGTCCAGAGGATTTCTGGGAGTCGGAGGAGTCGAGGCATCCGAAGACTCGCTGGAGCTCCGTGATCATTTGCGCGTATGGTCCTCACTCGACTCGCCGGCATCCTCCGCCGGAGATCGCGCCGACGGAAGCTCGGACACGGAATCAACCACTTCATTATCCGGGGCATTCGGATACCTTTCGGGTAATGGTGGTACCATGCCCGGCACTTTGAAGCTCTACAAGATGAGAAGAAACTTTGTTAGCAAACAAAGGAAACAAATACACACCCAACAAAAAAAAGGGGAGCACTACGTGCACAAATCTACACCTTCGGCACGACCAACATCGAAGAAAAGGGAGGAGTCAGCGACTTCCCCTGGAATTCTTCTCCGGCCTTGAACTTCAGCAGCACGCGAAGATCCTTGTCAAGATTCCCCTCGGAGATTTTCTCACTCGAAACCCTCGTCGATCACGACGCCCAGAATAAAGAAACATCGGGTGCGCCCTCGCTTGGAGAGGCTGCACCCGACGCTCAAGAAACGTCCGGATGATGTCCACGCCGTTCACCTCCTTCTCAGGAATCAGTTGGAGATCCTCCACCCGACGGTAAAGGGCCTCTATCTCCGCCACCTCACCGTCTAAGATTTGGTTTTTCCACGACCTTTTCTTCTCAATCTTTTGGGAGGGGTCAAAGGAAACAAGACCAAAATCTTGCCCGGGCAATACGGAGTCACGGATGTAAAACCATCGCCTCCTTGATCTTGGACAGATTCGGACATGGAAAAGGAAAAGAATTGCACATTGGGACTGAGGGAGATGATGAAACCCCCAATGGGATACACACCATCCGAACCAGATTGCCTCTTCACGGAATAAAGCTTCCGGAAGAGGCCAAAGTGCGGCTCAATGCCAAGCCAACACTCGCAAAATGTGATAAAACACGCAATGTGGAGAAGAGAGTTGGGAGACAGATGATGGAGTTGAACCCCATAGAAGAAGAGCAGTCCACGGAGGAAGTCATGGACCGGAAAAGAAAACCCGCGCACCACGAAGGCAAGAAACATAACCCGGTACCCAGATGGGGGACGGGGACGGGGGATTACCTCATTGCCGAGGAGTTTGACGGCCGTCGTATCTTGCGGGATCAGGCCCCGCTCGCGCAGTTTGCGGAGATCGCTCTCCCGCGTCTCTGATCGCCGCCAGCCACCATCGGTGACACGAGCAGCGGCAGTGCCCTTCTTGCCTCCGGCGGCGCTGGTCCCAACTGCAGATGAAGACTTTTTTGTTTTCCCCATGGCGCTACGGCGGTGGTGGCGATGCCAAAGCAGAAAGAGCGAAGGAAATGTGGAAGGAAATCTCAGTGCGCAGCAAGAATAGCTCAAGAACAAGGAGGCAGTGAACAGATAAACTGGTGCGGTGAAAAACAAACCACGATTTCACCAAGGATTATAACAGCGAAGACGACGCACGCTGGCCGTCCATCGAGAAGACCTAACGCCAACGGTTGATCTGGCCGTACACGTGTCAGCATCACAACGAACCGTCGTTACCACGCCGTCCACTACGCACGGAAATCGAGGAGACGCCGTAATCATCTCCACGCTGCGCGTGACCGGTCAATTCAAAGTCAGAAAGTGGGACCCACGCTTCGTCCAGTCAAGTCATCTCTGGCGTAGCAGACGCTTGAGGTCATCGATCGTCAGCACTGACGTCATCAAAAGCTATACTAGCACCAACTTCGGCTCCACAGATAAGAGTACTCACTCGAATCTTCGATTCGACTAAATACTCGGGGGCTACTCCTATCAGGAGCGCTGGCCGCGCACCCGACAGACAAATGAGGACAAATTACTTCTCTGAGTCCTACGTCGAGTCTACGACTCCACTACGGACTCGGGGGCTACTCCCATAGGTAAGATGGATTTAAGCATCCGAAAATTTTCGAGTCCTGCGGACTTAACGACTGAAACAATGCTTGAACTAAAGTCTCCGTTCGAGTCTATGACTCGAACAGACACTTGGGGGCTACTCCCATAGGGAGCGCTGGTCGCGCACCCTATGAAATATTCGACTGCGATCTTCCGGATCAGCACGCAAAAACTTTTTGGCAACATTGCCCCAACAAAACGGCCGAGTGAGCGACAATCTCCTAGGCCACCCGAAGCACCTCCGTGGTGATAAGTGTTCGGATGCTGTGTCTGCGACACAAAGATAAGACCTACAGATATCATCTGATGGCCTGGCAACGCACCTGACTACGCTCTGCTAGTATGAATCCGTACCAGCAGGTACGATGACAAATCCCGACGGACGCGTTGGGTACACCGATTAAAATCACTGGAATTCCACTCCTGTAAGTCCTCCGCGGCCTGAGTCGAATTACGCCAGCATATGTTCCAGGTCCGGGTTGAGGGACCTGAACCTGAAGAAGATCGTGTCGTTTCGTCCAAAGACAGCTTAATCGACCCGATGCATCGGGTGAGTCGAACTGCGCATCAACAATCCCTACACACATATACTATTAATATATAGCTACACCCGAAGGATGGAAGAGTCCTCAGCCGAATCTACGATTCGACTGATCACTCGGGGGCTACTGACATGGTTATACCCTACGGGTACGTGACTTCAGCATACCTAGTCCAGCCCAAGGAAGGCCCATAGCGGATATACACTGGCCCATGAAGATTTTCGGGTGGCCAAGGCCCATGACGCCTTCGGATCCTTGGAGAGCAAGACTAGCGGAGATAGGAAATTCAAAGGGGTAAAACCCTAGAACTTGTAACCGACTAGGACTATGCCCCGGGACCTGCCTAAGTCTATATAAAGGCCAGGAGGGCACGTCTTAGATCTCTCGACTCATACTTTCGCATACGCATCCACGCCAGATCGAATCTGCGCACCCTGTAACTTTCGGTTCCGCCGTAATCAAGAGCAGACAAGCAGGAGTAGAGTTTTCCCTCCGGGGGCCTGAACCTAGGTAAATCTCGTGTCCCCTGGTTGCTTGTCTGTTAACCATGCCACGATCTCCAGCATCCCCATCTTCTCCAAAACCCAAGTCCATAACAATGGGCATTGACGAGATTAAACCTCGTCAGACGGGGAATTTGGAGAGTATCATCACCATCTTCATCACCAACGCCTCTCCATCAACCATCAATGTTTCCCTCATCCATGAGTGAGTAATCCCTAGCTGTAGGCTATGAGGATGGTAGGGATTGGATGAGTTCAATCATGTAATTGAATAAGATTGTTAGGGCATAGTGCCTAGTATCTCTATTACTGATATTTGACTTTGTTGTAACTTGTTGTGCTTAATGCTTGTCACTAGGGCCCGAGTGCCATGATCTCAGATCTGAACTTATTGTTGAATCATTATGATAGTATTGTTTGTGATCTTATGTGAGTTGTGTACACATATCATTGTTCGGATCCAAAGGCCCCGAAGTGACAGAAATTGGGACAAACGGAGGGGATGGCTGTGGTGTGAGGATCACATGTGTTCACGGAGTGTTAATGCTTTGCTTCGGTGCTCTATTAAAAGGAGCACCTTAATTGCCAATAGTTTCGTAGAGGCCCGCTGCCACGGGTTGGCTGGACAGAAGATGTTGTACAAGTTCTCATTGCGAGCACGTATGACTATATATGGAGCACATGCCTACGATTGTTTAGTACTAGGATTCTTATTCTTATTTATCTGCAATGCCCTAGATCTTGAATTTACATGTTTAGACTCGTCCATGCAACGCTCGTCCATCCATCCCTATGCCTACCTTTCGAATCATCATTTCTTATTCTTGTTACTATTGATCATGTTTTACTGTTGTTGCTTTGCTGTTGCTACTACCAAACTGTTGCTACTGATAAACTTTTGTGAGCAAGAACTTTTTCCAGGTGTAGATGAATTGACAACTCAGTTGTTAAGGCTTGCAAGTATTCTTTGGCTCCCGTTGTGTCGAATCAATAAATTGAGTAATACTACCCGCGAAGATTGTTGCGATCCCCTACATTTGTGAGTCATCAATGTCTATACAATATGGGCACATTATCACAAAATATGTCGCGATTCTAGCCATAAAATTGGTCGTTTGGCCTGAAAGCCATGAAACCTCGAACATGATAGCTCATTTTTTAGAAGATTTTTTTTGGATGCAATCAATATACCAAGTTTGATATTTTTCCTTGGAACTATGTCATATAATATGGCACCACGCAAAGGTTTTATATTGCTTGGATCGTTTTTAAATTTCTTATGCCTGTTTCAAATTATGGTCAAAACGGCGGGCATGGAGATTCTTAGCTCAGGGCTGAACCTCACTAAACTTGTAGTGAATCTCTGATGAAATAGCATATTGTGAACCTAAAAATGATTTTTCCAAAAAATCACGAGCATCCGATCATGTACCTCTAGTTTAAATCTGACTCACTTCCTACCGATTCGATAGAAATTTGTCTTTTTCATGAGGGATAGATGGAAAGGTTTAATATAGCCCGGTTGGGACATTATCTATGCAAGGTGGCTAGTATTTTTGAAAAATCGATGGTGCAATTTTGAAACTTTCACTTGGTGGTTGCTTCAGAAAACACTCCGTTTTGACACTTGGAAAATATAAAATGGCTTTTTGTTGCGACAAAAAAGAAAACTTCCTCCTCCAACATTGTTCGCCATCCCATGATGCACATGTGTGCACAATATGGGCACATTATCACAAACTATGCCGCGATTCTAGCCATAAAATTGGTTGTTTGGCATGAAAGCCATGAAACCTTGAACATGATAGCTCATTTGTGAGAAGGTTTTTTGGGATGCAATCAATATATCAAGTTTGTTATTTTTTTTGCAACTATCTTACATAATATGACCCCACGCAAAGGTTTTATATTGTTTGGATCGTTTTTAAATTTCTTATGCCTCCCTAAACTTAGCTTGGGGATGAGCCTCACTAAACTTAAAGTGGATCTCTAATGAAATAGCATATTATAAACCTAAAAATGATTTTTCCAAAAAATTATGAGCATCTGATCATGTACCTGTAGTTCAAATCTGACTCACTTTCTACAGATTCAGCACAAATTTATCTTTTTCATGAGGGGTGGACGGAAAGGTTTAAAATACCCCGGTTGGAATTGTCCATGCAAGGTGGCCTAGTATTCTTTTTAAAAAAAAATAGGATGCTACTATTTTAAAACTTTTATTTGGTGGTTGCTTCACAAAACACCCCCTTTTAACACTTGAAAAATGGAAAATGTGTTATATCGTATTTTACTCAACAAAATATGTAATATTTGAGTTTAGATAGATAGAGTTCATTTTTATGAAAATTTTGATATATTATATGTATTTTTTTAATTAGAATAATTTAGTTATAGTTTTTTAGGATTAATATGGAAAAGGAAAAATAGCTAGGTGTGAAACCTGGGCCGACGGCTAAGCTGTCCGCATAGAATTGACGCTGTCGCATCGCCATCACATCCAATCCCTCCTACGGCAAATCTAGACCGACGACATGTTTACTCGACTGCCGCCTTAGGACCTACGTCGACGGCCCCGATAAATAGTCATTGGCGTAGCCTTTGGCAGTCGATGTAGCCCTTTCTCCCGTAGTGATGGTAGTTATCAGTCACTGGTTTGGTACACAAACTGCAATAGGGCTAGCGAGCATCCGGGAATTGCATACGTAAAAATAGGCACATACGACTCCTTCAGATGGGTAGTCGTTTACTTGTGAGAGTTGACCAACGATATGTTATAATATTCAATCGAGACATTGTAGGCATGTTATGAAGAGAGACCATGCGTACGATTAATTCGGCTCCATGTCATCAAAATATGTGTCGATATGATATATTATATATACCTGCCTTGAGACCCTTTTTCCTTCAGACAATCGCTCAGAGGAAACCCTCTTGCATGGCCAATCACGTGATTAATTGCATCCAAAAGCTTAGATATCACCTAAATGGCCAAATGTACTCTATTGGTTGAGGAAGTATTCGTAGTGCTCCTAGGTCGCTCCCCTCCTGAGGTGACTACGGAGGCGACAACCCCAAATCCTAAATCTCCTTCCTATCTCGACGCTCCTAGCCACCGCTGCCACCGACGCCCACCCTGTTGAAACTAACGGAGGGCTGGAGAGGAAGCGACCGCAGACGAGGTGGAGGAAGACATCATGATCGATGACTATCAGAACGAACGGGCGCGTGGAGTAGTTGTTTTGGAAGGAAATCGATCGGAGAGTCCATGGATTGTTTTGGAAGGCTAGATATGTTGGAGGGTACGCTCTAATACCATATAATAAATTGGGTAAAGTGTCTTACCCGGTTACAACTAATTTTTTAAAATAATATATTTTTAATTAGTTCTTAAAATAATACTACATAAAATTTAGAATTTTGAATTCTAGGGCCGACAACCACTAATCGACATACAGTGAGCCGACTGGCTTAGGCAACGCATGTATAGCAGCAGCACAGCACAGCAGCAGATGCATGCATGCTTAGCTACCGGCTAATCGGCTTACGCTGTGCCGATTACACCATGTGTCGATTAGTTGCTGCCGCTAGAATTCGAAATTCCAACCGTATAATATTTTAAAATTGATTAAATATGTAGTATTATTTAAAACTAGTTGAATGTCCGTGCGTTGATACGGTCTCGACAAATTACACCAAAATATATTAATCAAAACATTTATACTTCACAAGATATACATCACATAAAAACTTATGAATACACTGTGACAATTATTGCCTTTCATTTGTTTCCTTTTAATGAAGATCACCTAACACGGTGCCATAGGTTCTGCAGGGTGAACATGGACCGGCACCGCCTTGACCTTAGAAAAAACTGGTCGATGTCGATGCAATTTTCGTAAAGAAAACTTACACGGTAAAATAACATTTATGTAAGAACATTCTCATCGTCAGTGATACTTTGGCATTGTCCACATCATAATTTTAGTAAAAAGATTGACAAAACAGGAAATGTCTCAACTACATTTATTTTGCAATCATATATTCGTTGATTTTATTATTTCCCAACCAGGTTTTATAGATGTCTGATTGGGTGCTCGGAAGAATTTCAGCAAAGGAAACAGGGGAAAAAGAATCAATGTGTACTTGACTATTGTACTGGACTCATCAAAGTTTGAGAAACTCTGGGATCTATGGACACCCTTTTAATAGGACAGTGACACAGGAGTACACATCCCATCTTATCGAGTAGTAAAAGTATATCGTTGATGAGATCGTTTCACTAAGGAAAATGATTCCCCTCCCCCGGGGGATACGACACATCCATCCCCCGGGTCAGCGTCTCGCCCGGGTGCCACCGCACGTTGCGCGCTGTGGGCTTGTCACCTATCCTACACGGGGCCCACATCTCTTCGACCCTCGTCTTATCTCTTCCTCGGTCCGTTTGTTCCCCTCTTCCTCAACCTCTCGTTTTCAGCTCCCGTCGCTCTCTCTATCGCCATGCTCCACATCTAGGCCGGCGGTGCCTCTCTGAAACTCCACCGTTTCTTTCCAGATCCCACCATAGCTTGAGCTCTGAAGCATCTCCACATCAGCGTGCGACCTCATCGGACCCCCTCACCACGGGCACCGACCTCTCCATCTCTACATTCCAATCTGGCTTCGCCAGCATGGCAGGAGGGGGAGGAGGAGCGGGGGTTGGAAGGACGTTCATCAGCACTTGCTACAAGAGGCGATTTTTTATGCTACCACAGGCCGGCGGCCCTGCTACATGCGATGTCAGCATTTGCTACCATAGTCTGGCGGGCTGGGCGCTGCTACGCAGGATTTGCTACCGCATGCCGACGACGTTGCTACTTGCGGCGTTAGTATTTGCTACTGCAGGCCGGCGACGTTGCTACTTGCGGTGTTAGTATTTGCTACCGCAGGCCGGCAACGTTGCTACTTGCGGCGTTAGTATTTGCTACCGCAGGCCAGCGGCGTTGCTACTTGCAGCATCGGGATTTGCTACCTAGGCCGACGGGCGCCGCTACGTGTGGCGTTGGGGCATGCGACTACTGGCGGTGCTACAACTCGTGACAGGGTATGCTACATGCGCCTGTCGGCGATGCTACATGTGGCATGAGTTTTGCTAGGCAGTCGGCAGCGGTGCTATGTCCGACCGTCGTGGCGGGGCTTTGCTACACGGGGTGGCAGGTGTTGCTGCGAGCATGGGAGGAGCTGCTACCAACGGTGGGGTGCCGGTGCTGCGGCGGCGTTACAAGGAGCTTCCTCAGTGGCCGGCGGTTGTGGCTCACGACGAGTTGCGGGCAGCACCAAGAGCCTACGAGGAGTGTGCGGGAGTTCGGGAGTTCGGTATGGGGTAGCATGCGGGATTTTTATTTTTTCTGTACCACGAGATATGGGACTCGGAAGGAAGAATGCTGCGCGGTTTTAATAACCAGGTAATAGGACACGTGTCAAGCTCTCCACCCAGGGGATCGAAAGAATTTATCCCCCCGGGGGACGCATAGCACTCTCCTTTCACTAATCTAAAATCTTTTTGTATACAAAAGAAAGGAAGTGTGAGAATGCTAACGGAATATAATACTACCTCTGGCCCAAAATAGATGACTTAGATTTGTTAAAATTTGGATAAACCATTATACTAAATAGTGTCTAGATTTATCTCAATTTTGACAAATCTAAGACATCTATTTTGGGACAGAGGGAGTATCTTTTTGAGGGCAATGCCAAGAGTGATATCTCAAAAGTAGTACTGTACACATTTTTGCATTCATAAGATATCAACAATACATCTGAAGAAGATAAGTGTCAGCTATACATATCATCATTCAGCTGATCCTCATCTCAATCATCCAAACCAAAGCGTGTGTCCTTGGTTGCAGGAACATTGTCCTCCATTTCTTTCCAAACCGTAACAGGTCAGATTAGATCGTTAAACCATGAACCCAATCAAGAAAAGTGGCATCTAGAAGCAGTGACCGCACACACTTGTTGACAACATAGACAGTGGCTCCAGCTTAGTCTGACGCTCCACGAGTTTCTTCACTGACAAATCTTCATTTACAATTTTACAGTGACAATTTATTCTTCGGTTCTCATTTGCATTTCATGTAAGGCTGGTCTATTGGAATTCAACTGCTCCTTTAGATGGATGTTCATTTTTTCACGCTGCATAAAGAAAATTCAGGTTTCTTTTTAAACGTTTCCCTTCAAAATGTGATTTAATGATAATGTCTTCAAGCTAAGAATCATACTTAGCCTACAAATGGTCTTTCTGAAAGGCATAGAAGTAAATTGGTCAATTCTACTTCAGAATCAGCTAGTGCTTGATGCAGTTGAATCCGAGCATATTAGCACTATGAAGATTTGTCATGTAAACTTCCTTGGACTATTGCTCTAGCTAGTCAAGTATTCTTTCCCTCTCGTGTTTTTCTTGTCCAGGCTCATCACATATCATTTGGCACAAAGTTTAGAAGCATACGAACATCATCTCTTCTGAATTAAAACCAGGTAATTAGGGAGGAGAGATTTGTGCACCTTCAGTTCTTGAAGCAGGTACGTACATGAGGGTCGATTCCTGCAGCGCTAGATGTGGAGTTTTACAGCCGCCCTGGCCCTGAGTGACCCCATCTTGAAGTTTTACTGCCTCGCGTCCATCTCAGATCTCTCCCTGACCTGCATCGCTAAAGCCCCATGCTCCACCGCCCCAGCAGAATGGAATCGAGATCTGGGGACTGCGTGGAGCGGGCCCATCGCATCTGGCGGGGAAGGAGGGACTTCGCGGCAGGGGCAGAGGTGATGTATAGCAGGGATTCCGGTGGTGATAGGGTTGTAGTGCAGCGCGGATTTGGCTCCCTCCGGATCCGCGAAGGCCTCCAACGCGGTGTGGAAGGGACCACCGCCGCGAGCTCCCGTAGAGTGGCGACGCCCTCCTGCGCCAGTGCCGCAGCCTGACCGACGGCGAGAAGGTACCAGCGCGGCGTACGGCAGAGACTTCCGTCGTGGCCTCCTGCAGAGAGACGACACCCTCCGCATCCAACCAGGCAACCGGCGTCGGGTGGGACGACTCGTCACACCGACATCGGCTTCCGCGGCATCAAGGACGCGCGCCCGCCCCTGTTGGTAGTCGGTTCTTGTCTCTTGGAGGTCTCATCGCATGTAGCGCCGCACTGGAGGTCCCAAACTCCCCGGACCGGCGGCAAGGAACGATGGGAAGCGGCGGTCAACGACCACGGGCAGCAGCGGCGAGGTGGTGGAAAGTCTTTCGGCGGGGGCTGCAGATTCTAGATGGAGGGACAGGGCTGCGCCTGCTCGCTTGGGAACAGCTACCCATCCTCGGTGGACCATGGGACGGAACCAAATATCGGAGTAAAATGCACCTATAGTCCCGCAAGTTGCTGGCTAGGTCCAAAACAGTCCTTAAACTTAGAAATTGCTCCAGCGCAGTCCTGGAAGTTTGTCTGAAAGCCCACGTACGGTCCAAACTACGGTCCGTCATGGTATCTTGATGATGTGGCAATGAGCAAGGTAGAGAGCACAGGAAGAGCACCCGACGGAGCGGCGGAAGATAACCACGATGACGTAGATTCGGTGTTTCACAGTTCGATTCTTATGAAGGAGGGGAGCTGCACGATGAGTTAGAGGGGATATCGCGCTCGGCCGGACTCGCGGACTCGGGGATGATGGCAGCATCGCTGCAACTTATTCCTTTTTTCAGAGGAAGAAGACACGACTTGCTAAAGACGACAACTGGAGGCGACACGCAGCGTCCGGCTCATCGGATTTAGCTCCAGCGATAGGCGAGAGTGGATGAACTGGTCAGCACACACTGTGCTTGGCTCCATGCCCAGAAAAGAAAAGAGAGCACACACATGGACGATTTTGGTGCGGCATTGCTCGGCCATGAGTAAGGAGCCTAGGCTGGGCCATCGGGGCTGCGCTTGGCCACGAGCATGTGCGGTGGTCAGTGTTCTGCATTTCGATTTGCAAAAATATGTCGCCCCACTCAGAGATTCGAGAATTTCGAGAAAAAAACGAAATTTCGAAAAAATATTCAAAAATTTCGGTCAAATACGAATGCACACGTTTTGAATCTTTCGAGCGAACTTTTTAAAAAACTTCGTGAATTTCAAACGAAATTTCGAACGAAATTTAGTTAAAGAACGAAAATGACATTTAGAGTTGAAGGTCATTAGTAGATCAGTTCAGATTCATAAGTCTTTCTAGTACCAAGTACAGCTAGCTAAATTTGCCGCTTCGCTGCAGCTCCAAACAATCAGGAACACAAAAGTTTATGATTCAAGGAAGAAAACTTTTCTAACAGCAACAACTTGGGCATGGCTTGTTTCGAGAATGATACACATACAGTCTTGAAAGAATAATTAAATATTTCCACATAGACTGGACCAGTTAATTAACTGACATAAAATTCAACATGGAAATTACTAACTTGGCACTGGAAACATAAGTTGCGAGGGTACAATCCAAAGAGAAATGTGACGTTCTCACATAACAAAAACTAGGCAGAAATAGCTAATAATAAAGTGTCCTATAGAAGTTTGAGAATGTTCCAATGGCTGAACAATGCCTTCCGATTAAGAAATCCTTATCAGAGAATCATACTGCTCACATCTGCGAAAAAAGTATGAGTTTGATTAGACTTTCTAGTTCAAGGGAGGATTGTATGGATATCAGAGTGTAAGCATGTAAGGTTGAGTTATAAAATTAGAGGCTCACCATTTCTTTTTATTAGTACCCTTTCCTGATAGATCAGCCATACGCTTATACTTACTCTTTGTCTTCCTTTGTTGGCGCCTTGAACCGTGATCCTCGTCTTGTGTGGCGTGTGTGAAATTTTGTTCACAAGTAAACTGAATTTTTTCAAATTGTTCCTCATGACCTGCACAGTATAAAAATGTAAATAAGAGCATTGTATTGGGTGAAACAAAAACAAGACATCAAGATACTTTTATAGTTGTCTCACCTTTATTAGCTGCTAGAGCTTCTGTTACATCGTCGTTACTATCAGTGTCATCATTGCCCAGGCTACCAGGTTGGCTTTGTGTTTCATCGTCGCTGTGAGTGATCTTGCGTTTCCCACTCCTTCCATGTTTGCCAAGCTCCTTGTTCAAATCCTTCTCTGGCTGCTCTGTCAGGTCTTCCTTGGCATTCTCACGATTAATTTCCTTTTCAAAAAGCTCATCATCCTTCTCATTTAAAATGGGTTTTGCATTGGTCATTGATCCATTTAGCCAGTCCATTATTGGATTGTCTCTATCATACAATGCGACATCCATCATTAAGCTAAATGGATCTACTTCAGTTTCCTGCATGTCAAGTTCCTGTTGTTGGATTCGCAGCTTCAAGTTATAGTGCACATAGACCAACTTATGGAGCTTTTCATAGCCAAGTCGATTCCTTAGTAGTGTGTGAATCAGAGCAAATGTGCTCCAGTTTCGTTCACACCCACTAGAGGACATGCATTGGGACACAATCCTTAATGCATATTTTTGTAGCTCTGGGTAATCTGATCCATAGTGCATCCACCATGATGCTGCAATAATCATATCAAGTTAAGTATCCATGAAATCAAAGAATAAGAAAAGAATGTTATGCATATTTTACTTCATGACATACTAGGTGTAAGACTTTTAGCAGCCATACGAGCCTCCATGGTACCAAAAATTCTTCGACGGTTCCGGTACGCATCAAATTGGCGTAGTGCCTCCACTGTGCTCTCAGGTGAGCTTGCAATTCTACGAATGCTTTCGCCGAATTGTTTGACAAGCTCAGGCTGACCACTCATATTTAACTCATAATCTCCGGCTGGATCAAGTATACCGGCTGCATTGCAAACAAAATTTATTAGTGTATCGACAATATGAGTTCATTGGAAGAAATATAATGTCAAGTAGTAATACTCACCTGCCACCAAATGGGTGTCATCACGCATCATATTGAGCCTTTTTTCCATTACATCAAGAAATCTGTTATAGCTGAAATTGTCATGTTCTAAAGCTGCAGCTAACTCTTCTGAGCTTTTGCATGATGTTGGTATGAAACCAGAAATTGTTGCATTCTTTTCTCTGTCCGCATAGCGAAGAAGCTTATATATAGGTCTAACAGCATCTAACACCCATTTCATATTAACCCACCAATGACGACTAATCAACTGATCATATGTGTAGTCGTAGTCTGGGCTATTACTCCACTCGCTATTTTGCCAATCTTCGGACACCATCCATTTCTGAAATGCATCCTTCTTGTCCATGAAACTTTGTAAAAATACAAACAGTGTCCCAAACCTTGTGGCATTAGGTTGTATGATCTCTCCTCCAACCCGTTTCCTCATTTCATCATGCAACCTACTATGGCTGTGAAAGAATTTGCTAATCCTCTTTGCACTAGTCACAGTTTGAACCACCTCAGGAAACTTTGAAATATCCTTGAGCATCAAATTAACAGTGTGAGCGCAACATGGCTGCCAAATAATAGATGGGAACTCCTTTACCACCATCAAACATGCTTTCTTGAAATTGGAACCGTTGTCAGTGACAAGTTGGACAACATATTCAGGACCCACTTCATCAACTACCACCTCCCGAATGATGCTACAGAGATATGCTGCATTCTGCATTTCCCCGGTTGCATTCACTGACTTATGGAAAAGCATGCGACCATTGCAAAATATTAGAAAGTTTATAATGCTCATATCTGTGGGGCCTGTCCATGCATCACACATGATCGTGACGCCGTATGTACGCCAATCCTCCTTGAACTGCAGCACATACTCTTTAAGTTCATTGTAGTTTGAGTTTAAACACGGACCATCTATTATGGCCCCCTTTGGGATAGGAACACCCTCACCAAGCCTTTGAGTTAACTTCATGGCTCCTACAAAATATGGGCAATCAGCTTTGCGGCCGGGGATATCTCTCGCATGAAACCACTTGGACCAAGCTAATGCAAGCATCTCCTTGTTTTCTTTCTCGGACCAAATTGTATCAATTCTAGTTTGCACCGGTGCCTTGGCACGTGCGAGGTCAGAATCAAAGCCTTCGTCACGTTTACCATCACCCAAGGAACCGCCACCGCTTGAACTACCATGCTCATACCTTCGACCCCTCTGCTCAACTCTCTCCCTGTATTGGTATTCCAGTAGTGATTCATCTATTGCTCGCTGCATATCGTCATCCTCATCATCAAACATGCCTTCATGTGCACGGCCACGGGTCATCCTCATGAGGACATCACGCTCCACCGCTTGAGTTCTCCTTTTTTTTGCATTTTGCTTCACCTTGAGTAACGAAACAGACCTAAGCATTGCTCGCCGAACATTTGCAGGTACAACATCACAAGGTCTCACATCTCCTTTGACCCCGGCTAAATGTACCTTAAGCCTTGTGACACCTCCACTCTTTACTGCAAGGCCGCAGTAATTACATTTGAAACCACCATGATAAGCCCTTCCATGGCTCCATGCATACGATACTCCATCATCAGCTGATCATGCAAATATAGGCCAATGTTATATTAAATATTAAATGATTAGCAACTATCTATATGAACATGTTACATGTGTAAAGACTGACTAATAACAGAATGCTAACTGAAACAAATCATACATATTTCATCCTTATAAAGAAAATGTCATAACATGGCGTGAGTGGATCTTTAGGATGCAATTTATTTATCTATTCTTGACGCAAACAGAGAAGAAAGTAAAAAGTAGAGGAAATAATGGGAGAGCAAATTTGTTGTTGATAGCATATACTGATGTTCTTAGCAGTTAAAATAATGCACCATGGTATACTTCCAATTCATTATGAGAGCCGCTCCATTCATTATAAATATATATATATATTCTGCACTACGACAAAGAGTTTTTTATTTTTGTAATGGTCAGTCTAGTTAATGGTCGTCACATGCATATTAATGTACTAAGCAGTATTATTCACAATCAGTTTAAAGCTCAGATACAATTAGGCAATAATTAATCACAGTTCACTGATGTTCAGAGCATGCTCTAGGGATTAACAAGCAATCTTAGAATACACTTAGTTTTAGTGATGTTAAAGGCATGCTCTAGAGATTAAATAAGTAATAAGCAAGGCGCGCCAAAACAGCCAGGGACCATGCTCTGTATCCATCGCCAGCAAGAAAACAATCTGGGGGCAAAAGAGCAACGACCTTTGGACCATGTTGGAGATCGGAAGCAAGGGTCAAGCAAAAAATTTCAGGCAACTTTTTTATTTGCTTTGATGGATGCGTTCACCTCTGCATCGATGTTCAGATTTCAGAACACACAGGTTCAGAGTTAGAAATATTAGAGAATTACCTGGAGGACCGTTCTGTCGCGCAACATCTTCTGCAGCACCTCGGCCGGTCGGCACGGCCGCAGCACGTCGGTCGGCGGACGCGGCGTTCTGACCAGCACGTCGGCCGGCGACGCTACCATCTCGCCTTTGTTGCCGTCGTCCGACTTACCGCTAGAAGCAATGGCATCACCGTGCTCCTTTTCTTTTCCCTTCCCAGAAATCTGGTTGCTCTTGTCACCGGCGTTGGTACTTCCACCTCCGCCGCCGGCCATACTCACAAAAGGTGCCGCCGTACAGCTCCAGGAAACAGGGAACGGGAAAACCTAAAGACGACGCTGCTGCCTCTGATAAAGGGAAAAGCGGCCAAGCGGGCCAGGATGGGCCGAAAAATTTAAAACAGGCCAAAATATTCGGACGATACTAGGCTTTTCTCGCCCTCTAGCGAAAACCGGTAATTTCGCGAATTTCGATCGAAATTTCGACGAAATTTAATTCACTGGCGGTGGTTCTCGAACTCAAAGTACCCTGGGCGGCGGGGACCTTGCTGCTTGGTGTTGGTGATCTGCTTCCCACAAGCAAGGAGCGTATCGAGCGGGAGTTGGAAGAACGTCCGGCCGGCAGCGGACGACCTCCCGTTGACAAGGTCTAGAGAACGGCGGCGTGGAGCCCCGGTTGACATGGTCGGGAGGAGTGGCCGTGGCGGAGATCTCGCTCAACGAGGTCGGCAGGAGCGGCGGCAGATCCCCCGTTCGCGCTTGGAGCGGGATCAGACGGCGAGGAATTGCGGTCGCCGGGAAGAACTCGGGCAGCGGTCAGGGACAAGCTCGGTCGGCGGCTCGATCTGCTGGCGTTTCTCCTCTGTTCCCACAGGAAAGAGAAAAGGGATAAACAATTTTTCTTATTTGTTTTTTTTTTGGTCCCGTGCGTGGTAGAATAGGCAGGTGAATGCTGGTGGGGCACCCTCACGCGGTGGGGCGCCTTAAGTTCCATGTCAGCAAGATACGCTGATTAATCGTATTTAGGACCGTAGATGGACGTCAAAAGCAACTTTCAGGACTGTATTAGAGCAATTTATGAGTTTCGGGACTATTTTAGACATAGCCAGAAAGTTTAGGGACTACAGGTGCATTTTACTCCAAATATCGCAAACGGACGAAAAGCGTATTTTTGCTGACGGAAACGTACTGGACGAACCTACCTCTAGAGAAATTAGTAGATAGAAATAGCCCAGGTGGCCAGGTAGAGGGCACATCCTGCGAGTTTATATGAGGGGTTTAACCAACGACCAACAAAAGGATTACAACTCGGTTTGTTACGCAATACAGATGGGATAAACGCTATCTACTTTCAAAGTTTTAAATAGCCGGCTATATTTTGAGAGGCCTCTTGCTACGGCTATGACGTTTATAGGCTAAATGGAGAATAGCCGCTAATAGCCAGTTATAGCCTGATTTAGCCGTAAATTAGCCTCCAATTTAGCCGCTAAAGGTCATGCTTTATGGATTGTTTTTTCTTCTTTTTTATTTTTTTTATTTTTAATCTTTGTTTAATCTGATTCAATAAAATGTTGTGAGTGAATGGTTAAATACTTATTTGCATTGAATAGTTGAACAAGTTGTAGCTCGAATCATGTTTAGTTTTTTTTGCTTTTTGGTAAGGTATGACTAAAATTTCTTCTCTTTTTAAGAAACTGCTAAAATGGAATGGCTCGCTATAACTCCTCTTTAGTTTTGGATAGCTGCTAAAAATGTTGCCGCTAAATAAAATAACAGTCTATTTTAAACTTTAACTCTCAACCATAAGTCCTTATCAAGTTGGGCCGTGGTGGAACAACCGTGACGAGCACGTTGACACGCTACACGCAGACAAGATCGAACGGAGAATTCGGTTCGTTTGGGTAGATGCCCTAAATAAGCAAGTACCGCATCGCGCGCGTATTCCGAGTAGGTCCCAGCCGGACGGGTTGCTACTTGGGATTTGGAAATCGAATCCAACTCCGATCGATGTGCTCGTGACGGCAAGTCAGACGAGCTGCTGTCCCGATAGTAAACTGCCAACACACGCAGATCCCAAAGCAAAACAAAGCATCAGAAACTTCTCCCAATCGTGTGAAACCTTAGATCCGGTTTACAGGCAATGGCGGCGTCGCTCCCGTTAAACAAAAAGACAAGTCAACGGCGGCGACAACAGCAGCACCGCTTCTTTCCCCATGGCCAACGGCAGCGTCCTGCCTCATAATTTGCTATACGAGATCTTGGTGCGCCTCCCCGTGAAGCTGCTCTGCCAACTCCACGCCGTTTGCCGGTCATGGCGGTCCCTCCTCTCCGGCTCGTCCTTCCTCGCCTCCCACATTGCCCGCCATGGACCGTTGGTCGCCGCCTTCACGCGGGGGGTGTCGTCGGCCGGCATCGACATCCTAGACACATCTGGCCACACCGTGGGGCATATATGTGTAGAGAATTACCGTCGAAATCGCCTCGAGAACGTGGCGTGCACCAATCTCGATCTCCTTTCCTTCATCGGCAAGGACAAGCGTCTCTACGTGATGGACCCGGCCACCGGCGTCGTCTCCCTCTTGCCCGATGACTCAGGGTTCAACCATAAAAGCCCCTTCACCGGGTTTGTGATTGGCCGGGCCTCCTTGACGGGGGAGGCCAAGGTACTGGTGATCAACACAAAGGGCATGGAACTCAACCCCTGTAAGGTCTTGACCCTCGATGGTGCCACTGCCACGGCCACTGCCAGCAAGTGGAGGAAGACGGGTTGCGCGCAAACTTCACTTATGAATACTTCTAGTTTTGTGGCCCTCGTCAAGGGGGTCCTCTATTTCACGGCCTACGACCAGCACCGCGAGCATCACGATCATGTCGCGGCGTACGACCTTGAGACCGAGACATGGCGGCCGGATCTCTTTCGCCTCCCCTTGCCATCCAAGAGGCCGGGAGGCTTGGCTGAGCTAAGTGACTACTTGGTTGCAATCTACGACAATTACGATGATCAGATACATGGATTTGTGGTTTCTCACGGACACGGAGAAGTTTCTTTGGTTGAAACGGTACACAATCACCATGCCGTACAAAGGTTTCCGGCCATATTGTTTAACAAGTGTCGCTCATCCCCTGTGGGCACTAGATGATGATGGGAAGATTGTCTTTTGGGTGACGCATAATAACGAAGAAATGGGGGTAGTACATTCGTTGCGGGTGTACGATGCGAGAACAAACTGAAAGGGTTTCGCGGCATAGTAAATCAAAATTTTCTACGGATGCGAACAGAGGGAAGCCAAGATCTAATCTAGGAGATGCAAACAACGAGAGAGATTGGATTAGATCTTCATACCCTTGAAGATTCGCCTGTGAGCGTTAAATCGGAACGTGGGTGATGTAGTCGTACTCGCTTCTCCTCCTCGCGATCCGATCCGATCTAGCGCCACAAGTGGCGATGCCTCCGTGAGATGCACATGTGCAGCACCTCGACGTCTCCTCCTTCCTTGGTCCAGCAAGTGTGGTGGAGAGACGGATTGGATCTACAACGCGACGGCGCGGTGCAAGTGGTGGAGAGTTTTACGCGCAGGCTTACTGCCGATCGGGAGGAGAGAGAGGAGGGCAGCAGGGCGACTAGGCTTGAGGGGAAGGTGTTGGGGGGGTGGTGCGCCCCAGCCCTCTATATATAGAGGGGTGGGCGCCAACCCTAACCCCTCCCCCAAGCCCTAGGCCGGAGGCCAAAGGAGGGAGGAGTGGGGGGCAAGGAACCCCCCCCCCTTCTAGAAGCTCCAATTAGGGTTTCCCCTTGTTTGGTCGGCTGGGCCCAATGGGGCCTTGCGCCCCTAGCCAAATGCGGCCAGGGCACTCCCTCATAGGCCCATGCCCCCTCCCGACAGGTGGTACCACGTTGGTCCCCCTCCAGAAGGTTCTAGAAGCTTCCGGTACAATACCGATTAACCCGGAACAATTCCGAACTCCAAAAACTGCACTGCCTTATATGAATCTTATTCTCCGGACCATTCCGGAACCTCTCGTGATGTCCCGGATCCCATCCGAGACTCCGAACAAAAACTCATAAACCAATTATCCAATCTATCCTAGCGTCGAGACACGTTAAGTGTGTGACCCTTCGGGTTCGAGAATATGCAGACATGATCTTATATCAATAATCAACAGCGGGGTCTAGAAACCCATATTGACTCCCACACATTCATCGATGATCATATCGGATGAACCACGATGCCACGATTCAATCAATCCCATATATATATTCCCTTCGTCTCGCGATATTTTACTTGCCCGAGATTCGATCGTCGGTACCGTCATACCTAGTTCAATCTCGTTCACAGCAAGTACTTTACTCATTCCGTAATCCGATATCACTTTGTGATTAACTCCTTAACCACATGCTTGCAAGCGGTGTTGATATCGATTACCGAGTGGGCCCGAAATATATCTCTCCGACTTGGGAGGGACAAATCCCATCTCGATACATACAACCCAACAAGTACTTTCTGATCACCTGAGAGACACATTTATGATCACCCTCTCATAGGATGACGTTTGATGACCTTAAAGCTTTCTTCCGATACCAGGGAGTTGTATTATCTCATGGTCTAAGGAATATAATATTTGACATAGGAAAAGCTTCGCAAAGATGAACACGATGACACGATCTAATTGTTTCGCTTAGTTTGGGTCTGTCCATCATATCATTCTCCCAATGATATGATCTCATTATTAATCGACAACTCATGTCTATGGTTAGGAAACTTTAACCATCATTAATCAATGAGCTAGTCCATAGAGGCGTACTAGGGACACGGTGTTGTTCACAAACCACACAAGTATTAAAGTTTCCGCTTAATACAATTCTATCATGGAATATAAACATTATCATGAACAAGAATTATAATAATAACATCTTTATTATTGCCTCTAGGGCATAATTCCAACACAAACACGTGTACTAGTAGTGTTATGATGCAAGACTATGACTTTGTCGGTGTATACAGAGGGTGTTTACTTGCTGGCCTTCCATGGATCAGGAATTAAGAAAGAGAAGGCATATGATTATTGCTTGACTGTCATAGTAGTACATAATGGATGAGTATATATACGATTGAGACTCAATAACATACGTCGTTTTACTTTTCATGTCAAAAGAAAGCCATCATCTTACTCCTGCCGGTTCAAAGCAGTGTTGTTTTTGTACATAAGTTTTTCCAACTATTTAAGAATTTCACCACCAATATCGCTGCGAATATATAAATTGAAAATTAAAACTAATCCGTTTAAGGACTGGTCTGTATGTATGCGGTCGCCCGTTCACCATCAAGATTGGGCCGGCCTTTTTCTTTCGAGGCCTAGCGCCAGCCCCTTCTGTCTCCATACATTCCTCATCCGCACACGCCCCTTGGTCCATCCCGAGCTACCCACCATCCTCCACCTGGTCTTACACCACACGTCACTGCCGCCTTGCTCAGATGAGTGCGCCGTCGCTGGTATCCGCTCCGTTCTCCTCCTTCTTGGCAGTCTTCGTCCTCCTGCCCCCTCCTTCACCGGGGATGAACAGGTCATAGAAAGATTCCACCCCACCGTGGGGGTGCGCGGCCCGAAGACACACCTCCATGGCACGCTCTTTCTAGGTTATACTCCATTCCAAGGCTTAAGGATTATATTTTTTTAAAAAAGTTAAGTCACGGAAAGTTTTATCAAACTTAAAAAAAAACTATCAACACAACTATTATATTATATGGATATTATATGAAAATATGTTTCATGATGTATGAAAAAGTGTGAATTACGTATTGTAAATATTAATATTTTTATTTAAAAACTTTGTCAAACTTTAGGTAGTTTTATTTTTGAAAAAAAATATAAGCCTTGAGAGGGAGATAGTACTTTGAGGGTATACCCCAAAATTTCCTCGGATACCAGGATGGCCCACTTGTGGTTAGAGCGTATGGCTCCATGGGAGGCCTAGACAATGAGATAGACGGAGGCCCATCCGGCTACGAGAAGGCCTAGAGAAGTTAATGACTTGGGCCTGAAGCTAGAAGACTTGGAGTACAAGATGTGATAGTTACTAACTATGTTGTAGTCTATACGGTAGCCGGACATGATTCTCCATAGAAGCCCTAGGATAGAGGACTATATAAGCCGGCCTATGTGTAGCCTTTAGAGCAAGAAGCAATAGCACAACTCGCATAGGCGAACCTATCTCTAACCCTCTGTAACCTCCGCCTTTGCCGATTATAGTGGATTGATAGTAGGAGTTGGATCCAACCACCAAAGTCAGATCTGAACTAGGTAAACTTATGTGCTCCCCATCTCGGACATCCTAGTCTCACAACCCTTTATTTCATGACTCAAGGACCCCCTCATGGCATACTTGTCATCAAGACAACGACAGTTGAAGCCCACCATAGGGCAAGAGGCTCTAGGCACACAAATTCGGGCGGGATCCGACTTCACGGGAATTGGCGAAAACATCGCCATCGATCGTGTTCTCTATGTTGGCAGTCTTCCTATCATCCCTAACAACGAGACCTAGATTCCGGCTAGCATCTACATCACAGGCTACACCATCGTGCATATCAGAGACATCCACCTATTCATCGGCCCCACCTATCCTTTTGGATTCGGACCAACAATGATGCCCGCCCAACCCGCCTTAGCGATGCTGACATCGGCAGAAGCAAGATCCTTATCTACTCTGTCCACGGAGGCAGAAAAATTCTAGCTCTCTGGCAAATCTGCGCCCACCAAGCCTGCCCTAGAGGCAGAGATCAAGGTGGAGGCAAAATCTGGATCTCATCTAACCGTGGAGCCGATGGATTTCCAGATGTCGGCTACCAAAAAGTCGGGTTTGAAGCCGAATCCAGGATTCAAGGCTTCAGAAGAGACGAAAAAAATCCAGATAGAGGAGAGTGGTCACTCCAAGGTGACGAACATAAGTACATCCCTTAGTGACGCATAGGAAAGTGTGCCCGCCGAGTTACTCTAAGCCAATAAAGACATCTTCGCATGGCAGCCATCTGACATGACTAGAGTACCTAGAAAACTTGTCGAGCGGTCTCTTAATGTATACAAAGATGCTAAACCCATCAAATAGTCCTTATGATAGTTTGGTGATGAAAAGCGCAAAGCTATAACCAAGAAGATAGACCGGCTCGAGTTAGCCGGAATAATTAAGGAGGTCATCCACACAGAGGTGGTGGAAAACTGTGTACATGTACCCTAAAAGGAGACTATTGAATTAAGGATGTGCGTTGATCAATGGTAAGGAAATCGGTAATCATTAACTGCTCGGTTGTCTTGGGAGTATCAATTAATCAGAATTCAGACGATTAACTGATTTAATCGGTCAGCTATTAATCGGTGCAACCTACAAAAATTAACACCTAAAACACATATGACTCCTCTTGCACCTCAATCACCTACCCTATTAAAAGCAGCCTTGAGCTCCCGGATGAAATCCTCAAAGCGCTCGAGCTCTTTATATCTGAGGTCTGATCGGCAACTACGAGGAACTAATCAACAACGACAAAAAACTGGCTGATGATGGCAGAAATCGAGCTCCTGGAGGCAGGGATCGAGCAGGAGCTTCGAAAAAACTACTTCATTAGGGCAGGCTAGCGGATGGATGGGCGATATGTGTTGATAATTTTGCAACTTTTTTGACCAAATGTAGTAGTTAATCGGGAACATACCTAGTAATCGAAGTGTCAGAGCTATTAATCAGACTAAACGATTAACACAAACGATTAGTGGTAATCGACACGGTCAGGTCCCTAGTAGCGATTAATCGGCCTATTAATCGCTGATTCGGCCTATTTTTTCCACAGTGGCGTTGATTATAACGCCTTGAACAAGACATGTTGCAAAGATCCGTCCGCTCTGTCTCAGATTGATCAAGTCATCGATTTGACGACCAGCTCAAATTCGGTTGCAACATACATGCATACATGGATGACATGGCAGTAATGTTGAACAAGAAAGACGACCTTATTTCCGTCTTAGAAGAGACGTTCCCCAACCTCTGGAAATACAACATGATGCTCAAACTTAAGAAGTGTTTCTTTGAAAGGCTCCAGCTAGAAAATTATTACTCTTCATTGTTTCTCAAAGAGGAATTAAAGTAAACTAGGATAAGATCAAGATGATCCTCAATATAACTAGGCAAACTTGGATAAGATCAAGGTCATCCTCAATATAACAACTAGGCCGACGCGTTTGAATGATGTGCAACGTCTCACTGGATGCGTTGCGGCGGTGAGTTGGTTCATTAGCCGACTTGGTAAAAATGTTTGAGATATGCCCTAGAGGCAATAATAAATGTAGTTATTATTATATCTTTGTGTTTATTATAAATGTTTACATTCATGCTATAATAGTATTAACAAGGAAACATTGATACTTGTGTGAATTGTAAACTAAAATAGAGTCCCTAGTAAAGCCTCTTTATAATACTAGCTTGTTGGTTAATAAATGGTTGTGGTTTCCCTATCATGAATATTGAGATGTTATTAACAAAAAGATCATATCATTAGGAGAATGATATGGTGGACATACTCCTATAGATAAGTGTAGCATAAAGATCAAGTCATTTTAATAGTTCAATTGCTATATGCTTTCTGATACATAGTAACCTAATTCCTTTGACCATGAGATCATGCATATCACCTTCACCGGAAGGATGCTTTGATGACATCAAACACCACACCGTAACTGGGTGGCTATAAAGGTGGCATTGAGTGTTCGGAAAGTATTGGTTGAGACACATGGATCAAGAGTGGGATTTGTCCATCCATATGACGGATAGATATACTCTGGGCCCTCTCGGTGGAATGTCATCCAATTAGCTTGCAAGCATGTGACTGGATCACAAGGGATCACATATCACGGGAACGAGAAAAGAGTACTTATCGATGTGAGGTTGAACTAGGTATGCGAGATCAAGCGATCATAACCTCGGATAAGTAAACTATCGTGAGACAAAGGAAATTGGTATCGTATGTAAGTGGTTCATTCGATCAAAGTAATCGTAGAAATATGTAGAGCCATATGAATTTCCAGATTCCTCTATTGGTTATTGATGGAGAATGTCTCGATCATGTCCGCATAATTCACGAACCGTAGGGAGACACATAAGGATTCGACGTTGTTTGAGTAGTTATGGAATGATGAGTAAGATACGAATGTTGTTGAGTCTTGGATGGGATCCGGATATCACGAGGAGATCCGGAATGGTCGGAGAATAAGATTCATATAAGGAAAGTCTTGTTTGGGGTTGGAGAATGGTTAGGTGTTTTCATCGGGAATGTTCTAGAAGGTTCGGAATGTCCGGCACTCGGAAGGAAGGGTACATGAATGTGTTATATCAAGTTGGTATGATTGCATCATGTACTAGGTGTCATCGCTGAACAAAATAGAGGTTTATTCAAATCCTAGTTTGAAAAGTCAAACGCCAATTTGAAAGTCAAACGGCTATTTTGGGAAGTGGAGAGAGGAGTTGAAACCGACTTGGGGAGGAGTTAGTCCACCACCGCCCACCTCAAGCCGAGTTGGGGAGGACTCCTCCCTTGACCGCCTCCCACCTATAAAGGGAGGCGGGCTGCCTCCCAACACAACTCCTCACCTCTAAACCCCTAGCCCGACGCCACCACCTGCTGCTTGCCGCTGCCCTAGGGCAAATCGCCTAGGTTAAACCCTAGGTTAAACCCTAGCCTAGCCTCCTCGGCGTGTCTAAACCCTAGATCATCGAGGGACTCTCTCATACTCCACCATACTCGCTCGGCTTAGGCGAAGCCTGCGAGATCTCCCTCTACTTAGGTACCACGCCGTTGTCTTTGGGAATCGCGAGGAGAGTGCTACAACCTCCATTGCGCTAGAAAAAGGAGAGGAAGATCTTCATCGAAAATCGAGCGTGTGACCGATCATGGGGGCTGCTTGGAGCATAGCTGAAGGATCGTCTACGCGATCTTGAGATCGGGAAGAGTACGACTACATAACCCACGAGAATCCGCTCTCGTTAAACACTTTGGAATCTTCGAGTGTGAGTTATTCCATCGACTCGTTGCTACAATCTAGTAGATAGATCTTGGCTTGTTTGTTTGTATGCGATAGAAATTTTTTGTTTTCCATGCTACGAAACCCTACAGTGGTATCAGAGCCGTGTCTATATGTAGATCTATTGCACGAGTAGAACACAATGGTCATTGTGGGCGTTGATGCTTTTATTGTCGATTGCTTCTTGTGTACTTTGCATCTTGCGGGATGTTGGGATGAAGCGGCCCGGGCTAACCTTACATGACATCGTTCATGAGACTTGCTCCACGCTTGACATGTAACTTGTATTGCATAAGTGGCTTTGTGGGTGCCTGTTTCTCTCAACATAGTTAAGATTCAATTTACAACGGGTGATTATCAATACTAGTATCAACATTGTGGTTCTTGTTCGTAAGTTAGAACGACACTTATTGAAAGCCCCAAACCACGTAAAACATGCAAAGAAAGTAGAGGCATCTAACTTTGTTTTGCAGGGGTGTGCTGTGATGTGATATGGCCATGATTGTGATTATATATGATGTATGCAATGTTCCTTATTGTAAGTTGGCAACCGGAAGGAGCCATATGGTTGTCTTTAAATTCTGTTAAGACCCGCGTGTCTATTCAAAGTAGTTGTAATAGTTGAAGCCGGTGGACGACAACCATGGAGCAGCGTCATGGACCTTGATGCAATGTCGGTGATGATGGAGATCATGTTCGTGCTTGAAGATGGAGATCGGAAGCACAAAGAAGAAAGGCCATATCATATCACATATTATGAATTGCATGTGATGTTAATCCTTTATGCATCTTGTATTGCTTAGTAAACAACGGTAGCATTATAAGATGATCCCTCATGCACATAAATTTCAAGTCATAATGTGTTCACCCTTAGTTAGCACCGTTGCTAAATCTTGTTGTTTCGAAGCACCACGTGATGATCGGGTGTGTTAGATTCCGCAAGTGTATACAACGTGAGCAAGCCAGATTTGCTCATGCGGAAGCTAAGGTTTGATCTTGACGAGCCTAGCATGTACAGACATGGTCTCGGAACACGGATCACCGAAAGGTAAAGCATGAGTCATATAGAAGATATGATGAACATGTTGATTGTTCGCCATTGAAACTACATCAACTCTCGTGATGATCGGTTTTGATGTGGTGGATTTGGTTCGTGTGATCACTAAAACAATGTGAGGGATGTTGTTTTGAGTGGGAGTTCACCTAGATTAATTTTATTATTAATTAGAACTCAATTTCTCATAAACTTAGTCTAAACTATTGCAAATATGTTGTAGATCAATGGCAGCCCCTACCATCAATTTTAATGCGTTCCTAGAGAAAGAAAAGTTGAAAAACAATGGAAGCAACTTCGCGGATTGGTTCCGCAATTTGAGGATTGTCCTCACAGCTGGTAATTTGACCTATGTCTTTGGATGCCATTGGGTGACCCACTGCGCTCTTGCTACCGATGAAGTAAAGAATGTTTACCTCACTCGGAAGACTCAGTACTCCACAGTTCAGTGTGCTATCTTGTATGGTTTAGAATCAGAGCTTCAGAAAAGGTTTGAGAATTCAGACCCACATGATATTGTTCGCGATCTCAAATTGATCTTTGAGACTCATGCGGCAATTGAGAGCTATGAGGCTTCTGAAAAGTTCTTTAACTGCAAGATGGAAGAGGGCAGCTCCGTCAGTGAGCATGTGCTTAAGATGTGCAGGCATGCAAACAAACTTCAAAGCTTGGGTATAGTGATTCCTAAATGCTTTGGGGATTACCGTGTCCTCCAATCACTACCACCAAGTTACAAGAACTTTGTGATGAACTACAACATGCAGAACATGAACAAGACGTTGCCAGAACTCTTTGCCATGTTAAAATCTGCAGAAGTGGAGATCAAGAAAGAGCACAAAGTGTTGTTGGTCAATAAGACCACCAAATTCAAGAAAGGCAAGTCTAAGCAAAAGGGACACTTCACTAAGGGTGGTAAGAAAGTTACCGCACCGACGAAGACGAACAAGGCTGGACCTAAGCGATCTTGAGTGCTTTTCTTTGCAAGGGAGAAGGTCCTTTGGGCAGAATTGCCCAAAGTACTTGGCGGATTTGAAGAACGGCAACATCAAGAAGAAAGGTATATCCGATATACATGTTATTGATGTGTATCTCACTAGTACTAAATAGTAGTGCTGGGTATTTGATCTTGGTTCGGTTGCTCATATTTGTAACTCGAAGCAGTCTTTGCGAATAAGCGGAAGCTAGCGAAGAACAAGGTGACGATGGCGTTGGAAGCGGATCAAAGGTTGATGTGATCGCGGTTGGCACACTACCTTCATCTACCATCGGGATTAGTTTTATACTTAAATAATTGTTATTTGGTGCCTCGTTAAGCATGAACATTATATCGATCTTGTTTATTGCGAGACGGTTACTTGTTTAAATCCGAGAATAATGGTTGTTCGATTTATATGAGTAATATGTTTTATGCACATGCACCTTTGATAGATGGTCTATTCTTGTTGAATCTCGATAGTGGAAATACACATATTAATAATATTGAGGCTAAACGTTTGAAATCAAGCGATAACTCGACCTATATGTGGCACTGTCGTCTTGGTCACATTGGAGTGAAGCGTATGAAGAAACTCCATTCCGATGGACTTCTTGAATCACTTGATTTTGAATCACTTGAAAGATGCGAAGCATGTCTGATGGGTAAAATGACTAAGACTCCATTTTCTGGTATGATGGAGCGAGCTACGGACTTATTGGAAATCATACATACCGATGTGTGTGGTCCAATGAGTGTAGCGTCATGTGGTTATCGTTATGTTCTTACCTTCACGGATGACTTGAGTAGATATGGGTATATCTATTTCATGAAACATAAGTCCGAGACTTTCGAGAAGTTTAAGGAATTTCAGAGTGAGGTAGAGAATCAACGTAACAAGAAGATTAAATTTCTACGTTCTGATCATGGAGGTGAATATCTGAGTTATGAGTTTGGCGAGCATTTGAAGAAATGCGGGATACTTTCACAATTGACACCGCCGGGAACACCAAAGCGTAATGGTGTGTCCGAACGTCGTAATCGAACTCTCTTAGATATGGTTCGTTCTATGATGTCACTTACAGATTTACCGCTATCATTTTGGGGTTATGCATTAGAAACAGCCGCATTCACTTTAAATAGGGCACCATCTAAATCCGTGGAAACGACACCGTATGAATTATGGTTTGGGAAGAAACCTAAATTGTCGTTCCTTAAAGTTTGGGGTTTTTGAGCCTATGTAAAGAAGTTACAGCCGGACAAGCTTGAACCCAAAGCGGAAAAATACGTCTTCATAGGATACCCGAAGGAAACTATTGGGTATACCTTCTATCATAGATCCGAAGGCAAAATCTTCGTTACCAAGAATGGATCCTTTCTAGAGAAGGAATTTCTCTCGAAAGAAGTGACTGGAAGGAAAGTAGAACTCGACGAGGTTGTTGAACCTTCTCTCGAACTTGTGAGTAGCGCAGCACCGGAAGTAGTTCGTGTGACGCCTGCACTAGTAAGAGAGGAAGCTAATGATGATGATCATGAAACTTCGGTTGTAGTTGCTACAGAGCCTCGCAGGTCAACGAGAACTCGTACCACTCCTGATTGGTATGATCCCGTTATGAATGTCATGTTGGTGGATAACACCGATCACCCTGAGACATATGAGGAAGCAATGATGAGCCCAGATTCCAATAAATGGCAAGAAGCCATGAAATCCGAGATTGGATCCATGTACGAAAACCAAGTATGGACTTTGGTGGACTTACCGGATGGCCGGAAGGCTGTCGAGAACAAATGGATTTTCAAGAAGAAAACAGATGCTGATGGTAATGTTACTGTCTATAAAGCTCGACTTGTCGCAAAAGGGTTTCGACAAATTCAAGGAGTTGACTACGATGAGACTTTCTCACCGGTAGCGAAGCTAAAGTCTGTGAGGATTATGTTAGCAATCGCTGCATATTATGATTATGAGATATGGCAGATGGATGTCAAAACAGCATTCCTCAATGGAGACATTGATGAAGAGTTGTATATGATGCAACCCAAAGGTTTTGTCGATCCTAAAGATGCTAAACAAGGTATGCAAACTTCAACGGTCCATCTATGGATTGAAGCAAGCATCCCGAAGTTGGAATCAACGTTTTGATAAGGTAATCAAAAGTTTTGGTTTTATACAAACTTATGGAGAAGCTTGTATTTACAAGAAAGTGAGTGGGAGCTCTGTAGCATTCTTAATACTGTATGTAGATGACATATTGTTGATTGGGAATGATGTAGACCTTCTTAATAGTGTCAAGGAATATTTGAATAATAGTTTTTCAATGAAGGATCTTGGCGAAGCAGCTTACATATTAGGCATAAAGATTTGTAGAGATAGATCGAGACGCCTAATATCATTGTCACAAAGTACATATTTGGACAAATTTCTAAAGAGGTTTGGAATGGAAGATAGCAAGAAAGGGTTCTTGCCCATGATGCCCAATAAGACGTTGAGTAAAACTCAAAGTCCGACAACGGCAGAAGATAGAGAAAGGATGACTAAGACTCCCTATGCCTCAGCCATAGGATCTCTAATGTATGCCATGCTATGTACTAGACCTGACATTGCATATGCTGTTAGTTTAACTAGCAGATATCAAAGTGATCCAGAGTGGATCATTGGACAATCAAAAACATCCTGAAGTACTTGAGAAGAACTAAGGATATGGTTCTTTCTTATGGAGGTGATGAATAGCTCGTTGTTAATGGTTACACCGATGCTAGTTGGAACACCGATCCGGGTGATTCTAAATCACAACTGGATAATGATTTACTTTGAATGGTGTAGCGATTAGCTAGAGGAGTGCAAAGCAAAGCGTTGTGCGAGATCTTCAACCTAATCGGAATACATGGTCGCTGGAGGCTTCACAAGAAGCGATATGGATGAAAGAGTTCATTACAGAGCTGGGTGTGGTTCCTAGTGCTGGACCCAATGTCTATCTCTTGTGATAACATGGGCGCCATAGCCAATGCGCAAGAACCAAGGTCACACAAGAAGCTGAAGCACATCAAGCTACGTTTTCACGCTATTCGAGAAAATGTCCAAGATGGGGACATAAAGATTTGCAAAGTACACACAAATCTGAATGTATGGATCCGTTGACTAAACCTCCCGAGGGCAAAACATGACCAACACCAAACTGCCATGGGTGTTCGGTATATTACCATGTGATCTAGATTAGATGACTCTAGTGCAAGTGGGAGACTGTTGGAGATATGCCCTAGAGGCAATAATAAATGTAATTATTATTATATCTTTGTGTTTATGATAAATGTTTACATTCATGCTATAATAGTATTAACAAGGAAACATTGATACTTGTGTGAATTGTAAACTAAAATAGAGTCCCTAGTAAAGCCTCTTTATAATACTAGCTTGTTGGTTAATAAATGATTGTGGTTTCCTATCATGAACATTGAGATGTTATTAACAACAAGATCATATCATTAGGAGAATGATATGGTGGACATACTCCTATAGATAAGCGTAGCATAAAGATCAAGTCATTTTAATAGTTCAATTGCTATATGCTTTCTGATACATAGTAACCTAATTCCTTCGACCATGAGATCATGCATATCACCTTCACCGGAAGGATGCTTTGATGACATCAAACACCACACCGTGAATCGGGTGGCTATAAAGGTGGCATTGAGTGTTCGGAAAGTATTGGTTGAGACACATGGATCAAGAGTGGGATTTGTCCATCCATATGACGGATAGATATACTCTGGGCCCTCTCGGTGGAATGCCATCCAATTAGCTTGCAAGCATGTGACTGGCTCACAAGGGATCACATATCACGGGAACGAGAAAATAGTACTTATCAGTAACGAGGTTGAACTAGGTATGCAGAGATACCGACGATCATAACCTCAGATAAGTAAACTATCGTGAGACAAAGGGAAATTGGTATCATATGTAAGTGGTTCATTCGATCGCAAAGTAATCGTAGAAATATGTGGGAGCCATATGAATTTCGATTCCTATTGGTTATTGATCGGAGAAGTGTCTCGATCATGTCCGCATAATTCACGAACCGTAGGGAGACACACTTAAGGATTCGACGTTGTTTGAGTAGTTATGGAATGATGAGTAAGAGACTGAATGTTGTTCGGAGTCTTGGATGGGATCCGGGATATCACGAGGAGATCCGGAATGGTCCGGAGAATAAGATTCATATAAGGAAAGTCCTGTTTCGGGGTTGGAGAATGGTTCCGGTGTTTTCATCGGGAATGTTCTAGAAGGTTCCAATGTCCGCACTCGGAGGGAAGGGTACATGAATGTGTTATATCAAGTTGGTATGATTACATCATTTACTAGGTGTCATCGCTAAACAAAATAGAGGGTTTATTCAAATCCTAGTTTGAAAACGTCAAACGCCAATTTGAAAGTCAAACGGCTATTTTGGGAAGTGGAGAGGGAGTTGGAAACCGACTTGGGGGAGGAGTTCCTCCTCCCACCGCCGGCCCACCTCCAAGCCGAGTTGGGGAGGGACTCCCCTCCCCTTGGCCGCGCCTCCCACCTATAAAGGGAGGGGCAGGGCTGCCCCTCCCAATACACAACTCCTCCACCTCTAAACCCTAGCCGCCGACGCCACCACCTGCTGCTGCCGCCGCTGCCCTAGGGCAAACCGCCACCGCCGCCTAGGTCAAACCCTAGCCACCACCCTATCCCCCTCCTCGGCGTGTCTAAACCCTAGATCGTCGAGGGACTCTCTCATACTCCACCATACTCGCTCCGGCTTAAGGCGGCTCGAGATCTCCCTCTACTTCCATACTGCCACAGTCTTAGGAATCGCGAGGAGAGTGCTACAACCTCCACCGCCTGCTGGAACAAGGGAGAGGAAGGTCTTCACGAAAATACCGAACGTGTGACCGACTGCGGGAGCGCTGCCGAAACGCAGCGCCGGAAGGATCGTTTACGCGATCTTGAGATCGGGAAGAGTACGACTACATCACCCACGAGAATCCGCTCTCGTTAAACACTTTGGAATCTTTGAGGGTGAGTTATTCCATCGACTCGTTGCTACAATCTAGTAGATAGATCTTGGCTTGTTTGTTTGTATGCGATAGAATTTTTTTGTTTTCCATGCTACGAAACCCTACAAAAAAAGCCATGCCACTCTACAAACTCCTGAAAAAAACAACAATTTCATGTTAAACAACGAGACAAAAGCTTATTTGCGGGAATTGACGTGCGCACTTTCTTCCATCCCAGTCCTTGCAGCACCAGAGGCACGAGAGCCAATGTTTTTGTACATTGTTATAATTCTTATGGCAGTGGAATGTAAGGAGGAGAAGCAGGAGCAACTGGTCCAACGACCGACTTACTATCTCAGCGAAGTATTGACGGAATCCAAGCAGCACTATCCACGCTACCAGAAGCTAGACTATGGCGTATTCTGGTGAGTTCGCATACGTCGGTGAGCCGCAGGGGATGTTGAGGTCGGCGGTAAAGACGGGAGGTCCACGAGGAGGAGGGTAGTGCTGGAAGGCGGTGTCGGGGTTGGAGCCGCTGACAGGATCGCCGTCGGCATACTCCGTGGATGGAGGCGAGAAGCGCATGGGCGGCGTGTTGTGGCCTTGGCTTTCTTGGAACATCACCAAAGAAATCGGCGAGTAGCCCAACGGAGAGGCCACGCTCGTCTGACTGCTCCACACGCCGCCCAGGAAGTAATGGATGATTTGGCTTGGCCCCTCCATGGCCATCTTCGTCGTTGGGATGTTCCGCTCCATGAGAAGTTGCGCCGCCTGCGCCTCTTGAGCCGCCTCCTCCGCCTTGAATTTTAGGCCCCTATGTCATTGATATCCTGTGATCGCCTTCTTGTGGTTGATGTCGGCCACCTGCTCGGCGTTGATCATGCCCGACGGCCTCTGCTTCTCCTCCCTCCTGCTTTGGTGGCGTACCGAGGTCATGCGAACTTCTTCGACGCCATGGAGGGTAGGCAGCGGCAGGCGAATGGCAGGAGATGTGTGAATGGCGGGCATATGGGGGAGCAAAAGGACAAAACGAAAAAAAGGAGAAAACCTCGGCTTGTGTCGTCGACAGAGCTGGTCCACTTCTTTTCACTTCATCCTGGCATGCATGCCATATGGGTTCGTCGGCTCAAATTTTGGCTCAATTCGGTGAAATTTGTGTGTGTGTGTGTGCGCGCGCGGGAGAAAAATGCTTGGTCGGCGAAAAAAAGGCGCTGTAATCCGAGTACGAGAGTACGAGTAGGTTCCGAGCAGGACAGGTAGCTACTCAAAAGTCGAATACAATCAGTTTGTGCTAATACTTTTACGGGGAATCTACTCTCAGACCGGTCGGTAGTTTACAAACTCTGGCAGGAAGTGTGAACGCATGCTGTCAATATTATTTTGAAAAATCAAAATGTCTTGTAGATCAAATCGTTTGTCCAATTTAAAATCCGTTTTCACCGTTGGACTAGTCGCAACGAGATCTTTAAAACTAGATCCCATGTTGATATGTTTCGATAAAAATTTTTTCGGTCCAAAAAGTTATCCACCCTAAACACGTGAGTTATCCATTGTATAATATGTAAGTTATCCACTCGGTAATACATAAGTTATCCACCATATAAACATGTTGGATAAAGACGTTCTCGTATACTTGTTGAGCAAGTTTAATTGAAACACAGTAGACTAGTTGTTAGGATACTAAGGCTTCATTGCCATCAATGTGTTAGCGTCGACGAGCGATGAAACCTCGGTACCCTAAAACTCTTCAAGACTTCGTCACCCGTCACCGCGATAACGATAATGGACGACCAAGTCGAGCGGCTAGAATACTAATTGTGCATTACGTTGTTTACTACGACTTAGTGTGGTGGGTGATTGGACATAAGACCCTATTTATTTATATCGTATGGAAAAAGCTTAAATTTAGTTAGTATTATGTTTGATGTTGGATGCGGTATCCTTTCAAGGTTAAGTAGTCCGTACGTTGAGAGAGCGGCGATGGGCGACGAGATCGAGTCGTTAGATTAACTTTTTATATTCTATCCGTGATTAATTTTTATAGTAATGGATAACTTACATGTTATTTGGTGGATAACTTATATGTTGAAGCATGGATAACTTTCGTGTTACTGATGGGTAACTTGTGGGTAAAAAAAAAGTTACTTATACCTACTACGTGATCCGTGGGTAATTTTATAATGGTGGGTAACTTATATGTTATTGGGTGGGTAACTTACATGTTAAAGTATGAATAATTCATGTGTTACGGGTGGATAACTTTTGTTCAAAAAATTTTTTGTCAGAATATATCAACATGGGATCTAGTTTCGAAGATGTCGTCGCGACTAGCCTAACGGTGAAAACGGATCTTAATTCGAACAAACGGTTTGATCTAGAAAATATTTTAAATTTTCCTATTTGAGTTAAGCTGGCTATACCGTGCATGCAAATTGTTGGACAATTTTTTATTTGAACTCCCGCTGGGATTCTTCTTTTTCAAACCGGTCGTTGCGACGTCCTACTTTTATCTCTGGTGATTTGAGGACTCTGATCCAACTGAATCCGTCCACCTCCTTTCGTAAGTGAATTCCGTAACATTCCGTCCGTGGGTGTAGCATCGTTGGTCGGAGTACGAGACTACGAGTAGGTTCCGAAGCTACTCGGAAGTCGAATACAACTTGTGGGTGCGATAAAATAGAACAGCAGATCCCAAAGAAGAGCGAGCAATAATAGTACTATCTTCTCGCAATCGAAAACTCAGATATATAGTCTCAAGTCTCGGCCATGGCGGCGTCGCTCCGTCCAACAGCAAGGCAAGCCACCAACGGCCACAGCAGCTGCACCGCTCTTCTCGCCGCCACCGCCAACGGCAGCGTCCTGTCCCAGGATTTGCTATACGAGATCCTGGTGCGCCTCTCGGCGAAGCCACTCTGCCGCCTCCGCACCGTCTGCCGGTCATGGCGGTCCCTCCTCTCCGAGTCGTCCTTCGTCGCCGTCCACAGTGCCCGTCACGGACCGTTCGTCGCCGCCTTCAAGCGGGAGCCGGTGGGCGTCCACATCCTGGACACGTCCGGCCACACCTTGAGGTATATATGTTCCGATAATTACCCGCAATGGCACTACAGGAAAGTGGCGTGCATCAGTCTCGACCTCTTCTGCTTCATCGGCGGCGCGGACAATTTTCCCCACGTGATTGACCCGGCCACCGGCATCATCTCCCGCTTGCCGGATGACTCGGAATTCCACCAAAACAGCCACTTCGTCACTCGGTTCGTGCTTGGCCGGGCCTCTTCAAAGGGGGAGGCCAAGGTGCTGGCAGTGAAAATGGGCTCCCGCAACGGCTGCAAGGTCCTCACCCTCGGTGGCGCCGGCGAGTGGAGGGACACAGGTCGCCTCCCGGCTAAACTTGTAAATTCTTCTATATGTGTGGCCCTTGTCAAGGGTGTCCTCTATTTCATGGGTTACACCACCTGTCGCCATGATCGCATCGCGGCATACAACCTCGAGACGGAGACATGGCGGCCTGATCCCATCCACTTCCCGCCGCCGGCAGTCAAGGAAGAGGCCAACTGCTTGGTTGAGCTGAGTGACAGCTTGGTTGCGGTGTACAACAGTCGTCCAGACAATAATGATGTGTTCATGGATTTGTGGTTCCTCGCGGACTCTGAGAAGGTTATCTGGTCGAAACACTACACGATCACCATGTCATTCCATGGTTTCCCAAGCGACGCTTTTCCCTTGTGTAGACTTGACGATGGGAAGATTGTCTTTTGGGTGTGGCGGTGCTGGAAGAAGAATGCTGAAGTGCAGTCAGTAGATGTGCTGCGGGTGTACGATCCGAGCACAAAAACTTACACGGATGGGCCCCAGATGCCAGGCTGTGCCTTTGTCGGTGTGTACAAAGGAAGTTTACTTGCCGGTCTTCCATAGATCACGAATTAAGAGGGTGTGTGATTACAGTTTGACGGCCATTGTAAAAACATTATACTCCCTCTGTTCCGTAATATAAGACGCTGGGGAAAATTCCGACTAGATGAAATCCTGTAAAAGTACAAATTTGCCCTGATTGTTTGAATTTTCAAATACATCTGGATTTGTTCTTTTTTCGTCCCCTATTCTTCCCCATGTCACCGCCCAAGCCCCACATCGCCCAGGATCTCCTGGTCCGGCAGCCTCCCTTCCCCGCGTCGCCTAGGATCTGTTGGTCCGGCAGCCTCCCTTCTTCCCCGCGTCATCGCCCAGGACATCGTCCGCAGCACCATCACTACGACCTGCTCGCCCAGGCTAGCGCCGCCCAGCACCAGCCTTGCCCCAACTTACCGGCGCCACCCCAACTTGCCAGCGCCGCCCATGACCAACCTCGCCCAGCACCATCAACGATTTTCTCCTCCTCGTCGGCTCCTTTTCCTCAGGTCTATAGCATCATAGTTATTCCCGACCTGAATTTCAGTCCACCTGCAGAAGGAATCATACCTGAAGAACATCAAAATGCTGGTAAAATCGACCATTGTATTTCCTGCAAGTTTCAAATTAGAGAGATGAGTTCTAAATTGGCAGGAATAGTTAGATATTCCAACATTTACAGAGATCAGTTCTAGCATGGCACATTTTCGGTGTTCTACTCCATCATGAATAAACATGAAGAATAAATATACTCCATCATGACAAGAATAACTACAGAGATCAGTTCTACTACATCAAATTCTATAATGGCACAACAAACTATAGTTACAGGAGTACTACTACTATTCAGTGGCATCTTGGCACCTCTTAGTGTTTTCTCTTGCCAAAAAAATCATGACAATGCTAAGACTAAATAATGGTAATCACTTAACTGCTAGAAACTGGCTTTTTTTCGAAATGGGGAGTGAAACCCCAGCCTCTGCATCAATTGATGCACACAGCCATTTTTATTATAGTGGTCCGAACAAAATTTAAAAAATTACAAATAAGGCTCAGAGAGGGTTGAAACATATATCAACCATCTAAAAAGAAGAAGCAAAAAAACAATATCCATTTTGGAGTCTACTAGTGTGACGCCACCCAGTGGCCAGGAAATAGAAGTCATGTGCAACCATTAGCAGCCGGTTGCATCCAAAATCCATCGGCTCCCGCTGATCCGCCGGGAGTAAGTAAGACCATAGTTGTATCCAATGCGCCGCCAATCGAATAACCTGCAAAAAATTAGTAGCCGTTTGTTTATTAAAGACAATGTTATTTCTGGACGTCCATATGGACCAACATAAAGCAGACACTCCAATGCGCAGTCTAGCTTTGTTCTTTTTGTCAACCCCATTTAGCCAATTTCCAAACATATTTGTAATATTGGATGGTGGAGGTATATTATAAGTGAAGTAAACAATTTTCCAAATAATACTTGCAAAAGGGCATGAAAGAAACAAATGTTCTATATATTCCATAGAATTACAAAAGCAACATTTCTGACTTCCCATCCATTTGCGCTTAGCCAAGTTATCTTTAGTCAGAATAACTTTATTTTTAAGGAACCACATGAATATCTTAATTTTTAGGGGGATTTTTAATTTCCACAAGTACTTATGCAAATGTCTTGTATGACTATTCATCTGATCTAAATACAAAGACTTAACAGAGAAAGTACCCGTGGTGGTTAGCTTCCACACAAATTTGTCAGGAATATCAGTTAGTTGAACCCTCATTAGCCGCTGACATAAGTGCAACCATTGTGTCCATTTATCCCCAGTCAAACCCCTTCTAAAATCAATATTAAGAGGTGTTTGAGCCAGTACATTTGCCACCAAAACATTTTTTTGTTGAACAATGTTGTATAAGGACGGATATTGTTGCGCAAGTGATGTATCCCCTAACCAAACATCTTCCCAAAAGCGAACATTTTCACCATTGCCGATCTTAAAAAAACCATGAGTAAAAAACATTTCTTTCACTCGCATTAGGCCTTTCCAAAATGGGGAATCTGTCGGTTTCGCTTGTACTTGAGACAAAGTTTTACCATTAAGGTACTTATTATGAAGGAGTTGTTGCCACATACCTTCCTCAGCTAGTAATTTAAAAAGCCATTTGCTAATTAAACATTTATTCTTAATCTCAAGTACCTCAATGCCTAACCCTCCCTGATCTTTAGGGCGGCATACAACGTTCCACTTTGATAGTCTATATTTCTTCTTAGTATCCGTGCTTTGCCAAAAAAAACTTGGATCTAAAGAAATCCAAACGTTTTCTTACTCCCTTAGGAATTTTTAAGAAAGAAAGCATAAACATAGGTAAAATAGTCAAAACCGAGTTGATAAGAACGAGACGATCCCCATAGGATAGCAATTTCCCCTGCCAACAACCCAGCTTAGATAAAAAAACGGCTTTCCACAGGATTCCATTCTGAATTCTTTAGTTTTCTATAGTGGATTGGTACTCCAAGATACCTAAAAGGGAGAGAACCGGTTTCACAACCAAAAATTTGCGTATACTCTAGTTCCATCTCTTTTGCTTTACCAAAACAAAAAAATTCACTCTTGTAAAAGTTTATCTTTAAACCAGACAACCGTTCAAAAATTGATAGGATCAGTTTCATATTAACGGCCTTTTTCAAATCGTGCTCCATAAAAAGTATGTGTCATCCGCATATTAAAGAATAGAAACTCCACCATCCACCAAATGTGGGATAAGACTTCCAACTTGACCTTCCTCTTTTGCACGAGAAATGAGTATAGCGAGCATGTCGGCAACAATGTTGAATAGAATTGGAGACAAAGGATCACCTTGTCACAAACCTTTTCTAGTTTGGAAATAGTGGCCAATATCATCATTTACCCTTATTCCAACGCTCCCGTCTTCAACAAATTGCTTAATCCACTCGCACCATTGTGGATCAAACCCCTTCATGCGTAGTACTTGCTGCAAAAAGGCCACTTTACCTTGTCATATGCCTTTTCAAAGTCAATTTTAAAAAGCACACCATCCAATTTTTTACGATGCAACTCATGGATAGTCTCATGCAAAACGACAACTCCTTCAAGGATATGTCGTCCCGGCATAAAGGCGGTCTGCGTAGGTCTAATCACTTTATGAGCCAATTCAGTAATGCAATTAGTAGCCACCTTAGTGAAGATTTTGAAACTGACATTTAGTAAACAAATAGTTCTATATTGTTGTATTTGCACGACGTTTTCTTTTTTTGGTAAAAGTGTAATAACCCCAAAGTTCAATTTAAACAGAGGCAATTCTCCTATTTTCAATTGATCAAAAAGAGCCATAAGATCATTCTTTATGACATCCCAAAATGTTTGGTAGAACTCAGCAGGAAGCCCATCCGGCCCTGGAGCTTTATTATGTTTCATCTGAGATATAGCTTCAAAGACCTCTTTCTCAGTAAAGACAGCTGTAAGAATAGCATTTTCTTCAGCTAAAAGTTGAGGGATGTCATCGACCCTTTCTTCCATAAGGCCAAAATTATTATGCTCAGGTTCACCAAAGAGTTTTTTATAATATTCAGTAATAAAGACCTTTAGATTATCTTCTCCCACAATGGTTCCTTCATCTTGTTCAAGCTGAAATTTTTTCTTTTTCCTGTGTTTTTCATTTGCAATTAAGTGGAAATATTTAGTATTGTTTCCCCCTTGTTGAACATGCTTAACTTTAGCCCGCTGAGCCCATTTGGTCTCTTCATCACGTCTAAGTTTATTAACACATTCATTTGCACTTTTAAGTTTCTCCTTTTCTGAAAAAGACAAAGGACAAGTTTCGGCTTTAATGTCCAAGTCATCAATAATGGACAATAGGCGCTCCTTTTCTTTTTTATATTTTCCACTTAGGTCTTCGCCCATCCTCTCAAAAAACGACGTAAGTGTCTAATTTTATTTTTCCATCGCTGGATAGGAGTCATACCTACCAGAACAGATTCCCATTCTTTTTTTATCATCTCAAAGAAGCCATCTTGACGCAACCAAGATAGCTCGAAAGAGAATTTAGCCTTGTTTTCAAGATGGGCTTGATGGCCAGAATCTATTAATAGTGGTGTATGGTCAGAACCTGAACGTGTTAAAGCTCGCACCGAAACTAAAGGGTATTTTTGTTCCCATTCAACACTAGCAAGGATACGGTCCAATTTTTCATAGGTTGGATTTTCCCTTCTATTATCCCAAGTAAACTGCATACCAGAGAGAGCAATTTCTCTCAGGTCCAGACTCTCAATGATCGCATTAAACATAAAAGGCCATCTAGAAATTGGCTTGCTATGCTAAGACTAAATAATGGTAATATGAACCTATTGAACAATTGTAATCATGATATCCAAGTTACCCCAAGATTCTACTCTATGATCAGAGTACAAGCAAGTTGTATTCCATGATCAGAGTAAAAGTAATTTTCATATACAAGCAAGTTGGGAGTAATGGTTCCAAATCCACAAGAAGAACATTGTTTTCTATTAAGTGAACATTGTTTCACCGATTTTTTGTTAAATGAACATTGTTTCACTGAACATACACATCAGTACATACACATCACAAGGAAGTAGTGCATATTACCCAAGCACATCTTAATTTTAAACACTCGGCATTTGAGGGTCAGAGCTCCGGCAACGATGAATAGTGCCGACTATCTAGGGTTATTGGATTATAGAACTAGTGGACCAAGATCCACCTTGTAGTGGTACTTTTGCTTGTTTTACTTGATTTCAACCTTGTAGTGCAAGATCTATCTTGTAAAATTGTCACTTCAATTAAATAAAAACTATGTTTTTTCAAAAAAAAAATCCTAACTGCACGAGGTGTTGGGTGCAGACGTGCAGTGGCCTGTCATGGACGAAAATGCCCCCCTGCCCCCGCCCGCAAACGACTAGATCAGACACTTTCGGTGTCTGAAATGTGGGGCATTGTTGGATTTGCTCTAATTTCCTCCATATCGATGATCTCATTCCGTATAATACGCAGAACGAACCATAAAGATACCAGTCTTGGTATGGAACGGGAGACATTTTATTATAATACATACCAACGATTAAAACAACTAGGGATTAATCGGGGAACGTATGCCATCAATTGTTTGTGTATGCGTGAACTCTGGCGTGCAGAAGGTCGGTAGGTTTGCAGCAAATTTGTCATGACTAACGTACCCTATTTACCCGTTGCATATTATCTATCTCCTGAATAAAATCACAACTGACTATAGTAACAAACTCCGAACCCGAGGCGCCACCATCATCCGATCCCATGGTGATCGGCACAAAGCAGGCGAGGAGGGGTTCCATTCAATGGCCACCATGCCCACACCTGCCGCTCTGCGCGCGGGAGCAGTGCGCATTGGCCCGCCTCGTGGCCGTCGCCGCCGTCTGCCTCCTCCTCGTGGCCGGCACCTACTACGCGCTATGGCCTCCGGCGGACACCCTCGGCGGGACGGAGCAGAGGTTCTTCGACATATGGAGCCGTCGATCAGCGGCAAGTAGAATCTCGCGATCTTTGAAGTGATTATAATTCGATCCTTTATATAGTAGCAGTACAATTGATTAGTACTACGTGCAATCCGCACGCCGACGAAGAAATTCTGAATTAATTAACCCTAACTTGTTTGGGATTAACCGCCGAAGCAGGCGCGTGATGATCTGGAGGCGGCGCTGCGCGGCGCGGCGGACGCGAACAGGATGCTGATCCTGAGCGTGCTGAACAAGGCGTACGCGGAGGAGGACGGCCTGCTCGACCTTTTCATGCAGAGCCTGAAGCAAGGGAAGGACACGCAGAGGCTCATCCGCCACGTCCTCCTCGTGGCCATGGACCGGCCGGCCTTCCTCCGGTGCAGGAGCCTCGGCGGCGTCCGGTGCTACCGGCTCCCAGCCGCCGCCGCCAAGAACGGCACCGACGACGTCTCGTCGGAGCAGCTGTACATGTCGGACGGCTTCATACGCATGATGTGGCGGCGCATTCGCCTCCTCCGCGACGTGCTCAAGCACGGCTACAGCTTCGTATTCACGGTACTTTCATCGAGCTCAGACGTGGTCACATATAAACTTTGTACCCTGACCCAATGTGTTAATTAATTATGCTAGGATTTGGATGTGATCTGGCTGAAGAACCCCTTCCCGAGCCTGAACCGCACCCGGGAGGAAGACCTCCTGATCAGCTCCGACCGATTCAACGGCCAGCCGGCCGACTACCTCGGCAACGAGCTCAACACCGGTTTCTTCTTCGTGGCCGCGAGCAACCGGACGGTGGCGCTCTTCGACGAGTGGCACGGCGCACGGAGCCAGTCGGCGGGCATGAAGGAGCAGGACGTGCTGAACCAGATGAAGCGACGAGGCTCGTTCGGCAGGCTCGGCGTGAGGGCGCGCGTCCTGGACACGGCGCGCTTCAGCGGGTTCTGCCAGGACAGCCGGGACGCCCGGCAGGTGACCACCGTGCACGCCAACTGCTGCCGGACGATGCGAGCCAAGGTCGCCGACCTGAAGGCCGTGCTACACGCCGCCAGTCGGCTCAACAGGACGACGGAGCTGAGGTGGCCGGCGCACTCGAAATGCTCGAAATCGTGGAGGCGACAGACATGAATGGAGGTTTCGCCTCGCTTCTCTCCTTTCAGTTGTAGCGTTGTAATACTATACTCGACTGCTAGCTGGTATGTAATCTGCAGACCACACAGATGTTCCTGAACATTGTACAAAAACATGCTTCTCTTGAAGAAAATTGCTATTTTATCTACAGGCAGCAGGTTCTTTGCTATATAATCTCTTGCTCTATACCCACTTTCTGATGTTGAATTTCAATGGTAAATTTCTTAATTTGCTTGTAGTTACAGAAGTAACAAAATCCCAACAAGTGTCAGAGTAACATAAGAATGTAACATACCGGTCTTAAAAAATTATACAGAGAAAGGTGAAATTTTATTGTAACAGATGTCATGTAACTATCAGGATCGGGCTGACATTTAACATACACATGAAATCCTCCATTTCTTGTGCTTATACAGGGAAATCCTGCATTTGAGCTATATCCAGTAACAAACTAACAGCCATGGTTGAAATCTATGCAGCCTATAAACGCATTGTTCAGAGGGGCAAAGAGTTATAACAGCTGTCGTGGTACAAGTGATTACAACATATATGTAACCCAGCACAGATATCCTCCCGATAGTATGTGTGCCTAAAGCATTACATTCTTAGCTACTGTACAAGAATAGGCTGTGTGATGGTTCTACCAACCTTGTCGGCCCATTATCTATTACCCCCTGACGAAGTTTGCTGAAAATTTTACGCAACCTGCAAAATTTCTTGGCGCTTAATCTCAAATACCCTGTGTAGCGCATCCTCGACAACCTGAACAAGAAGAAAGTAAGCGCTATGGTTATGCGATTTTCAGTTTGTGCACCAATATGTTGTGGAGCAGTGCAGGCTACATGCAAAAGAAGCACCAAAACTGGGTGAACAACATTACCTTGTCCGGAGTTGAGGCACCAGAAGTAACTCCAATTGTGATAGGCCCTTCTGGTAGCCAGTTCTCTGCCTCGATAAGCTCACCATGCTGTCAAAATTTTCACATTTCAGTTAAAAACGTCTCAGAAATTTTCTGCTTATTTGTTGCTAAACTTCCCACAGTAAGATTCACTACTATTTTCTGAAAATATTGATTTATTTACAATGATAGGAAAATATCTGCAAGGGTATGAGAAAGTACATTTAGCTTGTAGCTGATCCTGTTTCCTGGTCCAATCCGTTGTTCACTGTCAATCCAGTAGGATGGAATTCCACTTAGCTCTCCAATCTCTTGCAAATGAGAGGTGTTACTGGAGTTCCATCCTCCAACAACTAGAATAAGGTCAACTTTGTCCTTCACCAGCTGATACATTGCATCTTGTCTTTCCTGAGATATGACGTTGTGTCATTAATATTGTATCTCATCAAATGATTATATGTCTCTGTCCTAACTACTAAGGAAACATTTCTCATACACACCAAAACACTGTAAAATAGACCCAACCATATGTATAAGGAGTTTTCAGGATATAAAAAACTATGCTCCATTCAAGAAAGCTTGTGGTGATTTACTTTCATGGGGCGTCACAACCACCTGGATTGCATTGGGTGCATAAATTATTGTCACAGAAATCATTAACCCTATATCTCCCTTTACTATAACTATAACGTGAATAATATGCAGCTGTCCCTATCCTTAAAGATCTATGTTTTTGGTCTTAAAAAACAAGATAAAGATTGGCATATGACAAGACTGCTCCTCTCCCCTCTTTGGACTTATCACACATGGACTATTACCGGGATAGTTGGTGGTAATGTGATTAATGACAACATGTAGTCATGTAGTGCAGAATCTCTGTAAAATTAAAGCATTTGGTCAAAAGAAAATTACCTGTGTGGCATCACAAATAGTGTTGAAGGCAACGAAGTGTTCATTGGCATTCTCAACTCCAAACTTACGCAGCATAGTCTTCTCAACAAGTTTTCCTGACAATTGTTAAACATTATAGTCAAAACTGGAATTAGTACTGAATTTATACTTGTATAAAATCACATGGCCATAAAGGTAATAACAACTGCTAGTAAAACACACCAATTTCTTCCGTTTCTCCTTTAAGCATTGTTGTTTGATTTGCAATACCAACTTTTTCCAAGTCAACATCAGGATCGAATCCTGGAGAAATAGCGTTCTTGAATTTCTGCGAGTGTGGGCCAAACAGTTCGTTTAAACATCAGCATTTATTTCCATCATGCCAGTAAAAGGATAATCTAAGAGAAAAACTGTACCTCAAGAAAATCCTCTCTTGTTGAGCTAGACCCATCAAGTTGACCACCAAGAACATAATCACATACGTACATTGCCTGTTTCAATTGATATTATTATGTTGTCTTAAGCCGTAGATTGGATTTAACGTCAAATCCAAAAAAAAACAGCAAAATATAAAACCATTGTATGTACCTCGCCCATATTCTTCACAATGACATACTTCCCTGCAAAAGAAGCAGTGGCAACAGTCTCTTCGTGGGAATATTTTCCGTGAATAATGGAAGTATAGTCGCCCTTCTTATGCTTTTCAACCATGTTCCACACCTATAGTAAATTACACGTTTCATTAGCCTGATATATGTTTTGACTCTTGACGAACACAGAGTGCCATCCTATGAAAGAGAAGGTGGTTCCGAAAGGGAAAAGTACCTTTGAAACCCAAGGGCATGTTGTATCAACGATCTGCACATTCTTCTCGTTTAGCGTGTACATCTCATCCACAGCGGCTCCAAATGCAGGCAAGACGACAACATCACCTTGTTCAATAACATCGAAATCCTTAATGCCAGCATTAACAGGAATGTCTTTGACGCCCATGTCCTCCAACCTCTGCACAAACAATCACATGAATTTAACACATGTCAAATCCAGAGCCATTGGACAGACGTGACCCGTAACCCTATGAACACAGTTAGGAATTCCTTTTTTTCCCCTTTTGCTATGCTGACAACCTAAAAACACAGGTTAACTGTTTGAGTTACTTTGAGCTACAACCTAAAAACACAGGTTACCTTGTCACAATTGTTTAGTATGAACACTTTTATCACTAGAGTTTTAATTTCTATCGCTCAATTTGCTAAAACCTTATTATATGTATACTAAAATGGCGGAGTGATAATGAAACGCCCCCCTAATTTATCCCCTCCTGCAGCGAGATCAGCTTCATCATCCATGAACAGTACACTTATCCCCACGAGTTGATGCCAAAGAGTAACACGAAATTTGTGTTGGTTAAATAACACATACTTTGTTGACTGTGGGGTTGTGGATGATCTCGTTTGTGATCCAGATGCGCTCCTCGGGGAACTGCTTGCGCGCCTCGTAGGCGATCTGCACGGCGCGCTCGACGCCCCAGCAGAATCCGTAGGCCTCCGCCAGCTTCACGGTCACCGGCCCCCAGCTGTACTCGTTCCCGTTGTCCTTGAGCGTCTTTATCACATCGCCTGCACGCAAGTTTTCCCCCAATCAAATCAATTACAGACGTTTTCAGGATGAAATCGCAAGCAGACTGGCTACTGGTTTCCTGGCGCTTACTGGTGTACTCCTGGCTCATGAGCTCGAGGGTCTCCTTCTTGTGGCCGAAGCCCTTGCGGTTGTAGTTGTCGCTGCGGGTGAGGTTGTGGCGGAAGGCCTTCTTGTCGAAGTCGGGGTCAAGGGAGGCCGAGGCGGACGCCGCGGGGGGAGAGGCGTCGCAGCGGACGGAGGAGGGCGCGCGCCGGCCGCCACGGCGCGGGGAGGAGGAGGAGGCGGAGGCGGCCGCGGAGAGCAGCGCGGAGCGGAGCTGCGTGCTGATGGTCGCCATGGCTTGTGGCGGAGGAAGTGGGCGTGTGGAGCTGAGCAGTGGGCGGACGATGCCAAGTGCCCGCGACTGGGAACGCAATAGGGATAGCTGGGCTGGGTTTGGAATGGGGATCCACTTCCCTTGTGATCACCTTATCCCTCGACCTCGTGTTTTGTCCTGTTGAAATTTGGAAAAAGTACCCTCTAGTTCGTGAGTATCACAAATGGAAACTTTTATTCGTCCCGTAGAAAGAAAATTCTTTTTGGACAATGGTTTTGGTCAAAAGTAAGAAGCTTTGACAGCATAAACTTGGAAGAGTACATACCAAGGAAAGATATTAATTGGGCAAAGGTTAAAAAGATAACAAAAACTTTTAGAAGTATTGACTTTGACCCCTAGTTTTGAAGCAAGTACAAACAACCTAGATATTATTATGTTTTTCATGATTTTTCATATTAATGTCAATGCATATGTGGCTAGGAGATTATGGATATTTCCCACAACATCCGCTGCCATGTGAAAATCTATTGAAATATACTCAATCAAAGGATGAAAAGGAGCATACTCATGACATGGTTGTGAATCTCGCCGGCTGCGAGCCTCGAGTGGAAGCTCACGATTTGCAACAAAACGAAACACTTTTTTCCTACCTACAATGCTACGATGATATCATCCAATCTACTTCGTGTCATTTAGCATCCCGTAGAGAGCCTTCCATGTTGACTTTTACAAACCAGTCTTTTAAACCTTCTTCTATTGATATGGATCAAGTGAGGTATAGATGAAATTATGCTTTTCACTTAGGGTTAGGGTTCCAAATGCCAGAGATATCGGAAAATTACCAAAGCGAAGAGGTTTTAATGTGTGTCTCGCGACCCTGGTAGCATAGCATTGGTACGCCCAATGTCAGTGTGGTAGCATGGTCTGATAGGACTCATACATGATGTGCCGTAACCTTTTTCTCAATTGTAATAACTGTTCGCTATATTGCTCAATTTTGAACGAGTCGTCCAGTCTACACCGGCTATATTGCTGCAAGTGACATTGAACATCTCCACCGGAGCGAAATACCAAAGCTCGGAAAAAGGAGGGCCTGGCTGCAAGAAACCAAAACACCGTAACAAGCTAAGAAAGCGAGGCATATTCCGTCACACGGGAGTCCCGACTCCGGGGCGCTCTCGTCCTGTCCTCTTGCGCGTCTGCGTCAGAACTGTTCCCGGCCGGAAGGCAACGGTCACCAGCACCAGCCACCCAGCAGGTGAAAAATTCTCCAGAACGATCTCGTCGAAGTACGCGAGCATCAGGCTTCCCTGACCGCCAAATTTCTGAGGACTCGAGTGCTCGTTCCTGGACGTTTTTTTAAACATGCCCTCTTTTTTTTGTTGCCAGAAGCTCTTGTTTTAACACAAGGGTACGTTTCTGAATTTTTTGTGGGCGGTGAAAAAGAGGTGGCGCGGCAGCCAAGCTAGCGGTGACACGTTTACGGGGGCGCTCGGTCGGAGTAGTGAAAATCCAAAAACATGTCGTGTGATTTTCTCTTCTTTTTTTTTTTGAGCTTCTGGTCGTGTGATTTTCTCATTTCTGGTCGTGGTTGCTTTGGTGCCGTAGCGCTATGCTAATTTTCTCCACTCCGGTACTGATACGTGTTTCGTCGGTTCAAGGCCCAAATCTGCGGGTGATCTCGGCAATATCTGGAGCGCAGGCCATGATTTGCTTCTTTTTTTTTTGGGTGCGAATCAACATGCGACTTTCAGCCCCATACCGCCATACGTAGGCGCCAGGCGGAGGTGCTTATGGTCAAGCCATGCGTACGACTCTCTCCCAGCCATGAATCCACGCTGCCTGCGAAAATGGTGTGCGTGTTGGGTGCAAAGCGAACCATATATACGGCGTTGAAATCGCGCGACACGTGAAACAGACTGTACTGTACTTGTTTAAGAAAAGGAAAAACACGTGAAACGGACTGCGAGACATGTGCACAGAAAAATGGAAAGCACAACAATGGTACTACGTACCCGAGACTAATTCAGTGCCGAGTTGCTTCATACTTCACGCTACTACTCCGTACTTCAGTTCGCCTTCCAGCTACTGTATCTATTTCGGGTCGAAGTTCAGTAGTACTAATCTGAAGAAAAGCTTTTTCTCAACAAAAACAAAAAATCTGAAGAAAGGTTAAGATTTTTTGGAGGAGAACCATGCCTGATATTGCAGCCCCTTTGTCTTGTCCTTCCGATGAGATTAAGCCCAGATGCTCCAAAGTCCAAACCATGGCTGTCTGTGTTTAGCTCGCTCTGAGGTGATGGCCTCCAAAATCCAAACCATGGCAGCCCGTGTTTATCTCTGAGGTGATGGCCATCGTACATGGGCTCAGTCGATCTCCCATCAACCATCGGTCACCAGCGACAACCTGATTGCCTCAAAAAAACAAAACAAAAAAAGCGACAACCTGAAGGCCGCCGTCGGGAATCCTAGCTCTCGCTTAACCCGTCAGCTAATGGGCTAGGCCCACTAACAGCTTTTTCTATTTTTCGGTTTTATCATGTTTTTTTTCTATTTTTTCCGTTTTATTGTCTACTTGGAAACAAACCAGTGTGTTGCACCAGGAGAGATAAATGACTCAAAAGAGATAAAACATTGATGGGTTTTCAGTGTCAGACCATGGGCGGGCATACGATATTTTACAATGGGTATTCAAAGTCATGAAAAAAAATAGATCATCGCCTCAATCTTGTTGTGTCGCTAAAGCCAGACAGGAGCTAATCAGCTGGAGACCTTAGAGGGCTAGTATATATGGGAGCAAATCTACCGCTGCTTTTGAGCTAGAAGGTTTAGCGGCGACGTTGTGTGCCCGAAAATAATGTCTACTTCTGTTCGCTTAGGTAGACCGAATAGTAATGATTTTTCTTGTTCCAAACATAATGGATATTCACTTGAATGCCCGTGAATACACTTGTGCCCGCCCATGTGTCGGACTAATGCCTACATTTCACATTTATATATAGGCGTATGATAAAATAAAAAATTACTGATTTTAACGTCCAAAAAATTGATTTCCTAAATTAAGTCACATCCATAAATTTCGACATAAGAAAAAACAACCATGTTGATGTGCTCTCAAGTGCAAGGGTATACCCTTCCTTGAAGACGTTTGGATCTTATTCCAGGAGTAGGGATGTAAACGGATTGGATCGGATCGGATATTGCTATCACCATATCCTTTACCATATTTTTTTGGCGGATTCGGATCGGAGCGGATAATAGCCGGATACGGATTCGAATGTGGATTATATCGGATTGCGGATATGGAGTGGATTCGGAGCGGACTCGGATCGGAAGAGGGTAATCGAACAAAGACACATAGAAAATAAAAATCTATTTAGTTTATGCAAAAAAATGACAAGCAAACGTGCAACAGTAGATAGTAGTAGTATAAAAGTGCAAGATCGATAATAGCATATTATAACATGCATATGTAGCATGCATAGCTAGCAGATACACTTACTACATTGTCTAGATATTAGGGTTGTGTTAAATTTATCAGATTATCCTATTGGAATACCTCGGATAATCCTCATAAAATATCGGATTATCCTTATCCGTCGGATATCAACAATACCAATAATAATCATCGGATATCCGCTTGATAAATATCCGCATCCGCATCCATATCCGCCGGATATCTAAAAATGCATATCATGTCCTCAAAAACGGACATGGATGCTTTTCTAGTTCATGTTGCCCTTCTTAATCTACTCATCTTTCTAATTTTTCGGTGGTTGTTCGTGTCCTCCTCCTTCCTGGCTTTTCTTTCTTCACAAACTCATGTTGCCCCCTGATGGTTGGCAATCTCTTGTGCAGCTTCCTCTTCTAGAATAAAACTTTCACTTTGCCTCTTCTCTAGGATACATCCTTTCACAAATAGATACTTAAACAAAACAAATAAAATAGTACTATCAGCCTGCAAAAGAAAGACAAATGATTTTCTAAATATGAAATGAGATCAGTCCTCTTGCACATTACATAATTACGGTGCATGCACATAAAAGTGCTACGAAAAAAGGTGCTTACGGAATGTTGTCATATTCTTGAGATGCACCATCATGAATACCTTGTAATATACTCTAGTTGATCCACAAAACTGAACAAAACACTATTAGTGCATTTGAACTAAACACAAAAAAATAGATTACCACCTTTTTTATCATATTGCTAAGTAGGGCTTTAGAATTACCACTTGGTCACCTTTTTTTGATCTGAAGCATGCAATTGCACATGTGATGGATAGTTAGAGAAGATCTCAATCGAAGGCATCGTAATTTACACTTGCGCACAACGAGGGAACAGTCGCTACCTCCTGCTACTTGTTTGTCATGAGAGAATACCATAATAATTGATCGAGGCAGGATGTACCTATGCACATGCTTCGGATTTTTTACTCTTGTAGTTGTTGTTCACACTGCAGATCAGGAATCGTAATAAAGGACATCATGCATGGCATTATAATGGATTTCATATAGAGTGTTCCTAACCTCCTCGCCAATGAGTGAAACACATTAGGGTCTGTTTGCATAGCACAATCTAATGTAATTTGAGAAGCAACATGCCTCATAAGCCTCGCAACTGGGCATCCATAACAAAGACATGTTAGGGAGTGGATAAAAAATTATACAAATGTAATAAAATGGATCATATGATATATTTGCTTGCAGTACCAAATAGTCATGAGAATGTTGGTATCATGGATTATGTAGGTTTCCGGTATGCCATAAAGCACTACCATGAGAATGTTGGTATTGTTGATATGTCTTAGAATACAGAAATAATCGATTCAACTAAGTGTTATTATACTAAACAAGCTTCTTCTCAAAAGTAATTATGATTAAAAAAGCTTTAATTTGCTATTCCATGGTTATGTATGTAAAGCTTTACTGGGTTGTTTGTGAACATCAAGAATCTTCTAACAAATTGTTACTCTCCTCACAAATTTCATATAAAACAATGAGTAACTAAATAGAGAAACTTACAGTATCGATAAATTTTGACATTTGGCAATTAGCAACCATGACAATTTCATCTATTTAGCTTCTTGGGCTCGTTGTGTAATGAACTGATAGAGAAACTTATGGTTATAGTATTTTCCTGTTAACCATGCATTATTCATCACACTGCTAATCATTTTGGGGTATATCGGAAAGTTCAAAAATAAATTTTCATGCCATGATACTAAATCTTCATATAGGTGAAATGTTCTAATTGCACGTTAAACCAAGAGAATGACATGAGCAAGCATGAACTATTCTACTCCAGTAGCTTGGGAAACTTCACTACACATATTCAATACATGCTGATGCATGGGAAGCCGGGATTATTGGGATAGTTTGGTTTTCAAATCTGAATACAATAAATCCAGTTACACAGCTATAGTTCGAAGTGAAAATCACTTCATTAAAAGACAACAAGCCAACAAAAAAATCCATGCACATACTAGAACCCTAGCAATGGTCTTCTCATCCACCATAGTTGTTCCTGTAAATAACTTCGAACTACAGGGATAAAATGGGAAAAAATGTTGGAATTATGCCCTAGAGGCAATAATAAAGATGTTATTATTATAATTCTTGTTCATGATAATGTTTATATTCCATGCTAGAATTGTATTAAGCGGAAACTTCAATACTTGTGTGGTTTGTGAACAACACCGTGTCCCTAGTACGCCTCTATGGACTAGCTCATTGATTAATGATGGTTAAGGTTTCCTAACCATGGACATGAGTTGTCGATTAATAATGAGATCATATCATTGGAAGAATGATATGGTGGACAGACCCAAACTAAGCGAAGCAATTAGATCGTGTCATCGTGTTCGTCTTTGCGAAGCTTTTCTTATGTCAAATATTGTATTCCTTAGACCATGAGATAATACAACTCCCTGGTATCGGAAGAAAGCTTTGAGGTCATCAAACGTCATCCTATGAAAGGGTGATCATAAAGGTGTCTCTCAGGTAATCGGAAAGTATCTGTTGGGTTGTATGTATCGAGATGGGATTTGTCCCTCCCAAGTCGGAGAGATATACTTCGGGCCCACTCGGTAATCGATATCAACACCGCTTGCAAGCATGTGGTTAAGGAGTTAATCACAAAGTGATATCGGATTACGAAACGAGTAAAGTACTTGCTGTGAACGAGATTGAACTAGGTATGACTGCATCGACGATCGAATCTCGGGCAAGTAAAATATCGCGAGAGGGAATATATATATGGGATTGATTGAATCTGGCATCGTGGTTCATCCGATATGATCATCGATGAATGTGTGGAGTCAATATGGGTTTCTAGACCCCGTTGATTATTGATAGAAGATCATGTCTGCATATTCTCGAACCGCAGGTCACACACTTAACGTGTCTCGACGCTAGGATAGATTGGATAATTGGTTTATGAGTTTTGTTCGGAGTCTTGGATGGGATCCGGGACATCACGAGAGGTTCTGGAGTGGTCCGGAGAATAAGATTCATATAAGGCAGTGCAGTTTTTGGAGTTCGGAATTATTCCGGGTTAATCGGTATTGTACCGGAAGCTTCTAGAACCTTCCGGAAGGGGACCAACGTGGCCCCACCTTCCGGGAGGGGTCATGGGCCTATGAGGGAGTGCCCTGGCCGCATTGGGCCAGGGGCACAAGGCCCCATAGGGCCCAGCCGGCCAAAGAGGGTTTAAACCCTAGATAGACCTTCTAGAAGGGGGGGTTTCCTTGCCCCCCACTCTTCCTCCTTTGGGGCCGCCGGTTTGGCTTGGGGGAGGGGGCTAGGGTTGCAGTCGCCCATCCCTCTATATAAAGAGGGCTGGGGGCGCACCACCCCCACACCTTCCCCTCCAAGCCCAGTCGCCCTGCTGCCCTCCTCTCTCTCTCCCTCCCGACTGCGTGTAGGCGAAGCCCTGCTGTAGAAACTCTCCACCATATACACCACGCCGTCATGTTGTAGATCCAATCCGTCTCTCCACCATACTTGCTGGTCCGAGGAAGGAGGAGACGTCGAGGTGCTGCACGTGTGCATCTCACGGAGGCACCGCCACTTGTGGTCCTAGATCGGATCGGATCGCGAGGAGGAGAAGCGAGTACGACTATATCACCCATGTTCCGAACGCTCATTGTGCGAATCTTCAAGGGTATGAAGATCTAATCCAATCTCTCTCGTTGTTTGCATCTCCTAGATTAGATCTTGGCTTTCCCTCTGTTCGCATCCGTAGAAAATTTTGATTTACTATGCCGCGAAACCCTTTAGTGGTATCAGAGCTAGATCTATGCGTAGATGTGTTTCACGAGTAGAACGCAACAAGGTTGTTGCGGGCATTGATGTTTTCTGTTGCAAGCCTCTTGTTTGTGTTCTTCTTATGACGCGGGATAGTGAGATTGAAGCGGTCCAGGCCAACCTTACGCGACGTCGTCATGAGACCGCTCGCACTTGACGTGTGGCTTGTTCCACACATGCGGCTGGTGGATGTCAGTTTCTCTCACTATAGTTGTCATGGGATTAACACCGGAGTTTGACAACCATAATATCACCGTTGTGGCTTTCCGTAGGTAAGAATCGTTCTTAGTATCTACTCCCATAAGCCACGTAAAACATGCAACAACAAAGTAGAGGCGTCTAACTTGTTTTTGCAGGGAGTGTTTTCTGTGATATGGTATGGCCCAAGATGTGATGTGTATAATGTATGCGATGATCATGTTTTGTAATGTTTCACGACTTGCATGTCGATGAGTACACAACCGGCAGGAGCCATATGGTTGTCTTTATAATTGTGTATGACCTGTGTGTCAACTTCTTATACGCCATGTAATAGTTTCACTTTATCGCTAAGTAGTTAGCAATAGTTGTAGTTGCTATTCGTGGTGGAGGCAATCATGGTGGAGTGATGGAGATCATGCCGGAACGCACAAGATGGAGATCATTGCGCGAAGATTGGCTATACCATGTCACATATAGTTATATGCATGTGATGTTTATCCTTTTATGTATCTTATTATGCTTAGATCGCGACGGTAGCATTATAAGATGATTCCTCACTTAAAGATCAAGATAAAAACTGTGTTCTCCCCGAGTATGCACCTGCTATGAAAGTTCGTCGTGTCCAAGCATCACGTGATGATCGGGTGCTATAGACTCTACGCTCACATACAACGGGTGCAAGCCAGTTTTGCACACGCGGAAATACTTGGGTCTAACTTGACGAGCCTAGCATGTACAGACATGGCCTCGAAACACATGAACCGAAAGGTTAAGCATGAGTCATATGAATGATATGATCGACACTTCGTTGTCCACCATTGAAACCACATCTCTTCTCGTGAAGATCGGATTAGGTGTGGTGAATTTGGATCGTGTTCACTAAACAACTTGAGGGATGTTGAATTTAGTGGGAGTTCATCTAGTAATTTGATTAAAAGTTGAACTAGTTATCATGAACATAGTTTAATTTGTACTTGCAAATATTGTAGATCAAATGGCTAAGTCCAACTTCAACTTCAACGCTTTCTTTGAGAAGGAAAAGCTTAGAAACAATGGGTCTAACTTCACCAATTGGTTCCGCAATCTAAGAATCATTCTCTCTGGCGGTCAAAAGGACTATGTCCTTGGGAAGGCGTTAGGTGACCCCCAAGAATCAAGCTACGCTGATGAGAAAGCTGTCTATCAGTCGCGCAAAGATGATTATGGTGTGATTAAGAGCACCATGTTGTTTGCTATGGAACCGGAACTTCAAAATCGTTTTGAAGACTATCCCGGGCCCTTGTAGATTCTCTAAGAGCTGAAAACCATGTTTCGCACGCAGCCCGCTCGAGAGATATGAGATCTCCGAGAAGTTCTTTAAGCGCAAGATGGAGGAAGGGAGTTCGTTAGTGAGCACGCCATTAAGATGACGGGCTACACTCAACGCCGTGAGCAACTGGAATGCACGATTCCAGAGGAGCTCAAGATTGACAAGGTTCTGCAATCACTCCCTCCCAGCTACAAAAGTTTTGTAGTGACTCATAATCAGATTGATTCCACTGATACGATCACCGAGCTCTTCGCAAAGTCAAGGCCGGAAGTGGACATCAAAAGGATAATCATGTGTTGATGGTCAACAAGCCCACCTTCAAGAAAGGTAAGGAGCTAAGAAGCCCTTCGAGAAGGGCGCATAAGCGCATGCCCTCGCTGAGAAGAAGCTCAAGTCTGGTCCTAAGCCGGACATCGAGTGCTTCTATTGCAAGGACAAGGGTCACTGAAGCAATCGTCCAAGTACTTAGCGGACAAGAAGGCTGGCACCATCAAAGGTATATTTGATATACATGTTATTGATGTTTTCCTTACTAGCCCTCATTGTAGTGCCTGGGTATTTGATACCGGTTCAGTTGCTAATATTTGTAACTCAAACAGAGCTACGGAATAGACGGCTTTAGGGATGAGGTGACGATGCGCGCTGGCAACGGATCAAGAGTTGATGTGATGGCCGCTTGACGCCTCCTTAGTTTTACCTTCGGGATTAGTTCTAAACCTTAATAAGTGTTATTATGTGCCTGCGTTGAGCATGAACATTATTTCTGAATCTTGTTTATTGCAAGACGGTTATTCATTTAAATTGGAGAATAATGGTTGTTCTATTTATATGAGTAACATCTTTTATGGTCATGCACCTCTTGTGAATGGTTTATTTCTTCTAAATCTCGAAAGGGATGAAACACACATCCATAACATTGAGGCTAAGAGATGCAAAGTAGATAGTGATAATACTACTTATTTGTGGCACTATCGTCTAGGTCATATTGGTGTAAAGCGCATGAAGAAACTCCATTCTGATAGACTTTTGGAGTCTCTTGATTTTTAATAATTTTACACATGCGAACCAATCCTCAAGGGCAACATGATCAAAACCCCGTTCTCCGGTATGATGGAGCGAGCAACGGACTTGTTGGAAATCATACATACCGATGTATGCGGACCGATGAGTGTTTCGACGCGCGGTGGATATCGCTATTTTCTCACTTTTACGGATGACTTAAGTAGATATGGGTATATCTATTTAATGAAACATAAATCTGAAACGTTTGAAAAGTTCAAAGAATTTCAGAATAAAGTGGAGAACCATCATAACAGAAAGATTAAGTTTCTATGATCCGATCGTGGAGGTGAATATTTGAGTTATTATTTTCTCACGCATATTAAAGCAAGCGGAATTGTTTCGCAACTCACATACCGGAACACCACAAAGACAATGGTGTGTCTGAACGCTGAATCGAACCTTATTAGATATGGTCCGATCAATGATGTCTCTTACTGATTTGCCGTTATCATTTTGGGGTTATGCATTAGAAACCGCTGCATTCACTTTAAATAGGGCACCATCTAAATCCGTTGAGACGACACCCTATGAACTGTGGTTTGGTGCTAAATCTAAGTTGTCGTTTCTTAAAGTTTGGGGATGCGAAGCTTACGTCAAGAAGTTGATGCCGGACAAGCTCGAACCCAAAGCGGAGAAATGCGTCTTCATAGGATACTCTAAGGAAACTATTGGGTATACCTTCTATCACAGAACCGAAGGCAAAGTGTTTGTCGCAAAGAACGGTTCCTTTCTTGAGAAGGAGTTTCTCTCGAAAGAAGTGAGTGGGAGGAAAGTAGAGCTAGACGAGGTTATTGAACCTTCTCTTGAAGTGGAGAGTAGCGCAGCACCTGAAATTGTTCCAGTGCCGCCTGCACCAACAATAGAGGAAGCTAATGACAAGGATCATGAAGCTTCGGACGATGCTGCTACTGAACGTCGCAAGTCGACAAGGTCGCGTGCCCCTCCTGAGTGGTACGGCAACCCTGTCTTGACTGTCTTGTTAGTAGAAGACAGTGAACCTACGAACTATGAGGAAGCGATGATGAGCCCAGACTCTGAGAAATGGCTGGAAGCCATGAAATCCGAATTGGGATCCATGAGCGAAAACCAAGTATGGACTTTGGTGGACCCTCCTAGCGACCGAAAGGCCGTTGAGTGCAAATGGATCTTCAAGAAGAAAACGGACGCGGATGGTAATGTTACCGTCTATAAAGCACGGCTTGTCACGAAAGGTTTTCGACAAGTTCAAGGTGTTGACTACGATGAGACTTTCTCTCCCGTAGCGATGTTTAAGTCCATTCGGATTTTATTAGCAATTGCTGCGTTTCATGATTATGAAATATGGCAGATGGATGTCAAGACTGCATTTCTCAATGGCAACATTGGTGAAGAGTTGTATATGATGCATCCCGAAGGTTTTGTCGATCCTAAGGATGCTGATAAAGTATGCAAACTTCAGCGTTCCATTTATGGACTGAAGCAAGCATCTCGGAGTTAGAACCTTTGTTTTGATCAAGTGATCAAGAGCTTTGGATTTGTTCCAAATTGCAACGAAGCTTGTATCTATAAGAAAGTGAGTGGGAGCTCGGTGACGTTTCTGGTACTATATGTGGATGACATATTGATTATCGGAAATGACATCAACATGCTTAACGATGTGAAGAGTTATTTGAACAAGTGTTTTTCAATGAAAGACCTAGGTAAAGCTGCTTATATATTAGGCATCAAGATCTATAGAGATAGACAAAGACGCCTGATAGCTTTAAGCCAGAGTACATACCTAGACAAAGTTCTGAAAAGGTTCAGAATGGATAAGGCAAAGAAAGGTTCGGTGCCTATGTTGTCAGGTAAGATATTGAGCAAGGCTCAGTGTCCAGCTACGGTAAATGATAGGGAAGCTATGATCAAAGTGCCTTATGCCTCGGCCATAGGTTCGATCATGTATGCCATGCTGTGTACTAGACCGGATGTTTCCAATGCTCTTAGTTTGACGAGCAGGTATCAAAGTGATCCAGGAGTGGAACCATCGACGGTGTGAAGAACATTCTAAAGTACCTAAATAGAACTAAAGAAATGTTCTTAGTCTATGGGGGTGATAAACAGCTCGTCGTAAAAGGTTACGTCGACGCTAGTTTCGACACCGACAAGGATGATTCTAAATCTCACACAGGACACGTGTATATTTTGAATGGAGGAGCTGTGAGCTGGAGAAGCTGCAAGCAAAGCGTGATCGCGGGATCTACAGTAGAAGCGGAATACATGGCTGCTGCAGAAGCGTCAAGTGAAGGAGTTTGGATCAGGAACTTCATCACTGAGCTTGGCGTGGTTCCAAGTGCATTGGACCCACTGGAGATATTGTGTGACAACACCGCGCCATAGCTCTTTCTAAGGAACCAAGATATCATCCAAAGACCAAGCATATCAACCGCAAGTTTCATATAATCCGAGATTATATAGCAGATGGAGATCTGAAGATTAGCAAAGTACATACAGATCTGAATGTCGCAGATCCATTGACTAAACCTCTTTCACGTGTAAAACATGATCAGCACCTCAGTGCCATGGGTGTGAGATTGTTGCCAGATGTAAACTAGATTATTGACTCTAATGCAAGTGGGAGACTGTTGGAATTATGCCCTAGAGGCAATAATAAAGATGTTATTATTATAATTCTTGTTCATGATAATGTTTATATTCCATGCTAGAATTGTATTAAGCGGAAACTTTAATACTTGTGTGGTTTGTGAACAACACCGTGTCCCTAGTACGCCTCTATGGACTAGCTCATTGATTAATGATGGTTAAGGTTTCCTAACCATGGACATGAGTTGTCGATTAATAATGAGATCATATCATTGGGAGAATGATATGGTGGATAGACCCAAACTAAGCGAAGCAATTAGATCGTGTCATCGTGTTCGTCTTTGCGAAGCTTTTCTTATGTCAAATATTGTATTCCTTAGACCATGAGATAATACAACTCCCTGGTATCGGAAGAAAGCTTTGAGGTCATCAAACGTCATCCTATGAGAGGGTGATCATAAAGGTGTCTCTCAGGTAATTGGAAAGTATCTATTGGGTTGTATGTATCGAGATGGGATTTGTCCCTCCCAAGTCGGAGAGATATACTTCAGGCCCACTCGGTAATCGATATCAACACCGCTTGCAAGCATGTGGTTAAGGAGTTAATCACAAATTGATATCGGATTACGGAACGAGTAAAGTACTTGCTGTGAACGAGATTGAACTAGGTATGACTGATGCAACGATCGAATCTCGCAAGTAAAATATCGCGAGACGAAGGGAATATATATATGGGATTGATTGAATCTGGCATCGTGGTTCATCCGATATGATCATCGATGAATGTGTGGGAGTCAATATGGGTTTCCAGACCCATTGTTGATTATTGATAGAAGATCATGTACGCATATTCTCGAACCCAGGTCACACATAACGTGTCTCGACGCTAGGATAGATTGGATAATTGGTTTATGAGTTTTTGTTCGAGTCTCGGATGGGATCCGGGACATCACGAGAGGTTCCGGAGTGGTCCGGAGAATAAGATTCATATAAGGCGTGCAGTTTTGGAGTTCGAATTATTCAGGTTAATCAAGATTGTCTTAAGCTTCTATAGAACCTTCCGGAAGGGGACCAACGTGGCCCCACCTTCCGGGAGGGGGCATGGGCCTATGAGGGAGTGCCCTGGCCGCATTGGGCCAGGGGCACAAGGCCCCATAGGGCCCAGCCGGCCAAAGAGGGTTTAAACCCTAGATAGACCTTCTAGAAGGGGGGGTTTCCTTGCCCCCCACTCTTCCTCCTTTGGGGCCGCCGGTTTGGCTTAGGGGAGGGGGCTAGGGTTGCAGCCACCCCTCTATATAAAGAGGGCTGGGCGCACCACCCCACACCTTCCCTCCAAGCCAGTCGCCTGCTGCCCTCTCCTCTCTCTCCTCCCATTGCGTGTAGCGAAGCCTGCAGAAACTCTCCACCATATACACCACGCCGTGTTGTAGATCCAATCCGCTCTCCACCATACTTGCTGGTCCGAGGAAGGAGGCGTCGAGGTGCTGCGTGTGCATCTCACGGAGGCACCGCCACTTGTGGTGCTAGATCGGATCGGATCGCGAGGAGGAGAAGCGAGTAACTACATCACCCACGTTAGGCCGAGCGTTCATTGCATTTTCAAGGGTATGAAGATCTAATCCAATCTCTCTCGTTGTTTGCATCTCCTAGATTAGATCTTGGCTTTCCCTCTGTTCTCATCCGTAGAAAATTTTGATTTACTATGCCGCGAAACCCTTCAAAAAAATAGTGAGACGGGAAGATGCTATTTTGCTTCTATTATTAGGTACAGATATAGATTTACTTAGTTACTCTTTTGAATTGGTATATTTTACATGTTTCATTATCCTTTACCTTTTTCTTTGTTTTATAAAAATCCTCTAAAATTAGTTGTCGTAACTTAAGTCATGACCAATTATTTGTAAACACATGCACATTTGTTCAAAAATACACGAACTCCATTTTTAAATACACGGACTCTCAGTTGTGCAATTAGCAATTCAACTATGGATGGCAAAATGATGTTGGAGATGGTGAAGAACATCATGTTGAATGAAATTCTCATAAAGAAGGGGAAAATGATGAGAATGGTGCCTCTTTTTTGTTGACTCATATGTGGTTGAATCTCTTGGTAAAATTGAGAAACATGGATGTATTCCCGTAAGATTTCAACAAGATGAAGAGAAAGCAAGGAAGATATCAAAAATTAACGTAGAGAAAAGAGTTTATTTGTTTTCATTACAAATGAGTGACTAGAGGCCCTACAAAAGAGATCGTGCAAATAGTAACATCACAAAGACACCAAATAGTTATGCCATGACCACATAGTATACGAACTTCTTTTTCGTTTAGATACAAGGAAAATCGAAATAGGTTTCATGTTGCAAGAGACAATACAAAATGAAGAATGATATAGTGTTATTCATGATGACGTCATTAGTTTGCTTGTGGATTCAGGTTTGTCCTTCCACACACATCATATAATTGTGTTTCGCATGATACACTAGTGACATCACATGTGTGAACATAAGAAATAGTTGTTTGTCGACAAGTGTTAGTTGGTAAGGATGTTATACAAATTGCGATAAACACATGCTGCTAGCAGGCGAGCCCGATGACTTAGCCATTATTGTTTTAAGCGTGGTGGAAAATGGAAGCAAACCAAAGACTATTTGATTGTTAGATAAGTATTGTTATCTCTACATATAAACTCAAGCCCAATAATAGTTTTTATGTCTTTATTTTCCTTGCTATCACTCTACTAGAAGGGTTGGGATTAAACTAGGCCAAATAACATTTTTGAGAATGAATTCTATTTTTTACCCCCTAATTTATGCATTTGTGACACTAATTATCCCATGTACTAAAAAATGACCAGATTGCTTGTTTTAGAAACTTTGACTCCCGCTTTTCGATGTAAGTCTGTTGGGTAAGGTGTGAGGTGACGATTGTGATTCGAAAAGACTAGGACTGTACTCGAGACAGATCGTCAGTGACGCCTTGTGAGATATACATATTTTTCCGCTCTACATTGACCTAGCATGTCGGTCTTATCTAAGGAATCAAACAAAATGCTCAAATGGAGGTAAAACCATGTTTAAAGTTTCCTAGATCAGGTATCTCGGTGAAACTTTCACTAAATGGAGCAACATGTGTGACAAATATACAACTATATATGTGGTAAAAATGGAATTCATTATTTTTATGTTTATTTCTTTCTTTCTATCACCGTGCCAGCTGTGTCGGGATTAGAAATTGACCGAGCATTTTGATCACGAGATAATACCACGAGCTAGCAGTCCATGGCCACACTCTAGGCGAGAAAGCTCGACCAGAAAAACGTTCCCTTAGAGCATCTCCACTAGCGTTCCCAGGAGGGATTTCGTAGGACGATTTTTTCATCCGAACGGTGACAATTCGTCCAGTCGCGTTCTCAGGCGTGCAGTTTTCGCTGGATTTGGCTTACATCCGGGATTGCCAGGCCAAACCCAGGGCGCAAGGAACCGCCTAGGAAACACCGGATGAAGCGAAAATAGGGTGGACCAACCCTGTCAGCGACACAAGGCCGAGATCCCGCCGTTCTTCTCCCTCTCACTGCTATGTCATCGCTGAACTAGGCCAAACTACGCTGAACTATGATGAACTTAGCCGATTTGAGCCGAATTCGGGTGAAATGTCATCAAACTAGGCCGAACTATGCCGAACTAGCCCAAAATAGGCCAAACTCTCTCGAAATAGGCTTTCGCCCCGCTTTATAAATAAATCCATACGGCCAAACTGATACAAAGTGATGAGAAGTTCCTCTTACAAGCAGATCAAAGATAAACTACGAAGCCTAAGAAGCATCTAACTTGCCACCGAAGACGACGAGGTTAAGGAGACCGGAGCTCCACGACAACGCCTCCAAGAAGGTAACGACGTCCCAAGAGCCGCCGCCGAGACCACATGGGTCAAGGGTTTTCACCCGGAGCCCTAATGGGGTGAGAGTAGCCACAACAACGCCACCAAGAGGGTCACGACACCCGCAAGCGTCGCCGTTGTCGGCACCGAAGCGCTAGGCTTTCGCCCGGAAAAACTCTCGCCATATTCGGTCCCTCGAACCGCCACCACTCTTCGAGCCGAGCTTCCAAAACATGATCTGGGTGTTGCCACCACCAGGAGCCCCCGATACCCACTCCTTGCCACCCGCATGGTCCAAAGAGATGGGCCATCAACACCACAACTCCGCCCTGTCGTCAAGACGCCCGTGCAGTCCACCTTCCGGGGCCGCTGCCCAAGATCCACCTGATCTCGCCACCGACTATTGAGACTCTCGTGTGGCTGCGAGATGAATGGGGTAGAGATGGTCGAAAGGAGGGCGGCATCAACACACCACTGGAGGAGATCGTCCTCCACACCAGAGGCTCTGTCGACCGGACACAGCCGCAGGGGCACACCCAGCCCTCTGGCCCGGCCAGGCCCAAATTGGGCATGTAAAGCCCCCGTCGCCACACTGCTGTAAGAAGGCCGCAGCCTCTGCTACCCTCCTGATCGTCCCGCCCCACCGTACCACCTCCAGAGAGCGCCGCCGCCGTGTTAGGCCCGCTTTAGACCCAGATCAGGCCCGAGGGGCCTAGATCTGGGCCAGCAAGCCCAATGGCCAGAGGCCACTGTGCAGCCCCGCTGCCCCGCCGGCGGCCACCATAACCACCACGAAGACGCCGCGCTACCGAGCCCGAGCCGCCCGCCGGACCGGCGCACAGGCAGGAGGACGCCTCCCGCTGCTGCCAGCCGTCCACCACCACCATCCAGGCCCGCAACCAACATCGAAGCCGTGCCACCGCAGAGCCACACCACCACCTCCTCGCGTTGTCACCGTCGTCGTGGACTAGCTCGCCCCGCCGCCGGGAACCATCACCAAGTCTGTGTCGCCGCCATGGGGGGTTTCCCACGCCACCCTAGAGCCAGGGGAAGGAGGAAACCGCCGCCCGGTGGCGCTGTTAGCCTTCACCACGCCCCGGCGACGGGCGAGGGGCGAGAGAGGAGGAGGAGAGAAGGCGGCAGTGGAGGGTTCCGTGACGCCATGAGCCGTCGCGGGAGGAGGACCCACCCAGAATATGCCTACTGAAAGCAGTAAAGGGAAAATCTTCAACCCACCAAAAATCTTCAACTAGGCCAAACTAGGACGAACTAGGCCGAATTTGAGCCAAATTTAGACAAATTTTAGCTGAATTCGGACGGAATGTCATCGATTTTGCCTTGTCTGAGAACCGCATCTGGGACGCGAGTAGAAAACTGACCGTTGCTAAACCAAAAGTTATATCCATCCAGCACTAAATAGCAACAGATTTTGGTCTAAAAACACCGAACAAGTGAAGGCGCTTGCTCTTAAGCTCGATCATATCCGTGCACAGATTTCAACACTGGGTGCCAATCTACCAGGCCACCAGCGTCCAGCGACCACCTGAATGCTAGGAACAAAAGTGGAGCAAACGACAGCGCGTGATGTAGCTGCATTCCTGCTCCTGCCGGAATGAGACAGCTGCTCCATCATCCGATCCACGCATCCGGACAAGCGAAAGACTGAACGTACCGACGAAAGCTCAACCGCTCGGTCAGTCCCCGCGCCCGCGCCCAGAGATAGCTCGACAGCTCGATCGCCATCCTCGGAAACGGCGCATTCCCTTTGCCCCAGCCAGCTGCCGCCTGATCGACGCCGACGCATGCAGGTACAGCGCGCAGCTAGCGGCAGAGCGCGGCAGGGGCGCCTTGGATCCGCCGCTCGCTGGCCGGCCGCAGTCCGCAGTCCGCACGCCGCAGGGGCAGGGGGCCGCCTCGGATCGACCGCGCCCCGGCTTTATTTCAAACAAATTTGCAGAGTCAGGGCAGGGCAGGTATGCGGACAAGCGCGGCAGCGTCTGGGTCGCCGGATCTTTGGCTGGCCGTATCATCATCGGCTCATCATCGCGCAGAACCGCATGTGGAAAGACTGTGGAGTACTCCCTAGCTAGCTAGCTAGACAAGGTGAACGCAGCCATTAGGTACGTACGTCCTGCGCCGCGCTGCATGCGCCGGCCGGCCTGCTGCCGCGTGCTGTGCATCCGTTTTGTTTCTCCAGGCAGGGGCCAGGGGCGGCAGGCTACAAACAGGCCGTAGCGGCGGACAGATTCCTCTGCGTCGCTGACATGGCGCGAAACCACACGCTATCTATCCTCCCTCGAAAACCGCTCATTCGCCTCGGGTAACTTCCTGCAGGGTTCGTATCATTGGCTACTCATGTCGAAGGAAGAAGAAGCAGGGAATGGCATCATTACTTTGCTCGCCACACCTGAACCTTTCGGATGTGTGCATAGCCCTCTAGATTGTGCTCTTCTCCGGTCAACCTTCAGCTACAACGTAGAGCATCCCTCTAGATAGCCTAGTACTGAATGCTGCTATAATTGGTAATGCATTTCTTTTTGTAGGGTAAAAATTGGCAAGGCAGGTGGGTGATGATGGGCCTGCATCGGATGCCGCCCAAAAGCAGCCAAACGAGGCCCACGCAGGCTACGTACTAAAATCCAGGCCCACTGCCCAAGAGGCCAGAGCGAGGATCGAAAAAACAAGCACAGAGGCACCAGCTGTATTAATTTTGGCACATGCTATTCCATGTACGTAGAGTATACTACTATCGATGAGTATAAGCAGGCAGCGTACGCATAATTGCATTAGGTATGCGTATTTGCTGGGTGGTGGCCTGGGGGTATTTGGCACGTCGATCGGTCCCCGCAGCAGCACCAGCGTTCGGGTTAGCCGCACAGCTCAAAGCAGTTGTCCATCTCTCTGGGTCGGGACGTACGACGGGACCAGATCATGCCCTCAACTCCAAGCTACATGTACAGACAGACCTGGCCTGGCCTAGGCCTAGCTAAAATAAGCTGGTCCCGCCTGACTCGGCTCATCGATCCTACCCAGAGCGAGCGAGTGAACCAACCAACCAGAATCGCAACAGCAACTGAAAGATCTCCTGTGACAAGCCCCTCTCGCCTTCCATCCAATATCCCACACCCAATTCCTTATAGCTAATTAAGCTCTTACTGAAGAAGAAGAAGAAGAAGAAGAAGAAGAGAGTAGATGTACGGTGGATTTTGACGGGAAACGGACGAAATTAAATAGTATCAGGTACGGTCGATCAATGAGGAGCAGTACGTCGTGCCCCTCCCTTTTCTCCATCAATCTCCTCGGGCACGTGTCCCGTCCATCCGTCATCTTAATTTCTCGCATAATAAGCACCCATATTGTCGGGGCTGTAATTAACGGCGCGCGGGAAATTCATAGCAGCAGCAACTGTGCATGTATTCGAGATCATCACCATACGACGATTGTGTAGTACTATCTTCCATGCATGTGCACAAGATTTATATCGATCGGTGTATGTATAGAGAAAACATCTACAACTCCCCCACATGGAAAACCAAGAATGCAGTGCAGCTAGGTAGGTCTTGGTGCATGCGGGGCTGCATCTCTGCATGCATGGCGGCAGAGCGGGCCACGTCGCCGGGATGCCCCAAATCGCCTGTCGGCTTTAATAATTTATTATGGGCCTCGCCGCATGGCCTACCACGGCGGCAAGTTGTTGCACCACCGGTGGTGTGTACGTACGTACGTGATTCCCCCTCACCTCCCTTGTTGTGGCCCTGCCCTAGTCACACACACACTCTCTCTCACACACATCGCTTTCTTATCTTTAGTATCCTCCTCTGTTTTCCCCTGTGGCACAGCTAGCCCACACAGGAGAGAGTGACGGCGAGATGCACAAGAGGAGGGGCTCGGTCGAGTTAAAAGGAAGAAATGGTGTGGGCAAGCTATAGGTCGAAGATGGGAATAATGTGGGCTGCCCCTGCCCCTGCTGCTGCTGCTGCTGCCGGGGGGCCATGCATGGCGGGCAGGCCAGGAGGGGCATGCATGCATGTAGCCCTACTGTTGTTGTTGTTGTCTTAAAAGGGCTAGGTGATAAGTGGTGGTGTACTACTCACTCTGAGTCTGAGGGAGAAAGTGACTAACTGGAGAAACATGTTGGCCATGCACTGCAGGTGCCAATTGCAAATTACTACTATAATCACCATGCATCATGCACAGTGAGTGATTGGGCCGGAGGTGCTGCTGCTGTGGGGGCGATGGTTGGTCAGATCAAGATACTAGATGTGGCAAACTGTGTCTGTTTGTACTACTGGTGGGAGCCCTCCTCCTCCCCCTCCCCCTCCCGGGAATGCTAGCTATAGCTAGCTAGGGTGCCCACACTCTCGCTTGCGGATGGTGGTAGTATCTGACTATCTGGTATGCATGTCTGATCTGCCCTACTCCCAGAATTGACCATTCAGAGCTCTACTTTACATGGCATAGTTCGTGACCTAGTTTTCGCTTTCAATCGATCCCCCCCTACATATGTACTCCCGGATCTGGCCCCCCTTTGGCACTGAATTTAACTGGTAGTTTTCTACTAAAATGTAAAAAAAAAATTAACATTGACTAACTGTACATGTTAATTCTTTTTTACATTTACAAGAGAAAATTAACACTGACCTAATGTGTCAGGACTGGCATATGCATGATATTGATCACCGAAGTTATTGCACTCATCTAAATTCTTATGTAAATCAAGAATTGCTCTTGCTACACAAGAAAAGAACTCTCTCCAGGGTACTGAATAATCTCTCGAATTGATTACATTGACATGTTTTCCTTTCTAGATCGTTCAGGCGCACCGGATCGATCCAACATTCACTGCAACGAGATCATGAGGAAGAAGATCGAGAAACAGTGACGCGCCATGAGCCTGTGGACTAGAGCTGCACATGCATGCAATCCTCCCTGAATATCTCTCTCTAACATGAGGAAACTGTCACATCCAGTCCCATGTGCCCGCAAATCTTCAGGAGCACACACATTCATTCGCTGAGTGAGGCACGCACACGCATGAACATATCCAAACAAAGTCGCCATCACGCAATACGGTCGATCCGGCCTCCTCCGATTAAACAGGCAAGTGTTCGTTCGACCATGTGTGTGGTTGTTGTTCTCAGGCCGGCCAGCCGGCGGGGCGTACGTGTGTAACTGCCTATGTATCCTATTCGACGATACGATGCGATCGAGCCTGCCTAGTTTAATCGGCGAGTGACATGTGCGCCAACGTACCCACGGCCCCTTTCTTTGCAAAGAAGGTTTCCTCCAATCAGAGCCTGCTGCTGCTGTGCTCGCCAGACAAACTAACGGATTACGATGATTGGCCCAGCACCAACATCAATCATAGACTATACTATCATCTGGTTAATCTACACGCACTTAGTAGTACTAGTACGCAGCAAAGAAAAACAGGGATGGATCGACGGAGATAAAGAAAAAGAACTTTGAGAGATACTGTTGACTTGGTATTTTAGAAGCTCTTTCCAATAGAGCCTCGCTGGATCGATTTCTTTCTTTCCTTTTTTTCCCCTCTTTGCATTGCATGCAGCAGTAGGAAAAGGAGGCTCAGTTGTGTGTTGTGCCGCACTAGTGGAAAAAGGGGCGCTTTGATCCATTTGTGATGTGCGATTAGATACGCTGATTAGGACATGATGGACATGGGATCGTCGACGATAGGCCGCCGGGCAGTTGCCAAGGTTTTAGAAAATGGTGATGATCTAGAAGGCCGACGTCTGCAATTTTATTTATTTTGCTTCATTACGTGTCTTTGGTATATACCAGTACCTACATGTGTGGAGCTGGCACTGTCTCTGTCCTTTTTTTACTGGTTCACCTGGTTCCATTTTTCTTTTGTTTCACCTGGTTCCAGACTAGCTTAGTGTGATGGCATTGTGGGGGCATATATTAGTACTCCTATTAGTTGATATCAAGGTACAGTTAACAACAGCATCTTTTCCGTCCTTCGTTGACCCGAATGCGGACAGCAGCTTCACGCTAGCTTCTTTCCTCGGGAGTAGATTATTCATCGCGAGAATTTTCCTTAGAAGAAGAAGAAGAAGAAGAAGAAGAAGAAGAAGAAGAAGAATGGCGCGCCAAAGGGCTGGCTTGTCCGGATTACACGTCGTGTTCTCGCGCTCGCGTGACATGATTGAGGGCGTGGAAAAACAATGAGCGAAACAGATCCTTCCAACGACCTTGCCATTTTTTTATCAAGACAGAAAAAGTGTGCACTTAACTTCTACAGTACCTGTGGTAGCAGCATCAGACGTTTGTCCGCTTTCGTTTAAGAACCATTTTCTGCATCGCCGAACCATATCGAAACACCGCAAACAGGCAAATTGAATGTGGTAGCTCTCACGGCCTCCCCGTCGAAGCGAGACTCCGACGGAAGGAATGGTCAGATCTCGTGTGGCACTAGTGGAAAAAGGGCTATCCGTTCGCGACCCCTCAGAGCATTTGTCCCGGTTGCGCCACCAACCGGGACTAATGCTGTCACGTGTCCCGGTTGGAGCGGGCACGGGGCCAGGGGGCATGCGTCCCGGTTGGTAAGGGGGATGAATGGTGGAAGGTGTGAGGGAGTGTGCTAGTTTTTTCTCATGCATGCATTGAAGGTGTTTGATGAAATGTTTGAGTGAAAAATCCCATTGAATTTCTCATAGAACAAAAATATAGAAGGTGTCCGAGGCGCACTTGAGCTTTCTCCTCTTTATTTCCCTCGATCGAGGTTAGCAATCTTATCTTTTCTAGGTCATTGGTACAATTCATGTGTCGGTGTGAATTGGTTATTTCACTATTTATGATGTCCTGTTTTTTGATAAACTTACTTATATGATGCGATGAGCAGTCGGAATGGATGTCTGTGACGGTAGCGTGGCATATATCAAAGGCGTGGATAAATTTATCGATGTGGCTACGGCAAACAAAGAGAATGGATTTATCGTTGTCCATGTGTTCAATGTCGGAACAACAAGGAGTACTCTTCCTCGAAAATCATTCGCGCACCACTGATTATGAAAGGTTTCATGCCCAACTATAATTGCTGGACCAAGCGGGAAAGAGGGTTATGATGGAAGATGGTGAAGAAGAAGATGATGATAACAACTATCATCATATGTTTCTGAATCTGATGATCTTGCAATGGAAGACAATGGAGAGGAAAGAGGTGAAGAACGGGCATCGGATGAGCCTGATGAACTTGGTAGGGTCATTTCGATGCAAAGCGAGACTATGAAACAAAAATGAGAAGTTGAAGTTAGAGGGCATGTTAGAAGATCACAAGAAATTGTTGTACCCAAATTGTGAAGATGGCGGCACAAAGCTCGGTACCACCGGAATTGCTGCGATGGAAGGCAGTGTGGTCTAACTCCTCATTTGAAAAGATGCTGAAAATAATGAAGCTGAAGTTTCCAAAACATAACTAACTTCCCGAGAGTACCTACGAAGCAAAGAAGACTCTCTGTCCTCTGGGATTAGATGTGCAAAAGATACATGCATGCATTAATAACTGCATCCTCTACCGCGGTAAGGAGTATGAGAATTTTGATAAATGCCCGGTATGCAATGCGTTGCGGTATAAGATCAGACGAGATGACCCGGTGATGTTGAGAGCCCCTCCTAAGAGGGTTCCTGCTAAGGTTATGTGGTATGCTCCTATAATACCAAGGTTGAAACGCATGTTCAGAAACAAAGAGCATGCCAGGTTGTTGCGATGGCACAAAGAAGACCGTAAGAAAGACGGGAATTTGAGACACCCTGTTGATGGGTCACAGTGGAGAAAAATCGAGAGAGACTTCCCAGACTTTGCAGGTGACGCAAGGAACTTATGGTTTGGTCTAAGTACGGATGGCATGAATCCTTTTGGGGAGCAGAGTTGCGATCCAAAGACCTGCCCGTGACTCTATGTATCTACAACCTGCCTCCTTGGTTGTGCATGAAGCGTAAGTTCATTATGATGCCAGTGCTCATCCAAGGCCCGAAGCAACCGGGCAACGACATTGATGTGTACCTTAGGCCATTAGTTGAAGAACTCTTACATTTGTGGGGCAAACCAGGTGTACGTGCGTGGGATGAGAACAAACAGGAGCCATTTGATCTACGAGGGTTGTTATTCGTAACCATCAATGATTGGCCTGCTCTTAGTAACCTTCGTGACGCACAAACAAGGGAGATAAGGCATGCACCCACTGTTTAGATAAGACCGAAGGTACATATTTGCATAAATGCAAGAAGGTTGTGTACCTGGCGAATCGACGATTTCTTCCAACCAATCATCCCGTAAGAAAGAAAGGCAAGCATTTCAAAGGTGAGGCAGATCACCGGAAGCCTGAACTCCTGCCGGTGATGATGTATTTGGTATGGTCCAGACATTGAAGTAATCTTTGGAAAGGGTCCGTGATCAATCAGTTCCGAACAACGTCGCTACAGGACACGCACCCATGTGGAAGAAGAAATCTATATTTTGGGAGCTGCCATATTGGAAAGTCCTGCGTGTCCGCTCTTCAATCGACGTGATGCACGTGACGAAGAATCTCTGCGTGAACCTGCTAGGATTCCTAGGCGTGTATGGGAAGACAAAAGATACACAGAAGCACGGGAGGACCAACAAATTATGAAAGACCCAAAGAACATGCATACACATAACAAGATGGATAAAGGGCGTCACTTAAGTCATGCGGCTATGCTCTTACCAAAGCAGAAGGAAATCTTTTTGAAGTCCTTTACGGTATCAAGGTGTCGGGCTTCTCATCTAATATAAAGGGATAATAAATATGGCGGAAAAAGTTCCAAAACCTGAAGTCTCATGATCATCACGTGATTATGACGTGATTGCTTCCGATTGCATTGAGGGGCTTCTAGGAAAATGTTCGAGTACCCATTGTGAAGTGTGTTCATTCCTCAATGCAATATCTCGTAATGTAATCAATCCGGATATTCTGCCAAGGTTCTGAAGGATGTGGTAAAATGTCTTGTTAGTTTTGAATTGGTGTTCCCACCATCCTTCTTCAATATTATGACGCATCTCCTGGTTCATCTAGTGGAAGAGATTGCCATTCTCGGTCCGGTATTTCTGCACAATATGTTCCCCTTTGAGAGGTTCATGGGAGTCTTAAAGAAATATGTTCATAACCGTGCTAGACCAGAAGGAAGCATCTCCAAGGGATATGGAGCAGAGAAGGTCATTGAGTTTTGTGTTGACTTTATTCCTGACCTTAAGCCGATTGGTGTTTCTGACTCGCGGCATGAGGGAAGACTAAGTGGAAAAGGCACGCTGGGAAAGAAAGCAATGATATGTAGGGACGGGGATTCTTTCACTAAAGCACACTACGCTTCTACATAATTCCACCTTGGCAGCTCCGTATATCGAGGAACACAAGAATATTGCGCTCAAAAACCGGGAAGCTAAATCATGGATTATAGATGAACACATGAAGTCTTTTGGTGGTTGGATGCGGACACATCTCTTGAATGACACCACTGTTGGAGATCAGCTATACTTGTTGGCCGCGTCACCATCTTCTACTGTATTGAATTTCCAAGGGTACGAAATAAATGGGAATACATTCTACACGATCGCCCAAGATAAAAAGAGCACCAACCAAAATAGTGGTGTCTGCTTTGATGCAATAGACGAGAATGGACAAAAGGATACATATTATGGTTACATAGAGGAGATATGGGAACTAGACTATGGAGTCTCTTTTAAGGTCCCTTTGTTTCACTGCAAATGGGTCAACTGAATGGGAAAGGGTAAAGATAGACCAGTTATGCGGAATGACAAGAGTGGATCTCAACAATCTTGGTTATAGAGATGAACCATTCGTCCTAGCCAATGATGTGTCAGGTTTTCTATGTGAAGGACATGTCCTCCGAGCGAAAAAAGAAAAAATATGCAAACGAATACATCATATGATGAGCCAAAGCGTCACATAGTTCTTTCAGGAAAAGAAACATCGTGGGAATCGAGGACAAGATGACATGTCGAAGATTATAATAAGTTTGATGAAATTCCGCCCTTCATAGTGAAAACTGACCAAGCATTCCGTTAAGTAAAGAAGATGCTCCATGGTTACGTCAGGCGGTCATAAGGAATGACATATGCCAAGAAGTTCATGCTCATATTATGTAACTCTAGTTCATGTCTTTTCGGTTTGTGGCTTGACCGAAGGATATCTTTTCGCGGTTTGTGGCCTTTAGTCCCGGTTTTGTAGTCTCGTTTTAATATTAATAAATGTCTTGAGTGTTAGTCCGTTTTGTGGCTGGACCGGAGTGCCTCTATGACCGATTTCTTGGAGATGCCGAGGCTGGATCCCGGCATCTCCTCAAACTGGTCGTAGTGTCCTGCTCTCGAAAACCATCTTGCAGCTTGTAACTTCTCTAACTAGATCAATCGCCTCGGAGCTAACTAATTTCACATATTAGAGTGCCTCTATGACCAGTTTCTCGGAGATCTTTGGAGGACTGGCTCCGTCGTCATCTCCTCAAACTGGCAGTGGTGTCCTGCTCTCGAAAACCATCTTGCAGCTTGTAACTTCACTAACTAGATCAATACGCCTCGGAGATAACTAATTTCACATATTAGAGTGCCTCTATGACAGTTTCTCGGAGATGCGGAGGCCCAGGCTCCGTCGGCATCTCCTGGCCGTAGTGGTGTCCCTGCTCTCTAAAACCATCTTGGAGATGCCTCAAACTGGCTGGAGGACTGGACTCACAAGGATGCCTATTTATAGTACAAGCTCGGCATAATGTCGACACTCACGACATAATGTCGACACTCACTATTATTAGTGCCGATTCATCTTTAGTCCCGGTTGGTGTCTCCAACCGACTAAAGGTTCATCTTTAGTCCCGGTTGGTGACACCATCCGGGACAAGGTACAACCGCATGACATAATGTTGACACTCACCCCTATTATTAGTGTTGCTGGCCCACTGCGCAATCCTTGATCGCGGTTGGTTTCTCCAACCGGACTAAAGATGAACCCTCTCTTTATATAGGCATTTCCTCATTTATTAGGTAACACTCAAGACATTTATTAATATTAAAACCGGACAAACCGGGACTAGCTAACACTGTGACTAAAGCCACCCCCTTTAGTCATAATCATGCCTAGTCCTATAGTACGCAGCTTCGTGGTCTTCATCGTCGTTGTCATCATCATCGCCATCGTCCACCGCCACTCCGGGATCCTCAGCCCATCCATGGCATATACCGGGGCCATTCCAGCCTCGGATTCACGGGCGGCGAGAGAGGGTCTCTGGAAGACGATGCCGCCACCACGGACGATGTGGGGCTGTGGCGGGTGGACTCGTGGGCACCGTGTATGCGAGATGGTCTCCCGGCGATGTAGCGATCACTCCGATGATAAGACGGTTCGCCACCACGCAGACTACGGCTGGCCGTTGTGGTTCACCGGTGGCGGCCATCACCCTTGTACTGGCGAGCTCCCTTTCCCGCCTATTAGCGAAGAAGGCATTCCGTGTGTCGGTTGTCGGATCCCACTAGGATCGATCCGCTGCTCGGCGTGAGCTCGTGGTAGAAGTGGTTTGTGATGGCCGCTGGCGTGCGGAACCTTGAGGGACAGGAGGACAGAACCCTCCAACGCCAAGATCCATCCATGGCCGGGCTGGTAGCCATGGACAAGGGTAGTTGAGGCGCCAGCCTCGGTCTCCTCGAGGGTCAGAATGGCCCGATGGGCGTGTCCATTGTTCTAAGAGAGGAAGGTGTGGATGTGTGGATAGCCATGGCACGATCACCCTAAATATAGAGGGAAAGGGCGGGAAAACTTGGCGTGAAGCTTTGGGAAATGGCGGGAAATATATTTAGTCCCGGTTAGTGACTACATCTGGGACTAAAAGCTCTAGTAGAAAGGAAAGGGCGGGAAAACTTGGCGGGAAGAGGTGGGAAATGGCGGAAAATATTTTTAGTCCCGGTTTGTGACTACATCCGGGACTAAATAGTTGAAAGGAAAAATACCGGACTTGGTATATTGATCATGTTTCGAAAAAACCTTCACAAAATGACCTATCATGTTCGAGGTTTCATGGCTTTCGGTCCAAATGACCGATGTTATGTGCTGAATCACGACATAGTTTGTGATGTTGTGCCCATATTATGCATGTGTGTGAACATTGGTATGGAGAACAATGTTGCAGGAGGAAGTTTTCCTTTTTGTCGCACGGAAAAGCCCTTTTCCATTTTCCGAGCGTAAAAAAGGGTCGTTTTGTGAAGTAATCACCAAAATGCCGTTTCAGAATGCTACCGTCCCATTTTCCTAAAATACTAAACCACCTTACATGGACTATCTCCCAACCGGTACATCTCAAACCTTTTCGTCAAAAATATAAGTTAATTCATTTTAAAAGGTTACATTAATTATTTTTTAAAAATAGAAAATGGTTTTGGATTATTTATTCAAACCATACACTTTTTATGTTTAAAGTTTTTCTAAATTCCAAATTGATATTAAAAAATTATAAGTTAATTCATTTTTAATTGTAAATGGTTCATATTTTAAATGGTTACATTAATTATTTTTTAAAACAGAAAATGGTTTTGAATTATTTATTCAAATCCAAACACCTTTTATGTTTAAAGTTTTTCTAAATTCCAAATTAATATTCAAAAATATAAGTTAATTCATTTTAAAAGGTTACATTAATTATTTTTAAAAAATAGAAAATGGTTTTGGATTATTTATTCAAATCCATACACTTCTTATGTTTAAAGTTTTTCTAAATTCCAAATTGATATTAAAAAAATATAAGTTAATTCATTTTTAATTGTAAATGGTTCATATTTTAAATGGTTACATTAATTATTTTTTAAAACAGAAAATGGTTTTGAATTATTTATTCAAATCCAAACACTTTTTATGTTTAAAGTTTTTTTAAATTCCAAATTAATTATCATTTAAAAAATAATATAAATTTAAACCCCAAAATAAAAAATAAGGCGGGAACAGAGAGAAAATACCTAAATTTTTTTGAAAACAGGGGAATATGTCCCGGTTAGAACCACCAACCGGGACTAAAGACCCCTGCGCGCCAACCCTTGGTCTGCTGAAAATATTGGAGTATACGTCCCGGTTGGTGGCTCCAAGCAGGGCGATAACTCTTTAGTCCCGGTTGGAGCCACCAACCGACTAAAGGTCCTTCCATTATAATCAAGCGCCTCTTCTTCTTCTTCCCTTCTCCATTTCACTTCTCGCTTTAATCTGCCAAACAACCGCCTTGTCGGCCGCTTGACGCCATCAGCGCCAGCCAAATTCCATCCGCCAAGACTGGCCTCCGTCTGCAAGCAACCATCGCCAATTTGAAAAGTCAAACGGCTATTTTGTGAGGTGGAGGGAGTAGGAAACCTACTTGGGGAGGAGTTCCTCCTCCACCGCCACCCACTTGAGACCGAGTTGGGAGGGACTCCCTCATGGCGCGCCCGTCCACCTATATAAGGAGGGCAGGCTGCCCTCAAGCACACAACACCACGCCCCATAAACCCTAATCCTAGCCATGGCGCCACCTCCTGCCGCCGCCTGGGCAAGCGCCGCCTCCTAGGCAAACCCCTAGCCGGCCTTGCTCCTCCTTGGTGCGTTTAAACCCTAGATCGCCGAGGCTCTCTCATAGTCCACCATACTCGCGGCTTAAGGCGAAGCCTGCGAGATCTCCTCTACTTCCGGTACGCCAGTTGTCCGGAATCGCGAGAGAGTGCTACAACCTCATTTTCTGCTGGAACAAGGGAGAGGAAGGTCTTCGTCAATCGAGCGTGTGACCGATCATGGAAGCGCTGCCGTAACGCAGCACCGGAAGGATCGTCTCACGCGATCTTGAGATCGGCAAAATGCGACTACATCACCCACGAGAATCCGCTCTCGTTAAACACCTTGGAATCTTCGAGGGTGAGTTATTCCATCGACTTGTTGCTACAATCTAGTAGATAGATCTTGGCTTGTTTGTTTGTATGCGGTAGAATTTTTTTGTTTTCCATGCTACGAGCCCCTACAGTGGTATTAGAGCCGTGTCTATATGTAGATCTGTTGCACGAGTAGAACACAATGGTCATTGTGGGCGTTGATGCTTTTGTTGTCGATTGCTTCTTGTGTACTTTGCATCTTGCAGGATGGTGGGATGAAGCGGCCCGGGCTAACCTTACATGACATCGTTCATGAGACTTGCTCCACGCTTGACATGCAACTTGTATTGCATAAGTGGCTTTGCGGGTGCCTGTTTCTCCCAACATAGTTAAGATTCAATTTACAACGGGTGATTGACAATACTAGTATCAATGTTGTGGTTCTTGTTCGTAAGTTAGAACGAAACTTATTGAAAGCCCCAAACCACGTAAAACATGCAAAGAAAGTAGATGCGTCTAACTTTGTTTTGCAGGGGTGTGTTGTGATGTGATATGGCCATGATTGTGATTATATTTGATGTATGCAATGTTCCTTATTGTAAGTTGGCAACCGGCAGGAGCCATATGGTTGTCTTTAATTTCTGTTAAGACCCGCGTGTCTATTCAAAGTAGTTGTAATAGTTGAAGCTGGTGGACGATAACCATGGAGCGGCATCATTGACCTTGATGCAATGCCGGTGATGATGGATATCATGTTCGTGCTTGAAGATGGAGATCGGAAGCACAAAGAAGAAAGGCCATATCATATCACATATTATGAATTGCATGTGATGTTAATCCTTTATGCATCTTGTATTTCTTAGTTAACGACGGTAGCATTATAAGATGATCCCTCATGCACATGAATATCAAGTTCTAAAGTGTTCACTCTTAGTAAGCACCGTTGCTAAAGCTTGTTGTTTCGAAGCACCACGTGATGATCGGGTGTGTTAGATTCTGCGAGTGTATACAACGTGAGCAAGCCAGATTTGCTCATACGGAAGCTAAGGTTTGATCTTGACGAGCCTAGCATGTACATACATGGTCTCGGAACACGGATCACCGAAAGGTAAAGCATGAATCATATAGTAAGATATGATGAACATGTTGATTGTTCGCCATTGAAGCTACATCGACTCTCGTGATGATCGGTGTTGATGTGGTGGATTTGGTTCCTGTGATCACTAAAACAATGTGAGGGATATTGTTTTGAGTGGGAGTTCACCTAGATTAATTTAACTATTAATTAGAACTCAATTTGTCATAAACTTAGTCTAAACTATTGCAAATATGTTGTAGATCAATGGCGGCCCCTACCATCAATTTTAATGCGTTCCTAGAGAAAGAAAAGTTGAAAAACAATGGAAGCAACTTTGCGGATTGGTTCCGCAATTTGAGGATTGTCCTCACTGCTGGTAATTTGACCTATGTCTTTGGATGCATCATTGGGTGACCCACCTGCAGCTACTGCTACCGATGAAGTAAAGAATGTTTACCTCGCTTGGAAGACTCAGTACTCCACAGTTCAGTGTGCTATCTTGTATGGTTTAGAATTGGAGCTTCAGAAAAGGTTTGAGAATTCAGACCCACATGATATTGTCCGTGATCTCAAATTGATCTTTGATACTCACGCGGCAATTGAGAGCTATGAGGCTTTTGAAAAGTTCTTTAACTGCAAGATGGAAGAGGGCAGCTCTGTCAGTGAGCATGTGCTTAAGATGTCTGGGCACACAAACAAACTTCAAAGCTTGTTTATAGTGATTCCTAATGCTTTGGGGATTTATCGTGTCCTCCAATCACTACCAACAAGTTACAAGAACTTTGTGATGAACTACAATATGCAAAACATGAACAAGCAGTTTCCAGAACTCTTCGCCATGTTAAAATCTGCAGAAGTGGAGATCGAGAAAGAGCACCAAGTGTTGATGGTCAATAAGACCACCAAATTCAAGAAAGGCAAGTCTAAGCAAAAGGGACACTTCAAGAAGGGTGGTAAGAAAGTTACCGCGCCGACGAAGAAGGCCAAGGCTAGACCTAAGCCTGATACTGAGTGCTTTTACTGCAAGGGAGAAGGTCACTGGAAGCGGAATTGCCCAAAGTACTTGGCGGATTTGAAGAACGGCAACATCAAGAAGAAAGGTATATCCGATATACATGTTATTGATGTGTATCTCACTAGTACTCGTAGTAGTTCCTGGGTATTTGATACTGGTTTGGTTGCTCGTATCTGTAACTCAAAACAGGTGCTGCAGAATAAACGGAAGCTAGCAAAGAACGAGGTGACGATGCGCGTGGGAAACGGATCAAAGGTTGATGTGATCGCGGTCGGCACGCTACCTCTTCAAATACCATCGGGATTAGTTTTATACTTAAATAATTGTTATTTGGTGCCTGCGTTAAGCATGAACATTATATCGGGATCTTGTTTATTGCGAGACGGTTACTTGTTTAAGTCCGAGAATAATGGTTGTTCGATTTATATGAGTAATATGTTTTATGCACATGCACCTTTGATAGATGGTCTATTCTTATTAAATCTCGATAGTGGAAATACACATATTAATAACATTGAAGCTAAACGTTTGAAATCGAGCGATAACTCGACCTATATGTGGCACTGTTGTCTTGGTCACATTGGAGTGAAGCGTATGAAGAAACTCCATTCCGATGAACTTCTTGAATCACTTGATTTCGAATCACTCGAAAGATGCGAAGCATGTCTGATGGGTAAAATGACTAAGACTCCATTTTCTGGTATGATGGAGCGAGCTACGGACTTATTGGAAATCATACATACCGATGTGTGTGGTCCAATGAGTGTAGAATCGCGCGGTGGTTATCGTTATGTTCTTACCTTCACGGATGACTTGAGTAGATATGGGTATATCTATTTCATGAAACATAAGTCCGAAACTTTCGAGAAGTTTAAGGAATTTCAAAGTGAGGTGGAGAATCAACGTAACAAGAAGATTAAATTTATACGTTCTGATCGTGGAGGTGAATATCTAAGTTATGAGTTTGGCGAGCATTTGAAGAAATGCGGAATACTTTCACAATTGACACCGCCGGGAACACCACAGCGTAATGGTGTGTCCAAACATCGTAATCGAACTCTCTTGGATATGGTTCATTCTATGATGTCACTTACAGATTTACCGCTATCATTTTGGGGTTATGCATTAGAAACAACCGCATTCACTTTAAATAGGGCACCATCTAAATCCGTTAAAACGACACCGTATGAATTATGGTTTGGGAAGAAACCTAAATTGTTGTTACTTAAATTTGGGGTTGCGAAGCCTATATAAAGAAGTTACAACCGGACAAGCTTGAACCCAAAGCAGAAAAATGCATCTTCATAGGATACCCAAAGGAAACTATTGGGTATACCTTCTATCATAGATCCGAAGGCAAAATCTTCGTTGCCAAGAATGGATCCTTTCTAGAGAAGGAATTTCTCTCGAAAGAAGTGACTGGAAGGAAAGTAGAAGTCGACGAGGTTGTTGAACCTTTTCTCGAACTTGCGAGTAGCGCAGCACCGGAAGTAGTTCATGTGGCGCCTACACCGATAAGAGAGGAAGCTAATGATGATGATCGTGAAACTTCGGTTGTAGTTGCTACAGAGCCTCGCAGAACTCGTACCACTCCTGATTGGTATGATCCTGTTATGAATGTCATGTTGGTGGACAATACCGATGACCCTGCAACATATGAGGAAGCAATGATGAGCTCAGATTCCAATAAATGGCAAGAAGCCATGAAATCCGAGATTGGATCCATGTACGAAAACCAAGTATGGACTTTGGTGGACTTACCAGATGGCCGGAAGGCTGTCGAGAACAAATGGATTTTCAAGAAGAAAACAGATGTTGATGGTAATGTTACTGTCTATAAAGCTCGACTTGTCGCAAAAGGGTTTCGACAAATTCAAGGAGTTGACTACGATGAGACTTTCTCACCTGTAGCGAAGCTAAAGTCTGTGAGGATTATGTTAGAAATCGCTGCGTATTATGATTATGAGATATGGCAGATGGATGTCAAAACAGCATTCCTCAATGGAGACATTGATGAAGAGTTGTATATGATGCAACCCAAAGGTTTTGTCGATCCTAAAGATGCTAACAAGGTATGCAAACTTCAACGGTCCATCTATGGATTGAAGCAAGCATCCCGAAGTTGGAATCAATGTTTTGATAAGGTAATCAAATGTTTTGGTTTTATACAAACTTATGGAGAAGCTTGTATTTACAAGAAAGTGAGTGGGAGCTCTGTAGCATTCTTAATACTATATGTAGATGACATATTGTTGATTGGGAATAATGTAGACCTTCTTAATAGTGTCAAGGAATATTTGAATAATAGTTTTTCAATGAAGGATCTTGGCGAAGCAGCTTATATATTAGGCATAAAGATTTATAGAGATAGATCGAGACGCCTAATATCATTGTCACAAAGTACATATTTGGACAAAGTTCTAAAGAGGTCTGGAATGGAAGATAGCAAGAAAGGGATCTTGCCCATGTTGCCCAATACGACCTTGAGTAAAACTCAAAGTCCAACAACGGCAGAAGATAGAGAAAGGATGAGTAAAACTCCCTATGCCTCAGCCATAGGATCTCTGATGTATGCCATGTTATGTACTAGACCCGACATTGCATATGCTGTTAGTTTAACTATCAGATATCAAAGTGATCCAGGAGTGGATCATTGGACAGCGGTCAAAAACATCCTTAAGTACTTGAGAAGAACTAAGGATATGGATCTTTCTTATGGAGGTGATGAACAGCTCGTTGTTAATGGTTACACCGATGCTAGGTAGAACACCGATCCAGATGATTCTAAATCACAATCTGGATACGTATTTACTTTGAATGGTGCAGCAGTTAGCTGGAGGAGTGCAAAGCAAAGCGTTGTGGCGAGATCTTCAACAGAATCGGAATACATGGCTGCTTCAGAGGCTTCACAAGAAGCAATATGGATGAAAGAGTTCATTACGAGCTCGGTGTGGTTCCTAGTCGCTGGACCCAATGTCAATCTCATGATAACATGGGCGCCATAGCCAATGCGCAAGAACCAAGGTCACACAAGAAGCTGAAGCACATCAAGCTACGTTTTCACGCTATTCGAGAACATGTCCAAGATGGGGACATAAAGATTTGCAAAGTACACATAGATCTGAATGTGGCGGATCCGTTGACTAAACCTCTTCTGAGGGCAAAACATGACCAACACCAAACTGCCATGGGTGTTCGGTATATTACCATGTAATCTGGATTAGATGACTCTAGTGCAAGTGGGAGACTATTGGAGATATGCCCTAGAGGCAATAATAAATATAGTTATTATTATATCTTTCTGTTTATGATAAATGTTTACATTCATGCTATAATAGTATTAACAAGGAAACATTAATACTTGTGTGATTTGTAAACTAAAATAGAGTCCCTAGTAAAGCCTCTTTATAAATACTAGCTTGTTGGTTAATAAATGATTATGGTTTCCCTATCATGAACATTGATATGTTATTAACAACAAGATCATATCGTTAGAAGAATGATATGGTGGACATACTCCTATAGATAAGCATAGCATAAAGATCAAGTCATTTTAATAGTTCAATTGCTATATGCTTTCTGATACATAGTAACCTAATTCCTTCGACCATGAGATCATGCATATCACCTTCACCGGAAGGATGCTTTGATGACATCAAACACCACACCGTAATTGGGTGGCTATAAAGGTGGCATTGAGTGTTCGGAAAGTATTGGTTGAGACACATGGATCAAGAGTGGGATTTGTCCATCCATATGACGGATAGATATACTCTGGGCCCTCTCGGTGGAATGTCATCCAATTAGCTTGCAAGCATGTGACTGGCTCACAAGGGATCACATATCATGGGAACGAGAAAAGAGTACTTATCAGTAACGAGGTTGAACTAGGTATGTAGAGATACCGATGATCATAACCTCGGATAAGTAAACTATCGTGAGACAAAGGGAAATTGGTATCGTATGTAAGTGGTTCATTCGATCGCAAAGTAATCGTAGAAATATGTGGGAGCCATATGAATTTCCAGATTCCTCTATTGGTTATTGTTCGGAGAAGTGTCTCGATCATGTCCGCATAATTCACGAACCGTAGGGAGACACACTTAAGGATTCGACGTTGTTTGAGTAGTTATGGAATGCTGAGTAAGAGACCGAATGTTGTTCGGAGTCTCGGATGGGATCCGGGATATCACGAGGAGATCCGGAATGGTCCGGAGAATAAGATTCATATAAGGAAAGTCCTGTTTCGGGGTTGGAGAATGGTTCCGGTATTTTCATTGGGAATGTTCTAGAAGGTTCCGGAATGTCCGGTACTCCGGAGGGGAAGGGTATATGAATGTGTCATAACAAGTTGGAATGATTGCATCATGTACTAGGTGTCATCGCTGAACAAAATAAAGGGTTTAATCAAATCCTAGTTTGAAAAGTCAAACGCCAATTTGAAAAGTCAAACGGCTATTTTGTGAGGTGGAGGGAGAGTAGGAAACCTACTTGGGGAGGAGTTCCCTCCCTCCACCACCGGCCCACTTGGAGACCGAGTTGGGGAGGGACTCCCCTCCCCTTGGCGCGCCCCCTCCACCTATATAAGGAGGGGCAGGGCTGCCCCTCCAAGCACACAACACCACGCCCCGCAAACCCTAATCCTAGCCGCCGGCGCCGCCACCTCCTGCTGCCGCCGCCTAGGCAAACCCTAGCCGCCGGCCTTGCTCCTCCTTGGTGCGTCTAAACCCTAGATCGCCGAGGCTCTCTCTCATAGTCCACCATACTCGCTCCGGCTTAAGGCGAAGCCTCACGAGATCTCCCTCTACTTCGGTACACGCCAGTTGTCTTCGGAATCACGAGGAGAGTGCTACAACCTCTGCTGCCTGGTGGAACAAGGGAGAGCAAGGTCTTCGTCGAGTACCGAACGTGTGACCGACTGCGGAAGCGCTGCCGGAAGGATCGTCTACGCGATCTTGAGATCGGCAAGAGTACGACTACATCACCCACGAGAATCCTCTCTCGTTAAACACCTTGGAATCTTCGAGGGTGAGTTATTCCATCGACTCGTTGCTACAATCTAGTAGATAGATATTGGCTTGTTTGTTTGTATGCGGTAGAATTTTTTTGTTTTCCATGCTACGAGCCCCTACATATATTCCTAGGAAAGTAGAAGATAGTTGGGAACCCATTATTAATATGCAAGTGGATGGCTTTGATCTCAAAGCTTCATGTGATCTAGGTTCTAGTGTCTCTATTATGCCTAGAAAGATTTATGAAATGCTTGATTTGCCACCATTGAAGATTGTTATTTGGATGTACCACTCAATGATAATGCTAAAAATAAACTCATGGGGAGTATTAATAATGTTCTCATTATGGTTAACAATGCTTATGCCCCTGTGGATTTCTATGTTTTGGATGTTGAATACAATGCTTCTTGTCCTATTACTTTGGGAAGGCCTTTTCTTAGAACAGTTGGTGCCATCGTTGATATGAAAGAAGGCACCATCAAATATCATTTTCCATTCAAGAAAGGTATTAAACACTTCCCTATGATCAGAGAGAAGTTGCTTTTTACTCCTCCTTTGAAAGCAAGGTTTTATGTTAATGCTTCATCATTTGAAAATACTTGATTCTTCTTGCTTCTTGTGCCTAACTTAAAGGCGTTAAAGAAAAGTACTTGTTGGGAGATAACCCAAGAGTTTTCTTGAGTCTTGGAAGTTATTACTTCAGTAATGACCTCTCCTTATCCTTTTTTTTTGCTTTTTGTGTCAAGAATGATCTCTAATGAGAGGGAAGGAAGATTTAGGGAGTTGTTGTCCCGAAACAGATTTATGTCCTCCACCAAAAAAAATCGCGAGGAGTCTCTGTAACTCGGATTGAGCTCAAAAATTACGAATAAATCCCCCAGTATGTTAGCTAACTTTAGTTAGTTGAACACTTTTTATTTGAGCAACAGAAGATGTTTGAAAAAATCGGTTTCTACCTGCTGGTCTATTTTGATAGATTTCTGCCATTATTTGCATTTGCTTCTTATTGATTACTTTTTGAGTTCTCTTTAGGTGAATTGAGATTTTTAAAGGAGTTTCTACAGTAGCTTATGTTTTTAGTGAAAATCCTTGCTGTTCCAAAGCTTTGCCAGAGGTCTAATATCTTTTGAATAAGCTAATGTTGCTAATGAAGATTGTGTGAAGTTTTGTATGAAGGAAAATTTCAGGTGTAGAGAGAGAATGATGCAATGAGATGAAAGAATGGACAAAAGCTCAAGCTTGGCGATGCCACCATGGTGTCACCCTAAGAAATATCCAAGAGGTACAAGCGTAAAATCTCGGGGATGCCCAAGGCATCCCCTTCTTCATCAATAAAAAGCCCAGGTCTGTCTAGACACGTCGTTTTTATTGTTTCATGCATAGTTGTGTTGTTCTTGGAGCGTCTTAGTTTTCGTTTGATTTGCTTAGGTTGTTTAGTTTGCTTGAATAAAGTAGTTTGGACCCCCGTTCTTGCTGTGTTGTTTTGCAAATAAGTTGCTTGGTGTTGGAAAGGAGTAGTAAGTTCTTGCTTGAAGTGCAAGAGGAGCTTGCATTGGCTATGACTTAGACTTTAGCATGACATGCTAGGTGTTGTTTTGACCTTATGCTTAGTGATTATTGCTGTAGCATGTCTTATTCCAAACAATTGGGATTGCTTAGTGTGCCTTGAAGAAATTATGTGTTGTTTTAGCATGCAAAAGCATAGTATTGTGGTATTCTCAATGATATACCATGTGCAAGGGGTACCCCGTTGGCGGTTCTCAATGATATACAAATACTTACAATGACAAGAACTTACCTGGACCCAAAGTTTAGTATGCATGAGGTGTGGCCCTCGTATTCAAGGGACTTGAGATTTCCAACTTATACTTCGTCAACCATATACTCCATCAATGTCACTTTAACCTTAATCACTTTAAGATGCTTATGATAGGGGCAATGAGGGCTGAAAGCTAACAAGTACCATAATTTTTGGAAGCTCTTTTTGAAACTTGTAATCCCCACTTCCTTTAAAAAAAGGCCCGTCTTCCACCATTATTGAGTCTCCACCTTCTACCTTTAGGCACCATTAAGAGAGCATAGTTGTCATTCTGTGTGCACTGTTCCAAAGCTTATTGATTGATGCATATTGTGATATTACTTGTTCTTGTGCTATTTGTTTCTAGTCACCCCTGTGAACTTTGAAGGTGTCCTATGCATCTATTTGCTACTCTATGAGGGACAAGCTGATAGCCACTATGCTATCTTTTCTATATGTGAAACAAACAAACGTTTTTCAATGCATGTTATTCATGATCTTTGTTTGTAGCCTTTGATGTTGCATGCATAGTTACTATGTTCTATTGTTAGAACTCCATCTTTCATGCACATGTTTAGAGTTCTTTGATCCTAGCTTTCAATGCTTGTAAATGGTTGGATCTTTATTGTGAGGGTGCATGTCACCTCAAAAATTATTCTTTTATCACTTACCTACTCGAGGACGAGCATGAGTTAAGCTTGGGGATGTTGATACGTCGGAAACGTATCTATAATTTTTGATGCTCCATGCTTGTTTAGTATCTACTTTGCTTTGCTTGTCTACACTTTGAGGTGCTTTTTACATGTTTTCTGGTACTAGCCTATTAACAAGTTGCCACAGTGCCAGTTACCTATTTTCTGCTGTTTTTGGTTTCATAAAAGTTAGTAAAGAAATATTCTCGGAATTGGACGGGACAAACGCCAAAGTCAATTACTTTCTGTGGGGAACAAGAAGTCTAGAGGGGAGCCGGAGAGGCGGGCCAGGGCGCCCAGACCCCCCTAGGCGCGGGTGGGCCCCGCCCCATGCCTAGGAGGGGTGTGGGGCCCCTGGCCGTCGCCTCGGCCTCCCCCTTCGCCTATAAGAAACCCCCGATGCAGAAACCCTAAGCACTCGATCAAATCTCCACGAAACCGCCTGTCGTCGCCGGCACCATTGTCCCTAGATCGGGGGGATATGAAGTTCTTTCCGGCACCCTACCGGAGGGCAGATCATCCCGGAGGCCTTCTCTCAGGTATGATGCATGAGTAGTTCTACCTTGGACTAAGCATTAACATCAATACTTGCGAAGTCTTCAACTATGAAAGATATCTCATCCAAGTGGGTTTTGGAGGATCCCTTCTCATCTCTCTTTGGTCTACTACTTTCATCAAAAAGATTTTCAGGAGCAATCTAATCAAAATTATTTTCAAAGGCTTCATGCATTCCAACAAGCTTAAAGGGTATGGGTATCTTAAATTATTCTGTAGACTTAGTTTTATCCGAAATACCCAGAACATCTACACTTGAGCCTAGCATATTGAAACGCTCAAAGACCTTTTTGGCTTCCCTAGCAACATCGTGAAATTCTTTTGATAAAGTTTCAAGGATGAATTCACTTTTTTCAGCATTATTTTCTTCTTTTAGTTTTAGTAACAAGAATTGTATGAAGGGGTTAAGGCTAACAAACCTAGCCTCCAACATATGAACTAGAGAAGCTGCAACAATCTTATAATAGGAGCTAGTTCTGCTATAATTTTATCCTCAATGTCCTCATGCTTGCTAACATTATTAAAAAAATCTTCAACATTATATTTCCCAATTATGGAGCCACTACCTATTGCCAGATCTTCCAGGGCGAACTTGGGGAGCAACATGGTGAGCTAGAGCAAGGTGGCAACTAGAGCAGGAACTAATTTTTTTGTGTTTTTGAATAAAGCAAGCAAACCAAACTAGACTAATTTTTTGGTTTTTTTAAAAGAGGCAAACAAAACCAAGCAAAAGAAACTAAGCAAACTAAAAACAAAGTAAAGAGAAAGGAAGTGGAGGACTCCCCTTGTGAAGACGTCCAAAACCCTCCCCGACAACGGCGCCAGAAAACTTGTTGATGGTGCTGACGTGGAGCACTTCGTTGGAAACCCCAAGAGCAAGGTGTGATGAGCACAACAGCAAGTCTTCCCTCAGTAGAGACCGAGGTTATCGAACCAGAAGGAGAAAGGAAACATCACACAGGTGTTGCAAGCAACGCGGAGACCTGCACAACACAAACTCAAGACTTAGCCCCCAACGAATCAGTGAGGTTGTCAAGATCATCGGTTTGCTGTAACAAAGGATTAAACGTACCGTGTGGAAGGTAATGGTTTGCAGCAAGTAAACAAGTAACAGTGGAAGATGTATCAATGGTAAAGATTGGACCGGGGTCCATAGTTCACTATAGGTGCTCTCCTTAGATAAACAACATGGCACGAAGGGTAAACAAATTACAGCAGGGTAATTGACAGGAACTGAGCAAGGCATAACAATGCAATTACTAGTTAGAAAGATCCTATGAGATTCAATTGGGCAATACAACAAGATACATAGACCTCCATCCAACTGCATCTATGACTTCAGGTTATCATCCGAACCCCCTCCAGTATTAAGTTGCAAGCAACAGACAACTGCTTTAAGCAAAGTGTGTAAGGTAAACAGTCCACATGTTCCATGAACAAGAGACCGTTGTTTTCTCCCTAGTAGCAACAACACGTCTACAACCGAAGAGATTATTGTCACTTCCCTTGGAAACTAGAGGCATGAACCCACTATCGAGCATAAATACCCCCTCTTGGAGTCACTAGCAACTACTTGGCCAAGATAGCTACTAACAACGGAGAGCATGCAAGATCACAAACAACACAGACATGATAGAATCATAAAGACAAAACCATTAATCAAACCAACATAATAATCTCAATATCCATCAGATCCCTGCAAACACAACATGCATGATTATAAATAGATTAGATCTTGATCATGAACGGAGCTCACAAGATCTATACATGAAAGCACAAAGGAGGAGATACAACCATCTAGCTACTACATGGACCCATAGAGATTTGATCGTGTGCTTAGGGTTTCTGCATTGGGGGCTTCTTATAGGCGAAGTGGGAGGCCGAGGAGGCTACCAGGGGGGTCAAACCCTACCCAGGTGCGGGCCCACCCCTGGCCACGCCTGGGGGGTTTGTCCGCCCTGGCACGCTTCCTCGTCTCCCCTCTGGACTTATTGTTCCCCAATGGAAAGTTATTGACTTTGACGTTTGTCCCGTACAATTCCGAGAATATTTTTTACTAGCTTTTCTAAAACCAAAAACAGCAGAAAACAGACATCTGACACTGTGGCAACTTGTTAATAGGTTAGTACCAGAAAACATGTAAAAAGCACCTCAAAGTGTAGACAAAGCAAAGTAGATACTAACAAGCATGGAACATCAAAAATTATTGATACGTTTCCGACGTATCACACCTAAACTCTCCCTGCCATCACGCCGGAGGAATAGATCTAGATCAAAACCTCTAAACCCTTCTCCACCACCATAGCCATCTTCCACCACTTGTTATAGTATATCTCATCTCCAATTGGCGACAATGTAAGACTATTTGCTATCAACTCTATGATCTCTATTATAATGTTTATGATTGTCGATTTCATATCTATGTGTGAGTAATTCTCCTTGGGCTAAGGGCTTCGGTCTAGCCATGTAGCTTTTGTGCATGTTATTTATCATAGATGGGATCATGTATTAGTTTGTATGACATGATGATTGTAGTACCCTCTCTTGCCTCAATCTAAGGACTTGTCAGGTACCCAAGACCCCGAGGATTGATCCAGGTAAAGGGAGTGTGAGTAACGACTGATCTGCAGGACAGGAACCCTAGTGACAGAAAGGGTAGTATGGCTGTATGTGAGGAACTTACTTGGGATTAACGGTGACATCACTATGCATATCATTAGTTCTCTTTCTTCTATGGATGAGACTAGTAGGTTATTGCCATAAGCGGTTGCGGAGGCGATAACATTTATGGATGCACTGTCCACATATAATTATCTTGCTCTAACAATTACATGAGTATTTTATTATTATCTGTTATTCTCATCAGATCTTTTTGCACAGTTACTGGTGAAAACCGAAGACCCTAGGCCCTCTCCCTCTCCATCGTCAACAACAACAAGATCGTAAACTCTTGGTCCGGTGAAAACGCAATAGGAATTCTAAAACTCTCGAAGGTCCGTTTAAGTAATCTCACTTTGCTTTTTTGCTTCCGGAGGATTCGATAAACCTAGGTCTACTAGGAAAAAGAGATATACTACATCCGTAATCCAGATCGAAGGTATCAGGTATGATTACCAAGTTTATCCGAGTCATGCCGAGTCCCCCTCTAGGACCTCGCTGCCCACCTGTTGTAATGAATTTTGGTTGCGAGATCTACGTTCAATTAACATCTCATCTAATATACTAGGTCGTTATCCTGTAGCATAGGATAGGGAAGTTATGGGCTCCCACTCGGTGATCTCCACTTTGGATCACGGAGTGACTATGTATATGAGGACATACAAAATAAAGAAGGTACTTCTGATTTGCTTGCCCCATAACAAGATTTGTGGTCGGCATTGTTTTGTATGACACAAGAATGACTGACTACTTTGGTTGTTAATCATAACTTTCCTGGTACAATGGAATCTCTACCACATAATTTTACAACCAGCATGTATATCAACCAGGATTCCACTGTCTAGCATTCTCAATTCATTTCATAGAAGCACGTTTCATACAATATATTCATCAGCATCATACAAGCTCTCCTAGTGAAGACATGGAAAATGTGCAATGTTTGTTAGCTAGGAGATAACTCTAGAGGGAATTCAAACATTCACACCCAGGAAAGTTGGAAAGTCAAATGCATCACCATAGAGACACAGTGAGAAAATTGATCGAACCTCCAAAATAGTCTATGCAAAAATCAACCTTCATTTGTTGTATGATTGTCAGGGTTAGCCACATATGTATTTGACGTGTAACACACAACATTCCTATATTTTCAAATGCTCAATAAATTATCATGTTTTTTTGCAATCCTAAATCTGTTAACATATTCAAACCCCGAATCTATGTATGTGAAAAAATAGACCTACATGTTTTTGGGTACCACATAGTCAAAAAAAGATGTGATGTGTAGATTAAGACTCGTTAAGGAAAACACATTTTTATGATTTACTCGCTAAATATGAATTAGGGGGGGGGGTCACCAAGGACCAAATAGCAGGAATACAAAAAAGATATACCACTCCTCCAAGCCTAATGATGCTAGAGAGAGAACTAGTTGAATATTGGCCACTAATTGCTTGTTTATTTCTAGTTGAGAGAATCACAATCATCTATAAAGTTAATGTTCAGAGCCATTTGCTCAACCTCATTACCATCTCTCCATCAACCGAGGACTAAAATTTCTTCCAGAGCTAAGCTTGAGGGGTTACATTGCATGCCAAGAGGGCTAGTCTTTGTTGGTCAATTCTAGTACTACTATTGTTCTACGACAGAAACAAGTACTCCCTTTTACCTTTATTTAGAAATAACTGATTTGATTTTGTTTGTATTCAAAAGTATCTAGACGGATTTTAGTATACAGATAATTTAAATTTAAACGAACCCAAATCAGTTCTTTTTAGACAGACGGAGTATAATTTCTCAGACCAGAGGACCATGTGCATAATGTCGTAGCAACCAACAATCCAACCAAAAACGTGCTGTTTGGGCGCTGGCTGCTGGTGACGTTCATTGATTATCCTCCGGTGCAACCAAATTTAGTTCTGTACTACCTTGATTACAAGTACGGAGTAGTACTACTACTAGCTAAACCAAGGAGGACGAGCAGGGTGGTGTCGATACCCACATAAATTTGTTCCACCCGCCGAAGTATATACGTATCTGCATTCTGCCGTGCTCTATTGGCCGACGACCGCCGGCCGATGGGGCCGCATCGTCAAGTAATCCCGATTGAACCGTTGGATAAGCGAGTACTCAACTGCGCGATCAGAACCGCGCGTGACGTGGCCGTACAAAACATCATCCGTACGAGTTAAATGTGCGACCCGATCGGTTAGGTCCTCAACTGCTCGTGCTCTACGTTAGACTTGGCGCAAGCTTTTAAGGCGTACTGATTAACTTAGGTGGCACTGGCACTTCAGCTTGTAGTGAGCACGTGCAAGGAAATTAACCAGTATCCACCTCCACAGATAGGTGTAGATGTCAAAGACGATATAACTTAATTCGACCACCACCAATTTTCAAATATACATTTATGACCTATGTTTTGAAGGTTAGTTGGATTAAATTAGAATTAAATAAAATCCACCCTGCATATGGGATTTGTTCAATTCGAGCTCTCAATTCTGGTTGGGGCCCTCAAGATTTGTGGTTGGGGCCTCTACCCGACCCGTCTACCATGAAGTTGGACACCGTCTAAAGCCTGGAATATCAGGTGAGTGAGTGAGTGCTGGGTCGAGCTGACCAACGGCAGGCTTGATTAAGGGGCAGGTTAATTGGTTGCTTGAAAGAGCAGGGAGAGCTGAGCTGACGCTGATGCTGATGCCGATGGAGGCCGCGCGCGGCCTATACGCGCACGTTGGGATTGGGAAGCCTCCTCCTCACGTGACCGGCCGCGTCCAGATGCCCAAATGGACAGTGGTGGGCAACGCTCTTGGATGCTGTTGGACTCTGTTGGCCCTGTGGTCCTCTCTTCTCTTCATTTATATTTCTCTTCTCTGCAATTATCGAATCGTGAGAAAAAAACTAGTACTAGTACACGTCGCAATTTGTTGCTCTTCATTATAAAAAACATATAAACGTGTGCCTTTTTTATTTGGTATAGGTAGATACTATTTAATACTACAACTATATACCTGTCCCTAGCTAGGTGTCAACTTATGGATACCCTTGTGTTGGTGAGATCGATCCGCCGAGCCCTCTATTTTCAATCGTCAAATCAGGCGCACGACGTGAGTTTTTAAATTGGAAAAAAAAAAGAGACTGACGGCATCCTGGAGACCCAAGTCAACCAGATGGTAAACATCAGCGGAAGCTACAGCTAGCTAGGCTCCATATGCGTACCAATCCGTCGTCATATTCAGAATGTCTGCCCATGCCGGGAGGGCATCTCATTCCGGCCGCCAGCGACGGCACTGCCTCCGTCAAGCCACACTGTTTGCCTTTTAGTGCTGCTAGTAACTTTCAGCTAGGAATAGATCGATCCTCTCCCCTCTCTCCTCCTTAAATGAATCCTCGAACTGCCATTCATGGTCATGGATGCGCCGACCTGATTGGACCTAGTAGTACCCTGTTTCACAGAATCTATCCCTTCCTTCTCCTTCTTCTTCCTCTGCTGTGGGCAGGGTCGGTCAACCACAAAATATATCATACTATCGTCTACACCACCAACCTGGCTACAGTTTACTGCACTGCACTGAACAAGGGCAGTTCAGGGGGTTTGATCGGATACGTGACTCCCCCTTCACTGTATGCTGCCCGCCTCTTTGGTTCAGACAAGCCATTGCAGCAGTACTAGTAGTCACCGTCTAGCCCTCACAACATGTCCAAAGTTTTGCTACGACTTTTCAGCGTGGCAACAATTGACACTACTCTCACAATCAGGTCAATCAGTACTGAAAATTGTCTCCATGTCCGTCATGCTTTGCTGAAAGAAAACTGTGTCCAGATAAATTCTCATCCGCTGCAAGAAACAGAGAGATGACACAGAACTGTATGTCACACGATGCTCTGCTGAGTCAATAATAAGCAGCAGCCGAGTTTAGATCATCTCGTCGGGAGACGGGAATCAATGAAAAGCATATATAGGAAGAAAAAGAAAGAAAAGAAAAGAAAAGAAAAGAAAGCAACAGGAGGTCCCCGTGTGAAAGGGCCGAGGAGAAAGAGGAATAACCAAAAAGCGCTCTCCATTTGATTGAAGAGTCAGATTTATTACTACTACTCTTCAACGATGAATCGATCGATCAATCGGAGACGAGCAAAGCTAAGCTAAGCTAATAGTAGTAGCAATGGCGGAGCAAATCGTCTCGACATCTTTTCCTGGAGGGCCCACGCCACGGGGGGAGATAGCCGCATGAATGATCACTGTGCGAGACTAGGATCGAGTTTGGTGCCGGGTCCAAATCACAGCGGCCCAATTATTGATCGGGACGCCACTGGAAGGAAAGGAAACGGGCGGAGCGGATACCTCGCTCGCTCGCTCGCTCACCCGCTCCCAGCGGCCGACAAGGCCCGACCCTGTGGCTCGCTGGACCACCGCCGCGCCCGCCGCACGATCCGCATCCGACGGCCGCGGCGACGCGACAGAGACAGACCAGCAAAAGGAAGGAGCACGCGCTCGAAGCAAGCCCCTTCCCCGGCCCTGGCCAGCGGCCAGCCACCTTATCTTCTCTTTTAAGCCGGAGCCTAGCAAGCAGCATCACAGGCCAAAGCCTCGCGCTGAAAAATGACTAATCTGCCCTCCCCTCTTGGCCTTTGCCTTGAAGAAAAGTCAGAGACGGCCGGGACAAATGTGGCTTACACTTAATTACCTCCTCCGTATATGGTTCGTCTTCTGTGATGGTCGAGCACTCTATCTCTCGCTCTCGACGATCTTCCCCAACCGCCTCTTAATTGCTCCACTGTTAACGCAACAACATGAAGCCATGGGGATTTAAAGGCCTAACAGCACGTTTAGGTTTAGCAATCTCCTCTCGGGTCAACACGGAAATGCATGGGCAATAACAAAGTCACTACTCGTTTTAATTAATTATGTCAGTACGGGCGTGCAATGCAACCCTGCTCTGTGAAACTGAAGCAAGCGATCGAGCAACCTAGGGTTCAGGTGTCTCCACGCGCACGCGAGCGTACGTACCGTGAGCTACAGTAGCTGCGCGCGAATTTTCCTTCCTGGATCAAGCTAATTAGAGAAACGGAAGAAAAATAAACACGGAATGTGACGGGAGGGTTGCACCCACCAAGCTGTAGAGCTACATTTCTTTCCGTGTCTTTATTTTTCTTGCAGAAACAGAAAGGCGGAACCAGAATGTGACGTTCAGCGCCCGTTTTAAGGCACATGAAAAAAGTCTTGAAATTTGCGCAGGGTCAATTTCGCTCCTGGCCCCAGGGGGCGTGTCTGAGTGCCGGTCAATTTCGAAATGAAAAAGAAAAGGCTGGAGGAAAGATACAGAGAGGGACTCCTCCAGCCTCCTCCTCCTCCTCGCTTTCTTTTCTCATCCTCCATTGCATTGCGTCCCTGGCCCCCGGCTTCTTTGTGTGCTAGCTTTACCCATTTATTTCTGCCGGACAATGCACAACATCTCCATGAACGTCTGTCTGTCTTGCAATCTAGCTACTGACTGATACTACATGTACTTCCATGCGTGATTTTATTTCAGTTCATGTATCCATATATAGTTAAGAATTGGAGCTGTGTCCATATATATTTCAGTGGTAAGTAAGACAGAAGCTAGCAGAGAGTGGAAAAAGGGGACAGATCGAGAGGGGGAGAAAGCAAGGGGAGACAAATAAAAACAAGGGCACGACATCAGCAGCACCAGCAATAATAAGTTAACCATAGCACACAACAACGACGCTGATTATTAAACGCACAAGGAAATTTAGAAAGAATAAAGAGGGGGAGGTAGCGGGGTGATACCAAAGGAAAGGAGCGAGTGAGGTGAGAGACCGCAACTAACAGCGACGTTTTCCTAGCCAGCCAGCCAGCGCCCCCCTTTGGGTTGGGCTCTGTCCAATTCCGATATCATCATCGGCAGGCAGCGGCGGCAGGAGGGATCAGCAGCAGAGCAGCAGCAGCGGCAGCACAAAAACTGAGAGAGTTTTTTTTTCAGGCAGTAGTAGTACCGGGCTGTATATTAGCCTCCCCGCCCTCCCCCTTTGCGTCGCTCTTCCCTTTCAGAAGGCGATTGCACAAGGCGACCAAGAACTGCTGCTGCGCCCGACCGGACAAAGGAGGGAGGAGAAAAATATAGAGTTAGTCACTCCTCACAGCAGCAGCAGAGAGAGAGGGAGAGATAAAGAGATTTCGAGGGAGGGAGACAGACAGAGATGGAGAGGAGGAGGAGGTCTCTCGGAGGCAAGCCTTTCACCACCTCGCCCGAGATAACGATGTGCTCTTCCTCCTCTTAGGTAAGCGCACCGCCCGACGGAAAAGCTAGCTAAGCTATGCTATGGTAGTATCTCTCCTAGCTATAGCTAGCTTCCTAGCGGGTTGATTCGGTTCAATTCAAGCTGGTTGTTGATATCGAGTCCTGGAGAGATCGGAATCTTTTTTTTATTTCCTCCTCTTTCGATCGGATTCTTAATTTTTTGGTAGGTTCTTTAATTTTTCGTTTCTTTTTCTGATGATGATGCCGTGGTTGTTGTTGCCCATGATGACCTTCTCAGGTTGCTGCGGAAGAGAAGGGGATCGGTTTTCTTGGCGCCAACGACGATGATGACAGTGGAGTCGCCGCCATGGGAATAGCGGCGCCACCGTGTCAGGCAGCGCAGATCACCGCGCACGTCAGCCAACCCAGCAGCAGCAGCAGCAAGAGAAGTGCCGCGGCGATCTACTACGACGACGGCCGGCCGGCCACCGCGAATTCTATGTCCCACTCACAGGGGTTCCACAGCGGCGTCTACGGCGGCTTCTCCTCCGATGGCTTCGACCGCCCGGGATCCAGCCAGCAGGACCAGCAGCAGCAGCAGCAGCAAGAGCAGCACGTGGCGCAGCAGAGCCGACGCGACAAGCTCAGGGTCCAGGGTTTCGACCCGACCGCTGCCGGCCTGCTCCCCATCGACGGCGACGACCACGGCGAGCCCGGAGTCGTCATGTACGACCACGCGGCGGCCGCCGGCGCCTCCAACATGCTCGCCGAGATGTTCAACTTCTCCGCGCAGACGCCGTCGGGGCCGTCCGCCACCGAGCTGCTCGCCAGCCAGATGAACGCCAACTACCGCTTCGGGTTCCGGCAGGCTCCCGGCGGAGGGGTTGCCGGCTTGTCGCCCGGCGACGGCGGCTGGTTCGGCAGCGCCGGGCCCGGCCGCGCTGGCGGTGTGGTCCTCGGCGGGGCCAACTTGTTAGGTGAGGCGTCCTCGCCCAAGCAACAAGGCGGCATGGCGGGCCTCGCCACTGACCCGGCCGCCGCGATGCAGCTCTTCCTGATGAACCCTCAGCAGCAGCAGCAGTCGAGGTCATCGCCGACGTCACCCCCGCCGTCGGATGCACAGTCCGCTATCCAGCACCACGAAGCCTTCCAGGCGTACGGCGCGACTTCGTTCGGCGGCGGCGGGGCCGGCGTGGTGGAAGGCCAGGGTCTCTCCCTCTCCCTCTCCCCGTCGTTGCAGCAGCTAGAGATGGCGAAGCAGGCCGAGGAGCTAAGGGTCCGAGACGGCGTGCTCTACTTCAACCGGCAGCAACAGCAGCAGCAGCAGGCGGCGTCGGTGGTGCAACAGCTCCCGATGGCATTGCACGGCCAGGTCGGCGCGCTCGGGCAGCAGCTCCACGTCGGGTACGGCCCCGCCGGCGTGGCAGGCGTGCTGCGCAATTCCAAGTACACGCGCGCTGCGCAGGAGCTCCTCGACGAATTCTGCAGCGTTGGCCGCGGACAGACGATCAAGGGCGGCGGCGGGCGCGGCGCCGGTGGATCGGCATCAAACCCTAACGCGAGCAAGGGCGGGGCTTCCAGCTCCGGCGCCGCTCAGTCGCCTTCATCGGCGTCCAAGGAGCCGCCGCAGCTCTCCCCCGCCGACCGGTTCGAGCAACAACGCAAGAAGGCCAAGCTCATCTCCATGCTCGACGAGGCACGTACCCACAAAAACACATACTACACTGCTTCTCCCTCTCTCTCGTCCTCCCTCTCTCTTTCTCATGCATGCATGATGTCCATAGCTAGCTCCGGCCGGCGACGCGGTGGCGCGCCCCTGCGTAGCTAGCTTAGGTAGGTGCAACGGACGGTAGGTAGCCGCCTGGTAGGGCTAGCTAGCTCGTACGGCCGTCCAACTCCTCCAGAACGAACGAACGAACTGGCTCTCCTGCGTGTTTTTTTACCAAGCTAGCTAGCTCTAGTAGTGACATGGATTCCGGACGTGGCATGCACACAGCGAGGCATCCGCCGCCAACAATGGCATGCAGTGCAGGCTGCGGCAGGACAGAGCTTTTGGGGTGGGATTGTCACGACGCAAACTCCAAGGAAGATTATTGAATCTCCAATCATAGTAACATCCCACGGCCTCCCATTTCTTTTTGTGCGGTTGTTGCCGTGATAGCAGCTGTTGCCGCAGCATTCATCGCCTCCCATTTCTTTATGTTTTTTTCTTGCTTGCATGCACACTCTCTCTTTCCATATCTCTCCCCCCACAAAGGGAAAGAAAGTACGGCCACCAGTTGATACTATTATATTTCCATCGATCCATCTATATGATTTCTGTCACGTCATGAAAGTTTTTCTTAAAAATCATAGACTACTAGTGGCTAGTGTGTGAAAGCTTATGATTCCAATAATCTAGTAGTAGTACTCTTAGTCCTTGCTGGTAAATTCTATATCTGGCGGCTGGTGCGATCAACTAATCGAAGCAAAGCTAGCGTTCATCACTCATCAGGTATATATGTAGCTTTTGTACGTGTGGGGATCGATCCGTTAGAATTGGCACAGTGACAAAGTACGAGATGGAGCTAGCAGTCACATGTCCCTGGATACTATATAATATTACTCCTCCTGCTACATAATTGGTAGTACTACTATAGTAAGAGAGATCAACAGCAGGAGCACAGGAACAACAAAATCGACCGGTCGGCACATGCATGCGAGGAGCTAGCTAGCTAGATGCATGCGTGCATGGCTTTGCTGTTGCCAAACGGCCGTGGGCCTGTACGTACGTGCTCCCTCCGTTTGTTCTGTCTTCCCACCCCCATATTTCTCAATCATAATTGTGCCAGCGACACATGATACGCCACGCCCATGTCTTAATTGCCCGCACCCAAAGTTTGTTTCTTGTGTAACTCTGAATTTTCCTTCATCGACGAATTCTACATGTTTCTTACTTGGTTTCTACATGCATGTTTCTTACAGTATTAATTTGTGTTTTCACTCATGGATCGTATCATCAGGTGGATCGGCGGTACAACCACTACTGCGACCAGATGCAGATGGTGGTGAACTTCTTCGACTCGGTGATGGGCTTCGGGGCGGCGACGCCGTACACGGCGCTGGCCCAGAAGGCCATGTCGCGGCACTTCCGTTGCCTCAAGGACGCCATCGCCGCCCAGCTCCGGCACACCTGCGAGCTGCTGGGCGAGAAGGACGCCGGCACGAGCTCCGGGCTGACCAAGGGTGAGACCCCGCGGCTTCGCGCCATCGACCAGAGCCTCCGGCAGCAGCGCGCGTTCCACCACATGGGCATGATGGAGCAGGAGGCGTGGCGGCCCCAGCGCGGCCTCCCCGAGCGCTCCGTCAGCATCCTCCGCTCCTGGCTCTTCGAGCACTTCCTCCACCCGTACGTGCGATCTACTATACCCCTACATGATCCGTCGTTTTTAATTTTAGCGCATTCTTTCTCCTGCATGCACGTACTACGCGCGCGCGCGGTACGCATATATAGTACCGGCCTGCTGTAGGCAGTTCAGATGGTCAGGGAATGCATGCATGCGCCTGTTCCTCTCTAGCTAGCTAGGTGTTGTAGCCTGGCATGGACTTTGCATTATTCCTTGTGCATGGGATCGATCGGTCGACATGGTGTATGGTAGCCTGGTAGTACGTACACTCATCACGGGCAGCTTCTGCTTTGTTCCTTCATGCATGCACCCTCTTTCCCTTCCTCTCTCTCTCTCTCTCTTGTTTGCTCCTGCTAGCTGCTGCTGGGCTGCTTTAGCTAAAGCAGTAATTTTATTTCGAGATCCACGCTAAAAACTGTCAGGCAGGGGGCAGGGAGCCATGCCATGCCGGGGACTGTGCATATTCCCACCCTTTTGCCCCTCCAGGATTACTTTCCCATCATTGCAGAAATTTAACTTTCTCCAGGAATTTTACTGGCCGCCGACAGTGTACTGGCAGCAGCACCAGCGGCGGCAGCCGCAGGAATTCTGGAATTCTGATCCCCTTTTTTTCCCAAGCTTTTCACGCGCGCGCAAAAGCTTACGCTGCCTTCGCCTGCAAATTCTTCATTAATTCCTAGGAGGCCTTTTTCTGGCTCCTGCGTGCACGTACCAGCATGGGCGAGCTAGCTAGCTACCTCCCTTGACGTCGCAGGTTTATGCCGATCGTGCGTGTGCATGCATGCTGCTGCCATAGCTAGTGCCATCGCCATGCTCTGCGACAGATCAAGAGATCTCAGAGGATAATTTCATCTAGGAATCCGCTTCGATTTGTCTCGCTGCACCTGCATGCATGCATGCGCGCGTAGGTTAGGTATGTGCCGCTCATATATATGGCCAGCGCACGTATAATTCGTGTATGATTGGTGAATAGGGCGATGCCATTCTTGCTACTGTTGCTGCTTCTGCAGACAGGCAGGCAGCAGCGCGTGTGCAGCCTTAACCAGATCAATCCCCTTTGCATCTTGTTGTATGTATGTATGTATGCTGATGCATGCGTGTTTTTTCGTGCCGTGTCAGGTACCCGAGCGACGCCGATAAGCACCTGTTGGCGAGGCAGACGGGGCTGTCCAGGAACCAGGTTTGTACTTACCACTTTCCCTGTACACTCATGCAAATGCATATGCTTGGAATCGTTTCATATTGATATTTTATCTTGGACGCGCACGGGGGTGTGACACTGTTGGCCTTGCCTGATTGTGCTCTTTGTTGGCCTTATGATTGGATGCGCGCGCAGCATTGTTTTGGCATCAAACTAAAAATTAGAGCAGCTAGCTAGCTAGCTGCATGCATTGTTGTCTGATCTTGCCCGATGTCTCCTTTTGAGACAGGAATTTCCATTATCTAAAACAAATGATAGGCCACGTTTTTAGTTGCTTAACGAGCATGCAAGGCTAACACATATATAATGTGAAAGTAAGAATAGGCACGGATTTATACTACTCCCTCCTAAAGAATTTAAACACTAGCCAATTATCTCAAAAGAACGATCTGATGGAAAGAGGTTAGCCAGTATATTTATATTCAATACTCCTCCTTACGTCTAAGATATTTTAGTCCTTAGCGTGGGATAGGAGTACGTCGTAGAATTTTTCTTCTTTTTTTCTTAATACTGCATGAGGAGGGTTTTTAAGTCAAGACCTCTTGACTCTGATACCATAAAAAATTTATGCACTAGCCAATTATCCAAAAAAAAAACGATCTGATGAAAAGAGGCTAGACAATATATTTATATTCAACACCTCTGTTCGGAAGTGAACTGGATTTTTCTAGGTTCGTATGTATCTAGACGAAGCTAGAGAAATCTAAGTCACTTATTTCCCGACGGATGGAGTAACATATAGTAAATGTTTTTATCCACTTAGCAATCATGCAGGCCTAACACATTTATAATGTGAAGTTAACAACAAGAAAGGGGTGAACTTTTGCAAAACTCTTTATTAGTCATTGTAAATGAAGAACTGATTAATAAATTATTCATGCACTCCTAAATATCTAGTCTAAATCTCTCACACATAGTTTAATGATCATTACATATACTAATATAATGTACTTACCGTCCTATCATAATAACTTAAAAGGAGCGTGTGGGGAATAACATGTGTTTTGTATAAGTAAAACTGAATAACATGTGTGCAAATACTGAATACCATCCAGTGCACAATCGATTCGTAAAGAAAAAATATTGAAAGCCCAAGGCTTTGTGTCCACACTGGATTGTGCTTTGTTCCAGCTGACATCGGGCATACTATATAGGCACATGGCTCAGCAAGTCAGCATTGGCCAAGTTCTACCTTCTGCCCTGTTTGTTAGGTTGAACGACTGAGCATCTCATGATCTACTACCCTTGGTTGTATTTTGTTTGGTTCTAGACGTACACACGTGATTGTCTTCCATGTTTAGGCCTTCGATCATGGTATAGTCAAAGCTCCATGGTCCTGCTCGAATGCTCTGGATGGAACACAATCCCCACATATTGCAGTGATGAAGCAATGTATTAGGGAGACTATGGAATAAGTTGACGACGAATGATAAGGTTGGATGTTAGCGGCCGAGCAACGCCTAATTGTGCGTGGAAGCCTTACTGCAAGGTGGTAATTTTGTCGCCTATAGTTTTTCTCTTTACGTCGGTATTTATCCATCTATGTCTAGACAACACCTAACCATGACATGACCTAAACATCTATGACTAAGGTGTCATTCATTCTCAACAACACCTTCAAGAAAGGAGAATACACTAGCAAGCAGTGACCCCACCCATTTAAAATTGTGATGTTTAAAATAAGAATTTTCAACCGGGATACTTAGTCCAACTAACCAATGCAAGAAGAACAACATCAAGACAACACATTGGACATGTAAATGAAGAGAGTGTGTCATTATTTGGTACAAAAGTCCTAATGCCAAATTATTACTAATGGGCAATCAAGAAATGTTTCAGTCAATATCTTGACGGTGGATCTTCCAAGAGCTAGAAGAAGTAACAATCTGTCATGGAACAACGGTGGTGACCAGACATAGCTACCAAGAATACCAGCACAAAGACTTGTGATCGTCAACTAACCTAGCTCAGATCATGTGATTTGGATGGACCACGCACGCTAAAGAAAGCCACTAAGACAAAGACCTCTAAAGGAAGAAAGTCATGCATGCCGCAATCGTAAACAACAATTGTAAGGAGCAACACTTTGAAGAAGATGGGTGGGACGACTCCCAACTGATAGATTCCATTGACATCAGGACACACAAATGTGGTCGCGACCCTGGAGCCTCCCGAGCCTTAGGACGAAGGTGATCTCGTGTCTTATGCAGTAGGATCCATGCAGGTTGGCTCACGAGTGCCACCAGTGGCCCGCCAATATACAAGCCATTCTATTAGGGTATTGTTGACATGCATACGCGCATAAATGGAGTGTCTCCTTGTTGCCGCCAATCATAGGTTTTTCATCGCAGCAACCTCTATCGCGGTAATGGGGAGATGTCGTGGAGAGGGAGGGCAACGACTAGTTAAGTCTCCCTGGGATGATAACAGGGCGAGAGAGAAAGGCTATGTCAAGTCTTAATGCACTGTGTAAGAGAACACAATCCTTTCGAGGTAAACTCTACATGTGACCCTCAAGGAATTGAGTTGCGCAAAATGTTATTATGCTTAGGATGATCCCAACAAATCCTGGTAAGTGTCTTATAGTTTTGGAGTTCACTTAATTTTATGATGGTAAATGTAAAAATTTAGTCAGCTAGACTGGTCTTGGTTTTGGCTGCATTATCCTAACTAATAATAAAACTAAGTTAAGTAGATATCATAATTATCTCTAGTATATCTTCTACTCCCTTTGTTCCTTAGTTTGCTAAAACGTCTTATATTAAGAAAATAGAGGAAGTATGTAAATACTCCATGGATATGCATCTGGAATATCTCAACGGTGCATGCATGCATGTCCACATATTTGCGCATGTATATATTCTGAAGCGTACACTAGCTGTCCGTATATATGCTTTTATCTTTCAATTTATCTTTCAGTCCATCTATCTTGTGTACCTGTCCTCGACGTGGTCCCCTTCATAGGTACCCCCTCATGCATGTCGTAGTTAACCCATGATCCTCCCTATATGGCTTGGTACATACTTTTCCTTTGCTGTTTGCCCGATGCGACAACGCAAGCCCTGTCCTTCTCCAGCTCCTTGTCGCGTGTTATCCCTTCCGGGACTCGTGAGCAAACTCTATGCATGCATGTGTGTGGTTGATGGTACTCAAACAAAAAAACCCTTTCTCAAAATAAAACATAATTGTTAATCACCTGACTGCGGAGATAATCTACATATTGTGTTACCGTTGTAGGCGCCCAATTGATCTACTAGACAGACAATCACACAGCATGATGGCAACACCGAGATTTATCAACGCAGTTCAGCGAACTCACTCACTCCACGGGGCCTGACTATGAGCACTTCTCCCCTTTGATACCTCTACACATACCACATTGGTCGACGGCACATCCGTCCACTCTCATTGCGGGCCTGCTACTATCAAGTCGTTATAGGTTACACTGTGTGTCATCCCTAAATTATATAAGAGTCCCGGGATACAAGAGTCATACTCTAGTACTACTCGTATTCTATCCACAATAAAATAGAAGTGCAATCGTAACCTAACTCGTTCACTAATATTCAACACAAACTCAACAACCCGCTCAATGAACAACATTTCGTAGCCCTAACTAATGTTTTTTAGAAGCGCGTATCTCTTTTTAATTGTTAATTGATGGTAACTATGTCAAACTAAAGGCTTTTTAAAGAATACATGTGATACGACTTGTTATTATTTGTATCTCGTTCGCACGGTAACTTTGATAAGGAAATAAACTTCTCATGATAAGTAGCAACGTTTTGGGTAGAGCTTGTTTAGGATCTAATTAACCTTCCCCCCTCGTTAGCACCGTTGTTTTATTGTGTCCGGCAGTAGGTACATCGTTTATTCCAAGTTAGCTATCTAACTTTTCTATGTATAGCTAGAAATTGACTAGTTAACCTACTTGATTTGATTCAGACGGAGAATCCCTGCTGCTAATTTATAGTCTGGTCCAACTTTCTTAGCCAATTTTTGATTTTGTAGGGCTTTGATTACATCAACATTGTTGTAATCGTGTATGCATTCGGAAACACTTAACAAATAATATTCAACTAATGGTATCTTCTAGGCGGAAACCTACACGTGCCTTGCTTTTGAAGGAAAACGTTTAACATATTCTCCTTTAGTTTATCCGACCGATGTGTGCCACCTAGCTGCCTTAGTGCTAAAATTATCTATGCAAATAATTGAAGTAGCTAGGAGCCTTGGGTTATATCACAATCACTTTCTAATATAGAAAACCTTTTTTGCTCTAGTTGCAACTATGTGAAGAGTACTGCAAAGCTAGTAGAAAATGTTTTCACATGACCAATATCGACTAGCTAGTTCTAAAAAAAAGTAATAAGCTTTATGACTGAGAAATGTAATTTCAAGGAGCTAAAAAGTAGTAAAAGGAAAATGATTTTAAGTTGTTCTAAAACTGGTTTTTTAAGAGCCGCCACAATTTGCACAAAAAAGGATCCTTATGTCATTGATGATATGCATGAAACAAATCAATTGCCCTATCCCAATGCATGTGGTGCCCTTGTTTGCGTGTTTAAACTTTCACCAGTAATTTAACTAATAATAATTTCACTTGTTATAAAAATTGTACCTATAGAAAACTTATTTAAATACAAATTCAATGCCATAGCATTTATTATGACATATGATTCATATTTAGTTTCTCAAATCGATGGTCAAATTTATACATCGAATAACGTGTGTGCCACCTAAATAAGGATTGGGGGAGTACTTTGAGTATAGTATTTCCATATGTTCCATTGCTACCTAGTTATATTGAGGTGCGTGTGGTGTTCATGTTTCTCCAACGGATATTATGTGGTGAAACTTAATCGGATTCAAATTAGCGCATATGTTTATAAGTTGAGTTGGTTGCTACCTAGTTATAAATGGACACCATAAAAGTTATATAGACAAATATTTATCATGATGTAACATCCTAATGACCAAATTTCCTGTGGAGAAATAGCTCATCATGCTCATTATATACTATCATGTACCGGGACTTTGGCAGTACAACATATTCAAGTGTGCAATACACAATTCTCCGTGATCCAACATACATGTTTAGGAGGCCATACATAATTCAAATCTAAGTTACGGCGTGCATCCTTGCATTGCTTCTGTAAACCCATTTCAGCTACTAGCTAAGAAATAAAGACAAGCGTCAGTGTGCATACTAAAACGCAGATAAAAATAGGGTATACAAATTCCATCCCACTTAATTATGTATGTGTTATGTTTCTTTAGTTATTTAGACTGATCATGTGATATCATGATTGTTCTTCTGTTTGTTTTCTTTTGAATTTCACATTAATTATTTTAATATTGTTATATAGATATTTTTTGATTCAAAAGCATCCCCCATTTTGCCTGATAATACAATTTTACTGTTGCAGATTCAACAAAAAAATCATCCCAAGAGCTATATATAAAAGGATTTTCCTAATAAATCATTTAAGAAGTATAACCATATACATGAAGAAATTTAGTTTTCAGTGGCATGTATCTTTTCTAAATTATAAAATCAGTGGCATATTTTTAAGTAAAATTGTTAGGAGGACCTGGCTTCTACTTTTTGTGGATAAAGAGCCTGGCAGCAGTATGATAATGCCAATTTACTTCCTTTTTTACCATTTAAGCATGAGCAACGAGCCAGATAATACACATACATGAACATCTAATCTAAGGGCTTGTTTGATTTATAGGAATTGCATAGGAATTGTGTAGGATTTGAATCCTATGGGAATTTTTCCTATGTTAGGGCTTGTTTGATTCATAGGAATTGCATAGAAATTGTGTAGGATTTAAATCCTATGGGAATTTTTCCTATGTCATTGTTTGATTCATAGGAACACATCCTATAGGAATCTTGTAGTGCAATTCCTATAGAAAAGAAACATTAGATCATACCTCATGGAAAAATTCCTTTGCTACATCAAACAAAATTTCTATTCCCATAGGATTCAAGTTGGCATGACATCTCAATCCTATGTTTTTCCTATTCCTATACTTTTCCTATCCTATGAATCAAACAAGCCTAGTGTTTGATTCATAGGAACACATCCTATAGGAATTAATCCTATAGGAATCTTGTGCAATTCCTATAGAAAAACAACATTAGGTCACACCTCATGGAAAAATTCCTTTGCCACATCAAACAAGATCCCTCTTCCTATAGGATTCACATTAGCATGACATCTCAATCCTATGGTTTTCTTATTCCTATACTTTTCCTATCCTATAAATCAAACAAGCCCTAAATTCCATAAAACGAAAGCATAGGACACTAATGAAACAGTACAAAAAAGCATGGTAAAACCGAAAATGACAGAACTGCTGAGCTAAGCTAGCTACCCTACACGTCCTGTACACACGCATGCATGCACGCATGGCGCCATTGCTCTATGGACCCGTCCTATGCCTGCAATAATTCCTTTGATTTGCTTTTGGATCAACTCCAGGTCTCGAATTGGTTCATCAACGCCCGAGTCCGGCTATGGAAGCCCATGATCGAGGAGATGTACCAGCAGGAGACCAAGGAGCTGGAGGGCTCCTCTGCCGGCGGTGGCGCGGGCGGACCCGAGTCCGGCAATGACCCCTCTGGCGCCGACGACATGCACTCCCCGTCGACCACCGGCGCGATGCAGCAACACTCGCACTCGCAGCCGCAAGGAGTAGTAATGCATCACGGAGGCGGCAGGTACGGTGTCCAGCAAGACCACGGGATGCCGGCGGGCATCCACCCCCACAAGCTCGACCCCGTCGCGGCGGGGCCCTCGGCGGCGGACGCCGCCTTCGTCGGCCTAGACCCGGCTGAGCTCCTGGGCGGGGACGCACACGTCGGTACCGCGGACGACCTGTACGGGAGGTTCGAGCCCGGGGTGAGGATGAGGTACGGGCCAGCCACGACCGGCGCGCCTGCCGGCGACGTGTCACTTACGCTGGGCCTGCAGCACGCCGGCGCAGGCAACCCGGGGCCGGACGGCAGCGGCCGGTTCTCCTTGAGAGACTACAATGGTTGTTGATGCCTACACACATATCTTGATTATTCATTCATCATGGCTCATGCACATGCATTGCATTATCTGGAGTAGCATTGAGGAGATCATCAAAAGAAAGAAGAGAATCAGCAAGAGAGAAGAGAGTGATCGAACGAGATCTAGAGAGATAAATCTACATGGTGCCTGGAGGTGATGCATGCATGGGATGGGCTATATTAATATGAGACAAGTCTTGGCCACATCTTCATTTTCTTCTTCCTCCTCTTCCTCAGATGATTCTTAATTTAGCTAGATTAATTCCTTTTGCTAGGCATTATTGTTGGGGGGGCTAAGGAAAATCTGTATACAGGAAAAGAAAGATAGGAAGTGTATGTTATACTAGATTTTTTTAGCCACACTCTTTTTTTTTTTGCTGTTCCATGTTCTGTTCTTTTTCTAGTCTTGGTGTACCAACTATTCTTTTTCTCCTTTCTTCCATGTGTAACTAAACATAAGAGAAACATACGTACATACATATACATGCATATATTGGGAGGACATGGACATATACATATGCATACACATGGCTACGGGCTAAAAGAGGAGACTCCGGCCAGTACAAGTGTGTGGTCACGGCTGGGTGGCATGTACCACCAACTTGTGCGTGGCTCCTTTGATTTTGCCCCACCTTTTGGGGAATCCAATTGATGCCTATGTCGAGGCAAGTCTCTCGTCTCCGATCGCTGCTGAAAACTGCAGGTACCAACAACAACAGCTGCTGCCAGTTTTTACAGTAGAATTCATTAAAATGCCTGATTGGACGACGGTCGGGCCTGTCAATCAATCAACTCGTAAGTACTTCCTCCGTTTCAAAATATAAGATGTTTTATGTTTGTGAAGAAAATATATTTAGACTTCTTTTAGTACTCCCTTCGTCTTAAAATAGATGTTTTGGATTTCTCAAATTTTGAATAAACTTATCTAAATAGTGTCTAGATTCATCCAAATTTTGATAAATTTGAGACATCTATTTGAGACGGAGGGAGTATGTAGGTTCACTTCAAAGCTAAGTGAATCTATACACTAAAAAAGTCTAGATTTTTTTTTTCATAAATCTAAAACATCTTATATTTTAAAACAGAGGGAGTAGGTAAGTAGCCAGGTGAAGAAATAATGCAACTCCGAGAGCTAATTAATTCTTCCATTAGTGATCAGTCTACGAACAAAGCTTAGGATCAACGTAGCTGATCGGTGAGAGCAAGCAACCGCCGAAAGGACACACATGGAGCTCGCAACCAAAACGGTACCTAGGTACTACGCTAGGACGAAATCTTTCCCGTGACGACGGAGAAAAGAGCAGAAATATCGAAAGGAACAGAGTAGCGGTAGTTTGTTAGGCGTACGCTCGGGTGGAGCACCTGAGCAGCACTGCATGTTCAGATAAAAACATTCACGAGCTGGGAGGCCGGCCGGCGGCCGGCCAGCCGCCGTCAGCTGCGCGCGTGGTAGAGGCGGTGTCGGGGACGTCGCCGGCGGCGGGATGCCATGCGGTGGCGGCCGCTCGTACGTACGTACTCGTGGAGGCGACTGACATGATTGGGCGGGCCCATTAATGCCCGAAATTGTGGTTGATTGATGGGCAGCAGCAGCAGCAGCACGGACGACAGGGACGCACAAGCTTGGTAGATTTGGTTGCCAGAGGGAATTGGTGAGCAGGCGGATCAATCGGCCACTGAATGCGTCCACCGGTCCAAGAAACCGTCGCCCATCTCCTCCGGTTCCGGAGAGAAAGGACAGCCGATATCATCGATCGATCAATCTCCTCCGGTTGGAATGGCTAGCAGCTCGTGTGTGTGATCGACACTTGTTGGGCGGTGCTGGTAGAGGTTGGTGTCTAATTGCAGCAAGAGGAAACCGTTTCAGTTCGTACGTGTTTCGGCACCGTCCGATCGAGCGGTATCAATAGTTCGGCCGATGAAGGGGCCGACCGAAGAGGTGCTACCAGCCTAGCAGTATCTTTGCGACTATCTTTTTTTTTTTTACTTTCCCAAGTGAAGCTTTCTGACAACGGACTGGATGTACAGTCACTGTTAACAAGCCAATTAATAAGTGTTGGGCACAGGGTGATGTCAGCTTCTCGTTGCAGCATGCGACGCAGTGACGATGAGGTCATCTGGGAAAGGACTGCAACTTAACCTACGGTGCCATAACTACTGAACAACTCATGGCAGTCTATAATTCTAGCTTTGAGCATTTGATTGACACCCCTAGGGTGCCTTGACTTCTTAACAGTTCATGGCAGTCTGTAATTCTAGCTTTGAGCAATTGACACCCCAACTCTGAAGATCGAAGAACAGGGTATAACCCTGCTTCCAGGCTCACCATTTCTTCTTCTTATGCCGACGACAACGACGCACATAATTTGCTCAGATTTTACTCTTCCAACAATACTGATGTTACGACAGTCATCTCCCCCCTCACGTGGCGGGTCTCGTCCATATCACCCTGGTATTATAAACACCTTTGCTGCTCAACAAATTGCGTGATGATTGCAGCCCTAGCTGAAACCAACAGCTTCGATGGACACTGATCATGGCCTGAATTGCAATCTGACCTCGGGAATCACCTGATGCGAGCGGTTCAGGCTGGTAGCTGTCTTTTATGCCAAACCTCGGGTTCTTACTTTTCTGCTTTGCCACCAAACCTCAGGGTCAGGGGGTACATCTGCTGCCCCTACTTCTCCACCAATCAAGGGATCCATGGACCATCCGTTTTGATGATCGCTCGGAGGTCGCCTCTGTCAAACTCAACAGGCCAGGCTTTCAGATAATACTTATGTTCAATCAATTATGAGTTGATGGCAGGCAAGCTGTTGGTTGTACATGAGACCCACACAAACCACAGTTGTGCAAAGTGCAATATGCTGGATGATTGTACTAAAAGTTATCGAACCACAGTTGCACAAAGTGCAATATGCTGGATAATTGTACTAACGTTTTGAGGACAGTGCCCAGTCTATAGCAACAATAACGCGGAAGGCATATGAAAGTTTTTCAATGTTAAAAATAGTATATGTAACAATGTAAGAACCCGCTTTACTACATGGAAGAGACTAATCAAGTCTGCTGCACCGGATAGACATTCGCACATCAGAGGCTGGAAAAGCAAGCTCTACATATATTAGGTCCTCACGAGGAAAATAACCGTCAAGTGGCTGCTCCGTTCAATCCTGCATCTCCACAGGCCCCAAAATACTTCTCTAGAAAAGAAACATATTTGGCATGCATATATTTATGAGCTACAGATCTCTGTCCCTCAGCACAAGAAGAACAAGTTGGCTAACATCGACAAAAGTTATATCATGCGCAAAAGCATCAGTGATCCTTCGGCTTGTCCTTGGGAATCTCTGCATCCAATTTCTTGGGAGGCGGAGCTGCTTCTTTTGCAGACCTGTAGCGTTATTCAATTTTACGATAAGTTGCAGCACACACGAAATATAATGCTATTCATAAACAAATCAAGTAGAACAAGTGTTCTGCATATGAACCAATGATTTGTAAACACACAGATCCCCTTGATAATAAGGCAAAGTTGGTATTGTTCTGAAAAAATCATAACTGGAACTCCTGATGTGGTAGGAGGAACAAGGAAAATTTTGCTACATGCTACTGCAAACAAACTTGTTCTGAAATATGATTTGAAACCAACTAAGAGTAACATTTAGGTTCATCATGCATGAACTGCACGGCAATATAGTAATGCTATTTCAGATGTACATTTGCAACTTGATGAAATTAATACAAGTAGAGTTAATTTTTATGAGTAGCTTAAAATCAATCAGTAATTATAGTTAACCAAGGGGCAAGACCAGTCAAGTACGTAACTAAACCTGGCACTGGATCAGAGTCCAAATCCTAAACACAGATGTCCAATCTCATCGTGGTGTGGTCCATCTCCAATCCACGCTATATTGCCTAATGTCCAAATCCAACCAAGTCCAACAAGCTATAGTGTTGAATATCCAAGGTCCAAATGGACCTTAATCATTTAACTAATCCCAATTACTTGATCGCACACCTACACGATTTGGGCTCTAGCAAGCACACCCTCCCGACTGGCCCTCCAGCGTCCTAGCTCTCCCTGGTGGTCGGCCACAGCCCCATCCCCCATGTCCGTGTTGTCTCCGACCTCCGTAGATATGCAGTTGAGTACGACTCTCTCGCCATCTCCGGGACCTCCAGCCGCCCGATCCCGGAGATGATCTAGGCGCTGAATCGCAGCCGCCGCCGACGAAAAGGCTCTACAGTTTCCTCTCGCCCGAGCTCATCTCATTGCAGAGAACCCTGAGGTGTCCGTGGATGGACCAATCCTTTTCAGAACGGCGGCGATTTGACAACAGCCCGTCCGTGTGCAGCAGCCAACCGAGGACTAAGAACGCACAACACACGTCCACTGGATATTAGACTATCCAACTATAAGGTCCAAGGTTATCCAATACTATTGGACGTAATGTCCTGTTGAGGTCCATGTCCAATAATACCCAGTCCAGTAAGATCCAGTTTGTTTCAGGTCCAAAGTCCACGGACGTTAGAGATCTAATTCCAGGTTTATACGTAAGCAGTGTAATTACATAAAGATACAGCCATATGCATTGTGTGAAGACTACTGGACCAAACTGAGAACTAAGAGTATATAGGGACTAAACATTACAACAGGCTTAAGATAACAAAAGTTTTCAGTACAATCATGTATACCTTTTGCACACTCATTAACTTCTTAAGTATGAAATATCGAGTCAAACACAGTAAAATATATATACATATATCGATTCTATTTAAAATCATAAATTTAAAGCAGAAGGGTACAAAATCTCAATTGCTAACAATTGACTTGAGGTGGCGGACATTTTTTTAGGTGATAATATGGGAACTTTCTCAACAAGTAGTTTCTTTATAAATGTAACTTGAGACTCAGTGTTTTTCTCTAGGTACCAACATGTATTTACCATAATCTGGTAACTGTTGCTAGAGTAATGCAGTATGACATTTGATCAAAGCCTAGGCTAACACAAATCCCTCCAAGCCTTATCTAGCTAAGCCAACATGACCTGAACTACATTGAGAACTGATCTCAACCCAGGTCAAGCTCAGTTGTGTAACAATGCAATGGGGGTAACATGTTAATCAGATGATGTGGCACAATATATGGGGCCTCTTAAAAGGAAAGCATAATCTGCAGTTCTTTCCACAGAAGTATATCCAAATGCAGAATTTTTTTCATCTACTAAAGCATTTACTTGACTATATCCCTTGATCCAATAACACATCACTTCCAATATATTGGGCTAATTGTCAAAACCACTTGAAAGAGCATAGCTTGATAGGCCGCCAACTAATCTCACCGGATCAGAAAAGTTTCAGTACTTATCTTGAACCTATTTGCTTTGCGGTAAGACTCCGGTTCAGAAACTTAACCCTGAAGTTCTAAAATTATGCTTAATACATGCTTTCATTTTTAGAGAAATAGGTATATTTGTTTAGCAGGATCAGGCCAATCCACCTCATCCGCCTTGGATCCTAGATCCACTTAATTTCATTAGCAACTCACAATGCAAATCCACCAATCAAGCTTTCCTACGGTTGCCTCAAAAATACATAACCAGCCATATTAGAATTAATCACTCGAAACAGTTGCTGTGACGAGTTACGATCGTCTACTCGAACAAGTACTCTAAGATTAGACAGTATGACTACAAGATCACTCCAATTCCCAATTTTCCTCTCCGATTCTACCGGTTCCTAAGCTACCTAGACACGAGACGCGTGCTAAAACTAGCATCCACATCTAATCCCCTAACTAGAACAAGAACAGAAGCAGACAGGAAAGCAAGGGAGCGGGAGGTCGGTTCGGCAGCTTACTTGGATGCGGCGGAGACGGTGTCCTCCTCGAGCCACTGTCGGATTTGGCGGGCGTTGCGGCGGAAGACGGCGCCGGACTTGCGGACGTCGGTGGTGAAGAGGAGCACCGCAGCGCCCACCGCCGCCGCCGTCACGATGAAGTTTGTGAGCGCCATCCCTTCTCCCTCTCCGTCTCTTCCTCTCTGGCTCTCGTCGGTCGGTCGGGGTCGGCGGCGGATTGGACTGGAGGCCCCCTTTGCCGGACTTCGTGCCTTCGTGGATCGGGGATCCTGGAATTGTTCTCGCAGGTGCAACTAGGCCCACTTGTAAGAAGCTAAGGCCTTATGATGAGCCAATTTCATCGTGAGCAGGCCCATTCATTTGCTCGGACGTCAAGCAATGTGCGCTCTAAAGTCCACCTTGAATCAGCCCATTATGCGTGTCTATTTAAATGGGCGTTTTATTTAGAGTGGGCATCAAGAATGAGATTTGTTCTAAAAAAAATCAAGAATGAGATTGATGTTCATAGAGACACTTTGAATGAGAAATACTTTTGGTCTAACATCGTATGTGGAAAATCCAAGAGTGATGCATTTAATTACTTGCGTGAACAACTATTTTCTGTGGGTTGATGGAGGTTCTCATCAAGGCACTGGCGCAAGCAATTCCACCATGAGGCTTGTGTGAGCATATTAACACTCTATTGCGGAATTTTTGGTGGGGTAGCAAAGATGGACAGAAGAAAACATGTTGGGTGCCAATGACTAAACAAAAGTTCGTAGGGGGTCTTGGTTTGAGAGACATAGAGATTTTCAACCTCGTCCTTTCAGCACGCCAAGTGTGGCAGATATTGCGAGAACCAACATCGATGAGTGCAAGGGTTCTAAAGGCAGTCTATTACCCCCAAGGGGATATTTGGAGGCATCAGTGGGCTCTCACCCCTCCCAAGTGTGGCGTTCTCTTATTGAGGGCATGAATGCTCTTAAGATCGGCTTGATCAAAAGGAATGGCGACAGGCAGGACACTGGTGCTTGGCATCAGAATTGGCTACCCTGAGATGAATGACTATGACCGGTGGAGGCATTGAAGGAAGATTCCCCAGCTTTGGTCAATGATTTTTTTATCACACGACAACATCGTGGAATGTGCCCAAGCTAGATGAATCCTTCCTGCCAATGGATTGTGAAGTGATTAGAAATATCCCTCTATGTGATGAATCCAAAAGGATTTCTAGGTGTGGAATTTTGAGAGAACTAGGATGTTCTTTGTGCGCTCAGCATATCGAGCGTTGGTGCTTATGAAGCGGGCTCGAAAGGGTTGGTTGGATGAACGAGCGTCATCATAGAATTCAGTGGATGAAGGGAATGCATTGACAAGGCTATGGAAGGTTGCAGTCCCAACGAAACTAAAGGTTTTTTGTGGCATTTGGCATAGCTCTTTTTGCTTAACAGGTGACTTGCGACATCATAGAAAAACGACACAGATGAAGGCATGCTCGATCTACGGTCAGGAAAAGACTCGTAAAGGAATCCGTTAATAGACTATAATATGTCCAGGTGTGTGTGGGCATTAATGTAAACAGACATAGCAAATCACGTGTCTCTTTCAACAGAACCCTTAGCTTGGCGGTGGCTCTTCCTTATGATGGAGACTATGAAAGCTAATGATCTGACAAGAATGCTGGTGACTCTCTAGGCCATTTGGCATGCAAGGCGCTAGGCAATCCATGAAGATGTTTTTCAGGGTCCAATGGCTACGGTCTTGTTCCTTGATAGGTTCATTCAGGACCTTATAGCGAGTGACAAGTGGAATCGAGGGCAGCTTAGCAACCCAAGTAGGAGAACAATAGGCTGGAGTGGTTGGATTCCTCCGCTTGTGGGGCGATCGAAGATCAACACAGACGTTGTAGTGAAAAAACAACCGGAAGAGGAGCGGTTGGTGTTGTGTGCAGATCGGAGCATGGGATTTATCTCAGCACGTCAGTAGTGGTGTACTAAGGCATCACGCACATGGGGACCCTTAAGGCGATGGCGTGTCATGAAGCTTTAGAGCTAGCCTCATATCTTAATCTTGGGTTAGGCCAGGTTGCTTCAAACTGCCTAGAGGTGATCGAGGGGAGTCAGAATCAACATTTAGGTGTGTTTAGTAATATCCTGAGAGAAAATAAGGAGATGGGTCAATTGAGAGGTAGTACCTTCTTTTTTCCATAAGAGTAGGGAGTATATGTGTGGTTTATAGAACCACCTGATGGTGGAAAAATCCTGTAATTCTTGAACTATGAATGAATACAGGAGTGATTCTAAAATCAAAATAAAATTGAGGCCCCTCAGTTCATGAGTTAGCACTCTAAGGGGTTAAAGCTGCGTGTAATTATAAGTTTTTAGGAAGTTGGGGAGCCAACTATCGAGAGGGGCATGTTTGACTGAATATCAGCCAAAAAAATTTTTCAGTGACTTGCCCTATTATGGAGGCTCTTGGGTCTCATCTGTTAGAATAATATTTATACTAGTGTCGACGTGTCTAAGTGCCCCTACAAATGTTGGAGCAGCAATTCCCTTGCTATATTTTCCAAATCCTATCCCTGACACTAATTTCGGCGAAGGCAGCGGCGTTCCTCTTTCTCACCCTCTTTGTGATGCCTAGCATGTCTAGTTATGTCGCTTGTACTCAGAGTTTAACTTATCGGTTCTGGCTATGTCGTGATCTAGCGTCTAACTGAGCATGATCATTTGGGATGCCTGCTCTTCCATGTGCTTGGCATCTGGTTATACAAGAGTGCAAGCATGAGCTATGTAAACTGGAGTTGTGAGCATGTCGCAAAAGAATTCCTTGTCCGCTAGCATTACAATGTAATCATTAGTGAAAGGTCGAGGATGAAGGTCTCCTGTAGCGCCACCAACACCATCGATGAAAGTTTTGGCAGTTCGAGGGGAACAATTGTTGGAGTAGGCATTATTTCTAACTATTTGGCTAGTGATGAGTTTCCTGTGCCTCCTTCCTTATTCATCGTACTTTCAGTCTCAACAGCCACTTTCTCAGTTTCAGAAAGCTGGTTTGCTCTCGCCAAATTGGTCATGAAGACACCTTTGACATTTTATGGCACCAAATAACATGGATACCAATTCGTTGGGACTTCAAGTGCAAAGTGATGTAGTAAGGATGTTTTACCCACAAGGGTGACACATGGGTTTATATCTAACTCTCGGGGAAATAAGAAAAACCGCTCCTCCTTCCTCTTCTAACAACCTGCAAAACAAAGTAACTTGTCTTGCTTCCCTACTCCACCGTGTAGTTGTGAAGCACATGGTTTGGTATTAAAATTGAAAAAAAAATAAACAAGTAAATAAAATAAATTAAAGTATCTATGCAAGCAAGTAATTGATAATGGTGTTTTTGAGTTTTAAATAGTGATCTAGCATCTAACTGAGCATGATTATTTGGTCCACTTGCTCTGGCAGTTCCCTGTGCTTGGCATCCAGTTCTATAATAGTGCAAGCGTTTGATATGCCAACTAGAGTTTGAGCATGTCGCCAAAGAATTCCTTGTCCACTAGTGTTACAGTGTAATCATCAGTGAAAGGTGGAGGAGGAAGGTCTCCTCCAGCACCGCCAACACAATCGGTTAAAGTTTTGATCAAAACATGCACTATCTCTGGTCATAATAAGTGCCGCAGTTTTGAACTAACTGCAGTTCAGGGATAAGAGGGAGTATTAAAGATGGGATAAACATATGCATCTACCAATACACCAAACACATACTGAAAATTGCAATCTCATGTAATCATTTCATAGAACCAAGATCCACCATAAAAGGATTACATATATGTGACCATAATCATGTAAAGCACCTCATATGGTTCTAATACAATCATAGCAAGAGAGAGAGATATCAAACTACTTTCACAAACCCATAGTTTGGGGGTGGACTACTCCCTCTTCATCATGTATACGTTGGCAGTGATGTTCGAGAGGTTGGAGATGTAACCGGGGATGACTCCTGAATCATTTTTCCCTCCAATCTATGAAGCCTCCTACTTATGTATATGGTTCTATATGTTTTTATATCCATGCTCCGCCTTCTTGCGAATTCGTGAAAGGGTCCATATATATACTCGGTTTACGCCAAGCTAAGACAAATAGATCGACGTAAAGATGGATGGCATCGGAGGCTCACGGCCCCAGATCCATCACATGACACGACAATCATAATGGGTTGTACCATGGTGGTCCATCAAGGCCTCCTGTCTTCCCTGGTCTAGTCCAAGTTCTCTTGGTCTCCGTCCTGATGAAAAACTTATGTAGAAAAAAATCTCAAGTACTTTTGAGTTTGCGAAGGTCTCTAAAAGTTAAAAAATACACAAAACAAGGTTTATGTTCTATAGAGTTATAATCCAATTAAATGGGATATTTTTGAAAAATCCTAAAATAAATGTAAAACATGATTATAACAGTAGATCTGCTTGTGTGAAAATAAACTACAAAGATCATATATGCATTTTACACACATCAATGTTGCAGCTTGGCGAATTGCCTCTGTCTGTGCTTTCAGGTAAGACGGAAATAGAGTTTCCCTTGTATTCTTCTCCATACGCATGAAGATTAGTAGAAGGGAAGAAATCTATGTCATTGGTTTCCTCATCAATAACATTGAGAACAGGTTCGTTGCCGTCTCTAGCCTCATGTGAGGCGGATCCAGATCCAACATAGCCAACAAAGTGGCGGTGCCTACGACTAGAGACTCAACGAGGAGGACAGACTCGGATCCGTATTCCACTATGATCTCTTCTATAGAGGCAGTTACGGTGGGCCTTGAGTTTTCATAGATATGGAATTATGTCATCTTCACGAAGAAAGGATATCTAGATCCGGCTTCCACTGAGGTCATCACCACAAGGGCGGGTAGGATGGGACTTTGCGTATAGCCGACATCGAAAGGGCTTGTTCTCACATGGGTGTAGCCAATGAAGATATGGATACCACCAAAGGGTAGGATGATGCAGCTGGTCACAAAGTCATTGGCCAGAACCCAAGTCTCGTTGTTGGGGACGATGGGCGAGGTTAGTCATCCTCACCATCACCATAAAATACCGGTACTCACTTTTATACAAGCTTGATTTATGAACTCGATGGTGACTAGAACCAATAGTTGTCTATCTAGGATAACTTCCTTCTTTCTTTTGAGAATGCAGAAGCAAAGGACGAGCCTATCGATGAGGATGGAGACCATTCTTGTTTCTTCTGATGATTTGGCACTTGAGCCTTCTTCTACCAGTGAACTTGACGATGGATGTTGCCGGCATATAACACATGTCCGATGGTGATGGTTTCGTTTATTCCTGCAAAGCCAGATCCCCCAGATCCGTGCTTCAATTGCCGCTAGGCCCACGGTGGGCGCCAACTATCGGGGTATTGTTGACAAGTACGCCATGAGGGGTACCTCACAGTGAGGTGAAGAAGGAGGCGTAAGGAGGGTGGAAGTACGAGATGGTGATGCACACTAGTTACCCAAGTTTAGATCTGATGATGCTGGCAGGATGCTACTCCTGCTATAAATCACTATAAGACTAATAACTGCATAGTTTGCAGAGATTGTAAACCATGCATGTAAGGTTGCATGTATGCTATCTTATATTGACAACCGATCCTAGGCCTTGCAGAGAAAACCTATTGGGTATTTTTTTTTGTAATAGGGATTGCACCCTGGTCTCTGCATCAATTAATGCATGTGGCCTATTGGGTATATTAAATACTCCATTAAGGTTGCCCGTACACCATCTTATATTGACAACCGATCGTAGGACTTGCAGAGAAAACCTATTGGTTTTTTTTGTAATGGGGATTGCGCCCTGGTCTCTACATCAATTAATGCATGTGGCCTATTGTCAGGACTCGCGAAGAATCACTAACGATAAATCAAGAGAAGGGGGAAGGGAGATGGAGCATTCAGAGCTCAAATCTACGGGTAGCTACTAACAGGAAAGAACAACAAGGATTAGATGAAATTAGGTTTTTTCATTAGCTGCCTCCCAACCTCCTACTCCTTCCCTTTATATCGAAGGACAGGCCATCTAATACATTATGAGTTTATGACACTTAATCTAGAAATAATTAAGCTACACAAGAACTTAAAATTAAATGGGAATGATTGCTAGTGACTGTCGGATGCCTCTTAAGCGGTATCATGTGTCTCCATCCATAGATCTTGTCTTTGGTGTTGATGAAGCGAGAGAGGGGGCAGAGTCCCCGACAAGATTTCCGACTCAAGACGGTGGCTTGAAACTAGAAAATGTGGGTCAAATGAATGCCACATCCTCCCACGTCGCTTCCTCCGATGTCATGTTTTCCCAGTGTATAAGCCACTGATGCCACATCATAGTCACCAGCCTTTCTTGGTATCTGACGATGTTGTAACGTGGCCAAAGGTGTCATTTTGATTTTTCCGATATCGTGACTAGAGGTAACTTTGGGTTTGGAACTGCTGCTTTGTCCAGGTGCTTCTTCAACTGATTGACATGAAAGACATCATGTATTTGTGTGCCCGCTCGTAGCTGCAATTGGTAAGTGATACTACCAATTATTTGCAAGATCAAGAATGGTCCATACCACTTGGAAGTTAACTTTAGGCTGTTACGCGGTCCCAGAGCAGTTTCTCTGTATGGTTGCATTTTAAGATAGACAAAATCACCGAATTGAAATTGTATTTCAGTTCTGTTAGCATCTGCATATTTCTTCATGCGATTCTAGGCTTGGAGCAAATTTTCTTATAGTGTCTTGATCACGTGTTCCTTCTCCTTCGGTGTTACTTCTGTTAATAGAGATACATTGCAAGGAACTGATATCTGGTGTAGTAGAGGAGGACCATATTCATACAGAGCTTCGAAGGGTGTCATCTTGATAGATGTATGGTAAGAGCAGTTATACCACCTCTCAGCTGCAGGTAGCCATTGTCTCCATTTCTTAGGTTCTTGGAAAGCTATGCAGCGCAAGTACTGTTCCAAGCATTGGTTAACCCACTAGGTCTGGCCATCAGTTTCTGGGTGGTGAGCAGAACTGTATTTCAGTGAAATGTTGAAGGATCCAAAGATTTATTTCCAGAGGTTGCTAGTGAATCTAGTGTTTATGTCACTCATAATGTTAGACGGAGGGCCATGTAATTTGACAATGTTATCCATGAATAGATCCACAATCTTTTGCACATTGTAGGGATGGGATTGTGGCAAGAAATGTGCATATTTGGTAAGCCTGTCAACAACAACCAAAATGACATTTTTACCTTGTGAGGTGGGGAGTCCTTTGATGAAATCCATGCTAATGTCAGTCCATTTTAGTTTTGGAATGGGTAGAGGACTGAGCAGGCCTGGGTACTTAACTGTTTCTGCTTTTGATATCTGGCAAGTGGGACATTCAGAAACCAATTGTGCAATGGGTTGCTTTAGTTTAGGCTAGTAGAATTGTTGAATAATAGAGCAATTTACCAAGCGAATTATCCATAATAAACGCTAGATAAAACATGATTAGAATAATAGGAAATATACTAATCATGTGAAATAGCGAATACATATTAAAGCATATAACTAAACAAACTGCAAGGCATAAAACTTTGGATATGATCAGAACAAGATTGAGACAGAAGATATACACGGCAGTAGCAGAAGAGGAACCGCCGGCGTTGGAACCGTCGTTGGTCATGTCATCAAGGAAGAGGGTGCTGATGTCGGGAAAGAAGTCCTCGTCGGGGAAGACGTCGCTATCTGTGAGGGAGTCCGTGACGAAGCCAGTAGTCGTGCTGATAGCGCTCCCCAAAAACCTTATCGCCCTTCTCCGTGCATGGACTCAAGCGGTGGGTCTCGGAGGTTTCATCGTCTCCGCTCGCGTTACGCCGCAAGACGGGATGGGGAAGATCTAGGTAGCACGCTCGAACTGAGGCGCAAAGGATGTGTGGCGAATCAGAGGAGGCGCGACCTCTCTCTTATAGGCACAGGGAAGGTAGGCAGATCGCATGAAGATGAAACGAATGGACGGAAGATGAAGCGAACAGGCGGCAGCCCACCGGATAGCCTCCACTCAATTCGTATTCATTTAACTCGTATTAAAATTCCACTCAAAGCAAACATTTCAGCTTCTGTACATCTGTTCATATACCATTCATGCGTGGCAAAATAAAGCTTGGCTCGGCGAGATTCCCGCAACCCGCGGCGCGCGCGCGTCGTGACGTGGCGTGGCGTGGCGTGGCGTGGCGTGGCGTGGCGTGGCGTGGCGAGGCGAGGCGTGGCGAGGCGAGCGAGGAGGAGGAGCGCGCGTGTGGAACTCTCTCCTTCTCCTTCTCATTCTTTTACCAAGTGGTAGGAGAGCTCACCTTATAAGCTGGTCTAACTTTTACTCAACTAGCAATGTGGGACTAAACATTTGTCCCAGCTCTTGTCTTGCATGAATGGGCCAAATGGGCCTCTAGGATTTCAGGAATTTATTGGCATATAATAAATAGGCTGGGCCTATTTTAGGCAAAAATTCCAACAATCCCCCACCAGATCCCAGAGGCACATGAAGTTTGCCTTTGGTTCTAAAACATTGTTTATATACCAGTACTGTAGTGGAGACTGTTAAGTTGAACTTCCACTTAGAGCTTTATGTTATACTAGGCCACAACTTGTATAGTGGACTATGCCTTGAACTGCAAGTTTGCTGCGGACCTAGCTTCACAAAAAGTCTTGACCGATACTAGGCTACCATGGGACTTCCCCGCGGGTGGAGCTTATACGTCATACTCCATGACCTTTCATGAGTTTATTAGAGAGCACCCTACTTTCATAGACTGCGATGTTTTAACAGTCAGACTCATATAGGTGTGTTCTTCAAAAGATGTTCTGCAAGACAACATCTTTGCTTAGGATAAGCCACTTAGAACACATTAAGATAATAAATCAACCTGCCGTGCAGAATAGGAAAGTATTGCATCTTTATGGAGTGGTGTTTATTTAAGTAGGGATACTTTCCTCTCAGCTAACCAACAGCTTGTCTCCCAATTCTAATTCACGGGATCTCCGATCACATAGAGTGGTTTACCACTGTGGAAAGCTCAAATTGTGGGTCTCATACCCATCTCCTTCGATGCATTTTCTATCACGTTGCGTGATAGACCCTTTGTGAAGGGATCTGCCAAGTTTTTAGATGTTTGGATATAATCCAATGCAATAACTCCAGAGTTTCTCATTTTCCCGACAGATTTCACTCTCCTCTTCACATGTATTGAGGACTTCATATTATCCTTAGAACTGTTCACCTTAATAATCACAGTTTGATTATCACGGTTCATTGGAATTACGGGTATAGGTTTTTCAACCACAGGTAAGTCCATCAAGAGTTCACGAAGCCACTCTGCTTCAACAGTGGCCGTGTCTAGTGCTGTGAGTTCTGCTTCCATAGTTGACCTCGTTAAGATGGTCTGCTTGCAAGACTTCCAAGAAACAGCGCCACCACCAAGTGTGAAAACATATCCACTCGTGGCCTTTATCTCGTCAGCATCAGATATCCAATTTGAATCACTATAACCCTCTAGTACCCTCGGATACCCGGTATAGTGTATGCCATAGCTCGCAGTGCCTTTTAGATATCGCATAACTCTCTCAAGAGCATGCCAGTGACCATCTCCTGGATTTGAGACAAATTGACTGAGTTTGCTTACAGCAAAGGCGATGTCAGGTCTCGTGGCACTAGCTAAATACATAAGCGAGCCAATGATTTGAGAGTATCTTAGTTGGTCTCTAGCATTTCCTCGATTCTTTCGAAGCAACACACTAGGATCATACGGTGTAGGAGAAAAATTGACGTCGCTATACCCGAAATGACTCAAGATCTTTTCCACATAGTGGGACTGAAGCAGTGTAATCCCACCATTGTCATCTCTCAATAGCTTGATGTTCAGGATAACATCAGCTACTCCCAGATCCTTCATCTCAAAGGAATGAGATAAGAAATCTTTGACCTCCTTAATTGCATTAAGGTTGGTTCCGAAAATCAGTATGTCATCAACATACAAACAAAGGATGACTCCCTCACCCCCACCATGGCGATAGTATACACACTTGTCAGCTTCGTTTACAACAAAGCTCGCAGCGTTAAGGTTTTATCAAATTTTTCGTGCCCGCTTAGGTGCTTGTTTAAGACCATACAAAGACTTCAGTAGCTTGCACACTTTTCTTTCTTGACCATTTACTACAAAACCATCTGGTTGATCCATATAAATTTCCTCATCCAACTCTCCATTTAGGAAAGTCGTCTTAACGTCCATTTGATGAACGAGAAGACCGTGTGAGGCAGCCAGAGAAAGTAGTACTCGAATGGTGGTCAACCTTGCTACAGGTGAGTAAGTGTCAAAAAAGTCTTCACCTTCCTTTTGGGTATAACCCTTGGCCACAAGCCTTGCCTTGTACTTCTCAATAGTACCATCAGGCCTTAGTTTCTTCTTGAACACCCATTTACATCCTACAGGTTTGCACCCATAAGGACGATCAGTGATCTCCCATGTTTCATTAGCTAAGATGGAATTCATCTCACTATGAACAGCTTCCTTCCAAAGAGTCGACATCGGAGATGCATAAGCTTCTGAAATGGAAGTGGGAGTGTCATCCACAAGGTACACAATGAAATCATCACCAAAAGACTTTGCAGTCCTTTGTCTCTTGCTCCTTTTAGGAATTTCATTATCATCCTCCTTAGGACTTTCAGAGTGTTCAATCGGAATGGTAGGTTCAGAGAATATAGCAAATTCCTGATTAGATGAACTAGGTATCTCCGGATTTGATGAGTTAGGTTTATCCTTCATTGGAAAGATATCCTCAAAGAAAGTCGCATCAGTCGACTCCATGATTGTACCGACATGAATGTCAGGTACTTCAGATTTTACTATCAAGAATCTATAACCAATGCTATAAAAAGCATAGCCCAGAAAAACACAATCAATGGTTTTTGGTCCAAGCTTGCGCTTCTTGGGGATTGGTACATTAACCTTTGCCAAACAATCCCAAGTACGTAAGTAAGAGAGTTTTAATCTTTTATTCTCCCATTCTTCGAATGGAGTAATTTCTTTGTTCTTTGTGGGAACTCGGTTTAGGACATGACACACGGTCAATAGTGCCTCCCCCCACCATTCCTTAGAAAGACCCGATGTGTCTAACATGGTGTTAACCAAATCTGTTAGAGTACGGTTCTTTCTTTCGGCTACTCCATTTGACTGAGGTGAGTAGGGAGGCGTCCTATCATGAATTATGCCATGTTCCGCACAAAAGGAATCAAACTCGTTGGAAAATACTCTCCACCACGATCAGACCTAATCCTCTTAATCTTTCGATCAAGTTGATTTTCTGCCTCAGCTTTATAGATTTTGAAGAAACTCAAAGCCTCATCTTTTGATTTCAGAAGATACACATGACAATATCTCGTAGAGTCATCGATCAAAGTCATGAAATATTTCTTTCCACCTTTTGTCAACACACCATTCATCTCACAAAGATCAGAATGTATAAGCTCTAGTGGTGTTAAATTTCTCATTTCTGCAGTCGTATGTGACTTGCGAGGTTGTTTAGCTTGCACGCAAACTTGACACTTAGATCCCTTAACAGTTGAGAAATCAGGGATTAAATTCATTTTGGCTAGCCGCGTCATACAACCAAAATTAATATGACAAAGACGAGAGTGCCAGACATTTGATTCAAAATTCGTGTAAATATAATTAACAACTTTATTACAAATGTCTGACAGAGATAAGCGGAACAAGCCTCCGCACTCATATCCTTTACCAACAAAGGTTCCATACTTCGAAATTACAAATTTATTGGACTCGAATACAATCTTGTAACCATCTCGACACAGAAGAGATCCGCTAATAAGATTTTTATTTATTGAGGGAACATGATGCATGTTCTTCAGGCGCACGGTCTTTCTCAAAGTGAACTTCAGATCGACCGTACCAACACCATGAACATAAGCATGCGAGCTGTTCCCCATCAGCACGGTTTGAGTCCCTCTGACCTGATATGAAGAAAACATGGAAATATCAGAACAGACATGTATATTAGCTCCCGTGTCAATCCACCAATCAGGAGAATGACATAATGAAAGAACAGTAGGTAATATACCATACCCAACATCTTTCATCTCAACGTCGCCCATGACAACATTAGCAGTCTTGCTGTCCTTCCCATGCTGGCGCTTGTCAAAGCGGTTGGGACAAGCAGGAGCCCAATGATTAGGATCACCGCACACATGACAAGCACCTTTCCTCTTATCAGTCTTCTTCTTGAAGCTGGTGGACTGAGAGGCCTTGTTCTTTCCATCAAACTTTCCTTTGTCGTCAAACTTGCCTTTGTTCTTGAACTTGTGAGGCTGGAAGTTCCTTTTCTGTACCAGATTGGCATTAGAACCTCCCTCGGTACCTCGAGCACGTGTGTCTTTTGCTCTCGCCTTCTCTTCCACATCAAGAGTCCCAATGAGATCCGTCACGGAAAACTCTTGTCTCTTGTGCTTCAGAGAAGTAGCAAAATTCCTCCATGACTGGGGAAGTTTGGCAATGATGCCTCCGGCAACAAACTTGTCCGGTAACACACAAGTGAAGTGCTCAAGCTCCCTGGCAAGTGACTGTATCTCATGAGCCTGCTCCACAATGGAACGGTCATCAACCATCTTATAGTCATAGAATTGTTCCATGACATACAGTTCACTGCCAGCATCGGAGACTCCAAATTTTCTCTCGAGCGCATCCCACATATCTTTGCCATTGCTAAATGACAGATATGAATCGACAATATTGTCGCCAAGGATGCTGATCAAGGCAGCCTTAAAAGTGGTATCAAGTTTTTGGAACGCCTCTTCCTGAGCAGGGTTAAGTTCCCCCTCAGGTGCGCCATAGATGGCGTTATAGCAGCTCATGGTCTGAAACCAGAGCACTGCTCTCGCACGCCATCGTTTGTAATTCACACCTTCAAACACAGGTGGCTTCATGGAAGCAACAAAGCCACTTGGGGCAAATTGCCTGAAATAAGGTTTTTAGATTGTTGAATAATAGAGCAATTTACCAAGCGAATTATCCATAATAAACGCTAGATAAAACATGATTATAATAATAGGAATATACTAATCATGTGAAATAGCGAATACATATTAAAGCATATAACCAAACAAACTGCAAGGCATAAAACTTTGAATATGATCAGAACAAGATTGAGACAGAAGATATACACGGCAGTAGCAGAAGAGGAACCGCCAGCGTTGGAACCGTCGTTGGTCATGTCGTCGAGGAAGAGGGTGCTGATGTCGGGAAAGAAGTCCTCGTCGGGGAAGACGTCGCTATCTGTGAGAGAGTCTGTGATTTAAGCGATGGTCGCTACCGCGCCCCAAAACCTTATCGCCCTTCTCCGTGCAGGACTCAAGCAGCGGGGTCTCGGAGGTTTCTGTCGGCTCGCGGTGCACGCCGCAAGACGGGATGGGGAAGATCTAGGTAGCACAGTGCTCTGGAACTGGAGGCGCAAAGGATATGTGGCAGTGTAACTGAGAGGAGGCGCGACCTCTCTCTCTTATAGGCACAGAGGGGAAGGTAGACAGACTGCGCAGAAGATGAAACGAATGGACGGAAGATGAAGCGAACAGGCGGCAGCCCACCAGACAGCCTCCACTCAATTCATATTCATTTAACTCGTATTAAAAGTTCACTCAAAGCAAACGTTTCAGCTTCTGTACATCTGTTCATATACCATTCATGCGTGGCAAAATAAAGCTCGGCTCGGCGAGATTCCCGCAACCCGCAACCCGCAACCCGCGGCGCGCGCGCGTCGTGACGAGGCGAGGCGAGGCGAGCGAGGAGGAGGAGCGCGCGTGTGGAACTCTCTCCTTCTCCTTCTCATCCTTTTACCAAGTGGTAGGAGAGATCACCTTATAAGCTGGTCCAACTTTCACTCAACTAGCAATGTGGGACTAAACATTTGTCCCAGCTCTTGCCTTGCATGAATGGGCCAAATGGGCCTCTAGGATTTCAGGAATTTATTGGCATATAATAAATAGGCTGGGCCTATTTTAGGCAAAAATTCCAACAAGAATAGGCTTTGTATGCAATGCAGTGTGACTCTATTGCCAGAGTGTCCTCCATACACAGATGAATGAAAGGCATGGAATAATTTTGTTCTGAAATCATTGGATTTCCCAATGTATATTTTTCCTTTGAATCTCATAATTCCAGCTTGCAAGGAAAAGTTTGGATGTCTGTCTTTGTTGATGGACAACTCCTATAGCAACTTGCTGCAGTGGTCATCCGTATCATATGAGTCAATTACTTCAGATTGCCAGGAAGGTACCAGAACATACATTGTGTTAATAGCTAGGGAATCATCATCTTGGAATTTCCTTGACAGAGCATCAACAGTTGTGTTTTCTGATCCTTTCTTGTATTGGATGGAATAGTCAAATTCAAGTAGTTTTAACATCAGCTTGTGCTGAATGCCTTCCAATAGCCTTTAGCTTCCCAAATATTGTAAGCTTCTTTGGTTAGTCTTGATGATGACCTTGTTGCCTAGGAAATGGTTCCTCCATTTCTTGAGTGCCTCTAGAATAGCAAGGGCTTCCTTCTCATATGTAGATTGTGCACTTGATACTGGGCCTAAGCACTTACTGAAGAAGACCAGCGGTTTCCCCATTTGCATTAGGACTGCCCCAATTCCAGTTGCACAAGCATCAGCCTACAAAGTAAATGGGTGTGAGAAATCTGGCAAGGTGAGTAAGGGTGGATTAGACATGGTTTGTTTGAGTGTATTAAAATCTTGTTGCTGTGCTGCACCCCAATGAAAATTGTCTTTTTTGAGTGCATTGAATAGTGGTTTGCAGATAGTAGCATAGCCCCTGATGAAACGTCTGTAGTAGCCTGTCAAACCTAGAAAGCCCCTCAATTTATTAATTGTCTTGGGTGTTTTCCTATTGGGTATATTAAAGACTCCTACACTAAGACACCAAGTATATCATGTCTTATACTCCAAAACTTCTAGTCGTCTAGGCTTGAGGAGATAACTCATCGGGCCTTTCATAGCTGGATGGCCTCTGTCTTGTTCTAGGTAACTCGATCGCGTGCCGGCTAACGTCACCACCAGTGAGCCACCCTGTCTTGTTGAATTATCTTCATGGTGTGGGTATTACCCATTTGGTATATCCCCAAGAGCCACCCACCTTTGCAAGGATTGTCCCTTCTCAACAGCCATGTAAAATCATGTGAAAGTTTGGATGGGCAGACCCGTTCCCCTCTCCCTCCACACTCCCTAAATTTTGTGTTGTCTCGGATTGCTGGTAGAAAATTATTTTGGCTAGTACGAGTAAGCATTGTTTCAGTGGTCACCTCCTCTACCCCCATGGAACATTTGGAAATAAAGAAACATGTGCATTTTCAGTACTTTGAGGTAGGAAGCCCTTACTTTTGGGACTGCCGCCTTGCCAGCTAGGTCCTTTTTTGACTTTTGGGACTGCCCTCATGGAACATTTGGAAACAATGCCACTTGTACATACTGATCTCTTCTCTTAACAAAGGCAGTGCTCCTATTGGGTTTTTTCGTTTATTTTTGATTGGCCACTCCGAGACATATATCGATGTGATGAATATTTGATATTTCAAAGGAAGTTAATTGGATATAACCGATTTATGCTATCGACAAGAAGAACACCGCAAACCCGCCGGATCATGTCAAGAACAGGTAGCATCTTCCTCCCTTTTGTCGTCTCTCTTCTCCCAATCCTCTCTTTGGCCGGTTGCATAAGCGACTGATGGTCGTTTCTTTAATCCTGTTGGTACGAGCGTACGCGTATGCACTTGGCAGTAGTATATGATTAACCCGACGTACGACCAAATTAGTTCAACAATCTCCACCTATAGCCTGCTTTCCCGTGCGTGTCCTTGTTTATTTTTTCAGATCATGCTGACGGGCGCGCCCACGACTGAATTTCTTATAACCACACCGCGTTATCCATGGCGTTGCCCGCTTTGGTCTCGAACCCCAATCCAATCCACGCACAATCGTAGTTCGTTCGTTCGTTCGTTAGCAATCATTTGGTTTTGCCATTTCAGGTCTCTAGAGTTTTGGCTGATTTTGATGTGTGAACTTCGCCGGTTACTGTTTCGTAATCATCCACTCGATTTTCCCCAGCTACCTATCCATTTCGCTCTCTCTCTAAAAAAAAGCTATCTATCCATTTCAAGATCCTGTGTCGCCTTAAATTTTCTGCAACGTGACCATCCTAATCCTATCCTATATATGAAGCTGGCTAGCTAGGACTAGAGATTCGCCAAGGACGGTCATGGGCAATTAATCAGAGATTCGAGCATGGTGCGTGGTTTCGCGTACTGCATGCTGTCGAAGAATCACTAACAGGTCACTGTACCTTGTGTGTAGGTTCATTTCGATACAGTGTCCGATCTCTGCTATACTTCATAGTTACTACTTCCCATCTACGAATAATTCAGCACGTACGTACGTGATGATGTGATCGACAAAGCATAATCCAGCATCCAGCGGGCAGTTGGAGACGTCAACCGCAGCATAGCATAGTCTAAGCTATCTCGCCAGCTCTGGGTCATCAGCTGCTTGTCTGTCTACGAATTTGCCGCCGTGGTACTGTCGCCTAGCTAGATTAGCTAGCTAGCTAGAGCCAGCTCCCAAGTCCCAACCGACCTAACAGATCACGACCCGCAAGCAACGTACGCCTGCCTGGCTGCAAGAAGCGGTCAACTCGCCGTTCGAACATTTCAGACCGGAAATCACCGTGGAAACTGGCGAAACCTGGACGTTCTTGGCGCGTGCTCCCGGCCGGCCAGACGCACGGCAATGACGCCATAGACGCGTAACAAGCGAGCTGTTCAGTCCAGGCCGGCAGGGCAGGGCGGCACGTATTGGTAGGCGGCTGGGGCTGGCCTAGCCAGCTAGCTAGTTGCCGCCGCCAGTCGTCAGCCACAACCACTACTACCAGTACCGGACCGGCCAGGAAAGAGATCGAGGCATACGTACACGCATCGGCGGGTCATTGGCCGGCGGCCTCTTCCGCTCGCTCGCGCGCGCGCTGACGTACGTACGTGTCTCTCGTGCTCCTCGCAATTTGCATTTGTATTATTTCCGGCTGCGTGGTGCATGCTTGCTTCCTTCGTGGGAGAGACATCGACGTCTCAACCATCTCCATCTCCCCCCGTTATTCTTCGCCATGCTGGTCTGGTTTGCCGCCTATTAATTCCGCTCCTGCCATGCTTGCTCCATTGGCACAGCCAGTCAGGTCAAGCTTCTCGATCCATATCCTGGGTTTACGTTTGGGGGCTTCTATAAGATGGTGTGGCTGATTTGCATCAGGGGAGAGCCAACCTTCCATGGATAATTGGCTGGGAGAGTGTGATGTTGGCATGGTTCAATCAGATCGAGTGGTCTCTGCATGCCCTTCCTTGCTAGCTAGCGAGGTGCCAGGATGTGGTCAATTCGCTCGATCTGATTGAGCCGTGCCAATATCGCAAGCTTCTTGCCTAGCAGCCTAGCTATGTCGCGAGGAACGGCTGCTTCTTAAGCGAGGTATGATATTTTGGATGTCTGTATTGTCTCACACGCCTTTTAGGTCCAGATTACTCACTTGGGATTCTTCGATCCAAAGGATTTCCGCAGGAGTTTTAATTTGAATCATTAGGAATACTTGTTATTTGAGTCATGTGCGGTTTATAGCTAGGATTGAATAGTATATGAGTTTTCATGAGTATTTCCTTGTACGCCATTTCATAGGATTTGTTTCATCCACTCAAACATCTTACTTATAAACAATCCATGTGATCCCATCAAACAAACTGTGGTGAAAAGTATTTCTAAGGATTCGGGTGAGCATGACATGGCAATACTAATGTTTTCTATCTATGCATTTTTTGAAACTTGCGAACCAATAAGAGAGGCCTCAATGATCAGGATCCTTGTCGTGGGCTTCTATATTGTGGTCGATCGATCATATATGTGTCTAGAACTCGTGGGCACCTCAATGATCAGGATTTTGTTGCTTCCCAATCTAGGGCAATGCATAAGGATATTTTCTTTGACACCTACCAGCGTACATGATACTCTAGATAACATGCATACCTAATCTGAGACCATAAATGGGCTGTGTATAAGAGCGTGCATTTCTCTGTATTTGTTTTATTCTTTTGGAGAAACATCTCTTTCTCAACTTTGATCATGCGCAAGGGTATTTTTTTAAAGGAGCATATATTAATATCATAAGATATCAATTACACACAGCCTCTGCAACAACACATTGCCCTAGCGGTCATACGGATGCACACAGTCAAAAAAAAAGAATTACAAAAAAGAAAAGTCCCGCTACAGTGACCCATTTGTTAAAACAGAAGTACTATCACCACCAAGACAGTACGAGAAGTCCAGCTTCTCCAAAAGCGACGTCTCCAAGAAGGGAACAATACACAAACACCATCATCGTCTGATTATAGATCTTAAGTTTTCACCCTAAAGAAAGTCCACGCTCTCAAAACAATACCTTCAACAAGGCCATTGTCAGGCACAACCAATTAAAGCCAGACCCTGGGTTTTCACCCTGAAAGGTAGGACTGTGAACCTCTCCCGTGCAGTCGCCCCCACTTGCATGCCACTGTTCCAAATCATGAGTCACCAAGCCAATTCCTCATCACCACCCAAACTCGAGCCACCATTGTTAGTCCTCAGAACTCGCTCTCCATGACCTTCTCCGTCAGGACCATAGAATGAGAACATGTCACATGATATTAATAGTCAACAGAGCTTCGAAGTGCTCCCCTCTGAACCCAAACGGCCAGAGTAAAACATGGATGCGCACGACCAAATCCCTCCAATCCAGCAATCTCCAGGCATCATTTGCCCATGGGAGTTCGCCGACGAAGCCTTCCGAAACTCACCATTTCGACTAGATCCATGAGGGCAAGCATCAAGAAGATCTTCATCTTTGCGCGAGAGGAACCCTAGGACCGCCTCCATTATTCAAGCACACTAGCAGGCCCCCATGCCGCCGATCAGAACATCGAAGGAGAGGGCAAGGCAACACCAGATACAAGTACCAAATCAGATCAAGGTACATATCAAACCCATCTCTTAGCGTGCCCCGTGACCACACTATGCCGCTCCGGCTCGCGCCCGCCATGGCTAGGATGTCCATGTACGCGCCTGGATCCTGTCGACAATTAGGGTTAGAGGGACGATCTAGGTCTTCCAAATAGAATCCCTACACCAGCACCTCCTCCACCAGATCGCCACCATGAGGAACCGCTGCCTCCACCCCGACCAAGGGATGCCGCCTAGGTCATAGCGCTTTAGCCTCCACCATCGCCGCCCTAGCAGCTCTGACTTACTCCTCTAATTCACCGCCCTCCAGCCACCTTTGGTAGTTAGGCCTACCGCCACCGCGACGAGGGCTGATGATAGTGGTGGCAACTAGATCCAGACGGGGGGAGGGGGAATCTTGCAATGTGGTGCCACCGGCGTGCCTCAGGGAGCGGCACGCGGGGTATCATTCAGACCGTGCTTGAAGTGTAGGAACTTTTCCTTTACTGAGACGATGCATGATTCGCTGGCGCAAGGATATATACATATGTGCATATGTTTTACCTTCTTGTACCATGACGAAGAAAGTTTATAACTTTGGTCCCTCATATATAGTCAAGCCTAAGTTTTGTACATCAATCCTTTGTCTCTCAAGTGTCAAAATTATCCACTTTTGGTATGTTGCTTCATTGATCGTGGTTTTGATGCTGTTGCGGCAATAGGTTTGATCATGGCACTATATAATCGCAAAATATCTAAAAATTTTTGGCAAAGAGAACATAGGGGGAACAGTCAAATAAACAAAATGTATGATAAGCATATATCCAAGTAAAGTTACTACATCCTTTACAAAACTAAAAAGGCATAGCTATGAAAATACAAACACCGTGGATTTTCCTACCACTTTTATTGTTCACTAATTTTAATCTCATGATAAAAACTATCTATTCTATTATTTTCCTTAATTAATTCAAATTTCAATTATGTCATGTTTTATTTTAATTATGCATTTTACCAAACTATTTTTGCAAAACAATGTGAGGGGGCTTTCTAATGGCATGTATAATGCTCTCACTCAACTTTCTCTAAAGAGTGGTTTTGCTGAGGTGGGGTAAGATGACGAGGATAAATAATAATCATTTTTGTAATTATATATACGGTCATAAGATTCTACGGGACCCTTAAGCCACATTGTTTACCATGGTATGCATGTTATTGATATGTTTTACTTGTAAGTTTATATGTAGGGTAAACTATGAATGACACGAAGAGCACTATAGACAGCTAGGTGTCCATACCTTTGTTCATGCCCTAATGTAGGACTAGTGAGTAGTAATAAAGAAATGATTCATAGGAGCATATTGGTCGATAGTTAGGGCATTAGAAATGGTAAAGAGGTTAATATTGTATCTTCATCATTTAGAGATAGCAAGTTGTAATGTGATGAACTTTGTATAGTTTAGAAATGTGCTATTATGACAATACAGAAAACGGTTCTCTTAAAATACGAAGACATTGTATTTTAGTTAAGAAATTATCTTTTCATTTTCTTTTCCACCTAAACCAAAATTCCAAGTGACACCTATAAGAGAAAGTTGATATCATCCTCCTCTAGATATATTTATATGTACTGGATCTGGATACTAATTTTTCCCACATTTTATTAGTACTAAATGAAAATTTGCATGCAAATTAAAATATGATAATCGGTTCAACCAACCCTACAATGATTCCTTTGAATGCCCACTAAGCTTGTTTACCTTGAAAGCTCAAAATTTAGCTACTCCCTCTCTTTCAAAAATAATTGAAGATCTAGGTCTTTTCTAAGTCAAACTTCTCTAAGACATATGCACCACATAAAGTTAAAAATAGATCTGTAGGGGTTCGTAGCATGGAAAACAAAAACATTCTACCGCATGCAAACAAACAAGCCAAGATCTATCTACTAGATTGTAGCAACGAGTCGATAGAGGAACTCACCCTCGAAGATTCCAAAGCGGTTAACGAGAGCAGATTCTTGTGGATGATGTAGTCGATTTTGTCGATCTCAAGATCGCGTGAGACGATCCTTCCGTAGCCAAGCGCTCAAGTTGGTCACACAGTTGGTCACATTCGATTAATACCTTCCTCTCCCTTGTTCCAGCAGGCAGCGGAGGTTGTAGCACTCTCCTCGCGATTCCGACAGCACAACGACGTGGTGTCGGAAGTAGAGGGGAGATCTCGCAGGGCTTCGCCTTAAGCCGGAGAGAGTATGGTGGAGTATGAGAGAGGCCTTGGTGATCTAGGGTTTAGAGGACACCAAGGGGAGGGCTTGGCCAGCGGCTAGGGCTTGGGGAAGCCCCAAGTCACCGAGTTGGAGGGGAAACCCTAGGCGGCGGCTGCTGCACTTGGAGGTGGAGGCACGCAGGAGCTAGGGTTTGAGGTGTGAGGGTAGGGGGTAGCCCTACCCCTCCTTATATAGGTGGAGGGTGGCCGGTTGGGAGGAGGGAGTCCTCCTCCAACTCCTCCTCCTTGGCCAAGGGTGGAGGAGGGACTTCCTCCCCAAGTAGGTTTCCTACTCTCCCTCCACCAAGCAAACTTGAGATTTGACTTTTTCAAATTGGCGCTTGACTTTCAAACTTCGATTTGATTTCTCTCTTTATTTTGCCCAGCCAAGTGACCTAGTACATGATGCAACCATTCCACATTGTCATGACACATTCATGTACTCTTCCCCTCCGGACCCTTCTAGAACATTCCTGGTGAAAACACCGGAATCATTCCCGAACTCCAAAACAGGACTTTCCTTATATGAATCTTATTCTCTGGACCATTCCGGATCTCCTCGTGATATCCCGGATCCCATCCGAGACTCCGAACAACATTCGGTCTCTTACTCATCATTCCATAACTACACAACAACATTGAATCCTTAAGTGTGTCTCCCTACGGTTCGTGAATTATGCGGACATGACCGGGACACTTCTCCGATCAATAACCAATAGAGGAATCTGGAAATTCATATGGCTCCCACATATTTCTACGATTACTTTGCGATCGAATGAACCACTTACATACGATACCAATTTCCCTTTGTCTCGCGATAGTTTACTTATCCGAGGTTTTGATCGTCGGTATCTCTGCATACCTAGTTCAACCTCGTTACCGATAAGTACTCTTTTCTCGTTCCCGAAAATTTTCTAACATCGTAGGCAAAAGTTATGACCGTGGCTAGGCTGTGCATACCTAGTATAACCCCTCACTTGCTTGCGGTGCTAGGCTGTGTCCATGGCCTCCGACGAGCTCCGACAAAATTCCGGTGGCTGCTGCGGCGCCAGATCCAGATCTAGATCTGGCACAAATTTCTTTTCAAATTCGAAAAAAATATGTGGTGCATATTGCAATATGCGTGTAACATCACAACATTAGAGCTTAGAAATAAGCTGAGATCAGGTGTGTGCATTGCATTCATGCATAGAAAATCTGGATATTTCTCGCGCTTTTAAATAAAACTTGTCAAAGTGATTGAAACTTCTCTTAACTTGATGGAATTGAAGTGGATCATCAAGTTGACTGCGATAAGTTTCAATGTGACCTTTGCTAAAACATTATTTTGGATAAAGATAACATGATCTATGGGAAGATCAAATAGAATAAAATAAAGCCACAATATAATACTTAAGGATGAATACTTAATCTTCTAAAGATTATATCAAGGTATTCTTTACAACAAGACCTGAATTCCAAATAAAGTATACAATCCAAGTAAAGAAACTTAATAACTAAACCTAGGTATACATGCTTACCATAGTTATTTATATCGTGAGCATCATGGTAGTTCCTAAACATTAACTCTCATTACAAATAAAGTAGGAAGAAATATAAGTCAAGACCATTCATCATACATACTTATTATCATGTTAATAAATGCCATTCCTATTGAACCAAGCAATTTTTTAAGTCTAGAACTTATTGATCATCAATGTGGGTGATCAATCCTTGACCAAGCAATTTTTTAACCTTAGACTTTGGTTTGCTATATTATCCTTCCCAAAGTCCTAAAGTGAATTAATAATAATAAGAAACTAATTATAGTAGAGTGTGCCATCATCATTTGGATGAGATCCTTAGTGGAGATCAAATCATTTTATGTTGGAGGAGTTAATTCAGTCCTGAGTTAACTAGAAGAAACATCTAAACATAAGAGTTAAGTTAGTAATTAAGAAGTTACAAGAAACCTAGTAATGATAGAGAATCTAAGAATAATCTTGTTAATCCAAGAAGGTACAACCATGAAATAAGCTTCACTAGCAAGATAAACTTATAAAGAGACCAGGTGTAGTACAAGCCTACTACTTGGTTGAGTATAGATCTTGACTAGACAATTAGAAGTCTAAGTATAGTGTATTTAATGGATAGTGGTCATTATTCTCAATTCACTTGAGGATAATTGACTAGGTGTTGAAGAGTTGATATCAGTATACCAAGCCAGGCAAAACCTTAGTTAGTTAAGTCCTCTAGCTTGATCATGAGAAATCAAGCTAGTGTATGATGAAGTATAGAACTTGAGTTGAATGGAGTAGTTGGAGAAATGGTAATGTTAACCAAGATACTCTTGTATTATGGGGAATTGTACCATACCTCTTCCAGAGGATTGATATCACCTGTGATATAGTGAGGGGTGTAACCTTGCAAGCATTGGTAGTATATCAAATAAGAATACTAAGGGTGTTGATTAAAGAAGTTAGAAATAAACACATAAATGAATTCTTCAAGGATAACTAAGAAATGGAAGTTATACCAGAGGAACAATGGAGAATGGGTATTGTTGAAGTGACATGACCATGACATCATATGATGATGGATATGGTGGAGTCAGGTGATTGACTTATTCAGGAATATGTGATCTTTGTGAATTAGATGAGGGATTTACATAGAGTATATCCAGGAAAGGAATTCTTTAACTAAGACCCAATCTTAATGAAGTATTTAAGGTAGAAATTCCAGTGAAGCTATCAACCAAGACTATATCAAGCCATATCAAATTGCATGTCTATATCACCCCTCTAAACCCTAAACAATTGTCACATGGCAAATGAACTACATTTATCATATAAGTAATGATCACTATCAACCAATAAATAATAACTTGTCACTAGGAATCAACCACACTCACTAAGAAAGAGAATATTTAGAATAAGAGAAAATTCTTGGCTATTTAAGTAGATCAAGTTATTTTTCTCTTACTTAGTGTCATTGTAGAAAGGTATATATATGAAGCCTAATCTTATACCATATTCATCCTAATTTCCATGATAAAGTCACTCACCCTCTATAGAGGACCACAAGGGTACTCTTCATAGGAGAATTTAAAACCCTAAAGTAAAGGGGAGTTAAATACTTGGATCTCAAAATTGAACAACACCAATATTTAGAGTCATTATGGTAGAAGTATAAAAAGATTTTAAGTCTAAAATTAGTCTATATAAACACTATAAAGTTCCATTAATCCAAATAGAATGAAAAACATATTTGTATCATTTTCCTAAATGATAAACAAAACCCTAAATCTTATTTGTTCTACTTAATCAAAAGAAACTTTTCAAATGTTTATGATTATTGAAAAATACCAACAAGCATAGGGCAACCAACTAGTTATAATGAAATCTGTAATATTTGAAATGTTGTACAAAATTTTTGGTGTTGGAAAATTATATTGAAATACAAATTGAAAAGCAATTTTTCGAAACTAAATTCATAAAATAAAACGAAGAAGTAAAATGACACCAGCCCACAGCCCAACTTACTCTCTTGCTTAGTCGTCGCTCGCGCGCAACAGCAGCAACGCTTCGCTCACTTTGCAGCAACCCATCACTGACCCATTTCAGCAAGAGCCCACGTACCGTTTACTCTCTCGCTAGTAGGTGTGACCACGCGAGAGAACCGTCGTCTTCGTCTTCCTCTGTAGGGACAACACACCGCTGGCGAGCCACGTTCCGGTCGCCTTTCTGGACCGCCCTGGACGCAATTGACTATCCTAGAGCCCTATACGAGTTGCCAGGAATCCGCCAATAGGCAATGCGCAGTGATTCAAGCCCAGATCAAGCTCCAACATCGCTGCCGCATCTCGGCCGTCGTTGACACCGTGCCATTGTCTTTGACCTCGCCTTACCGTATAAAGAGCACGGTAATGATCGCCAGAACCCTAGCTATCTGTTACTCCTCTCATATCTCTTCGTGGAGTGGTCCAGGAGAAACGTCGTGCTTTGTAGATCCTCTAGGAGGAGTACATCGTCAAGGGGAGATCAGGGGAGGGCAAATTTAATCATTCCTTTTCATCGGCCATCGCCGGATTTCATGTCGGAGAGCTCACCTTTGACCATGCCTATCTTCACCAATGCCACCACTACAACCAGTGTGATCTGCTGGTGCTAAATCACCTTTCCTTTATCAATGAAGGAGACGTGATTGAAATACAACTCTCCACCTCTTCACTGATGGGGGAATACCAATCGGGGTATACCCACAAAGCGGATTCGCCAGCTGGATCGAGCCGACTGAAGCCAAGCCCAGAGCGGGTTGACTCGCTCAATACGGCGACTGGCGCATGCTGCACCCAGGCGACTGGCGCCGACTGGAGGCCCAAGACGGCGACTCGCATACAAAGCCCACCAACACACTTGTAAACCCTAACTGGCTGCATATATAAAGCCACCAGGGGCACCCCCATGGGACATCTTCTCCCACGTCATATTACATGCTCTTCCACAATAGATCAGATCTAGTCTCTCTCTCTCCGCCTACGGCGGCTCCCATGTAAACCAATCTATGATCATATACTGGATTGATAGCAGGACGTAGCGATCCTCCACCGAGGGGACGTGAACCTGGGTACATCGTGTGCCAATCTCGCTCCCGGATTCTCCTACGTCGCCTTGCTCCCTCTACGTAAGCTACCTCCAGTAGCATCTGCCGTGCAATACCACGACAGTTGGCGCCCACCGTGGGGCAAGCGACGCTTGGAGGGTGATAATCTGGACGGGATCCCCAAATTCGTCATCAACCTATGCGTGTGATCAAGAAAACGCTCGAGGCGGCTGGGATTTTCCAATCTAATCTCATAATTTTCTTTCATTAATTATTTTAATAATTTATTTATTTGGATCTGACGTTTTTCTATATGTTTCCCGATACACACCGTTTGTAGAATCACTTCATGGTACGATCGATTATTCGTGGTGATGGAGGCTCGTGTCCAATAGTTCTGTCCTGGAGCCGGCTAGACGCGTCGCGCGGCCAGCGGCAAGCTGCCTGGACCACAATCTTAAAATCAAGAATTTGGAATGCAGTAAATTGATCTGCAATCAGCCGGCCTCCTCGTCTAGATGTTTTCTCCATGCGCACCGTGCAGCCATGACCTATGGCCACAAATCGGCCCTCCACTCCAGCATTGGATCGATTTGATTTCTAAAGAAACTCTCTTGTTAATCTGTCGGTTCATTATTTTACTTGAGTCTAATCCATTATGTATTGTTTCACTTGGATCAATCCAGGACATCCTAATTAGTGCAAACCCAATACAGAAGAGGTGGAGATCAGTCCGTGTCCACCGTCCCTCCGCGAACTCACCACGGTCACAGACTCGTCACATCGCCGACTCGCCCATCACAAACTCGCCACGACCCATCAGTTCCCTTTCAGCTCCATCTATCTCTTCTTAATTATTACTTTGATTATTTAATCTAGATATGATTCCGCATGCGTCGTACTAGCATGAAAACTATTCGGTCCAAGTAGTTGGAGAGACCTGCACCTGCGCTTCTCTCTTGCTTGTTATTTCTCTGAAATAATAATTATTCGATCTAATTAACAATGCTTCATGATGTTTATTTGTATGCATATTAAATCCCGTTTGAGACGATGGAGTTGCGAAGAAGCCAACTCAGTCGCTTGGCCGTTGAGGACTCGCTTCACCGCCGCGAACTCGCCTTCCTGGACTCATCATCACGTACTCATCACGCTCGGGGACTCGCCACCGTAGACTCGTCCTCGCGTACTCGCCGTGCTCGGGGACTCGACGCGCTCCATACCGCGGCAGTCGCCGGTCGCCCGACCTCGTCACTTGCCGGTCGCCCAACCTCGCCCTTGCAGCCTCACCGTCGCCGGCTTCGTCATAGCGCGACCTCCGTCCGCCGCGTCGACCCCGTGTCCGCCGCGTCGACTTCGCCATAGCACGACCCCCGTCCGCCGCGTCGACCCCGTGTCCGCCGCGTCGACTCCTTCCGGCTACGTCAAATGCGTACGCCGTGCCTGCTAAGGGACCTTCATCGTCCGAGTCGCCAGAGAGGGTCGCATGCCACGCTGCATGGACTCACCACTGGGTGTCTCTTCCCCCCGGGAAAAATCTATTCGCCTTTGTCAACCTTTGAAAGAGCGACTCGCAATGGCCAAGTAGTTCGGACGAGGACTCGCAAACCGAGCCTCGGATCGTCCACAAAAAACGCTAGCCGAGAGCCATCATTGGAGTCGCCTTGCTCGACTGGCCTTCCGGGCCAAGACAAATGGTAGTGCTACACAAACAGCACCATGTCCTCCTCAATCTTAGACAGTGCGACTCGCACGCGGCATCATGGACGAGGACTCGCAAACCGAGCCTCGGATCGTCCAGGAAGAACGCCAAGTCGAGAGCCATCTTTGGAGTCGCCATGCGACTGGCCCCCCGGGCCAAGACGAGAGACTCGCTAACAAAACAGCGCAAGCAACATCATCACGGACTCGCAATCATCACGGACTCGCCACACTCGGGGACTCTTCCCTCGTGGACTCGCAATCATCGCGGACTCGCCACGCTCCGGGACTCTCCCCTCGCGGACTCGCAATCATCGCGGACTCGCCATGCTCGGGGACTCTCCCCTCGCGGACTCGCTCGACCTCGCCACTCTCCATGCTTGGCAACGACCACTACTATTTCTAGAATATGCATCTCTAAAGAGCCTCAAGTCACTTCTACAAGCCAACTCGAGTCTCGGGGACTACTCCTAGGCATACTGCGTGTGCGCATGGTTCCACGACCGCGGCTCGACACGTTTGGGGACTCGCCACCGCGGATTCTCCCTCGCGTACTCAACGCGCTCAGGGAATCGGCGCGCTACAGACAACGCCATTCGCCGGTCGCGGTGGCGAATCGAAGAGGGCGAACCGCAGACTCTCCACTCGCGTACTCTCCACACTCGGGGATTCGCCGCCACAGACACTCGCCCTCGCGTACTCAACGCCTCGGGGACTCTCCACCGCGGACTCGCCCTCGCGTACTCAACACGTTCGGGGACTCACCACCGCGGACTCGCCCTCACGTACTCAACACACTCGGGGACTCGCCACCGCGGACTCGCCCTCGCGTGCTCAACACGCTCGGGGACTCGCCACCGCGGAATTGCGCTCGTGTACTCAACACGTTCGGGGAATCGCCCTCGCGTACTCGACACGCTCATCGACTTGCCTCCGCGGACTCTCCTCACAGATTAACACGCCGGGACTCGCCACCACGGACTCGCTCACAGACCGACAAGCTCGTCGCCGACTCGCGGACTCTCCTCGCAGACTAACACGCCGGGACTCGCCACCACGGACTCGCTGGTCGCCCAACCTCGCCACTCGGCGCGCTCGAGGACTCGGCACTCGCCGCTCTCGGGGACTCGGCACGCTCCACGTTCGGGGACTCGCCACAACTGGCGGCTTCACCGACACCCTGCGTCTTTCGCCAACTGGCCATCACCGACTGGCTCACGCCAACCACCTCCCGCTTCACGGTTCTTTGCTCTGTTCAGGAGCTCGTCGCCGATTCGCCACGACCCATCGTCAAGACTCTCCGTGTCCTGCCTCAAGCCCGCGTCGAATCGACAACACGCTCGGGGACTACTGATGGGGGAATACCAATCGGGGTATACCCACGAAGCGGATTCGCCAGCTGGATCGAGCCGACTGAAGCCAAGCCCAGAGCGGGTTGACTCACCCAATATGGCGACTGGCGCATGCTGCACCCAGGCGACTGGCACCGACTGGAGGCCCAAGACGGCGACTCGCATACAAAGCCCACCAACACACTTGTAAACCCTAACTGGCTGCATATATAAAGCCACCAGGGGCACCCCCACGGGACATCTTCTCCCACGTCATATTACATGCTCTTCCACAATAGATCAGATCTAGTCTCTCTCTCTCCACCTACGGCGGCTCCCATGTAAACCAATCTATGATCATATACTGGATTGATAGCAGGACGTAGCGATCCTCCACCGAGGGGACGTGAACCTGGGTACATCGTGTGCCAATCTCGCTCCCGAATTCTCCTACGTCGCCTTGCTCCCTCTACGTAAGCTACCCCCAGTAGCATCTGCCGTGCAATACCACGACATCCCTCTTGTTCTTTGTCTAACCTGTGTCATAGCACTATCGCTCGTTGTCGTTAGCCGTTGTCATATAACATGTTCCAGTGACTGAATCATAGCGGCGCCACTATATTTAGGACCCTCTAGTTGCCCTCTTTCGAACATGACCAACCATGTTTGCTGGGGCATTCAAAATCGCCGCTGGCGACCACCATCCGGCGGTGGAGGCCCTGCCGATGTCACCATGACATCATGCCTATGTCACCGTTTACCCAGTCAACATTTGACCCAGTCCTCGCCTAGGTGGCATCCGAGGTGGTCCTGGCCCCACTAGTCAGTGACCAGGGTTAGATTTAGTCTTGGTGTAAAAAGTATTTCTTTGTTTAAAAATTTAATTAGAAAATGAATATGTATAATATATGATTCTAAAAAATATGTATAATATATGAAAATTTGTAGAAAAATAAGATGTATCATTTAAATGTATTGTCATACATTATTATTTTACTTAACTAAATATTTATTATTTATTAAAGATTTTATAAGTAATAAAACTTAGAAAAATCATATTTTAATATTTTTTTAAATCACAAAGATATAGTTAATATACTAAAATTCTTAGAAAATTAAGAAATACAATTTAAAACTATAATCATATATTATTATACTAGTTAACTAAATATTTATTATCTATTAAGTATTTAGAAATTAATAAAGCTTATAAAAATAATCTTTTATTATTTAAAAATCATAAAATACATATAATATACCAAAATGATCACAAAAATATTATCTACATGATAAAAATATAACATTCCACTTTTGAAGTAAATAAAATTTAATACTCTAATAACTTGAATTTAAATCTATTTCCTTAATTAATAATTCATAAAAGGATATATAAAATTTCTAATACTTCTAATATTATCCATTGAAGGTCTAATAATAGTACTAGTCTTAAAGTATTGATAGTATGAAGTAAAAATAGTCCAAAACATCTTAATTACAATATTTATTAAATTATCATTCACTAATAAGTTTATATCATTCCCAAAAATATTTTACTAAATATAAAATACTCAAAAATAATATTTTTGACTTATTAAAATCTTTACCATTATTTCATTCACAAGTTTATAAATGTATTAATAATCCAAAGATAATTCATAAGTAACTAAGTAATATTGTTTCCATGTTTACCAAATTATAACCACTCATATGTAAGGAGATAAATGATTCCATTCAACCATAATGTTCAGAAACCACTACTCAAATAGAAGTATTACCACTCTTAATTAACCTCTAGGAAACATTATGAAGTGAACAAATTACACTATCATCTAATATCAAGGATAAACAAGTCTTAAGTTTAAGTACTCCACTTAACTTAATCAAGGCTATGTTTCTTTTATAATAACTTGAGTTAAGAGAAAAACCCTAGTAACACCTATTTACAAGTTTGAATGCTTTTACTTTGTAAAGAAATATTTTCTTCAAAAGTTATTCTTTTAAGATAGATTAAAAAGCAAGACTTAAGCATCTTTATAAAGGATCTAAAAGATAAACCATCTTATATAAGAAGTCTTTGGATAACATTCCACACTTGATTGTTTTATTATATGTGTGTTACTTTATTACACTTGCAAGTATTTATGCACACACTCACAAGCCTTAATAAGAAGCACTCATGTAAAACAAATCTAAACGGGAAACATATTCTAAAGAAATCATCACAAGCTCTCAAACCCTAGATCATCAAATTTTATTCCAGGGATTCGAGTTTTCAAATTGCATTACATTACTTATGCACAATGGCATATTTCTTATTTAAACATTAGTCCTTACCAGACCAACGATGTTGTTTCCAGATATTGGATCATCTATTGTCTCAAAGATTGTGAGTGCATAATCTTGCAATCATAGAAGGCAAGTTCACACTTGCTCATGTCCTTTGATTATTTTCTATCAAGTATTTGCAAATCCAATGTTGTCATCATCTGCATTTCAAAAGGGTTAGAAAACACTATTTTCATAATGATATGATTATAGGTTATTTACCATATGGTAGTAACCTACTATTACACTTCTGATGGTAAAGGAACATAACACTTAGGACTTAACAACCAATGTCGCCAATGATTCTTACGTCGTATAATACGCGATAACCATGAGATTTGGAATAGGATGTAGAAGTCACCTGGATCGGCTCCCTTTCGCATGCTAACGGATGACCAGGTCATGGCTGTAACTCCTCTTGTAGAGGGTTGGCAGCTTATGGGTGGGATCCCTCAACATCCCACGACTTCTAGTATCTAAGAGGGTTGAACACCTTAGGCCTCCATTGGAAACAAGTTTTATCCTAGGCCTAACGTGCAATCCGTAGGGTATGCGGGGTCATGGAGAAGGATAGCTATTGAGTTGGATCTTAGACTGGGCCTCATACCAAGAAAGTGTGAATGGGATTCGCGGTCCGGATGTGTAACTAGGCTAAGATCTCTCATGAGTAAAGTAATGCACCTCTGCAGAGTGTATAAACTGTGACATGTTACTCCCTGTTTCGGGAAGGAGCTACAGACACGACAGGAAAGGAACTCCATGAAAGTTCTGGTAAACCTGTGAAGGCTGACGGACATAGCTTTTCAGAATAAAAGCAAACTTTGAACAAATGTTTATGAAAACCTGCATAGCCTAAGACCTATGGTCAGTGGCTGTAGATAGCGCATCAAATAATCCTTTTTAGTGAACTTGCTAGTACGCTCGTACTCAACCGTATCTTCTTAATGTTGGATATATGCCCAAGAGGCAATAATAAAAGTAGTTATTATTATATCTTTGTGTTTATGATAAATGTTTACATTCAAGCTATAATTTTATTTACCAGAAACATTAATACTTGTGTGACTTGTAAACTTGTTAGAGTCCCTAGTAAAGCCTCTTTGTAATACTAGCTTGTTGGTTAATAGATGGTCATGCTTTCCTGATCATGAATGTTGATATGTTATTAACAACAAGATCATATCATTAGGAGAATGGTGTGATGGACATACTCCTATAGATAAGCATAGCATAAAGATCAAGTCATTTTAATAGTTCATTTGCTATAAGCTTTCAGATACATAGTAACCTAAATCCTTCGACCATGAGATCATGCTACTCAACAACACCGTATGGATACTTTGATGACATGAAACACCACTTCATAACTGGGTGGTTATAAAGGTGGCATTGAGTGTTCGGAAAGTATGTGTTGAGGCTCATGGATCAAGAGTGGGATTTGTCCATCCATATGACGGATAGATATACTCTGGGCCCTCTCGGTGGATGTAACACCCCGTCCACTGGGCCCGGGGGTGTCACTTATGGTAGCTTAATAGGATATCTAGACTGGACTCACACACCAACACTAGTCTTTCCTGCGCACTTTGTCATCACTCATGCGCACCCGGTTACCCACTTCCCGGTCGGTCACCCATCCTAGAATTTCTCTAGGCCAAGCACGCTTAACCTTGGAGTTCTTTTCGAATGAGCTTCCGGAAAATAAGTTGCAACTTATTGGTATGAGTATCCTATCAATCCTATTAAGCCATGTGCTGGATATCACATACACCCACCCTTTAGAAGATCGATGCCCTCATCGATCAAGCACACCCCAGGAACGTTCCCTCTTGGCACACGTATGTGCGTCCAGTGCCGGCACATGTGCCATGACGTGTCCACTCTGGGACACACGCGCCATGCTCCACATGTCCCGCCACTAACCCGCACACACCCGACACACGTATGTGCGTCCAGTGCCGGCACATGTGCCATGTCGTGTCCTCTCCGGGCCACACACACCATACTCCACATGTCCCGCCACTGACCCGCACACACGCGTTTTAACCGCGAGGATCGGATCTGATACCAATTTGTAACACCCCGTCCACTGGGCCCGGGGGGTGTCACTTCTAGCAGCTTAATAGGATATCTAGACTGGCCCCACACACCAACACTAGTCTTTCCTGCGCACTTTGTCCTCACTCATGCGCACCCGGTTACCCACTTCCCGGTCAGTCACCCATCCTAGAATTGGTCTAGGCCAAGCATGCTTAACCTTGGAGTTCTTTTCGAATGAGCTTCCGGAAAAGAAGTTGCAACTTATTGGTATGAGTATCCTATCAATCCTATTAAGCCATGCGCTGGATCTCACAGTGGAATGTCATACAGTTAGCTTGAAAGCATGTGACTGGCTCACAAGGTGTCACATATCACAAGAACGAGTAAAGAGTACTTATCAGTAACGAGGTTAAACTAGGTACGCAGAGATACCGACGATCAGACCTCGGATAAGTAAATTATCGCGAGACAAAGGGAAATTGGTATCGTATGTAAATGGTTCATTTGATCACAAAGTAATCGTATAAATTTGTGGGAGCCATATGAATTTCTAGATTCCTCTATTGGTTATTGATCAGAGAAGAGTCTCGGTCATGTCTACATAATTCATGAACCATAGGGAGACACACTTAAGGATTCTTGTTGTTTAGTAGATATGGAATGTGAGTAAAGAGACCAAATATAGTTCAGAGTCTCGGATGGGATACGGGATATCAGGAGGAGATTCAGAATGGTACGAAGAATAAGATTCATATAAGGAAAGTACAATTCTAGAGTTCCGAAATGGTTTTAGTGTTTTCACCGGAATGTTCTAGAAGGGTCTAGAAGGTTCACCGATCCGGAAGGGGAAGGGTACATGGATGTGTCATGACAAAGTATAATGGTTGCATCATGTCCTAGGTCACTTGGCTGGACGCTTGGAAGAGAGAAATCAAACTCTAGTTTGAAAGTCAAAATAAGGCAAGTTTGAAAAAGTCAAAGTGGGACTTTGATTTCCAAGTGGAGGGTGGGAAGGAATCCTACCTAAGGGAGGATTCCTCTCTCCCTTGCCGCCGGACACATGAAGTGGTGTTGGGGGAGGATTCCCTCCCCCTTGTCGCCTCCGCACCTATAAAAGGAGGGGTAGGGCGTGATGCGTGCACCCAGTGTTGACGTGGGACACCTCGCTGGAACCCCAAGAGCAAGGTGTGATGAGCACAACAACAAGTTTCCCTCGGTAGAGACCGAGGTTATTGAACCTGAAGGAGGAAGGAAACATCTCAAAGGTGTTGCAAGCAACGTGGAAACCTGCACAACACAAACTCAAGACTTTGTCCCAACGAATCAGTGAGGTTGTCAAGCTCACCAGTTTGTTGTAACAAAGGATTAAATGAATGGTGTGGAAGGTAATGGTTTGCAGCAAGTAAACAAGTAACGGTGGAAGATGTATCAATGGTAAAGATTGGACCAGGGTCCATAGCACTAGAGGTGCTCTCCTCAGATAAACAACATGGCATGAAGGGTAAACAAATTACAGCAGGGCAATTGACAGGAACTGAGTAAGGCATATCAATGCAATTACTAGTCAGAAAGATCCTATGAGATTCGATTGGGAAATACAACAAGATACATAGACCACCATCCAACTGCATCTATGACTAGAAGTCCACCTTCAGGTTATCATCCGAACCCCCTCCAGTATTAAGTTGCAAGCAGCAGACAACTCCTTTAAGCAAAGTGTGTAAGGTAAACAGTCTACATGTTCCATGAACAAAAGACCGTTGTATTCTCCTTAGTAGCAACAACACATCTAAAACCAAAGAGATTATTGTCACTTCCCTTGGAAACTAGAGGCATGAACCCACTATTGAGCATAAATACCCCCTCTTGGAGTCACTAGCAACTACTTGGCCAAGATAGCTACTAACAACGGAGAGCATGCAAGATCACAAACAACACAGACATGATAGAATCATAAAGACAAAACCATTAATCAAACCAACATAATAATCTCAATATCCATCGGATCCCCACAAACACAACATGCATGATTACAAATAGATTAGATCTTGATCATGAACGGAGCTCACAAGATCTATACATGAAATCACAAGGAGGAAATACAACCATCTAGCTACTACATCGACCCATAGTCCAAGGTGGAACTACTCACACATCATACTGGAGAGAAGGCCTCCGGGATGATCCCCCCTCCGGCAGGGTGCCGGGAAGCTTCAGATCCCCCCGATCTAGGGACGATGGTGGTGGCGGCTACAGAAGGTTTCGTGGAAATATTGATCGGGTACTTAGGGTTTCTGCATCGGGGGCTTCTTATAGGCGAAGGGGGAGGCCGAGGCGGTGGCCAGGGGCCCCACACCCAGCCGAGGCACGGGGCAGGGCCCAACCGCGCCTAGGGAGGTCTGGGCGCCCTAGCCCGCCTCTCCGGCTCCCCTCTGGACTTCCTGTTCCCCACGGAAAGTAATTGACTTTGACGTTTGCCCCGTCCAATTCCGAGAATATTTCTTTACTAGCTTTTCTGGAACCAAAAACAGCAGAAAACAGGCAACTGGCACTGTGGCAACTTGTTAATAGGTTAGTACCAGAAAACATGTAAAAATCACCTCAAAGTATAGACAAAGCAAAGCAAAGTAGATACTAATAAGCATGGGGCATCAAAAATTATAGATACGTTTCCGACGTATCAAGCATCCCCAAGCTTAACTCCTGCTCGTCTCGAGTAGGTAAGTGATAAAAGAATAATTTTTGAGGTGACATGCACCCTGTAGGGGTTCGTAGCATGGAAAACAAAAAATTCTACCGCATACAAACAAACAAGCCAAGATCTATCTACTAGATTGTAGCAACGAGTCGATGGAATAACTCACCCTCGAAGATTCCAAAGTGTTTAACGAGAGCGGATTCTCGTGAGTGATGTAGTCGTACTCTTGCCGATCTCAAGATCGTGTAGACGATCCTTCCGGTGCTATGTTCCAGCAGCGCTTCCGCAGTCGGTCACACATTCGGTACTCGATGAAGACCTTCCTCTCCCTTGTTCCAGCAGGCAGCGGAGGTTGTAGCACTCTCCTCGCGATTCCGGCAGCACGACGGCGTGGTACCGGAAGTAGAGGGGAGATCTCGCAGGGCTTCGCCTTAAGCCGGAGCGGGTATGGTGGACTATGAGAGAGGCCTCGATGATCTAGGGTTTAGAGGCACCAAGGAGAGATAGCTAGGCCAGCGGCTAAGGCAAGGGGAAGGCCCCAACTCGGCGGCTAGGCAAACCCTAGGGGCGGCGGCGACTTGGTGGAGGCCGGCGGCTAGGGCTAGGGTTTAGAGGAGAGAGGTGTGTTTGGAGGGGCAGCCATGCCCCTCCTTTTATAGGTGGAGAGCGCCGGCCAAGGGGGAGGGATTCCTCCCCCAACTCGGCCTCCAAGGCCGGCGGTGGAGGGAGAGGAACTCCTCCCCAAGTAGGTTTCCTACTCTCCCTCCACCAAGCAAACTTGCCGTTTGACTTTTCAAATTGGCGTTTGACTTTTCAAACTAGGATTTGATTTATCCCTTTATTTTGCTCAGCAATGACACCTAGTACATGATGCAACCATTCCAACTTGTTATGACACATTCATGTACCCTTCCCCTCCGGAGTGCCGGACCTTCCGGACCCTTCTAGAACATTCCCGATGAAAACACTGGAATCATTCTCCAACCCCGAAACAGGACTTTCCTTATATGAATCTTATTCTCCGGACCATTCCGGATCTCCTCGTGATATCTCGGATCCCATCCGAGACTCCGAACAACATTCGGTCTCTTACTCATCATTCCATAACTACTCAACAACATCGAATCCTTAAGTGTGTCTCCCTACGGTTCTTGAATTATGCGGACATGATCGAGACACTTCTCCGAACAGTAACCAATAGAGAAATCTAGAAATTCATATGGATCCCACATATTTCTACGATTACTTTGCGATCGAATGAACCACTTACATATGATACCAATTTCCCTTTTTCTCACGATAGTTTACTTATCCGAGGTTTTGATCGTCGGTATCTCTGCATACCTAGTTCAACCTTGTTACTGATAAGTACTATTTTCTCGTTCCCGTGATATGTGATCCCTTGTGAGCCAGTCACATGCTTGCAAGCCAATTGGATGACATTCCACCGAGAGGGCCCAGAGTATATCTATCTGTCATATGGATGGACAAATCCCACTCTTGATCCATGTGTCTCAACCAATACTTTCCGAACACTCAATGCCACCTTTATAACCACCCAGTTACGGTGTGGTGTTTGATGTCATCAAAGCATCCTTCCGGTGATGGTGATATGCATGATCTCATGGTCGAAGGAATTAGGTTACTATGTATCAGAAAGCATATAGCAATTGAACTATTAAAATGACTTGATCTTTATGCTACGCTTATCTATAGGAGTATGTCCATCATACCATTCTCCTAACGATATGATTTTGTTGTTAATAACATCTCAATGTTCATGATAGGGAAACCACAATCATTTATTAACCAACAAGCTAGTATTATGAAGAGGCTTTACTGGGGACTCTAATTTAGTTTACAAATCACACAAGTATTAATGTTTCCTTGTTAATACTATTATAGCATGAATGTAAACATTTATCATAAACACAAAGATATAATAATAACTACATTTATTATTGCCTCTAGGGCATATCTCCAACAGTCTCCAACTTGCACTAGAGTCAACTAATCTAGATTACGTGGTAATATACCAAACACCCATGGCAGTTTGGTGTTGGTCATGTTTTGCCCTCGGGAGAGGTTTAGTCAACGGATCCGCCACATTCAGATCTGTGTGTACTTTGCAAATCTTTATGTAACCATCTTGGACATGTTCTCGAATAGCATGAAAACGTAGCTTGATGTGCTTCAGCTTCTTGTGTGACCTTGGTTCTTGCGCATTGGCTATGGCGCCCATGTTATCACAGTAGATAGACATTGGGTCCAGCGCACTTGGAACCACACCGAGCTCTGTAATGAACTCCTTCATCCATATCGCTTCTTGTGAAGCCTCTGAAGCAGCTATGTATTCCGATTCAGTTGAAGATCTCGCCATAACGCTTTGCTTTGCACTCCTCCAGCTAACTGCTGCACCATTCAAAGTAAATATGTATCTAGATTGAGATTTAGAATCATCCGGATCGGTGTTCCAACTAGCATCGGTGTAACCATTAACAACGAGTTGTTCATCACCTCCATAAGAAATAACCATATCCTTAGTTCTTCTCAAGTACTTAAGGATGTTTTTGACCATCATGTCCAATGATCCACTCTGGATCACTTTGATATCTGCTAGTCAAACTAACAGCATATGCAATGTCGGGTCTAGTACATAGCATGGCATACATTAGAGATCCTATGGCTAAGGCATAGGGAGTCTTACTCATCCTTTCTCTATCTTCTGCCGTTGCTGGATTTTGAGTTTTACTCAAGGTCGTATTGGGCAACATGGGCAAGAACCCTTTCTTGCTATCTTCCATTCCAAACCTCTTTAGAACTTTGTCCAAATATGTACTTTGTGACAATGATATTAGGCGTCTCGATCTATCTCTATAAATCTTTATGCCTAATATGTAAGCTGCTTCGCCAAGATCTTTCATTGAAAAACTATTATTCAAATATTCCTTGACACTATTAAGAAGGTCTACATCATTCCCAATCAACAATATGTCATCTACATATAGTATTAAGAATGCTACAGAGCTCCCACTCACTTTCTTGTAAATACAAGCTTCTCCATAAGTTTGTATAAAACCAAAACTTTTGATTACCTTATCAAAACATTGATTCCAACTTCGGGATGCTTGCTTCAATCCATAGATGGACCGTTGAAGTTTGCATACCTTGTTAGCATCTTTAGGATCGACAAAGCCTTTGGGTTGCATCATATACAACTCTTCATCAATGTCTCCATTGAGGAATGCTGTTTTGACATCCATCTGCCATATCTCATAATCAAAATATGCAGCGATTGCTAACAAAATCCTTACAGACTTTAGCTTCGCTACTGGTGAGAACGTCTCATCGTAGTCAACTCCTTGAATTTGTCGAAACCCTTTTGCGACAAGTCGAGCTTTATAGATAGTAACATTACCATCAGCATTTGTTTTCTTCTTGAAAATCCATTTGTTCTCGACAGCCTTTCGGCCGTCCGATAAGTCCACCAAAGTCCATACTTGGTTTTTGTACATGGATCCAATTTCGGATTTCATGGCTTCTTGCCATTTATTGGAATCTGGGCTCATCATCGCTTCCTCATATGTCGCAGGGTCATCGGTGTTGTCCACCAACATGACACTCATAACGGGATCATACCAATCAGGAGTGGTACGAGTTCTGACCTGCGAGGTTCTGTAGCAACTACAACCGAAGTTTCATGATCATCACCATTAGCTTCCTATCTTATTGGTGCAGGCACCACATGAACTTCTTCCGGTGCTGCGCTACTCGCAAGTTCGAGAGAAGGTTCGACAACCTCGTCGAGTTCTACTTTCCTTCTAGTCACTTCTTTCAAGAAAAATTCCTTCTCTAGAAAGGATCCATTCTTGGCAACGAAGATTTTGCCTTCGGATCTATGATAGAAGGTATACCCAATAGTTTCTTTTGGGTATCCTATGAAGACGCATTTTTCCTCTTTGGGTTCAAGCTTGTCCGGTTGTAACTTCTTTACATAGGCTTCGCAACCCCAAACTTTAAGGAATGACAATTTAGGTTTCTTCCATTACCATAATTCATATGGTGTCATTTCAACGGATTTAGATGGTGCCCTATTTAAAGTGAATGCGGCTGTTTCTAATGCATAACCCCAAAATGATAGCGGTAAATCTGTAAGTGACATCATAGAACAAACCATATCTAAGAGAGTTCGATTACGATGTTCGGACACACCATTACGCTGTGGTGTTCCCGGCGGTGTCAATTATGAAAATATTCCGCATTTCTTCAAATGCTCGCCAAACTTGTAACTTAGATATTCACCTCCACGATCAGAACGTAGAAATTTAATCTTCTTGTTACGTTGATTCTCCACCTCACTTTGAAATTCCTTAAACTTCTCGAAAGTTTCGGACTTATGTTTCATGAAATAGATATACCCATATCTACTCAAGTCATCCGTGAAGGTAAGAACATAACGATAACCACCACGCGATGCTACACTCATTGCACCACACACATCGGTATGTATGATTTCCAATAAGTCCATAGCTAGCTCCATCATACCAGAAAATGGAGTCTTAGTCATTTTACCCATCAGACATGCTTCGCATCTTTCAAGTGATTCGAAATCAAGTGATTCAAGAAGTCCATCGGAATGGAGTTTCTTCATACGCTTCACTCCAATGTGACCAAGACGACAGTGCCACATATAGGTCGAGTTATCGATCGATTTCAAACATTTAGCTTCAATGTTATTAATATGTGTATTTCCACTATCGAGATTCAATAAGAATAGACTATCTATCAAAGGTGCATGTGCATAAAACATATTACTAATATAAATTGAACAACCATTATTCTCGGACTTAAACAAGTAACCGTCTCGCAATAAACAAAATCCCGATATAATGTTCATGCTTAACGCAGGCACCAAATAACAATTATTTAAGTATAAAACTAATCCTGATGGTAGATGAAGAGGTAGCGTGCCGACCGCGATCACATCAACCTTTGATCCATTTCCTACGCGCATCGTCACCTCGTTCTTCGCTAGCTTCCGTTTATTCTGCAGTACCTGTTTCGAATTACAAATATGAGCAACCAAACCAGTATCAAATACCCAGGCACTACTACGAGTACTAGTGAGATACACATCAATAACATGTATATCGGATATACCTTTCTTCTTGATGTTGCCATTCTTCAAATCCGCCAAGTACTTTGGGCAATTCCGCTTCCAGTGACCTTCTCCCTTGCAGTAAAAGCACTCAGTATCAGGCTTAGGTCCAGCCTTGGTCTTCTTCGTCGGTGCGGTAACTTTCTTACCACCCTTCTTGAAGTGTCCCTTTTGCTTAGACTTGCCTTTCTTGAATCTGGTGGTCTTATTGACCATCAACACTTGGTGCTCTTTCTTGATCTCCACTTCTGCAGATTTTAACATGGAGAAGAGTTCTGGCAACTGCTTGTTCATGCTTTGCATATTGTAGTTCATCACAAAGTTCTTGTAACTTGGTGGTAGTGATTGGAGGACACGGTAAATCCCCAAAGCATTAGGAATCACTATACCCAAGCTTTGGAGTTTGTTTGCGTGCCCAGACATCTTAAGCACATGCTCACTGACGGAGCTGCCCTCTTCCATCTTGCAGTTAAAGAACTTTTTAGAAGCCTCATAGCTCTCAACTGCCGCGTGAGTCTCAAATATCAGTTTGAGTTCACGGACAATATCATGTGGGTCTGAATTCTCAAACCTTTTCTGAAGCTCCGATTCTAAACCATACAAGATAGCACACTGAATTGTGGAGTACTGAGTCTTCCGAGCAAGGTAAACATTCTTTACTTCATCGATAGCATCACCGCAAGGGTCACCCAGCGGTGCATCCAGCACATAGGTCAAATTACCAGCATTAAGGATAATCCTCAAATTGCGGAACCAATCCGTGAAGTTGCTTCCATTGTTTTTCTACTTTTCTTTCTCTAGGAACGCATTAAAATTGATGGTAGGGGCCGCCATTGATCTACAACATATTTGCAATAGTTTAGACTAAGTTTATGACAAATTGAGTTCTAATTAATAGTTAAATTAATCTAGGTGAACTTCCACTCAAAACAATATCCCTCACATTGTTTTAGTGATCACACGAACCAAATCCACCACATCAAAACCGATCATCACGAGAGTTGATATAGCTTCAATGGCGAAAAATCGACATGTTCATCATATCTACTATATGATTCATGCTTTACCTTTCGGTGATCCGTGTTCCGAGACCATGTTTGTACATGCTAGGCTCGTCAAGATCAAACCTTAGCTTCCGCATGAGCAAATCTGGCTTGCTCACGTTGTATACACTTGCATAATCTAACACACCCGATCATCACGTGGTGCTTCGAAACAACAAGCTTTAGTAACGGTGCTTACTAAGGATGAACACTTTAGAACTTGAAATTTATGTGCATGAGGGATCATCTTATAATGCTACCGTCGCTAACTAAGCAATACAAGATGCATAAAGGATTAACATCACATGCAATTCATAATATGTGATATGATATGGCCTTTCTTCTTTGTGCTTCCGATCTCCATCTTCAAGCACGAACATGATCTCCATCATCACCGGCATTGCATCAAGGTCAATGACGCTGCTCCATGGTTGTCGTCCACCAGCTTCAACTATTACAACTACTTTGAATAGACACGCAGGTCTTAACAGAAATTAAAGATAACCATATGGCTCCTGCCGGTTGCCAACTTACAATAAGGAACATTGCATACATCAAATATAATCACAATCATAGCCATATCACATCACAGCACACCCCTGCAAAACAAAGTTAGACGCCTCTAATTTCTTTGCATATTTTACGTGGTTTGGGGCTTTCAATAAGTGTCGATCTAACTTACGAACAAGAACCACAACGCTGATGTTTGAACTATCAAGTGCCTGTTGTAAATTGGATCTATACTATAATGGGAGAGACAGACACCCGCAAAGCCACTTATGCACTACAAGTTGCATATTGAGCGTGGAGCAAGTCTCATGAACGATGTCATGTAAGGTTAGCCCGGGCCGCTTTATCCCATCATACCGCAAGATGCAAAGTACACAAGAAGCAATTGATAAAAAAAGCACTACCGCCCACAATGACCATTGTGTTCTACTTGTGCAACAGATCTACATATAGACACGGCTCTGATACCACTGTAGGGGTTCGTAGCATGGAAAACAAAAAATTTCTACCGCATACAAACAAACAAGCCAAGATCTATCTACTAGATTGTAGCAACGAGTCGATGAAATAACTCACCCTTTAAGATTCCAAAGTGTTTAACGAGAGCGGATTCTCGTGAGTGATGTAGTCGTACTCTTGCCGATCTCAAGATCGTGTAGACGATCCTTCGGCCAACGTTCGGCAGCGCTCCAATCGGTCACATCGTTCGTACTTGATGAAGACCTTCCTCTCCTTGTTCCAAAGCAATGGAGGTTGTAGCACTCTCCTCATGATTCCGACAAAGACAACAAAGATGGTACCAAGTAGAGGGAGATCTCATGGGCTTCGCCTTAAGCCGGAGCGAGTATGGTGGACTATGAGAGAGGCCTCGGTGATCTAGGGTTTAGAGGCACCAAGGAGAGAGAGCTAGGCCGGCGGCTAAAGCAAGGGGAAGTCCCCAACTCGGTGGCTAGGCAAACCCTAGGGGCGGCGGCGACTTGGTGGAGGCCGGCGGCGAGGGCTAGGGTTTAGAGGAGAGAGGTGTGTTTGGAGGGCCAGCCCTGCCCCTCCTTTTATAGGTGGAGGGCGCCAGCCAAGGGGGAGGGAGTCCTCCCCCAACTCGGCCTCCAAGGCTGGCGGTGGAGGGAGAGGAACTCCTCCCCAAGTAGGTTTCCTACTCTCCCTCCACCAAGCAAACTTGCCGTTTGACTTTTCAAACTAGGATTTGATTTATCCCTTTATTTTGCTCAGAGATGACACCTAGTACATGATGCAACCATTCCAACTTGTTATGACACATTCATATACCCTTTCCCTTCGGAGTGCTGGACCTTCCGGACCCTTCTAGAACATTCCTGATGAAAACATCGGAATCATTCTCCAACCCCGAAACAGGACTTTCCTTATATGAATCTTATTCTCCGGACCATTCCAGATCTCCTCGTGATATCCCGGATCCCATCCGAGACTCCGAACAACATTCGGTCTCTTACTCATCATTCCATAACTACTCAACAACATCGAATCCTTAAGTGTGTCTCCCTACGATTCGTGAATTATGTGGACATGATCGAGACACTTCTCCGAACAATAACCAATAGAGGAATCTGGAAATTCATATGCCTCCCACATATTTCTACGATTACTTTGTGATTTAATGAATGTTACATCCCAAGATTTTCCAAATCTTGTAATGTCAAAAATAAATGAATAAAATAAAACTTTGTTGATTTTTAGGGCCAGAAGAAACTTTTTGAATCCAATTGGAAACCTTCAAACCAATTTGGATCAAATAAAATCCTAAAGGGATTTAAAAAGTTTAATAAACAATAAACTTCAAAATATTTAAAATTACTATTTTGGATCTTTTAATAAAAGGATTTGGTTTTCAAAAGAAAAGGGATTTATAAATAAAGATTATTTTATAGAGCCAAATTAAACCTTGGCCAATCTTTTGAATTAAAATGGTTTGCTTTGATTAAAAGAGTAAAGGTTTATTTAAATAAAATAATAAGGATTTAATATCCAATTTTATTTAAGTAAAGGTTTTTCCCATTTTAAATAAACACTAAAACTTATTTATTTATTTTAAATAAATTTTCCAAGTATTTTATATTCTCAAGTAAAACCTACTGAAGTGTTTTTGGTCTTATTTTAGTTTTCAAAATAAAGATCTTAATAAAACAAATCCTATTTGATTTATTAATTAAGGTCCATTTTATTAATTAATGGATCCTAAAATAAAATGTTATTTTATTTTAAACAAGCTTTCCAAGTATCTTTTATTTTCAAATAAAACCTACTGATTTGGTTTTGAAAATATTTGGATTTCAAATGGAATTTTAAAATAAATAAAAACCCATTTGATTTATTAACTAGTGTCCATTTTATTTAATTATAAATGGACTCTAAAATAAAAATATTATTTTATTATTGGACTTTGGTTTTGTGTGGTTAAAACAGAACTAACACAATACAAAGTTTAGTGATTGTTTGAATTGTTTGAATGTTTGAATAGTTGATTGAAAATCAAAACAGAAAATTGATTTGGAAAAAGAAAAAGGTTTCAGACAGAAAAAAAGAGAGCAAAACGACCCAGCCCAGCTAAAGCCCATCCCAGCCCAGCAACCCACCTCCCTCCCCAGCGAACCGTTATTTTTCTCACTCAGGAACTTAACCGCTAAGTCGCTGACGACTGGACCCCACACTCGCGCTCTCTCTCTCTCTCGCAGACAGCCAGGACCCACCCCTCCTGTTCATCGTCCTCACCCGCAGCGACCAGTTCATCCCCGTTTCTGGCTTTGATTTCGCGGCTTGAATTCATCTTAACGCGGCCACCATTACTCACAGTGACCATGCCCCTTTAAACGCCAATGACTCTCCTCCATTTCCCCCCTGTCTCCTCCCCCAATTGCGCCTCCAGGCCGCCCCAATTCCTCCCCGAGCACCCCTATCTCCGACGACCCTCCTTGCCGATTCTGGCCAGTACTCGCCACCCCTCACCTCCTTGACCACACTCGCATACTTCCCGACCCTGGCGCACCTTTTCGCATCGCCAGCTCACCATGCTGAAGCTCGCAAGCTCGACAACACCAGACCTCCCCTCTCTTCCCCGTGGACACGATGATGATCGCCATGCTCTTGCGAACCTAACGGTGTCTCCCTTTCGTCCTAGGGTGCCCCCTATCCTCGCCCTCGACGACCTCCAGAGCCGCCCGAGGCCCAGCTCATCTCCGGCGAGCAATCAAGCCCGCTCCGGTGCGCACCTCTACAAGGCGACATCACCTTGAGCTTCCCCAGGCCTCTGCGAACGCTGTGAGTACCTCCCCAGCCACCCTTGCTTCCTGTATCGCCGGCGCCGCCACCGCTGCCGCTCACCGCCGCCATGACGCCCGCTCGTTTAGGGTCGAGCTCACAGTAGCCGTCCGATCTCGATCTGGTGGATAGGATAGAAAGTAAGCGAATGGGTACGCACGCTTCTGAGCCGCATGATTCAACTTGATCCAACGCACCAGAATAGCCGATCCGAGTGAAGCGATACCGACGAATGAGAATAGGACGCGTGGCACCAGACGATTTAAAATAGAATTTGAAATCAGACTTAGATGCCATTTTGAAACCCTTGTAACTTTTAAACCACACGTCCAAATTTTGCAAACTTTATATCAATGGAATCAGTGGAGCAAGCCCTATCCAACCATGCCTTTTGTTTAATAAAAAGCCTCTGGAAAAATGATTATTTTTGCAGAAACATTTGTATGCTTGTTAAGGATGTAAAAATTGTTTAAAAATGATTTTGGGGATAAAATCTTTGGCAAATGGTGTGATTTGAACCTACTAACATTAGGAAACACTTTGTGGATTCAAAAATGAATTTGGTGAAACAAAATAATGATTATTTGATTTAAAACCATTTCTAGTCAAATAGAAATGTGGTTTATTTATTAAAAATGATTTTGGAAGAAAACCTTTGGAAAATGTTTTGTTTTAAACTCTCTGACCCCAAACACCAAGTTTTATGGTTTGAAAACTTATTTGGTGAACCCTATAGATTAATGCCTTAGTAAAAAAATATTTCTACACCACATAAAATGATACTTTATTTTGAAAATGGTTTTTGAAGTGAAACCTTTTGCAAATGACTTTGCCACTTTATAAAATGACCCTTAGGTGTTTTCCAATGTTTATGACCCATTAGGAACCACTTTTTCAAATTAAACAAAGCTTGGCATGCTTGCATGCATTTCTTAGTTCTATGATTTTATGTGTTGTTTTGCTTGATTGGTAGATTGAGTTTGTGCCTTGCTTGATTGATTTGTAGTGACTTGAAGAGTGTTATTGTTGCAAGGACAAGGAGTGAACTTATACTCTACCAAAAATGCAAGTGATGCTTCATACTTTTTGTCCCATTACTTTCACTATGCATTAGTGATTTTCTCTAAGTAAAACTTGCATGGAATTTTTGCTAAGTATAAACCTTGCTATAGGAAAACCTAGTAGATGAATCCTTAGTAGGATATTTCCTAAGTTAAGACTCCTACTACAATCATGCTTAGCCTAGCTAATAGAAAACAAGGGTGGAATATATATCCATACTATGAAAATTTTCTAAGTCTGAGGACTTGTGTTTTTGTTTAATAAAACAACTAAGTTAATGAATCACCTGGTGGAATGGTAATTGCTTGGTAGATTTTGGTTGAGTGGTTCACAAGGCCCATGTCTATGGTTTACCTTGTGTATCTCACTTGTGGATGGCCACCCAGGAACAAAGAGATTTGAGATGTCAAATGTTGAGAAGCTTCAAGTGCAACCACTTGGCATTATGGGCTCTGCCTTGATCATATAGGTTGCAAGAACTTAGCCATATGGACAGCTGGTGGTAGTGTTTGATAGGTTGGAGCGCGTCCATTTTGGTCTAAGTGAAGGCTTCAAAGATCTTGTCTTGGGAAACCAAGTCTTGTGGGGAAAGTGCACCACCTCTGCAGAGTGTAAAAAAATCTAAGTACTTAGCCATGTCCCTGGTAAAGGACAATTTGAGCATCAAGACATGGAAGCAATCAAGAATCTCATCATTCAAATTTCTAAGTTAAAATCTTGTGGTTTGAACAAGGGTTAAAGAATCTTCATTCTTTGATTGAGAAAAATGATTTTGTCAAGCAAAAACTTAGTGTTTTCAAACGTTAAGGAAAAATCTATTTTGAGCAATGCAAGCCTCAACTCCACTTAGCCAAATGCATATAGATGATAGACTCCACCATATTACCATAGTATCACTTGCCAATACAATTCAAATGTATTGACCCTTGTGGCTGTAACTTGTTATTTTGCAGGTTTGATTGATTTAGTGAAGTGTGTTGATTAGGATTACAAAGTCTACAACCAACATGTCTGCATGTGGCACTTTGAAGATGAAGGACCCCATGCTTATAGTTATTCTGCTGCAATGTAATGTAATAGCCAAATGAGCTATGTAAGATGTAATAAAATTATGTTATTCCTGGTTATAAAGTTATATTATGACCTTTGTTTCTTGATATTACATCTTAACTGTGGATGCTAGCTATTGATCCAGGGACTAGCATTGTAAACACAGGGGACTCCACCTTATAATAAATAAAGGTTGGGACACTCCCTCTACAATGAACCACTTACATACGATACCAATTTCCCCTTGTCTCACGATAGTTTACTTATCCGAGGTTTTGATCGTCGGTATCTCTGCATACCTAGTTCAACCTCGTTACTGATAAGTACTCTTTTCTCGTTACCATGATATGTGATCCCTTGTGAGCCAGTCACATGCTTGCAAGCCAATTGGATGACATTCCACCGAGAGGGCCCAGAGTATATCTATCCATCATATGGATCGACAAATCCCACTCTTGATCCATGTGTCTCAACCAATACTTTCCGAACACTCAATGCCACCTTTATAACCACCCAGTTACGGTGTGGTGTTTGATGTCATCAAAGCATCCTTCCGGTGATGGTGATATGCATGATCTCATGGTCGAAGGAATTAGGTTACTATGTATCAGAAAGCATATAGCAATTGAACTATTAAAATGACTTGATCTTTATGCTACGCTTATCTATAGGAGTATGTCCATCATACCATTCTCCTAACGATATGATTTTGTTGTTAATAACATCTCAATGTTCATGATAGGGAAACCACAATCATTTATTAACCAACAAGCTAGTATTATGAAGAGGCTTTACTGGGGACTCTAATTTAGTTTACAAATCACACAAGTATTAATGTTTCCTTGTTAATACTATTATAGCATGAATGTAAACATTTATCATAAACACAAAGATATAATAATAACTACATTTATTATTGCCTCTAGGGCATATCTCCAACAGTCTCCAACTTGCACTAGAGTCAACTAATCTAGATTACGTGGTAATATACCAAACACCCATGGCAGTTTGGTGTTGGTCATGTTTTGCCCTCGGGAGAGGTTTAGTCAACGGATCCGCCACATTCAGATCTGTGTGTACTTTGCAAATCTTTATGTAACCATCTTGGACATGTTCTCGAATAGCATGAAAACGTAGCTTGATGTGCTTCAGCTTCTTGTGTGACCTTGGTTCTTGCGCATTGGCTATGGCGCCCATGTTATCACAGTAGATAGACATTGGGTCCAGCGCACTTGGAACCACACCGAGCTCTGTAATGAACTCCTTCATCCATATCGCTTCTTGTGAAGCCTCTGAAGCAGCTATGTATTCCGATTCAGTTGAAGATCTCGCCATAACGCTTTGCTTTGCACTCCTCCAGCTAACTGCTGCACCATTCAAAGTAAATATGTATCTAGATTGAGATTTAGAATCATCCGGATCGGTGTTCCAACTAGCATCGGTGTAACCATTAACAACGAGTTGTTCATCACCTCCATAAGAAATAACCATATCCTTAGTTCTTCTCAAGTACTTAAGGATGTTTTTGACCGCTGTCCAATGATCCACTCCTGGATCACTTTGATATCTGCTAGTCAAACTAACAGCATATGCAATGTCGGGTCTAGTACATAGCATGGCATACATTAGAGATCCTATGGCTAAGGCATAGGGAGTCTTACTCATCCTTTCTCTATCTTCTCATGCTGGATTTTGAGTTTTACTCAAGGTCGATTAAACATGGGCAAGAACCCTTTCTTGCTATCTTCCATTCCAAACCTCTTTAGAACTTTGTCCAAATATGTACTTTGTGACAATGATATTAGGCGTCTCGATCTATCTCTATAAATCTTTATGCCTAATATGTAAGCTGCTTCGCCAAGATCTTTCATTGAAAAACTATTATTCAAATATTCCTTGACACTATTAAGAAGGTCTACATCATTCCCAATCAACAATATGTCATCTACATATAGTATTAAGAATGCTACAGAGCTCCCACTCACTTTCTTGTAAATACAAGCTTCTCCATAAGTTTGTATAAAACCAAAACTTTTGATTACCTTATCAAAACATTGATTCCAACTTCGGGATGCTTGCTTCAATCCATAGATGGACCGTTGAAGTTTGCATACCTTGTTAGCATCTTTAGGATCGACAAAGCCTTTGGGTTGCATCATATACAACTCTTCATCAATGTCTCCATTGAGGAATGCTGTTTTGACATCCATCTGCCATATCTCATAATCAAAATATGCAGCGATTGCTAACAAAATCCTTACAGACTTTAGCTTCGCTACTGGTGAGAACGTCTCATCGTAGTCAACTCCTTGAATTTGTCGAAACCCTTTTGCGACAAGTCGAGCTTTATAGATAGTAACATTACCATCAGCATTTGTTTTCTTCTTGAAAATCCATTTGTTCTCGACAGCCTTTCGGCCGTCCGATAAGTCCACCAAAGTCCATACTTGGTTTTTGTACATGGATCCAATTTCGGATTTCATGGCTTCTTGCCATTTATTGGAATCTGGGCTCATCATCACTTCCTCATATGTCGCAGGGTCATCGGTGTTGTCCACCAACATGACACTCATAACGGGATCATACCAATCAGGAGTGGTACGAGTTCTGACCTGCGAGGTTCTGTAGCAACTACAACCGAAGTTTCATGATCATCACCATTAGCTTCCTATCTTATTGGTGCAGGCACCACATGAACTTCTTCCGGTGCTGCGCTACTCGCAAGTTCGAGAGAAGGTTCGACAACCTCGTCGAGTTCTACTTTCCTTCTAGTCACTTCTTTCAAGAAAAATTCCTTCTCTAGAAAGGATCCATTCTTGGCAACGAAGATTTTGCCTTCGGATCTATGATAGAAGGTATACCCAATAGTTTCTTTTGGGTATCCTATGAAGACGCATTTTTCCTCTTTGGGTTCAAGCTTGTCCGGTTGTAACTTCTTTACATAGGCTTCGCAACCCCAAACTTTAAGGAATGACAATTTAGGTTTCTTCCATTACCATAATTCATATGGTGTCATTTCAACGGATTTAGATGGTGCCCTATTTAAAGTGAATGCGGCTGTTTCTAATGCATAACCCCAAAATGATAGCGGTAAATCTGTAAGTGACATCATAGAACGAACCATATCTAAGAGAGTTCGATTACGATGTTCGGACACACCATTACGCTGTGGTGTTCCCGGCGGTGTCAATTATGAAAATATTCCGCATTTCTTCAAATGCTCGCCAAACTTGTAACTTAGATATTCACCTCCACGATCAGAACGTAGAAATTTAATCTTCTTGTTACGTTGATTCTCCACCTCACTTTGAAATTCCTTAAACTTCTCGAAAGTTTCGGACTTATGTTTCATGAAATAGATATACCCATATCTACTCAAGTCATCCGTGAAGGTAAGAACATAACGATAACCACCACGCGATGCTACACTCATTGCACCACACACATCGGTATGTATGATTTCCAATAAGTCCATAGCTAGCTCCATCATACCAGAAAATGGAGTCTTAGTCATTTTACCCATCAGACATGCTTCGCATCTTTCAAGTGATTCGAAATCAAGTGATTCAAGAAGTCCATCGGAATGGAGTTTCTTCATACGCTTCACTCCAATGTGACCAAGACGACAGTGCCACATATAGGTCGAGTTATCGATCGATTTCAAACATTTAGCTTCAATGTTATTAATATGTGTATTTCCACTATCGAGATTCAATAAGAATAGACTATCTATCAAAGGTGCATGTGCATAAAACATATTACTAATATAAATTGAACAACCATTATTCTCGGACTTAAACAAGTAACCGTCTCGCAATAAACAAAATCCCGATATAATGTTCATGCTTAACGCAGGCACCAAATAACAATTATTTAAGTATAAAACTAATCCTGATGGTAGATGAAGAGGTAGCGTGCCGACCGCGATCACATCAACCTTTGATCCATTTCCTACGCGCATCGTCACCTCGTTCTTCGCTAGCTTCCGTTTATTCTGCAGTACCTGTTTCGAATTACAAATATGAGCAACCAAACCAGTATCAAATACCCAGGCACTACTACGAGTACTAGTGAGATACACATCAATAACATGTATATCGGATATACCTTTCTTCTTGATGTTGCCGTTCTTCAAATCCGCCAAGTACTTTGGGCAATTCCGCTTCAAAGGACCTTCTCCCTTGCAAAAAGCACTCGATGTCGTGCTTAGGTCCAGCCTTGGTCTTCTTCGGTCTGCGGTAACTTTCTTACCACCCTTCTTGAAGTGTCCCTTTTGCTTAGACTTGCCTTTCTTGAATCTGGTGGTCTTATTGACCATCAACACTTGGTGCTCTTTCTTGATCTCCACTTCTGCAGATTTTAACATGGAGAAGAGTTCGCAATCGCTTGTTCATGCTTTGCATATTGTAGTTCATCACAAAGTTCTTGTAACTTGGTGGTAGTGATTGGAGGACACGGTAAATCCCCAAAGCATTAGGAATCACTATACCCAAGCTTTGGAGTTTGTTTGCGTGCCCAGACATCTTAAGCACATGCTCACTGACGGAGCTGCCCTCTTCCATCTTGCAGTTAAAGAACTTTTCAGAAGCCTCATAGCTCTCAACTGCCGCGTGAGTCTCAAATATCAGTTTGAGTTCACGGACAATATCATGTGGGTCTGAATTCTCAAACCTTTTCTGAAGCTCCGATTCTAAACCATACAAGATAGCACACTGAATTGTGGAGTACTGAGTCTTCCGAGCAAGGTAAACATTCTTTACTTCATCGATAGCATCAGCTGCAGGCGGGTCACCCAGCGGTGCATCCAGCACATAGGTCAAATTACCAGCATTAAGGACAATCCTCAAATTGCGGAACCAATCCGTGAAGTTGCTTCCATTGTTTTTCTACTTTTCTTTCTCTAGGAACGCATTAAAATTGATGGTAGGGGCCGCCATTGATCTACAACATATTTGCAATAGTTTAGACTAAGTTTATGACAAATTGAGTTCTAATTAATAGTTAAATTAATCTAGGTGAACTTCCACTCAAAACAATATCCCTCACATTGTTTTAGTGATCACACGAACCAAATCCACCACATCAAAACCGATCATCACGAGAGTTGATATAGCTTCAATGGCGAAAAATCGACATGTTCATCATATCTACTATATGATTCATGCTTTACCTTTCGGTGATCCGTGTTCCGAGACCATGTTTGTACATGCTAGGCTCGTCAAGATCAAACCTTAGCTTCCGCATGAGCAAATCTGGCTTGCTCACGTTGTATACACTTGCATAATCTAACACACCCGATCATCACGTGGTGCTTCGAAACAACAAGCTTTAGTAACGGTGCTTACTAAGGATGAACACTTTAGAACTTGAAATTTATGTGCATGAGGGATCATCTTATAATGCTACCGTCGCTAACTAAGCAATACAAGATGCATAAAGGATTAACATCACATGCAATTCATAATATGTGATATGATATGGCCTTTCTTCTTTGTGCTTCCGATCTCCATCTTCAAGCACGAACATGATCTCCATCATCACCGGCATTGCATCAAGGTCAATGACGCTCCATGGTTGTCGCCCACCAGCTTCAACTATTACAACTACTTTGAATAGACACGCAGTCTTAATGTAAATTAAAGATAACCATATGGCTCCGGTTGCCAACTTACAATAAGGAACATTGCATACATCAAATATAATCACAATCATAGCCATATCACATCACAGCACACCTGCAAAACAAAGTTAGACGCCTCTAATTTCTTTGCATATTTTACGTGGTTTGGGGCTTTCAATAAGTGTCGATCTAACTTACGAACAAGAACCACAACGCTGATGTTTGAACTATCAAGTGCCTGTTGTAAATTGGATCTATACTATAATGGGAGAGACAGACACCCGCAAAGCCACTTATGCACTACAAGTTGCATATTGAGCGTGGAGCAAGTCTCATGAACGATGTCATGTAAGGTTAGCCCGGGCCGCTTTATCCCATCATACCGCAAGATGCAAAGTACACAAGAAGCAATTGATAAAAAAAGCACTACCGCCCACAATGACCATTGTGTTCTACTTGTGCAACAGATCTACATATAGACACGGCTCTGATACCACTGTAGGGGTTCGTAGCATGGAAAACAAAAAATTTCTACCGCATACAAACAAACAAGCCAAGATCTATCTACTAGATTGTAGCAACGAGTCGATGAAATAACTCACCCTTTAAGATTCCAAAGTGTTTAACGAGAGCGGATTCTCGTGAGTGATGTAGTCGTACTCTTGCCGATCTCAAGATCGTGTAGACGATCCTTCCGGCTATGCTCCGCGCTTAAATGCGGTCACACGTTCGGTACTTGATGAAGACCTTCCTCTCCCTTGTTCCAGCAGGCAGCGGAGGTTGTAGCACTCTCCTCGCGATTCCGACAGCACAACAGCATGGTACCGGAAGTAGAGGGGAGATCTCGCGGGGCTTCGCCTTAAGCCGGAGCGAGTATGGTGGACTATGAGAGATGCCTCGGTGATCTAGGGTTTAGAGGCACCAAGGAGAGAGAGCTAGGCCGGCGGCTAAAGCAAGGGGAAGTCCCCAACTCGGTGGCTAGGCAAACCCTAGGGGCGGCGGCGACTTGGTGGAGGCCGGCGGCGAGGGCTAGGGTTTAGAGGAGAGAGGTGTGTTTGGAGGGCCAGCCCTGCCCCTCCTTTTATAGGTGGAGGGCGCCACCAGGGAGGAGTCCTCCCCAACTCGGCCTCAAGGTCAAGCGGTGGAGGGAGAGGAACTCCTCCCCAAGTAGGTTTCCTACTCTCCCTCCACCAAGCAAACTTGCCGTTTGACTTTTCAAACTAGGATTTGATTTATCCCTTTATTTTGCTCAGAGATGACACCTAGTACATGATGCAACCATTCCAACTTGTTATGACACATTCATATACCCTTTCCCTTCGGAGTGCCGGACCTTCCGGACCCTTCTAGAACATTCCTGATGAAAACATCAGAATCATTCTCCAACCCCGAAACAGGACTTTCCTTATATGAATCTTATTCTCCGGACCATTCCAGATCTCCTCGTGATATCCCGGATCCCATCCGAGACTCCGAACAACATTCGGTCTCTTACTCATCATTCCATAACTACTCAACAACATCGAATCCTTAAGTGTGTCTCCCTACGATTCGTGAATTATGTGGACATGATCGAGACACTTCTCCGAACAATAACCAATAGAGGAATCTGGAAATTCATATGCCTCCCACATATTTCTACGATTACTTTGTGATTTAATGAATGTTACATCCCAAGATTTTCCAAATCTTGTAATGTCAAAAATAAATGAATAAAATAAAACTTTGTTGATTTTTAGGGCCAGAAGAAACTTTTTGAATCCAATTGGAAACCTTCAAACCAATTTGGATCAAATAAAATCCTAAAGGGATTTAAAAAGTTTAATAAACAATAAACTTCAAAATATTTAAAATTACTATTTTGGATCTTTTAATAAAAGGATTTGGTTTTCAAAAGAAAAGGGATTTATAAATAAAGATTATTTTATAGAGCCAAATTAAACCTTGGCCAATCTTTTGAATTAAAATGGTTTGCTTTGATTAAAAGAGTAAAGGTTTATTTAAATAAAATAATAAGGATTTAATATCCAATTTTATTTAAGTAAAGGTTTTTCCCATTTTAAATAAACACTAAAACTTATTTATTTATTTTAAATAAATTTTCCAAGTATTTTATATTCTCAAGTAAAACCTACTGAAGTGTTTTTGGTCTTATTTTAGTTTTCAAAATAAAGATCTTAATAAAACAAATCCTATTTGATTTATTAATTAAGGTCCATTTTATTAATTAATGGATCCTAAAATAAAATGTTATTTTATTTTAAACAAGCTTTCCAAGTATCTTTTATTTTCAAATAAAACCTACTGATTTGGTTTTGAAAATATTTGGATTTCAAATGGAATTTTAAAATAAATAAAAACCCATTTGATTTATTAACTAGTGTCCATTTTATTTAATTATAAATGGACTCTAAAATAAAAATATTATTTTATTATTGGACTTTGGTTTTGTGTGGTTAAAACAGAACTAACACAATACAAAGTTTAGTGATTGTTTGAATTGTTTGAATGTTTGAATAGTTGATTGAAAATCAAAGCAGAAAATTGATTTGGAAAAAGAAAAGGTTTTGATGAAAAAAGAGAGCAAAACGACCCAGCCAGCTAAAGCCCATCCCAGCCAAAGAACCCACCTCCTCCCCAGAACCGTTATTTTCTCACTCAGAACTTAACTGCTAAGTCGGACGACTGGACCCCACACTCGCGCTCTCTCTCTCTCTCGCAGACAGCCAGGACCCACCCCTCCTGTTCATCGTCCTCACCCGCAGCGACCAGTTCATCCCCGTTTCTGGCTTTGATTTCGCGGCTTGAATTCATCTTAACGCGGCCACCATTACTCACAGTGACCATGCCCCTTTAAACGCCAATGACTCTCCTCCATTTCCCCCCTGTCTCCTCCCCCAATTGCGCCTCCAGGCCGCCCCAATTCCTCCCCGAGCACCCCTATCTCCGACGACCCTCCTTGCCGATTCTGGCCAGTACTCGCCACCCCTCACCTCCTTGACCACACTCGCATACTTCCCGACCCTGGCGCACCTTTTCGCTCGCCCGGCTCACCACCTGTGAAGCTCTGCCGGGCGTCACGACACCCCACCGAGCAACGCCGTGTACGTTCAAGCTGGCGAGGCGTCTCCCCTGAAACCAGACCCTCTCTTCCCCGTGGACACGATGATGATCGCCATGCTCTTGCGAACCTAACGGTGTCTCCCTTTCGTCCTAGGGTGCCCCCTATCCTCGCCCTCGACGACCTCCAGAGCCGCCCGAGGCCCAGCTCATCTCCCAAGGTGCGCACCTCTACAAGGCGACATCACCTTGAGCTTCCCCAGGCCTCTGCGAACGCTGTGAGTACCTCCCCAGCCACCCTTGCTTCCTGTATCGCCGGCGCCGCCATTCTGGCTCAGCCGCCCGCCAAATGCCATGGCCGGCTTCGTTTAGGGTCGAGCTCACGAGTCTCCGATCTCGATCTGGTGGATAGGATAGAAAGTAAGCGAATGGGTACGCACGCTTCTGAGCCGCATGATTCAACTTGATCCAACGCACAAGAATAGCCGATCCGAGGAAGCGATAATTAATGAGAATAGGACGCGTGGCACCAGACGATTTAAAATAGAATTTGAAATCAGACTTAGATGCCATTTTGAAACCCTTGTAACTTTTAAACCACACGTCCAAATTTTGCAAACTTTATATCAATGGAATCAGTGGAGCAAGCCCTATCCAACCATGCCTTTTGTTTAATAAAAAGCCTCTGGAAAAATTATTATTTTTGCAGAAACATTTGTATGCTTGTTAAGGATGTAAAAATTGTTTAAAAATGATTTTGGGGATAAAATCTTTGGCAAATGGTGTGATTTGAACCTACTAACATTAGGAAACACTTTGTGGATTCAAAAATGAATTTGGTGAAACAAAATAATGATTATTTGATTTAAAACCATTTCTAGTCAAATAGAAATGTGGTTTATTTATTAAAAATGATTTTGGAAGAAAACCTTTGGAAAATGTTTTGTTTTAAACTCTCTGACCCCAAACACCAAGTTTTATGGTTTGAAAACTTATTTGGTGAACCCTATAGATTAATGCCTTAGTAAAAAAATATTTCTACACCACATAAAATGATACTTTATTTTGAAAATGGTTTTTGAAGTGAAACCTTTTGCAAATGACTTTGCCACTTTATAAAATGACCCTTAGGTGTTTTCCAATGTTTATGACCCATTAGGAACCACTTTTTCAAATTAAACAAAGCTTGGCATGCTTGCATGCATTTCTTAGTTCTATGATTTTATGTGTTGTTTTGCTTGATTGGTAGATTGAGTTTGTGCCTTGCTTGATTGATTTGTAGTGACTTGAAGAGTGTTATTGTTGCAAGGACAAGGAGTGAACTTATACTCTACCAAAAATGCAAGTGATGCTTCATACTTTTTGTCCCATTACTTTCACTATGCATTAGTGATTTTCTCTAAGTAAAACTTGCATGGAATTTTTGCTAAGTATAAACCTTGCTATAGGAAAACCTAGTAGATGAATCCTTAGTAGGATATTTCCTAAGTTAAGACTCCTACTACAATCATGCTTAGCCTAGCTAATAGAAAACAAGGGTGGAATATATATCCATACTATGAAAATTTTCTAAGTCTGAGGACTTGTGTTTTTGTTTAATAAAACAACTAAGTTAATGAATCACCTGGGTGGAATGGTAATTGCTTGGTAGATTTTGGTTGAGTGGTTCACAAGGCCCATGTCTATGGTTTACCTTGTGTATCTCACTTGTGGATGGCCACCCAGGAACAAAGAGATTTGAGATGTCAAATGTTGAGAAGCTTCAAGTGCAACCACTTGGCATTATGGGCTCTGCCTTGATCATATAGGTTGCAAGAACTTAGCCATATGGACAGCTGGTGGTAGTGTTTGATAGGTTGGAGCGCGTCCATTTTGGTCTAAGGGAAGGCTTCTGAAAGATCTTGTCTTGGGAAACCAAGTCTTGTGGGGAAAGTGCACCACCTCTGCAGAGTGTAAAAAAATCTAAGTACTTAGCCATGTCCCTGGTAAAGGACAATTTGAGCATCAAGACATGGAAGCAATCAAGAATCTCATCATTCAAATTTCTAAGTTAAAATCTTGTGGTTTGAACAAGGGTTAAAGAATCTTCATTCTTTGATTGAGAAAAATGATTTTGTCAAGCAAAAACTTAGTGTTTTCAAACGTTAAGGAAAAATCTATTTTGAGCAATGCAAGCCTCAACTCCACTTAGCCAAATGCATATAGATGATAGACTCCACCATATTACCATAGTATCACTTGCCAATACAATTCAAATGTATTGACCCTTGTGGCTGTAACTTGTTATTTTGCAGGTTTGATTGATTTAGTGAAGTGTGTTGATTAGGATTACAAAGTCTACAACCAACATGTCTGCATGTGGCACTTTGAAGATGAAGGACCCCATGCTTATAGTTATTCTGCTGCAATGTAATGTAATAGCCAAATGAGCTATGTAAGATGTAATAAAATTATGTTATTCCTGGTTATAAAGTTATATTATGACCTTTGTTTCTTGATATTACATCTTAACTGTGGATGCTAGCTATTGATCCAGGGACTAGCATTGTAAACACAGGGGACTCCACCTTATAATAAATAAAGGTTGGGACACTCCCTCTACAATGAACCACTTACATACGATACCAATTTCCCCTTGTCTCACGATAGTTTACTTATCCGAGGTTTTGATCGTCGGTATCTCTGCATACCTAGTTCAACCTCGTTACTGATAAGTACTCTTTTCTCGTTACCATGATATGTGATCCCTTGTGAGCCAGTCACATGCTTGCAAGCCAATTGGATGACATTCCACCGAGAGGGCCCAGAGTATATCTATCCATCATATGGATCGACAAATCCCACTCTTGATCCATGTGTCTCAACCAATACTTTCCGAACACTCAATGCCACCTTTATAACCACCCAGTTATGGTGTGGTGTTTGATGTCATCAAAGCATCCTTCCGGTGATGGTGATATGCATGATCTCATGGTCGAAGGAATTAGGTTACTATGTATCATAAAGCATATAGCAATTGAACTATTAAAATGACTTGATCTTTATGCTACGCTTATCTATAGGAGTATGTCCATCATACCATTCTCCTAACAATATGATCTTGTTGTTAATAACATCTCAATGTTCATGATAGGGAAACCACAGTCATTTATTAACCAACAAGCTAGTATTATGAAGAGGCTTTACCAGGGACTCTAATTTAGTTTACAAATGACACAAGTATTAATGTTTCCTTGTTAATACTATTATTGCATGAATGTAAACATTTATCATAAACACAAAGATATAATAATAACTACATTTATTATTGCCTCTAGGGCATATCTCCAACACACCCTCACAATAAAGATCCAACCATTTGCAAGCATTGAAAGCTGGGATCAAAGAACTCTAAGCATGTGCATGAAAGATGGAGTTCTAACAATAGGACATAGTAACTATGCATGCAACATGACAAGCTACAAACAAAGATCATGAATAACATGGATTGAAAAATGTTTGTTTGTTTCACATACAGAAAACATGGCATAGTGGCAATTAGCTTGTCCCTCATAGAGTAGCAAATAGATGCATAGGACACCTTCAAAGTTCACAAGGGTGACTAGAAACAAATAGCATAAGAACAAGTAATATCACAATATGCATCAATTAATAAGTTTTGGAACACTACACACAGAATGAAAACTATGCTCTCTTAATGCTGCCTAAAGGTAGAAGGTGGAGACTCAATAATGGTGGAAGAAAGGCCTTTTTGTAAAGGAAGCAGAGATTTCAAGTTTAAAAAGAGCTTCCAAAAATTATGGTACTTGTTAGATTTCAGCCCTCATTGCGCCTATCATAAGCATCTTAAAGTGTTTAAGGTTAAAGTGACAAAGATGGAGTACATGCTTGACGAAGTATAAGTTGGCAATCTCAAGTCCCTTGAATACAAGGGCCACACCTCATGCATACTCAACTTTGGTCACAGGTAAGTTCTTGTCATTGTAAGTATTTGCATATCATCGAGAACCGCCAACGGGGTACCCCTTGCACATGGTATATGAGCTTTCCCATAACCGAAATAACAAGGCAAGCAGACAATGGGCATCTCACTAATCTTTTTATTTACTATATGCATAGCTTTTTATTGAGGATGCTTCATAGATAGATCACTATGGTGATGCTACAAGTTTCCACCATGATTAGGCATGGCTTAGGCTAGCGGCCCAGGCGTTTCTCTAACACAGGATACAAACTCCATGGACTTACAAGTTCCCTCTTTATTTCACACTGGTGACATCCATAGACAAAAGAGCATGATATCAACTGAGTACAAAGTACAAGTGTAATGTTGAAAACGTTCCCCGTGATAGCACGGTTCTGTTAATTTCAACGTATAAGTGCAAGCATATACAACATAGATGTCACAATGGTTCAAGTTTATTAGGGGAAAAGAATATAAAGTGTGCCAGCAAGTTTGTGAGGGCTTTAATCACTAAGTTTTTATATAACAAAATAGTTTTTAATTGGAAGATAGATGAAAACAAGAATATACTTGGAATGGTGTAACACACCATGCATAGGAGTTTATAGTGGACACTTTGGAATAACTTGGTTTTTTGGGAGTTGGAAGCATGAGTAGAACTTACTCATACAAGTGGAGGCTAGCAAAAGACAGGGAGCAACCAACTAAGAGAGCATAATGGCCATAATCATGCAGAGCAACAGAGCATTACTAATCAAAGCATAGAGTGGTACTACAAGTCAAGGACTAAATGATCATAGAGGCTAATGGTGACTTGTCGTAGTCATAACATGGTGTGAGCATGTGCCAAGTCAACCCAAACAAAGCATCAGAGGAGAATACCACAATACTATGCTTTTGCATGCTAAAACAATGCATAATTTCTTCAAGGCACACTAAGCAATCCCAATTGTTTGGAACAATACATGCTACAGCAATAATCACTAAGCATAAGGTCAAAACAACACCTAGCATCTCATGCTAAAGTCTAAGTCATAGTCAATGCAAGCTCCTCTTGCACTTCAAGCAAGAACTTACTACTCCTTTCCAACACCAAGCAACTTATTTGCAAAACAACACAGCGAGAACGGGGGTCCAAACTACTTTATTCAAGCAAACTAAACAACCTAAGCAAAGCAAACAAAAACTAAGACACTCCAAGAACAACACAACTGTGCATGAAACAATAAAAACGAAGTGTCTAGACAGACCTGAGCTTTTTATTGATGAAGAAGGGGATGCCTTGGGCATCCCCAAGCTTTGATGCTTGTACCTCTTGGATATTTCTTGGGGTGACACCATGGTGGCATCCACAAGCTTCAGCTTTTGTCCATTCTTCATCTCATTGCATCATTCTCTCTCTACACCTGAAATTTTTCCTTCATACGAAACTTCACACAATCTTCATTAGCAACATTAGTTTATTCAAAATATATTAGACCCCTGGCAAAGCTTTGGAACAGCAAGGATTTTCACTAAAAACACAAGCTATTGTAGCAACTCCTTCAAAAATCTCAATTTCCCAAAAAGGAATCAATAAGAAGAAAATGCAAATAATGCCAGAAATCTATCAAAACAGACCATCAGGTAGAAACCAATTTTTTCGAACATCTTTCTGTTGCTCAAATCAAAAAGTGTTAAACTAACGAAAGTGAGCTAACATGTTGGGGGATTTATTCGTAATTTTGAGCTCAATCCGAGTTACAGAGACTCCTCACGAATTTTTTTGGTGGAGGACAGAAATCTGTTTCGGGACAGCAACTCCACAAATCTTACTTCCCTCTCATTAGAGGTTATTCTTGGCACAAAAGGAAAACAAAAAGGATAAGCAGAGGTCAGTATTGAAGTAATAACTTCCAAGACTCAAGGAAACTCTTGGGTTATCCCCCAACAAGTACTTTTCTTTAACGCCTTTAAGTTAGGCACAAGAAGCAAGAAGAATCAAGTATTTTCAAATGAAGAAGCATTAACATCAATACTTGCAAAATCTTCAACTATGAAAGGTATCTCATCCAAATGGGTTTTGGAGGATCCCTTCTCATCTATCTTTGGCTTACTACTTTCATCAAAAGGATTTTCAGGAACAATCCAATCAAAATTCTTTTCAAAGGCCTCATGCATCCCAACAAGCTTAAAGGGTATGGGTATCTTAAATTCATTTATAGGCTTTGTTTTATCTAAAGTACCCACAACATCTACACAAGAGCCTAGCATATTGAAACGCTCAAAGACCTTTTTGTCTTCCCTACCAATATCATGAAACTCTTTGAGTAAAGTTTCAAGAATAAAATCTCTCTTTTCAGCATTCTTTTCTTCTTTTAGTTTTAAGAACAAAATTTGCATCATGGGGTTAAGGCTAACAAACCTAGCCTCCAACATATGAACTAAAGAAGCTGAAGCAATTTCATAATTAAGAGCAAGCTTTGCTATAGATTTATCCTCAATATCCTCATGCTTGCTAACATAATTAAAGAATTCTTCAATGTTATCTTTCCCAATTATGGAGCCACTACCTATTGCAAGATCTTTCAGGGCGAACTTGGGGAACAACATGGTGAGCTAGAGCAAGGTGGCAACTAGAGTAGGAACTAATTTTTTTGTTTTTGAAAAGAGCAAGCAAACCAAACTAGACTAATTTTTTTGGGTTTTTTGAAAAGAGGCAAACAAAACCAAGCAAAAGAAACAAAGCAAACTAAAAACAAAGTAAAGAGAAAGGAAGTAGAGGACTCCCCTTGTGAAGACATCCTTAGCCTCCCCGGGAACAGCGCCAGAAATCCTGATGCGTGCACCCAGTGTTGACGTGGGACACTTCGTTGGAACCCCAAGAGCAAGGTGTGATGAGCACAGCAGCAAGTTTCCCTTAGTAGAGACCGAGGTTATCGAACCTGAAGGAGGAAGGAAACGTCTCAAAGGTGTTGCAAGCAACATGGAAACCTGCAAAACACAAACTCAAGACTTTGTCCGAACGAATCAGTGAGGTTGTCAAGCTCACCGGTTTGCTGTAACAAAGGATTAAACGTATGGTGTGGAAGGTAATGGTTTGCAGCAAGTAAACAAGTAACAGTGGAAGATATATCAATGGTAAAGATTGGACCGGGGTCCATAGTTCACTATAGGTTCTCTCCTTAGATAAACAACATGGCATGAAGGGTAAACAAATTACAACAGGGCAATTGACAGGAACTGAGCAAGGCATAACAATGCAATTACTAGTCAGAAAGATCCTACGAGATTCAATTGGGAAATATAACAAGATACATAGACCGCCATCCAACTGCATTTATGACCAGAAGTCCACCTTCAGGTTATCATCCGAACCCCCTCCGGTATTAAGTTGCAAGCAACAGACAACTTCTTTAAGCAAAGTGTGTAAGGTAAACAGTCCACATGTTCCATGAACAAGAGACCGTTGTTTTCTCCCTAGTAGCAATAGCACATCTACAACCGAAGAGATTATTGTCACTTCCCTTGGAAACTAGAGGCATGAACCCACTATCGAGCATAAATACCCCCTCTTGGAGTCACTAGCAACTACTTGGCCAAGATAGCTACTAACAACGGAGAGCATGCAAGATCACAAACAAAATAGACATGATAGAATCATAAAGACAAAACCATTAATCAAACCAACATAATAATCTCAATATCCATCGGATCACCGCAAACACAACATGCATGATTACAAATAGATTAGACCTTGATCATGAACGGAGCTCACAAGATCTATACATGAAAGCACAAGGAGGAGATACAACCATCTAGCTACTACATGGACCCATAGTCCACGGTGGAACTACTCACGCATCATACCGGAGAGAAGGCCTCCGAGATGATCTCTGCTTCGGCAGGGTGCCGGGAAGAACTTCAGATCCCCCCGATCTAGGGACGATGGTGGCGGCGGCTACAGACGGTTTCGTGGAGATTAGATCAGGTGCTTAGGGTTTTTGCATCAGGGGATTCTTATAGGCGAAGGGGGAGGCCGAGGCGGCGACCAGGGGCCCCACACCCTGCCTAGGCGCGGGGCAGGGCCCACCCGCGCCTAGGGGGGTTTGGGCGCCCTAGCCTGCCTCTTCGGCTCCCCTCTGAACTTCTTGTTCTCCACGGAAAGTAATTAACTATGGCGTTTGTCTTCTCCAATTTCGAGAATATTTCTTTACTAACTTTTCTGAAACCAAAAACAGAAGAAAACAGTCAACTGGCACTGTGGCAACTTGTTAATAGGTTAGTACCAGAAAACATGTAAAAAGCACCTCAAAGTGTAGAAAAAGCAAAGTAGATACTAACAAGCATGGAACATCAAAAATTATAGATACGTTTCCGACATATCAGGGCACCTCCTACCCCTCACAACAAACCCTAGCTTGGCTGCCTCCCTCTCTAGCCGCCACCTAGGGTATCTCCTCCCAAGTCGCTGACTTGGGGATAAACCCTAGCCCCTAGCCACCAGCCACCACCTCCCCTCGGTGCCATCTAAACCCTAGATCACCGAGGCCCTCTTCTACTCCACCATACTCGCTCTGGATTAGGCAAAGCCCTGCAGGATCTCCCCTCTACTTCCGACACCACGCCGTCATGCTGCCGGAATCGCGAGGAGAGAGCTACAACCTCCGCTGCCTGCTAGAACAAGGGAGAGGAAGGTCTCCATCGAAAATCGAACGTGACCGATCATGAGCGGCCGCTTTACACACCGGAAGGATCGTCTATGTGATCTTGAGATAGGTAAGTGAATGACTACATCACCCACAAGAATCTGCTCTCGTTAACCGCTTTGTAATCTTCGAGAGTGAGTACTCCATTGACTCGTTGCTACAATCTAGTTGATAGATCTTGGCTTGTATGTGTTCATGCAGTAGAATTTTTTTGTTTTCATGCTACGAACCCCTACAGTGGTATTAGAGATGTGTCTATATGTAGATCTGTTGCACGAGTAGAACACAATGGTCATTGTGGGTGGTGGTGCTTTTATTACCAATTGCTTCTTGTGTACTTTGCATCTTGCGTGATGGTGGGATGAAGCGTCCTAGGCTAACCTTACATGACATCGTTCATGATACTTGCTCCACGCTCGACATGCAACTTGTATTGCATAAGTGGCTTTGTGGGTGTCTGTCTTTCCCATCATAGTGAAGATATAATTTACAACGGGCACTTGATAGTTCATGCATCAACGTTGTGGTTCTTGTTCGTAAGTTAGAACGGTACTTATTGAAAGCCCCAAACCACGTAAAATATGCAAAAAATAGAGGCGTCTAACTTTGTTTTGAAGGGGTGTGTTGTGATGTGATATAACCATGATTGTGATTATATCTGATGTATGCAATGATCCTTATTGTAAGTCGGCAACCGGCAGGAGCCTTATGGTTGCCTTTTAATTTCGTTAAGACCTGCGTGTCTGTTATTCAAAGTAGTTGTAATAGTTGATGCTTGTGGACGACAACCATGGAGAGGTTCCATTGACCTTGACGCCACGCCGGTGATGATGGAGATCATGTTCGTGCTTGAAGATGGAGATCGGAAGCACAAGAAGAAAGGGCATATCATATCACATATTATGAATTGCATGTGATGTTAATCCTTTTATGCATCTTGTATTGCTTAGGTCGCTACGGTAGCATTATAAGATGATCCCTCTCACAAAATATCAAGTAACAAAGTGTTCGTACTTAGTTAGCACCGTTGCCAATACTCATTGTTTCGAAGCACCACGTGATGATCGGGCGTGATAGATTCTACATGTGCATACAACGGGAGCAAGCCAGAGTTGCTCATGCGGAAACTAAGGTTAATCTTGACGATCCTAGCATGTACAAACATGGTATCGGAACACAGATCATCGAAAGGTAAAGAATGAGTCATATAGTAGATATGATGAACATGTTGATTGTTCGCCTTTGAAACTACATCATCTCTCATGATGATTGGACTTGATGTAGTGGATTTGGTTCGTGTGATCACTAAAATAATGTGAGGGATATTGTTTTGAGTGTGAGTTCACCTAGATTAATTTGACTATTAATTAGAACTCAATTTGTCATAAACTTAGTCTAAACTATTGCAAATATGTTGTAGATCATGGCGGCCCCTACCATCAATTTTAATGTGTTCCTAGAGAAAGAAAAGTTGAAAAACAATGGAAGCAACTTCACGGATTGGTTCCGCAATTTGAGGATTATCCTCAATGCTGGTCAGTTGACCTATGTGCTAGATGCACCGCTGGGTGGCCCACCTGCAGATGATGCTACCGATGAGGTGAAAAATGTTTATCGTACTCGGAAGAATCAGTACTCCACAGTTCAGTGTGTTATCTTGTATGGTTTGGAATCGGAGCTTCAAAAGAGGTGTGAGAACTTTGACCCACATGATATTGTCCATGAACTCAAAATGATATTTGAGGCTCACACGACAGTTGAGAGTTATAAAGCTTCTGAAAAGTTCTTTAACTACAAGATGGAAGAGGGCAGCTCCGTCAGTGAGCATATGCTTAAGATGTCTGGGCACGCCAATAAGCTCTAGAGCTTGGGCATAATAATTCCTAATGCTTTGGGGATTCACCGTGTCCTCTAATCACTACCACCAAGTTACAAGAACTTTGTGATGAACTACAACATGAAGCGCATGGATAAGGCGTTGCCAGAACTCTTCTCTATGTTGAAGTCTGCAGAAGTGGAGATCAAGAAAGAGCACCAAGTGTTGATGGTTAATAAGACCACCGATTTCAAGAAACAAGGCAAGCCTAAGAAAGAGGGAAACTTCAAGAAGGGTGGTAAGAAAGCTACCGCGTCAGCAAAGAAGACCAAGGCTGGGCCTAAGACTGATACTGAGTGCTTTTACTGCAAGGGAGAAGGTCACTGGAAGTGAAATTTCCCCAAGTACTTGTCGGATCTGAAGAACGACAACATCAAGAAGAAAGGTATATCCGATATACATGTTATTGATGTGTATCTTAAAAGTAATCCTAGTAGTGTCTGGATATTTGACACTGGTTCGATTGCTCATATTTATAACTTGAAATAGGTGCTACAGAATAAACGGAGACTAGCGAAGAACAAGGTGACAATGCGCGTAGGAAACGGATCAAAGGTTGATATGACCGCGGTCGGCACGCTATCTCTTCATCTGCACGCTATCTCTTCATCTACCATCGGGATTAGTTTTATACTTAAATAATTGTTATTTGGTGCCTACGTTGAGCATGAACATTATATCCGGATCATTTTTATTGCGAGACAGTTACTTGTTTAAGTCCGAGAATAATGGTTGTTCGATGTATTTGAGTAATATCTTTTATGGTCATGCACCGTTGATAGATGGTCTATTCTTATTGAATCTTGATAGTAGTGAGACACATGTTCATAATATAGATGCTAAACGTTTGAAATTGGATGATAATTCTACATACATGTGGCACTGTCGTCTTGGTCACATTAGAGTGAAGCGTATGGAGAAACTCCATTCCGACGGACTTCTTGAATCACTTGATTTCGAATCACTTGAAAGATGCGAAGCATGTCTGATGGGAAAAATGACTAAGACTCCATTTTCTGGTATGATGGAGCGAGCTACGGGCTTATTGGAAATCAGTAACACTTTATAATTAGGCGACATACTTCATAATCGTCTGTTATGGATGTAAAACATTGTTATCATTGAGCTCACGGAATGACATAAAATTATTACCTCTCCACACCAGTGTTAGTGATAATAAGTCCCAAAACTTTCCATGGTCTAGGAATTTATGAGTGAAGGATGACAAATCAACAATACGCAAGCTATCATTATTATTCTCATGACGCGTTGGCGCACTGCAAAATACTTTAGGAGGCGAATATCTGTAAGTTTCATCACATCATTCCACCGTTGTGATTTTAAATGATAGATGGAATACTTTCATCCATATATTACATGATTATAATCACCACAATATTAATGGAGTCAGACAAGCTAGTGTCATCTCTTAGATTGCAATACTAATAGTCTATCTTCCTCACTTTATGTTTATTAATTTACTACAAAAGATCATTTTCGGTTAACACAATTATAGAATCCCCAAAGCATTCACTTTCCAAACATCCAATAAAGTGTTGAAATTGACCACTTAGTATTAATTGCCTCTGGTACTGTAAGCATGCTAACCTAAAGTTCCATCAGCGTTCCTTAAAATTCTTTGGGGTGCCAAGCTTCATTCCTAACCTACAGCCAAGAATAACTCATAATGTCGGCTCACCATCTACAATAAGAAATCGTCTACACAGTTACGGATACCCGAGCTTTCCTAGATTGGGCCTCAATTATAGTTACGCCCATATAAATTAAGTTTTTGCCCTTTCCGGTCCGATTCCAAAAGGAACAAAATGCTTTCTTGCCCCATCCTTGAAATGGAAATAGCGAGCGCTTGATGCTCTCCGCAGAAGGATCTGATGGCACTCAGGAAAAGAAGTCCCGGCTACTACCGGCAAACGGGAAAAGATGTGAGTCTATTTGCTCTAGAATTGTCTCGCATGACTTACCCTTCTTGGGCGATTTGACTCTGGTGGCGAAATGGCGTCTTCAACATACTTCCATGGTCTTGCAGCCTGAAGAAGTTCTTAAGCGTGGTGGCTGACAATGAAGGCATGGTCTAGGATTCCCTAATGATGGTAGTTCAATTCTTGGTGGTGCACCTGCATACTCTCTCCATCTTCAAATAGGGCAAAGTTACTCCTTGAAACCTACCCACAGCAGTCGACGAGCATTCACTGACCATGGCGGTAGCACCTCATATGAAGATGATCTCCTAAGAAAGTCTCCATTTTGGTCATGACACCATAAGCCCACTGCTTGCTCATGGTCCTCATGCCACACTTATGACAGTATAGAGATCTACTAGTTCCGACATCGGCCAGATAAACCCGCCCTCATTCTTTGTTGAGATATGCCCTAGAGGTAATAGATCCAGATTGGCTATAGTTAACCGAAGCCCATATCCGAGAAAGAATAAGTATGGAGCGTTGGTGACATGGGAAGCGTGTGAAGGCACATGGAGAACAAATGGTTCAATTTAGAAAACCAGATGTTGATGATATGCTTTAAAAGTCTATAAAGCTAGGCTTGTCACAAAGGGTTTCGACAAATTCAGGGAGTTGACTACGATGAAGACTTTCTCATTAGTAAGCGAAGCCTTTAAAGTACGTGATTTATTATTATATCTTTGTGTTTATGATAAATTTTACATTCATGCTATAATTTTATTAACCGGAAACATTAATACTTGTGTGATTTTGTAAACTTGTTAGAGTCCCTAATAAAGCCTCTTTGTAATACTAGCTTGTTGGTTAATAGATGATAATGGTTTCCTGATCATGAACATTGAGATGTTATGAACAACAAGATCATATCATTAGGAGAATGGTGTGATGGACATACTCCTATAGATAAGCGTAGCATAAAGATCAAGTCATTTCAATTGTTCATTTGCTATAAGCTTTCAGATACATAGTAACCTAAATCCTTCGACCATGATATCATGCTAATCACCATCACCAGATGGATGCTTTGATAATATCAAACACCACTTCATAACTGGGTGGTTATAAAGGTGGCATTGAGTGTTCGGAAAGTATGTGTTGAGGCACATGGATCAAGAGTGAGATTTGTCCATCCATATGACGGATAGATATACTCCGGACCCTCTCGGTGGAATGTCATCCAATTAGCTTGCAAGCATGTGACTGGCTTACAAGGGATCACATATCACAGGGATGAGTAAAGAGTACTTATTGGTAATGAGGCTGAACAAGGTATGCAGAGATACCGACGATTAAACCTCGGATAAGTAAAGTATCACGAGACAAAGGGAAATTGGTATTGTATGTAAATGGTTCATTCAATCACGAAGTAATCGTAGAAATATGTGGTAGCCATATGAATTTCTAGATTCCTCTATTGGTTATTGATTGGAGAAGAGTCTCGGTCATGTCTGCATAATTCATGAATTGTAGGGAGACACACTTAAGGATTTGATGTTGTTTAGTACATATGGAATGTGAGTATAGAGACCGAATGTAGTTTGGAGTCTCGGATGGGATCCGGGATATCATGAGGAGATCCGGAATGGTCCGTAGAATAAGATTCATATAAGGAAAGTCCAATTCCGGAGTTCGGAAATGGTTTCGGTGTTTTCACCGAAATGTTCTAGAAGGGTCTAGAAGGTTCACCGATCCGGAAGGGGAAGGGTACATGGATGTGTCATGAAAAAATAGAATGGTTGTATCATGTCCTAGGTCACTTGGCTGGACTCTTGAAAGAGAGAAATCAAACTCTAGTTTGAAAGTCAAAATAAGGCAAGTTTGAAAAAGTCAAAGTGGGACTTTGATTTCCAAGTGGAGGGACGGAAGGAATCCCCTTGCCGCCGGCCACATGAAGTGGTGTTGGGGGAAGATTCCCTCCCCCTTGCCGCCTCCCCACCTATAAAAGGAGGGGTAGGGCGCCCCTACCCCTCACAACAAACCCTAGCTTGGCTGCCTTTCTCTCTAGCCGCAGCCACCTAGGGGATCTCCTCCCAAGTCGTCGACTTGGGGATAAACCCTAGCCCCTAGCCACCGGCCACCACCTACCCTCGGCGCCCTCTGAACCCTAGATCACCGAGGGCCTCTTCTACTCCACCATACTCGCTCCAGGTTAGGCAAAGCCCTGCGGGATCTCCCCTCTACTTCGAGCCACACGTCGTCGTCAGGCCGAATCACGAGGAAGAGCTACAACCTCCAGCTCTTGGAACAAGAGAAAGGTCTTCATCGAGTAATCGTGTGACCATTCTTGGGAGGGTCCGGAACCTGTTGTAAGGATCGTCTACGCGATCTTGAGATCGGCAAGTGAACGGCTACATCACCCACGAGAATCCGCTCTTGTTAACCACTTTGGAATCTTCGAGGGTGAGTACTCCATCGACTCGTTGCTACAATCTAGTAGATAGATCTTGGCTTGTATGTGTTCATGCGGTCTAAAGTTTTCTTTTCCATGCTACAAACCCCTACACTTAATCCTTGCTAGATTTTGAATCCAATAAAGATGACGTCTACATCAACTTATGTTCAAGGGAACCGTCACCAAAAGCTCAAGTTATTCATTTAAGTCAAAGAAGTCAACATATACATCAAATACAGTAAATACGAAGTTGCTGATTAAATAGGAGTATTATATCTAGCCATAGAACGTACTTTTGTAGAGCAATGCAATAGCAGCATTTGTAAGCCAAATAGTTTAGACACTAGTCTATTAGTATGCTAGTAATGATCAAGTTGTTATTTCTGGTTCTTATTTGTAAGAAGTTGCTTTCTCTCTATATAACGTAGTGTTCTTCGATCTTTTGTAAAGAGTCGAGTTGTAACCTATAGTCATGTTTTGGATCTGCTATGTTTCTGTTGTACCACTCTGAGGGATGTAATACTGGTGAAACGGTGTTTTATTGATGTTATGTCAATGACTATAGTGTACTATATCATGCAGTGGTATGCTGGGTCATCTCAATGCGCGATAAAATTTTAAGATTTCTGTGGCGCATATCAATATGCGCCATAGAATTACAATTTAGTGGCGAGTTAACAGTGACGCATCCCATATACGTCACAAACTGCCAAAACCCATGCGTCACAGATAATACTTTTCCTAGTAGTGAACTTCAATCTGAAGTGCCGATTTATTTGATCAACATTTGCCTAAACATGTCTTTCACTATCGCTCCGCACCCTGATTTGACTAGAAAATTTTAGGCTACATAGAACATAGTCCTGCCATTGCGACATTGTCTATGCAAGTAATTAGTGATAGAGAACTTAGGGCGTGATGGATCATATGACCATCTTTGGGTTTGAGCCTTTTACACAAGATCTCGGCGGTAGTAAAGAAGTCTTGGTTTGGCGAGCTCTTTCATTAAAACTGAACATGTTTGATGGAGCACTGCAGTTACTTCTCCTAGTTGTATAACATCATACTAAGGCCTAGTTTGACAACAAAGTTTTTCTAAAACTAAAGTATTATCAATACCATAGTGTTTTAGTGTCTAGCAAAGCAATACTTCGGTTTTCCTCTTTTCTTAGTTTTAGAAAAAAGAGGGTCTAACCTCTTTCTCAAATACTTCAAGAAAACCATAGTTTTGAAGAATATTTCAGTTTTAAAACCATACTATTTGTTGGATCCAAACACCTCAAAGTATTTAATACTTCAGTTTTTTCAGAAACCAGAGTATTTTCTCAATACTTTAAAAATACTTTGATGCCAAACAAAGCCTAAATTTCCATAAGAATACCATATCAAAATTATTAACATGTTTAGGTACAGGGTGTCAGTCAGTATAAGCTTATATCGCATTTCATGTTCAGCTGAGGATTTCTAGTTTAACTTCTGAGCATAAAATTTGACCTTGAATAAGGTACGATCCCAGTTAAATTCTTACCCCAAATTATGGTGTTTTAATTTTGTCAAACACGATGTCCGAGCTTCACTATCATTTTACTGATAGCAGATAAAACCGTGCAAACATGCAAGTTTCAGGTTTTAACCATAATGCAAAATAGGTAAACTATCGAGTGTAGATGTTTATGTGAATCTATAATTCAGAGAATTTTTTTCTTGTCGTCCTTGAAATAACGACATGTATCTTCCACAAAGGAATATTAATCATTATATTTATAATAAATTATTGTTATCATTCATTAATGCACTACATGAATGCATCAAGGTGTCGACGGCCTTTTCCTATGCTGATAGCTTTTAGTGGGGGCCGTCGGCATAGGACACGACCCGGGTAGCCCAGATAAAACGAAGTCGGTGGCGTAGGACACTCTGGGCCGAGGCCATCCGTCACCGTAGGTAGGCCATCGACATAGGGACTTGGCTGTGACGGCGATGCGACGGCGTCAGAGCTATGCTGACGGTAATGACCTCAGCATAGCTATTTTCCCTTTTACCACATTAATTTTAAAAAGATCAGAACTAAATCATTATAATTCACACAAATACAAATAATATATCAAAATTTGTAAAAAATATGATCTATCTATCTACACTCAAATATTACACATTTATACTGAATAAAAGTTAAGTAAAATATAAAACATTATATATACTTTCGTATAACACATTTTAAAAGATATTCAAAATAGAAAATGTGGTGGAATACCTCAAAAACTCCTACTACGGGGCAGCTAGAGTGAATCTTGTGATAAAATGGTCACATCCTTTGTTTTCCACTGCAAGTTTAGTGAGGCTAAGAATCTTCATGCTCGTCGTTCTCATCATAGTTTAAAACATACATAAGAAATTAAAAAACGATTCAAACAATGTAAAACCTTCACTTGGTGTCATATTATATGACATAGTTGCAAGAAAAAAATACTAAACTTGGAATAATGAAAATATCTCAAAAACAACCTTCTCGAAAATGAGTTATCATGTTCAAAGTTTCATGTCTTTCAGGCCAAACGACCAATGTTACGTCTAGAATCGCAGCACCGTTTGTGATAATGTGCCTATATTGTTCACACATGTGCATCTTGGGATGACAAACAACGTTGCAGGAGAAAATTTTCCTTTTCACCACACCAAAAAGGCATTTTTTATTTTCCGAGTGCTAAAAAGGGGTGTTTTGTGAAGCAACCATCAAATAAAAGATCCAAAATAGTACCACCTCATTTTTTTAAAATACTAAACCACCTTCCATGGACAATGTCATAACCATGGTATCTTAAACCTTTTCGTCCATCCCTCATGAATAAGACAAATTTCTGCAGAATCGGTAGAAAGTCGTTCAAATTTGAACTATAGGTACATGGTATAATGCTCATGTTTTTTTGGAAAAATAATTTTTGAATTCACAATATGCTATTTTATCAGAGATCCACTGCAGGTTTCGCAAGGCTCAATCCTGAGCTAAGAATCTTCATGCCCACCATTTTGACCATAGTTTGAAATGGGCATAAGAAATTCAAAAACAATCCAAACAATGTAAAACCTTCGCGTGGTGTCATTTTATGTGACATAGGTGCATGTAAAAATATCAAACTTGGAATATTGCAAATATCTCAAAAAAATCTTCTCACAAATGAGCTATCATGTTTGAGGTTTCATTGCTTTCAGGCCAAGCGACCAATATTATGGTTAGAATCGCGACATAGTTTACGATAATGTGCCCATACTTTTAAACATGTAAATATCAGCCATCTCAGCTTATAATGAAAAATGGCACATTCGGGAATTTCCCTACTGCATGTGCTAAAAAATATGCCCATATTTTTCACACATGTGCATCTTGGGATGACAAACAATGTTGCAGGAGGAAGTTTTCCTTTTCGTCGCACAAAAAAGGCATTTTTATTTTTTTTAAGTGCCAAAACCGAGGTGTTTTGTGAAGCAACCACCAAATAAAAGATTCAAAATGGTACCACCCCATTTTCCGAATATACTACACCAACTTCCATAAACAATGTCCCAACAGGGCATCTTAAACCTTTCCATCTATCATTCGTGAAAAAGTTAAAATTCCTACTGAATCGGCAGGAAGTCGGTCAGATTTGAACTACATGTACATGATCTAATGCTCATGATTTTTTTTGGAAAGAATCATTTTTAAGTTCAGAAGATTATATGGATATCATATTTGGATTTCTCTTATTTTTCTGATCGATTTAGACATATTATTTATCAATTTCTGATTTACGAATTTAAAGATATTAATTATTCCATATTAAATAGAAAAGGACAAAAAGGTAAAATCATTTTTGTTATTTAAATTCAAGATTATTATTACTTATTCATTATTGTTTACTTAAATATTTGTTTGGAATTCAAAAAATAAAGAGGTGTGACATCACGGTCCAAGGTTAATATGATTGATATGGTAGTATTATCAATAAGATATAATTTTTTATCTTGGAAGCTCATCCCGAAGTAACGGAGAAGTTAAGTGGGCTGGGATGAAATAGCGTGAGGATGGATAACCGACCGAAAAGTTTGACCATGAATGCAATTTGACCTGAGATTAAGCGTGCCTAGAGTTAAAAATGTTCATTGTGGAATTAACGAGTCAAACAATTCGAAAAAATTAAAAGAAAAATTGAAGATTTTTTTAAAAAAACTTTGCCATCAGCATAGCCAAACAGTCATTTGCCGTTTATGTGAGGCCCATCTGGCCTATGCCTTAGGCAAAGCCGACGGCATAGGCTGTGCCGACTAGGTGGCTATATAAGCCATCGGCGTAGTGACCGTTTATTGGAGTAAGGGCCCCATACTTAAACGGGAGATGCGTACGGCTGAAATTATAACTCGAAACTCGCGAGCTAAATGCGTACTCGTGAGTCAGCTCCACTCTGCTCGAACTTGGTATCTAACAAGTGAAACCAAGTTTTTGATTTGAGTTTGTTTGTTCATTCAAACTAAACGAGCTACTCTCGAGCTATTCATTTAGCTCGTTAAACTTGTTCAAATACAAAGTTTGAAATTTTTCATAGATAAGTGTTATACTATAAATGTTCTTCAACCTGTAATGGGATAGAGTTACTATATTTTTCATTAATCTTCCTTCGTGTTATTATGAAAGTACTACCGGTGTTCTAGTTCCAAAATAGTAGGATAATTATTATTTTTTATAAATACTCCTTTTATAATAAGCTAAATGAGCTATTCGTGAGTTTACCAGTCGATCCGAGTTTTAAATATAAGATTGTTCTGTAAACGAGCCGAGTTGAGATAACTCGTTAGTTGAACAAGCTTCCAGCCCCTAGAGACGCGCCTCATATCAGAAATATCCAAGCACGCGTAATATAAAAGTCTAAGTCAGGTTTGCCGCACAATTGTTTTTATTTTTTCTTCCAGTTAGACATACGAATGCCTTAATAATTCCGAAGCTATTCAACACCTCAGATCACATGGTTTATCCATCCATCGAAGTAGGGAATGCATGCTAGCTATGCTCTCCCTCGAACAAAGAACACTCCCTAAGTTAGAATTAAAATAGCCAGTAGGTAGTATAGCCGCTAAAGTTGTAGCGAATGGATGTGTGCTTTATCATCCCGACCCCGCCGTCAGCATCGCGGTAGTTCCCAAGCTCTATGCCGGTCAAGACCACGAATTTCTCCTTTACACTGCGGCAGCCATCAAGATCTTCATAGACATGGAAGGACCTGGCGATGCAGAACCTTCCGTAGTCCACACGGACAAGGTCGGAGCTTAGCAGTTCCCAGTCCTCAGGGATGGCAAGATCTTCTCTTTGGCTCCAAACGCGACACTGTGTGGGGGCATCGCAAGCACTAAGCCCGCTGTCCCACACGCATAAGAACTGGTCCTCTGGTTGGGCAGAGAAGCCGACCCAGCGGCCCAGCAGCTCGTGGACGTACTGGGCGGCGCCATGGAACGGGAGATCCCAGCTGCCAAGTTCGCTCCACTCATGGCCGGTCGTGTCGAAGCGGTAGGTGCACATACCGGCCGATACCAATATGGACTTACCCAGCACCACCAAGGAGGTGATCTCGAAGTCGCATGAAGGCTCGTAGCCAGGGGCCTCCACGTAGGGAGGCGGCCGGAGAGAGTGCCAGTGCCATCCCGGCGACTCGTAGACATCTTCCGGTGGTTCGCCGTGGATGAGAGCTTGGAAGCATGCTTCGGAAGGCTTCTCGGGGCACCTCTTGATGATGTAGAGGGCGTCGCCCATGTTGATAGGAATGGAGTTCGCCATACACCCCTTGAGCCTGGGCATGCCGCAGACTTTTTCCTCGCAGGTGTCGTAGACCACGACGTTGCCTTTCTGGTCCGCGTTGACGATCTTGTTCCTGTCGAGGCCAAAGGGCGCGAAGATGGTGCCCGCGCTACCGCCGAAGGGCATGGAGGTGATGCTCCCTCTCTTGTCAAGCACATATTCACGATGCCTTGGCAGAAAAGGACCGAAGGACAATGCAGGTTCCGGCAGCTCGGCCTCTTCCACTACTGCCGTCGTCGAGCGTCCTCCCCGTTTACTTTGCTGGAAGAGGCTCGACGACTTGATGCGCCTCAGCGTAAAGCCGCCGCTGCTGCAGCTGTCCAGCACCAGATTGATAAACTGGCGTTTCATCGTCGACTTGCTGCTGTCAACTTCCAATTTAGATGAGGAGATAAGAGTACACCGACTTCAGGACCGTCCGAATCGAAGTTATCGATCTAGAAGAACCGTCCGAATCGAAGTTGCTTATTAAACCAAAGATTCCCCCGCCGCCTGCAGCACAAAATTCGCTTAGCTTCTATCTAGAAGGATCGATAATCAATCAATTAATCAACAGCGAGATAAACATCGTATCTGATGATATTCAAAGAACAAATCGACGCTTCGACACGATCGAACGGCGGCACTGTTGGGTACCTGGAGCTTGACAGGCCGGCCGGGAAAGTTCGGTAGAGATCTACTGGTAGGAGGAAGCACGAGAGGGGCGGCGGCGGCGAGTCCTTCTAGTCAAGACTGCGGCGGGATCGATCCTTCTAGACTTCCAGTTCCTAGATGGAGATGGGCCGCTGTATCCCTCGGCACGGCCCGCATGGCGGTGGGTGGGCTCCGCTGTGACCCCCCAAGTTAGCGGCTCTCTGTAGCAGAAACAAACAGACCTCGATGCACATTGACAACTCGAGGGCCTGTTTGATTCGCAAATAAAAGAAAACTAGGAATAGGAAAAATGCAAGATTAGAGTGTCATTTTCGTCCGGTTTTTATATTCCCTTCGGCCTATGACTTGGATTTGTCAAAATTTGAATAGACCTATATACCAAATAGTGTCTAGATTCATCTAAATCTAGACAAATATGAGTCAATTAATATGGCCGGAGGGAGTAGAATTTAGAACATACATAAGTTTTTCTCAAGCGGTGTTTGAATCACAGGAAAAGTAAAGAAATTATAACATGAGGTTTGAATAGATGAAAATTTTCTCCAAAACATAGTGCAATGCAATCTTCCATGATTTTTTTCTAAAGATCTAATCCTATCAAGCAATCAATCGACGCCTATAGTAAACATTCCTAAGGATCAAAATTTTTCAAAATTTCTATGGTATTCCTTTGAATCAATCAAGCCCTAAATAAACATAGCAAGGTAGAGTCCGATGATTAACTTTCAATTTAGTTACATAATTATATGTTATACAAAATCCATTTTGCACTCAAATATCGTAGTGCCAACTTTTATATATAGATCCAACATGTGAATGTAAGTTTTTTTATTTTTTAAGACAAACAAAGTTTTTTAAAATTTTGTAGATATGTTTAGCATTCAACTTTATGCTCACGTTTGACTTTTCTCCACATGATTTTCTTCTTCTAGAATACACTGGTGCGTCGTGTATTAGAGCCAGGGGTGGATCCAGAGGGGTTGCCATGGTACCCCCCCCCCCCCCCCCCTCCCAAATGCAGATTTCTTATATCTATAGCAATTAGTCTAATTCCATGTTTATTATATGTGTAAAAGATGGGTATATATGATATCTAAGCTATGAATATGTAGCTTGCCACCCCCGTGATTTTGTCCTACATCCGCAACTGTTTAGAGCACGTAGAACGATGTTATGTAAGTTGCCAGCAAGAGGGCATATAGGAATTTAAGTGACACATGTGTTGGAAAGGGGGAGGGGGCTCATATGTATAATTTGTACACACATCTTACAAAGGGAGTATCTTGATGTTATATGTATGATGTTTGTAAATTTGTCCAAACAGATATGCGATTTTGGATGGATGCACAACAATTGCATTGCCTTATATGGAAAATGCTAAAGATTTAATGCTAAAAAATAGGTGATAAAGTATCTAGAGGCATAACTAAGAATATGGTTTTGCTAATTCTCATTTGAATGAGTATTAGCTCATAGCTCGATCAAATCCTTGGCCATCTGATGTCACATGGAGATTCATGTTGGTTCGTTGAATTTATTGTTTTGAGCTTTTTTTCATTTGCGCCATTTTTTGGGTGAGTATTTTCAATTTTACTATGCTTACAACATAAACTTTCATTTCAAAAATGTAGGTCACGTCATTCAAATGAGGATTACACTATTTCTCACTAAAATGAGCGCCAGATATACAAAAATGTAGGTCACGTCATTCAAATGAGGATTACACTATTTCTCACTTGAATGAGCGCCAGATATAGGTATTAACGCCATTGACGAGGCGGATGGGGGAAGAGAACACAAGGCTCGAGTATAAACTATTGTTTCAACTAGTTCCTGTTGTGAAATCCATGAAAAGATGAATAGTGAAAGATAAGGAAAATTATAGAAACAAAACTTGTTTGTAATACGAAGTCTATGATTTTGCTGACGAGCAATACAAAACTTCCATATTCCGCACATGCACAAATGTAATTATTAATTCACTCGAGCATAAGTTCCTACTAGATGGACCAAGCGCGCTCTACCGCACCATCCTTTGCCAAATGCATTTAAATTCTGTGATAGGAGCGTTCGAGTTGCTGGAGTATATATGGTTTTGTATTTGGTTTATTGTGTCATAGGCTTGTTCCACCAAGATCAGCGACAACAACCAATCCCCACGAATATAGAGCACATCATGGAAAAACAATGCCACTGATAGCAAAAACACCATTAAAAAACACAAAGCAGCAGTAACGAACCCATAGGAACCATGAGTAGAAGAAACCCAATTCCACTGGCAGGAAAGCGGTAACACATGTAGATGGGCCCTAGCCACTCGATCCAACCAACCATAGTCACTAACCCAACGGGTAGCGAAACACAATCACTATATGTCGCTTATAGCGAGGTGGAGCATCGACTCGCCTTTAGCAGCCTCCTGCGTGGGCAGGCCCAAGTTCTTGCTTTGTGTCTCTATTTTATTACTGTCGCATGTCCGTTCGGGTAGTACTCCTTTATTGCTTGAATTTATTTAGGACGTTTTCTTCTTTTAGTTTTTTCTCTTCCTTTATTTTTTACTCTCTTCTCATTGTACAATTTTCATGTAGCTTGTCTCTTAAACTTTCACGGTTTATACTTTTTTTTCATTCTCCAGTAAAGTTTTACTTTCTTTTGTTATGTTTTTCTTCACATTTTCTTTTGCACATATTTTATTTTTACTTATCTCCTAATATTTTTACAATTCTTATTTATTTTCTGCTTTTAAAAACATAAGACTATTTTTCGTGAAAACATGACTTTTCTCAACCTCTTATGAATAGTAAAATTTTTCGGACCTACGAATATTTTCCGGACCAATGAATATTTTTAAGACAAACGATTTTTTTTCAGACCATGAGATTTTTATATAACCTATGAACATTTTTTACCATATATTTTTTTAGAAATATTTGAACATCTTTTTCCTAACTCGTGAGAATTTTTAGAATGTTGAATAGTTTTTTCAAACCAGTGAACCTTTTGAATTTACGTGAACCTTTTTCGAACATGTGAGAGTGTTTTCTGTCAGATGAACTTTTTACAACCTCGTGAAAGTTTTTTGAAATTACGTGAACTGTTTTTTTAGACCTGCGAGATTTGTTTTAGATCAATAAATATTTCAAAAATATGTGTTTTAAATTTCTACTAAGCAAACAATTTATTGTTAGATGTGAAGATTATTCGCGCCCTCAAAATAATATTTTTTTGTAATTGTAAAACAATAATATATAATTATCTAATGTTTTTTGCAAGATAAATAAAAAATAGCAACCATAATACACCATTAGGTTATTGTCTAAGTATATTTGGCCTTAGCTGGACTCCAGTGACACGTCACATGCAAGTAGAGGCTTTCAATTCAAGGAAGATTTCATCAAAACATGACTTTTTTTAACATCTTATGAATAGTATAATTTTTTCGGACCTACGAATATTTTCTAGACCAATGAATATTTTTAAGACAAACGAATATTTTTCAGACCATGAGATTTTTATATAACCTATGAACATTTTTTAGCATATATTTTTTAGAAATATTTGAACATCTTTTCCCTCACACGTGAGAATTTTTAGAATGTTGATTTTTTTTCAAACCAGTGAACCTTTTGAATTTACATGAACCTTTTTCGAACATGTGAGAGTGTTTTCTGTCAGATAAACTTTTTTTCAACCTCGTGAAAGTTTTTCGAAATTACGTGAACTGTTTTTTCAGACACGTGAGATTTGGTTTAGATCGATAAATATTTCAAAAATATGTGTTTTAAATTTTATACTAAGAAAATAATTTATTTTTAGATGTGAAGATTATTCGGGCCCTCAAAATAATAAATTTTTATAATTGTAAAACAATAATATATATATATAATTATCTAATCTGTTTTGCGAGATAAATAAAAAATAACAACCATAATACATCATTAGGTTATTGTCTAAGAGCATCTCCACTCGCCTACCCAGGAGGCCGATCCGGACGCCGAAAACTAGCCCAGTCGCGTATCTAAGGACCTGTTTTCGGCTGGATTTCGGCCATTTTTGGTCCGGGCTACCCAGGCCGAACCCATGTTTCCGGGTACGCCCTGGGAACGCCGGACTCAACGATTTCGACGAAAAAAACAAAGCGGCGAGTGGACCCGCCGAGTCAGTGACGGAAGCCGAGTCGTCGTCATCCTCGGAACCACGCGGCGACTGCCGGGCAATAACTGTCCGTCGCGTCGGCCACGCATCGCCGATTTATGGCGCCATCGTCACCGCCTCGGCTCCCGCGACGGACCGGCGGTCACTAACTTCCCGCCGTTTCCACTTTTCCCGCCCTCGCCGCTACACCCGTCCCGCCCTAGCCGCACACATCGGCCTTTATAAGCCGTACGCCTCGCCGGAGATCTTCGCATTCTCTCGCAGCTTTCCCCACCCACAAGGCCAACTCAGGCGAGCTCTCACCTCTCCCCCTTCTCTCACCATGGGCGAACTCTACCCCGGCGACGGCGCTGCGGCGAACGGCTTCGGCCGGCGCACCCTCCAAACTTGGGAGGTGCGCATGCTGTACGAGGCGGGGTACATGGCGCCGTCGGACACGCGGATGCCGCCGGGGTGGACGCTGAGCGCCGGCGGCATCCCAATCCCGCCGGGGCCGACGCCGGAGGAGTTGCCGTACGATGTACAGGAGTACATCGCCGGCATGGACAACCCCGGCGAAGCCGTGAGCGCCGACGACCTCGTCTACTGGGTGCACTTCTTCGAGGAGCAGCGCCAGCAGGAGCTCGCTCGCCACGAGGGGGCGTCGAGCGAGTCATCACCGGCGCGCAAGAACTCGGCGGGGCGCCGAGGTTGGTGGAGTGCACCGGGGCGGACGCTGTTGGAGATATGCCCAAGAGACAATAATAAAGTGGTTATTATCATATCTTCATACTTATGATAAATGTTTACATACCATGCTATAATTGTATTAATCGGAAACATTAATACTTGTGTGATTTGTAAACATAAAAGAGTCCCTAGTAAAGCCTCTTGTTAAACTAGCTTGTTGGTTAAAATATGATCATGGTTTCGTGATCATGAACATAGAGATGTTATTAACAACATGGTCATATCATTAGGAGAATGATCTGATGGACATACTCCTATAGTTAAGCGTAGCATAAAGATCAAGTCATTTAATATAGTTTATTTGCTATAAGCTTTCTGATACATAGTAACCTAATTCCTTCGACCATGAGATCATGCTTATCACCATCACCGGAAGGATGCTTTGATGACATCAAACACCACATCAGAATCGGGTGGCTATAAAGGTGGCATTGAGTGTTCGGAAAGTATGGGTTGAGACACATGGATCAAGAGTGAGATTTGTCCATCCATATGACGGATAGATATACTCTGGGCCCTCTCGGTGGAATGTCATCCAATTAGCTTGCAAGCATGTGACTGGCTCACAAGGGATCACATACCACGGGAACAAGAAAAGAGTACTTATCGGTAACGCGGTTGAACTAGGTATGCAGAGATACCGACAATCAAAACCTCGAATAAGTAAACTATCGTGAGACAAAGGGAAATTGGTATCGTATGTAAGTGGTTTATTCGATCGCAAAGTAATCATAGAAATATGTGGGAGCCATATGAATTTCCAGATTCCTCTATTGGTTATTGATCGGAGAAGTGTCTCGATCATGTCCGCATAATTCACGAACCGCAGGGAGACACACTTAAGGATTCGATGTTGTTGAGTAGTTATGGAATGATGAGTAAGAGACCGAATGTTGTTCGGAGTCTCGGATGGGATCCGGGATATCACGAGGAGATCCGGAATGGTCGGAGAATAAGATTCATATAAGGTCCTGTTTCAGAGTTGGGGAATGATTCCGGTGTTTTCATCGAGAATGTTCTAGAAGGGTCCGGAAGGTCCGGCACTCTGGAGGGGAAGGGTACACGAATGTGTCATGACAATGTGGAATGGTTGCATCATGTACTAGGTCACTTGGCTGGGCAAAATAAAGGGAGAAATCAAATCCTAGTTTGAAAGTCAAACGCCAATTTGAAAAAGTCAAACGGCAAGTTTGCTTGGTGGAGGGAGAGTAGGAAACCTACTTGGGGAGGAAGTCTCCTCCCTCCACCCGCCGGCCAAGGAGGAGGAGTTGGAGGAGGACTCCCTCCTTCCAAGCCGCACCCTCCCACCTATAAAAGGAGGGGCAGGGCTGCCCCTCTCCCACACACCCAACACCACCAAAACCCTAGCCCTAAGCCGCCGGCGCCACCACCCCCTGCTGCCGCCGCCTAGGGCACCACCAACTCGGCGAGTTGGGGTGATCCCAAACCCTATCCGCCGGCTAGTCTCTCCCCTTGGTGCCTTATAAACTCTAGATCGCCAAGGCCTCTCTCATAGTCCACCATACTCGCTCCGGCTTAAGGCAAAACCCTACGAGATCTCCCCTCTACTTCCGGTACCACGCCGTCGTGCTGCCGGAATCACGAGGAGAGTGCTACAACCTCCGCTGCCTGCTGGAACAAGGGAGAGGAAGGTCTTCATCGAGTACCGAACGTGTGACCGACTGTGGAAGCGCTACCGGAACGCAGCGCCGGAAGGATCGTCTACACGATCTTGAGATCGGCAAGCGTACGACTACATAACCCACGAGAATATGCTCTCGTTAACCGCTTTGGAATCTTCGAGGGTGAGTTCCTCTATCGACTCGTTGCTACAATCTAGTAGATAGATCTTGGCTTGTTTGTTTGCATGCGGTAGAAATTTTTTGTTTTCCATGCTACGAACCCCTATAGTGGTATCAGAGTCGTGTCTATATGTAGATCTGTTGCACGAGTAGAACACAATGGTCATTATGGGCGGTGGTGCTTTTATTATCAATTGCTTCTTGTGTACTTTGCATCTTACGGTATGGTGGGATGAAGCGGCCCGGGCTAACCTTACATGACATTGTTCATGAGACTTGCTCCACGCTCGACATGCACCTTGTATTGCATAAGTGGCTTTGCGGGTGTCTGTCTCTCCCATCATAGTAAAGATTCAATTTACAACGGGCACTTGATAGTTCAAGCATCAACATTGTGGTTCTTGTTCGTAAGTTAGAACGACACTTAACAAAAGCCACAAACCACGTAAAATATGCAAATAAAATTAGAGGCGTCTAACTTTGTTTTGCAGGGGTGTGCTGTGATGTGATATGGCCATGATTGTGATTATATATGATGTATGCAATGTTCCTTATTGTAAGTTGGCAACCGAAAGGAGCCATATGGTTGTCTTTTAAATTCCGTTAAGACCCGCGTGTCTATTATTCAAAGTAGTTGTAATAGTTGATGCTGGTGGACGACAACCATGAAGCGGTGCCATTGACCTTGACGCCATGCCGGTGATGATGGAGATCATGATTGTGCTTGAATATGGAGATCGGAAGCACAAGAAGAAAGGCCATATCATATCACATATTATGAATTGCATGTGATGTTAATCCTTTTATGCATCTTGTATTGCTTAGTTAACGACGGTAGCATTATAAGATGATCCCTCAAGCACACAATTTCAAGTATTAAAGTGTTCATCCTTAGTAAGCACCGTTGCTAAAGCTCGTTGTTTCGAAGCACCACGTGATGATCGGGTGTGTTAAATTCTGCGAGTGTATACAACGTGAGCAAGCCAGATTTGCTCATGCGGAAGCTAAGGTTTGATCTTGACGAGCCTAGCATGTACATACATGGTCTCAGAACACGGATCACCGAAAGGTAAAGCATGAGTCATATAGTAGATATGATGAACATGTTGATTTTCGCCATTGAAGCTACATCAACTCTCGTGATGATCGGTTTTGATGTGGTGGATTTGGTTCGCGTGGTCACTAAAACAATGTGAGGGATATTGTTTTGAGTGGGAGTTCAACATCAATTTGATTAAAAGTTGAACATTATTTATCATAAATTAAATCAAAGTGAATTTGCATAGTTGTTGTAGCCATTGCATCCGTTTACCACCTTGCTCTTAGTTATAATTGAGATGATAGAACTATAGAATTCTGGTTAGTTACTTTACGAACTAGTATCGTATTGTTTTGAAGTGTTAATCTAAAGTATAAAAGTCTTATTGCAAACTTTCAGTAAGTTCCAGTTACTCCATGAAGTTTAATAATTGGTATTAAATCAAGAGTGATAATTCCAGTGTTAGTGTATAAGTATCATGTTTGTCTCCATGATTCTTGATATTCGAAAGATAGTTTCAATATCAAGGTAATCTAGGAGTTGAAAGAGTTGTTTCAGAAACCATGATGTGTGGAAGATATTGTGATATCTGAAACGAAGTTTTGGTTGCAACATGATAGAGTATAATATGGCAAAAGTCATGTTCTCATATTTGATGAGAATTTGCAAAAGGTTGGAGACACTAGTTGTCCTAATCCTCCAAAAGGTTTTTTGGAGAGCAACATTATACTCGCGATTCACCGTTATAAGCTAAAAGTAGCTTGATCATGGATAATTCCATGATAAGGGTGAATATTTGATGTAGGTAAAATGTTTACTACACCAAGAGATTACTAAAGAAAGGAATTTAAAAGAACACCAAACATTTGATGATGGTGATCTACTTCAAAGTGCAAGTCCAAAGACATTGGTATTTAAACTATGCATGCTTTGGACTATGTGTCATGTGTATGGCTCCACTATTAATGTTGATAGATTCTTTCAAACAGAAAAGGAAATGTTGAAAGAGAATCTCAGAAATATATGGCAGAAAAGAAAAGACTAGAATTGTTCAACTTAGGTATATAGATGATATACATGTTATGGCTATATTCTTTTCTTATTAAACAATGTGGTTCTTAAGTATTTGATACTGAATTTGTTGGTGTGAATCGTCATACGAAACAACACAATGCGTGAACTACAATGGCCTAAGTAACTAGCAAGAGAATATGTGATCGAGAACAAATAAAGTGTTGATGTGTTTCTTGTTAACATCAAAGCTTGCCTTCAAGATTTGTTTTATCAGGTATTATGAGAACAAAAGGGTTGTTCAATTAATTGCCGTAATCCATAAAGGATGGATGATTTACAAAATCTCGTTGGATAAATCACATCCATAAAATAAGTGCTAAAAATGTCGAAAGACAATTGATTGAAAGATCACTTAGGAAGTGACGTCGCCATTTAAATTATATTGGAAAGAAAACATGAAGAAACTCCATGTGGATGGAATTTTGGAGTCTTTTGATTTTTGATCAAATGACGCTTGTGAAACTTTCCTAGAGATAATTAAAACTCTGTTCATAGGCCAAAGGGAACGGATGACTAGCTTATTGGAACTTGTACATAATGTTGTATGAAGTCCATTATGTATAGTCAAGAGCAATGGATTTCAACTTCATATGCTTTCTCCAAAAATTTGAAGTGAATATATGGATATTTACTTAATAAGGATGAAGTATGGAACATGTGAAAAGTTCAAAGACTTTCAAGATGAAGTGAAAAATCATTGTAACAAGAATATAAATAGTTTATGATAAGATCATAAAGGAAGATATTTGAGTTACAAGTTTAGCATAATACCTAAGATTTAAGGAATCGTTCCGTGGATTTGCATTTCCCGAAACACCATAAAAGTATGGAGCGTTCGAGATATGTAATTAAACCTTTTTTGATATGGTAAGATCAAAGGTGTAATTCATAAAACTGCCATTATATTTTAAAGATTAAAAGCTTTAGAGACTACCGTTTTTCCACTGAAAAGAGTTCCATCATAAACCGTTGAATTGACACCATATAAAGTTATGGTTTGGGATAAAACCCAAGTTGTCCTTTCTTAAAAGTTGGTATGCTATGCATAAGAAAGATGTTTGGAACCAAAATCGGATGAACATATCTTTGTATGTTATTTTGAATAATAGTTAAGTATTCCTCCATAACACCGAATACAAAAGTGTTTGTTGCTTAGAACATCAAGTTTCTTTGAGAAGGAATTTTCCGTCAAAAGTTAAGTGGGAGGACAATAGAACTTTGATAAGGTTAAAAGAACCTTAGCTATATGTGCAAAGTTGCGCAGCGCCGAAAAGTGTTCCGGAGGCAGCAACAATGCTCATGGCTCACGTGCCTCAAAGGTTATAGTCACGGAGATCTAAGTTCCTATTGAAACAAGTAGGTCGGGTAAACAATCAAATACCAAGATTTGAGAGTTAAATTATTATTTGACAATAATGATCCGACTACATGCAAAGAAGCGATGATGGGCCCTGACTCCGTCAAATGGCTTGAAGCCATAAAATCCGTGATAGTTTCATATACAAGAGGTCAAGCTTTGAGCTTGAAAGACCCTCTGGAAAGGTACAAGACCTTAAAGTCGTATTTGGATCTATAAAGAAATAGACATGGATGTTTGACATCTATGAAATTATCGACATGTCAGGAAAGAGTTCACGACAATGTTCAAAGAGTTGACTATGACAAGATCTGATCTTTCATTAAGCGATATTTAGTCTAGACGGATTAATGTAGCAACCACGATATATAATTTTGTTATGTGTTGAATAAACAAAACAAGTTCTTCTAATAGAATGGTTACCTAGGACGTGTGCATGACATGGTCCAAAGCATTTTGTTAATTCAAAGGATGCTAAAAGCATATGCAAACTTCAATGGCTGAAGTAAGCATCGCGGAGTTGGAATCTTCACTATGATGAAACTGTTAAAAGAGTTTAATTTCATCGGAGACGATGAAGATGCTTGCATTTGCAAGAAATTAAGTGGGAGCGCTAAGACATGTTTCTAATACATTATGTGGAAGACATATTTTTGATTGGAAATGATGTATCTTTTTATTAACACAAGATAAGAATTTCATCTCGATGAAAGGCTTAGGCAGAACCCGAATATTTGGCATCAAAGTCTATATGGATAAATTGTGATGCCAATATGGTTGTGCCAGAAGTACATAGATGAGATATTGAATGAGTTTAATATAGAAACTACAAGAAAGGTTCTTGTTGCACAGGAAGGATTGAATAAATATTTAAGTATTTTTGATACTTGATAGATAAAATCACAAAGAGTATTTTATCAATCATGATGTGATGTGTACAAATCTAGATATATCCTATGCTCTAAATGTTATGAGCTTATACCAGAATGATTCATAAGATGATTATTGGACGATAGTAAATATATTCTTATGATCTTATAAAAGAAATAAGAATATATTATTTTGTAGAAGTGACAAATAGATGGTTAGTTCATTGTAAATGAATTACATTGATACTAGTTTTGTCACAAAGTACAAATTGAGTTTATCTCAATCTAAACTAAGGGTGGCACAATATGATGGAAAGTAAGTTCCATAATGGATTTGTATGAGTTCCAAAGTTAAGACATTGTGACAGATACTACAACAAAAGGCTGAGTATATAACTGCTATTATAGCAGCAAAAGAGGGCATTTGTGTAAAGTAGTTTGTTATCAAACTAGGTGTAGTTCACAGCAGGGATAATACTATGAAGATATATTGTACGACAATATTATCAACATGTTTTAACCCCAAAGAACTAAATGTCACACCAAAGGACCAAATTTGTACAAATCCATCTCATTAGAGAATGAGTGATGCATAGAGACGCAAAGACATGCAATTACACATGGACCTGGAAGTATCAGATCCGGAGATCATTTGACCACTTGCAATCGTGTACATACGACACCAGAAAGTCATAGGTGTTGAATACACAAAGGTTTGAAACTAGATTATTGACTCTAGTGCAAGTGGGAGACTGTTGGAGATATGCCCAAGAGGCAATAATAAAGTGGTTATTATCATATCTTCATACTTATGATAAATGTTTACACACCATGCTATAATTGTATTAATCGGAAACATTAATACTTGTGTGATTTGTAAATATAAAAGAGTCCCTAGTAAAGCCTCTTGTTAAACTAGCTTGTTGGTTAATATATGATCATGGTTTCCTGATCATGAACATAGAGATGTTATTAACAACACGGTCATATCATTAGGAGAATGATGTGATGGACATACTCCTATAGTTAAGCGTAGCATAAAGATTAAGTCATTTAATATAGTTCATTTGCTATAAGCTTTCTGATACATAGTAACCTAATTCAGGCCCGTCTCCAGGATTTGGGGGCCCCGGTGCGGCATACAAAATAGAGCCCTAGTTTTTGTTCAAATTCAATAACTATATACCTTGAGAATGTGCTATTCTGTATAGTTTCAGAAATATATCAAATATTTATTCTAAATCACAGAAAATAATTAGTGTAGTATGTAAGATGAAAACAATGGTACCTTGATCAGCCGACTACAAAACTCAAATTTTTAGATCAATCTGATGTCCAAGACTCGCAAGGGTCCTTCTACATGTTCAAGACTACCAATTTTTTTAGCCCTAATCGTTGCCGTCGCGTCAATGCATCATGCGACCAGCTCCAACAAATCAACGATGCAGGGGCAGAGGTGGGCTTTTCCTTCTTTCCTTCGATGTGCAAGGGAGGCAGAGAACTGATCAATGGAAGTCTGTTGGAATTATGCCCTAGAGGCAATAATAAAGATGTTATTATTATAATTCTTGTTCATGATAAAGTTTATATTCCATGCTAGAATTGTATTAAGCGGAAACTTTAATACTTGTGTGGTTTGTGAACAACACCGTGTCCCTAGTACGCCTCTATGGACTAGCTCATTGATCAATGATGGTTAAGGTTTCCTAACCATAGACATGAGTTGTCAATTGATAATGAGATCATATCATTGGAGAATGATATGGTGGATAGACCCAAACTAAGCGAAGCAATTAGATCGTGTCATCGTGTTCGTCTTTGCGAAGTTTTTCTTATGTCAAATATTGTATTCCTTAGACCATGAGATAATACAACTCCCTGGTATCGGAAGAAAGCTTTGAGGTCATCAAACGTCATCCTATGAGAGGGTGATCATAAAGGTGTCTCTCAGGTAATCGGAAAGTATCTGTTGGGTTGTATGTATCGAGATGGGATTTGTCCCTCCCAAGTCGGAGAGATATACTTGCCCCTTTCGGTGTCGATATCAACACCGCTTGCAAGCATGTGGTTAAGGAGTTAATCACAAAGTGATATCGGATTACGGAATGAGTAAAGTACTTTGCCGTGAGCGAGATTGAACTAGGTATGCCGATACCGACGATCGAATCTCGGGCAAGTAAAATATCGCGAGACGAAGGGAATATATATATGGGATTGATTGAATCCTGGCATCGTGGTTCATCCGATATGATCATCGATGAATGTGTGGGAGTCAATATGGGTGCCTAGAGCCCGCTGTTGATTATTGATAGAAGATCATATGCATATTCTCGAACCAGCAGGGTCACACACTTAACGTGTCTCGGCGCTAGGATAGATTGGATAATTGGTTTATGAATTTTTGTTCGAGTCTCGGATGGGATCCGGGACATCACGAGAGGTTCCGAATGGTCCGGAGAATAAGATTCATATAAGGCGAAGGCCGTTTTGGAGTTGAATTGTTAGGATTAATCGGTATTGTCTAAGCTTCTAGAACCTTCGGAAGGGACCAACGTGGCCCCACCTTCCGGGAGGGGGCATGGGCCTATGAGGGAGTGTCCTGGCCGCATTGGGCCAGGGGCACAAGGCCCCATAGGGCCCAGCCGATCCTAGATAAGTTTAAACTCGTTTAAACTAGAGATAGGATTTCTAGATAAGGGAGAGTTTAAATTGTTTAAACTAGAGATAGGATTTCTAGATAAGGGAGAGTTTAAATTGTTTAAACTAGAGATAGTCTTGGAGGATGGGCAAGGGCTGGCCGCACCCCCCCTCTATATATAGAGGGCTGGTGCGCCCCCTCCCCCCAACCCTACACCTTTCTTCAAAACCCTAGTTGCCCTGCTGCCCTCCTCTCTCCCTCCCGACTGTTTGTAGGCGAAGCCCTGCAGCAGAAATTCTCCACCATATACACCACGCCGTCGTGCTGTAGATCCAATCTATCTCTCCACCATACTTGCTGGTCCGAGGAAGGAGGAGACGTCGAGGTGCCGCACGTGTGCATCTCACGGAGGCACCGCCACTTGTGGTGCTAGATCGGATCGGATCGCGAGGAGGAGAAGCGAGTACGACTACATCACCCACGTTCGACGAGCGTTCCGTCTGCGAATATTCAAGGGTATGAAGATCTAATCCAATCTCTCGTTGTTTGCATCTCCTAGATTAGATCTTGGCTTTCCCTCTGCTCGCTTAGTAGAAAATTTTGATTTACTATGCTGCAAAACCCTTGATGGTATCGAGCTAGATCTATGCGTAGATGTGATTCACGAGTAGAACGCAACATGGTTGTTGCGGGCGTTGATGTTTTCTGTTGCAAGCCTCTTGTTTGTGTTCTTCTTATGACGCGAGATAGTGAGATTGAAGCGGTCCAGGCCAACCTTACGCGACGTCGTTCGCGAGACCGGCTCCGCGCTTGACGTGTGGCTTGTTCCACACATGCGGCTGGTGGATGTCAGTTTCTCTCACTATAGTTGTCATGGGATTAACACCGGAGTTTGGCAACCATAATATCACCGTTGTGGCTTTCCGTAGGTAAGAATCGTTCTTAGCATCTACTCCCATAAGCCACGTAAAACATGCAACAACAAAGTAGAAGCGTCTAACTTGTTTTTGCAGGGAGTGTTTTCTGTGATATGGTATGGCCCAAGATGTGATGTGTATAATGTATGCGATGATCATGTTTTGTAATGTTTCACGACTTGCATGTCGATGAGTACACAAACCGGGAGCCATATGGTTATCTTTATAATTGTGTATGACTGCGAGTCAACTTCTTATACGCCATGTAATAGCTTTACTTTATCGCTAAGTAGTTAGCAATAGTTGTAGTTGCTATTCGTGGTGGGCAATCATGGTGAAGTGATGGAGATCATGCGGAGCGCACAAGAGGGAGATCATTCTTGAAGATTGGCTATACCATGTCACATAAAGTTATATGCATGTGATGTTTATCCTTTTATGTATCTTATTATGCTTAGATCGCGACGGTAGCATTATAAGATGATTCCTCACTTAAAGATCAAGATAAAAACTGTGTTCTCCCCAAGTATGCACCGTTGTGAAAGTTCGTCGTGTCCAAGCATCACGTGATGATCGGGTGCTATAGACTCTACGCTCACATACAACGGGTGCAAGCCAGTTTTGCACACGCGGAAATACTTGGGTCTAGCTTGACGAGCCTAGCATGTCTGGACATGGCCTCGGAACACAAGAACCGAAGGTTAAGCATGAGTCATATGAATGATATGATCAACACGTTGTCCACCATTGAAACCACATCTCTTCTCGTGATGATCGGATTAGGTGTGGTGAATTTGGATCGTGTTCACTAAACAACTTGAGGGATGTTGAATTTAGTGGGAGTTCATCTAGTAATTTGATTAAAAGTTGAACTAGTTATCATGAACATAGTCTAAATTGTACTTGCAAATACTGTAGATCACATGGCTAAGTCCAACTTCAACTTCAACGTTTTTGCTGAGAAAGAAAAGCTTAAGAACAATGGGTCTAACTTCACCAATTGGTTCTGCAATTTAAGAATCATTCTCTCTGGCGGTCAAAATTACTATGTCCTTGAGAAAGCGTTAGGTAACCCCCCTGCTGCAACTGCGTCGGCTGATGAGAAAGCTGTCTATCAGTCGCGCAAAGATGATTATGGTGTGATTAAGAGCACCATGTTGTTTGCTATGGAACCGGAACTTCAAAATCGTTTTGAAAACTATCCCGGGCCTTTTGAGATTCTCGAGGAGCTGAAAACCATGTTTCAGACTCAGGCCCGTTCTGAGAGATATGAGATCTCTGAGAAGTTCTTTAACAACATGGTCATATCATTAGGAGAATGATCTAATGGACATACTCCTATAGTTAAGCGTAGCATAAAGATCAAGTCATTTAATATAGTTTATTTGCTATAAGCTTTCTGATACATAGTAACCTAATTCCTTCGACCATGAGATCATGCTTATCACCATCACCGAAAGGATGCTTTGATGACATCAAACACCACAGAATCGGGTGGCTATAAAGGTGGCATTGAGTGTTCGGAAAGTATGGGTTGAGACACATGGATCAAGAGTGGGATTTGTCCATCCATATGACGGATAGATATACTCTGGGCCCTCTCTGTGGAATGTCATCCAATTAGCTTGCAAGCATGTGGTAGCTCTGAGGATCACATACCACGGAACAAGAAAAGAGTACTTATCGACGAGGTTGAACTAGGTATGCAGAGATACCAGCGATCAAAACCTCGAATAAGTAAACTATCGTGAGACAAAGGGAAATTGGTATCGTATGTAAGTGGTTTATTCGATGCAAAGTAATCATAGAAATATGTAGAGCCATATGAATTTCCAGATTCCTCTATTGGTTATTGATCGGAGAAGTGTCTCGATCATGTCCGCATAATTCACGAACCGCATGAGGAGACACACTTAAGGATTCGATGTTGTTGAGTAGTTATGGAATGATGAGTAAGAGACCGAATGTTGTTGGTCTCGGATGGGATCCGGGATATCACGAGGAGATCCGGAATGGTCGGAGAATAAGATTCATATAAGGTCCTGTTTCAGAGTTGGGGAATGATTCCGGTGTTTTCATCGAGAATGTTCTAGAAGGGTCCGGAAGGTCCGGCACTCTGGAGGGGAAGGGTACATGAATGTGTCATGACAATGTGGAATGGTTGCATCATGTATTAGGTCACTTGGCTGGGCAAAATAAAGGGAGAAATCAAATCCTAGTTTGAAAGTCAAACGCCAATTTGAAAAAGTCAAACGGCAAGTTTGCTTGGTGGAGGGAGAGTAGGAAACCTACTTGGGGAGGAAGTCTCCTCCCTCCACCCGCCGGCCAAGGAGGAGGAGTTGGAGGAGGACTCCCTCCTCCCATGCCGCACCCTCCCACCTATAAAAGGAGGGACAGGGCTGCCCCTCTCCCACACACCCAACACCACCAAAACCCTAGCCCTAAGCCGCCGGCGCCACCACCCCCTGCTGCTGCCGCCTAGGGCACCACCAACTCGCCGAGTTGGGGTGATCCCAAACCCTAGCCGCCGGCTAGTCTCTCCCCTTGGTGCCTTCTAAACTCTAGATCGCCAAGGCCTCTCTCATAGTCCACCATACTCGCTCCGGCTTAAGGCGAAACCCTGCGAGATCTCCCCTCTACTTTCGGTACCACGCCCGTCGTCTTAGGAATTGCGAGAGTGCTACAACCTCTGCTGCCTGCTGGAACAAGGAGAGGAAGGTCTTCATCAGTACCAACGTGTGATCGATTGTGGAAGCGCTGCAGCATAGCCGGAAGGATCGTCTATCGATCTTGAGATCGGCAAAATCGACTACATCACCCACGAGAATCTGCTCTCGTTAACCACTTTGGAATCTTCGAGGGTGAGTTCCTCTATCGACTCGTTGCTACAATCTAGTAGATAGATCTTGGCTTGTTTGTTTGCATGCGGTAGAATTTTTTTGTTTTCCATGCTACGAACCCCTATAGACGCTCGCCGCCGCGCTGGAGCACATCAACCGCGGGAACACGCCGCGGCTGGGCTTCCCGCGCAACCCACCGGCGGCAGCCAGAACGGGCAGGCGTGCTCCTTCGGCGAACTGGGCGCCGAGGAGGATGGCTAGCATGATCTCGTCCTCTTCCGCTTCGGCGTCACACTCATCCGGCGGTCTTGGCTGCTTCGCGCCGGCGGTGAAGCGGTTGTCTCGACGGTCGCTCGCGCCAGCGGACCGCTGTAGTATCGTCATCCGCGAGCCGTCTGCGCCTACGCCGCCAACAGGCCATCTGCGCCTACGCCGTCCCAAGACAGAAGGGTCGGCGCCGGCCGAGGACGTCGCCCTGAAGATGGCGCTGGAGCAGTCGCTCCGCGAAGCGCCGCCGCTGCCGCTCGTCGAGCCCTCCTCGTCGGACATCCTTGAATGGTCCAGGAGGGGCCGAGCATCAGCGCATCCTCGGCCTGCAGCAGCAGGCCGAGGAGCAGGCCGCACGATGTCGGGCGCTGGCTGGGCGTCAGCTCGCCTACCAGGGCGCCCCGCTGTACGTCCTGGACGACGACGACGACGTAGGCCCCTCCTACCAGCCATGGAGGTGCGGCGACCCTGGCCAGGGCAGCTCCCGCCATAACAAGCCGCCCGGCGGCAACGGCGGCGGCGGCGACCGGGCGACCGGACTACACGTTGTTCTACGACAACCTCGGCATGTAGGACGGCGAAGGACCGGCGGCGGCCTTTTTAAGTTTAGTTATGTACTAGTTCGTTTAATTTTGATGTAATCCGCCTATATTTCGCCCAACTTAATGAAAATCGCCTTAGTTTGATAAATTTTAGCCGAACTTGGGGACTCGGCATGGGTACGCGGATGGGTGAATAGGCGTATCCAGGCCGAAAAACAAACCAAATTTCGCCCTGGGTTCGGCCAACAAGTGGAGATGCTCTAAGTATACTTGACCTTAGCTGGACCCAGTGACACGTCACATGCAAGGAGAGGCTTTCAATTCAAGGGAGCTTAGATCTCTTAGAGATGACCACTCAGGTTTTCCAAATTAATTTGAATGCAAATTAATTTGAACGTCACATAATGAACACATACAACACAACTGTATCAATAACTAACAAATCTAGCCATGAATTTGGGTGAGCCACCTGGATAGTTTTATATTTTGATCCTGGATCTGTTGATAAATCTCGACAAGAAACCAAATCTGCAGTTATACAAAGAAAGCAATATAAGCCGTTGATAAATCACCCAAATGGATGCACTATGGGTAATTAATTTTTGTGGAGCGGGCAAAAGATAAGACAAAGGCTTCGCGGAACTCTGCATGACAATTATGTCATGCTTTGGTTTATAAATGAGAAAACATGAAACATATTACATTCTCTTCCAGACTACAGCGACCCCATGATATCGCACAAATCACATCATTGTTCTTAACTTCACCACACTTTGGTGTTTTGGGTGTTCTATTGATTCCCTTTTCCCACCACTCTGATCTCAGAAATCGAAGTGGCTGGTTAAGGATCGAGATGGATTACCTAAAGGAGGTGTATATGTCTCGACAAATTTAATATTTTATTCACTAGTTTTAGGCTTTGCAGATAAGTAAGATGACCATAATGTAACTAGGTGAAAACAACCTATACAAACCTCCGGTGAAAAATAACAACAGAAAAGCTTTAGGAAGACCTTCCATTCCTTACAAATCTCTAGTGAAAAATAACAACATAAAAGCTTTTGGTGACTCCAGCCGCCTAGGACTCCTCAAACTGCAAGAGTAAGAAGATCAAAGGGGGAAACTTTGGAACTTGCTCAAATCATGAAACTGACTGGTCAATAGAGAGGAAAGCTCGGATCTTGCCATCATCACCGGGCCCAAGTCGTCCTCGCATTCCACCTTGCCAGAGTTGGATGCAATGCAGGTGGCCGCGTGGGAGGCCAGCAAGAAACTTAGTGTTTCGTGGTGGGGGTTTGTCGGCACCGAAGAAGAACGTAAACCTTCACAAGGCTTGGAGGGATGGTGTTGGCGACGAGGAATTGACGAAAGAAGGAGATCGAGGCAGGGTAGAGCGGGATGACGAGGCAAGGCGAGGAGGACCATGGTTTGGGTGGTGATGATCGAATGTCAGGGAAAGAGGACATGTTTTTAGAACATTTCTCACGAATGCAAATACACATGAATAAGTTTCCCACCACGTTGCATATGTGGCGAGCAAACCACTAAAAACACATAAATATTTTTCATTAAAATCGTGCTAGTCATACGTTCGCTAGGTCCACACGATCGACGACGGCTCATCGTTGACGAATATACCGTGGACGGCGGCGCATGCTTTCGATCTTTTTCTCGGCCGCTTTTCGCCGACCTACTAGCCCGGCCAGCCTTCTCCATCCGAAAAGACAAAAGATAAACGGCCACGGAAACCCAAGAAAAGTAAGAGAAGAGGAGGCCCAACGTGCCGCACCCGCTGCCACGGGACCCACTTCTCAGTGACCACCAGCTATAATCCCATCCCGTTAAAAAAAAGGAAAATGATACCATGCCCCGGGGGATCGTGTTGCTCGCGTCCCCCGGCTTCTCCTCGTGACACGCGTCCCCCAGGCGCAGCAGTGGGTGGGCCCAACTTCCGTTCTTATCCATTGATCCGTTCTGAAATCTCCTCTTCCCTGTCTTCTTTATCAGCCAAACACGGATAGCTTGAGCTCGCACCTGTCACCGGGGTACACCTCCGCCAGCTCGCCATACGCAACCCACCGGCGACCTCTTCCCCTCTGCCTCCACCTCTGTGTGCTTGCCCCGTCGTCGGCCCACACCTCGACTCCACCTCCGTGAGCTCGCCGCGCCGTCCCCTCGACTCCACCTCCGTGAGCTCGCCACGCCGCTAGCCTGCAGCCTCGTCAACAATCCTGCATGAATTTCGCCGCCCTCCAGCTCCATGAGCTTTCCCCTTGGACTCCATATCCGTGCCCCTCAAGCTCCATGCCCACGTTGCTACCTTGGGCATCCTCCTCTGCTACCTTGGGCATCTGTCGTTGCTACGTCGGGCAGGCCGCTCTGCTAGCTTTGGGCGTCAGCCGTTGCTACATTGGGCGTCTCGTGTTGCTACTTTGGTCGACTGACTCTGCTACCTTGGGCGGCCAACTCTGCTACATTGGACGGCCGCCGCTCTGTTATGTTCTGCGTCCGTTAGGGCACCCCGGTGTTGCTACCTTAGGCATATGCCTTTTCTACCATGGGCGTCCGGTGCTGCTGCCTGACCTTGGGCGGCCGGCGTTTCTACGGTCGGTGGCCGGTGTTGCCGCTTTAGGCGTTCAGCTTTGCTAGCATCCGGTGTTACTGCCGACCTTGAACAGGTGATGTTGCTTCGGTGGGTGGGCGGCCTTGCTACCTCAGGTGTCTGGCCTCGCTACACCCCCTCCTCCACTCGTTTCTTCCATGTCGTTTCCTCTTTCTTCTTTCCTTATCTCTTCTCCATCAGGTCTCTTCCGAGATTTGATTTGCTACAATATGGCATTTTTTTGCTACATACATTTTGTAGTCTTGCTACAATAGTATAAATTTTTTGCTACACGGTCTCCGGCGATGTCTCCGGCGAATTTCTCCGGTGAGATCTTCGGCGAGATCGGGTTTGCTACATTAGCACAACTTTTTTGCTACACGATCGCCGGCGATGTCTCCGGCGAACTCTCTGGCGAGGTCCAGTCTATTTTTTTATTTTCTGGATCAAACCGTTTTTTGCTACGTTGTAGCAAAAGCGGGACTATTTGTAGCAAAAACGAGTATGTCTGTAGCAAAAGCGGGAATTTGACCCAAAAAGAAGACACGTGGTTGGCTGGGGACCCGGAGATAAAAAACACAAATCCCGGGAAACGCGTAGTACTGCCCTTAAAAAAAGCACGATTAACGGGCCTTAAGCAGCAGAGCTAGCCGACGAGCGGAAGGCACGCCTCCACCTTTATTACCACCCTCTCTATCCTCGGGCACCCTGCTTAACACCACTCGCAGGAATTTTCCCCGACGGCAGCAGAAAGCAGGGGAAGCAGAGCAAGCTGCGAGAAGGGGCGAGAGAGCCGGAGGCAGAGGCGTACAGCATCCATGGACTCCCGCAAGGAGGTACGAGGAGCTTCCTCCAGTACCTTCCCGTTACCCGTAGCTAGCTAGCCTTGTCAATTTTTCTATGCTTATTTCTTTTTCTTTAAGTTTCTTGAGCTATCTTTGTCTGGATTAACTGAGAGCAACCGCGGTAGCTCATTTTCTTGGGCCGGCAATTAAAGTTCACCGAGAAAGTGGAAAGAAATCTCACTCTGAGCGCACATATTTTGCTCGGCAAAATCCCCCAACAAACAAAGCAACAGTAGCTAGCTAGCTAAGTAGCTTGCTGGGAGGATTACGGAGGAGATTACATGGCTAGATCGATCGTTCTAAGAAGCTTCCCATGGCCGATTTCTTGCAGGAGCAGGGTGGAGCGGTGGGGTGGATGACGGTGCCGACCTTCGGGGACTGGGACATGAAGAACGGCCCCGTGCCGGACTACTCCATGGACTTCTCCAAGATCCGCGAGATGCGCAAGCAGAACAAGCGCGAGCTCTCTCGGGCCAGCCTCGGCGGCGACGACGAACTCCTCGCCCAGCAGCACAAGGCGGCGCAGGGCCAGTCCGCCAAGGCCGCAGAATTCACCCCGGCAGCCGACGACCACCACATCGCCCACGACGATTCCCCCACGGTCAGAATGACGATAAACTTTGCTACTAGTATAATTAGTACTACATCCTGACACTTTTAACTCATATACGTGCGTGCCCTGTCTGCTGTGTTACCTCCACTGTCTATGGCACCTTTCATCTTTTCTGAATTATATAATCAAAATTTTAATTGTCGAATCGAAGTGAAATACCAGCGTGCAGTTTTTGCTGTAGAGAATCAGAACCCTCTCTTTTATTTTTGAGGAAACAGCAGGACTGTACTGCATTTTTTTATTGATTTTATAAAATAATTATAAGAGGAAAGAAAGAAGAAGAAAATGTACAAAGGAATCAGAACTCTTTAGCCTTATTGTATATCAAACCTTTGGAAATTTTAGTCAGAAATTGAGGCGAAAGAGAAGAGGCTTGTATTATTCTAAAGTGCGCAACAGAAAGGTTGATCTGGGCTAGTGAATTGGCTAATGGGAGAGCAAGGGCCTAAATTCTCCTCGGCTTTACATAATTTAGAAATGAGAGACAGAATAAATTCATCTAATATTTTACATGTGTGGGCCCATCTGAGTAGCATCACATCCATAGAATTGTCATCATCAGAAATTTAGGGGCAGTGTAACGACCTGTGCTTTGGTGACTCATCTGATGAGGAAGATGGAAATAGTGGCTGAATCAGATGAGGCCATTGCAGATAGCAATGGGCAGCAGTAGTAGTGCTTGTCTCAACTTGGATGATAAGGACATGCCCATTAAGTTTTTTTTTTCTAGCCTCCATATCTGCATTCCCCTTGATTATTAGCTGTACTGACCTATCGACAACGTCATTGTCCACTAGAGTGGTGAGAAGGCTATTGGGGGCAAAAATACTTTAAGGTGTACAATGCCATCAGTGGCAGGTTTTAGTAGCTTCAGCATCACAGTATGCTTTATTGGAGAGCAGGAACGTTAAGGACAGCGTTACGCTGCTCTCTGTATGATCAGTTTCCTTTTTTGGTTAGATTGTAAATTTCGTTGTTATATGGGTATGAGTGTTAGGAAAATTCATATATCAGTTAGGGAAGAAGCAATTTGGAAGACAAATATATGGAAATATTGTGACAGAGACAGGTGGTTATAGAAGTGTTCTTTTAGGGGAAGCTGGTGTTTGGTTGGCCCTGATTATCTGCAGCAGTTCGGTGGAATCTTGATACTGTTAAAGTTGGTGTCCTACCTGATAAAGGATTATGGCAACAATCAACTACCCACAAAGTAGTTGTTAGTTCTTCCAAGACAAGAACTTGCATGTCTAACTTTTCCTTCACTATGTACCATATAGATGAGTAATTTACTGATGTTTAGGACTTCGTGTTGCATCGTACGCTAACATTTGCTGCTCGTTTCATTTTTAGGGAAGGAAGAAGTTCCTGAGCTATTTCCAGTGCTGTATCAGAGCCTGAAGGATTGCGTGAAAACCACCGTTCATAAGCCTGCGCAAATAGCTTCTTAGGTTTCTTCATTATTGTAAAGTTTCACATAATGTTGAGTCTCCTGTTCTGTAACCATGTTGCTCCGTTTCTGAGAGAGGAAGGGGTCGAATTGTCAGAGATGAACGGCTCATCTGTTCATACTTTTTTCCTTTTCAAATTGTATGCAACTTTTAGTGCAACATAATTTGCAATCTTTCGAGGGACCCCTGAAGGTGCGTGGTTGATTTGGATGGGTTGGTCAGAGTATAATTTGCGCAGATTCGGTGTTGAATGGCTGTCCTATTCTTCCTGTTCTAGTACTAGTTCTTTTTTGTTTGTACAACCTGCCGTAGAAGCAAAGAATTCTTTGGCACGTGCAGCACAGCCTTATCCATGTTGGAGAAAAACAGAGAAGTCAATATAAGCCTGCTTGTCCATTACCACAAGTCCTCCTTCTGGAAGCACAAGAGAGGGACCTGAGCTTGAATTATCTGCTCCCAGGTTTTAGTACAGCTTCCGATCCACGATTTAATTGTCACAGATTTAGACAAGATACTTCTAGGTTTAGGTAAAACTTTGCCTAAACCGTGACAATTAAATCAGACCAGAGCAGAGTACATGCCAAAGCTGGAAGAAAATGTCAGTATACTGTCTTGTATGAAGTACTCCCTCTGTTTGGGATTATAAGTCCTGCGCGGATAACTAGGTTGTTAATTTGAACAACAAAATATAAATAATATAGCATAAAAATTATATCATTAAAAACTTTAGAGGTTATATTTTCTAATGGTATAACTTTTGTGATATATAAATTATATTTTGTTGGTCAAATTAGCAACCTAGGTATACGCGTAGGACCTATAATCACAAACAGAGGGAGTACTAGGTAAGAAATACAACTCCTTCGTAAAATTTAGACTTGAATAATTAAATACTACTCCCCTCCGTTTTAAAATATATTTTTTCTACAAAAACATTTTATATTTATGAACACTACTAATGGGGATTGGAATATTAATTCTGATCAGCAAGAGATCTGATGTCACTTGCGCTTCAGTAGTAGCGAAACAAATCTTCTAAGTACAGGGTTCTAAGCAGGTCTGATCTGAATATTTAAACACATCTTGCTTTTGCACATACGATCTATTTTTTATTTTGATTTGAAATGGAGTTGATACCCGGGGCATTTGTACAAATGATGCATACAATCTTCTTTATTTATTTTTTAACAAAGCCTTACAAAGAAAATAAAGAGATGCATCATGCATGCATCACCACCCAAAGGCCCCAAGGAACCCTGCCATTAATAGTAGTGCTTGCCCAGGTAAGCCCTGAGCCATAGGATCATGTGGGGCTCAACCATGCCAACAAAGTTGGTACCCTGGGCCTAATTGTCGATGAGGTAGTCGAGAGCCCATGAGAGCCTCCTACGAGAAACCAACAATGTCCATGGCGATCTTGTAGAGGTAAGGGTGCATGGCAGTAGGCTTGTTGTCCCTGATGGATTGCGCGATGTTCCTAATGGTGTCGGTGATGTTCCTCAAGGCCTCGGGCTCATCATCTACCAGGTTGTCTCTCTTCCTCTTACCTACAGCAGGTGTGTGGACATCGACAGGCTTGTCAAGTCAATCGAGGATGATGGTATCGGTCTCCTAGGTATCAACCACTTCCTCTGGTGAAGGTGTAGGTGTACCGAGGTGCTCATTTGAGCCCATGGAAAACTTGTCGGTAGCTAGACCGGATGAGAATATGGTATGCATCTCATTGTAGTTGGTGATGGGACTGTTGAGGAAATCAGCGTCCTTCGGGTGATCCTAAGGTAGGAAGTCAGTGAGCGAGTTATGCAAGGAAGTGATGGATGATCATTTGAAACAAGATTGCAAGACAATGTGCTAAGCGTGATATGGCCCTAATAGTGCACAACTTCCAAGATAATGGTGCAGCTGTCCTCATCCACTGAGCTCTGCTGGGACATCTAAGCATGCTAATTTGGATCCAACTGACCCTCCACTTCCTCAGGTGGTTGTACACCTGAGTAAATGTCACCTCAGTTTCACAATGCTCAAACAAAACCTTCTAAACAGTAGTAAGTGGACCTCCTTGAAGCCCTAAACCCTAAACACTCTTGATGAGCTTGCACATCTTCTCCGGAACAAAAGGTGGAATAGAAATTTGGGCAACCACTTCATGGTTCCCTTCATCTGGGAAATATGATCGGATTTCCCCATTTGTGCATCCCACGGTTCCTGCGTCTTCCGCCCTTTTGCAATCTTGACAACCACCTTTGAAACTATGCTCTTGACAAGGCTCTACCCAGAGCTTTGTGACATGGATCCAAACGGCATACTCTAAGGCATCTTGGAATTCTTAGCCACCAACATTCACAAGGCTCTACGACATGGGTTGTGAATCATCAACAAACGAAGGGATCTACAACTCACCATCAGCGAACATACCATGACTAAATTCATCGCAGAACAAGTTATACTTTGATCATGCATGGCAAATCTAACTCAACATGCATAGACGGTAACTAGATTTCGATCATACTACAAGCACAACCAAGGATTTACAACAACCTAGTTAAACAAAATATGTGCGTGCTCAACATAGAACTATATCATACTACAAGCACTACCATAAATTTGAATAATCTACCATACTATAAGCTAGGTAAACAAACAAGGGGGGAAAAGGACATGCTCATGGCAACATAAAACTAGAACAACCGTAACAAGATCTAACATTCCTAGATCACATATATACCCAACCTAGATGGAGGTAGGGTTACTTACACTAATCGGTGGAGGTAGACTAGGAAGTGGACAGTTGGAGGAAGTGGAGGTAGTCGCCTTGCTGCTATCGCTACCGACCGGAGGGGACTACGCCGCTGCTGCCACCTTGCCTGCTCACCAACCAGAGAAGAGAGCTTGAAGGTGTAAATAGTGGTTTGGATTTTGGAGGTGAGGATAGAGGGTAGAAATAGGGGAGGGTTTCTGGGGGAGGTGAGCAAAATTCTCTCACTCCCTTTTTTTCAGCTCGCGAGCTCGAGCCATCTGCATATTCATAGGAGCTCGTGCAGCCTATGCCTTTTCTCTCACTAGGGAGACAGCCTCGAGAGTTGCTCGCTGGAAACGGTCGATTCGACCGTTCCTAGCGAGCCTGTCCCGGAGGTGTTATAATCAATGTGCAAGCCACAACATGAATGGATCCTAGTCATCCAATCATCCGATTTTTGGCTCCCCCTGACTGGGTGGACTCCATCTAGGAAACCAACTATGCTCTAAGCAGTAGTTAGCACTCAACAACTGCAGTATGACTATAACTATTAAGTAGTATCAATCCATGGCAACTTAAACTGATTTGGTAGACAAAGTTTGGGTCGATGTGGTCGTGCACATGCTTGATAATTGATACATTAAAAGGAAGGGTAGCCCATGCCAGGACATCATGTGTCGTGGTTCGTGGTGCATGTACGACATACAACGCATAAATAGAAATTTCAAGATCGGGGCATTATAGGCATACCCAAATTATTTGTAGTAACAAACGATAACAAAAAACATAACAATATGATTCTATCTTAAAGTAGCCAACAAGCTCTTCCATTTTTTATAGTTCTCTCTTTCCTTAACCAGTGTAGATTTTGCTGAAGATAATAGATAACATATCATTGTTGAAGATGGTGTAAGATGAAAATCTTCACGCCTAAAACAAGTGTTGCTTAGTCTTCTTAATGCAATACAACATGTGGCTGAATAAAACTCCATGATGATAGCCATGAATTGTGAACTCTATACCCAAAAAATTGACCATTATGAGGCTGCTTGGTTGGGCTTCAAAGTTTTTATGCAGACAAAAATGGAGCTTGTCAAAAATCATAGCCAAAACTTAGGTTGTCACTTGATTTATTACCAAACTAGGGTAGACATCATTTTGGCCAAAAATGAGCCACTGTTTTGGCAAGAAATATTGGCTTGACACTTTCTATCCAAACAAATAAGTGGCCAAAGCTTGTAAGCTTGCCATCATTTTTGTTGAGAAGATTTTTGGAGTCGAACCAAGCAGGACTATATCGACAAAGTTCTTTTTTGTTGCCATTGCTTTGTTATACTACTTTTATTGATCCTTGAGATTTTTTTAACAAAAATGGGATTTCATTAGCTAGTGAGTATCATTGCGTCATCTAAAAAATTACTTGGGATAATGGACCGGAGGTACATAATGCCAAACACTGGTTGGCATTTGTCTAGCAAAACTAGCTAACATATGTGCCATGGCATTTGTTTCACCCGGATAGTGTTAAAATATTATCATTTGAAAATCTTGATACAATCTATAACACAACTGCAACTGAACCTTGAGAATGTATACCATTTAGAACTATGAAAGTAGAAGGCACAATGTACAAGCATTACTACAATTCACCTTAGCGAGCGCGCACCTAGCCCACCCACCTCTAACTACTCCCCTCTGGTTTTGTATACAAGGTCATTATCTCGATTTTTAGACACCAAGAAACAAAGCTAACTAATAAATAGCACAGTTAATTGTGTGAAAAATCTCCTGTGTTTCAGGCTAACTAAACATGTTGTATGTGGTGTCTCTTTTTTATGGACGCATGCAAAGTGCGCAACAACAAGAAACATGGTACGAGGTATAAATCTTGTCAATTCTTTTCGGGAAGAGAAAGTAACTTTTTATAGCTACAAACTATATTTTTGATAATGGTCTTGTATTCAAAGAAACAAACAAAGAAGACAATAACATTATTTCTTCCAACAAAGAAAGGAAATAATGAAGATGGGATAAAGTATTGAAGGATATAACTTTTAGAACTCTAGGGTTACTAAAAACACCCGTGTGCTCTTAGGACAAATGTACTTTTCATTAAGGTATTCGGCATGTCAGTTTACCTGTGCTCCCCTTTGTCAATAGTGTTGACACAACTTTTCCTCCTACGAATAAAGCATATAAACTTAATCAAAAGTTTAAGCAAACAAATTTTAACCAAAATATAGAAGAAAATACCAACATCCATAATATTAAATGAATACATCATCATTTTTTGATGAATCTATTGATATTGATTTGATATTTTAGATGTTCATATATTTGACTATAAAATTGGTCTAACACAGAACACACTGATTTTTTTGACTAAACTTATACATCGTATTTTTTGTAATGGAAGAAGTATTAGTTACCACATCGTAAACAAGCTTTGATTTTCCCAACATTATTTATCTAGTTACTTTGCATGCTTTACTCGGCCTATATCCTTTGTTTGGGAGAGAGGTTGTTACATTTGCATTCTCTTAGATCTAAAGTACACACACATACGATGGAAGAAAAAACACATGCAAAAGGTCGCAGGTGATGCCAAAGAGAGGAACTAGGATGACAAGGGAAGGTTGGAACTTTTATGACATATAGGAGGAAGAGAAACTCCAACCATGCCCCTCCTTCTCCTCATCCCTCATTTTGTGTATTTGGGACATAAACCCGACTCCAACCATGTTATTTCCCATTTTTTAGCCTCCCATGCAAGGAGAGATTGGGGGCTCCCCCAAAACCCCAATTACCATACAATTTCCCTCCCATCACCGTCGGCCATTACTTCACGATGCTTGGACACTTTGAAAAAAGTTAAGCTTTTTCGTGACTTCTAAAATGGTGAATGAAGACGCATGCATGAGCACACCTCAGATACTTAGCTTAGTTAAATCACCCCTTGAGAGTGTGGGTTTAGACTACATTAGAGTGGTATTTTTTGCCTAATGAGGCATAGTTGTAACGCCTCCGTTATTATATCGGTTTTTCTAATTCTCAGTTAGAGCTTATTCGACGACATAATTGTAGGATTTGCAGTGTGATGCGTGCTCCCATGAGTTGCAACTGAGTGTTCACTTGTGAGAGAGACTACAACGACTGTGATTTTGCTAGGTGCAACCAAGACTTTTCAGTTGCAAGCAGGGTTGCAAGTGATTTTTGGAGTTACAACTCAGGATTTTTTAGTTGCAAGTGGATTGTAACCGAGAATAGGCGAGTTTAATAGTATAAAAAGAATATTCACTAGTTAAAAGGGTGTTCATGTAATACAAGTATGACATGACATGAGTGAGAATACTCGGTCAATTGCATAAGGTGGCACACGGCTGACGAGCTGTTGAAAAAAATCTTGGATTCTTGGTCAATTGCATCGTCCCCTGGATATTGATTCGGTTTTGCTAGAAATCAGACGCCTGATTTTTAGTTAAGTATCAGTCGCCTCTCTCACCATTAGATATACTCCGCGATTCGTGCAGCGTGGGAATTACTCATGAGTTGCAACTAGGTTGTAACTAAAAATTTAATGAGTTACAACTAGGTTGTAACTGGAAATTAGTATAAATTTTATAAGTTGCAAGTAGGTTGCAATTGAGAATTAGTATAAAATAGTAGAATAATATCAGCGACTGAGACATAACTAAAAATCAGGCGTCTGAGATTTAGACGCTCCCATATATTGATTATGTTGCAGCTAGGCAGCAAAGCTGATTGTAGGCCGTACCTTTAGATTGGTACCGACAGTTTCTAACAGGGAAATATAATACACAGTACCAACAAGCTTTGCTAAATTTTGTTTCTGGAGTACATGGTAAGAATTAAGATGCAAGCTTGCAGTCACATATGAAACAGCTCAATATGTATAACTGTATATTCGATTAGATCCGATGGAAGAAGACGCTAAGGCCGCCGTCGCCATGCACTCCCAGCCATCCGATGGGCTCCACGAGGTGGAACGACTCCGCATCCGACGACCCGACGATCCTCTCAAACCTGCCCCTCAGGTACTCCACCCCTCCGCCGGGCAGCCGTCCCGCGCCGGCCGTCACGGCCCAGAGCTTCTCCATCGCCCACCCCTCCCCGTCCGACGGCGCCTCCCGCCTCGCCGCGAACCCCGCGCGCCTGCCGTTGCAGTACACCAGCCACTTGGGCGAGTCGAGGAGAGCGCCTCCGCTGCCAGCCCACTCCCGCTGGCACTCGAGCACGATCCTGCCCGCGGCGGCGATGTCCGTTCCGGCGAGGCCGGCGGGCAGGTCGAGGACGAGGATAGGCGCCGGCACCGCTGACTCCGCGGGCACGGCGTGCTCGTGCAGGAAGAGGCGGACGCGGCGATCGCCAGTGGAGGGGAGGAAGAACGTGCCGCGGACGCTGACGACGGCGGGGGAGGAGGCACAGAAGGGCGCCGCCGGGGAGAGGCCGAGCGTGGCGTGACACGGCTGGAGCGTGGAGGCGAGGAGGCACCGGCCGAAGCGAGACCACCACGCCGACCACGCGACGTGGCAGCTGTGGCGCGCGGGCTCCTCCTTTCCTCCGCCGCCGTCCTCGACGACGGGCACGACCGCTGGCGGCATGTGTGCGCTAGTGTACGCGCGACAGCCGCCAGAGTGGAGTATAAAACGTGGAAACGTGATCTAGGCCTGGTGGGGTTTATTTAGGGTTTGAGATCGGCGAACCGAGATGATCGACAGTTCGGTAGGATATATCTGTGCGTTCCTGATTTGCATGCATGCAGATCGTTTGTGGCAGGTAACGCTTTGACGTGTCCGGCCATGACCCCTGGTACATATCCAAACCCCGATCCCTCGTCTCTGGCATGACGCCCCCGTCGATCTGTCCGTCTTCGTTCATGGCGACGGCCGCTGGAAACCATGCGTGCGAGAACAATCGGTGGAGATCAGGCGGAGCTTGAAAAAATTCCATGGGCGGGCCAGGCTAAAAGAAAGCATTTTTTTTAATCTCACATTAGCTATTACTCAAAAATTTCGTATCCATGGCTGTTGAAATTTGCAAAATGGAGAAAAAAAATTGGTACTCCCAAAGGACTTTGTTGACAGTTCTGAGGACTCCGAGCAGAAAAAGGCGCTATGAAATCGCTATCACAGAATTTGGGGAAAGAAATATGAGAGTGTAGGGGCTCGATTTCGGTCGCAGCATCGATTACCGGCTGGTGGACCTCTGGCCGGCTGCCGTGGCCGTGCGGCCACACCTGTAGCTGCGGCGATCACCTGCCTGCCGTGGCGCTAGCTCCTAATCGACCAATTCCTCGGATGCCCTTGTTTTTCAGTCTCAATCGCTAGACATAGCAATTCCCCTGAGGCCGACCTTGCAAATGACCCTGCAAATTCCATCGGCAATTTGTAATTTTGTTCTCGCTGTTTCCCTTTGCGAATCTGATACTGAGCATCCCAACCTGTACCGAAGATGAACAGTTCACATGATAAAATATGCCGATGTGGCTAACAGTTTACCCAACGAAATCAACAGCTTGTAGTACAAATCTTCAAAATTCATGGGCAGCTCAAGAGAATGCAAACTACTACTATTGAAGAACATTTTCATCCAAGTCACTCGAACCTCCACATCTGAATAAACCGATTTCTCCACCTGTACTACGTACTCCTGATTTTTGGGGCGAAGGCTACAGAAGAACACAACTATTGATTTTTCTTTTTGTTTTCGTTTGACCATAAATTTGGGGCAACCTGAAAAATCCACCCAAATCTAGAGTACTAGGGCTACTGACAGGGTTCATGAGCAGGGGCATCAATCTAGATATGACGGAGCAAAAAGACTAAACATCCTATCAACCCAGAACTCATTCATTTGAAGCTCGACTCGGATCCTTTCAACCTCACTGTACTAGAATTCATTCATGGGAAAGACTAACGCGCGGCGCCGCATATAATCGACCCCGTGCGGCGGCAGTAGACAGCTTCGTACGCCCTACTCGCTGCACAATTTTTTTTGAAAAGAGACATCTGCGGTACTCTGAGTAGCCCATGCATGCATGCATACATCCCGATCTCAACCGCTAGCTCACAGTTAGCAGCGGATACATGCATGCATGTATTTATCGTTGTTAGGTTCAGTGTTTACTACTAATTGTTAGGTTCGATTTTACTCATTGCCATATTAATTAGGTTTATTTACAGTTGACAGGTTAATTAGTCCTAATTATCAAATTCATTTGTTAATAATTGCCAGATTAACTAGGTCAATTTTTGCCTGTTTTTTACTAATAATTCCCATATTAATTGAGCCTTATTAGCTGCCCGTACCAATTACCGGATTAATTAGATATACTTATCCGGTTTAATTATCGCTAATTGCCAGATTAAAATTAGACATATGCTAGTAGGCCTTCTCTCCACCATATGGTTTCCCAAACCCACGAGGCCATGAGCCCATGACTGAGGTGAAATGTCTACTTGTACTCGTATACATATATGGATCGGTCGCCCGGCCGCTGCGCGCGTATTCGTATGGGTGTCGCCGCACGGTACTTGTGTGGTGCGGTGCCTCGCGTTAGATTTTTTCTTCATTCATTTGACGACTAGGATCCTTTCAACATCACTACCGGAATCTGCATGTTTGCTTTGAGCTAGGTTATTTGCGGGTACTACATCAGGCACTAATCGAACACACACTCGGCATATAAGTAGTTTGATGCGTATTTTTGTAAACACTTGGCAAAGATTTAGAAAAATACTCAACTAATAATACACATTGCGCAAAGGTTTGAACACATGCCATTTTCTGTAACATCCTAAAAATACCAAGCTTAGATCATCAAACACTAATCATCAAGATTAGGGTTAACAAAAACTTTTCTAACTAAACCCGTGAATGCATGCATATGTGTATGCCTAGTTTTTGAATTTCTTTAAAAACCACTTTGTTTGTGTGATCCATTGCTTGTAAAATGTTTCTTAGATGAAATAAACATCATCTAAAACATTTCCCACACTTTTCCTAAAGACAAGTAAATCAAAACAAAAATATTAAGAGAATGGTCATTTTGGCCAATTTAACTCTCATGCCTACTTTGGCTGTCTCAAACTTTCAGAACCTAACAGAAATTTTTCTGGATCTTTGCACCCCTTGAATGTACTCATAACATAGTATCAAGGCCCACTTTGTGATCATCCAGAAACTTTCAAATGCATAGTTTAAATGATATTTCAAAATTGAATCTTCTTCATATGGGAAGATCCCACTTTTTCAAAACCCACTCAAACAAGCTCAACTTTCAAAACCCAAGCATCTGCAGACTCACCAGCACCAATCTAGCAAACCCACCAAAAATCATTTCAAAATTCAAAACTTGAGTTCATGCGGGCATTTCATCAAACAGGTTGCAGACACAAATCAAACAAAACCTCAAACACTATAGTGTGCAGTAAATTTGGCCTAACTTATTCCCTAGTTAGCTCACACACAGCTCAGTAGATCATCTAGAAAGATTAGCCCAACACTAGCACTCCTGTGAGCTTGCCATTGCCATTAATGGTGAACAGCCGAGCACACCCATGTCACTCCATTGTGGACAGCAAGCTAGGAGCAGCAGCAAGCCTAGCCAGCATGTCTGGGAGGTATCCCACCGTCCACCGCCATTCACTGTCCCAGCCGCAAGCGTTGCCAAGCCATGGACCACGCGCACAAGCCGCGCCCAGACCATGCCGAGCGTGCGCCAGAGCGCCACCCTCGACCATCACGCATCAGGGCCAAGGCATACACGATCGCCACCGACCTAGGAGACCGCCAGACTGTTGGAGATATGCCCTAGAGGTAATAATAAATGTAGTTATTATTATATATCTTTGTGTTTATGATAAATGTTTACATTCATGCTATAATAGTATTAACAAGGAAACCATTAATACTTGTGTGATTTGTAAACTTAATTTGAAGTCCCTAGTATAGCCTCTATACTTCACTAGCTTGTTGGTTGATTGATGATGTGGTTTCTTTGTCATGAACATTGAGATGTTATCAACAACAAGATCATATCGTTAGGAGAATGATATGGTGGACATACTCCTATAGACAAGCGTAGCATAAAGATCAAGTCATTTCAATAGTTCAATTGCTATATGCTTTCTGATACATAGTAACCTAATTCCTTCGACCATGAGATCATGCATATCACCTTTACTGGATGGATGCTTTGATGTCATCAAACACCACACCGTAGTGGTGGCTATAAAGGTGGCATTGAGTGTGGAAAGTATTGGTTGAAACACATGGATCAAGAGTGGGATTTGTCCATCCACATGACGGATAGATATTCTCTGGGCCCTCTCGGTGAAATGTCATCCAATTAGCTTGCAAGCATGTGACTTGGTCACAAGGGATCACATATCACGGGAACGAGAAAAGAGTACTTATCAGTAACGAGGATGAACTAGGTATGCAGAGATACCGACGATCATAACCTCGGATAAGTAACATATCGTGAGACAAAGGGAAATTGGTATCGTATGTAAGTGGTTCATTCGATCGCAAAGTAATCGTAGAAATATGTGGGAGCCATATGAATTTCCAGATTCCTCTATTTGGTTATTGTTCGGAGAAGTGTCTCGATCATGTCCGCATAATTCACGAACCGTAGGGAGACACACTTAAGGATTCGACGTTGTTTTGAGTAGTTATGGTATTATGAGAAAGAGACCGAATGTTGTTCGGAGTCTCGGATGGGATCCGGGATATCACGAGGTGATCCGGAATGGTCCGGAGAATAAGATTCATATAAGGAAAGTTCCGTTTGAATGGCGGAATGATTCCGTGTTTTCATCGGGAACATTCTAGAAGGTCCGAATGTCCGCACTTTCGAGGGGAAGGGTACATGAGTGTGTCATTACATATTGGAATGATTGCATCATGTACTAAGTGTTCTTGCTGTCCCAAATAAAGGATTTATTTAAATCCTAAATTGAAAAGTCAAACGGCCAGTTTGAAAGTCAAACGGCAATTTTGGGAAGTGGGAAAAGAGGAGGAGAGGTGGAGGCCGAGTTGGAGGAGGGTTCCTCCCCTTGGCCGGCGCACCTCCCTAGGCCGAGTTGGGGAGGAACTCCTCCCCTTGGCCGGCCAGCCCTCCAACCTATATAAGGAGGCAGGGCTCCTCCTACACACACAAGTTTCCTATCCTCTAAACTAAACCCTAGATCTAGACCCCGGTTTAGAGCTATTCGGTTTAGAGCCTTCTAATTGGTTTAGAGCCTTCTAATTGGTGTGTCTAATTACTAGACCACTAATAGCCTCTCTCATAAGCTCCACCATACTGCACGGCTTAAGGCGAAGCCTGCGGGATTTCCCTACCTCCTCAGACCAGCCGTTGTCTTTAGGAATCATGAGGAGAGTGCTACAACCTCCATTTTCGCTGGAACAAGGAGAGGAAGGTCTTCCGAAAATGAACGCGTGTGACCGATTGCGGAGCGCTAAGGAACGCAGGCCGGAAGGATCGCTCACGCGATCTTGAGATCGGAAAGAGTACGACTACATCACCCACGAGAATCTGCTCTCGTTAAACACTTTGGAATCTTCGAGGGTGAGTTATTCCATCGACTCGTTGCTGCAATCTAGTAGATAGATCTTGGCTTGTTTGTTTGTATGCGATAGAAAATTTTTGTTTTCCATGCTACGAACCCCTACAGTGGTATCAGAGCCGTGTCTATATGTAGATCTGTTGCACGAGTAGAACACAATGGTCATTGTGGGCGTTGATGCTTTTATTGTAGATTGCTTTTTGTGTACTTTGCATCTTGCGGTATGTTGGGATGAAGCGGCCCGGGCTAACCTTACATGACATCGTTCATGAGACTTGCTCCACGCTTGACATGCAATTTATATTGCATAAGTGGCTTTGCGGGTGCCTGTTTCTCCTAGCATAGTAAAGATCCAATTTACAACGGGTAATCAACAATGCTAGTATCAATGTTGTGGTTCTTGTTCGTAGGTTAGAACGACACCTATGGAAAGCCCCAAACCACGTAAAATATGCAAAGAAAGTAGAAGCGTCTAACTTTGTTTTGCAGGGGTGTGCTGTGATGTGATATGGCCATGATTGTGATTATATTTGATGTATGCAATGTTCCTTATTGTAAGTTGGCAACGGCGGGAGCCATATGGTTGTCTTTAAATTCATTAAGACCTGCGTGTCTATTCAAAATAGTTGTAATAGTTGAAGCTGGTGGACGACAACCATGAAGAAAGCGTCATTGACCTTGATGCTATGCCGGTGATGATGGAGATCATATTCGTGCTTGAAGATGGAGATCGGAAGCACAAAGAAGAAAGGCCATATCATATCACATATTATGAATTGCATGTGATGTTAATCCTTTATGCATCTTGTATTGCTTAGTAGACGACGGTAGCATTATAAGATGATCCCTCATGCACATAAATTTCAAGTTCTAAAGTGTTCACCCTTAGTATGCACCGTTGCCAAAGCTTGCTGCTTCGAAGCACCACGTGATGATCGGGTGTCTTTGATTCCGCGGGTGAATACAACGTAAGCAAGCCAGATTTGCTTATGCGGAAGCTAAGGTTGATCTTGACGAGCCTAGCATGTACAGACATGGCCTCAGGAACACGGATCGCCGAAAGGCAAAGCATGAATCATATAGTAGATATGATGAACATGATGATTGTTCGCCATTAAAACTATATCAGCTCTCGTGATGATCGGTGTTGATGTAGTGGATTTGGTTCGTGTGATCACTAAAACAATGTGAGGGATGTTGTTTTGAGTGGGAGTTCACCTAGTTTAATTTCATTAATTAATTTGAACTCAATTTGTCATAAACTTAGTCTAAACTATTGCAAATATGTTGTAGATCAATGGCAGCCCCTACCATCAATTTTAATGCGTTCCTAGAGAAAGAAAAGTTGAAAAACAATGGAAGCAACTTCGCGGATTGGTTCCGCAATTTGAGGATTGTCCTCACAGCTGGTAATTTGACCTATGTGCTGGATGCACCGCTAGGTGACCCACTGCAGTGATGCTACCGATGAAGTAAAGAATGTTTACCTCGCTCGGAAGAATCAGTACTCCATAGTTCAGTGTGCTATCTTGTATGGTTTAGAATCTAACTCGAAAAGGTTTGAAGAGTCGATCCATATGATATTGTCGAGGATCTCAAATTAATCTTTGAGACTCATGCGGCAATTGAAAGTTATGAAGCTTCGAAAAGTTCTTTAAGCGCAAGATGGAAGAGGGTAGCTCCGTCAGTGAGCATGTGCTTAAGATGTCTGGGCACGCAAATAAACTTCAAAGTTTGGGTATAGTGATTCCTAATACTTTGGGAGTTTACCGCATCCTCCAATCACTACCACCAAGTTACAAGAACTTTGTGATGAACTACAACATGCGTAACATGAACAAAGAGTTGCGTAACTATTTGCTATGTTGAAATCTGCGAAGTGGAGATCAAGAAAGAGCACCAAGTGTTGATGGTCAATAAGACCACCAAATTCAAGAAAGGCAAGTCTAAGCAAAGGGACACTTCAAGAAGGGTGGTAAGAAAGTTACCACACCGACGAAGAAGACCAAGGCTGGACCTAAGCCTGATACTGAGTGCTTTTACTGCAAGGGAGAAGGTCACTGGAAGCGGAATTGCCCAAGGTACTTGGCAGATTTGAAGAACGGCAACATCAAGAAGAAAGGTATATCTGATATACATGTTATTGATGTGTATCTCACTAGTACTCGTAGTAGTGCCTGGGTATTTGATACTGGTTCGGTTGCTCATATTTGTAACTCAAACAGAGCTGCAGAATAAACGGAAGCTAGTGAAGAACGAGGTGACGATGGCGTAGAAAGCGGATCAAAGGTTGATGTGATCGCGGTCGGCACGCTACCTCTTCATCTACCATCGGGATTAGTTTTATACTTAAATAATTGTTATTTGGTGCGTAAGCATGAACATTATATCAGGATCTTGTTTATTGCGAGACAATTACTTGTTTAAATCCGAGAATAATGGTTGTTCGATTTATATGAGTAATGTGTTTTATGCACATGCACCTTTGATAGATGGTCTATTCATATTGAATCTCGATAGTAGAAATACACATATTAATAACATTGAAGCTAAACGATTGAAATCAAGCGATAGCTCGACCTATATGTGTAATCGCTGCCTTGGTCACATTGGAGTGAAGCGTATGAAGAAACTCCATTCCGATGGACTTCTTGAATCACTTGATTTTGAATCACTTGAAAGATGAAGCATGTCGATGGGTAAAATGACTAAGACTCCATTTTGGTATGATGGAGCGAGCTACGGACTTATTGGAAATCATACATACCGATGTGTGTGGTCCAATGAGTGTAGCATCATGCGATGGTTATCGTTATGTTCTTACCTTCACGGATGACTTGAGTAGATATGGGTATATCTATTTCATGAAACATAAGTCCGAAACTTTCGAGAAGTTTACGGAGTTTCAAAGTGAGGTAGAGAATCAACGTAACAAGAAGATTAAATTTCTACGTTCTGATCGTGGAGGTGAATATCTAAAGTTACGAGTTTGGCGAGCATTTGAAGAAATGTGGAATACTTTCGCAGTTGACACCGCCGGGAACACCACAGTGTAATGGTGTGTCTGAACGTCGTAATCGAACTCTCTTAGATATGGTTCGTTCTATGATGTCTCTTACAGATTTACCACTATCATTTTGGGGTTATGCATTAGAAACAGCCGCATTCACTTTAAATAGGGCACCGTCTAAATCCGTTGAAACGACACCGTATGAATTATGGTTTGGGAAGAAACCTAAATTGTCGTTCCTTAAAATTTGGGGGAAAAGCCTATGTAAAGAAGTTACAGCCGGACAAGCTTGAACCCAAAGCGGAAAAATGCGTCTTCATAGGATACCCGAAGGAAACTATTGGGTATACCTTCTATCATAGATCCGAAGGCAAAATCTTCGTTGCCAAGAATGGATCCTTTCTAGAGAAGGAATTTCTCTCGAAAGAAGTGACTGGAAGGAAAGTAGAACTCGACGAGGTTGTCGAACCTTCTCTCGAAATTGCGAGTAGCGCAGCACCGGAAGAAGTTCCTGTGATGCCTGCACCAATAAGAGAGGAAGCTAATGATAGTGATCATGAAACTTCGGTTGAAGTTGCTACAGAGCCTCGGAGGTCAACGAGAACTCGTACCACTCCAGATTGGTATGATTCCGTTATGAATGTCATGTTGGTGGACAACACCGATGACCCCGAGACATATGAGGAAGCGATGATGAGCCCAGATTCCAATAAATGGCAAGAAGCCATGAAATCCGAGATTGGATCCATGTACGAAAACCAAGTATGGACTTTGGTGGACTTACCGGATGGCCGGAAGGCTGTCGAGAACAAATGGATTTTCAAGAAGAAAACAGATGCTGATGGTAATGTTACTGTCTATAAAGCTCGACTTGTCGCAAAAGGGTTTCGACAAATTCAAGGAGTTGACTACGATGAGACTTTCTCACCAGTAGCGAAGCTAAAGTCTGTGAGGATTATGTTAGCAATCGCTGCATATTATGATTATGAGATATGGCAGATGGATGTCAAAACAGCATTCCTCAATGGAGACATTGATGAAGAGTTGTATATGATACAACCCAAAGGTTTTGTCAATCCTAAAGATGCTAACAAGGTATGCAAGCTTCAACGGTCCATCTATGGATTGAAGCAAGCATCCCGAAGTTGGAATCAACGTTTTGATAAGGTAATCAAAAGTTTTGGTTTTATACAAACTTATGGAGAAGCTTGTATTTACAAGAAAGTGAGTGGGAGCTCTGTAGCATTCTTAATACTGTATGTGGATGACATATTGTTGATTGGGAATGATGTAGACCTTCTTAATAGTGTCAAAGAGTATTTGAATAATAGTTTTTCAATGAAGGATCTTGGCGAAGCAGCTTACATATTAGGCATAAAGATTTATAGAGATAGATCGAAACGCCAAATATCATTGTCACAAAGTACATATTTGGACAAAGTTCTAAAGAGGTTTGGAATGGAAGATAGCAAGAAAGGGTTCTTGCCCATGTTGCTAATACGACCTTGAGTAAAACTCAAAGTCCGACATCGGCGAAGATAGAGAAAGGATGAGTAAGACTCCTATGCCTCAGCCATAGGATCTCTAATGTATGCCATGCTATGTACTAGACCCGACATCGCATATGTCGTTAGTCTAACTAGCAGATATCAAAGTGATCCAGAGTGGATCATTGGACAATGATCAAAACATCCTTAAGTACTTGAGAAGAACTAAGGATATGGTTCTTTCTTATGGAGGTGATGAACAGCTCGTTGTTAATGGTTACACCGATGCTAGTTGGAACACCGATCCGGATGATTCTAAATCACAACTGGATACGTATTTATTTTGAATGGTGCAGCAGTTAGCTGGAGGAGTGCAAAGCAAAGCGTTGTGGCGAGATCTTCAACTGAATCGGAATACATGGTTGCCGGAGGCTTCACAAGAAGCGATATGGATGAAAGAGTTCATTACAGAGCTGGGTGTGGTTCCAAGTGCTGGACCCAATGTCTATCTCATCGTCATAACAAGGGCTCCATACCCACTGCGCAAGAACCAAAGTCACAAAAGAAGTGAAGCATATCAAGCTGCGTTTTCACGCTATTCGAGAACATATCCAGATGGGGATATAAAGATTTGCAAAGTACACACAGATCTGAATGTGGCGGATCCGTTGACTAAACCTCTCCGAGGGCAAAAGATGACCTACAGCAAACTGCCATGGGTGTTCGGTTTATTACAATGTTATCTAGATTAGATGACTCTAGTGCAAGTGGGAGACTGTTGGAGATTTGCGCTAGAGTTAATAATAATTGTAGTTATTTTTATTTATCTTTGTGTTTATGATAAATGTTTACATTCATGCTATAATAGTATTAACAAGGAAACCATTAATACTTGTGTGATTTGTAAACTTAATTTGAAGTCCCTAGTATAGCCTCTATACTTCACTAGCTTGTTGGTTGATTGATGATGTGGTTTCTTTGTCATGAACATTGAGATGTTATCAACAACAAGATCATATCGTTAGGAGAATGATATGGTGGACATACTCCTATAGACAAGCGTAGCATAAAGATCAAGTCATTTCAATAGTTCAATTGCTATATGCTTTCGATACATAGTAACCTAATTCCTTCGACCATGAGATCATGCATATCACCTTTACTGGATGGATGCTTTGATGTCATCAAACACCACACCGTAATGTGGTGGCTATAAAGGTGGCATTGAGTGTTCGGAAAGTATTGGTTGAAACACATGGATCAAGAGTGGGATTTGTCCATCCACATGACGGATAGATATTCTCTGGCCCTCTCGGTGAAATGTCATCCAATTAGCTTGCAAGCATGTGACTTGGTCACAAGGGATCACATATCACGGAACGAGAAAAGAGTACTTATCAAGAACGAGGATGAACTAGGTATGCGAGATACCGACGATCATAACCTCGGATAAGTAACATATCGTGAGACAAAGGGAAATTGGTATCGTATGTAAGTGGTTCATTCGATCGCAAAGTAATCGAGAAATATGTGGGAGCCATATGAATTTCCAGATTCCTCTATTTGGTTATTGTTGGAGAAGTGTCTCGATCATGTCCGCATAATTCACGAACCGTAGGGAGACACACTTAAGGATTCGACGTTGTTTTGAGTAGTTATGGTATTATGAGAAAGAGACCGAATGTTGTTCGGAGTCTCGGATGGGATCCGGGATATCACGAGGTGATCCGGAATGGTCTGGAGAATAAGATTCATATAAGGAAAGTTCCGTTTTGAGTAGCGGAATGATTCCTGTTTTCATCGAACATTCTAGAAGGTCCCGGAATGTCCCAAGACTCGGAGGGGGAAGGGTACATGAGTGTGTCATTACATATTGGAATGATTGCATCATGTACTAAGTGTTCTTGCTGTCCCAAATAAAGGATTTATTTAAATCCTAAATTGAAAAGTCAAACGGCCAGTTTGAAAGTCAAACGGCAATTTTGGGAAGTGGGAAAAGAGGAGGAGAGGTGGAGGCCGAGTTGGAGGAGGGTTCCTCCCTTGGCCGCACCTCCTAGGCCGAGTTGGGGAGGAACTCCTCCCTTGGCCGGCCAGCCCTCCAACCTATATAAGGAGGGCAGGGCTCCCTCCACACACACAAGTTTCCTATCCTCTAAACTAAACCCTAGATCTAGACCCGGTTTAGAGCTATTCGGTTTAGAGCCTTCTAATTGGTTTAGAGCCTTCTAATTGGTGTGTCTAATTACTAGACCACTAATAGCCTCTCTCATAAGCTCCACCATACTGCACTTGGCTTAAGGCGAAGCCTGCGGATTTCCTCACCTCCCAGTACCACGCCAGTTGTCTTGCCGAATCGCGAGGAGAGTGCTACAACCTCCGCTCTGCCGGAACAAGGGAGAGGAAGGTCTTCGTCATACCGAGCGTGTGACCATCTTGAGGCGCTATGGAACGCGGCGCCGGAAGGATCGTCTACGCGATCTTGAGATTGGAAAGAGTACGACTACATCACCCACGAGAATCTGCTCTCGTTAAACACTTTGGAATCTTCGAGGGTGAGTTATTCCATCGACTCGTTGCTGCAATCTAGTAGATAGATCTTGGCTTGTTTGTTTGTATGCGATAGAAATTTTTTGTTTTCCATGCTACGAACCCCTACACAGACATCCCCGTTTGCCAACCCGTGCCATACAGCCACCGCCCGCCGTCGAAGATGCCGCCTCTGCTGCGCAGAGCACCGGCCGTTCCAGACCAAACCACACCGCCCTATGCCTCGCGACCATGTTGTTGAGCATCACCGGGAGACACAGCACCGTTCCCTACCCTTGCCTATGCCTTTAGTCGCTTGTAACGTCGCCCCCGACGAGCTCACCGTGCGCCCCGACGGTCCCCTCGCTCGACTATAAATAGAGGCCACCCCCGCACGATTTCTTCACACCATCTCACTCCCCTCTCCTCACTGAGCGTGCCACACCATTCCCAGAGCAAGGCGAGCACCACCTCGCCAGAATTTCACTGGAGCCTGCCGCTGCCGAAGAAGAAAGGAGCCAGCGATTGGAGCCACCCCAGGAGCTGCCGCGACCACCCCTGAGTTCGCCGTCGTCGACTTTGTCGTTTGCCCGCCTCGCCGACCCTCGCCAGTACCCCGGTGAGCCCCCAGCGACCCTCACTGGCCGCGCTAGGTTTCGTTCTCGCCGGAGTTGTCTCGCGTCGACGATGACTCCCAGCCGTTGGATTAGAACTAGATCGAACGATCCACGTTGCCCCATACCGCTTCGCCCAGCCCCGTGTCACTGACGAGTGGGGACACCCACTTACGCAGCCCGCGGGAGCACTGCGCTTAGCAGGCCGGCCCGTTAGATTTTTCCCGCGCAGCCCAGTTATTCAAATTCAACCTTTTTCTATTTCTTTTCAAACACACTTCAGCACCCAACTTCAAAAATCAACCCAGATCGATTCAGTGCATCAAATTGGATGAAACCAATTTTGTTGGAAAGGTCTGTGAATGCTGAATCCAAGCCCGTTGGATTCAAGTCATTTGGATCTGTAGATCACCCATAGTAAAAATAACAAGGCAGAAGCTTTTCTGCATTCAAACATTTTTAAAATTTAAACCATAATAGCTTTTGAGTTGATTCCAACTCTCAAAAATCACATTTAACCATACCTTTCAGAATATATAAAAATATATAGGTTTACTTGCAGAAATATTATTCAAGTAATAAAAGAATGCTACATAAGCATTTCTAGTCACTTTAATTAATTAAAATAAAAGGGTAAAACCTTATTAAATTGTGACACCACTTTAAATCACATTCCCATGGACTACAATATATGGTGATGACATGTGTCAACATGATCCCATGTTTAGTTTGGAGAATATTAAATCTTAAGTAGTTTTTCAATGAGTAGAAATTACTTTTCTAAAAATAAAAAGATTTAAACCAAGCCTTAACCTTGTAATGTTAGAGATGATGCTAGATCATCTATAGGACTCTTGTGTGTGATGATTGCAAGTAGTTAAGTATTGTTTGGTGATTGTGTACCTCGCATTTATTCATAGACGCTAGTACCGACCAAGGATACGAGGAGGAAGGAGGATACTACGAAGAGGAAGCCGAGGAGATCTTCAACCACTGCTCTGCACAAGGCAAGCTGATACTATACAATGCAAGCTTATATTGACACTGATGCAAGCCTTACTAAACAAGTTGACCTATGCAAGCTTATACTAATGCAAGCTAACCCTTGCAAGATACCCTACTGATACCACAAATCCATACTTGTGATATGACTACTATATGCCTTAAGCATATGTGATCATACCCACTTGATGAACCAAATCCTAGTTTTATGTGCCAGCTCTTACTTTATTTCTTTATCAAAGCTTACTTAGAGTCTATCTAAGAGTTTGATAAATACTAGACAGTTGTGCTGAAGGTTGCATAAAGACCATAAAATTTGGCCTAAGCTAGAAAACCTTGATATCATCCTAAGATATAAGGTTGTACATAGTAAAACTCCATTAGTTACCACCCCTCATTAGTACTACCCCTACTTGTAGATGCTAGTGCTAAGCATAAAACTTGATCAACTTTAGGTGGAAATACTTGGTGGAAAAATGGTTATGAAAACCTTGGAATGATGGATCATTCTATTGAAATGTTTTGGACATGTGTTTCCAAACACTTGAGGATTTTGGTGATGAAAATATTGAGGCATGAGCCTTAGCCCTTTATAAAACTGATGGTTGTCTGGATGCGATATCATTCCAATTTTATCGTACAACCACAATACCCAAATATTGGGTAGGGCTCGACTGGAAACTTATATTCCTTAGTATTAGTTCCCTCCCGGCCAAGGTCTGAGCTGAGGCTACCTTGTGACGATTGTCCACCTGTGCAGTACCCAAGATGACAGTGAGTCATGGTTGGGGGGCCAAACTCACAGGAGAGGTGCTTATACTAGGGCGTGTAATTGAAAGGTTAGGATTGATTATCCGCATACTGAGTATGGTGAATTCAGGATTTGTTCCTGACGGATGTATCGAATGTTGTGGTGAAAGTGTACAATCTCTGCAGAGTGTCAAACTATTCGAATAGCCGCGTCCGCGGTTATGGACATTGGAGTGGCCATATTGTTCCCCCGTCAAACTTTTCAAAAGGACTTGTGAAATGAATTGAGACTTTGACTTGACCACAACAGGGTTGTGACTTGAATTACAAGATCCCACTTAGGAGTTATAAGATTGTGACTAGATTTGGAACTTAGTAGCGATAAACCTAGCTTTTTGCAAAACAACCCTAGAGCCTAGTGTCCTATTATCCAAAAACCCCTTACCTGTTAGTATTAGTTTGCGAGTACTTAAAGAGTACTCATGGCTTTGTCCCTGGCTATTCCCATGGCCAGACTATGAAGAGGAGTACCTGGAAGATGGACCCCAGGAAGGTTACGATAACTAGGATCATCTCCCATCGAGATTGCTCGTGACCCGAAGATGGAGCTTCGCCTACGCTACCGTTATTATTACGTATTCCGCTGCTTGAAGTTGTATTAAGAACTGGATCCTGAGATCCCTATTTGTGTAAGAACTTATGTATCGTTTGTAATGAATGAAGTACTATGGTATCCAATTCTGTTATGTCTCGCAAAAATGGTAATTCTGGAATTGCGATGTATGGCATAACAGGCATCTAGGATTGAAAAATCCGGGTGTTGACATTTTCACATCATCTTGACATCGCACTAACTCTGGTGAGTGTATTTTAGGACACTCGGCAAAATAATTTGTTTAAATTTTGCATCTTTTGTTTCTACATTATGATGTAAACTACCACCTTTTTAGTTCATGATACAGTCACACAGGTGCATATTGCCGTGTCAAATAGTAGTGCCAAAGAGGTTTACAATTTTTCAATAAAAAATAATTTTCCATTTTCTAAATGTCAAAAAAGGTATTTCAACCCAAATACAAATAATAATAATAATATGGTTCAAAATGACAACTCTCCAGTTTTCACACAAATTATACAACTAATGATTATTGTCCAAATATCTTGAGTTTTCTAGCTTTTGTTACTTTTGACCATTTAAATGAATTTCTATAATAAATTCAAATTTAATCTACAAATGTCTGATAATTTGTTCCTGGAAAATAACAAAACTTATTTTAAGGTCGCTAAGTAGGAATCTATGGAACATCTATAGAGGTTTTAAAAAAATTCAATCATTTGCTATGGAAATTAAGCTCTCCCCAAAAAATCACCCCATTTGAGAAAAGGAACATGAATATGTCAAAAAGCAAATTATATGGAGTCATTTTATCTATATTTATCTCTACTACTATAATGCAGCAGTTTTGAAAGTTTGAATCCTAAGCCTTAGAAGCAATTTCAATGGTTGATGACAGTCAATCCTAAGGTCCAGAACGGTACAATTCGCTTCTACAGTAACTGACGAACGCTCCAGTTTATTCTAGAGAAGTCCAGTGTCGTCCAGATTATTTTTGCCGAGAGTGAAACTGCACCCCGTGTAGACCGGGTTGCAGACCGAGTCATGGCCCATGAAACATAATATACGTAGCAGAGCCAGCTATTCCATAGAATATTAAAACTCAAATAGCCCAGCCCAATGCTTCTGTCCAGAACGACAAGTGCTGGTACCACGTAGACATAGGCATGACAGCCCACCAAATTCCATGCGGAAATACACATTCTATCTGCTATTCACATCCTCCTCCGCTCGAGATTTTTCCTGACTATTCTCGACTTGTTTGTCCTTGGCTCCATAAGATGAAGCTTTACCGTTGCCGTTTGTAAAAAAAAAAAAGGAAAAGCTTTACCATGAAGGACTCTTGACTTCATGTCGCCGCGCCTCCGCCATTACAAAGCCACTCTGCCGTCCTAGCACACTGGCGCTTTGTGTATATAGCAGCCCTTGCGTATTGGCCGACCATACAAACAGAAAGTTTTGAATTAGGAAAACGGTTGTTTTGTTTGATTTTTCAAGCTACTGTGTTACTTACGTTTTATCAAAATTTAGGCCCTAAACTTTTTACCAAATAACTTTGGACGTGCTGTGCACGTACCGGTGTACTAGTACTAGCAGTTTTGAAATTTTGAATCCTAAGTCTGAGAAGCAATTTCAACCATTGATGAGACTCAATCCTACGGTCTAGACTGGAGGGATTCGCTTCTATAGTATCAAACCAGTCCATCCGTACATTCTGGAGAAGTCCAGGCCCTCAAAGGTTCTTTTCTGCAAGGTGTTGCCCCACCCGGCTCCATACATTGACATGACAACATACAAATTAGCAAGAACGACGTCCCCAAGTACTTCCATGAGGGAGAGGTTTTTTTTTTTGACCGGAAGAAGCAGCCGGAAGCTAGAAGAATACCATTATGCAAGGGTGTGGTGTAGCCGTTGTCTTATGTAATTTTGCCAGTCTGTTCTTACAGACTAAAGCAGCGTTAACAATACATTAGTTAATAATTATGTCTTCTTATTTCGCAAGAAAGAAAAAGTTATGTCTCCTTGTGATTAGAGCAACGAAAAAAATAGCGCGCTATTTAATGCTATTAGCGCCGTTATAGCGTTTTTGGGAGCTGGACGCTATGCTATGCATTCCAGGGGCGCTATGACGCTACGCACGCTAAATACGGCGGTATTCGCGCTATTTGACGTTACGTCGTAGCGGCGCTATTTTTTTGTTGGTTTTTTTAGTAGCCCATTCCCCATTTTAAACCATTTTGGTCTAGTGGCCTACCATAATCCAACTAATCCTAATAGGGCAACATGGTAACACACATAACGTCAGTTCCAGTTCGTCTCCTCCACTTACTTAGAGAGGTGATGTCGCGACGACGGATACGGCGTCTCCGCCTGAAATCAACATGCCTCCGCCTAGAAGCGCTTCCGCATTGGATGCCTTCACGTCTAGCTTCAGTGCTTCACGCCTTCACCCTACCTCCGTTCCCCTCCTTCAATCCGTCATCGATAATCCCTGCATCGAATGTCAACTACGTGTCTGACTCTATGTTAGTGTGTGAATTCTGAACTATGGTTGTGATTTCGGCTATGTGATATGGAGTTATGAACTATGTGAACTATCTATAGTTGATGTTTGGCTACAGAATGTTATATCTGTGGTTTTATAGCTGCGGAATACTATATCTATAATTTATAGCTGCTGAAATCCCGAATTTTTATACTTTATATGAAACGCTATTTTGAAAAATAGCACGCTATAGCGTTCATAACATTTTTTTGAAGTCCGCGCTATTTAAGTTAGTGCGCTATTTTTTTCCTTGGATTAGAGTATTACACTTGTCCCTTTCTAAAAAAAGAAGAGTTAAACATTAGCCTGTATGCGTGTATTAATAATCTAAGACAATGTATATATCTTCTTTCAGTGTTTGCATGCATACAAATGGTTTTCCAACAACAAACCTCCATCTCAAAATAAATGTCAGGAATTTATAAAAATTTAGATGTATGTAGACAATAATAGTGTCTAGATATATCTAAATTTAGACAAATTTACGATATCTATTTTGAGACGAAGGGAGTACTAGAATTCTTTTATGGTACAGAATGCTTTTTTACATTGCATCAAAACAATCAATTGTGTGATCAATTACAATAGTTTTATATACATACAAAAAACTTCAAAACATTAGGTTTGTTCTATTTGATTTTTCAAAGGACCGTGTGCCACTATAATTTTTAAAGTTCATGCCCAAACTTTTTACGATAAATTTAGTTTTGGACGTGCTTGTGCACGTACCAGCGTACTAGTGTGTAGTAGTTGTCTAAAAAGTATATACTTGAATTTCAACAAATTTTTAAAAGAAAATTCACAAAATGTCCTAACATTCATGAACATTTATGGCTTTCGAGTTAAATAACCAATATCATGGCCATTTTTATGTCACAATGACTGTGCCCATTTTTTTTGGCATAGAGGTGCATTTTGTCATGCCAAAAACAGTTCTAAAGAGGTTAAGAACGTTTTTGCTTTGTATTATTTTAATTTTTTTAAGTGCCAAAAGTGGGTATTTTGTGAAGCAACTATAAATAATATTGTTCAAATTGGCACCTCTCTAATTTTCACGGAATGTAGGTCATACTTCAGGTTTACTATCCAAATATTGAATTTTCTATTTTCTAGCTACTCTTGCCCATTAAAATGAATTTTAGTCGATTTTAAGAAACTAATTCAAATTTGAACAATATTTGTGTGATGTTTGTTCCTAAAACTTTACAAAATCATATCGAGATACCTAATTGGAAATCCATGGAATATACGCAGAGGATGTTGAAAGATTCAACCCCTTGCAATGAAAATATGTGGAGGCAACTTTCACCCCCATTTTAAAGAAGGAAATAAAATGTACAAAAATAATTCTTAGCATAGAGTCCTTTTATGTGTATTAATTGCCCGAAAAAATGATTAACTTGAATTTTAACAACTTTTCAAAAAAAAGCCTTCACAAAATGACATATCGTGTTTGAATATTCATGCCTTTCAAGCCAGGTCATGGCCATGATACTGTGCCCATTTTGCCAGTAATTGCAAACAACAGTGACAAAGAGGGTTACATCTTTTGTATTAAATAAATATTTTTCTATTTTATAAATGTCAAATCGGGGGCATTATGTGAAGAAAATGCAATTAACTTGGTGTAAAATAGCACCTCTCTAATTTTCACACAAAGTAGACCATACTTAATGGCTAATGTTCAAGTTTTTTAATTTTTCTAGTTTTTAGTTACTTTTGCCAAGTTAGAATTTCCACCAATTTCCCAAAGGTAATTCATATTTGAATTATGAGTGTGTGATAAAATTACAAAAACAATAATTCTGCGAAGTGGGAATCTTATTATTGGTAGTTTAGCTTTGGATAAATTGGACAAATTAATTTAATAAATTTCAAAAATACGAGACTAATCAGGACAAGCCCTTGGTGGCATTTTTTGTAGAAGAAAATTCTCTAAGCACACGGCTGAGTCCAAGACTCAAACACGGGTGGGATGGCTGCACTCTCGCAAGCGTTGCCATCAGAGCGACACTCGATTTGTTCTTAATATAATAAATGTCAATGCACACCTTCAAGAAAGACAAAAAAGGTTTGCCATGTGTATATTGCATTACACTTAGCTAAATAGTCTTTGACTATGCTTCTTAGTTCAGTGATGTAGCCATAATTTGGTACTATTGAAGAAAATATATTTCTCATGCTAGGTTAACATGCTATAATACACATTTAGGTATTGTTTAGAAGCATAATTAATCGAGTACACAATTATGTCTTACTAGCAACTTGCATGAGGCCGGGACTAATTTTTATCAGACTGTCCGTGGAGTAGATTAGATTTTGTAATCATATTTGTATATTTAAAGGATAATGTACTCAACATCTTCTTATAAAAAAATCTCTATTCTTAGTTATGTTCCTCTTATACCGGATCATTGTTATAATTTGTTCATTTTTGAGTAAAAGACAACTTGAAGACCATACCGTGTTAATTAACATCTTCCCATTTTGAGTCAATGCTACCTTGAGCTTGTTGTATTTAGTTGCATTATGTTGTAACCCATTAAAGAATTTCTTGGCAATAATTAATCTGTATGGGACATGATGAGTGAGTCTTATCTAAAGAAGTTTAGTATTTTTATCATGTACATAATGTTTGCCTGCTATCATAGGGTTTGCCTAGTGTTTCCTATATGACACTCAGCAAACGTGAGTGCCATGTGGCACCACCATCTCCGTATCCTCGCTTTTTGCCGAGCACCTAGATTTGACGCTCATGGAAGTGTTTCGTGAGTGGTTGACAAAAGCCGCTTGGAAAACATCCTTTTGCAAGAGCCGATGGAAAATTGCAGAGTGTGGCACTTAGCAAAGCCTTTCTCGAGTACTTCCCGAATTTTATAGGGTGTTCCTCATTATTCCAAAATATAGCCTTATGCTTAAAACCTGATTGTAAATTTGTGTGACAAAGCATTTCCCACGAAGTCTCTTTATGCCCATTAGAATTGAAATGTGGTCCAAATTGCCACAAATGTCCCAACTTTGTACCCAAGTGTAGAAAATCTCAAGACTGTTGTTTTCTTCAAATTCGCCTCGTGTTTTGTGTTTTTTGATAAATTTATTCAAATAAACTAAACAAACATCCCGTGTTAGAAATTTAACACATCAATACAAATTCAAATGCATGAACAAACGATCAAAATAAATTGGAGCATGAATCCTTTAGCTTTACAATGTGCTTAGAAGCACTAGTAGAATAGTGATGTCTCCCGTGTGTATAGGAATGCATCTCTTGTTTGTATATGATTGCATCGTGTGTTCATATACACCCGAGACAGTTCCATGCCCACTATTGACACACGATATTAGAATGTACACATCCTAGAGTATGGTGCACTTGTGTTGTGGCTGGCGCATAGAATACTTAACGGAAGTTGTTCCATGCCTATAATGCCTGCAACTTAGGATAGGTAAGGTATGTTATTGATAATAATTGTTCCGAAAAATGCTGGGAGATGAAATTTCACAGCAGTAGAAATTTCTAGTCTATATTCTTTTAGAAACCCTAATATCCTTCCCATATCATCTTGCATGCATATCGGTGAAAATATTCCAGCGACGGAGCGTATCTTTGTTGGTGATGAGGGGTTTGACCCGTATCAATCTCATATAGCAATCGATCACATATTATTGTAGTTCTAGGAAGGGGGATTTCTAAACAGGCAGCCTCTCTACTAGAAGTTTGGTTATATTCTCCTTTTTATTCTAATATTATGATTTTCATATATTATAGATGGATCCATTCACATAAATAACATATACAATATTATGTTTACTTGATTGTCCTCACCATTCTACTCTCATCTTCCTCCCCCTCCATATCTCACACATGTACGTGAGGGCGGTTGGGTGCATAATCTCTGGTGTGTGTATATACGGAGACCATGATATAGATATACTAAGATTAACCATTGGACACTATCATTTTATCCTCTACTAAAGATCATCTACTTTTTCTTCTCTTGAAAATCACTCACATAGTTATGATCGATAAATTCATTTTGTTTAGAACCAGGCATAGAAAGCTACCGGCGGATGTATATACTCTTTGCGAATGAGCGTCATCGGGAAATATACCACTTCCTTGGAACTTAAGTGACTATATAAATCTTTAAGACCATCTACTCGATATGAAGTTCATCCAACAAGAACACATTGTCAAGTCACTTGAAGAGACGGGCAACGAAGAATGCAGAACTCTTTCTTCTACACTGGAGGACATAACAACTTTGCAGTATTTAAAAAATGAAGCTCTTTGTCCAATAACTCTCTTTTGAGATGTGAAGTTCATAAGGATCCTTAGAGTTACGAACGGTCTGGCTCCTCTCCTAGCCCAGTTTAATAGGAGTGGGAGGTGTGCGAGTGTGGTGTTTGGAAATACATGTGTGTGCATCTTCGAACCGTTTCTTGTATTGTACGATAGTTTTGTCTTGTCAGAAAATACATAATGTGTGTGTAGATCGTGCAAGAATCAATATTAGCTGACCAACTAAAGGAGAATTTATTTCATGTTTATAGTACCACATCTTAACTCACCAATGGATGGGCAACTTATTTCGTGTTCCTACTTATATACCCACCTATGGTACTATGTCACCACGTCTTGCATCTTCCCTTTTATATAATATAGTAGTAGCACATTCCAACCAAGCGGAGGTACACTCCTTGCAACGAGGCCAAGAATCAAAAATAATGATGCGAAAGCCACAAGTAATCAGTGGGAAACTAATCTAGGATGCATATTTAGGAATAGGAGGCACCGGAAAAGTGAATGACAGTGAAAACTTGCATGATAGGTTATGCGTTAGAGGGTCCTAGGCCAGGTTTCCTCTTGTATCTCTTTGATAAATAGAAGCAAAAACAAGTTTCACTTGTCTCGCTAACAATCCATCAAGAATAGTTGGGTTGGACTTGCTCCCATTTCTAGACGGCTTAGGCATTTCCTCGGCACTGCGCTGAGGACGATAGTGCTGAAGACCAACACTAGATGAAACTAGATGGTGAAGCTCAGGGATGTAAGGGACAGGGTTTGCCTTGACTAGGGGTGGCCTGGCTTTGCCATTGCCCACCATATCAAGATCGGGTACTTCCTGACCTTCAAGATTCTGAAGGGTGACCTATTCAAAACCATCTTCGACTACAACATGTGCGAAGTGATCAAGAAGTGCCCCCGACATGATCCACCCTTGCGATGATAGATGAGTATAATGTTCATGCTATTAGTGTAATAATTTTGTGTTGTGCTTGTTGTGAATTATGTCCTCTAGCCATGCTTAACTTGCTACAATATTCTGTCCTGCTGCTATATATAAAGCTATATCGTTAACTATGATGTGGTTTTCAATGCTTGTTGGGGTTTTAGGCCTGATGTATGGTAAGATCACCATCTGGGGAAGAGGTTATCAGACCACACGATCAAGATTAAACCAAACACATGGTTCGTTTCTCCCTGGTGTAATACAACCTGCCAAACGACGGGCCTCATTTCTGCCCAACTCCCGAATAGTGATCATGCAAGCAAGCAAATAACTGGGAGATTTCGGCCCAAAGACTGATTCGCGCGTGCAAGTTGCACCAGTAGGGAAAAAGTCCTACGAGCAAGAAAATGTGCCCAATGTGCGAGATTTTGCAACGTCGGGGCTTGTTCCCGCGAAAACGCTCGATTTAGGCGTTTCCCATGGGCCAACTTTTGGCTTTCTTTAAGATTTGTGCCATATAAGAAACTCATGCGACCAACACAAGAAACATGCTTATTTATTCTCGATGAATGCGAGAAACGGGAAAGCGGGCAAGTAAACACGCTCTTAGAGTGGTACACATAATGAGACCGACACTTGGTTTGTGCCTATGCGCATGCAAATCAATATAGATAAGGGATGTTACTTATAATAATTGTTTCAAAATGTTTGCTGGGAGATGAAATTTCACAAGAGTAGAAAAAGGCCAGTCTACTTTCTATCAGAAACCCTAATTTCCTTCCACTGTCGTCTTGCCTCCACATCGTGGCATCATTCCACCGACAGAGCCTATCTTCATTGGCGATGAGGGGTTCAACCCATATCACTCACATATAACAATTGATCACATATTGTTATAGTTCTGGGGAGGGGGGTTAGTGGAACAGGAGGACTCTCTATTGGAAATTTGGGTATATTCTCCTTTTTATTTTAATATCGGAATTTTAATATGTTATAGATAGATCCATTCAGATAAATAACATATACAACATTATGTTCACTTGATTGTCCTCACCATTCTACTCTCCCCTTCCCTCGTCCTCCCCCTCTCACACACATGTACGTGAGGGTGGTTGGGTGCATAAATATATGTTAAAGCCACCGTAAGACACTATATTATGCTGAACACACACTATAGTGATGATCTATTTAGAGAGAGGTGAGAGAGAGGGGAGGGAGAGAGGGAGATTCATCAATCTCTGGTGTATGCATATATGGAAACCATGATATAGATAGAGTAAGAGTATGCATCAGACACTATACCATTTTCTTTTCTCCCAATGATCATCTGCCTTTTCTTCTCTTGAAGATCATGTACATAGTGATGATCAGTAAATTCATTTCTTTAGAACGAGGCATAGAATACTACAAGCGTATGTATATACTCTTTGGGAATGAGTGTCATCGGGAAAAATATCACTTCCTTGGAACTTAAGTGGCTATAAAAATCTTCAGAGCCATCTACTCACTTTGAAGTTTATCCGACAAGAATGTGTTGTCAAGTCACTTGGAGAGACGGGCAATAAAGAATGCAGAACTCTTTCTTATGCAATGGAGGACAAACGGCTTTGCAATATTTAAAAAATGAAGCTCTTGGTCTAGTTCCTCTATTTTCAGTCGTGAAGTTCATAAAGATCCCTAGAGTTACCAATGGTCTGTCTGCTCTTCTAGCAGGAGTGAGAGGTGTGAGGGTGTGGTGTCTGGAAATACTTCTCCATGTGGGCCGGAGTTGATCAAATGTGATTGTAATAACTTTCTCTCATAATTTAATTTGAGGTTTCAGAAAAGGCAATACTCGTGATGTCGCTTTCAGTTGTCTATGTGATGGAGAACGGATGTGGCTGGGCCCGAGGCTGTGTTGCGAAGACGAATAGAGTGGTAGCCTATCTTGAGTTCTTGACTATTTGCCAACATCCAATTGGTTGCGAGTTCTAAAGTATGCACCAGCGAATGGACAAGCTCAAGAACGAAGTAGGAATTAAGGCATGGATGAGCACAAGATGAACCTCTTAGACATTTTTATTCCTCTTCTCTTTGGTTTTGTTTTACGTTTTCTTTCGCTTTTGCTTTGAGTTTTAGAGTTGTAATTGCACTATTTTGGTGTTTTCTTCTGATACAAATGACACACACATGACATGGGTGTGCATTCAAGAAAAAGATCAGCACGTGATGAACCGCTTGCCTATTGTTCCTAAACTTCTCCACATGTGCAATTTATTTTCTGTTTATACCGCATCTTAACTCACCAATGAATGGGCCACTTATCTCATGTTTCTACTCATACCAACCTATGGTGCTCTTTAACCACGCATGTCTTGCATCTCCCCTTTATATACTCTAGCTAGCAGTAGTAGCACAGCCTAACCAAGTGGAGATATACTCCTTGCAACAAGGACATGAATCAAAAGCAATGATGCGGAAGTCCCAAGTAATCAGTAGAAAACTAATCTCAGTTGCATATTTAGGAATAGGCGGCACCGGAAAAGTGAATGAAAGTGCAAACATGCTAGATGGGTTATGCCTCGGGGGGTGCTACGCCTGGCGTCATCCTCTTCCTCTTTAGTAGACAATAGCACAAATCACTTGTCTGCTAACAATCCTTTAAAAATAGTTGCTCTACTAGTTTTTCTTCATTTGCATATGCTTGTACATTTTGTACCTAACAAAAGGTCACTGCTTGACCAATTTCATTTTCCATCCATGTATGTCAACTTCTTTCCCACGTACATTTCAGAATCAAATTAGACACAAGCGTCTGAATGATCTTTACTCTAACGGTTATGACCTTAGAGTGGACATGACATCTAATTTGAGCAAGACGGTGTATACAAAAATAGACACAATCGTCGGAATGAACTCTGCACCGAAGCTCGGAACAATATTGCAGGCGAGAAGGGTCGTACAACTTTTTTTGCTTGAGCATATATTCCATGGGGCAAACGAGGACCAAAGCCCTTCAAGCATGTGTTGCAGACATTTTTGGTTCGCTGAAACACATGTGGTTCAGACTTTGGAGCATCGAGTAGGCGAGCACCAGCAGAACTACAAGAGCCAATTATATGTCTGTCTTTTCTATTGCTAAACAAGTCATCCAAGGTCCAACCATAGTATGTGGTGACACGCCATGGGTAGATGTCGTGATCTTAATTTTGCTTTCCCGACAAGAGCAAGGTCGTCCCTAAAATCGACGTGATCCTAATTTTGCTTTCACATCTTTCACACATGCGTATGCTGACACGTACGCGGAAGCCCTAAGTAATCAGTGGAAAACTAATCTTGGATGCATATTTAATAATAGGCGGCACCAGAAAAGTGAATGAGGGTGAAAACTGGCCTAATAGGTTATGTATCGGAGGATGTTTGACCACACATCGTCTTGTTTCTCTTCGCTAGACAGAAGAAGAAAACAAGTTCCACTTGTCTCGCTAATAATCCGTCAAGAATAGTTGCTCTACTAGTTTTTCTTCGTTTTCACCTGCCTGTATGACTTTGTTTTCTATGCAACAAACCCATCAGTCCCCACCATTCTACTGTCCTCTTCCCTCCCCCTCCCCCCTACCCCACCACCCCTCTCTCACACATGTACATGATGGTAGTTGGGTGCATAAATATATGTTGAAGGCACTACAAGGCAGTATATTATGTTCAGCACACACTATAGTGATGGTCGATTTATATATATAGAGAGAGAGGGTGGGAGAGAGCGAGATCTATCAATCTCTGGTGTATGCATATATTGAAACCATGATATAGATAGAGTAAGAGTACACATTGGACACTATATCTTTTTCTCCTCTCCTGGAGATCATCTACTTTCTATTCTCTTGAAGATCATCAACATAGTGATGATAGATAAATTCATTTGTTAGAACCAGGCATAGAAAACTACCAGGTATATATTCTTTCGAAATGAGCGTCATCGGGAAAGATATCACTTCCTTGAAACTTAAGGGATAAGAGAAATCTTTATGACCATCTACTCCCTGTGAAGTTCGTCCGACAAGAACACATTGTCAAGACACTTGGAAAGACAGGCAATGAAGAATACAGAACTATTTCTTCTGTAATGGAAGACAAAACAGCTTTGCAATATTTATAAGATGAAGCTCGTGGTCTAGTCCCTCTCTTTTAAGGTGTGAAGTTCATAAAGATCCCTAGAATTACCAACGGTCTGGCTGCTCTTGTAGTAGGAGTGAGAGGTGTGAGGGTGTGGTGTCTGAGAATACTTCTTCCTGTGGGTCGGAGTTGATTAAACGTGATTGTATTAACTTGCTTCATAATTTAATTTGAAGTTTCAAAAAACGCAATATTCGTGATGTCCCCTTTCAGCTGTCGATGTGATGGAGAACAGATGTGACTCGGCCTCGGGCTATGTTTCGAAGACGAATAGAGTGGTAGACTATCTTGAGCGAATGGACAAGCACCCGAACAAAGTACTAAGAATTAAGGCATCGATCAACGTGTGATGAACCACTTAGACATTTTTTCTGTTCTCTTTAGTTTTGTTTTACTCTTTTCCATCGTTTTTTGCTTTGAGAACTGCATTTGCCTTATTTTGGTGCTTTCTTCTACGGTAGTACAAATGACACACGCATTGGTGTGCGTTCGAGAGAAAAATCAGTACGTGATGAACTTTTCATATGTGTGTGTGTGTCTTCCAATTGTTTTTATGTTGTACGGTAGTTGTTTCGTATTTGTTAGAAAATACATAATGTGTGTGCACATCGTGTAAGACTCAATATTAGCTGACCAACTAAAGGACAATTTATTTCATGTTTATACCACATCTTAACTCACCAATGGATGGGCAACTTATTTCATGTTTCTACTCATACCCACCTATGGTACTTTGTCATCACGCACGTCTTACATCTCCTCCTTTATATACTCTAGCTAGCAGTAGTAGCATAGCCTAACCGAATGTAGATATACTCCTTGCAACGAGGCCATGAATCAAAAGCAATGATGCGAAAGTCCCAAGTAATCAGTAAAAAACTAATCTCAGTTGCATATTTAGGAATAGGCTACATGGGAAAAGTGAATGACAACACAAACAGACAAGATAGGTTATGCGTCGGAGCGTCCTAAGCCAGGTGTCTTCATGTTTCTCTTTGCTAGGCAGAAACAAAAACAAGTCTCACTTGTCTCGCTAATAATCCATCAAGAGTAGTTGCTATACTGGTTTTCTTTTGCTTTCACTTGCTTGTATGACATTATCCGACGGTACATTATAAAACAAAGCGGTACTTTTTGTATCGGAAAATCGTCTACCGCTTGATCAATTCCATTTTCCATTCACGTACGCCAACTTTTTTCCGGTGTACATTTCAGAATCAAGATGTTTTAAACTCTATTTTATGTTTCTTTATTTGGACGATTTTTCGCACATGCTGGACCGTTTGAAATTTCCTTTGAGGGCAAGCTTCAACTCATCGTTTCACACAACTTTTATGTTGTAAATTTTCTGTTCTGACATTCGTATACGAGTAGATCTACGTCAATGTCTAGTATATTAGAAATTTTTAGATCTACTTGTTTATGAATGTGAAAAGAATAACTTATAACACGAAATTTATGTGAAACGGTAAGACAAGGCTACTCCTTGAAAGAAATTTTGAACGGTCGCCCCTGTGTGACGAATTTAAAAAAATTCGTCCAGAAAACATATAACATGAACACGAAATACAGCTCTATAAGTTCAAGGAAACTAGGAACTGGTTGTTGCAATGGAATCACAACGTTGATAGACATCTTTTCATGTAGAACTTATTTTGCATCGGAGCATCGTTATGTAGATTAGAAGGTATTAAATTCAGCATGTTAGATAAGCAAGTTTACATGCTATGGTTGCACCCAAGGAGAAATAATGTGTGAGATTTTGTAGCGCCAAGGCCTATCCCCATGAAAGCACTCGATTTGGGTGTTTTCAACGGGGCCTGCTTTAATACCCATGACGTGTAAAAAACTCATGCGATCCAACAAAACAAACATTCTTATTTCTTCTTGCTAGATGCGAGAAACGGGAAAACAGGCAAGCAAACACGCTCTTAGAGTGTGGTGCGCATGTGTTCTGGTACACATAATACTTAATGGAGACCGACACTTGTTCTGTGCCTATAATGAATGCAAATCAAGATAGATAAGGGATGTTACTGATAATTTTTTCAAAAATGTTCGCTGAGAGATAAAGTTTCACAAGAGTAGAAAAAAGGCCAGTCTACTTCCTATCATAAACCCTAATTTCCTTCCACTATCATCTTCCCTCCACATCGGTGACAACATTCCAACGAGAGAGCCTATCTTTGTTGGCGATGAGGGGTTTAACCCATGTTGCTTGCATATAGCAATTGATCACATATTGTTATAGTTCTGCGAAGAGAGATTTGTGGAATAGGCGGACTCTCTATTGAAATTTGGTTATATTCTCCTTTTTAATATTGGAATTTTAATATATTATAGATAGATCCATTCAGATAAATAACATATACTCCCTCTATCAAAAAATAACTGACTTGGTTTTGTACAGATTCAAATGTATCTAGATGCATTTTAGTGTATAGATACATTCAAATTTAGACAAACCCAAGTCAGTTATTTCTGAACGGCGGTAGTACAATATTATGTTCACTTGATTGTCCTCACCATTCTACTCTCCTATTCCCTCCTCCTCCCCCTCTCAGACACGTGTACGTGAGGGTGGTTGGGTGCATAAATATATGTTAAAGGCACCATAAGGCACTAGATTATGCTCAACACACACTATAGTGATGATCGATTTAGAGAGAGGACAAGAGAGAGGGAGATCCATCAATCTCTGGTGTATGCATATATGGAGGCCATGATATAGATAGAGTACTAGTACGCATCAGACACTATATAGTTTTATCCTCTCCTAAAGATCAACTGCTTTCTCTTCTCTTGAAGATCATCTACATAGTGATGATCAGTAAATTCACTTGTTTAGAACCAAGCATAGAAAACTACCAGCGGATGTATATACTATTTGGGAATGAGGGTCATTCGGGGAAGATATCACTTCCTTGAAACTTTAGTAGCTATAAAAATCTTCAGGGCCATCTACTCCTTCTAAAGTTCCCCCAACAAGAATACGTTGTCAATTCACTTGGAGAAACGGGCAACAAAGAATGCAAAACTCTTTCTTCTGCAATGGAGTACAAAAAAGCTTTGCAATATTTAAAAGATGGAGCTCTTGATCTAGTTCTTCTATTTTCATATGTGAAGTTCATACAGATCCCTAGAGTTACCAATGGTCTGGTTGCTCTTGTAGTAGGAGTGAGAGGTGTGATGGTGGTTCAAGAAAAATAAAAGGTACTCGATGAACCGCTTGCCTGTGTGTGTAGATCGTGCAAGACTCAATATTATATGAACAATTAAAGGTTCATGTTTAGAGTACCACAACTTAACTCACCAATAGAGGGTCAACTTATTTCGTGTTCATACTCATATACCCACCTATGGTAGTATGTCACCACGTCTTGCATCTCCCCCTTTATATACTCTAGTAGTAGCACAACCCAACCCAGTTGAGATACACTACTTGCAACAAGGCCAAGAATCACAAGCAATGATGTGAAATCCCCAAGTAATCAGTGGGAAACTAATCTCGGATTCATCATGTTGGCCAAATAAGCCCCTCTCCTGACCAAACCCTAGGCGCCATAGCCACTTCCCCTCGCCGCTGCCAGAGGGTCCAAGGGCAAAGCCCGGGCACCCCCAAGGAGTGTGGCGGCCTTCTCCCCTGGCTGGTGGTGCAGCGCTGGCCTGTTGCCGCCGGGGGTGTTGGTTGTCGTCGGTGCGGCAGGCGTATGTGGGGGTTGGTGGTGAGCGCCAAGGCGTACATTGGCGCTGGGATGACCGGCGTGGAGGTCTGGTGGTGGTGTCGTCGCCTGGCCCTTGGCCTAGATGTGCATGCCCCTGCATCCAATCTCCGCCGGACAGATGGTGCGGTGGTGCGGTCGGGCACCCAGGTGCCTCCACCCGTGCACTTTATCGGCCAATAGGATTTCGAAGGATCTCCACGAGTCTCTTGGCACCAGATTGCGGTCGTGGCGGGTTGCTGGCTACTCCTATGCCAGTGTTGATGGTGGGGAATCAGGCGACCGATTCTGTGGGGGGCTGGTGGGCGGCAGCGTGGGCAGGGGCGGATCCAAGTAGAGGCTAGTGAGGGCCAATGCCCCCACTCAAATTTTAAATTCCATGAGATTTTCTTTGAAGTTTTAAATAAAGTTGCCAAAATTTGTTAGATTTAAGCAAGATGTGCCCCCACTCCAATGATTTGCCCCCACTCTAATTTGTTTCTGGGTCCGCCCCTGAGCGTGGGGGTCGATGATCTGCCTAATAAAGTTGGTCCTAAGATCTCTCTCAAGCCATGATGATGTTCTGATTGTCACTTATCGCCAGTAATCTAGCCAGAGTGCCTAGTTCCGGAGTGCTACGCTGAAGAACTCCAAATGGACAACATGCCTGGAGTTGCCAGATCAGATGGATTTCGGTTATGCGCATCCATGTTTTTCCGACTGTTTGGTTTTAGAGAAAGCGTTGTAAAGCTCAGCATTATGTTTCCATCGTGGGACATTCTTTAGGGTGTGTTTGAATTGTGGCCAAAGTGTACCCTATCAATATTTTGGTCATGATCAAAATGGCTCTTGTTTGGATTTGTGCCAATTTTTTGGCATGCCAATGCTCCACTGTCAACTCTAGTTTAATTTTTAGCCAATGTTGGCCAACTTGTGGGCAAGCAAAGGCTCAACCAAATTTTTGGCTAGCCAAATTTTTGGTGGGGCAATCATGGGCACAAACAAAACACACACTTAGTCTCACGGTGAAGCCAGTCTTGGAGAAGGGCATGGAAGCTGAAGACCTAATGACGAGTAAGAGTGGTTCGAGTCCTGGTGATGACGAGGTTTTGGCTAGGTGATTTGTGACTTGGAGCAGCGACAGCGGAAAGTGGGGGTGATAACATGTGAGATGCAAGCACATGACTTAATAGGATTGATAGGATACTCATACTAACAAATTGCAACTTCTTTTCCGGAAGCTCATTCAAAATAACTCTAAGGTTAAGCGTGATTGGTCTAGAGCAATTTTAGGATGGGTGACTAACCAGAAAGTGGGTACCGGGTGCGCATGAGTGGGAACAAAGTGCGCAAAAAATACTAGTGTTGGTCTATGGGTCTAGTTATCCTATTAAGCTACCAGGAGTGACACCCCCAGGACCCTGTAGACGGGGGTGTTACACAACACAGGAGGAATTCAGTGTCTAATCTTATAGGGTGAAATCCCAAGGTTTGACCTTAGTTGGTTGTGTCTGGCAATAACCTTGTTGGAGGCACTGTTTTGTGAGTTCAGACTTTCTCCTGAATGAAAACCTATGATCGATGATCAGGACGATGACGACGTTTGTGCACTATTTCCTTCTTGGAGGTGTCGCTTTTGGTGAAGTTGGATTTCTGGTGTTGTCTTGATGGTTGTTGGTCCGCTTCAATAAGGAGTAGATCACTTTAGACTTTTCTTATTTTTTGTAGTTCTTTTTTTGGCTTGTGTGTATTAAGACCGCTAGATCATGCGTTGTTGCAAAGGCTGAATGTAATTGATCTCTGAATGATATTAATATATATTCTTTTTCAAAAAAAATAGGAATAGGCGGCACCGGAAAAGTGAATGACAATGAAAACCCGTCTGATAGGTTATGCGTCGGAGGGTCCTAGGCCAGGTGTCTTTTTGTTTCTCTTTATTAAACAGAAGAAAAACAAGTTCCACGTGTCTCGTTAATAATCCGTCAAGAGTAGTTGCTCTACTGGTTTTTCTTCGTTTCCACTTGCCTGTATGACTTTATCCGATGATACATTATACAACAAGCAGAGAAATAAGCTCTACACTTTATATCTCAGTACCTAACAAAAGGTCTACTACTTAACCAATTTTATTTTCTATTCATGTATGTCAACTTTTTTCCTGCGTACATTCAGAATCAAAACTCGAGTAAATTGGATATAACTACCATAATCCGGAGATTGGTTACAAGTCAGTATCAACATTCGTAATTTGTATGAGTATAAGTATCAAAATAGGAACGAGGAGTCATAAATCACATTAATTCATAACTAAGAGTATTTTGACCGCCGCACTGATAGGTGGAACCATTTATAAGAGCTGACTTGGTAGTCCACGTGGAGGACGAGCTGAGGTGAAAGCAGGCCTACATGTTAATTCCCCTCCTCTTTCTAAAAATACCACATAGGCATTTTGACTTTTCCCCTCTCCCTCCCTTGTCAAATCCCATGACGGCACACTTCTCCGATGGGCTGCCATGGCCGGACCTGGGGAATCCGCCGCCGGCTCGACCTCGTGTCCTCCTCCTCTCCCCGGGTGGTGTGGGGCGCCGCGTACTCGCCAAGGCCGGCGGCGAGCGCGCTCGTGCCACAGTCGGCCGCTCCGCGAAGGACCTCCATTGCCGGACCTTGGGATTGGGAGTCCGCAACGGCGCACCCCGCAGCTCCCTCGTGTCCTCCTCTCCCCGAGTGGTATGGGGCTCCACGTAATCGCCAAGGCCGGCATGCGAGCACACCCGTGCAATAGCAGCCGCTCCTCGAAGGCCCGCCATGGCCAGGCCTCGAGAGTCCGTGGTGGCGCGACCCGCATCTCCCTTGCGTCCTGCTCTTCTTCCCCGAAAGTGATGTGCCTTCGCGGCCTCGCCACGGCCGATGGTGAGCATGGTTGTGCAGCGCCACGCCGTAATCGATCTGGACATGAGCCCCTCTTGCATCGGCCATGGAAAGATGGAGAGGAAGTTGTGATGAAGGAGATAGAGTTGGCTGACAGGTGACGGCGGACGACCATGGGGACGCGGCGGAGGGAGACGGCGCCGCCACGACCGGTGACGAGCACGACCTTGATGTGCCTCGCCGGCATCGGCTAGTCCGAGCCAATTCCTGGGTCAGCATGTGAGCGGAAGAAGTTAGAAAAGGAGAGAGGAGGTTGACCGGGAGGTGGCAAAAAAATTTTACTAGTCATAGATGGGTCCCATCTGTCAGTAAGGACATAGGATGAAAATTAGTGCTATTCGCAGGGACGTGGCTCAAATTTGGTAGTCTTTTGAGAATATTACAAATGTTGGTACTGACTCATAACCGATACACGAATTATGGTACTTCCCCCGATCCATATTAGTTGACTTGAATTTGTTAAAATTTGGATAAAACTATATACTAAATAGTGTCTAGATTTATCCAAAATTTCACAAATCCAAGTCAACTAATATGGGTCGGAGGGAATACTAGTTATATGCAATTTACTCTCAAAACTTATCGGGTATCTAAAACTTGAATAAGACGTGCATTTCATAAATATTGCTTGTCGTGATACTCCACTCTAGTGGGTATCACCTTAGAGTGCACCATCTAATTTGAGCAAGACGGTGCATAGGAAATTAGACACGATCGAGCGTCTGAACTAGCTCTGCGCCGAACCTCACAGTAATACTGCAGGCGAGAAGGGACGTACAATTTTGTTTTCCTGAGCATATATTCCATGGTGCAAAGGAGGACCAAAGCCCTTCAAGCATGAATGTGTTGCGGCATTTGTAGTTGGCTTGGCTGAAACGCATGTGGTTTCGACTTTCGTCTTTCGTCTTTCGAGCAAGCTAGCGAGCACCAGCAGAACTAGAAGAGGCAGCCAGCCAACTGTGTTTCTATTGCTAATCAAGTCATCCAAAGTCCAACCATACGTGGTGACACGCCGGCCATGCGTAGCGTAGATGCCAATAATGCTACACTTACGGAAACTTTGTTACGGAAAATCCTTACGGGCTGAAGTGAAGGGTGCAAATCTTTTCCACTCCCATGAGTTCAGAAACCACAATCAATTGTGGTGATTTTTACGGTACCCTGGTACTCCAAAACCAGCCGCTGGAGTACCAGCGAAATCAGACCGTCCGTGATCGAGGACAAGCACGTCATTTTCCAGAGTCATTAGAAAGGGCAGTTTGGACTTTCTAACCATGGCCGGCACCGCCGTAGCCGCCGGGCCCCCTCCCTGGCCGGAACCGACCATCACAGCACTGGCCTGACCTCGTCCCTCTCGGCAGCAGCTGGCCGCGGCCCGGGGACCTCGTCTCCTCCTGGCGGCACCCCGCACCATTGGCCCGGATGCCAGCGCCGCTTCGGCCAGATGCGCCCCAAATGTCGGGAGGCTGGCCGCCACGGACACGAGCCGCCTCCTCCTCCTCCCCGGCCGGCTCCGCCGACGCCGTCAGAGTTTTGGTGAACGGAGGATGCGATTTTTTTTTTTGATAGGAAGGATGCGATTTCTGATGTGCTACGGTTGAAATTACCATTTTACCCCTCCGATTGAAGTACTCCGCCAGATTTTCCCGAGTCTCCGAGCACGTACTCCATGGGCTGCTGATGGAGTACAAGAGAGCACGAGCCCTCCGATCGCTCAAAATGAACGGATATAAATCATTCAGGGGTACCGTAAAAGTCCTCTCAATTGTTGCCTCCCACGTTTAATTTACGTAGTCATCCCGTAACTTAATTTACGTAACAACTAGCCGGTAAGTGTAGCATTATTGTGTAGATGCCGTGAACCTAATTTTGTTTTTTCGAAATTGCCGATTCAGAACATGACAAGCATCATATCCTCTACACATACATATGCTGACATCTTTTTTTTTTAAATGGGGAGCATGACTCCGACCCCTGCATCATCTGATGCACACGGCCCTTTTATTGCATTATTCAGGTGTAATCAAAGTTTTACAATCATGAATCAAATAAGGTTGAGGCATGTATCAACATAGCTCTATCCATTTTGCGACCTATTAATATGACGCCACCTAGTAGCGTGGAAAAAATAATCCTGAGTAACCATAAGCAGGTGTTGCATCTAGATTTCACATGCTTTCTCTGATCCTCTGGGAGAAGCAAAGACCATTGTTGAATCCAACATGTAACTCGACGAATAACCTGCAAAAAGTTTGTACCGTTTTGTTTGTTAAAAACAAAATCATTTCGAGTATCCCAAATAGCCCAACATAGTGATGATACTCCAATACGAATGCTAAATTTATTTTGCTTATCCACCCCATGAAGCCAGTTGCCAAACATATTGGTAATATTCGTTGGAGGGGTAACATCATTCGCCAAATAATTATGCAAATGGAAAAGATAAAAATAAATGTTCAACCGACTCCAAAGAATCACAAAAACAACATTTTTGACATCTCATCCATTGCCTTTTTGCCAAGTTATCCTTTGTCAATAAAATTTTATTTTTAAGAAACCACATAAATAATTTTATCTTCAACGATAATTTCAGCTTCCAGAGATACTTGTGCAAGTAAACAGTGTGCCCGTTCATTTGTTCTGAGTATAAAGATTTAACAGAAAAAGAGTCCGAGGTGGTTAGCTTCCAAATAAACCGGTCTTTATCCTCATTCAAATGAGCGCTCATAAGCCCCCGGCATAGATGCGACCGGCGCATCCACTTACCACCGGTTAAACTTCTCCTAAAAGCAATATTAAAAGGAGTTTGGCTAAGAAGCTTGGCCACCAGGATATTTTTTCGTTGAACAATAGTATTATATAAAATCGGGTATTGTTGTGCCAGAGAATGTTCTCCCAACCAAACATCTTCCTAAAAATGAACACTCTTCCTATTCCAATTTTAGAAAATCCATGAGAAAAGAACAAATCCTTTACCCGCATTAATCCTTTTCAAAAGAAAGAATCAGTTGGTTTGGCTTCTACCTGACATAAAGTTTTATCTTTTAGATACTCCCTCTAACCTATATTACTTGACTTGGATTTGTTAAAATTTGGATGAACCTATACTAAGATTCATCCAAATTTTAACAAATCCAAGTCAAGTAATATGGGTCGGAGGGAGTATTTATTTTCTAACAACTGTTGCCATATACCATCGTCAGTAAGTATTTTAAATAGCCATTTGCTAAGTAGACGCCTCGATCCCTAAACAAAGTACTCCCTCAGTCCCAAAATAGATGTCTTAAATTTATCAAAATTTGGATAAATCTATATACTAAATAGTGTCTAGATTCATACAAACTTTGACAAATCCAAGACATCTATTTTGGGACGGAAAGAGTACATTTGTTTGCATAACAATACCCGACTTTATATAAATCCAGAATATGCTGACACGTACGTCAGCACATTTGTTTCAACGAAGCAGGTCTAGCTAGGCACCAATGGCCAACATTGCAACACGACACAGAGCATCCGTGTGACTGAACAAGATAAACGAAAGCTAGCACTACATCGTACCCTGAACTCTCTAGTAACGACGCTAGTCCGGCCTCGCCGGCGACAACGCCTCCAGCCTTGCCGTTGCCGGGCGCTAGTAGGGGCTCTGGCCCTGCACGTTGCCGTGTGGGTCGTAGAGGCAGAGCGTGAGCGTGGCGCCGGAGGCGCAGCTGGCCTGCGCGCACCCGAGCTGGGCGGTGCGGCGCCACACCACCTGCGTGTACGTGCCGCACTGCTTCCCGGCGACGCAGCTGTTGTTGGCGTGGGTGTAGTACTTCCCCTGCTCCACCCACGACGCCACCACCTCCGCCGGGCGCGCGGGGTAGCTCGCCCACCCCTGGTTCGCGCCGTAGGGGCTCGCGCTCATGTCCGCGAACCCGCAGCTCTTATCCGGCTGCTGCTGCTGGGACGTGGTCGACGCCGCCGCTGCGGCCAGGTCGGCGCTCCAGCGCAGCGGGGCCACGCCAACCGCCGCGCGGGCCTTGTTGTGCGGCGCCAGGAACTCGTCCGACGCCGCTGGCGCCTGCGCCTTGCTGACCGCGCCCGTGCTGGCCGGCAGCGCGCGTCCGCCCTGGGCCGGCACCGCGAGGCACAGAGCGAGGAGGACGAGGAAGCACGCCGCGGCCGTCGCGCTGTGGCGGCGCTGGGGAGCCATGAGATCTGGAGTGGGTGAGACGAGTAATGGCGAGCAGTGAGCACTAGGCAGTGTGCAGTGTGGGAGTGAGTGAGCACTGAAGTGCGGAGGGAGTGAGTAGGTGAGCGAGGAGACTGTCGCTAGCGAGTTAAGAAGCCCGGCAGCAGCGAGCGATGGCTACGCCTACGCGGCAGTTGCTGCTAGTCTTACGGCTGAATGGCGTGCGCCGTTCGATCCCGCACCTCGCAAGTGGTGCGCCGAACCTGGCGAGATCCGGGGCGGTTTGTTGGTTGCGTGTCAGGTGTCTGATGAGATCTTTCTCGTGTCGAGATCCAGATCATGATCGGCACGACGTTCCGTGACTTGGACGGACGCAAGCTGGGCCGGTTTACCAAGGGGACAGACAGAGAGAGAGTATGAAATACAGAATCAGTAACCAAGAGTAGAGAGGGAACCAATAGCAAGTTGATGGTTCTGATCGAGGACGATTCGGCGAGCGCCGTGAAGATAAGCGCAGAAACCTGTCAGGTTATTTGAATACTACTACTCCATCCATCCGATCCATATTATAGTTGACTTAAATTTGTCTAGATGCGAATATATCTAGTACTAAAACGTAACTAAGTCAACTAATATGGATCAGAGAAATTATCTTTGTTCTACTATAATAAGTGTCTTAACTGTGTCCAGAGGGATTTTTTTTTTGAATCAGTGTCTAGAAGGATTTTTTAGTATGCACTGTAGATACATATTGCGTCTAGACAAAATTGAGACATAAGACACTTAGTTTGGAACGGATGGCAGTAGGCAACTTGCTCTGAAGATTAGTTTACGAAACTGAAGATCAGTGCTACCGCGGCCCAACGGTGGCAAACTCATCAGCGGTGGAGCACAAGTAAACAGCCAGCTTCCATATCCAGCAAGCTTTCTTCAGAGATTCAGACCAACTCACCAGCACAACATCAGATCCTAAATCTATATACTCCAAACAATCAGAACATATAAGAGATCTAAAGGCATAACACTACTCCAAATAATATAGAATGTGCATGAGACGAACGTAAAGTACCGGTGAAACCAGCCTTCCACTGCACAAAATAATCGAACCGCATCAGACAGATATAGCTCGCAATCAGAGTAACAGGAAATGAATTTAGAGTACGAATCGCATCTAACAAATGTCTCAGACCGTTCCTACGTTTTGACGGCACTAGCAAAAACTAGGCTCAACACCAAGCAGCCTTCTTCTTCTGCTTCCGCAGAAGGCGGAAACAAACCACTACTCCTACGGACCCCTATTATTACTCCATCTTCACGGCCACAGAACCGGGAGCAGCTTCTGCAGGAGGCGGCGGCGCATACTGGAGCCAGTCTTTCGCGCAGAAGAGCGCCTCCACGATCTCAGGACGCAACGAGCTTCTGTAGTCGTCCAGCATCCGGCTCCCCGTCGTCGCCGCTGAGAATATGGAGCTGCCGCCTGTCACCATGGACATGGGGATGGCCAGGATGTCACGGGCCATCTTCGACAGCGTCGGAAACTTGAGGGTGTTGAGCTTCCACCAGTCCACGATTTCAAAGTCTTGGATGCGAGGCGTCAGGGCTTCTTCCAGGTACTGCTCCAGCTCAGATTTCGAGGGCTGGCTTATTGCGATCTCCGAAAGATACATGTCAAAGTCTAGGAGTCCATCCCCAGAAGAAGGCGCGGCTGCCATGTTACTGGCAGGCGCATTCTTATTAGCTTCCCCTGCCGAGGCAAGGGGATGTGCGACATAATCCTTGTAAAGCTCGTGAAGAGCATCGTCCACCACCTTAACATACTTTGCTGCCTCCATACCATAGATTTTAGAGTAACTGAATTCCACAAGCTTCATCTTGAAACGAGGGTCCATCACAACGGCAATAGCCAGAACAAGGTTGCAGTCCTTCCAGTACTTGTCAAACCTCTCATGCATTTCTCTGGCGATGCTACTGAAAACTTGATCCTCATGGTTTATGGCATTTGAAAGTTCTAGCTGGAGTTTCCACGCCTCATGGAAAAATAAGTTAGAAGTCGGATTCGCTGCTGCCATGATGCTATGTGCGGAATCATAGAGAAACTTCAAATAGTTGCAGGCAGCATCCACCCTCTTCCAGTCCTCCGCACAAGGTGACTCGTTGTAGTTGTCATCACATGTCTCCAGTGTGGTGAACGCCTGCCTATAATCCAAGGCAGCAAGCAGCATAAGGTAAGTTGTATTCCACTGTGTTGTAACATCAAGGCACAGTGTCTTGGTGCTGGGAATCTCCAGCTGCAGAGCAATCTCAGCAAACCTCTCCTCTCGGGCAGAAGAAGCTTTTATGAACTTTATGCTTTCTCGGATATTGTAGATCACACCATGAATTGAAGCAATGACATCATGTGCAACTGCATTCAGGATATTGGCATAGCACCTCACAACAAACAGCTGGCCCTTGAGCATGAGGTTGTTCTTATTGGAGAGATGATCTCTCAGATTTGCACTGTAGATATCATGGGATGAGCAGTCATTATCCAATGTGATGGTGAATAGCTTGTCCTTCATATTCCAGTCCGTTAGGCTCGAGCTAATAGCTTCACTAAGTGCATTCTCTGAATGAGGCGAAGACACCATCATGAAGTTAAGCATTCTTCGATGCACTTTCCACTCCGTGTCAATAAACTGCCCAGCAAGTGAAACATAGCCAAGAGTCTGACTAGTTGTCCACAATCCTATGGTGAGGCTGATCCTTCCAGGCATACTGTTCAATGCTTGCATTAGGCTTTCTTTTCCTTTCTGGTAAACAGCATACACCTCTCCCTCCATTGCATCAACATCTGCGACCCTGAAACGCGGCTGCAGGCTCTCAGTAAAACAAGTGAAGGCTGGCTGTTGAACAATATGAAGTGGGTAGTCATGCAAAATGATCAGCTTCGCCAGATATGAGCAGCTACGGTCTTGATCAAATGTGGCATTCGCAAAGCCAGTATATCTGTAACGCCTCTTAGAAGGACGTTCTGCGGTACCCTCACCATCATTGTCAGTCACTCCTCCAGCTGAAGTCAGCGCCATCTTCCTCTCTTGGTTTTTTATCATGGGACACGAACCAAGTGTGATGTGCCTCTTGAGATGGCTAGTACCTGCGATTTTTGTGCCAGAACTGTAAGCAAAGGTAGCCTTGCATAGGTTGCAGCATGCTCGTTGGCATCCCCTCTCACCAGGAACAGGTTCTATAGTGAAGTGCTCCCATACCAGTGACTTCTTTCTCCGGCGTCTTGTTAAGGTTGGCGGGGTCAACTCAGCACCGACTAGCTCATGACCATGGTGGGCCATCTCATCACCATTGACCATGTCGTTAACTTGAACCATCTCATGGCCATGGATCATGTCCTCAACTTGAATCATCTCATTGCCGTGGATCATCTCGTCATCATGTATCATCTCATTCCCATGAATCATCTCGTCACCATGAACCATCTCATCTCCATGGATCATCTCATTACCATGTATCATGTCATCACCAACAACCATCTCATTAACCATTCCATTTTCACTGCCATTTGGTTCACCCATCCTGGGAAGATTATCTGATGGAACCCCAAAAGCCTGTCAATTTGGAACAATTGATCAAATAAAATCATGTCAGATACAATGTAGTCAAGTGAGAACACTTGGAATTAGGCTCGGAATCTTGCATCATTTCACTATAATAAGATCGTGTTGCTAAACCACTCCCAATGCATATATTTTTTTTCGTTTCTAATGAGATTGGCAAGTCACAGCTTCAGATTTGTGTATTTGAGATTTCAAGTAAACGGATGTTTCATAATGTGCAATCTTTGTCAACATAATGACAGCATCTTCAATCATCATTGTGTTTTCAAGGTGCGGTGATGCCCTGAAACTAAATGTGTCCAACAGTATGACAATAGAAGCATATTGTGCATTGGAGATAGATGACGGTGATATTCTACATAAGTATCAATATATCATAAAAAAACTTCAGTGAAACAGTGGATCTATCAAAAAACCAGGAAAACACCATAAACAGATCATTCAATTAGCTACACAGTCTAACAGAAAACAACAAAGTTATGGAAAACGGGATGTGGCCCTGATAGGTGTATGCACATAAGTTGCAAAATATGTACCTAACATAGCTTCCAACATACAAAGGCGACTATGCACTTCCTAGGGACAACCTAAGCTGGGTCACAATAGCAAACCTAATGGAAGGAACCTGGCTGGGCTCATATCAAAACCCAAAGCATCAATAGCCTTGGCTACACAAACGATAAACAAGGATACTCTGCTCGCAGAATTACATATCTAAACTTACAAACATATTCCTGCAAACTTGCAGGTTCTAGGAGCCCTAAAAATTTCCAAATGTCCATCCCAAATGAAATGCACACACGGCAATACCATTTCCGCCATACCAGACTACCACCATAGCCAGAACTGTCCAACAACGAAATCTCACAGGAAGTCATTCCTGAACGCAGTCAGGTCTCACAGGCTACAACTAATTACAGAAACTAAGCTATCAGCCCTAACAATTACGACCGAGATTAGCTCCTTTATATAGTACCACAGAGACAGCTGAACAATCCTCTCCTGACCAGACGAACACTCGACAGAACTTGACCCCGCAAAACCCTCCATAATTAGCTCGCAGGAAACAAATGAACAAAACATGGACATAGCCCGCATATGACAAATTCCATGCTGCAGAGAGACCTAAGCCCCCTGACAGCCAATCTTATGAATCTAAACAATAAGCTAAACCCGCCCCGTGAAGTGCATACTCCAGCAAATACCCACACGGCGCACCATACGTACGAACTAGAAAAGCAAACGCGGCCAGATCTGAACATGCGAACAAAACCAATCCACGAGGCTACGAGCAGGGGGCGAGGCCTAGAGGCGCGGAGGATGATGGAGGGAGGGAGGAGGGGGTTTGGAGTTTCGGGGGCTTACGGAGGGGGAGAGGCGGAGGTGGAGCGGAGATCCAACTCGGGGTCGGGGCGGGCGGTGCAGGATCAGGGCTCGGCCCAAGAAGAACGAAGGCCGAGCAAGCAAACCCTAGATCTGGCTGGGCACCGGGAGGGGTGAGAGGACGGACCGGCGGACGGGTGGGGGTGTCGAGAGGTGGAAAAATTTCGGGGTGGCCGCGTGCCTGGAAACGGAAATGCAGGGGGGCGGGGATTTATGGGCTCGCGGCCCACGGCCTTGGGCCTGCCTTGCTGGCACGGGTGTGAGGCTGAATGCGGGCCACGGCGGGGTTTGTCAGCGTGGACCGGCTATTCTGGGCAGCTTATCTCGTCCTTTTCGGGAGGTGCTGTTTGTTTTGAATAATTTTATTACGGGATGGGATCGTGGGTGGACCGCGGACTCAGGCTATGGCGTCCGTCAGAGTCGTCTTGGGTTTGGGCTGGCGTGCTCTGGCTTCTAGGTTTTCGATTTGGACCGTCCGATTCGTCTGGCGTCGATAAGCTCCGACTCTGCTTTTGGGTTGACATCCGCATGGCCTGGTTGCGGCCATAGTCGTCGATGGAGCAGTGGAGTTAAAGTTCGTCTATCGTGCCAACCTCTTGTTCCAAGGCCCTCTTTTCTGAGACAAGTATTTTTTAAATAAAACAAAAAAATTATGATCTCACAAAAAATCATTATGCATGTTTCTGATCGTAATAATGTACTCTCTTCATATGTCGAAGATTTATCTAGATTTACTCCCTCGGTTTTAAAATATAAAATATTTTAGCTTTATGAAGCAAATATATCTAGACTACTTTTGTATATAGGTTCACTTAAGTTTGAAGTAAATTTACACACTAAGACAAGTCTAGATTTATTTTTTTCACAAACCTAAGATATCTTATATTTTGAAAACGGAGAAAGTACATGTATCTAAATGTATTTTAATGTATAGGTATATATGAATTTAGACAAAATCTGACATCTATTTCGAGACTAAGGAACTATCGAAGAACATGTGATACAAAAAAAATTGAGACCAGCATCTAACTACTCCCTCCGACCCATATTAGTTGACTCAGATTTGTTTAGATTTGGATAAATCTAGACACTATAGATATAGGTTTATCTAAATTTTAACAAATCCAAGTGATCTAATATGGGTCGGAGAGAGTATATTAATTAAGCAAATATACGCTACTTCATCTGATCCATAATACTAAATCAGCAACTTTTATTTTGGATCGGAAGGAGTAGATTAGATCACAGAAACCAAACGGAGACAAACAAGGTGCATCATATAGCACGCTAAAATCATCATCTCTATCTCTGTCGAACTCATCTCGTTCTTTTTCATGCACCCCGCATAGAAACCCTAGAAGAACGTAACTATACAAGCTTGACTAACCTCAATATATATTTTGAATACTCCCTCTATTCCAAATCACCTGCATTTTGGGTTTGATCAAGTCAAATTTAAAAGTTTGAGCAAACATAATTAACAAAATAATAGTAACATTTATAATATCAATTGCATATAATATAAAACTATATTCTATGGCGAGTCCAGTTATGTTTATTACATATTTTAGATGTTGATATTTTTTTTTATATACGTAGTCAAAGCTTATAAAGTTACTTTAACTAAACCCAGAATATACAGAGTAATTTGGAACGGAGTGAGTAGTTGTGTTAGCCATCCTACACAAGAGTGAAAACCTTAGGCCATTAAACGCACCAGCTGGAGAGCCACGCCTCCTCAGAAGGAGGTTGATATCCAAGTGAGCTTTAACCTCTTATATTCCTTAGGAAAGTTAAATGCACATTCTCTCATTCCCTCTCCTATTTTTGTCAAACTCAAATTTCCTTTGTTTTCTCCTTGGAACATCCACAAGACATCTTCAAGCAACTGATATGTTTTTATTACTTGGATGTGTTTTCTCTCATTCCCTCTCCTATTTTTCTCTTTTGAAAAAGTCTCACCTTCCAGGGTGCACGCCCATGCGGCTTTTTCAAAACCATTGTGTCATCACGGAACTTTGAGATGCAAAAGTTGAAGTTCTGAGACCACGTCTTTGAACAACCTTGATATAACTTTTTATCATGGATCTTTGTCGTTCGCTCCTAGGTCAGTTTATTCAGTGTGATGTGCTTTGCTTACTTGATCAATTAATTCGGATGCTTTGCTAAAGAAAAACGATTGCTCTAGGCTACCAGTCCACGGAGATATCTGACTTTAAGCTCAAAATAAACCGGTGACTAGTAAAAAAACTTGGTGTAGATACTACTAACAGCAACCTTTGATCTTATACGGTTAGATAGTTACGCCCTATTTGGTGCTCGTCTTTTAAAACATGCAAAATAATCAACACCCTACATTTGTAATTTTTTGAAGAGTGTTTTTTTCAACATTACATGGTCTAGCATAGTAGCATGTAGGTTAGTTTCACTTTCACCCAAGCAAAAACCGTGCCAACAAAACTATGCAAGCATCAGGTCGTCGGCAGGCACCAACAAACCGAAAACTATGCTACTAAATAGATGTATGCTAGGATTGGAGGGAGTAGCAAATATGTGACCAGCCACACCGCCGCAGCAACACAAGATAATTAACCGACGGACGAGCAGAGCATAGAATGGAAAACATTAGACGCTCATGAACATCACGCAACTGACAAAAATTCTACACCGGCATTCAAAAACAGAATCACAAACTCAAGCAACCGGCTAATAAATTACGTTGCTTGTACACATCCCAAGCAGCGTCCAATAAATATCTCTGCGCACACATATTACAACACACAGGTTACACACAACAGCATGGGAGGGGTTAACAGAGTTCTACGCAACAACATACATTCTAGGACAGAACCAATGACATGTAGATCACAGTCAGTTCACAAACTCTGCCCAGGGATACACCTAAAGTTAAAGACCACCCATAGGTACCAGAAATATATGCATGCCTCAGACAAGGAAGAGAGCCTACTCCACCTTGAGCAACCCAGAACCCGGCGTCTCTGGGGCGGCGGTGGTGTACGGGAGCCAGTCCTTCGCGCAGACAAGCGCCTCCACGATTTCCGGACGGAGAGAGCTTCTGTAGTCATCGAGCATGCGGCTTCCTGTTCCTGCAGAGAATATAGAGGTACCGTTGGTCGACATGGACATCGGAATGGCCAAGATATCCCGTGCCATCCTCGAGAGTGTTGGAAACTTGAGCGTGTTAAGCTTCCACCAGTTGAGAATGTCAAACTCTTGGATACGTGGAGTGAGGGATTCATCCAGGTACTGCTCTAGTTCAGATTTCGAGGGCTGGCTTGTAGCGATCTCAGAAAGATACATATCAAAGTCTAGAAGACCATCACCAGTTGAAGCCTGAGTTGCGTGGGTGTTATTCCCATTGGCAGCTGCACTGTTAGTTGCCCCGTGTTCAGCATAGGCCGGTGTCAATGGGAGCGGCTGTGCTACATAGTCCTTAAAGAGCTCATGCACTGAATCATTTACCACCTTAACATACTTCGCAGCCTCAACGCCGTAAATCTTCGAGTAACTGAACTCAACGAGCTTCATCTTAAAACGTGGATCCATCACAACAGCAACAGCTAACACCAGGTTGCAATCCTTCCAGTACTTGTCAAACCTCTCATGCATATCATTGGCGATGATACTGAAAACTGGATCTCCATGTCCTGAAGCATTTGCCAGCTCCAGCTGAAGTTTCCAAGCTTCATGGAAAAAGATGTTTGAGGTTGGGTTTCCCGCTGCCATGATGCTGTGAGCCGAGTCATACAACAGCCTCAAGTAATTGCAGGCCGCCTCAACTCTTTTCCAGTCCTCAGCTGAAGGTGCTTCATTGTAGTTATCATCACATGTTTCTAGTTGAGTGAAAGCCTGCTTATAATCCAAGGCAGCTAAGAGCATCAGATAGGTGGTGTTCCACTGGGTTGTGACATCCAGACAAAGGGTCTTGGTACTGGGGATCTCCAGCTGCAGAGCAAGCTCAGCAAACCTTTCCTCGCGATTAGGAGAAGCTTTTATGAACTTTATGCTTTCGCGGATATTGTAGATGACACCATGAATCGAAGCAATGACATCTTGTGCAACCGCATTCAGGATGTGGGCATAGCACCTCACAACAAATAGCTGGCCTTTAAGCGAGAGGTCGTTCTTATTGGATAGATGGTCCCTCAGATTTGCACTATAGATATCATGTGATGAGCAATCATTATCCAATGTGATGGTGAATAGCTTATCCTTCATACTCCAGTCAGTAAGGCTTGCACTGATAGCTTCACTAAGTGCATTCTCTGAATGAGGCGAAGACACCATCATGAAGTTAAGCATTCTTCGATGTAATTTCCAGTCAGAGTCAATAAACTGCCCAGCAAGTGAAACATAGCCAAGAGTTTGACTAGTTGTCCACAATCCAATAGCGAGGCTGATCCTTCCAGGCATACTACTGAATGCTTGCAAAAGGTTCTCCTTTTCTTTCTGATAAACAGCATAAACCTCCCCCTCCATTGCTTCGACATCAACAACCCTGAAACGAGGCTGCAGACTGTCAATGAAAGCAGTGAAGGCTGGCTGTTGAACAATGTGGAGTGGGTAGTCATGCAAAATGATCATCTTTGCCAGGTGTGAACAACTGCGGTCTTGGTCAAAAGATGCATTTGCATAACCAGTATATCTGTAACGCCTCTTAGACCGCATCTCCACCATACCATCACCATCATTGTCAGTCCCAATTGTTGAGGCCAGTGCCATCCTATGCTCTTGGCTTTTTATCTTAGGACAGGAACCCAAGGTGATGTGCCTCTTGAGATGACTAGTACCTGCAATTTTCGAACCAGAGCTGTAAGCAAAGGTCTGCTTGCACAGTTTACAGCATGCCCGGGTGGCCCCTCCAGCAGCATCTTCAATAGTGAAGTGCTCCCACACTAGGGATTTCTTCTTCCTGCGCCTCGTGGTTGGAGGGGTGACCACCTCAGCGATGGCCAACTCATGCCCTTGACCCAACTCGTCACCCTCACCTTGACCCAACTCATCACCTTGAGTCATTTCATCAACTTGGACCAACTCATTGCCTTGGATCAGTTCATCCTCATGGACTGCCTCATTACTTGGGTCAACAATCTCATTACCCTGGACCACCTGACTGTCATTGCCAGTTTCATCAGCCATGCTGGTAGACCAGTACCTGGAAGTCATAAAATTGGAAAATATAACATGGTAAAGTCAGATATCAGAGCACAGGTTATTTGACCAAAAGGAATATTAAGAAAACAACATTAAAATATTACGAAGCAACTTAGTAAGGTTTATTAATTGGACTAACTAGGACACAGCACAAAAGCTGAACTTAGGGCTTTGTTTCAGTACTGCTGTGAATCCTCCAGACAATATTAACTTCGATATTTTTGCTCATGGTCATTAGAATCATTAACACATACATTCATCTTATTATTTGTAACCTTTTCTTTAGAGCAGTAGCGAAGCAAAACCCTATTAACTTCTATAAGTTCTACAGATATATTTATTTTACATTTGCATATCACAAGTAACAAACGGCCACAGAACAGGAATATTCAAGTAACCTTCCTGCAAAGTGTTTAATGATGTGGGGAAACAAAAGATCAAACATAAGCAACTAGAAAGACTTTGAAATCTCTTTCAAAATACTAGTACCTCTGTTCCAAAATGTAAGCCTTTTATCAGTTCAAAATGAAGTACTAGAAAGGCTTGCATTATGTAACGGAGGTAGTAAGTATCTATTGCCACCCTGCCTCGGTCAAAATGCCTAAAAGCACATGGCTTAGGTAAATTTGTCTTGAAGGAGTGCATTAACAAGTGTTATTCAGAGACAAATTTAGGGAAAGAGCACCGCATGCCAGTTATGTTTCTCCAGAATGACCCATGCAACCCCAATTGGCAGCTTCAATCAACAATAAAATTAGCAGCAGCAACCAGAGGAGTCAGCTGTTACTGTTCCTTATGAATCATTGGTCATAAGAGCACAACCCATGTCCCCTTGGAGGTGGCGAGAGACAAAGCTTTCGATTCACAGTTAACTAGTACATGGTTGGGGTTGCAATCAGTAACTTTTGCATGAAAAAACTATCACACTTCAATCACAGAAGCTTACTAATCAAAGCATGAAGCTTAAGAATCATCATGAGAGTACAAGGGAAGAAACAGACGCAGCAGCAGCAGCTCCACGCCGGCATGCAGTTCCCAAAAACCCACCGAATCAAGCTGATCTCTCTCCAGATTCCACAGAGAGCACGGACGGAAGAGCCCCTTCAAAGGCCGTAGCTTTGGAATCGACCGCGCTCGCTCGCGTGCCCCTAAGCACGAACACGCTCGGCAGAACTGAGGGGGGAATGGGATTCCGAAATAGAGGTAGTAACAAATTTGGGCCAGGAGCAGAACCCCCATCGGTAAATCTTGTTTAGCAAATATAAAACCTAGAAAATTCCCTCGTAGAGCCCACGCTCGGCCCAATCTGACCGCGCGAACCCGCTCTAAATCGCAATCAGACTCGGCATCCCTTGAAAAGCCCAGAAATTTTTGAAACGGCGCGCGCAGATCCGACAGAACCGAGCCCGAACGGGCTCCGAACGTTTCGCAGATCTGGGAGAGCTTCCGGAAAGGGAAAAAGATTAAACGCGCACCGCAGGACGACGCGCGCGGTGCGGAAACGGAGAGTGATTTGGAAAGTTTTGGGGAGCTTACTTAGTTACGGGAGGAGCTGAGAGAGGGTGGTGGAAGCGGAGGAGATGGTGGTGGTGCTGGTGGCGATCCGGGAGCGAGCAGCTAGGGCTCGGCCCAAGAAGCGCCAAGGCCGGGCGGGGCAGAGCGTAGATCTGGTTTTTGCGGGTGGGGGGGAATGAATTGGGGGAGGGGAATGGGGGGACGGGACGGGGGCGAGGCGCAGTAGGTGGAGAGCGAGACTTTGGTGGGGAGGCTGGTTGCGCTTGCGGGGGTGCGGGTCGAGGAGTGACGTTTCGATGGGCTCGGGGTCCCGGCCCATCGCTGGACGCTGGTGTAGGGGGGTGGCAGGCAGGCAGGCGCCGGCGACGCGCAGCGTGGGTTGGGCGGCTTCCGGCGGAATCTTTTTGCTTTTTTGTTGTCGGAAAATGTTTCTGCCTGCCTGTTTTGCGTGGGAATGGCACCGCGAGCGCCCGGAGCACGGGCCGCGGTGCGCGCGTCTCGCCGTGTCGGGAGGGTTTGGCAAAGGAGTTAAATACACTAGAAGTCATTGTAATTCTACAGCTGACTCGATTTAGTTCTTTCACCCGTGAATTGCAGAATCGTGGCCCTGAACTTGTAAATTTGACTCAATTTTGTCTTAATCGAGCTTTGCCCTCGAAATCGTCATGATGTGGACGACACATGAACATGTGGACATGCGCCGAAGGGCACCACGGTGTGGTTTTTGCTTGTAGTCCCTTCTGCAGTTTTTTCTAAACAATCGGACCTCTGTCGTTCCATACTCCACTCCGTTCGACCCCCTGTCGTTCCATACTCCACTCCGTTTAAGCTAAACAAACAGGGGTCCGATTGTTTAGAAGAAACTGCAGAAGGGACTACAAGCAAAAACCACACCGTGGTGGCCTCCTGTGCATGTCCATATGTCCATGTGTCGTCCACGTCACGACAATTTCGAGGAAAAAGCTCGATTAGGACAAAATTGAGTTAAATTGACAAGTTCAGGCCACAATTCTGCAATTCGCGAGTGGGACTAAATCGAGTCAGCTGTGCAAGTACAAGGACTTCTACTATATTTAACTCTTTGGCAAAGAATGCACGACGACTGAAACAAACTGTTGTCGAAAAGATGGTGAACGTTAAGCTAGGCCGATTGGGCCACAGGAATCAGTGCGTACGAATTTGCGATAGGCCGTGATCGAAGCTGGAACAAATAATGGAGGGCTCGGAGTGTTTGATTGGCAATTTGGCACCGCGTGTTTGGGTTACTGACATGAGCAAAGACGTGCCATATGACTAGGTGTAATGTGTGTTCCAAACTTTATCAAATTTTAGCTTTTGTCCAAGTCAAACTTTATCAAATTTGATCAATATTATAGATAAATATAACAATATATATTATATCAAATTGACATATTATAAAACTAAATTTGAAAACATATCTATTAGTATAAATTTAGAGTTATAAATATTGATATTTTTTTATAAACTTAGTCAAATTTTACTAATTTTGGTTTAGGACAAGTCTAGAAGTACACTGACAGGGAAAATAGATAAAACCTCGTATAAGGTGCAGAGGAAATAAATTATACAGTAGTGAACGGTGAGAAATCTAGAAGGGCATTGGCAGTTGGAATCGTTTGGATTGTTGCCCAATAGATTGAATAATTGTTACCGGATATATTTACAAGTTTTTTTTTTGGAAATGGGTGTTTTTATTATTTGGACTAATGTTTACACTTGGCCTCTACATAACTAGGATGCACACAGCTACACAAACCATATAAAAAGAGAAAACAAAAAATTAGGTAAAATTACAAAAAAACACGAACAAGAACATCGACTTCAAACTATAGCAGATCAATCCACAAATCACGCATCAATACATATCGAAAGAAAATATTCATCGTTGTGTCCTCTAATCGCGTACATCCCTCCACAAACAAGTTGCAGAACTCCATACGTTGGAGAATAGTCCATGATCAGAGGATAGCCGCTGTCAGGAAAGAAGACACAATGTTATTAAAAATCTTGTCATTTCTACATAGTCATAGCAACCAAGTAATGGCAAGCGCTCCCGCCTTAAATAAAGTCCTGTATTTATCATCTATCTCATGCAACCAGTTAACAAAAACATTGGCCAACGAACATGGGGAGATAAACCAGAAGCTATTTAGATGAATGACCATATAGAGTGAGCAAATTTATAATGAAAGAATAAATGATGAATTATCTCATCATAGTGATAAAAAACGCATTGTGTACTTTAATGTCAATTCCTCTTTATAAGATTATATTTTATAAGAATTACTTCTTATGAAGATATCAAGCGAATATCTTTGTCTTTAGGCTATTTTTATTTTCTAAATTTTATTATTATCATCGACCAGAATATCAGGTTTAATCAATGCTCTATAGAACGAGTCAACGGGAAATTTACCATTTTTTAGTAATTTCCATTTAAACTCATTCACACCGTCTGATAGTTGTATCGTAGATAATCGTAATAAAAGATTATTCCAAGATACCAATCAATGATCTAGGAGACTTTTTCTAAAAAAGTGTATTGGGTGTGTTGAGAATTTTTTGCTTTTTTGTTGTCGGGAAATGTTTCTGGTTGTCTGTTTTCCATGGCGAGCTGTAAATGGCACGGCGAGCGCCCAGAACATGGGCCACGGTGCGCGCGCCTCGTCGTGTCGCGAGGGTTTGGCAAAAGAATGCACGACAACAGAAACAAACTATTGTCGAAAAGATGGTGAACGTTAAGCAAGGCCGCTTGGGCCACAACAATTGGTACGTATGAATTTGCGATAGGCCATGGTCGGAGCTGGAACAAAGAAAGGAGGGCTCGGAGTGTTTGATTGGCAATTTGGCACAGCGTGTTTGGGTTATTGACATGAGCAAAGCCGCGCCATGTGACTAGGTAGGTGTGTTTGAAAGCATCTTCTGAAAATAATGTGTGTTTGAAACGTAGTGCTCCAGGTAAACCTCGTATAAGCTGCAGAGGAAATAAATTCTACGGTACTTAAAATCTATAATCTGTTTACAACGGTTTTCCAGGTCATTTTCTGTAGTGAACGGTGAGAAATGTAGAAGAGCATTGGATTCGTTTGGGTTGCTGCCCAATAGATTGAATAATTGTTATTGGATGCATTTATAAGTTTTTTTTAATGAGTGCTTTTATTATTTTGAGTAATGTTTATGTCCGGTCTCTACATAATTAGGATGCACACGCCCGCACAAACCATACAAAAAGAGAAAACGGAAAGTTGGGCAAAATTACAAAAACACGAACAAGAATGGCGGCTTCAAACTATAGCAGATCAATCCGCAAATCACGTGTCAATCCATATCGAGAGAAAATATCCATCGTTGTGTCTTCTAATCGCGTAGACCCCTCCATAAACAAGCCGCGAAACTTTATACGTTAGAGAATAGTCCATGATTGGAGGATGGACGTTGTCAGGGAAGAAGACATAATTTTATTGAAAATCTTTTCATTTCTACATAGTCATAGCAACCAACTAATGGCAAGCGCTCTCACTTTAAACAAAGTCATGTATTTATCATCTATATCATGCAACCAGTTATCAAAAACTTTGGCGAACGAACATTGGGAGATAAACTAGAAGCTATTTGGATGAATGACTATATAGAGTGAGCAAATTTACAATGGAAGAATAAATGATGAATTGTCTTATCATGGTGATAAAAAACCCATTGTGTACTTCAATGTCAATTCCTCTTTATAAGATTATATTTTATAATAATTACTTCTTATGAAGATATCAAGTGAATATCTTCGCCTTTAGGAGTATTTTCATTTTCCAAATTTTACTATTATCATCGTCCAGAATATCAGGTTTAATCAATGATCTATAGAACGAGTCAACAGAAAATTTACCATTTTCTAGTAATTTCCATTTGAACTCATTCACACCGTCTGATAGTTGTATCGTGGATAATCGTAATAAAAGATTGTTCCAAGATACCAGTCGATGAACTATGGGACTTTTTCTGAAAGACACATTAGGAGGATTAGATTCCATCATAGTGGAAAGTGTATCTATTTTGTGCCTAACAATTGAATATATAACTAGATATTTTTTACGAAGAGAAGTTTGGCAAGCCATTTATCCTCCTAGAATCTAATCTATGGTCTATCCTTAATATTGAAAGCACCAAAATGGAAGAAATGTTTTTGGACGCCATTAGTCCCGCCCAAAAATGTGAGTCGTCAGTTTTTCAAACCACTTGAGACACAACTTTGGAACTCATATATTTTCACCATATAATGGTTTGCCAGAAACCACCTTCTGTCAGTAGTTTGAAAAGCCATTTACCCAAAAGCACGGTATTTTTGATTTGCAAATCATGTACAACAAGTCCACTGTATTCTTTCGATCGGTAAACCACATTCCATCTGGGGCAGTCGATATTTCTTTTTTTTACTATCCCCTACCAAGAGAATCTTGATCAGAAATAATCCACTTTATTCAAGACACCTTTTGGTAACTGGAAAAATGAAATCATATACAGTACCATATTGGTGAGTACTGAATTTAGGAGTGCAACTCTTCCTTCAAGGGATATCAATATTCTTTTTCAACTATTAAGACATTTTTGGAGTCTTTACTCAACAAGTTTCCATTCAGCAATGATACGTGAGAAACGTATCTATAATTTTTTATGTTCCATGCTTATTTACTATCTACTTTGCTTTGTCTACACTTTGAGGTGTTTTTTTATGTTTTCTGGTACTAACCTATTAACAAGATGCCACAGTGCCAGTTGTCTGTTTTCTTCTGTTTTTTGTTCTAGAAAGGCAAAAAATCAATATTCTCGGAATTGAACGGGACAAAAGCCAAAGTCATTATTTTTCCGGAGCAACACGGAACCACGAAGCAGAGTTGGGGGAGAAGACCAGGGTGGTCGCACCCCCTAGGCGCGGGACAACCCTGGTGGCGCCCACAGGGGGTGTGGGCCCCCTAGACCTCCACCGACCTTGCCTCCTGCGCCTATAAGAAGCCCCTGGGGAGAAAACCCTAAATAATCCAGAAGAAATCCACGAAAACCTCTCAGAAGGCCGCCACACCGAAGGTGAGATTCAGAGACGAAAGTCTCTGTTAAGCACTCGCCGACGGAAGTGCCCCCGGAGCCATCTCCATCGATCTCCGCCACCATCTTCATCACCGTTGATGATTCTCATGATGAGGAGGGAGTAGTTCTTCCTTGAGGCTAAGGGATCTACCGGTAGCTATGTGTTCACATCTCTCTCTATGCATGATCTTGTTGTGGTCATGAGCTTTGTAATAAGTAGATCTACCGTGCTGCTCAAGTGCTTCAATAGAGCTATGATTTTCCCCACGTGTGTGAAAGAGACAGCGTGCACACCGTGTGTGGCACTTAAGCTAGGTTACATATATATTTATCATGAGTATATTTTGAGTTGGTTGTCTCTATGAAATTGTGGTGTTTGTTGGAACCATCTAGCACTCAAGGTGACAGTGTGGGGTTATCTAGATTGGGGAAGGCGTACTTTGAGGTGTGTTGTTATAGCCCTACCATGGATTAGAGTGTCCAACCGGAGAGTAGTTAAGAGTAGTATCATGAAAAGAATATGTTTATATGAGAGAGTGTTCACTAGTGAAAGTATGATCCCTAGGCCTTGTTTCTAAACATTGAAACACCGTTTGCTACTAGATCTGTTGCATGTTTGCTTGATTCCATCTTTTTGCCTTTAGTCTTTACCTCACCGTCAAGCTATTTTCTGGCACCCACACACGTTACCCTACGTCAACAATAAGTCAGAAGCTATTTTCTGGCACCGTTACCACTTGTATTTCACTATCTCTTCGCCGAACTAGTGCACATATACACCTGACAAGTGTATTGGGTGTGTTGGGGACACAAGAGACTTCTTGTACCTTGATTGCAGGGTTGCTTGAGAGGGATACCTTTGACCACTTCCTCCCTGAGTTCAATAAACCTTGGGTAATCCACTTAAGGGAAACTTGCTGTTGTTCTACAAACCTCTGCACTTGGAGGCCCAACAATTGTCTACAAGAATAGAAGTGCGTAGACATCAAGCTCTTTTCTGGCGCTGTTGCCGGGGAGGTAAGGTAAAAGGTACTCACATCCTCCGGTGTGAGTGCTTGAAGTTATTTCCTTTAGATTCTGCAATTTTGTCTTTTTGTTTCTTGTTTTCACTAGTTAGGCTTAATGGAAAACAACAAAAAATAGAGAGCTTTATAGTATCTATCTTGAGTTAGGACATGAAGTGTTTGAAGAGAAAATTTAAAAACCTATGGAACTTTATTTGCATGCTAATAGCAATGTTATTAGTATGAATTCTTTGGACACCATTATTGCTAATGCTACGGAAACATCTAAGATTGGGGAAGCTAGTTTTTATGAAAATGATCTTTTTAGTCCCCCAACTTTGGAAGATAGCTATTCTATTGCTTATGATGATACCAAACCTCCCATTTATGATGATTACAATGATGAATATGATATTTTCAGGCCACCTACTATTGAGGAGAAAATTAACTGTGATTACAATATGCCTCCTATAATTATGGTGATGAGAATAATAATGATAGCTATTTTGTTGAATTTCCTCCCACTATAATTAATAAGGATGACTATGCTTATGTGGAGAGTAAATAATCATTATATGCATGTGTCTCATGATAAGAATGTTTTATGTGATAGTTATATTGTTAATTTCATCATGCTGCTACTTAAAGTTATTATGAGAGAGGGAAACATGGTCTTATGTATCTAAACAAATTTAAGTTTCCCCTCTTTATGTTGAAAATCTTGAAGTTGTACTTGTTTTGTTTTCCTATGCTTGTTGCTTTGTGCTTTCATGACTTGTTTCTTTACAATATTCCTATGAATAGGAAGTGGGTTAGACTTAAATGTGTTTTGAATTTACTTCTTGATGCTCTCTTTTATTTCAACTCATATTTCTTATGTGAGCATCTTCTCAAACTATCAGGCCTAACTTAAAGGCGTTAAAGAAAAGTACTTGTTGGGAGATAACCCAAGAATTTTCTTGAGTCTTGGAAGTTATTACTTCAGTAATGACCTCTCCTTATCCTTTTTGTTTGCTTTTTGTGCCAAGGACAACCTCTAATGAGAGGGAAGTAAGATTTGGGGAGTTGCTGCCCTGAAACAGATTTTTGTGCTCCACCGTAAAAATTCGTAAGCAATATATATAAGTCGGATTGAGCTGATATTTTACGAATAAATCCCCAGTATGTTAGATAACTTTCGTTAGTTCAACACTTTTTGATTTGAGCAACATAAGGTCTTCGAAAAAATCGGTTTCTACCTAGTGGTCTGTTTTGACAAATTTCTATCATTATTTGCATTTGCTTCTTATTGATTCCTTTTTGGGTTCTTTTTGGGAAATTGAGATTTTTGAAGGAGTTGCTACGGTAGCTTGTGTTTTTAGTGAAAGTTTTGTTGTTCTAAAGCTAAACTCAAAGGTCTATTATCTTTTGAAAACACTAATGTTGCTAATGAAGATTGTGTGAAGTTTTGTATGAAGGAAAATTTCCAGGTGTAGAGAAAGAATAATGTAATGATATGAAGAATGGAGAAAAACTCAAGATTCGGGATCGAAGACACACACAAGTAAACAATAAGACACACACAAAAGTGTGACTCGACAAAAGGTGTCCAAATTGTATCGAAGAGCCAAATCAACACATGAAAGAGCACAAGTTCAACAAATGAACTCGAAAGAGCCAAAGAAAAAGGATAAAAAAATACCAAGGCTCAAGGATTTATCTCATCCTAAAAGAACAAAACAAGTGAAACGGAATGAGATAAAGCCAACTCCCAATGAGAGCAAGGAAATAATAACCAAAACAAACTCTTCACACTTTTCATGATGGCACACAAAGTACCAACACAAAAAGGATCGAGCTTCCAAAAAAACGGATCAAACAAGAAGCATAAAACAATGTTCTAGATAATATAGGAGAGCTCCCCCATAAGTAGAGCATTATATATAATTTTGCCTTTGAATGCAAAATGCCCACAAATGAGATCATCACTACTACCTACACTAAGTAAAACACAAGGGAAAATAAATAGAATAAGAAGATCCACAAGAGGCAAGGAAAGCTTGGGAGCAACTAGACAAACATTTTATTGGCCAAAGATAATATAAATAAGAAAAGGCCAAAACGAATATGATCAAAGAATCCTACCATATATTAAATACTAATTGTCCAAGGACAAAAAGTAATAGGGATAATTTTCCCGAGGTAGTTTGCAAGGATATCCAAGATCATATTCACACAAAGAAGCATATAACAAGATAGGAATTAAGCTTGATGCTTCGAAAGAGATTCTTGATTGCTTCAAATAGTCACACAATCACTAGTGATTGGATGAAATAGAAGCAAGTGGTTCCCATGAGGATATGTAGATCCAAATATGAGGAAACACATACCAAGAATCACTCTCACAAACAAGATCCAAAAGATGATCAATAAAAAAACATTAAAGCAAATTGGAACTTGAATGAGAAAATGTGCCACATAGGAACTCGATAATTCTCAATGTCAAATCTAAGTGGCACTACCTCAAATGTTCACATTTTCTAGGTTTGTAATATGCACAAAGCATATGACTCCCCATAATGTGATGAACCAAGAAATCTCAACAAGAGGTAAAAAGATCAAACTAGAGGTATTAATGGACATTATGGAAACTTGAGTTTCTCATGAGAGAGACAAACCACATAGAGACAACAAAATGACTACTAAGTGGTTTTTCTCATGTACACACATTTTAGGATTTTGGAATGCCCAAGCACGACACTCCCCCAAAACGGAATAGTCCATTAATCCCTCACAAGATCCAAATAAGATACCTACTAGAAACAATAAAGGCTCAAAATCAAGAAACACAAATACATGGTGTGCCAACCAACATACACAAAGATAATTCATAGGTCAATATAAGTAAGTGGGAAGCACAACATGTACAAACACATGCAAGGTACAAAACCAACACATGCACAAGGGAGCAAGTAACTATAAATGTAAAGGAGTTTAGCACAAGTTACCGAAAGGAGGAACATTGGATAAGGAATAGAAGCATGATAACCAATGAATTGACTTTGACAACAAGAATATAATGAAGATCCCTCAACTCTTCATAAGATAGCCAAGTCTCCAATGCCCTCCAAAAACACATATTGATCAAGTTTTAGCTTGTTGGTCCCCAACCAAGTTGGGTCCTAAGAAGTTAGTCACAATAGGCTTGGCCACCCAAATGGTTCTTTTCTTGACACCACTTTGGGCACCAACAAATTTGGCAAACACATTGCCACCCTCATCCTTACAAAGTGAATAATCATCATCAAACAAGATAGGATGGGATGAGGAGTTACCCACGGTGCATGAGGAAGAAAGGTGCCCCTTCTCACGGCATATGTAGCAAGTTCTTCTCTTGCCGTCTTTCTTCTTGGGAGGAGCTGCACCATGAAGAAGAGCTTGAGGCTTCTTGGGAAGTGGCCCATCTTGAGCTTGTGGAGGAGCTTGAGGCCGCTTCCCCCGTTGCTTCTCACTAAGAGGCTTCTTCTTCAATGGGCAATCCCTCACATGATGCCCTTCTTCCTTGCACATGAAGCACACAATGTTGGTCGGATTCTTCACTTGTCCTTGGCCCTTCTTCTTGTTGCCCTTGTGCTTCAACGAGTTAGTGGGCTTGCTCTTGGTGTTGGAGTTGAATCCAAGCCCACTCTTGTCACTTGGGGGACGTCGCACACTCAACATCTTCTTGAGTGTGGTCTTCCCTTCATGACACCTTTTCAAGTCATTCTTCAAAGAAGTGACTTGAGCCTCGAGATCTTTGGCTTCCTCTACATGGTTAGTATCAATAACAACACTAGAGGAAGTAGAAGCTTTGTTAGAGCAACAAGGCAAGGAATGCAATTCATCACAAGGTATAACATGGTTATGAGTGGATGAATCACAAGGACTAGCACATGGCAATATAACATTGGGAGTAGATATAGTGCTAACGTCCACATGAGGCCCACTAGATGTTACCTTTGACACAATGGCCTCATGAACTAACTCTAGCCTACCATGGGAGAGTAGAAGATCCTCATGCGAGCTTGAGAGCTTGGCATGACTTTCTTCTAATCTCCCATAGTTGCTTGTTAGCAAAGCAAGTTGAACCTTTAGCTCAACATTCTCCTTCAAGATAGATGCTTCACAAGAAATAGAGTTAGTAGCACAAGCATCATCATTTAAGGCAAGAGGAGAGGTCAACTTGGAGAGCTCTTTAGAATAAGAAGCTTTAAGTTGCTCATGTGACTCGGTGAGTTTGATGAGCTCACCCTTGATGACCCTAGAGCCATTGTTGAGGTGCTCAAAATCCTCAAGGAGTTTAGCATAAGCAACTTCAAGTTCATCATTTTTAATTTGAAGGGAAATTGCCACCTCAAACTCTCTATCATGAGATTTCCTTACTCTAGATAGCTCTAGAGCAAAGGCCTCCTCAAGAGATTCCTTAGTGGTTTGTTCCTCTTCAAGAGCTTCATTTAGGTTGGCAATTTCATTAGCATACTCACGCTCAAGACTACTTATTTTATCTATTTTGTCCTCATGCTCATATATTAGTTGCCTACTTTCAATAGCACAAGTCAAGATTTCAATGAAAGTAGAGCAATCATTTTTATTAGGATGAAGAGCACGAAGGACTAGCCCCCCCTTCTCTTTTAAAGAAGCAACATCATTATCTACTTCTACATGATCAACATTCACATCATCATGAGATATATTGGAGTCCAAAGGAGAGGTTACCTTTGAACCCTTAGCCATGAGGCACAAGTGAACATTGGAAGAAGATGATGATGAGGGAACACATGAAGCTCTAATGACAACCTTGCCTTGGCCCACACATTCTTCACTTTCCTCTACATGGTTAGCAACACAAGAACTAGGGGAAATAGAAGCACAATTATCATGGCAATAAGGCAAAGCAAGCATATCATCATGAGATATATTCAATCCATTTCTACATGATATGCAAGGGCAATCAACACTAGGATCTAAATCACATATGGTCCTACAAGTGTTCACGCCCAAAGATACAACATTGCAATGAGATAGAGACAAAGAATCATGAATGGAAATCTCACTATCTACATTGCAAGTTCTATCACCACTCACCATATCATTACCTTGTGACAACTCACATGTTGGTGTAGTGGAAGAAGATGAGAACTCATCGCGGCCGGAGGTGGATGGAACACAATCATCCTTATCAAGCTTGGACACATCATATTTTGCTTGAAGCGTGGTCCAAATATCATGAGCATTCCGAAAAGGCATGATTGAGGAAAGAACTACGAAGCTCACAACATTAACAAGCACATTAGATGCTTGAGCTTCAAGATAAGAGTTTGTCTTCTCCTCCAAAGATAGATTTTGGGGATCCTTAGGAGGAGACAAGCCCATATCTAGAATACGCTCAATTATAGGGTCAATGGCCCGAAAATGACTAAGCATGCGAGTACGCCAAACATCATAATGTGTGCCATCAAATGTAAATGTGTGAGAGTGCACTAAACCCCTAGGAGACATCTTTACTCTCGAGGCGGTGAAGCCTAAAAGCGAGAGACCTTGCTCTGATACAAATTGAAAGTACAAAGGAAGTCGCCTAGAGGGGGGGTGAATAGGCTTTTAAAATTATTACGGTTTAGGCTTAAGAAAATGCGAAATAAAACTAACGTTTAATTTATTGAGCACAAAACCTAGCCACTAAGTTCACCTAGGTGCACCAACAACCTATGCTAAGCAATATAAGCAACAAGGTGATAGCAAGGTATAAATACTTCAAGCACGATGGCTATCACAATGTAAAGTGCATAAGTAAAGGGTTCGGTTGAGAGATAACCGATGGACGCGGAGACGAAGATTTGTTTCCCGAAGTTCACTTCCAAAGAAGCTACGTCTCCGTTGGAGAGGTGCGATGGCGCAATGCTCTCCGAACGCCACAAATGACTCACCTCGAGGTGTGGTGGCTCGATGCTCACCCAATGCCACACAAGGCCTCACCCCGGATGCGGAAGCATGCAACTCACCGACGCCACAAAAGGCTCACCCTATTCTCCCAAGTGCGCACCACAAAAGGCGGGCACTTGCTCCACTATGGGACGCTTGAGGACGGTCACCGAACCCGTAAAAGATTGGGGCTAACTCCACAACTCAATTGGAGGCTCCCAACAACAAAGCCACAAAAGGCCAACAATGCCACAAAAGGCCAACAATGCCACAAAAGGCTACAAGACCACAAAAGGTCAACAAGACCACAAAAGGTCAACAATCCAACCACACAACCGTCTAGGGTTCCAAGGAACCCAAGAGAAACAAGATCACAAGTTTGAACTCGCCGAATCTCCGAGGAGAACTCAAACCTATGCACCAAATGCAAGGGCAAGTCCTTCTCTCCCAAATTCCAACAAAGCTACAAAAGCTATTGGGGGAATAAGGGAGGAAGAACACAAGAGGAGAACACAAAACTCTCCAAGATCTAGATCCCAATGATTCCTTCACAAAGAAGGGATTTGACTTGGGGGGATTGTAGATCTAGATCTCCTCTCTTAAATCCCTCAAAAAGATGCAAGAATCATAGGAGGGGAAAGGGAGAGGGAAAGCTTCTTCAAGGTTGACAATGGAGGAGAGAGAGAAAGCCAAGAACCAAGAAGAAAAGCTGGTACCCACGAAGGGGAAGAGGAGCCCCTTTTAAAGGGCTCCCAGATCTGCCCGTTATGGGCATTCGCGACACCTGGCCGGAACTTCCGGTGGGAGGCCGGAAGTTCTGGTGGCACCCAGCACCACGAAAATCATGGAGCGAGAAACTGAAAAAACGAATCATGGCCGGAACTTCCGGCTCTGGGCGGAAGTTCCGTCCAGCCTGGCTCCAACGGTCATCAGACCGTTGATGCCCGCCCCAGAAGCGCAACCAGAAGTTCCGGTCAAAACAGACCGGAAGTTCCGGTGAACTTCCGATGCAAGTTCCGACAAAGTTCCAGCAAATAGAATGCCTCAAAACAGAAGGTTACTGAGCGTGAGCGGAAGAAGACCCGGAACTTCCACCGGAACTTTCGGCGGCAAAGATGCCCTAGCGAAACTTCCGGTGGGAAGCCGGAACTTCCGGTCAGGGAAATTCCAGAAACCAGAAAACCAGAAACGCAATAACTTTTGCATCCGAACTCCAAACAGGATGAAACCAATTTTGTTGGAAAGATAACGACGAATAGAATCCAACAACGGTGTGGAGCCGGAAAACTCGCAAGATCAAAAACCGCAATAAGATATGTAAGTGAAATCCTTAGATGATGAGCTAGAGCTTCTTATGATGGTGACCACAAGCTCTAGGTCCTCTCATGGACAAGAACCAAATAACAACCAAGAAAGATGATGCTATGAATGCAAAGGTTTGAGCTCTCTCCGAACGATGCAGACGAGACACCCGCTTGAGAGCCCCTCTTGATAGCACGGCTATCTATCCTAAACCCAGTCTCCCAACTAACAAAACGAGACCGGCAAAAGAAAAGCCCTATCAAGAACATACCTTTGCCTTGAGCATCCCACTTGAACTTGATGTAGACCTTCTTATTCTTCTATAGTGGGAACACCTTTCTTGGATGCTCTTGCTTGATGAAGATGAAGACTTGCAAATTGCTCCCCCATACCCCATGGGGAAACCTCTTCTTTGAACTTGTCTTCATCATTCCATGAGCACGAGGATGGCAAGCTTCAAGCATGAGATCTTCTAGAGATGGCGCATCTTAAGCTCGCCCTTCTTCATCCCTACTTGAGGTTGATCCATCTTGATGCAACTCTTTGCACAAGCCTTGATCAACCTTCAAGCCCCTTCTTTCTTCATGATTCCAATGGGCACAAAGCCCTTGGACATTTATTCATCTTCCAACCTTGAGACAAACACATGGCCCAAGCAATGCCAATGGACAAACCTACAAGTGAAACTCAATTTACACATTAGTCCATAGAGATTGTCATTAATTACCAAAACCACACATGGGGGCATACATGCCCTTTCAACCCCGTGTCACCCCAAGAAATATTCAAGAGGTACAAGCGTCAAAGCTTGGGGATGCATCCTTTATTCATCAATAAAAAGCTCAGGTTTGTCTTGACACTTCGTTTTTATTGTTTCATGCACAAGTTGTGTTGTTCTTGGAGCATCTTAGTTTTTGTTTGGTTTGCTTAGTTGTTTGGTTTTCTTGAATAAAGTAGTTTGGACCCCCGTTCTCGCTGTGTTATTTCAAATAAGTTGCTTGGTGTTGGAAAGGTGTAGAAAGTTCCTGCTTGAAAGTGCAAGAGGAGCTTGCATTGACTATGACTTAGAATTTAGCATGACATGCTAGGTGTTGTTTGTAGGGGTCGTAGCATGGAAAACAAAATATTTCTACCGCATGCACACAAACAATCCAAGATCTATCTACTAGATTGTAGCAACGAGTCAATAGAAGCACTCACCCTCGAAGATTCCAAAGCGGTTAACGAGAGCAGATTCTCGTGGGTGATGTAGTCGTACTCTTGCCGATCTCAAGATCGCGTAGACGATCCTTCCGGCGATGCGTTCCGGCAGCGCTTCCGCAGTCGGTCACATGTTCAGTACTCGATGAAGACCTTCCTCTCCCTTGTTCCAGCAGGCAGCGGAGGTTGTAGTTCTCCCTCGCGATTTCGGCAACATGATGACATGGTGTCGGAAGTAGAGGGAAGATCCTGCGGGGCTTCGTCTAAGCCGGATGCGAGTTATCATGGATTTAGGGTTTCCCAGAAATCTAGGGTTTAGAGATCCTGGAGGAGGAGGTGTTGGTGGCGGCTAGGGCGGTAGGCGGTGACTAGGGCAATGGCTTAGCAGGGGAGGGCTAGGGCTTGTGGTGTTGGGGCAGCCCCCCTCTATTTATGAGAGGGAGGGGCAGCCTTAGGAGGGGTGGGTTTGAATCCAAACCCAAACCCAAGTTGGATTGAGAGAAGGACTTGTTTCTTCTCCCACTAGGAAACCATTGTTCCAGTTTGACTTTTCAAACTTCCCGTTTGACTTTCAATTTAGAGCTTTATTTCTCTCTTGCAAATGCCAACACCAAGTGACCTAGGATATAATCCTATCATTCCTCATATCCATGAAACATTCCCCTTCCGGTCTGGTGAACCTTCTAGACCCTTCTAGAACCTCTCCGATGAAATCATCGGAAACTTTCCTGAACTCCGAAATAGGACTTTCCTTATATTAATCTTATTCTCTGGACCATTCCTGATCTCCTCGTGATATCCCGGATCCCATCCGATACTCCGAACAACATTCGGTATCCCTACTAACATTCCATATCTACTAAACAACATCGAATCCTTAAGTGTGTCTCCCTACGGTTCGTGAATTATGCGGACATGACCGAGACACTTCTCCGATCAATAACCAATAGAGGAATCTGGAAATTCATATGGCTCCCACATATTTCTACGATTACTTTGCGATCGAATGAACCACTTACATACGATACCAATTTCCCTTTGTCTCATGATAGTTTACTTATCCAAGGTTTTGATCGTCGGTATCTCTGCATACCTAGTTCAACCTCGTTACCGATAAGTACTCTTTTCTCGTTCCCGCGATATGTGATCCCTTGTGAGCCAGTCACATGCTTGCAAGCTAATTGGATGACATTCCATCGAGAGGGCCCAGAGTATATCTATCCGTCATATGGATGGACAAATCCCACTCTTGATCCATGTGCCTCAACCCATACTTTCCGAACACTCAATTCCACCTTTATAGCCACCTAGTTACGGTGTGGTGTTTGATGTCATCAAAGCATCCTTCTGGTGATGGTGATTAGCATGATCTCATGGTCGAAGGAATTAGGTTACTATGTATCAGAAAGCTAATAGCAAACGAACTATTAAAATGACTTGATCTTTATGCTACGCTTATCCATAGGAGTATGTCCATCATACCATTCTCCTAATGATATGACCTTGTTATTAACAACATCTCAATGTTCATGATCGAGAAACCACGATCGTCTATTAATCAACAAGCTAGTATTATAAAGAGGCTTTATCAGGGACTCTAATTTAGTTTACAAATCACACAAGTATTAATGTTTCCGGTTAATACTATTATAGCATGAATGTAAACATTTATCATAAACACAAAGATATAATAATAACCACTTTTATTATTGCCTCTAGGGCATATCTCCAACAGTCTCCCACTTGCACTAGAGTCCGAACACCCATGGCGGTTTGGTGCTGGTCATGTTTTTCCCTCGGGAGAGGTTTAGTCAACGGATCCGCCACATTCAGATCTGTGTGTACTTTGCAAATCTTTATGTCACCATCTTGGACATGCGCTCGAATAGCGTGAAAACGTAGCTTGATGTGCTTCAGCTTCTTGTGTGACCTTGGTTCTTACGCATTGGCTATGGCGCCCATGTTATCACAGTAGATAGACATTGGGTCCAGCGCACTTGGAACCACACCGAGCTCTATAATGAACTCCTTCATCCATATCGCCTCTTGTGAAGCCTCCGAAGCAGCTATGTATTCCGATTCAGTTGAAGATCTCGCCACAACGCTTTGTTTTGCACTCCTCCAGCTAACTGCTGCACCATTCAAAGTAAATACGTATCCAGATTGAGATTTAGAATCATCCGGATCGGTGTTCCTACTAGCGCCGAGTTGTTCATCACCTCCATAAGAAAGAACCATGTCCTTAGTTCTTCTCAAGTACTTAAGGATGTTTTTGACTGGTGTCCAATGATCCACTCCTGGATCACTTTGATATCTGCTAGTCAAACTAACAACATATGCAATGTCGGGTCTAGTACATAGCATGGCATACATTAGAGATCCTATGGCTGAGGCATAGGGAGTCTTAGTCATCCTTTCTCTATCTTCTGCCGTTGCAGGACTTTGAGTTTTACTCAAGGTCGTATTGGGCAACATGGGCAAGAACCCTTTCTTGCTATCTTCCATTCTAAACCTCTTTAGAACTTTGTCCAAATATGTACTCAGTGACAATGATATTAGGCGCCTCGATCTATCTCTATAAATCTTTATGCCTAATATGTAAGCTTCTTCGCCAAGATATTTCATTGAAAAACTATTATTCAAATAATCCTTGACACTATTAAGAAGGTCTACATCACTCCCAATCAACAATATGTCATCTACATATAGTATTAAGAATGCTACAGAGGTCCCACTCACTTTCTTGTAAATACAAGCTTCTCCATAAGTTTGTATAAAACCAAAACTTTTGATTACCTTATCAAAATGTTGATTCCAACTTCGGGGTGCTTGCTTCAATCCATATATGGACCGTTGAAGTTTGCATACCTTGTTAGAATCTTTAGGATCGACAAAACCTTTGGGTTGCATCATATACAACTCTTCATCAATGTCTCCATTGAGGAACGCCGTTTTGACATCCACCTGCCATATCTCATAATCATAATATACAACGATTGCTAACATAATCCTTACAGACTTTAGCTTCGCTACTGGTGAGAAAGTCTCATCGTAGTCAACTCCTTGAATTTGTCGAAACCCTTTTGCGACAAGTCGAGCTTTATAGATAGTAACATTACCATCAGCATCTGTTTTCTTCTTGAAAATCCATTTGTTATCGACAGTCTTCCGGCCATCCGGTAAGTCCACCAAAGTCCATACTTGGTTTTTGTACATGGATCCAATCTCGGATTTCATGGCTTCTTGCCATTTATTGGAATCTAGGCTCATCGTCGCTTCCTCATATGTCGCAGGGTCATCGGTGTTGTCCACCAACATGACACTCATAACAGGATCATACCAATCAGGAGTGGTACAAGTTCTCGTTGACCTGCGAGGTTCCGTAGTAACTTCAACCGAAGTTTCATGATCAATATCATTAGCTTCTTCTCTTATTGGTGTAGGCGCCACAGGAACTACTTCTGGTGCTGCGCTACTCGCAATTTCGAGGGAAGGTTCATCAACCTCGTCGAGTTCTACTTTCCTTTCAGTCACATCTTTCGTGAGAAACTCCTTCTCTAGAAAGGATCCATTCTTGGCAACGAAGATTTTGCCCTTGGATCTATGATAGAAGGTATACCCAATAGTTTCCTTCGGGTATCCTATGAAGACGCATTTTTCTGCTTTGGGTTCAAGCTTGTTCGGCTGTAACTTCTTTACATAAGCTTCGCAACCCCAAACTTTAAGGAACGACAATTTAGGTTTCTTCCCAAACCACAATTCATACGGTGTCATTTTATCGGATTTAGATGGTGCCCTATTTAAAGTGAATGCGGCTGTTTCTAATGCATAACCCCAAAATGATAGCGGTAAATCTGTAAGTGACATCATAGAACAAACCATATCTAAGAGAGTTCGATTACGACATTCGGACACACCATTACGATGTGGTGTTCCTGGCGGTGTCAATTGTGAAAGTATTATGCATTTCTTCAAATGCTCGCCAAACTCGTAACTTAGATATTCACCTCCACGATCAGATCGTAGAAATTTAATCTTCTTGTTGCGTTGATTCTCTACCTCATTTTGAAATTCCTTAAACTTCTCGAAAGTTTCGGACTTATGTTTCATGAAATAGATATACCCATATCTACTCAAGTCATCCGTGAAGGTGAGAACATAACGATAACCACCGCGCGATGCTACACTCATTGGGCCACACACATCAGTATGTATGATTTCCAATAAGTTCGTAGCTCGCTCCATCATACCAGCAAATGGAGTCTTAGTCATTTTACCCATCAGACATGCTTCGCATCTTTCAAGTGATTCGAAATCAAGTGATTGAAGAAGTCCATCGGAATGGAGTTTCTTCATATGTTCACTCCAATGTGACCAAGACGACAGTGCCACATATAGGTCGAGTTATCGCTCAATTTCAAATGTTTAGCTTCAATGTTATTAATGTGTGTATTTCCACAATTGAGATTCAATAAGAATAGACCATCTATCAAAGGTGCATGTGCATAAAACATATTACTCATATAAATCGAACAACCATTATTCTCGGACTTAAACAAGTAACCGTCTCGCAATAAACATGATCCAGATATAATGTTCATGCTCAACGCAGGCACCAAATAACAATTATTTAAGTATAAAACTAATCCTGATGGTAGATGAAGAGGTAGCGTGCCGACCGCGATCACATCAACCTTTGATCCATTTCCAACACGCATCGTCACCTCTTTCTTCGCTAGCTTCCGTTTATTCTGCAGTACCTGTTTCGAGTTACAAATATGAGCAGCCGAACCAGTATCAAATACCCAGGCACTACTACGAGTACTAGTGAGATACACATCAATAACATGTATATCGGATATACCTTTCTTCTTGATGTTGCCGTTCTTCAAATCCGCCAAGTACTTTGGGCAATTCCGCTTCCAGTGACCTTCTCCCTTGCGGAAAAGCACTCAATCGTGCTTAGGCCCAGCCTTGGTCTTCTTCGCCGGCGTGACAACTTTCTTACCGCCCTTCTTGAAGTTTCCCTTTTTCTTAGACTTGCCTTGCTTCTTGAATTTGGTGGTCTTATTGACCAACAACACTTGGTGCTCTTTCTTGCTCTCCACTTCTGCAGATTTCAACATGGAGAAGAGTTCTGGCAATGACTTGTCCATGTTTTGCATATTGTAGTTCATAACAAAGTTCTTGTAACTTGGGTGGCAGTGATTGGAGGACACGGTGAATCCCCAAAGAATTAGGAATCACTATACCCAAGCTTTGGAGTTTGCTTGCGTGCCTAGACATCTTAAGCATGTGCTCACTGACGGAGCTGCCCTCTTCCATCTTGCAGTTAAAGAACTTTTCAGAAGCCTCATAACTCTCAACTGCCGCGTGAGCCTCAAATATCATTTTGAGTTCACGGACAATATCATGTGGGTCATGGTTCTCAAACCTTTTCTGAAGCTCCGATTCCAAACCATATATGATAGCACACTGAACTGTGGAGTACTGATTCTTCCGAGCAAGGTAAACATTCTTTACCTCATCGGTAGCAAGAGTAAAGCGGTCACCCAATGCATCGAGCACATAGGTCAAATTACCAGATTGAGGACAATCCTCAAATTGCGGAACCAATCCATGAGTTGCTTCCATTGTTTTTCAACTTTTCTTTCTCTAGGAACGCATTAAAATTGATGGTAGGGGCCGCCATTGATCTACAACATATTTGCAATAGTTTAGACTAAGTTTATGACAAATTGAGTTCTAATTAATAGTTAAATTAATCTAGGTGAACTCCCACTCAAAACAATATCCCTCAAATTGTTTTAGTGATCACATGAACCAAATCCACCACATCAAAACCGATCATCACGAGAGTTGATGTAGCTTCAATGGCGAACAATCAACATGTTCATCATATCTACTATATGACTCATGCTTTACCTTTCGGTGATCTGTGTTCCGAGACCATGTATGTACATGCTAGGATCATCAAGATCAAACCTTAGCTTCCGCATGAGCAAATCTGGCTTGCTCACATTGTATACACTCGCAGAGTCTAACACACCCGATCATCATGTGGTGCTTCGAAACAACGAGCTTTAGCAATGGTGCTTACTAAGGATGAACACTTTAAAACTTGAAATTGTGTGCATGAGGGATCATCTTATAATGCTACCGTCGTAAACTAAGCAATACAAGATGCATAAAGGATTAACATCACATGCAATTCATAATATGTGATATGATATGGCCTTTCTTCTTGTGCTTCCGATCTTCATCTTCAAGCACGAACATGATCTCCATCATCACCGGTATGGCGTCAAGGTCAATGGCATCGTTTCATGGTCGTCGTCCACCAGCTTCAACTATTACAACTAATTTAAATAGACACGCAGGTCTTAACGGAATTTAAAAGACAACCATATGGCTCCTGCCGGTTGCCAACTTATAATAAGGAACATTGCATACATCATATATAATCACAATCATGGCCATATCACATCACAGCTCACCCCTGCTAAACAAAGTTAGACGCCTCTAATTTTCTTTGCATATTTTACGTGGTTTGGGGCTTTCAATAATGTTGGAATTATGCCCTAGAGGCAATAATAAAGATGTTATTATTATAATTCTTGTTCATGATAAAGTTTATATTCCATGCTAGAATTGTATTAAGCGGAAACTTTAATACTTGTGTGGTTTGTGAACAACACCGTGTCCCTAGTACGCCTCTATGGACTAGCTCATTGATCAATGATGGTTAAGGTTTCCTAACCATAGACATGAGTTGTCAATTGATAATGAGATCATATCATTGGAGAATGATATGGTGGATAGACCCAAACTAAGCGAAGCAATTAGATCATGTCATCGTGTTCGTCTTTGCGAAGTTTTTCTTATGTCAAATATTGTATTCCTTAGACCATGAGATAATACAACTCCCTGGTATCGGAAGAAAGCTTTGAGGTCATCAAACGTCATCCTATGAGAGGGTGATCATAAAGGTGTCTCTCAGGTAATCGGAAAGTATCTGTTGGGTTGTATGTATCGAGATGGGATTTGTCCCTCCCAAGTCGGAGAGATATACTTGGGCCCACTCGTAATTGATATCAACACGCTTGCAAGCATGTGGTTAAGGAGTTAATCACAAAGTGATATCGGATTACGAAACGAGTAAAGTACTTGCTGTGAACGAGATTGAACTAGGTATGACGATACCGACGATCGAATCTCGAGCAAGTAAAATATCGCGAGACGAAGGGAATATATATATGGGATTGATTGAATCCTGGCATCGTGGTTCATCCGATATGATCATCGATGAATGTGTGGGAGTCAATATGGGTGCGGACCCACTGTTGATTATTGATAGAAGATCATGTCGCATATTCTCGAACCCAGGTCACACACTTAACGTGTCTCGACGCTAGGATAGATTGGATAATTGGTTTATGAATTTTGTTCGAGTCTCGGATGGGATCCGGGATATCACGAGAGGTTCCTAATGGTCCGGAGAATAAGATTCATATAAAGGCGGTGCAGTTTTTGGAGTTGAATTGTTCCGGATTAATCGGTATTACCTAAGCTTCTAGAACCTTCCGAAGGGGGCCAACGTGGTCCCACCTTCCGGGAGGGTGCATGGTCCTATGAGGGAGTGTCCTGGCCGCATTGGTCCAGGGGCACAAGGCCCCATAGGGCCCAAATTTTCTAGATAAGTTTAAACTCGTTTAAACTAGAGATAGAATTTCTAGATAAGGGAGAGTTTAAATCGTTTAAACTAGAGATAGGGTTGGAGGAGAGGCAGGCTGGCCGCACCCCCTCTATATAGAGGCTGGTGCACCCTCCCTACACACCTTCCTCCAAACCCTAGTTGCCGCTGCCCTCCTCTCTCCCTCCCATTGTTTGTAGGCGAAGCCTGCTGCGAAATTCTCTACCATATACACCACGCCGTGTTGTTGATCCAATCCATCTCTCCACCCTACTTGCTGGTCCGAGGAAGGAGGAGGCGTCGAGGTCTTTGCGTGTGCATCTCACGGAGGCACCGCCACTTGTGGTGCTAGATCGGATCGGATCGCGAGGAGGAGAAGCGAGTACGACTACATCACCCACGCTCCGAGCGTTAACGCTCACCGCATGAATCTTCAAGGGTATGAAGATCTAATCCAATCTCTCGTTGTTTGCATCTCCTAGATTAGATCTTGGCTTTCCTCTGTCCGTAGAAAATTTTGATTTACTATCTGCTAAACCCTTGATGGTATCGAGCTAGATCTATGCGTAGATGTGTTTCACGAGTAGAACGCAACATGGTTGTTGCGGGCGTTGATGTTTTATGTTGCAAGCCTCTTGTTTGTGTTCTTCTTATGACACGGGATAGTGAGATTGAAGCGGTCCAGGCCAACCTTACACGACGTCGTCATGAGACCGCTCCACACTTGACGTGTGGCTTGTTCCACACATGCGGTGGTGGATGTCGGTTTCTCTCACTATAGTTGTCATGGGATTAACACCGAGTTTGGCAACCATAATATCACCGTTGTGGCTTTCCGTAGGTAAGAATCGTTCTTAGCATCTACTCCCATAAGCCACGTAAAACATGCAACAACAAAGTAGGCGTCTAACTTGTTTTTGCAGGGAGTGTTTTCTGTGATATGGTATGACCCAAGATGTGATGTGTATAATGTATGCGATGATCATGTTTTGTAATGTTTCACGACTTGCATGTCGATGAGTACACAACCGGCAGGAGCCATATGGTTGTCTTTATAATTGTGTATGACCTGAGTCAACTTCTTATCGCCATGTAATAGCTTTACTTTATCGCTAAGTAGTTAGCAATAGTTGTAGTTGCTATTCGTGGTGGAGGCAATCATGGTGGAGTGATGGAGATTATGCTTGGAACGCACAAGATGGAGATCATTGCAAAGATTGGCTATACCATGTCACATAAAGTTATATGCATGTGATGTTTATCCTTTTATGTATCTTATTATGCTTAGATCGCGACGGTAGCATTATAAGATGATTCCTCACTTAAAGATCAATATAAAAACTGTGTTCTCCCCAAAGTATGCACCGTTGCGAAAGTTAAATGTGTCCAAGCATCACGTGATGATCGGGTGCTATAGACTCTACGCTCACATACAACGGGTGCAAGCCAGTTTTGCACACGCTGAAATACTTGGGTCTAACTTGACGAGCCTAGCATGTACAGACATGGCCTCGGAACACAAGAACCGAAAGGTTAAGCATGAGTCATATGAATGATATGATCGACACTTCGTTGTCCACCATTGAAACCACATCTCTTCTCGTGATGATCGGATTAGGTGTGGTGAATTTGGATCGTGTTCACTAAACAACTTGAGGGATGTTGAATTTAGTGGGAGTTCATCTAGTAATTTGATTAAGTTGAACTATTTATCATGAACATAGTCTAAATTGTACTTGCAAATACTGTAGATCCAATGGCTAAGTCCAACTTCAACTTCAACGTTTTTGCTGAGAAAGAAAAGCTTAGAAACAATGGGTCTAACTTCACCAATGGTTCGCAATCTAAGAATCATTCTGCGGCGGACAAAAGGACTATGTCCTTGAGAAAGCGTTAGGTAACCCCCGCCGCAATCAGCGGCTGATGAGAAAGTCATCTCGGTCGGCGCAAAAGATGATTATGGTGTGATTAAGAGCACCATGTTGTTTGCTATGGAACCGTAACTTCAAAATCGTTTTGAAAACTATCCCGGCCTTTTGAGATTCTCAAGAGCTGAAAACCATGTTTCGACTCAGGCCCGTTCGAGAGATATGAGATCTCCGAAGTTCTTTAATCGCAAGATGGAGGAAGGAGTTCCGTTAGTGAGCACGCCATTAAGATGTCGGGCTACACTCAACGCCTTGAGCAACTGGACTACAAGATTCAGAGGATCTCAAGATTGACAGGTTCTGCAATCACTCCTCCCAGCTACAAAAGTTTTGTAGTGACTCATAATCAGATTGGTTCCATCGATACGATCACCGAGCTCTTCGCAAAGTCAAGGCTGCGGAGGTGGACATCAAGAAGGATAATCATGTGTTGATGGTCAACAAGCCCTCCTTTAAGAAAGGTAAGGGTGCAAAGAAGCCCTTCAAGAAAGCGGCGGCAAGCGCGTTGCCCTGCGAGAAGAAGCTCAAGTCTGGTCCTAAGCCGACAATCGAGTGCTTCTATTGCAAGGACAAGGGTCACTTTGGAAGCACAACTGTCCAAGTACTTAGCATAAGAAGGCTGGCACCATCAAAGGTATATTTGATATACATGTTATTGATGTTTTCCTTACTAGCCCTCGTTGTAGTGCACGGTATCGATACCGGTTCGTTGCTAATATTTGTAACTCAAAGCGAAGCTACGGAATAGGCGCTTGCGAGGGATGAGGTGACGATGCGCGTTGCTGGCGGATCAAGAGTTGATGTGATGGCCGACGCTCTCCTTAGTTTTACCTTCGATTAGTTTTAAACCTTAATAAATGTTATTATGTGCCTGCGTTGAGCATGAACATTATTTCTGGATCGTGTTTATTGCAAGACGTTTATTCATTTAAATCGGAGAATAATGGTTGTTCTATTTATATGAGTAACATCTTTTATGGTCATGCACCTCTTGTGAGTGGTTTATTTCTTCTAAATCTCGAAAGGGATGAAACACACATCCATAACATTGAGGCTAAGAGATGCAAAGTAGATAGTGATAATACTACTTATCCGTGGTAATCGTCGTCTAGGTCATATTGGTGTAAAGCGCATGAAGAAACTCCATTCTGATGGACTTTTGGAGTCTCTTGATTTTGAATCATTTGACACATGCGAACCATGCCTCATGGGCAAGATGATCAAAACCCCGTTCTCCGGTATGATGGAGCGAGCAACGGACTTGTTGGAAATCATACATACCGATGTATGCGGACCGATGAGTGTTTCGACGCGCGGTGGATATCACTATTTTCTCTCTTTTACCGATGACTTAAGTAGATATGGGTATATCTATTTAATGAAACATAAATCTGAAACGTTTGAAAAGTTCAAAGAATTTCAGAATGAAGTGGAGAACCATCATAACAGAAAGATTAAGTTTCTACGATCCGATCGTGGGGGCGAATATTTGAGTTATGATTTTCTCACGCATCTCAAAGCAAGTGGAATCGTTTCACAACTCACAACTCACGCCACCCGGAACACCACAGCGCAATGGTGTGTCTGAACGACGGAATCGAACCCTATTAGATATGGTCCGATCGATGATGTCTCTTACTGATTTGCCGTTATCATTTTGGGGTTATGCATTAGAAACCGCTGCATTCACTTTAAATAGGGCTCCATCTAAATCCGTTGAGACGACACCATATGAACTGTGGTTTGGTGCTAAACCTAAGTTGTCGTTTCTTAAAGTTTGGGGATGCGAAGCTTACGTCAAGAAGTTGATGCCGGACAAGCTCGAACCCAAAGCGGAGAAATGCGTCTTCATAGGATACCCTAAGGAAACTATTGGGTATACCTTCTATCACAGAACCGAAGGCAAAGTGTTTGTCGCAAAGAATGGTTCCTTTCTTGAGAAGGAGTTTCTCTCGAAAGAAGTGAGTGGGAGGAAAGTAGAGCTAGACGAGGTTATTGAACCTTCTCTTGAATTGGAGAGTAGCGCAGCACCTGAAATTGTTCCAAAGGCTGCACCAACAATAGAGGAAGCTAATGACAAGGATCATGAAGCTTCAGACGATGCTGCTACTGAACGTCGCAGGTCGACAAGGTCGCGTGCCCCTCCTGAGTGGTACGGCAACCCTGTCTTGTCTTGTTAGTAGAAGACGGCGAACCTCGAACTATGAGGAAGCGATGATGAGCCTGCACTCGAGAAATGGCTAGAGGCCATGAAATCCGAATTGGGATCCATGAGCGAAAACCAAGTATGGACTTTGGTGGACCCTCCTAGCGACCGAAAAGGCCGTTGAGTGCAAATGGATCTTCAAGAAGAAAAGCGGACGGATGGTAATGTTACCGTCTATAAAGCACGGCTTGTCGCGAAAGGTTTTCGACAAGTTCAAGGTGTTGACTACGATGAGACTTTCTCTCCCGTAGCGATGTTTAAGTCTATTTGGATTTTATTAGCAATTGCTGCGTTTCATGATTATGAAATATGGCAGATGGATGTCAAGATCGTTCCTCAATGGCAACATTGATGAAGAGTTGTATATGATGCAACCCGAAGGTTTTGTCGATCCTAAGGATGCTGATAAAGTATGCAAACTTCAGCGTTCCATTTATGGACTGAAGCAAGCATCTCGGAGTTGGAACCTTTGTTTTGATCAAGTGATCAAGAGCTTTGGATTTGTTCCAAATTGCTACGAAGCTTGCATCTACAAGAAAGTGAGTGGGAGCTCGGTGGCGTTTAAGGTACTATATGTGGATGACATATTGATTATTGGAAATGACATCAACATGCTTAACGATGTGAAGAGTTATTTGAACAAGTGTTTTTCAATGAAAGACCTAGGTGAAGCTGCTTATATATTGGGCATCAAGATCTATAGAGATAGACAAAGACGCCTGATAGCTTTAAGCCAGAGTACATACCTAGACAAAGTTCTGAAAAGGTTCAGAATGGATAAGGCATTGAAAGGTTCAAAGGCCTATGTTGTCGTAAGATATTGAGCAAGGCTCGGTGTCCACTCTGATAAATGATAGGAAGCTATGAGCAAAGTGCCTTATGCCTCGGCCATAGGTTCCATCATGTATGCCATCTTGTGTACTAGACGGATGTGTCCAATGCTCTTAGTTTGACGAGCAGATATCAAAGTGATCCAGTGGAACCTTTGGACAGCCGTGAAGAACATCCTAAGGTACCTAAATAGGACTAAAGAAATGTTCTTAGTCTATGGGGTGATGAACAGCTCGTCAGTAAAGGTTACGTCGATGCTAGTTTCGACAACAAGGATGATTGTAAATCTCGGACGTGATACGTGTATATTTTGAATGGAGGAGCTGTGAGTGGAGAAGCTGCAAGCAAAGCGTGATCGCGAGATCTACAGAGAAGCGGAATACATGGCTGCTGCAAGCGTCAAGTGAAGGAGTTTGGATCAGAACTTCACAGAGCTTGGCGTGGTTCCAAGTGCATTGGACCCACTGGAGATATTGTGTGACAACACTGGCGCCATAACACTCGCTAAGGAACCAAGATATCATCCAAAGACCAAGCATATCAACCGCAAGTTTCATATAATCCGAGATTATATAGCATATGGAGATCTGAAGATCAGCAAAGTACATACAGATCTGAATGTCGCAGATCCATTGACTAAACCTCTTCCACGTGTAAAACATGATCAGCACCTCAGTGCCATGGGTGTGAGATTGTTGCCAAATGTAAACTAGATTATTAACTCTAGTGCAAGTGGGAGACTGTTGGAATTATGCCCTAGAGGCAATAATAAAGATGTTATTATTATAATTCTTGTTCATGATAAAGTTTATATTCCATGCTAGAATTGTATTAAGCGGAAACTTTAATACTTGTGTGGTTTGTGAACAACACCGTGTCCCTAAATCGCCTCTATGGACTAGCTCATTGATCAATGATGGTTAAGGTTTCCTAACCATAGACATGAGTTGTCAATTGATAATGAGATCATATCATTGGAGAATGATATGGTGGATAGACCCAAACTAAGCGAAGCAATTATATCATGGCATCGTGTTCGTCTTTGCGAAGTTTTTCTTATGTCAAATATTGTATTCCTTAGACCATGAGATAATACAACTCCCTGGTATCGGAAGAAAGCTTTGAGGTCATCAAACGTCATCCTATGAGAGGGTGATCATAAAGGTGTCTCTCGGTGTCGGAAAGTATCTCATTGGGTTGTATGTATCGAGATGGGATTTGTCCCTCCCAAGTCGGAGAGATATACTTCGGGCCCACTCGGTAATCGATATCAACACCGCTTGCAAGCATGTGGTTAAGGAGTTAATCACAAAGTGATATCGGATTACGGAACGAGTAAAGTACTTGCTGTGAACGAGATTGAACTAGGTATGACGATACCGACGATCGAATCCCGGGCAAGTAAAATATCGCGAGACGAAGGGAATATATATATGGTATTGATTGAATCCTGGCATCGTGGTTCATCCGATATGATCATCGATGAATGTGTGGGAGTCAATATGGGTGCCCAGACCCCGCTGTTGATTATTGATAGAAGATCATGTCTGCATATTCTCGAACCCAGGTCACACTTAACGTGTCTCGACGCTAGGATAGATTGGATAATTGGTTTATGAATTTTTGTTCGGAGTCTCGGATGGGATCCGGGATATCACGAGAGGTTCCGGAATGGTCCGGAGAATAAGATTCATATAAGGCAGTGCAGTTTTTGGAGTTCGAAATTGTTCCGGATTAATCGGTATTGTACCGGAAGCTTCTAGAACCTTCCGGAAGGGGGCCAACGTGGTCCCACCTTCCGGGAGGGGGCATGGGCCTATGAGAGAGTTTTCTGGCCGCATTGGGCCAGGGGCACAAGGCCCCATAGGGCCCAGCCGATTCTAGATAAGTTTAAACTCGTTTAAACTAGAGATAGAATTTCTAGATAAGGGAGAGTTTAAATCATTTAAACTAGAGATAGGCTTGGAGGAGAGGCAAGGGCTGGCCGCACCCCCCTCTATATATAGAGGGCTGGTGCGCCCCCTCCCCCCCCACACACCTTCCTCCAAACCCTAGTTGCCCTGCTGCCCTCCTCTCTCCCTCCCGACTGTTTGTGGCGAAGCCTGCTGAAATTCTCTACCATATACACCACGCCGTCGTGTTGTAGATCCAATCCATCTCTCCACCCTACTTGCTGGTCCGAGGAAGGAGGATACGTCGAGGTGCTGCACGTGTGCATCTCACGGAGGCACCGCCACTTGTGGTGCTAGATCGGATCGGATCGCGAGGAGGAGAAGCGAGTACGACTACATCACCCACGTTAACGAACGTTCCGTCTGTAATCTTCAAGGGTATGAAGATCTAATCCAATCTCTCTCGTTGTTTGCATCTCCTAGATTAGATCTTGGCTTTCCCTCTGTCCGCTTCCGTAGAAAATTTTGATTTACTATGCTGCGAAACCCTTCAGTGGTATCAGAGCTAGATCTATGCGTAGATGTGTTTCACGAGTAGAACGCAACATGGTTGTTACGGGCGTTGATGTTTTCTGTTGCAAGCCTCTTGTTTGTGTTCTTCTTATGACGCGGGATAGTTGAATTTGCAGAAACTTGTGTAGGCTTATTTTGAATATAAAAATTGTTCTAGATAAAATTTTAATGTGAAATCTTTGCAAAATGGTTTGTTGTGAACCTACTGACCTTAGGAACGAACTCATGGATTTTAAAATGAATTTTGTGAAGTTTAGGAGTAAATACTTGAATTAACTCATTTCTGGTCAAATAAAAATATTGATTTTGATATGGAAATGATTTTTGAGTAAAACCTTTGGGAAATGTTTAGATTCAAACCTTCTTACCCTAAACACCAAGTTTTGTGAATTAACAACTTATTTGATGAACAATATAAAATTATTGCTTTGCTAAAAGCATTTTCAACCACATAAAATAATGAAATGACTTAAAAATGGTTTTTAGATAAAAACTTTTGCAAATGGTTTTACCACTTTAGTAAATTACCACTTTGAACCTTATAATGTTTAGAGCTTAGTAGAAACCACCTTTGCAAATAAAACTATCTTTTGCATGCTTGCATGCATGACCTTGTTTGTGTTATTTTATGTGTGACATATTGTTTGAATGTTGTGTTGAATATGTGTTTGCTTGATTGATTTGTAGTGAAGATAGAAGAGTGTGATATTAGCAAGATCAAGAAGTGAACCAACATTCTCTACTAAAAAGGCAAGTGACACTATCATCCAAGTCCTATTATTTTCATTACACTTAGTGGATTTTTGAAACATGCATGATAATGATTTCTATATTTTATGCTATGCTAAATCCTAGTAGGATACCCCTATATATTCCTTAGTGGAAACATTGTAGTTGTAGTATGCTTAGCCCTGCTATATATTGGGATGGGATACATGTTAAGATTATATGAAGTATTGAAAAGACTTATGTTTTATATAATAAAACAAGTACTCAATGAACCACCTGGGTGGACAAGGATACTCAAGTTTTGGACAAGGTGGCAACAAAAGGAACCATGTTTATATGGCAATCTCTTTTTGTTGTGCACTAGAAGGAAAACCACCCAGGGACTTAGAGATTGAACATGTTTCTCGTACAGTGGCTTCCGTGTACAGCCACATGCTAAATGGGCTCTGGCTTAGTCAACTACATAGTGGAAGACCCATGCATTGGCATCTTCAGGTTAAATAGATTTGTGCTAGGGAACTTTAAACCCTACAGTGGTGCCTGGAAGACAAGCTAGCATTGTGTATTGGGAGGACTCCTATGGAAAGACTTTGTCACATTCTCAATCTGCCAGTACTCCATCTTGGTGAGTACTTATCCAGCGGCCACTGGTGGCATCAAGATGAGATTGTGACATGTGGGTAAAGTGTACAACTTCTGCAGAAGATCAAAATTCTAAGTACTTAGCCGTGTCCCCGGTTATGGACAATTCTGAGCAACCAAGGCTTGAAGCTATGGAAGATCTCGACATTCCAATTTCTCAAAGTAAAACTTGAGGGTGACAACAAGGGATTTGAAGCACTTGGAGTTTTCCAAGAAGTTCAGAAAGATTTTGACAAAAGATTAAAACTATTTTGAAAAGATAGGACAAAACTATATTGCTTTCTGCAAATGAGCCTAAACCCTACTTAGCCAAATATGCATGTAAATGATAGGATCCACTTATTTCTACATAGTAGTGAAACTTGCCAATACAATTCAAATGTATTGACCCTTGTGGCTGCAACTTATTATGTTGCAGGTCTGTTTGATGTTAGTGAAGTGTGTTGAATAGGATTACAAGTCTACAACCAACATGATTGCCTGTGGCACTTTGAAGATGAAGGACTCCATGCTATAGTTATTTCTGCTGCAATGTAATGAGATAGCCAAATGAGCTATGTAAGATGTAATGATTTATTTTATTCCTGGTTATAAAGTTGTATTATGACCTTTGTTTCTTAATATTACATCTTAACTGTGGATGATAGCTATTGATCCAGGGACTAGCATTGTAAACACAAGGATCTCTACCTTATTAAAGGTTGGGAACCTTACAGATGGTATTAGAGCACTGTGTTGCCAGTAGGATTTGTAACCCTAGGATTGGACAAAACCCCTTAGAAAAATAGGAGTTGTATTTGTTCCAAAACTTATTTACAAACAATCTTGTAAACTCTTTCCTCAACCTTTTTGGTTTTGATTCTACACCTCTTCTTTTCAACTTGATGGATAAAACCTTCACCATGACCAATGACTTCAACTTTAGATTTACCAAAGATTTCTTCAACTCTAATGACTTCAACATCTTCAACTCTAATGACTTCAACATCTTCAACATTTTCACCGAGGACTTCAACCTTGGATATCACTAAGGACTACAAGTGAGAACCAAGAGACATTAGATTGCCCACCAAAGATATTGATATCAAGTTAGAGTATGAATCATATTGACCTATGAGGTATGATTATACTAAGTTGTATATTTCAAGAAAACTTGTTGTTTCCTTCAACTCATGAGTTAAGCTCATAAGTTGTTAAGTGGTTAGTTGCTTGTTGATTGTTTGATTGTTGAGTGTTTGATTTAACTTGGTTGGTTTTTGAGAACTTCTTAAAACCTATCCATCATACTTATCTCTATCAAACCAACATATGCCTCCCCATCGTGCCAACCCCAACCAAAACAACAACATCACCCCTGAGATGCAGCAGATGATGGCAACTCAGACACAGTTGATGCAGCAGATGACCACGTACATACAGAATCAGAACAACAACAACAACAATAATAATAATAATAATAACAACAACAACAATCAGAATAACCCTCCAGCACTTGACATGCTCACCAAGTTTCTGAAACTTAGGCCTGGAAGATTCTCTGGAACAACTGATCCAATGGAAGCTGATGATTGGTTACATTCAGTGAACAAAGACTTAGTGACTGTTGGCTGCACCGATGAAGAAAAACTTAGGTTTGCAGCATTTCTACTTGAAGGACCAGCAGCAACATGGTGGGATAACTTTCAAATCACTACTCCCCTTGAAGATGTAACTTGGGCTATTTTTGAGGATGGATTCAGAACAACTCACATCTCACCTGGATTGATGTACTTGAAGAAAAAGGAGTTCCACAATCTGAAACAGCGTCACCTCAGTGTGGCTGAGTATATTGAAGAATTCAACAATCTGGCATGCTATGCACCGGATGAAGTTGACACAGATGCTAAGAGAAAAGAAAAAATTCTGGAAGGACTTAATGATGAGTTGAACCTGCAGCTAGCTGTTGCATATGTCCCAACTTATCAATCACTCTGTGACAATGCCACAATATTGGAAAACAAGATGAATCAAGTTGAGAACAGGAAGAGGAAGCATAAACTCAAGAATCATTCAGGATCATCAAAGAAGAAGCATTCATTCAAAAGGATCAATGAAGATTCTGAACCACATCAGTATCACCACAACAACAATGAAAGTGAAAATAATGGAAATGATACTGACAATAGAGATGACCTTGGTCAGAACCAACATGACACTTTCAGGAAGAAAGACATTAGCCAGTTGCAGTGCTATAACTGCAAGGAACTTGGACACTATGCATCAGACTGTCTTGAGAAGAACAAGAAAAAGGATGCTAGAAGAGCTAATGGAAATGACTCCAATGTAACCCAGAAAGTACATGTGAACCACATTGACATGGATGGAAACTTTGAAGAGATAGAATAAGTGGATGTCAGAAACTAGTTAACTCAGAAGAGTCAAATAAGGATTCCTTGTCTGGATATTGAGTGTTGAACCTATAGTCAAGTGAACCATCAATGTAACCCTATGAGACTTTATTTTTAAGGGTGGTAGTACCCTAGTTGCCTTGAAGCCAACTTGTAACCTCTAGCCTTCCCAAATCTCGGGACGAGATTTATTTTAAGGGTGGTAGCCTGTCACATCCCAAAATTTTCCAAATTTTGAAATGTGAAAAAAAAAACTTTGTTGAAAATTAGGGTGAGAAGAAACTTTTTGAATCCAATTGGAGACTTTCAAACCTATTTTGATCAAATAGATCCTAAAGGGAATTAAAAAGATAAACAATTAATAAAGAAAGTTTTGATAGTTGAAATTACTATTTTAGATCTTTTAATAAAAAGATTTGTTTTTCAAAAACAAAAGGTAGAATTATAAATAAGGATTATTTCTTAAAGCCAAATTAAAATCTTGGCCAAGCTTTTGAAATAAAATATTTCTATTTGATAAAAAGTGTAAAGGTCTATTTAAATTAAATAATGAGGATTTATTAATATCCAAGTAAAGGTTTTCCCATTTTAAATAAACACTAAAACTTGTTATTTCATTTTAAATAAGTTTTCCAAGTGTTTTGTATTTTCAAATAAAACTTACTAAAATGGTTTTGATATTATTTAGATTTCAAATGGAGATTTTAATAAATCAAATCCTATTTGAATTAATAACTAAGGACTATTTTATTAAATTATTAAATAGATCCTAAAAAGAATAAAAGTATTATTTTATTTTGAACTTTGGTTTGTGTTGTTAAACAGAACTAAAAATTATACAAACTTTGGCAAAGGTTTGAATTCATTTGTTGTTGAATTGTTTGTTTGAAAATCAAAATAGAAAATCAAATAGAAAAAGAAAAAGGCAAACAGTATAAAAAAAATGAATCGGACCAAACCCAACTGGCCAGCCCACTAAGCCCAGTAAGAGCCCACCCGGCATACCCCTCAGCAAAAAGCTTTTCTACGCGAGAACCCACCCGCAGAGTCACAGACAGGTGGCCCCTCTCCCTCTCTTTCTCCCTCACTGACAGGCAGGCCCCACGCCAGCGTGTCATCGTCTTCAACCCACGACCGTTCTTCCCCTACCATTGCTGCCGATTAAATGCGGCGTTGAATTCGCGTTAAGGACTGCGTTAATCCTGCCTGCGACCACGCTCGTTAAACCGCCCATTCCTCCTCTACCATTACCCCCAAACAGCGCCTCCTCTCTGCCACCAGGCTGCCCCGAATTAGCTTTGCACCGCCGCTGCTCCGACGACGTCTCCGAGCGATTCCAGCCACACCCCGCCACCTCTCACCTCCCTCTGCATGCTAGCACATTCCCCACCTCCTGGCGCATCTGCCCGTGTGCTCCATTCACTCGCGTGCGCTCCAAAACGTCGACTTCGACTTCACCTAAGCACCGCCGCGACTGTCCTTTTCCGGCGACCTCTCCCTGGTAAGCCTCGACCGCCCCAGCACCCCCTATTGATGCTCACAACATCCCCAGATCAGCCCGCGTCTAACTGTGCCCCTACTTTGCCTCGGCGTGACCTGCAGCCTCATTCCCGACGACACCTGAGCGTGCCCGACGCCGCCACCGACTCCGGCGAGGAATTGCCGTCGTCCCTGTGCGCCCCTTGTCACACCAACAGCACGTTGAGCTTCGTCACCGCCTTGCGAACACGGTGAGCCCTCTCCCCCTCTCCCTCGCTTCCTGTAGCCGCTGCAGCGCTAATGGCGTCGCCGCCAATACGCCATGTGCCAAGATTGATGCCGACCGCGACCATGTCCGTTAGATCAGAAACCGTTGGCTGAGATTAGATCTTAACTGAAGGGGTACGAGTTGATCAGCGCCGTGCGTTTTAAGTTAGATCATGCGGTCCAGAGAGCTCGATCCGCACGAAGTAGTACCGGCCAATAAGATTAGCCATGGCAATCGTGTTGATTTGATTTAAAATAGAATTCTGAATCTGATTTGTATGCAAATTTGTAAAATTCATAACTTAAAATCTACACGTCCAAATTTTGCAAATTTTATATCAATGGAATCAGTAGAACAAGTACTTTGCAACCATGCATTTTGTTTAATGTTTTGCTTCTGGTAAATAGGTTGAATTTGCAGAAACTTTTGTAGGCTTATTTTGAATATAAAAATTGTTCTAGATAAAATTTTAATGTGAAATCTTTGCAAAATGGTTTGTTGTGAACCTACTGACCTTAGGAACGAACTCATGGATTTTAAAATGAATTTTGTGAAGTTTAGGAGTAAATACTTGAATTAGCTCATTTCTGGTCAAATAAAAATATTGATTTTGATATGGAAATGATTTTTGAGTAAAACCTTTGGGAAATGTTTAGATTCAAACCTTCTGACCCTAAACACCAAGTTTTGTGACTTAACAACTTATTTGATGAACAATATAAAATTATTGCTTTGCTAAAAGCATTTTCAACCACATAAAATAATGAAATGACTTAAAAATGGTTTTTAGATAAAACCTTTTGCAAATGGTTTTACCACTTTAGTAAATTACCACTTTGAACCTTATAATGTTTAGAGCTTAGTAGAAACCACCTTTGCAAATAAAACTATCTTTTGCATGCTTGCATGCATGACCTTGTTTGTGTTATTTTATGTGTGACATATTGTTTGAATGTTGTGTTGAATATGTGTTTGCTTGATTGATTTGTAGTGAAGATAGAAGAGTGTGATATTAGCAAGATCAAGAAGTGAACCAACATTCTCTACTAAAAAGGCAAGTGACACTATCATCCAAGTCCTATTATTTTCATTACACTTAGTGGATTTTTGAAACATGCATGATAATGATTTCTATATTTTATGCTATGCTAAATCCTAGTAGGATACCCCTATATATTCCTTAGTGGAAACATTGTAGTTGTAGTATGCTTAGCCCTGCTATATATTGGGATGGGATACATGTTAAGATTATATGAAGTATTGAAAAGACTTATGTTTTATATAATAAAACAAGTACTCAATGAACCACCTGGGTGGACAAGGATACTCAAGTTTTGGACAAGGTGGCAACAAAAGGAACCATGTTTATATGGCAATCTCTTTTTGTTGTGCACTAGAAGGAAAACCACCCAGGGACTTAGAGATTGAACATGTTTCTCGTACAGTGGCTTCCGTGTACAGCCACATGCTAAATGGGCTCTGGCTTAGTCAACTACATAGTGGAAGACCCATGCATTGGCATCTTCAGGTTAAATAGATTTGTGCTAGGGAACTTTAAACCCTACAGTGGTGCCTGGAAGACAAGCTAGCATTGTGTATTGGGAGGACTCCTATGGAAAGACTTTGTCACATTCTCAATCTGCCAGTACTCCATCTTGGTGAGTACTTATCCAGCGGCCACTGGTGGCATCAAGATGAGATTGTGACATGTGGGTAAAGTGTACAACTTCTGCAGAAGATCAAAATTCTAAGTACTTAGCCGTGTCCCCGGTTATGGACAATTCTGAGCAACCAAGGCTTGAAGCTATGGAAGATCTCGACATTCCAATTTCTCAAAGTAAAACTTGAGGGTGACAACAAGGGATTTGAAGCACTTGGAGTTTTCCAAGAAGTTCAGAAAGATTTTGACAAAAGATTAAAACTATTTTGAAAAGATAGGACAAAACTATATTGCTTTCTGCAAATGAGCCTAAACCCTACTTAGCCAAATATGCATGTAAATGATAGGATCCACTTATTTCTACATAGTAGTGAAACTTGCCAATACAATTCAAATGTATTGACCCTTGTGGCTGCAACTTATTATGTTGCAGGTCTGTTTGATGTTAGTGAAGTGTGTTGAATAGGATTACAAGTCTACAACCAACATGATTGCCTGTGGCACTTTGAAGATGAAGGACTCCATGCTATAGTTATTTCTGCTGCAATGTAATGAGCTAGCCAAATGAGCTATGTAAGATGTAATGATTTATTTTATTCCTGGTTATAAAGTTGTATTATGACCTTTGTTTCTTGATATTACATCTTAACTGTGGATGCTAGCTATTGATCCAGGGACTAGCATTGTAAACACAAGGATCTCTACCTTATTAAAGGTTGGGAACCTTACAGTTATTAACAACATCTCAATGTTCATGATCGAGAAACCACGATCATCTATTAATCAACAAGCTAGTATTATAAAGAGGCTTTACCATGGACTCTAATTTAGTTTACAAATCACACAAGTATTAATGTTTCCGGTTAATACTATTATAGCATGAATGTAAACATTTATCATAAACACAAAGATATAATAATAACCACTTTTATTATTGCCTATAGGGCATATCTCAAACATTGTTTTGACCTTATGCTTAGTGATTATTGATGTAGCATGTCTTGTTCCAAACAATTGGGATTGCTTAGTGTGCCTTAAAGTAATCATGCCTTGTTTTAGCATACAAAACCATAGTATTGTGGTATTCTCCTTTGATGCTTTGTTTGGGTTGACTTGGCACATGCTTACACCATGTTGTGACTATGAACAAGTCACAATAGCCTCTTTGATCATTTAGTCATTGACTTGTAGTACCACTCTATGCTTTGATTAGTAATATTTTGTTGCTCTGCATGATTATGGCCATTATTCCTTTCTTGTTGGTTTCTCCCAGTCTTTTGCTAGCGTCCACTTGTATGAGTAAGCTCTACTCATGCTTCCAACTCCCAAGAAACCAAGTTATTCCAAAGTGTCCACTATAAATTCCTATGCATGGTGTGTTACACCATTCCAAGTATATCTTGTTTTCAGCTATCTTCCAATTAAAAAGTATTTTGTTATGTGAAAACTTAGTGATTAAATCTCTCACGAACTTGATGGCACACTTTATATTTCTTGCCCCTAATAAACTTGAACCATTGTGTCATCTAGTGGGTTAAATAATGAATGAGTCCCCTAGACTCTTTTTCCATCTATGTGTGAATCTATAGGTATGTTGGTTAGTCCCCGGGCTGAGTCATCTCTTTTAGTCATGATTGTTGAGACAATCGATACTTATAATTATAGTACTCTTGGTGATAAGGTTGAGTCACCCTTGTTGAGTCAACGAGGAAGGCTCGTATGCCAACCTCCCTGATCTCTGTACGTTGGGGAAGATGATGAAGAATCTGTTGCTCGATGGTGAAGCAAAGGTTGATGAAGATGTTTTTCTCCGGATGGATACCCAACCAGCGCCTCTAATCAGCCCCACGGTGAGCGCCAAATGTCATGGTGGTGTAATGACATATGCCATGGGTTGTAAGATCCCTCCTTTATAAAGGAAAAGGATCCCTGTGATTGCAATGCTAGTCCCTGGATCAATGCTAGCATCCACAGTTTAAGATGAAGTACACAGAAACAAAGGTCATTATTACAGACATTCCAGAGACAAACATAGTCTTTACAACTCCATGGCCACAGGCCTAGTACAAGAGTTTAAATAAGTAAATAGATAACAAGTCTTCATCTTCATGTGCCACACGCAAACATGTTGAGTGTAGACTCATGACTCCTAATCCTCATCAGAGTAACCTGCAACATCACAAGTTACAACCATAGTGGGTCAATACATTGGAATAGTATTAGCAAGTGATACCTTAGTATAATTTTGGTGGACTAGATACTATATGCAATTTGGCTACGTGTAGCTTAGGCTTGCTTTGCTCAAAAATAGGTTTTGCCTATTAGTTGAAATCACTAAGTTTTTCTTTGAAAATTTTTTCCCCAAGGAACCACCAATAGACATCGGGGTCCTTCACCCTTGTTCACCCACAAGTTTTACTTAGAAATTGGGATGAGGAGATTCTTGATAGCTTCCATGTCTTGATGCTCAAGTTGTCCTTTTCTAGAGACATGGCTAAGTACTTAGATTCTTCCATCTACAGAGGTTGTGCACTTTCCCCACCAGACTTGATTTTCACCAAGACAGGACCTTTCAGAAGCCTTCCCTTAGACCAAATGGACGCGTTCCAACCTATCATCCCACTACCACCAACTGTCCAAATGGCTAAGTTCTAGCAACCTATGTGATCCAGGCAGAGCCCATATTGCCAAGTGGCTGCACTAGAAGCTTCTTAACATTTGGCCTCTCAAATCCCTTTGTTCCTGGGTGGCTTTCCACAAGTGAGATACACAAGGTAAACCATAGAAATGGGCCTTGTGTAACCACTCAACATAAACCATTCCTTCCATTCCACCCAGGTGTTTCATTTACTTAGTTGTTTTATTAAGCAAAACACAAGTCCAAAGACTTAGAAATATTTTTATCATAGCATGTATATTTCACCACCCTTGGTTGCTACTAGCTAGGCTAAGCATGGCATAGATAAGCATCTTAACTTAGAAATTTCCTAGCAATTCTACAACTACTAGGATTCCCAACATGGCATATAAGCAAAATATAACATGCAAAACTAGCAAAAATATTTCTAATGCTTAGTAGAAAACATAGGGATAAAAATATCATGAAGCACCACTTGCCTTGGTAGTTTGGAGAGTAGCTACACTCCTCACAATCACAATCACTATTGGCACCAAAATCTACATAAAATCATAGCCACAAATCACATAGCAAACAAATACAAGCAAAAATATAAGGATGCATGCAATATGATATGTGATGATTTTCTAAACTCAACAAGACAAGTGCACAGTACTGGTTTATAAACAAGTTTAAAACTTGCCAAACAACATTTATTTAAACACTAAAACATTTCTCAAATAATTAATATACACAAAATAGGCCTACACATGTTTCTGTAAATAAAACCATTTTAACAGAAAAAAACATTAAACACATTACATATTTGGAAAGGGCTTGCTCTCCTGATTCCATTGATATAAAATTTGTCAAATTTGAACGTGGGAATCAAAAGTTATGGCTAAAACAAAATCAAACAACTAATAGATCTAATTCAAAATTTTAAAACAAACTCTGTGCCACGCGTCATGTTCTGATTCGCGCATACCGGTTCGCACAGGATCACGCGCACAGGCCGTTAGATCTACTTAATCTATTTATACGCGCACGGCCCAGATCTACTCATACCGTTTCGTTAAGTGATCTGTTTATACGCGCTGGATCTAGATCCTACGGTCCTCGATCAAGCGACCACAGATGGGCGGCGCTGGCGGTGGCAACTGGCGGCGGCGAGCTCTGTCTATGGCGGCATGGCGCTACAGGGGGTTCTGGGGTCGTCGGAGGCGGTTACCAGGTTCGTAGCGATAATCGATGCTCAACTCGGGCGACGGCAAAAGCGCCTTGCACGGCACGCGGGCTCGTCGGAGATTCTTGTGATGTCGGGCTCGCCGGGCGAACGGCGACGTTGGCGACGCTCCTGGTCACCCTAGCACAAATCAAAGGCATCAGGGGGTGCGCAAGACTACGGCGGACACGCTCGTGTGAATCAGAGGCGAAGGGGAACACGGTGCTCACCGAATTTAATCGCCGGAGTTGAGGACGTCGTCGGAACCTTGCTGTGCTTGACGGAGACGACGACCTGGGGCAGTATAGGATGAACCAATGGTGTCAGAAGGTGCGCAAGGAAGTTGCAAAGCTGTCTGCAAGAACTAGAGAAGAAGGGGCGCACGGGGCTCACCGGGATTGGTCGCCGGAGTGAGCTCTGTCTACGGTGGTGCAAGGGTGTTCACGGGCAGCCTGGGGGCGCTCTGTGCTCGAAGTCCGGGGGAAAATGGAGAGGGGGCAGAGGGGGTTTAAGTAGGCAAGACGGGGGCGTGATTTACTCCTGCAATCAACGCGAATTGACGACGCGAATCAAACCAGGAAACGCACGGCGTGAATTGGGGAAGAACATGTCGTCGGGGTGGAGACGATGACGCCGTGTGGGCCACGGCTGTCAGCGAGAGAAACAGAGAGAGTGGGTCCAGTCTGTCAGCGACCTAGCGGGTGCGGGTGTGAGTGAAGAAAACGTTTCGCGCGGGGGGAGGGGGGTTGCTGGGCTAGTTGGGCCAGATAGGCTGTTTGGCTTATTTTTTCTCTTTTATCCTTTTTCTTTTTCTGATTGAATTTTCTGAAATGATTTTCAACTCAAAATCAAATGAGTTTGAATTCAAATCTTCTCTAGGTTTTTATACTGCAAACCTTGCACTCAAATGTGTGTCAAACACTACTGTTTACTCAAAACACTTTGATCAATTGGAAGTAAAAATAAAACCAAGCCTTTATGTGATATATGCTATAGGCATAATATTGGTTTTATTTACTCATTTTGTTTTGAAAAGTTTGCTCAATCTTTGGAAAGTGCCTAAGTTTGAATTCAAACCTTATTGAACAAAACAAGTACTCTTCTCATTGGAAAAATAGCACTAAGGCTAGAGCAAACTTACATGAAATAATAAGCATATATGCTTCTGTTTTGAAATGATTTGTTTGAAATGAAATTTATATGATCATGGATGCATGGATGATATGCATGAGTTTGAAACATGATTTTTGGGATATTACAAATCTAACCCCCTTAAGGTGAATCTTGTCCTCGAGATTCGGATTGGCTAGCAAATAGGTGAGGGTGGTCTTTCCGAAGATCATCTTCTCTTTCCCATGTTGCTTCCTCTTTGGAATGATGGTTCCATTGAACTTTGCAGAATTTGATAGTCTTAGTCCATGTGACTCTTTCTGCAGTCTCAAGAATCTTGATAGGTTTCTCTTCATAAGTGAGGTCACTCTCCAACTGAACCTCTTCCAAAGGTATAGTATCCTTCAAAGAAGTTTCTTCCATTTCTGGATGACATTTCTTAAGCTGACTCACATGAAACACATTATGAACAGCTGACAAAGATTTTGGCAATTCAATTTCATAAGCAACTTCTCCTTTATGACTCAGAATTTTGAATGGTCCAACATATCTTGGGGCCAATTTACCTTTGACACCAAATCTCTTCACTCCACGAAGTGGTGACACTCTAAGATAAGCTCCATCACCAACTTCATAGGTGACTTCTCTACGCTTAGGATCTGCGTAGCTCTTCTGTCGAGACTGTGCTATCTTCAATCTGTCCTTAACCATCTTGACTTTCTCTTCGGCTTCTTTGATTAGTTCTGGTCCGAACAGACTTCTTTCTCCCACACCATTCCATAACAATGGGGTGGTACATTTTCTCCCGTAGAGAAACTCAAATGGTGCCATCTCAATGCTGGCTTGATAGCTGTTGTTATAAGAAAATTCTGCGTAAGGCAGACTTTCATCCCAACTGGCTCCATAGTCTAGGGCACATGCCCTCAACATGTCTTCAAGAATCTGATTAGTCCTTTCTGTCTGTCCATCAGTCTGAGGATGAAAAGCGGTGCTGAATTCCAACCTCGTTCCCAATGACTCATGTAGCTGTCTCCAAAAATGGGAAGTGAATTGGGTTCCTCTATCAGACACAATACTTTTGGGTACTCCATGTAGACATACAATTCTACTCATATAGATCTTGGCCAACTTAGCACTTGTATAGGTTGTCTTCACGGGTATGAAATGAGCCACTTTAGTTAGGCGATCCACTACTACCCAAATAGAATCATGTCCTGACCGGGTCCTTGGCAATCCGGTAATGAAATCCATACCAATCTTGTCCCACTTCCAATCAGGAATAGGTAGTGGTTGAAGCAAACCTGCTGGTTTCTGATGTTCCGCTTTCACTCTACTACATACATCACACAAAGCAATATGTTCGGCGATGTCCTTCTTGAGATTATTCCACCAAAATCTTTCTTTCATATCCATGTACATCTTGGTGTTACCCAGATGAATGGAATACGGTGAGTTGTGTGCTTCTTGTAAAATCAATTTCCGAAGCTCCGGATCTTGTGGAACACAGATATGTTTTCCATGCCATAAAGTACCCTGTTCGTCTTCATGGAATCCTTTGGCTTTTCCCTTACCAATCTTTTCCTTAATCTCTTCAATTTCCTTATCAGTCTTCTGGGCTTCCTTGATCTTGTCCAACAAAGTGGGTTGAACATCCAAAGACATTAGATGTCCTTCAGGCACAATCTCCAATCTGAGATCTCTAAATTGGGCACACAAATCATCTGGCAATTCTCCCTTAGTAAGGCCATTCACAAAAACCTTACGGCTTAAAGCATCCGCTACAACATTTGCCTTACCGGGGTGGTATTGCAAACTTAAGTCATAATCCTTGATGAGTTCTAGCCATCTTCTTTGTCTCATGTTAATTTCTTTCTGGGTGAAGATATATTTCAAACTCTTGTGATCTGTGAACACTTCACAACGCTTTCCCAAAAGATAGTGTCTCCATGTTTTGAGTGCATGGACAATAGAGGCTAACTCTAAATCATGAGTAGGATAGTTTACTTCATGAGTTTTGAGTTGTCTCGAGGCATAAGCCACAACTTTTCCTTCTTGCATAAGTACTGCACCCAAACCATGATGAGATGCATCACAATACACTTGGAAATCCTTCTCCAAATCTGGCAGACATAAGACTGGTGCTGTCACAAGTCTCTTCTTTAATTCTTGGAAGCTTAGTTCACAACCTTCAGACCAAGCAAATGTCTTGTCTTTCTTTAGCAATTCTGTCATAGGCTTAGCTACCTTGGAGAAATTCTCAATGAATCTTCTGTAGTAACCTGCTAAGCCTAGGAAACTACGAACTTCTTTCACTGACTTGGGAGATTCCCAATCAGTTACAGCCGAAACTTTAGCAGGATCAACTGCAACACCATCTCCTGACACAACGTGTCCAAGAAATCCAACTTCATTCAACCAGAATTCACACTTGCTGAATTTGGCATATAGTTTATGCTCTCTAAGCTTCTCAAGTATCAAACGCAAATGTCCTTCATGTTCTTGTTTGCTCTTGGAGTAAATGAAAATGTCATCGATGAAAACGACAACAAACTTATCAAGAAATTCCATGAACACTTTGTTCATCATATTCATGAAGTATGCTGGAGCGTTGGTCAAACCAAATGGCATCACGGTATACTCATACAATACATAGCTTGTGGTGAAAGCTGTTTTAGGTATGTCTTGTTCTCTTATCTTGAGTTGAAAATAACCTGACCGAAGGTCAATCTTTGATAATACACAAGCTCCTTCTAGCTGATCAAACAAGTCATTGATTCTTGGCAAAGGGTATTTGTTCTTGATAGTCACCTCATTGAGTGAACGGTAATCTATGCATAACCTTTGACTTCTATCTTTCTTCTCCACAAACAAAACTGGGGCTCCCCAAGATGAAGAACTTGGTTGAATAAATCCTTTCTGCAACTGTTCTCCAAGTTGCTTCTTGAGTTCTTTCAGTTCATCAACTGACATCTTGTACGGTCTCTTTGCTATCGGTCCAGATCCTGGTAGCAAATCAATAAGAAACTCCACATCTCTATCTGGTGGCATTCCCGGCAATTCTTCCGGAAACACATCTGGATACTCACACACAATAGGCACACTATCCATGCTAACCCCCTTAATAGAATTTAGCTTACTCCTCTTTGATTCAAAGTTGGTCTTGAACCTGATTCTTTTGTTTTCTGGAGTTGTGAGTGAGACAGTATGGTTTGCACAATCTATCACTCCCTTGTGCTTAGTCATCCAGTCCATTCCCAAAATGACATCCAAACCTTGGGAGTTTAGGATTATCAAGTTAACGGGAAACTTATACTTTCCAAACTCTATGACTAGATCATGACACCCTGAATTCACTATCATTTCTCCGCCAGGACAACTTACTTTTGTGGGACACCCAATGGTTTCTACCGGTAGTTCATTTCTTTCAACAAATGCTCTTGATATGAATGAATGAGATGCACCAGTATCAAAGAGAACAAATGCTGGAATAGAATTGAGTTTGAACTTACCAGCAACAGCATCAGGCTCCTCATAAATTTCCTCCACATTGACGTGGTTCACTTGTCCCTTTTGAAAAGGGTTGGGCTTGTTGGGTCCTTCAACTTTCTTTTCTGGGCATTCATTTGCATAATGCCCCATCTTCTTGCACTTGAAACACTCAACCTGACTAATATCCTTCTTGACAGGCTGGCTTCCACTGCCACTTCCACTACCATTGTGGTGGCTCTTATATCCACCCTTGTGGTTCTTATACTTGTCATTATCATGACTACGGTGATGCTTGTTGTCATGATGACGGTTGTGGTTGTGGTTCTTGTTTAATTTCCCATGCTTGTGGGATCCTGAGCTTCCACTATCACCATAATGGGAACGCTTGTGAGACGATCCCGAGCTGTGCTTGTCAGAGTGCTTTCTCTTCCTGCTTTCAACTTGCTTCATTTTGCTCTCCAAAATAGCAGCCTTGTCACAAAGAGACTGATAAGTGGGAACATAGGCCACTGATAGCTGCAGGTTTAGTTCATCATTCAACCCTTCAAGGAACTTTTCCTTCCTCTTAGCATCAGTGTCAACTTCATCCGGTGCATAACGCGCCAGATTGTTGAACTCCTCAATATATTCAGCCACGCTATGGTGGCGCTGCTTCAGATTATGGAACTCTTTCTTCTTCAAACTCATCACTCCGGATGAGATGTGAGCAGTACGGAAACCATCTTCAAAGATAGCCCATGTCACATCCTCAATGGGAGTGGTGATCTGGAAGTTGTCCCACCAAGTAGCTGCTGATCCTTCCAACAAGTGAGCTGCAAATCTGACTTTCTCTTCATCAGTACAGCCAACTATTACCAAGTCCTTGTTCACAGAGCATAGCCAATCATTGGCCACCATAGGATCAGTTGTTCCTGAGAACTTTGCTGGCCTCAATCTCAAAAACCTGGTAAGCATGTCAAAACCCGGTGGGTTGTTGTTGTTATTGTTGTTATTGTTGTTGTTGTTGTTGTTGTTGTTGTTGTTGTTGTTCTGGTTCTGGATGAACGTAGTCATCATTTGCATCAGCTGAGTCTGAGCTGTCATCATTTGCTGCATCTCAGGGGTGATGTTGTTGTTGTTGGTGTTGGGATTGGCACGACGGGGAGGCATCTGTGGTTTGTTTAATAGAGATAAGAATGAGATACCCATAGATGCTATCATGCACAATACATCACATAAACAATCACCAAACATGCATCACAATAATAAAAGTTCAACAACATAAACGACAAGTTTGCAAAGTAAACACACCAATAACAAGCCATCCACATGTTGGGTGGTCATTGTGACTCAAATAAAGTATGATAAATAAATGATAAATGAGTAGTCATCACTACTCCTCGGCATCAACCTCCTCCTCAACAAAGGTAAGACCTGCATTCTCCATAGCGGTCTTGTATTCCTCGACATTGGTGGTCAAGGTCTCTATTTTGGCTTTGAGAGCCCTCTTCTGGGAACGAAGCCTCTCAATCACAGTCTGCTGATGCTCGAGCTCGAAGTCCTTGGCCTCCAGTGTTGCAGTCATGTCTCGAATCCTCTTGTTCCTATCTTGGACTCGCTTCTCTTGACTCTTGAACTTTCTGTCCTGGCTCTCGAACTTTGCCTCCATCTCCTTGACTATCTCATCTTGCTCCGCGAAGAGCTTGTCCTTCTCGCGAAGCTGCACCTAGAGTTCGTCATTGCTGAGCATGACGTTGGTCCTATCAGTGTCCACGTGCCTAAGAAGAACCTCTAAGTCCTGGAGGTATAGACGAATCGGCTCTACTGTCTCCCTCGAAGTGTCCTCGAAGTCGATGGCCTCTCCATCCTCATCACGTCTACCGAAGACGTGGAAGTGAGTACCTCTAACCTGTCGAGAGTGTCTCCCTAACAGACGTGCAATCAAGTCCTGCATGACTACCTCTAGGCCTCTCTCCTTGTCATCGTGCATGAGCTTGAAGATGATAGCCTCCGTTAGGCTCAGTCTGGCGTCCTGGCTGATTGACCTTGAAACCCCAAAGGTCTTTCCTCTCAAACTTGGTGAGGGGAAGCACCATGATAGTAGGAAGAGGGAGATTGAGCAAAGTAGTGAGCTCAATAATACGAGGGCCAAAGCGAGTTCCCTGGAACTCCTCAACAGTGCTGATGGTAACATTAGACATCTATTTATAAGATAGAAAAAGTTAGAATCAACACAATTTTTAAGACAAGTCACAAGACAAAGCATCACAAGCATAACTTTGGAAATCAAACACACAAGTCATGGCATACATGGATCCATTACATATAACCAAGGTTCAACTTATTTCTAGCAACATTTGGAACATAAGGTGATAAGTGTGGGGGTCCAGCTAATGTGGTACATTACAATCCCATCTCACTTGCCAAGTTGGCTAACAGGGCATCCCTAGAGGCAATCTGTTTGTCTAGATCACAAGACTCCATTGCTAAGTCTATGATGTCCTTCCTTAGGCTTTGGTTGGTAGCCTCTAACTCTTGGGCATGTTTCTTCTCTTCCTTAAGATCATTTTGAGTGTTAAGCATTCTGCACTTGATTCTATCACCAAGTTCTTTGATGGCCCTCCAAACTGCTTCCCTTGCTGAATCAAAGAATGTAGTGTGCATCATTGTGTTGGTGACCATGCAGAATCCTGAGTCCTTGTGGTTGTCTTTGTTTTTATACAAGTGAAGTTGCACCCACCAGTACTCAACTCCTTCATCCATCACAGGAAACCTTTGTACACAGCTGCACCATGTATTCCCATTGCAACCATGAGGTCCTTGAGAGCCTTGGGGAACTCTGTCTCACATTCCAAAGTCATTGTCATGAGTTGTCCCTTCTTCACGGCTTCGTTGATGGAGTTCATCTACAAATAGAGATGAGAAAGAAGATTAGAAAAGTTTACGAGAAGAATAGACAAGTGTGGAAGTTGTTGAAAAATTTTCCTTAGTGGTTTTCCAATCCTAGGGTCATAATCCTACAGGAAACACAGTGCTCTGATACCATCTGTAAGATCCCTTCTTTATAAAGGAAAAGGATCCATGTGATTGCAATGCTAGTCCCTGGATCAATGCTAGCATCCACAGTTTAAGATGAAGTACACAGAAACAAAGGTCATTATTACAGACATTCCAGAGACAAACATAGTCTTTACAACTCCATGCCCACAGGCCTAGTACAAGAGTTTAAATAAGTAAATAGATAACAAGTCTTCATCTTCATGTGCCACAGGGAAACATGTTGAGGTAGACTCATGACTCCTAATCCTCATCAGAGTAACCTGCAACATCACAAGTTACAGCCACAGTGGGTCAATACATTGGAATAGTATTGGCAAGTGATACCTTAGTATAATTTTGGTGCACTAGATACTATATGCAATTTTGATAAGTGTAGCTTAGGCTTGCTTTGCTCAAAAATAGGTTTTGCCTATTAGTTGAAATCACTAAGTTTTTCTTTGACAAAATTTTTCCCAAGGAACCACCAATAGACATTGGGGTCCTTCACCCTTGTTCACCCACAAGTTTTACTTAGAAATTGGGATGAGGAGATTCTTGATAGCTTCCATGTCTTGATGCTCAAGTTGTCCTTTTCCAGGGACATGGCTAAGTACTTAGATTCTTCCATCTGCAGAGGTTGTGCACTTTCCCCACCAGACTTGATTTTCACCAAGATAGGACCTTTCAGAAGCCTTCCCTTAGACCAAATGGACGCGTTCCAACCTATCATCCCACTACCACCAACTGTCCAAATGGCTAAGTTCTAGCAACCTATGTGATCCAGGCAGAGCCCATATTGCCAAGTGGCTGCACTAGAAGCTTCTTAACATTTGTCCTCTCAAATCCCTTTGTTCCTGGGTGGCTTTCCACAAGTGAGATACACAAGGTAAACCATAGAAATGGGCCTTGTGTAACCACTCAACATAAACCATTCCTTCCATTCCACCCAGGTGTTTCATTTACTTAGTTGTTTTATTAAGCAAAACACAAGTCCAAAGACTTAGAAATATTTTTATCATAGCATGTATATTTCACCACCCTTGGTTGCTACTAGCTAGGCTAAGCATGGCATAGATAAGCATCTTAACTTAGAAATTTCCTAGCAATTCTACAACTACTAGGATTCCCAACATGGCATATAAGCAAAATATAACATGCAAGACTAGCAAAAATATTTCTAATGCTTAGTAGAAAACATAGGGATAAAAATATCATGAAGCACCACTTGCCTTGGTAGTTTGGATAGTAGCTACACTCCTCACAATCACAATCACTATTGGCACCAAAATCTACATAAAATCATAGCCACAAATCACATAGCAAACAAATACAAGCAAAAATATAAGGATGCATGCAATATGATATGTGATGATTTTCTAAACTCAACAAGACAAGTGCACAGTACTGGTTTATAAACAAGTTTAAAACTTGCCAAATAACATTTATTTAAACACTAAAACATTTGTCAAATAATTAATATACACAAAATAGGCCTACACATGTTTCTGTAAATAAAATCATTTTAATAGAAACAAAAAATTAAACACATTACATATTTGGAAAGGACTTGCTCTCCTGATTCCATTGATATAAAATTTGTCAAATTTGAATGTGGGAATCAAAAGTTATGGCTAAAACAAAATCAAACAACTAATAGATCTAATTCAAAATTTTAAAACGAACTCTGTGCCACGCGTCATGTTCTGATTGGCGCGTACCGGTTCGCACAGGATCACGCGCACAGGCCGTTAGATCTACTTAATCTGCACGGCCCAGATCTACTCATACCGTTTCGTTAAGTGATATGTTTATACGCGCTGGATCTAGATCCTACGATCCTCGATCAAGCGACCACAGATGGGCGGCGCTGGCGGTGGCAATCGGGCGAAGCTCGCTTGTGGCGGCGAGGCGCCACAGGGTTCTGGTCGCTGAGGCGCTTACAGGTTCAAGATGGCGATGCTCAACTCGCGGCTCGTCGGAGATGACTGGCGCACGGCTTCGAGGCTCGGACGGCACGCTCTGGTCACCCTAGCACAAATCAAAGGCATCAGGGGGTGCGCAAGACTACGGCGAACACGCTCGTGTGAATCAGAGGCGAAGGGGAACACGGTGCTCACCGAATTTAATCGCTGGAGTTGAGGACGTCGTCGGAACCTTGCTGCGCTTGACAAAGACGACACTGGGCAAGATAGGATGAACCAATGGTGTCGGGAAGGTGCAAGGAAGTTGCGGCTATCTGCAAGAACTAGTGAAGAAAGGCGCATGGGGCTCACGGGATTGGTCGCGGAGTGAGCTCTCATGCGGTGGTGCAAGGTGTTCACGGCACTGGGACGCTCTGTGCTCGAAGTCCGGGGGAAAATGGAGAGGGGGCAGAGGGGGTTTAAGTAGGCAAGACGGGGGCGTGATTTACTCCTGCAATCAACGCGAATTGACGACGCAAATCAAACCAGGAAACACACGGCGTGAATTGGGGAAGAACATGTCGTCGGGGTGGAGACGATGACGCATACAATGCCACGGTGTCCGAGAAAGCAGAGAGAGTGGGTCCAGTCATGACCTAAGGGTGTGAGTGAAGAAAACGTTTCGCGCGGGGGGGGGGGGGTGCTGGGATAGTTGGGCTAGTTGGGCCAGATAGGTTGTTTGGCTTATTTTTTCTCTTTTATCCTTTTTGTTTTTCTGATTGATTTTTCCGAAATGATTTTCAACTCCAAATCAAATGAGTTTGAATTCAAATATTCTCTAGGTTTTTATACTACAAACCTTGCACTCAAATGTGTGTCAAACACTACTGTTTACTCAAAACACTTTGATCAATTGGAAATAAAAATAAAACCAAGCCTTTATGTGATATATGCTATAGGCATAATATTGGTTTTATTTACTCATTTTGTTTTGAAAACTTTGCTCAAGCTTTGGAAAGTGCCTAAGGTTGAATTCAAACCTTACTGAACAAAACAAGTACTCTTCTCATTGGAAAAATAGCACTAAGGCTAGAGCAAACTTACATGAAATAATAAGCATATATGCTTATGTTTTGAAATGATTTGTTTGAAATGAAATTTATATGATCATGGATGCATGGATGATATGCATGAGTTTGAAACATCATTTTTGGGATGTTACATGGGTAGGCTAAAGTTGGGGCAGATGGACTGGAGGAATTCGGGAAGGGATGATGAAGTGAAGACCGCATACGAAGAACAGGGAATAACCCAGAGATGATCGATGTATGATGAACTCCTTCTCTTATTGCTTTTGTATATTGGTTACAAGTGCTCCTTGAGTTGTTTCCCTAGTTGCTACTTGGAGCTTGAGGAATAAGTGTTCATACATGAACTGAGAGGGGAGGAGCCCTCCGGGCCTCCTTAGGAACGATCCCCCTAGTGCTCCTTATAAAGGGGATCCTAGGGAACAAGGTATGTTCCACAAGTACTGCCTATGATCTGGCTAATGGGTCCTTGCCAGGTCATTGTGTCATTTGGCTTGTCCTTTAGTGAGTCATCAGTCTTATCCCTTTAGCATCTTCTGAGATGCCCAAGATATTCCTTAGCATCTTCTGAGATGGCCAGCATATTCCTCAGCATCTTGGACCAACGGTGTCATCAGTCTAACCCAGGGGCGTCCCAAGACTGGCAGCTGACGTAAGAGCTTGACCTGGCGAGTGGTATGCCGATGTAGAGGTTGAGAGAGCATCTGGAGATGAATACGAGATCACCTGGGGTGAATTAACTCGATCCAAGTGCTCTGGGTGAAGAGGAGATTCATCCTGGACTACTCATGTTGGCCCATTCGAGCCAAGGGTCCAAGTCAAGGGTCCGAGTCAAGGGTCCGAGTCAGGGATCCAAGTTAGGGAGTATCCTAGCCCAGTTTTCCCTAAGCTGGCCTCTTTTCTCCATTCCTTTTATCCTGTTCTTTTTATACCACACATCCTCTTACATATATGTCTTTTATCTTTACATCCTATATTGAACTAGTCATGGTTTTGTTGAATCACATGATACCTCCACTCTAGGGTACCTAGGGTCATTTCCCCGACACCGACATGTAAAAACCCAAATAAATTCATTAGGTCCTCCTTGATGACTTCTCAGAATTTTTGGTAAAATTCCGCTAGGAAACCATCCGTCCTTGGTGCTTTATTATATTCCATTTGAAAAACAGCTTTCTGAACCTCCTCCTTAGTATACAAGGCAGTTAGAAAGTTGTTTTACTCAAAATAAACTTGTGCGATATATCCACTGTCAGGGAGTCATCCATAGAAACGAGTTTTTCGATGGAGCCCCAAACAAGGATTTATAATAAGTTGTAATATAAGACTTCAATTTCTCATATCCCTCAATCAAACCTTCTTCCTGATTTAGAGAGTGAAAAAATTCTTCTTATTCTTGCCATTGGCAACAACATAGATGTATCTTATATTCGGATCTCCTTTCAGAATGAATTTTGTTTTAGAGCGTTGGTACCTTTTGAGTTCCTCTTCATGCAGTAGTCGGGATATCTCCGCATCCGATTGGCTTTTAAGCTTAGTTTCTTGTCCAAATAACGGCCTAGCATCAATAGAATCTTCTAAGTCATCAATAATAGATTATAGGTGATGACCCACAAGTGTAGGGGATCGCAACAGTCTTCGCGGGTATTATTACCCAATTTATTGATTCGACACAAGGGGAGCCAAAGAATACTTGCAAGCCTTAACAACTGAGTTATCAATTCAGCTGCACCTGGAAATAATTCTTGCTCACAGAAGTTTATCAGTAGCAACAGCAAACCAACAACAAAGTGAAATAGGAGCAATAGTAACAATAACGATAACAGTAGGATTCGAGTGCGGTAGGCATAGGGATGGATGGACGGGCGTTGCATGGACAAGTCTAAACATGTAACTTCAAGATCTAGGGCATTGAAGATAAATAATAACAAGCATCCAAGTACTAAACAATCCTAGTGTCGTGGGAATGACCACGGCAGATGCTGCAATCGGCAGTGAGTAGTAGAACATGGGGCAAGGGCGGCCAGCCATCTGCGGTGCGAGATGAGGGCGGAGACACAAGGGTTTACCCAGGTTCGGCCCCCGGAGGGTAAAGACCTACTCCTGCTAGATTGTATTATGGTGAGAGTACAATGGGGCGAGCTCGACGGCTAGGCGGCGAGTCGCTTGGGTGTATGATGGAACATATCCTCTATGCGTCCCCAAGGGAGGTTTATAGACTCACCTCGCTAGGGTTACAGATCACAACCGAATTAGTTAAGGATTCGGAGATTCTATGACCTAGTCCGACTGGCCTAGCTACGCTTCTGGGCCTTTAGCTTCCAGTCACCTCAGTCCACGCCAAGTCTCGATCCAGTCGCCTGAGTCCACGCCAAGTCTCGATCCGCCGTCATGCCCGCAGCCCACTCATTGGCTTGGGCCAAGAAGCCCTGCTGGGTATACCCCGGTAGGCATATCCCCATCAGTAGTCCCCGAGGCCGTTGTTGATTTGTCGCAGGTGTTTGCTGGTAGTCGGAGTATGCGGGTCCAATGCGGACGCCTAGTCGAATCGGCGGTGGACTCCTGAACAAAGGAAAGAACTAGTAATTTAGTCACAATAACGGCGACCAATCGTGCCGCAGCTCGGCGAACGGGTCGGCGAATACTTAGTCACTGTTATAGTGATCGGGTCGGCGAGTCGTTGAGTCGCTGGGAGCGACGAGTCGAATGTATGAAGTTGGACCATCAATTGGGGTCAAACTAGCCATTGGGTCATCCAACGGTAACTTCGGCGTAATTACCGCGTAGTAACGGTTCCTAAAACTGGCGGGTATCAACCGCGATATAAGGAGGATGAAAGGCGAACGAGGAAACACTTCTTCTTACTTCCTCCGATCTCGCACATCTCTGTTTCCCCATTCCGCGCAGCGATCAGAACAATCCAGAGAGCCTCGACCTCCACGAAGTTCCAACCGATGGCCCCCTCCACCGAGCCATGGGAAAGATCCAAATGCACTAAGGCGCTACTAGCATCCTTCGAGGAGGCTGGGATCCTCTACGACGGTAGATGGCGCATCCCCGCGGCCGGAGAAGTGATTCCGGATCCGCGCGAGGGGGAATTCATCTGCTTCACTAGCCACCTGGAGCGGGGGTTGGGCTTCCCAACTTTCCTCTTCTTCCGGCGTTTCTATGCCTACTACGGAATCCAACCATCGGATCTGGGTCCGCATAGTATTGAGAAGCTCACCATTTTCGTGGCGTTCTGCGAGTGCTATTTGGGCTGCAGGACCTACTTTCCCCTGTGGCAAGACTTGTTCCACGGGAGAATCAGCCGCGAAGAGACAGGCGGCCCGATGCTAGCCGCGGGTGGCCTGACATTCCAGCTGAAGTCGAAGGCGTCGTTCTTCGATCTGATGCTGCCCGTCAAGGCGGCGAATGAGTGGAAAAAGTACTGGTTCTACGTCACCGAGTCGACTCCAGGCGATGAAGTGGCGCTTCCAAGGTACTCCGCCGATCGGCCTGAGCCGCGTCGGCTCCAGGTCGTCAAACTCCCGCTGGATCAATGGATGGTTGTCGACGAAATGTTACAAACCATCCGCGGCCTTAAGAAGAAAGGCCTCCAGACCATCAACCTCTACAACTGCTGGCTCGGGCGGCGGCTCGTGCCCCTGGCCAGCCGCGACCACTACATGTATGAGTATACGGGTAAGGACGACCCGACGAAGTCCTGCCTCGTTGAGTGGAGACCCAATGACTACACCCTGGCCCTGAAGAAGATCACTCAGGCAGTGTATCTTGATGCAAAGGCCGGGATCGCCCCTTATACTGCAAGGCGCCTAGCTCCAACGGTAAGCTGTCATTCCGTTAACACTCGCAGTCGCATCTTGTGCATTCACGGTCGTGCTAACGTTGTTTGTTCTTCTTGCAGTTGTTCCAAGTGGTGGAAGGGTGGCTTCCACCCGCAGATGACGAGAACTCGGGCTCGTCCGTCCAGGACGGAAGTGATTCATCGCCCGCCAAAGGTAACACCGAGAGCGATGGAGGCAACGACGACAACGACGAGGAAGACGAGCCCGTGGAGGTTGCTACCCCCACGGTGCGCAAAACTCGCGGGCAACACCAACGTGAGCTCGAAGCGAGCAAGAGCCTCGAGCCCCATGACGATGATGACGACGAGCTTCCCGAGCACACCTCACATCGTGAGGCCACGCCGTCGAAGAAGAAGACAAAAGCTCCACCGAAGAAGAAGACGAAGCCAGCAAAGCCGATATCTCCGCTCCGATCTACGAACAGCTCCGACGCCACCAGCTCGGCTGAGGACGCAGCGGCACACGCGACCGCGGCAACAGGCACTGCCACCCCCAGGGACGAGGCGCGGCTGGCGTCGTTACCACCGCCATTCGCCCCAATTGTTAGCTTGGGGGCTTCTCCAGTCGCAGGGGCCTCGCCACCAAGGGGGGCTCCCGTAGCAATTACCACGGAGGCTCCCGCCGCGGCTTCATCTTCGAAGAAGCCGTTAGTGTCTTGGGCACACGATGTGTTCGAGAAGGGCCTCACTCGGAAGTTGGGACCCGAACTGGAGAAAATGGCCAGCACCCGCACTGGTCTACGGTTCCTACCAGTCGCCAAGTGAGTGCTGCTCTATCCTTTACTCATCTGCTTATTTTGCGTTTTAATCAGTCAGTCTTATTCATAAAATTGTTTCACGGGACTGGTGTTAAAAAGATCGGCCATCCTTCTGTGGCCAAGGTTCCACCAGTCGCCTCCGAGGTGTCAGCAGATTCCTCGCGGAAAAGGAAAGCCGAGGAGGTCGCTATTTCCGCCGAAGGCGTCAAGAGGATGAAAGGCGACGAAGTCGTCACGGTCTCTGATGATCCGGCAGTTGCTCTGAACGATCCTCCGACTGCAGCGGAAGTGGCCTCGAAGACCAAGGAGGGTGTTGGGTCGCAGCATATGGCGATTACAGACTCACCCGATGTGGCCGAGCCGACTCCGAGTGGCTCAGCGGCATCTGCAGCGACCTTCCCTCGCTTCATGGCGAAGGCGGCCGCAGCGAGTGCCTCGGCGCTAGCGAGCCGGATGCCTGGGGTCGCCGAGGCGGAAGTTGAGAAGCGTCGCGGCCATACTCGAGTCATGCTTGCGTCGGTGGATGCGCTGGAGCTTCACGGCATGCTAGGCGCTGCCATCTAGGTATGTCCAGTCCCCGAGGATCGGGCCACTGAATTTCAGTGGTCGGATTCTTAATGTTTTTATATCATCCAGTCCCCGAGTGCCTAGTCGCTGAATCTCAACGGGTGGGCACTTAGGAATTTCGTTGTCCAGTCCCCGAGTTCCTAGTCGCTGAATTTCAGTGGCTGGGCACTTAGGAATTTCGTTGTCCAGTCCCCGAGTGCCTAGTCGCTGAATTTTAGCGGGTGGGTACTTACGAACCGTTTGTTGTTGACGCTGTAGTTTGTGTGCAGGGCCTGCAGTGCGAGTCGGCCAAACGACTTGCTGCGAAGTGTCGCTTGGAGAAGGAGCTCGTTGTCGTCCAGGAGACGAACAAGGAACTTCAAGCAGCTGTAGCCGAGGTGAAGGAAGCCCGCCAAGGCCTCGTCCCGGTGGGTGACTTGACGGCAGCTCAATCCGCTCTAAGCGCGGCCGAGCATCGAGTCGCCGCCCTGGAACATGAGCTCAAGGAGGCGAAGGCGGAAGCGAGCTCAGCGGAGGGGCGAGCGAAAGCTGTTGTTACTTCTGCCGCTGAAGAACGGAAAGTATCTGATGCGCTTGTTGCTGGGCTGTAGAACGACTTTTCTTCTCTTCAAAGCTTCATCACGGACCTCTGCCGCCCGCTAATTGGTAAACCTTCCGTCTTCTTCCCTCCGACTGCAGTAACTGTATTGTGATGTCGATGGTTTGCTCACTGCTTGCTTCTGTGCCGCATGTCGAATCATTGATGACGCGGAAGAGGTGTGGTCGTACGACGCGCAGCAATGTGTGACCACCCTGGTCGACTCAGTCGCGTTGTCAGTGACTTGCCTTCGAGCATATCTTCAGGAGATATCGCCCACGGAGGTGATCCCCAGCGACCTTGTCGAGGTATGGCGCTACCTGGAAAAGGCTCCGTCGGTCATCGAGTTCATGACGCGATCGGCCTTCCGGCGCGGGGCAACGACGGTGCTCAGCCATGGGCTTGCCCACTTCCCGGAGGATTTCGACCTCGACGATGTCAAGAGCGGCTACCCCTCGTCAATGGGCTCGGTGGAGATTACCGGCGTCAAGTCGACGGACTGGCCGCGGTGTACTCCGATCAAGGTTAGCGATGGGCGACCTCATCCCCTATCAGGAGACGATTGTCGCTCCCAATGATCCTGAACCGAAGCATCGGGACTTCAAGGTCGAGAAGCCGTTTCGTGCGGTGATGGCGGGCGAGCTGACGACGTACCCGTCGAACCCGTACATGCCCTTCATCCATAGCCGTAGGGACGGTGGCGCGTCTGTATCAAAACCTGCGGAGTAGAAGTGTTGTGCCCTTGGGCGTTACTATGGGATACCTATGTAACTTTCCTTGTATGTGGAACAATTTGTGCTGCTATAAAGGAAACTCGTGTTATTTTGTCATTCGTTTTGCAATTTTGGATGTTGGTTGAGCGAGTCCCCGAGCGCGTCCGCCCTTTTTATGGGGTTTACCTCGTTGTTATGTGTTTGTTAACTTTTAATGAGTTAAGGTTGACTCGCCATAGCTCGGAGAGCCAGTCGCATGGCGACTCCCAGGGGTGCTCTTTACTTGACCGTTTTCCTGGGCGCGAACGAGGTCGGGTTGCCGAGTCCCCGAGCGTGGTACTTGGTGGTTCTAGTCGCAGGCCCAAGGTAGGTGAGGACTAAGCGCGTTATTGTAAGCGCATCGCTCCTGCCTGATCCAAAAGATCAGTCCCGTGGCGAGTCCTGGGCACGCTCTCATACTTGGTGTTTTTTCCTAGTCGCTCGTATTTGGCTGGGTGTCAGTCCCCGAGCGTGGTACTTGGCCGTTCGAGTTGCTGTGCCAAGGATGCGGAGGACTTGGTCGCTGTGAGGAGCGAATGCAGTTGTTGTGGCTCGGGGAGCCAGTCGAGCTAGGCAACTCCAACGGGGCTCCGGGTTAGCGTTTTTCGTGGACGTTACGAGGCCTGGGGTTTCCTGCCCTCGCATCAAGACTACTTGCCGTGTCGCCGCTACTAGAGGATGACTTCGCGAATAGCGCACGTTGTTATTACGAAAAAAGTGGCACAAGACACGGAGAGTAGACACAATTTTCGTAACCAATCTGTTTTATTTCATAGCGGTGGGGAGTACATGTATGGAGTTCTAGGAGTAGAACTTCCGAGGAGGTTTACATTCCATGGCCGCTGACGCCGAAGTTTTCCGCCTCCTCGGACGCCGGTGAGGTAGTAGGCGCTGCTGTTCTCAGACTCGCCCGATGGCGAATGGTCCCTCCCAAGGGGGGAGAGCTTGTGCATGCCTTTCTTGTCCTGGATTAGGCGCAGTACCAGGTCGCCTTCCTGGAAAGTGCGAGTCCTTACTCGCCAGCTATGGTAGCGGCGGAGCCCTTGCTGGTAGATGGCGGTGCGGGAGCGAGCTAGGTCGCGTGCCTCGTCGAGCTGATCCACTCCGTCTTGGCGTGCGAGTTCGTTTGCGGCCTCCATATAGTTGACCACCCTTGGTGAATCGTGCTCGAGGTCGGTTGGCATGACTGCCTCGGAGCCGTAAACCATGAAGAAGGGGGTGAATCCTGTCGACCTGTTGACGGAGGTGTGGATGCCCCAGATGACTGAGGGTAGCTCCTTGACCCAGCACCCTGTGGTGCGCTCGAGTGGGACTTGTAGCCGTGGCTTCAGTCCATGGAGGATGCTCTGATTGGCGCGTTCCGCCTGGCCGTTGGACTCTGGGTGAGCGACTGAGGCGAGGTCGAGTCGAATGTGGTGTTCTTCACAGAACTCGGCCATGGCTCCTTTGGCGAAGTTGGTGTCGTTGTCCGTGATGATGCTGTTTGGGAACCCATAGCGATAGATGAGCTCGTGTAGGATATTTGGTGGCGGTCTTCCCGTCGCATTTGCGGACTGGCTTGGCCTCCACCCATTTTGTGAATTTGTCGACTGCGACTAGGAGGTGGGTGAAGCCGAAGGGGGCCTTCTTGAAGGGGCCTACCATGTCCATGCCCCATACGGTGAACGGCCAGGTGATGGGGATTGTCTTGAGCGCCGACCGAAGACCGGTCCGGGTCCTGGCGATTTCGCATCCGACGCACCGCTGGACAATGTCGACAGCGTCTGCATGTGCGGTGAGCCAGTAGAAGCCGTGTCGCATAGCCTTCACGACCAGAGAGAGGGCGCCGGCGTGGTGGCCGCAATCGCTGGAGTGGATGTCTTGGAGGATTTTGCGTTCTTCAGCGGGTTGAACGCAGCGTTGAAACACACCGGTCACGCTGCGCTTGTGGAGCTCGCCGTTGATGATGACGAAGGATTTGCAGCGACGTGTTATCATCCGGGCCTCCGTTTCATCCGCGGGCAGGGTGCCTCCCTCCAGGTAGGCGACGTATGGCGTGGTCCAGTCGCTTGGCTCGACGATTAGTGCGACCAGGGCTGCTTCTGGTTGCAGCGGGATTCCGATGTCGATCTCCCTTGGGGGAGAGACGGAAGGTTTGGTGATGGTGTTGAGGAAGACGCCAGCGGGTGGTGCGAGTCGAGCCGAGCCGATGCGAGAGAGTGCGTCGGCCTCCTCGTTCTTCCGCCTGTCAATCCACTCGATGGAGTAGCCTGCGAAGTGTCCACCCAGGTGGTCCACTGCTTGGCGGTATGCCACCATGGTGGGGGAGACGGCGTCGCAGGTGCCGGCGACTTGACCGGCGACGAGGTCGGAGTCTCCGTAGCAGCGCAGGCGATTGACGTTCATCTCCTTGGCAGCTCGCATGCCATGTAGTAGCGCCTCGTACTCGGCCATGTTGTTGGTGCAGGGGGTGAAGTCAAGGTAGAGGACATAGAAGAGCTTGTCGCCCTTCGGAGATGTTAGCACGATCCCTGCCCCTGCGCCGTTCGCATTCTTGGAGCCGTCGAAGTGTAGGTTCTAGTAGTAGAGGTATGGCAGCTTTTCTGGCTGCTGGGCCTCCTCCCAATCGGCCAGGAAGTCTGCGAGAGCCTGCGATTTGATCGCCTTGCACGACTCGTACTTGATGTTGTGGACGCCGATCTTGACGGCCCACTTGGCGAATCGCCCGGTCGCCTCGCGGTTGCGGATGATGTCCTGCAACGGTGCTGAGGAGACGACCGTTATTGGGTGCTCCTGGAAGTAGTCGCAAATGCCAGCTTTCAAGACCGCGTATACCAATTTCTGGTATTGCGGGTAGCGCTGGAGCGACTCGGTGAGGACTTCGCTGATGTAGTACACTGGTCGCTGCACTGGCCGCTCCTTCCCTTCTTCTGGCCATTCGACGACCATGACGGCGCTGACGACGCGTTCGGAAGCCGCGACGTAGACCAGCATGGGTTCCTTGTCGACGAGTAAGCGGTAAGCGAGTAGCACCTCCTTGAGGGCGTGGAGTGCGTCGTCTGCCTCCTTGTCCCACTGGAAGGTGGGGTTCTTGCGCATTAGGCGGTAAAGGGGCATCGCCTTTTCGCCTAACCGGGGGATGAAGCGACTGAGAGCCACGACTCGCCCGACCAGCTTCTGGACGTCGCGCAGGCACTCGGGTTTGCCGAGTCGAGCGATCGTGTTGATTTTGGCAGGGTTCACCTTGATCCCGCGCTTGGAGACGACGTATCCCAGTAGCTGTCCAGTTGGCACAACGAAGGTGCACTTTCCTGGGTTTAGCTTTATCTTGTACTTCCGCAGGTTGGCGAATGTTTCCGCCAGGTCGGCGAGTAGATCGTTCTGGCGAGCGGACTTCACCACCACGTCGTCGATGTAGACGTGGATATTGCGGCCAATTTGGCTCGCAAGGCACTCCTGCATGCACCTCTGGTAGGTCGCCCCGGCGTTTTTGAGGCCGAAGGTCATGGCAGTGTAGCAGAAGGCTCTGAATGGCGTGATGAATGCCGTCTTCTCTTCGTCCTTGATGGCCATTTTGATCTGGTTGTACCCAGAGTAGGCGTCGAGGAAGCATAACGCCTCCGAGCCCATGGTGGAATCGATGATTTGGTCGATCCGCGGGAGGACGAATTTCTCCTTCGGGCAGGCGCTGTTTAAGTTTGTGTAGTCGATACACATTCTCCAGGTCCCGTTTTTCTTCTCGACTAGGACTGGGTTTTCCAGCCACTTGGAGTACTTGATTGGCCGGATGAAGCCTACAACGAGTAGACGCTGCACCTCCTCGGCAATGGCTCGGCGGCGCTCTTCATTGAAGGGCCGTAGCGACTGCTTGACAGGTCGCACTTTGGGGTCGGAGTTGAGTTTGTGCTCAGCGAGTTCCCTCGGGACACCAGGCATGTCGGATGGCTTCCATGCGAAGATGTCCCTGTTCTCACGAAGGAACTCGATGCGCACCTTCCTATGCTGGGCTCATGCCTGTCCCGACCGTCACCGTTTGGCTAGAGTCGCCTGGGACCAGCTCGACGGTGCGGGTATGCGTCGTTGCCTCGAAGGCGGTGGAATTGCCGCCCTCCGAATTGGGCTTCTTGAGTATGGTGGGGTCGTCGCTGTTCACCCTGCTTGCGTACTTGGCGAGCTCCTCGGCGTGGTTGGCCTCTGCCGCGATGACGGCGTCAGCGAGTTCGGCCCCTTTGGCCTCGCATTCTGTGGCCATGTCGGGGTCGCCATGGATGGTGATGACGCCGCACGGCCCGGGTAGCTTCATCACGTTGTACGCGTAGTGGGGTGCTGCCATGAACTTGGCGAACGCCTGGCGCCCCAGGACGTAGTGGTAGGGGCTGTCGAAGGGCACCAGCTCGAAGACGATCCGCTCGGTGCGGAAGTTTGCTGGTGTACCGAAGGTGACTGGCAGCATCACCTTGCCGATCGGGTACGCCTTATGACCGGGGATGATGCCGTGGAAGGTGGTGTAGGTCGTCTCGATCATCGACTACGGGAGCCGCAGTCGCCTGAAGGTGTCTAGGTACAGGATGTTGATGGAGCTGCCGCCCATCGTTGTTTTGGGAGCCCGGTTTAGTCTCCCAACTTGGGCTTGACCACTAGGGTGACTCGGCCTGGATACTCGATCCGTGGCGAGTGGTCCTCGCGGCTCCAGGTGATTGGTTGCTCAGACTAGTTGAGGAACTGGGGGATGTCTATCTAGGCCACCGCGGGCGATGACCTTCTTCTCGCGCTTCGTGTTGAAGCCTGTGAAGGTGTGGAGCGAGCCAGCGACGCTGCCGAATTTTCCGCCGTTTGGCGGGTTGTTGTTGGGGTCTTCCCGCGCGCGTCGTGCCTTCTCGATCTCCTTGAGAGAGTGGCAGTCGGCGGTCGTGTGCGTGGCGGGCTTTCCTTCCCTGCTATGAAACACACAGGGTTGGTTAAGAAGGGCCGCGGGATCGAACCTCGGCTTTGCCTTGTAGTTGCCACCGTCACGGCGCTGCCCTCCATCGCGGCGGAAGCTCTTGGGCTCGCGCTGCGCGTATCCGGCGTTGGCGACGAAGTCGACTCGCCCGTCACTGCGGCGTTTGCCGGTGAGGCGAGTGTTGCTGTAGCGTAACTCGGGTCGCCTCCCGTTGTCGTGGTCGCTCATGCGGCGATGTCCTCCCGACTCGTTGTCGGTTTATTGGTTTGGGTCCTCCTCCGCGTACTTCTTTGCGATCTCCAGGAGGTCCGGTATGTTGTCGAGTGTGCGATATACTCGTTTGAGCTTGGCGACTAGGGGCTCATAGCGGCACGAGGTCTTGAAGCAGTGGATCATGGTGTCCGGGTGGATTCCGGCCGCGTTATACCAGAGATCTTGCCACCGTTGGACCCAGCTATGGGTCGACTCACGGGGTCCCTGGACGCATCGCTCCAGGTCCTCGATGGTGGTGGCACAGGTGTATGAGCCCTCAAAGTTTCTGACGAAGGCATCACGCATCTCCTCCCAGGAGTCGATGCTATCCGCGGGGAGGGTGTTAATCCACTGCTTGCACGCTCCCTCCATCATTAGGGGAAGGTAGCGGGCGGAGAGTAGATCGGTGTGGCCGGCGATCCCCATTGCCATGAGGTAGGTGTCCAGCCATACGGATGGATCGTACAAGGGATCGTACTTTTCTATTTCCTTCGGCGCTTTGAAGTTCGTCGGGTATCTTTCGACTTGGATCATCGATCCGAAGCACGAGGGCCCCACTCGGCTGAGCGATCCCCTTGGTTCGCCGTCACGGCGGTTGACGAGGGTGTGCCGTAGGTCATCAGGCTGACGTGCGCGCCAGCTCTGGTTGTTGATGATGTGGGTGCGGGCGTCAACGGGTTGTCCGTTGGCGGCGACGAAGTTGTTCGCCGGCCAAGGGTCGTTGGTGGAGAGTGCCGCGTTTGCGGGTCGATGTTGGAGCTGGAGGGGTTCGGGTGGCGGGCGGTTGAGAGTATTTGCCGCCATGGGGCGGCCGCTCGAGGCCGCTCTGCTGCCTGATGAACACGAGTACATCCGACCCTGTGAGTCGATGCCTGCATTTTGTTGCTCGACTGCTTTGGCGAGCAGAGCCCTGGCGTGCTGGATCTGCAGGGTGCCTTCCCCGGTGGCTTCGAAGTTGTCGACTGCTGCTCGGCCCGCAACAAGGTCGTCCATTGGGGTGGAGAACAGCGGGAGGCCGTTCGCGTCTCGCTCTCGTAAGGAGACCCTGATCCTTGGCTGGTCCCTGGGGGGTGCGCGGTCGGGTGGTGGTGGGGCACCATTGGCCGTTGCCCCAGGTGGGGGCCGAGTGCTTCCTCCTGGCGGCGCGTTCTCGCAGATCGCGCGTTCGGCCGTGCGGGTCGGGTCGTTTTCGTCGTCGAAATTCAGGGTGCGCCCCTGAACGGTAGGATTCTGGCGCGACCTGATTCGGAGTTGGTGGTAGCGTGACAACTCCTGCGTTGTCACCTACTCGTGGCGAAAATTTTCACGCTCGGCCTATTCCTTGCGGACTGCCTTCGTCAGCTTCAGGTGGAGCTCCTCGACCTCCATTGCCGCCGCATTCGGTGGGATCAACGTGGAGAAGGGGTCTTCCGGCGGGTCGGCGCCAGTCGCCATGTAGGTCGCGGCGTGGCGACCGGTTCCGTCGTGGAGGTTGGCGGAGTTCTCCGACCTAGAGTCGAAGTCGAAGATCCCGAGGATAGAGGGATCCTCGAAGTCTCCGATGTTGGAGACCTGGGTGATGGAACCCACGGGCGATGCGGCGACGATGGATCCAGCGAGTGACGCCGGGGTCACTGAATCATCGTCGTCGTCGTTGAGGGCTGTGTCGTCCGCGGCCGCGGTGCTTTCGGCCACGTTGCTATGGGCCGAGTCGTACTCGAAGGCGAGGCAGTGAATCGTGCGGACCTGGCTCTCAGAGAGCCGGTCGCGTGGCGGCGACTCACGGATGCGAGCCGAGTCCTCCGAGACGATGACATCGGTGAGGCCAACGAAGAGGCTGATCGTGCCGACCGGCAGGATCACGCTATGTGTGATGGGTCGCGCCACCGAGACATAGCTGCTCGGCAAGATCTAGAGCATCTCACCGATTGCGATCATGCGGCCGGTGGCGATTGACTCGTTGATGGGCAGATTGGATCTCGCCGCAGAACACCGGCCTGACCAGCCAGGCCCCACGGTGGGCGCCACTGTCGTGGGAATGACCACGGCAGATGCTGCAATTGGCAGCGAGTAGTAGAACATGGGGAAAGGGCGGCCAGCCATCTGCGGTGCGAGATGAGGGCGGAGACACAAGGGTTTACCCAGGTTCGGCCCCCTCGGAGGGTAAAGACCTACTCCTGCTAGATTGTATTATGGTGAGAGTACAATGGGGCGAGTTCGATGGCTAGGCGGAGAGTCGCTTGGGTGTATGATGGAACGTATCCTCTATGCGTCCCCTAGAGAGGTTTATATAGACTCACCTCGCTAGGGTTTACAGATCACAACCGAATTAGTTAAGGATTCAGAGATTCTATGACCTAGTCTGACTGGGCCTAGCTACGCTTCTGGGCCTTTAGCTTCCAATCGCCTGAGTCCACGCCAAGTCTCGATCCAGTCGCCGTCCTGCAGGCCCACTCGCTGATGGCTTGGGCCAGTAGGAAACGTCCTACTGGGTATACCCCGGTAGGCATATCCCCATCACCTAGGCATGTGCTCCAAATATAGTCATACATGCTCGCAATAAGAACTTGCACAACATCTTCTGTCCAGCCAGCCCGTGGCAGCGGGGCCTCTAGGGAACTACTGGCAATTAAGGTGCTCCTTTTAATAGAGCACCGGAGCAAAGCATTAACACTCTGTGAACACATGTGATCCTCACACCATAGCCATCCCCTCCGGTTGTCCCAATTATTGTCACTTTGGGGCCTTAGGATCCGGACAATGATATGTGTACACAACTTGCATATAAGACCACAAACAATACTATCATAATGATTCAATAATAAGTTCAGATCTGAGATCATGGCACTCAGGCCCTAGTGACAAGCATTAAGCACAACAAGTTGTAACAAAGTCAAATAGCACTAATAGAGATACTAGGCACTATGCCCTAACAGATCTTATTCGATTACATGATAGAACTCATCCAATCCCTACCATCCCCAAGCCTACAGCGGGGGATTACTCACTCATGGATGAGGGAAACATCGATGGTTGATGGAGATGCGTTGGTGATGACGATGGCGATGATCCTCTCCAAATCCCCCGTCCCGGCAGGGTGCCAGAACGGAGTTTCTGGATCCGAATCTTGGTTTCTGGTGGCGGCAGCGGAGCAGAGATCTTTCAGGAAAACTATCAAACCCCCCTCGGTTTTAGGTCGAGAGGCAACTTATAGGTGTAGAGGGAGGTTGAGGGGGTGCCTGGGGTGGCTGCACCCCCTAGGCATGGCCAGAGGTGGGCTCGCACCTGGTAGGGGTGTGGGACCCCCAGGCCCCTTCTCCGTCTCGTCTTCTGGCTCCGTGGGTCTTCTGGTGAAATATAATTTTTGGCATATTTTCCGGGATTTTTCCTAATAGTTGATTTTCTGCACAAAAACTAGACACCAAGGTAATTCTGTTGAAAACAGCGTCAGTCCGTGTTAGTTGTATCCAAATCACAGAAGTTTAGAGAAGAAACAATAGAAAAAGTGTTCGGGAAAGTACATACGTTTTGGACGTATCAACTCCCCCAAGCTTAGCTTATTGCTTGTCCTCAAGAAATTTAGTTGAAAACTGAGTGCGATAAAAGAACTTTCACGAACACATTTGCTTCATATGATGTATATATTCTCAGCATAGGAGTAGATGCTTAAACCATTCATAAAAGAAGTATGCAACCAAGTCTACTCAATAGTCATTGCAAGCTATGAAGAGAAACCAACTCAATAATAATAAGCAGCATGAAACATAAACATAAGCAACATTGTAATGCTCATAGTAAGGTATGATAGAGTGGTATCTCGCTTGCCTTTGTTTGTAGAGCACAATATAAATGCCAAGGCACCTCTGAAGTTTAAGTGAAGACTAGAGGTAAAAAATATCAAAGATACAAGCATCAAAGTCATGACATAATTAACCAAGTTTTGGAACAAACACAAGAATGACAACTATGCTCTCAAGAAGGTGCTCATAGAATAAGTGGTGACTCAACAAGGGAGTGAAAATGGTTTTGAAAAGTTTGAAAGGCTTCCTAATGTTGAAAGGAAGGTACTCATTAGCTTTGAGCTCTCATTGCCCCTATCATAGGCATCTTCATATGGTTAAGGTGAAAGTGAGGTCCAATATGAGTTATATGCTTGACAGACCATAAACTGGAAATCCCAAGTCCCTTGAGTACGAGGGCCGCTCCGCATGCTACTCAACTTTGGTTACCTGCAAGTTCTTGTCATTTTTCATACATGCATATCATAGAGAACCGCCAACGAGGTACCCCTTGCACATGATACAGGAGCTATCCTGTGATCAAAATGACAAGGCAAGCAGACAATGAGCATCTCAACGATCTTTTTATTTACTATATGCATAGCTTTGTATTGAGGATGCTTCACAGAATGCTCATTATGGTGATGCTGCAAGTTTCCACCATGATTAGGCATGGCTTAGGCTAGCGGCCCAGGCGTTTCTCTAACACAATGTATAGACTCCATGAACTCACAAGCTCCCCTTTTATTTCACATCATCGACATCAGTAAACAAAAGAGCAAAGTATCAACTGGATATGATATCCAAAAAGTGTTGAAAGCGTTCCCCGTGACAACACTATTCTGTTGACTCCCAGCATATAATTTGCAAGCATATAACTTTCATGGACAAGTCACAATGGTTCAAGATTATTAAGTGCAAGGAACAAAGTGTGCCATCAAGTTCGTGAGAGCTTTACTAACTAACTTTCTCAAAACAGACAAACATTTTATTTGGAAGAAAACACGGCATATGAAATATGCACTGAAATAGCAAATGATGCTAATAGGTAGGTATGGTGGACACAGTTGGCAATATTTGTTTTAGGGAGTTGGATGCACAAGTAGAGCTCATACTCAGTGCAAGTGAAGGCTAGCAAAAGAGAGGGAGCGACAACCGAAAGAGCAATAATTGTCATAACCATGCTTGCAACAAAACATGACTAATTATGGCATAAAAGTGATACTAGAACTCTGAGGCAAAATAAATCATCGAGGCTTACTGACTATTGTTTAGTCATATGCATGCATGAGCATGTTCCAAGTCGATTCACATGAACAATCAGAGGAGGATACCACAATATCATACCGAAATATGAATAGAACAATGCAAGCAAACATTCATATGCCATGCTACAAACTATTAGCAAGATGGAGCTAATCAAAGACAAGCAAGAACTACTGAGCATTCATAATGACATACACCTTACACAAACAGGCTAAGCATGCTCACAATGATGAGTATATGTACAAAAATGAAAACAAAATAGAGTTTGTTACCAGCCTCTTACCACACCTCGAGTTTTCTTAATCTTCATTATTACCCATCACTTGTGTGACTTGAATAATAACATGAAACCAAAATCCACTAAGGACGGCTGAACCCTGCAAAGAACTCACAAAACCAGAGAAGAACAACAAATATTTTTGGTGTTTTCCATTTTTTCAAACAAGCCAACAAAGCAAAAACAAACAAATAAAAAGCAAACCAAGCAAAGCAAAATCTTTTTGGATTTTTCTTTTAAGTCAAACCAAAGCAAAGAAAGAAACCAAGAGAAACAACGAAAATGTTTTTGGTATTTTTGTGTTTTTGAGAAAGAAGCAACAAGAACCAAAAATAAAGCGAAACAATGGATATATAAAGAACCGACCAAACATGATATATAGATGAGTGTGATGTCGGTATACCTCCCTCCAAGCTTAGGCTTTTGGCCTAAGTGGGGCTCAATCCCATGGTGCCCAAGTAGGTGCACCTCCGTAGTATGACGAGGAGGCTCCCTCGTCCTAGTACGAGCTCGAGGACTCCCCTGTGTAGTGTACCGCGGGGTCGTAAGAGGGCGCTTCCTCCTGATAGTGCCCATGGAAGCTAAGAGAGCGCAGCTTCTCATCCATCTCCTCCTTGGAGCGTAACAAAGGTCCCTCTGAAATACTGAACAAAGTGGTTTGCGGTAGAGGGATCTCTCTCTCTCTCTCTCTCTCTCTCTCTCTCTGTCTTCCCCATCAATAAACAACATTCTATAAACCAAGTTCTCAAGGGTAGAGCAAGTGGTGACAAAGTGGTGCGCCTTCATGGCAGCAAGATCAAGCCTGTGAGGATCCAAAACTGTATCATTTGGATCAACAACAATGCCCAAGGAAGTAGCAAAACGCATAGCAATAATTCGCCCATAAATGGGTCCCTTAGTAGTTAAACGACGAGCAATGAGAGAACCAAGATTGTACTTGGTATCATTGTTGAGCACATCAGCTAAGAAAGCCAAATGATAGTTGGAAATATTACTAGTATTCTCCCTACCATGAACACTAGTGGCAAGATAGTAAGTGAAGTACCTGATGGCTGGAAGCTGAATGTTTCTTATCTTTCCCCATTGAGCTCTACAGTTATCATCATTGGTTATTCCACGATAGAGCTCCAACAAATTAGCAGGTTGAGCTGGAGTCTTCTTTGCTGAGCCAGCTGTTCCTAGTACTAGAGCTTCAGAACATTTCTTCAATGAAATATGGTAAGACCTGCCATAAACTTTGAAAGAAACATCCGGACTGAACATGCTGTTAGAAAAGAAGAAACTCTCCACAAAAGTTTTAGTGAGCGTAGCATATTGCACGCTCTCATCCTGCATAAGGTTTGTTAGTCCAGCCCTCCCAAACAAGGTCATAAAATCATCAAGAATCCCAGCAGCCCGCAAGAAGATTTGGCAAGAAAAGGCGGAGGGATGCGCATTCCCCTCATCTTCCTCGACACTGGTTGATGATCTTGGAATCCTTGCCCTTCTAGGTGCATCACTCTGATGCTACACTCAACAGGGAGGAAGAGTGCTTCGTTGGAAACCCCAAGAGCAAGGTATGAAGAGTACAACGACAAGATTTCCCTCAGTAGAAACCAAGGTTATCGAACCAGAAGGAGGAAGGAAACATCACACAGGTGTTGGAAGCAACGTGGAGACCTGCACAACACAAACTCAAGACTCCGTCCCAAGGAATCAGTGAGGTTATCAAGCTAACCGGTTTGCTGTAACAAAGGATTAAACGTATGGTGTGGAAGGTAATGGTTTGCAGCAAGTAAACAAGTAACAGTGGAAGATGTATCAATGGTAAAGATTGGACCGGGGTCCATAGTTCACCAGAGGTGCTCTCCTTAGATAAACAACATGGCATGAAGGGTAAACAAATTACAGCGAGGCAATAGACAGGAACTGAGCAAGGAATAACAATGCAATTACTAGCCAGAAAGATCCTATGAGGTTGATTGGGCAATACAATAATATACATAGACAGTAATCCAACTGCATCTATGACTAGAAGTCCACCTTCAGGTTAGCATCCGAACCCCCTCTAGTATTAAGTTGCAAGCAACAGACAACTGCTTTAAGCAAAGTGTGTAAGGTAAACAGTCCACATGTTCCATGAACAAGAGACCGTTGTTTTCTCCCTAGTAGCAACATGACATCTACAACCGAAGATATTTCTGTCACTTCCCTTAGAAACTAGAGGCATGAACCCACTATCGAGCATAAATACTCCCTCTTGGAGTCACTAGCAACTACTTGGCCAAGATAACCACTAGCAACGGAGAGCATGCAAGATCACAAACAACATAGACATGATAGAATCATAAAGATAGAACCATTAATCAAACCAACATAATAATCTCAATATCCATCGGATCCCCGCAAACGCAACATGCATGATTACAAATAGATTAGATCTTGATCATGAATGGAGCTCACAAGATCTATACATGAAAGCACAAAGGAGGAGATACAACCATCTAGCTACTACATGGACCCATAGTCCAAGGTGGAACTACTCACAAATCATACCGGAGAGAAGTCCTCCGGGATGATCTCCCCTCCGACAGGGTGCCGGGAAGAGCTTCATATCCCCCTGATCTAGTGACGATGGTGGCGGTGGCTACAGACAGTTTCGTGGATTTCTGATCGGGTACCGAGAGTTTCTGCATCGGGGGCTTCTTATAAGCGAAGGGGGAGACCGAGGCGGCCACCAGGGCAGGCAAACCCTACCCAGGCACGGGGTAGGGCCCACCCGCGCCTAGGTTGGGTCTGCCCCCCCTGGACGGACTCCTCGTCTCTCCTCTGGACTTCTTGTTCCCCACGGAAAGTTATTGACTTTGTCCTTCGTCCCGTCCAATTCCAAGAATATTTCTTTACTAACTTTTTTGAAACCAAAAACAGTAAAATGCATCGACATCATGCAACTTGTTAATAGGTTAGTACCGTAAAACATGTAAAAACACCTCAAAGTGTAGACAAGTAAAGCAAAGTAGATACTAAACAAGCATGGAGCATCAAAATTATAGATACGCTTCCAACGATCAAGATCCCCAAACTTAACTCCTGCTCGTCCTCGAGTAGGTAAGTGATAAAAGAATAATTTTTGAGGTGACATGCACCCTCACAATAAAGATCCAACCATTTGCAAACATTGAAAGCTGGGATCAAAGAACTCTGAACATGTGCATGAAAGATGGAGTTCTAACAATAGGACATAGTAATTATGCATGCAACATGGCAAGCTACCGTAACATCCTAGCATTAGAGCTTAGAAATAAGCTGAACCCAGATGTGTGCATTGCATTCATGCATAGAAAATCTGAATAATTTTAGCGCTTTTGAATAAAAAAATTTCAAGTAATTAAAGCTTCTCTCAACTTGATGGAATTGAAGTAGATCATCAAGTGGACTGTGATAAGTTTCAATATGACCTTTGTTAAAAAACCTTATTTTGGGGAAATATAATTTGATCTAAGGGTAGATCAAATATAATAACAATTAAATCATAATGCATTGCTTACATGATTAATATCTGATCCTTAAGGGATCCTATCATAATATTCATCACAACAACTCATGAATACCAAAACACAGGAATGTAATAACTAATTATGGATATATTTAATCCCTATTCTATTTTTACCAAGAGAAACATGGTAACACTTCACCCAAACTCTTTAGTTAGGAAGGAAACTAAGTCAAGACCATTCACCACATATCTTTCTTTCTATATCAATCTTTGTCATCTATATTGAACCTTATTCTAATATCTATTGTTCATCAATGTTGAGAAATCAAATATTTATTCACAATTCTTAATCTATCAACTCTTGACCATATTTTAGCATATACTTTAGTGCCTATAAAGAAACAACTAAAGAGGCACTAAGTAGATAATTCCAATACAATTGTAAGGTTGTATTGATGAAGCCTTGATTATCCAACTGGAAACCTAAGCTATAAATGATTAAAGGATTATAATGATCATGCCTTACTCACCAAGATTGAATACTTATATCCTGTATAAGTGACATTGGTGGGTAGAACATGATTGAAACCCTAGTATAGATAAGTTATCCTAGAGTGGTCATTATAAGTCACATTAAATCTAATGTAAGGTTGGAGTATGAGTTATTAGATAAAGTAAATGTAAGATAGTATGATTAAATTAAAGCTAGTGTACCATGGAGTTATGGAAGTAGTGTTATTCCTCTTAAAGGATAGTAAGCCTTAGATAAAAGTAGTTTGATGTATACATCTACTAGAGAAATATTAGTGATGGATGATTAAGGAAGAGTATGAGTGGAGTTTGAAAGAACTACTTGTTGGATTGAAGGTTATCAATAGTAGAGTAGTGGATATAACCAGGTATGGATATGAGAAAACTATAAAAGCTTTAGTGTCTAGCTCATTGGATTTTTAAATGGATTTAGGAGAACAAAAGGTGGATAAGAATATTCTTGTGAAGTAAAGTTCATCATGTTAATCATGATGATGGATAGGAATAAGTAGTATATCTAGGAAAGGAATTCCTTAAATAGAAGTCCAGGATTGTGAATTATGGAAGATAGGAATTCTTGGTAAACACCCAACTTTAAATCTCAAACCAAACATAATATCCATTTCATGTTATTGATCCATCATCTTATCTCCATATCATCTTATAGGAATATTTTCCAATAGCAAATCAAATAAGCACATCTTTATCATTTCCAATTGTCTTAACCACATGTGTTTAGGAGATATTGTTATCAATGACTTTTCCATAAGACATTTTAATTAATAACTTTCTATTTTAAAAGGTGATATCATTAGAGATCACAAACAAAAGATAATATGCTTAGCTATTAAATCTTTACTCACATCAACAAAAGAATATAAGTAAATTAAGAACCCTAAACCCTAGGGTAAACACTTACTATTCAAACCCTAAACTTCTATGTTAAATCATAATAGAATATATACATTGCCAATTTCTAAATTAATGGGAGTAATATTAACCAAATTAATTTCCTTTGTATATCATGCATCGTATAATGATATAGGATGATTATATAAAAAAATTCCATTCAAACTATGAGCTAACTAGAATTAAGTTCTATAAACAAATAAGGAAATATCATTTAGTAAATCCATGGTTTAATATGGAAAGAAAAGTAATAATAAAGGCCTCTACAAAATATTAAAAGGGATTCATATAAAGAAAATAAAGAAATATAAAATATTTATCACAAAGGTTTACAAAATGAATCTCAATCAATACCAATTGTTGCTGCAAGTATTCAGCAAATAAACTTTGTTAGAAAAGTTCAAATTATAGATAAAATATAAATCTGAAAAGAAAAAAAGAAAATAGAAAAGGAAAACAAATAAAAACATTTTAGCCCAACTTCCCTCCTTCTTATCTCTCGCCCACGTGCAGCCCACAAAGGCCCAACAGCCAACCCAACTCGTTCTTTTCTCTGGCTGACGGGTGGGACCGAAGAGAGACCGCGGGTTTATTTCAAAGAATCGCCAGGGGTTTTCTATAAAATGAACATCATCGTCATCCTCACGCACACAGCAAGCATTGAGGAATCACGCCGATGCCGTCATTATCGTACCAAGGCCGAGATGCCCGCCGCCGTTCTAGAGAGGGATAAGAAGGCCACCGCGACACCCTGCCTCATCCCTATCCATATTCCTTCCTTATCCTATCTGTTTCGAATGGGGCCAAAACCCTAGCTCACCGGAGCCTCGTCTCGCCGACGGTAGAGTTCGTCCTGGAGGCAGTGAAGTGGACGAGGAGAAGCGTCGTCGCTTGTAGACCATCTAAGAAGAACACAGAGACTGGGGGAGTACGAGTTGGGGCGAATTTCATCATCTCGTTCTGTCGATGTTCATCGGAGATCTTGTCAGAAAGCTCGTCTCCGACCACGCCTGTCCTCGCCGACACCGCTACTGCAACCAGGGTGAGCATACGCATCTCCCCATGCCCTCCAATCTCATTCTCACACTGTGTATCGTCGTAGCGTCGTAGTTCACCATCGGCCATCGCAGTAGCTCCGGTGACCAAAAGTGAGCGGCGCCACCGCTATTTGCCTTCCCAAAGTGCACTGATTCGAACCATAGTTTTCATCTTCGCTAGAAGTCACTGGATCTTCGCCGACGTTCGCCGTCTGTGCGTCATCGGCGAGGTGACATCACTGTGACGTCATGCTCACATCACCCTCTGCCTAGTCATCTTGTTTGACCTGGTCCTTATCTCACGTGGCAGGTGACATGGCCTAGGGCCCATCTGTCATTGTCTGGGAGTAGAAATAGGGCTGGTAACAAATGTATTTACTAACTTGAGAGATGATGTGGCCACTGGACCACTAGTCAGTGACTAGGGCTAGGTGTGGGTGCAGCGTAAAAAGCTTAGTGTCTGTTTAGAAAAGAAATAAATGATATAAACCCAAATTTAAATAGTCCATATATAAAATAAAATCATTAAATCTTATTAAATCAATAACTTTTGTTTTATAATTCAGAAAAATATGTATAATATATGATTTTTTTTAGAAAAATAAAATATTTAACATTAAACTATTATCAAACATTATTATGATAGTTACTTAAATAATTATTATTTATTAAAGATTTTTTAAGTAATAAAACTTTGATAATTCATATTTTAATAATGGTAAATGTTAAAAATATAAATAAAATACCAAAAAAACTTAGAAAAATAAGAACTATAATGTAAAACAATAATCATGCCTTATTATTTTACTTAACTAAATATTTATTATTTATTAAGTATTTATAATGTAATAAATCTTATAAAAATCATATCTTATTATTTATAAATCAAAAAAACAAATGAAATATACCAAAATGATCACAAAAATAATAACTACATGTTAAGAATATAATATTCCACTTCTGAAGTAAATAAAAATTTAAACCTATTTCCTGAACAAATAATTCCTATAAATGTAAATAAAATTTACTAACCTTCCTAAAATTAGCCAATTGAGTCTAATAAACAGTATTAGTCTTCAATATTGATAATATGAAGTAAAAAATGGTTCAACACATTTTAAATGCAATCTTATTGAATTATCATTCATCCATAAGTAGTTAAGTAATATTACTTCCTTGTTTACAAACTATAACCACTCATCTATAAAAAAGGAAAAAGATTCTATTCCATTATACAATTAAGAAACCACTACCCCAATAAAAGCAATGCCATTCTTAAGTAACTTTAAGGAAGCATTATAAGGTACACAAGGTACAAATATCATAAGTATTACACTTTCAAACCATCCATGTTTTTTTAAGTTAACTTTAGTCCACAAGACTTTCAATAGAAGGCTAAAGACTTTGTTATATGTTTTATAGTTAACTTTGGTCTGTTATAATTAAGCTATAAAGCATCTCAAGTCTAATTTGTTCAAGCAAGCACAAACAACCTTAACCATGTTTGATTAACCCCAAACATTCTTTAAACCTTAAGAAAGAAATCTTTTCTTCAAAAGTTATTCGTTTTGCCACTTCAATCAACAAACCTTATAATAATATTTCCAACTCTTAACAGATTAAAATTCAAGGAATTTCATCAAAATCAACAAATGACAATTAACCACATTCACATGGTTTCAAACTTTACCTGTATACTTAGGATTATAAACACTTAAGATCCTTTAACAAGGCCATTACTTGTAAAGTAAAACTTAAAGATAAACAATTATAATGTAAGCAATCTTGAGTCACATTTCACGTTGGTGTATATCTCATTGTTTTATGTTATTATAATTACAGGTTGTTTCACACACTCACAAGCCTTAATAAGAAGCACAAGTGTGAAACTTAACTTAAAATACAACACATTCCAAGGAAACCTTTCCAGCATCCAAACCCTAGAACAACGTTATCCCCGGGATTCGCGTTTAGAAAGTGCATCACATTACTTATGCATAAGAGCATATTTCTTCTTTAAACATTAGTCCTTACCAGACTAATGATGCTGATTTCAGATGTTGGATCTTATAATGACTTGAAGACCATGAGTGCATAATATTGCAATCACAAAAGGCAAGTTCACACTTGCTCATGTCCTTTGATTATTTTCTGTAAAGTATTTTGCAAATCTAGTGTTGTCATCACCTGCATTTGAAAAAGGTCAGAAAACACTATTTTCATAATAATATGATTATAGGTTATTTACCATGAGGTAATAACCTACTATGAATGTTCTGGTGGTAAAGGAACATATTATCTAGGACTTAACAACCAATGTCGCTAGTGATTCTTGCGCCGTGTATTACACGTTAACCATGAGATTTGGAATGCGACGGAGAAGTCAGCTGTATCATTTTCCTCTTGTATGGAGGCAAGACGACCTTAACGTGACGTTGTGATCCCTTGTGCGGATCCAACATATGGGTGGGCACCCTTACGCCCCACACTTTTGGTGTCTAGATTATCTATGAATGGTGTTTAGGGATATAGTCCATTTAAATGGTACTCGTCCGGGCATCACCAGGTCATAGAGTCTTCGAGAACTCATCAGGGTTTTAGCCTGCCCGAAAGGGAGCTTAACAGAGGCGAGCCGGCCCCGAAGGATTGTGCAGACATATGAAGTCGCGGAGAGGGCAGTGATTGGCTTGGATCATCTATTGGGCCCCATAACATGGAATTGTGGACGGGTAAGCTGCCCGGTTGTGCAACAAGGAGTTGATCTCTCATGGGAAAAGTAACGCACCTCTGTGGAGTGTAAGAACTGTAACTTTTTACTTCCTGTTCCGAGAAGGAGTTGCGAACGCTGCAGGAAAGGAACTCCATGAAAGTTCTAGTAAACCCGTGAAGGCTGACGGACATAGCTTTTCAGAATAAAAGCAACCTTTGAAGAAATGTTTACGAAAACTTGCATTGCCTTTGACCTACAGTCTGTGGCTGTAGATATAGTGCATCAAACACTCCTTTTCTAGTGGACTTGCAGAGTATGCTCGTAATCAACGTATCTTCTTAACCCTTGCTAGATTCTGAAGCCATTAAGACGAAGTCTACATCAAGTTATGCTCCAAGAATTATCATCAAAAGCTAAAGCTCTTCATAAAGTCAAGAAGGTTAACATATACACCAACTCAAGTGAAGACAAAGTTACTGATTAGATAGGAATATAATCTCTAACCATAGAAATTATTTCTGTAGTGTATTGCTATAGCAGCAGTGCCAGACCATTATTTAAGATACTAGTCTTAATAGTATTATAGTTTTTGAGTTATTTATTTCTGATTCTTCTTTGTAAGAATTTTCTTTTTCTCTCTTTAACCTAGAGTGTTCTCTGGATCTTGTGTATAGAGTGAGTTGTAACCTTTAGCCATGTATTGGACCCGCTGTGTTTCTGTTGTACCACTCTGAGGGATGTAATACTAGTGAACGGTGTTTCACTAGTGTTATGTCAACAACTATAGTGTACTACATCATACAGTGGTATGTTGGGTCACCGCAGCTGGTATCAGAGCATATGCTTTGACCTTAGGTTGGAAACCTAGTAAATGGGTAGAACCTGTAGGACACATCCTAGCAATAATAAAGAGTTATCTAGAGATATGAAGGATATTCAATTGAGAATAATCCTATCATGTTGCTAGTGTGATAATTCTTTAGTACGATTGCAATCCCGATCATTACCCAAGAGTTTTAACTCTATATGACTAATGATAATTTCTTATCTACAGTTCTACATGGCACCTCAATATCCACCCCGGAATGTTCAAGTGATGAACAGGACGTTGAATGACTACGGGAGGGGGGATTGGAGAGATAATCTCTGACAACTTCTATGGAGTTTGGAATGTGAATCGAGACTTTTGGTCAAGATTTACAGTTACTAAGATGGGCAGGTATTAGCTAAATACCATGTCATGATCATGTTACCCAAGAAGTTAGGACTTAAGGGAGAAATGCCATCACGAGAGGCAAGGTGCATGGCATCTGCATATCAGATTTCCGTAGCAGCAGCCATAACCATGATCCGAGAATAGAAATCCCAAGCTCTAGAAGGTAGTACTTACACCATTATATCACATGAAACCTCAAATCCAGAGCATGAGTTAGATCACTCTACTCTAGTCCAAACTAAACCTAGTCTAGCCGTAGAGTATATGGATCGTTATCGGTCTTTGCTAAACACTTATCATAACACTCACCAAGTCTTAGTTCAGGAACTGGATACGATCATTGAGGATTTTACCGATCTTGATAAAGCAAGGGCACGTAGGAAAAAGTTAGATAAAGAAGCTAGGCATCCCAAATACATACCTTCAGGAGAAGTGTATGAGGAAACTGAGTTTGATGATCCAACTCAGAGAACTATGCCTACTACCAAACTGAACCCCAGCCACCTGAAGATCTATGGACCAAGTATAACTCCGAACAACAGGAATGATCTGGAGTTATTCCAAATAACCCTGAGCCAAACAAGTATGGATTGGGAGTAGAATCTCAAGGTGGAACCATAGGAAATCCTATACCTTGTGATACAGGTATCGGAGAAGAGACCAACTATAACCATAGAGAGCCTTATGGACCATATGGGGGTGATACCAATCCAATCGACTTAGAGGAGTATTCCGATAGCTACTATACCAATATGTACGAATGGATCCAAGAAAAGGCTAAGGAGCCATCTTACTTTTACGAAGCATTATCGGAAAACCAGGAATATTCTGTAGATTACGCCAACTCTAGTCATTTTTCAATGACTAATCTTAGTCTCGGTACTTCTAATAAAAATACGCACCTCCTGGATGCTCTTACGCTCCAGAAGGCAGTCGTAGGACTTCACGCCATCATGGATGGAACTCCAGGAAGCACTAGAGGAAGATGAAAGTAAGAAAGGAACGACACCTCAGGGGATGAGTGCTTGAATAATGTACATAGAGGGTAATGCGTATTGTAGTTTGAAGGGTTTGCCGAAATAAGTGAGGATATACTCACAAGAACAGGAAGTTCTTGTAAGATAGTTGTGTAATGTATGTGAGGGGCAAACCGTTGGAATGTTTAGTGCAATTGTAAATTATTCAAACCTATGTATAATACATGGTATATGTTTTGTTGTTATTCGACTTTTGGATTTTCTTGAATCTTCTTGATTGGCTAGATCTGTACATGAAGTTTAATTAGGTGTCCAAATGCATGATGTAACACCTAGTTATTACTTGATGTTATAGACCTAGATCAGAATGGGAATCCGTGTAAGGGAGTAACGAATTCGATATACCAATAAGGTTTACATGTAGAATAAAACAACAAGAAGTAGTGAAAATAAGTTCACCAGAAGTGGGTGGTATCCCAACTCGAATAAGTTAGAGTGAATATTATAAATATGTCGGAAATCGTAGGGTAATACATACACCCTAGGATGGTCCACAGCCGGTAACTTGCCGCAGCAGGTATCGGTTAAAATAGTTAATCAGATCATTTTAAAAGTTGCATAAAGAGCATAAAATTTGGCCTAAGTTAAGTAAGACTTAGAGAAGTATAAAGTTTAAAATGATCGTCATTCAAAGCATTTGTGAAGTCAGCCCTGTTAAAGCGGAAATATACCAATAGTAAGTAAGACTAACATGTTAAAAGATTGGCTTCGGTAAGTTCTTGTCACTGTAAGTATTTGCATATCATTGAGAACCGCCAACGGGGTACCCCTTGCACATGGTACAAGAGATTTCCCATAACCAAAATGACAAGGCAAGCAGACAATGAGCATCTCAGCAATTCTTCTTATGTACCATGGGAATATGGTGCTTTTTTTTCTCTCTTTCCTCTTTTCTCAATGTGTCTCTCTTTTTTTATAAGAAGAATGCTTCATAGATGTCACTATGGTGATGCTGCAAGTTTCCACCATGATTAGGCATGGCTTAGGCTAGCGGCCCAGGCATTTCTCTAACACAGAATACAAACTCCATGGACTTACAAGTTCCCACTTCATTTCACACCGGTAACATCCATAGACAAAAGAGCATGATATCAACGGAGTACAAAAAGTACAAGTGAAATGTTGAAAACGTTCCCCGTGACAGCACGGTTCTGCTAATCCCAACTTATAAGGGAAAGCATATACAACAAAGTTGCCTCAATTTTTCAAGTTTATTAGGGGGAAAGAATAAAATGTGCCATCAAGTTCGTGAGGGCTTTAATCACTAAGTTTTCACATAACAAAATAGTTTAATTGAGAGATAGTTGAAAACAAGAATATACTTGGAATGGTGTAACACACCATGCATAGGAGTTTATAGTGGACACTTTGGAATAACTTGGTTTCTTGGGAGTTGGAAGCATAAGTAGAACTTACTCATACAAGTGGAGGCTAGCAAAACACTGGGAGCAACCAACTAAGAGAGCAATAATGGCCATAATTATGCAATGCAACAAAGCAAACTAATCAAAGCAAAGAGTGGTACTACAAGTCAAGGACTAAATGATCATAGAGGCTAATGGTGACTTTTCATAGTCATAACATGGTGTGAGCATGTGCCAAGTCAACCCAAGCAAAACATCAAAGGAGAATACCACAATACTATGCTTTTGCATGCTAAAACAACGCATAATTCTTCAAGGCACACTAAGCAATCCCAATTGTTTGGAACAAGAAATTCTACAGCAATAATCACTAAGAATAATGCTAAAACAACACCTAGCATGTCATGCTAAAGTCTAAGTCACAGCCAATGCAAGCTCCTCTTGCACTTCAAGCAAGAACTTACTACTCGTTTCCAAACACCAAGCAACCTTATTTGCAAAACAACACAACGAGAACGGGGGTCCAAACTTCTTATTCAAGCAAAGCAAACAAAAACTAAGACGCTCCAATAACAACACAACTATGCATGAAACAATAAAAGTGAAGTGTCTAGACAGACCTAAGCTTTTTATTGATGAAGAAGGGGATGCCCAAGGCATCCCCAAGCTTTGACGCTTGTACTTCTTGGATATTTCTTGGGATGACACCATGGTGGCATCCCCAAGCTTGATCTTTGTCCATTCTTCATCTAATTGCATCATTCTCTCTCTACACCTGAAATTTTTTCCTTCATACAAAACTTCACACAATCTTCATTAGCAACATTAGCTTATTCAAAAGATATTAGACCACTGGCAAAGCTTTGGAACAGTAAGACTTTTCACTAAAAACACAAGCTACTGTAGTAACTCCTTCAAAGAAACTCAATTTACCTGAAGAGAGCTCAAAAAGGAATCAATAAGAAGCAAATGCAAATAATGACAGAAATCTGTTAAAACAGACCATCAGGTAGAAACGAATTTTTTCGAACATCTTATGTTGCTCAAATCAAAAAGTGTTAAACTAACGAAAGTTAGCCAACATACTGGGGGATTTATTTGTAACTTTTGAGCTCAATCCGAGTTACATAGCCTCCTCACGAATCTTTTTGGTGGAGGACAAAAATCTGTTTTGGGACAGCAACTTCCCAAATCTTACTTCCCTCTCATTAGAGGTCATTCTTGGCACAAAAATCAAACAAAAAGGATAAGGAGAGGTCATTATAGAAGTAATAACTTCCAATACTCAAGTAAACTCTTGGTTTATCTCCGAACAAGTACTTTTCTTTAATGCCTTTAAGTTAGGCACAAGAAGCAAGAAGAATCAAGTATTTTCAAATGAAGAATTGCACCTCCTTTTCCTTCTTTTCTTACCTATATTTTTCTTTTTAGGGAAGATATGATTGCTTACCGAGGGAGTAAAGTGCATGATGCCTTCTCCCACGTCTATTACTGCCCCAAGGTGTTTCAGTAGATATCTTCCAAGTGTGATCTGTCCTTTGCCTACACATTCAATAACAAGATAACCAGTAGACACCATTTTCTCTGAGATTTTTGTAAACACACCTTCAGCTATTCCGATGGGTAATATAGTGGCATTGTTGGTAAGAGAGATTTCTTCTCCTCCTTCAATAAGCCCCCAAAGACTCAAGGAATCAAAAATATCTTTGGGCATCAGACAAAATCCAGACATGATATCACAACGAGCATCAAAGAGTGTAGTGTTTATTGAGACTTTAATTGTGGGAAACCAATTTGAAGGCTCATAATTTATGGGAACATAATCATGGTAATCCCTAAGAGTGTGATAGCAACTATTCATGGCAGCAATACTGGTCTCACGATGGTTCAACCTAGCAAAAATACTTGTGAAAGAGGAATCAAACTTGCCAGGTGTATCATAGATCATGATTAATTTTCTTATAGCATCAAAAGCTTCATCCTCAGTACAAAGCAAAAAATCTGTTTCAGCCACAACATCCAAAACATATCCATAACGAAGAGCAATACCGCGGTAGAAACTATCAATAACCAAGCTAAGACTCATTTTAGGCTCGGTTTCCCTTTGTAAAGTAGAGATTCTAGACCAAGCTTCTTTGAAACTCTCTTCACTTTTTTGCTTAAAAGTAAAGATCTTTTCCATAGGTGTCACAGAGATTGGATCAAAACCAGACATGGTAGTAACTAAGGTAGGAACTAATATTTTTTGTGTTTTTTGAATAAGGAAAGCAATCCAAACTAGACTATTATTTTGGGTTTTTTTGGAAAGAGGCAAACAAAACCAAGAAAAAGAAACAAAGCAAACTAAAAACAAAGTAAAGAGAAAGGAAGTGAAGGACTCCCCTAGTGAAGACGTCCTTAGCCTCCCCGGTAACGGCGCCAGAAATTACTTGATGCTACACTCAACAGAGAGGAAGAGTGCTTCGTTGGAAACCCCAAGAGCAAGGTATGAAGAGTACAGCAGCAAGATTTCTCTCAGTAGAAACCAAGGTTATCGAACCAGAAGGAGGAAGGAAACGTCACACAGGTGTTGGAAGCAACATGGAGACCTGCACAACACAAACTCAAGACTCTGTCCCAACGAATCAGTGAGGTTGTCAAGCTCACCGGTTTGCTGTAACAAAGGATTAAACGTATGGTGTAGAAGATAATGGTTTGCAGCAAGTAAACAAGTAATAGTGGAAGATGTATCAATGGTAAAGATTGGACCGGGGTCCATAGTTCACTAGAGGTGATCTCCTTAGATAAACAACATGGCATGAAGGGTAAACAAATTATAGTGAGACAATTGACAGGAACTGAGCAAGGCATAACAATGCAATTACTAGCCAGAAAGATCCTATGAGGTTGATTGGGCTATACAACAATATACGTAGACCGTAATCCAACTCCATCTATGACTAAAAGTCCACCTTCAGGTTATCATCCGAACCCCTCCAAAGATTAAGTTGCAAGCAATGCATAACCGCTTTAAGCAAAGTGTGTAAGGTAAACAGTCCACATGTTTCAGGAACAAGAGACCGTTGTTTTCTCCCTAGTAGCAACATCACATCTACAACCGAAGAGATTTCTGTCACTTCCCTTAGAAACTAGAGGCATGAACCCACTATCGAGCATAAATACTCCCTCTTGGAGTCACTAGCAACTACTTGGCCAAGATAAGCACTAGCAACGGAGAGCATGCAAGATCACAAACAACATAGACATGATAGAATCATAAATATAGAACCATTAATCAAACCAACATAATAATCTCAATATCCATCGGATCCCCGCAAACACAACATGCATGATTACAAATAGATTAGATCTTGATCATGAACGGAGATCACAAGAGCTATACATGAAAGCACAAAGGAGGAGATACAACCATCTAGCTACTACATGGACCCATAGTCCAAGGTGGAACTACTCACAAATCATACCGGAGAGAAGGCCTTCGGGATGATCTCCCCTCCAGAAGGGTGCCGGGAAGAGCTTCAGATCCCCCGATCTAGGGACGATGGTGGCAGCGGCTACAGACAGTTTCGTGGATTTCTGATCGGGTACCAAGAGTTTCTGCATCGGGGACTTCTTATAGGCGAAGGGGGAGACCGAGGCGCCCGCCAGGGCAGGAAAACCCTACCCAGGCGCGGGAAAGGGCCCACCCGTGCCTAGGGTGGGTCTGGCCCCCCTGGTCGGCCAACTCGTCTCTCCTTCGGACTTCTTGTTCCCCACGGAAAGTTATTGACTTTGTCCTTCGTCCCCTCCAATTCCGAGAATATTTCTTTCATAACTTTTCTGGAACCAAAAACAGGAGAAAACAGGCATATGGCAGTGTTGCAACTTGTTAATAGGTTAGTACCAGAAAACATGTAAAAAGCACCTCAAAGTGTAGACAAGTAAAGAAAAGTAGATAATAAACAAGCATGGAGCATCAAAAATTATAGATACGTTTCCATCAAATATTTGTCCAAATGTGTGGTTGTCCATGACCACCTTGTTTCTGAAATTTTTAGACAAACATCAAACCAAGTGATTTCCAAGTTGATAAATGGTTAACAACTACTATAGAAACTTGCTAGAGGGATACACATGCATCAAAATAAAGTTTCTAAGCATAGAACAAGCAAGCAAGGTCAAACAACCTGTCACCTATAGCAGCAAAATACTCAAGATACAATCTACCAATCACAAATCTAATTGGGCAAGTGGAGGAGGCACATACCATGGAGCAATCTCTCCAAAAATCAGCAGCAAAGAGGGGCTGAGCAAGGAGATCGACAATCACGAGCAAGAACATCAAGAACTCGAGCTTGAGCAAGTTTTCCGGTGTTTTTTGGGAGAGAAAGAAGATGGCTGTGAGGGGGCACCTTGAAGGGGCCCAGGTGGGCCAGACCCCGCCTAGGCGCCACCCACAGGTAGGCCATGCCTACCATGGGTGTGGTGGCCTGGGGTGGTCCCCTAGGTCACTTCAGGTGTCCCTCTGCCCCTTTTTTCAAGGAAAAATTTATTTTGAATTTTCTAGGATTTTTTGGGAAACTTTATTTTTGGCCAATTTTCAGGGTATGAAAATTGATTTTCTTACAGAAACAGTTTTTTTAGAAAAAGAAAAGCAAACCAAAAGCCAAAATACAGAAGCTCTAAGACAAACTAACCAACAAACAACTAACAAAACTAAAGCTAGCAAAATAAAGGCAAAGACTAGGAAGGAGAAAAGTAAAAGAAAGCAAGTATAACCACAGTGAAAACATTTTTTGTTCATTAAAATCCTTTTGTTAACAAGGTTGATCAAGTATTGTTACCAAAACAATCTTATATGAAACAAAATTTTGCATTCCACATGGTGATTATGTTACCTCATACTTGATAGCAATGGTCACAATCATAATAGTTTCAAAATTTTCTCGTGGAATGGGACAATATATTTCTCCAACCTTGATGCTCTCAATATTTTCAATGGAATTCAGGCAATATCTCTTAACAACCTTCTTGGGGAAATAAACAGTATGTTCTTTGTCATCAATATTGAATGTTACTTTTCCTTGATTACAATTAATGACAGCACCTATAGTATTAAGAAAAGGTATCCCAATAATAATAGACATATTATCATCTTCAGGCATCTCAAGCACAACAAAATCAGTTAGAACCATGCAATTATGAGCCACTTGAAAAGGAACATCCTCACATATACTAACAGGAATAGTAGTTGACTTATCAGCCATTTGCAAAGATATATCATTTGGTATCAACTTTTCTAGATGGAGTCTCTTGTAGAGATAAAAAGGCATAACACTAACTCCAGCTCCCAAATCACATAAAGTAGTTCTAACATAATTGTTCTTCATAGAGCAAGGAATAGTTGGTATACCTGGATCATCAAGTTTCTTTGGAACCTTACCATTGAAGGAGTAATTAGAAAGCAAAGTAGAAATCTCCTCATTAGGAATCTTCCTTTTATTAGAGACAATATCCTTCATATACTTTGAATAAGGAGGCAATTTAATAGCATTAGTCAAAGGAATTTGCAAAAATAAAGGTTTCATCCACTCACAAAACTTGTTGTAGTGTTCTTCCTCCTTTGACTTTTGTTTCTTACCTCAAAAGGGCATAGGTTTCTGCACCCAAGGTTCTCTCTCTTTACCATGTTTATTAGCAATAAAATCTTCCTTAGTGTACCTAGTGTTCTTAGTGTGTGACGAGGTTTGATCTCGTAATGCCCATTGTTATGGACTTGGGTTTTGGAGAAGATGGGGATGCTGGAGATCGCGGAACGGTTAGCAAACAAGCAACACGGGGACACGAGGTTTACCCAGGTTCAGGCCCCCGGAGGGAAAACCCTACTCCTGCTTGTCTGCTCTTGATTACGGCGGAACCGGTGATTACAGGGGTGCACAGATGCAATCTGGCGTGGAGGTGTGTATGCGGAAGTATAGAGAGAGATCTAGGTCGTGCCCTCCTGGCCTTTATATAGACTTAGGCAGGTCTCAGGCACAGATCTAGTCGGTTACAGGTTCTAGGGTTTACCCCTTTGAATTTTCTATCTACTCTAGTCTTGCTCTCCAAGGATCCGAAGGCGTCATGGGCCTTGGCCACCCGAAAATCCTCATGGGACGGCGTATATTTGTCGTGGGCCTTCCTTGGGCTGGACCAGGTATGCTGAGATCGTGTACCCGCGGGGTATAACCATGTCAAGATTCTCGAGTGTTCAAATAATCGTAGATTCGACTGAGGACTCTTCAATCCTTCGGGTGCAACTCTGTCTTTCAAGAGAATGTGTAGGGATTGTTGATGCATGTGCCTGAATCTCCTAACGGATCAGGTTCAGTTAACTGTCTTAGGACAAAACAACATGATCTTCTTCAGGTTCGAGTCCCTCGACTCGAATCCGGAACATATGCTGGCGTAATTTGACTCAGGCCGCGGAGGACTTATAGGAGTGGAATTCCAGTGAATTTAATTAATGTACCCAACGCGTCCGTCAGGATTTTCGTCGCGCCTATTGGCACGGGTTTATACTAGCAGAGCGCAGTCATGTGTGTTACCAGGCCATCAGATGATATCTATAGGTCTTATCTTTGCGTCGCAGACACAGCATCCGAATTTTGTCACCGCGGAGGTGTTTCGGGTGGCCAAGGAGAATGTTACTCACTTAGCGTTAATTGGGGCAGAGTTGCCGAAAAGTTTTTGCATACTGATCCGAAGGATCGCAGTCGAAATTTTATAGGGTGCGCGACCAGCGCTCCCTATGGGAGTAGCCCCCGAGTGTCTGTTCGAGTCGTAGACTCGAGTGGAGACTTTAATTCAGCCGTTGTTCAGTGTCAGGTCCGTAGGACACAAATTTTTTCGGATGCTTAAATCCGTCCTCCCTATGGGAGTAGCCCACGAGTCCGTAGTGGAGTCGTAGACTCGACGTAGGACTCGAAGAAACAATTCGGTTTTGTAACGTGTTGTTCATTCTTCGGGTGCGCGGCCAGCGCTCCTGATAGGAGTAGCCCCCGAGTAATTGGTCGAATCGTAGATTCGAGTGAGTACTCTTAGTTTTGAAGCCAAAGAAATTGTAGCTGCTGCTAGTGTAGCTTTTGATGACGTCAGTGCTGACGATCGATGACCTCAAGCGTCTGCTGCGCCAGAGATGACTTGACTGGACGAACATGGGTCCCACTTTCTGACCTTGAATTGACCGGTCACGCGCGGCGTGGAGATAATTATGGCGTCGCCTCGATTTCTGCGCGTAGTGGACGGCGTGTTAGCGACGGTTCGTTGTGATGCTGACACGTGTATGGCCAGATCCGGCCGTTGGCGTTAGGTCTTCTCGATGGACGGTTGTCGTGCATCGTCTTCGTCTTTATAATCATTGGGGAAAACTTTAGTTTGTTTTCACCGCAGCTATTCGCGTTTCACTGCTTCCTTGTTCTCTGAGAGTTCTTGCTGCGTGCTGGAATATCCTTTCACATTTCCTTCTTCCATCTTGCGCTCTCGCCATCGGCGCCGCCGAACCGTGATGGGGAAGTTGAAGAAGTCTTCTTCTGCGGTTGGTACCAGCGCTGCTGGAGGGAAGAAGAGTGCCGCCACTACCCGTATCACCGACGGTGGCTGGCGGTGATCGGAGACGCGGGAGAGTGATCTCTGCAAGCTTCGTGAGCGGGGCTTGATCCCGCAGGATAGGGAGGCCGTCAAACTCCCAGGCAACGAGGTAATCCCCTGTCCCCCCGCTGGGTTTCAGGTTATGGTCCTCGCCTTCGTCATTCGCGGATTTTCCTTCCCATTCCATGACTTCCTTCGTGGACTGCTTTTTCTGTACGGTGTCCAATTGCACCATCTTTCCCCCAATTCTCTTCTTCACATTGCTTGTTTTATCACTTTCTGCGAGTGCTGGCTCGGTATTGAGCCGCACTTTGGCCTCTTCCGGAAACTCTATTCCGTGAAGAGGCAATCTGGTTCGGATGGTGTTTATCCCATTGGGGGTTGCATCATCTCCCTCAAACCCAATCTACTTTTATTTTCTTTTTCCATGTCCGAATCTGTCCAGTACTGGCGGAGGCGATGGTTTTATATCCGCGACTCCATAGTGCCTGGGCAGGATTTTGGTCTTGTTCCTTTCGACCCCTCCCAAAAGATCGAGCCAAAAAGGTCCTGGAAAAACCAGATCTTGGATGGCGAGGTGGCAGAGATAGAGGCTCTCTATCGTCCAGTGGAGGATCTCCAGTTGATTCCGGAGAAGGAAGTGAATGGTGTGGATATCATCCGCACTTTTCTTGAGCGTCGGGTGCAGCAACTCCAGGCTAGGGGGCACCCAATGTTCCTTTATGCTGGCCGCCGTGATCTGACGAGGGTTTCGCCTGAGAAATTCTCCCAGGGAGATCTCGACAGGGCCCTTCGTTCGCTGCTGAAGTTCAAGGCTGGAGAGGATACCCCGGGGAAGTCGTTGACTCCTCCGCCTTCTTCTGCGCTTCCTGTTCCACAGGTGTAGATCCATGCGCGTAGCGCTATTTTCGACTGCATTGTATTTGCGTTTGTTTGCTAACAAATTGTTCTTCTCTTGTGCAGAGCTTCAAAGAGTCGGGTATGTCGCCTCCATTACCCAAAGTATTTCCGGATGCTCCAGATAATGATGTGGTGGATTCCATGTCCGAGCTGCCGTCGGCGCGATCTCCGGCTGAAGAGGCCAACGAGTCGAGCGAGGACCACACTCGCAAATGATCACGGAGCTCCAGCGAGTCTTCGGATGCCTCGACTCCTCTGACTCCTAGGAACCCGTTGTGTCTTGAACGTCACAGTGGTGGGCATGGAGGCTCTTCCTCTCCGATTCCTGCCCTTCCCGTGCGGGTTGTAGCGCCGCACCCGCCGGCAAAGCGGAAGAAGGAAGAAAATAAGGAAGAGAAGAAAGAGTAGAAGAAAGTCCGGAGGACTCCTCCTGTCTTCAACCTGAGCGAGCTTGACTCGTAAGTTTCCTTTGACCTGCATTGCTTTTTCTTACCTGTTTACTTTGTACTTGTGCTAATTTGTCCTTGTGCAGGCACTCTTCCAACGACTCCTCCAGCGATGGTGCTCGGGAGATGATGGGGGAGTCGAAAGTCGCTTCTCCTCCTCCTCAGACGGTGGCTACCTCTGAGGGCGCTGCTTCGAACCCTTCTCCGCAGGAGGTTCAGGTGGTTGCGCCTCAGAATTTTGCTAGCAGACCTTCGGAGTCGCCATCGGATCATGTGAGTAGTTCTACCTCCTGCCACGGGGAAGCCCCCGAGCGTCTGTAAAGGAGTTTTTGTTGCGTGTTCTTCTTTCGAGTCTCGGGGGGAGCCCCCGAGCGCTTTCGTGTGTGTAATTTGTTTCTGCTCTTCCTTTTGGGCGTAGCCCCTGAGTCTTTCTCTTGACTAGTAGGTCTTTTTCCTGCAGCCTATTATGCAGGATGCCAAACGACTGGTGCAGCAGCACCTGGTGCTGGAGTCCAGTCCCAAACAGCTTCAAGGTACTTTTGTGCCTTGATGTTTGCTTCTTCTCGTATTCTTGTCCTGTTATCTGATGCTTGTATTTTTGACTATAGAGGAGCACAACACCTCCCTTCGTGAGATTGATGCTCTCAAAAAGAGCCTCGGTCAAGCGGAGAAGAAGGCCGAGGCCGCATGTAACATCCCTAAAATCATGTTTCAAACTCATGCATATCATCCATGCATCCATGATCATGTAGAATTATTTCAAACAAATCAATTAAAAAACAGGAGCATATGAGCTCATTATTTTATGTGATCAGCATTTGAAACAAATGCTACTCTCCAATGAGAGATTGTTGTTCATTGAACCAAACTTTGTTGTCTTATTGCTCTCAGGTTGTATTGCTAGATTGCTAAAGATTTAAACCAAAGTTTCAAAACAAATATGATTTGAAAACCAATTTCAAAACCTATTCAAACTAGTGCTATGCCACTGCTTATTCTGTTTTATTCCAAGTGACCAGGCCAATTCAAAGTGACCACTTGGTTTTATGCCCAGAAATGTGATGGTTGCACACTGCAAAAATCCTGAAAATATTTGAATTCAAATAGATTTTGAAATCATTTGAAAAAGGTTCCTGAAAATTCATTCAGAAAAAGAAAAAGGTTAGAGAAAAGGAAAAAGGCCGGCGCCAGGATTTTGGCCCAACAAGCAAAGCAACCCGTTAGCCAGCCCACCCGGGTTTTCCCTCTCCTTCTGATTTTCTCACCGCACCCGCACTACCCAACGGGTCACTGACTGGTGGACCTCGCCAGCTCATCATCATCTTCCCCAAATCACGCCCACGACCACGTCGCCGGCCGTTCCCTCCGCCATTCACTGCCGCGTTGATTCCGCGCTTAATTGCCATTGATACCGCGCGTGATCCTCGCCCCGCTCCGCTATAAGACCACCTCGCGGCCATTCCCCAACAAAGCCGGCATGACGCCTGTCGCCTGCATCGCCCTTGCACCGCCGCTGACAGACGCACCGCGACCAATCTCGTGAGTATCGACAGCTCCGCTCGGTTCAAACCATCGTGACCAGCATGTCCTTGCGCGTTCACTGATGCCCTCTGTTTGCTTTCTCGTGACCCAGAGCGACGTCTTCGTCCACACCCGCGAACACCTGAGCCGCCGCTCAACTCCGACGTGCAATTCAGGTAAAACGAGACCGCCCCTTGCCTCCCCTTTGATATTGTCTTGATCGCCAGGCCCTTGCGCACCTCCTAAACCATCTGGCTCGTGCTAGGTCGACATAGAACCTCGGCAACATCTTCGACAGCAAACATCTGACGCCGCCAGCAAGTCCAACGAGCTCCCTCGGCCACTACAGCGCACCCCTTGACCAGCCATCGCCACCTTGAGCATCAGCAACACACGGCGAGCTTGGTAAGCCCCTTCTCCCTCTCCCGCGCGACCTAGAACGCCGGTAGCAGTTCTGACAGAGGCGTCGCCGCCTGTCGCCGCTGCCAGCGCCGCCACTTGATGGTCGAGTGTTGAGCGTCGTTAGATCTAGATCTAGTGGTCACGATAGAACCTAGACGAAGCGGTATGATTCAATCAGAGCCGCGCGATTAAGTTAGATCCAGCAGCTCAGAAGCGTGATCCGACGCGAAGCGGTACCAACCAATGGGAGAGCGTCGCGTGGCACAGAGTTCGTTTTAAAAATTTGAATTAGATCTATTAGTTGTTTGATTTTGTTTTAGCCATAACTTTTGATTCCCACGTTCAAATTTGACAAATTTTATATCAATGGAATCAGGAGAACAAGCCCTTTCTATTGAATGTTTTGCTTCTGTTAAAATGGTTTTATTTACAGAAACATGTGTAGGCCTATTTTGTGTATATGAATTATTTGAGAAATGTTTTAGTGTTTAAATAAATGTTTTTTGGCAAGTTTTGAACTTGTTTATGAACCAGTACTATGAACTTGTCTTGTTGTGTTTAGAAAATCATCACATATCATATTGCATGCATCCATATATTTTTGCTTGTATATATTTTGTATGTGATTTGTTGCTATGATTTTATGTGTAGATTTTGGTGCCAATAGTGATTGTGATTGTGAGGAGTGTAACTACTCTCCAAACTACCAAGGCAAGTGGTGCTTCATGATATTTTTATCCCTATGTTTTCTACTAAGCATTAGAAATATTTTGCTAGTCTTGCATGTTATATTTTGCTTATATGATATGCTTAGGAAATCCTAGTAGTTGTAGAATTGCTATAAATTTCTAAGTTAAGCTGCTTATCTATGCCATGCTTAGCCTAGATAGTAGCAACCAAAGGGTGGTGAAATATACATGCTATGATAAAAATATTTCTAAATCTTTGGACTTGTGTTTTGCCTAATAAAACAACTAAGTGAATGAAACACCTGGGTGGAATGGAAGGAATGGTTTATGTTGAGTGGTTACACAAGGCCCATTTCTATGGTTTACCTTGTGTATCTCACTTGTGGAAAGCCACCCAGGAACAAAGAGATTTTAGAGGCCAAATGTTAAGAAGCTTCTAGTGCAGCCACTTGGCAATATGGGCTCTGCCTGGATCATATAGGTTGCCATAACTTAGCCATTTGGACAGTTGGTGGTAGTGGTAATGATAGGTTGGAGCGCGTCCATTTGGTCTAAGGGAAGGCTTCTGAAAGGTCCTGTCTTGGTGAAAATCAAGGCTTGTGGGGAAAGTGCACAACCTCTGCAGATGGAAAAATCTAAGTACTTAGCCATGTCCCTGGAAAAGGACAACTTGAGCATCAAGACATGGAAGCTATCAAGAATCTCCTCATCCCAATTTCTAAGTAAAACTTGTGGTTGAACAAGGGTGAAGGACCTCAATGTCTATTGGTGGTTCCTTGGGAAAAGTTTTTGACAAAGAAAACCTTAGTGTTTTCAACTAATAGGCAAAACCTATTTTGAGCAAAGCAAGCCTAAGCTACACTTAGCCAAATTGCATATAGTATGTAGTCCACCAATAATATACTAAGGTATCACTTGCCAATACTATTCCAATGTATTGACCCACTGTGGCTGTAACTTGTGATGTTGCAGGTTACTCTGATGAGGATTAGGAGTCATGAGTCTACACTCAACATGTTTTCCTGTGGCACATGAAGATGAAGACTTTTATCTATTTACTTATTTAAACTCTTGTACTAGGCCTGTGGCCTTGGAGTTGTAAAGACTATGTTGTCTCTGGAATGACTGTAATAATGACCTTTGTTTCTGTGTACTTCATCTTAAACTGTGGATGCTAGCATTGATCCAGGGACTAGCATTGCAATCACAAGGATCCTTTTCCTTTATAAAGGAGGGATCTTACAGATGGTATCAGAGCTCTGTGTTGCCTGTAGGATTATGACCCTAGGATTGGAAACCACTAAGGAAAAATTTTCAAACAACTTCCACACTTGTCTATTCTTCTCGTAAACTTTTCTAATCTTCTTTCTCATCTCTATTTGTAGATGAACTCCATCAACGAAGCCGTAAGGAAGGGACCACTCATGACAATGACTTTGGAGTGTGAGACAGAATTTCCCAAGGCTCTCAAGGACCTCATGGTTGCAATGGAAATACATGGTGCAACTGTGTACAAAGGTTTTCCTGTGATGGATGAAGGAGTTGAGTACTGGTGGGTGCAACTTCACTTGTATAAAAACAAGGAAGACAACCACAAGGAATCAGGATTCTGCATATTCACCAATTCAGAGATGCACACTACATTCTTTGATTCAGCAAGGGATGTAGCTTGGAAGACCATCAAAGAACTTGGTGATAGAGTCAAGTGCAGAACGTTCAACATCCAAAATGACCTAAAGGAAGAGAAGAAACATACCCAAGAGTTGGAAGCTACCAACCAAACCTTAAGAGGAGACATTATAGACTTAGTAATGGAGTCATGTGCTCAAGATAGACTGATTGCTTCTAGAAATATAGTGTTAGCCAACATATCTAGATAGGATTGTAAGCGTATTTCGTTAGTTGGACCACCACTTATCACCTTATTTTCCAAATGTTGCTTAAAATAAGTTGAACCTTGGTTGTTGTAATGGATCCATGTATGCCATGACTTGTGTGTTTTGATTTCCAAAGATATGCATGTGATGTTTTGCCTTGTGTTTTATCTTAAATTGTGATGTTTCTAACTTTTTCTATCTTATAAATAGATGCCTAATGTTACCATCAGCACTGTTGAGGAGTTCCAGGGAACTCGCTTTGGTCCTCATATTATTGAGCTCACTAGTTTGCTCAATCTCCCTCTTCCTACCATCATGGTGCTTCCCCTCACCAAGTTTGAGAGGAAAGACTTTTGGGGTTTCAAGGTCAATCAGCCCGGACACCAGACCGAGCCTACCACGGAGGCTATCATCTTCAAGCTCATGCACGATGATAAGGAGAGAGGCCTAGAGGTAGTCATGCAGGACTTGATTAGACGTCTGTTAGGGAGACACTCTCGACAGGTTAGAGGTACTCACTTCCACGTCTTCGGTAGACGTGATGAGGATGGAGAGGCCGTCGACTTCGAGGACACTTCGAGGGAGACAGCAGAGCCGATTTGCCTATACCTCCAAGACTTAGAGGTTCTTCTTAGGCACGTGGACACTGATAGGACCAACATCATGCTTAGCAATGACGAACTCCAGGTGCAGCTTCATGAGAAGGACAAGCTCTTCGCGGAGCAAGATGAGATAGTCAAGGATATGGAGGCAAAGTTCGAGAACCAGGACAGAAAGTTCAAGAGTCAAGAGAAGCGAGTCCAAGATAGGAACAAGAGGATTCGAGACATGACTGCAGAACTGGAGAACAAGGACTTAGAGCTCGAGCATCGAAGAGATGATTGAGAGGCTTCGTTCTCAGAAGAGGGCTCTCAAAGCCAAAGTAGAGACCTTGACCACCAATGTCGAGGAATACAAGACCGCTATGGAGAATGCAAGTCTTACCTTTGTTGATGTAGCGACCTCAGATCGATAAGGATCCTAAGTCCCTGTGATTAACATGCTAGTCCCTGGATCAATAGCTAGTCGATGAAATATCATGTAAAACACAAAGTCTTTATTACACGGAGAATCCAGAGTATGAAATTATTACAAATTTGCTTAGCATTAAGCTAGCTCAAATAACAGCGGAAACATAAAAGCAGCTTGAGTCCATCAACGCCCCAGGCTTGTCGAGTGTAGACTCGCGATCCCTACGCACCTTTCAATCTTCGGATTACGCATAAAGCGGCACCAACAAGTTGGGTCAATACTTTGAATGTATTGGCAAATTACACCAAGGAGAGAAAAGACTATCTCTACATGCAAGGCTAGTTTAGGCTGTAGAGTTCATTTGCTCAAAGCTAGTTTTCTTAAGTAGAGAGAAGGAGAGAAGATTGTCCTACTTTGTAAACATTTGCTTAGATAAAATAAGGTCGAGTGGCACACGAGGATATTACGCACCAAGTGTCCAAACAACCAAACACTTGGATGTTACACACCAAGTGACACTTGGATATTACACACCAAGTCCCCAAAATCCCACCCATTGGCGATATTACGCACGCCATGGGGTTTCAAAACTTTGTTTTAGAAAAGAGAGAGGAAGATCCTTCAGAGGCTCCATCCTTCAGACGCTCATAGTTGTTCTGTTTCCGTGAACACGGCTGATCGATCAAATTGCAATACTCTCGAGAGTTTGTGCACTTTACCCACAATCCACGATCAAGTCCTTTTACAGACAAGACCATGGCGAGGCTTTCCCTTAGTAGCCTCTCTACCTTCCGGATCCAACCGTGCCAAGAACCTCCAAATGTTGGTACCCAGGTGAGGTTTCCCACTAAGTACTAGGCCAAGACAGAGCCCATAATGTATTGTGGTTGCACTGGAAGCTTCTGAATTCTGAAACATGGCAGACTTCTTTGATTCCTGGGCGGTCGTCCTCCACCAAAACTCGTTGACCCGACAACCATTCCGCCCAGAAGAAAACTTAGTTTTATTTTGAAGTGGATTTGAGAAGAAAAGTTTGCTCTAGAGAGCCTTTATACTTAGAAAAATTCTTTGTCTTTCGAACCCCCCAACGGTACTTTGTATATGTAGCATAGCAAGCAATACTTAGCAAAAACAGGGGTAACCTATTAGGAGGGAAAATCCTAAGTATATAGCTACTCATGGCATACTACAAAATCATCGCACTTGCAAAATAATACTAAGGAAAAATTCTACTAGAACATCCTACACATGCATGATACAGAATTTTGAAGATCACATGCATAGAATCAAAACTAGGACAAAATTATGAACAAGTGGTGTAACTTGCCTTGATCCGAGCAGCACTCTACACAATAGCACTCCTTAGCGCACTCTGAACAATCTAACGAATCACAAACATAGATCTGATCACAACTTGCTCAAAACATGTCACATAGATAATCATGAATGCATGCAACATGGTATTTTATGCAAGATTGGTTCTTCTAAATTGACCAAGGTAGCATAATTGAGTTGCAATAGTGTTAAGGGTGTTACTAGGATTGATTTCCCAAAGGTTTAGATCTATTTGGGTCACTAATACAATTCCTAGGGTTAAAAGGAGATCAAACCATATAATTAGCCCCAAACTAGATCTAATGATCTTAAGCAAGGTTTTATAATTTTGTCCAGTAGGCAATGTGGAAACAAAGTTATTGCAACAAGAATCAACTAAAACTGAATTTTAATTATTTTTCAATAGAATAAACACTCTAATCTAATGATTAAAATCTACACCTAAAACCCTACTGTAAACTTGGAATATTATTGCAGATCTGGATTCTAAATAAAATTAGGAATCCAACGGTATATTATAAGCTAAATTTGGCCAAAAATTCAATTTTATATGAATTTCGCAAGTTTTAATCTAAATCTACAAACAGATCTAATCCTCACTTAAAATTCTTGCCAAGTGGCAGCGCCTGATTGGATCCAGCTAGGCGACGCAGCGTTGACGCGGCGCGCTGACGTGTGCGGCCACGTGGCACGCCGCCACTCGCCGGTACCCCTTCGGTAAATATCTAATCTAAGCCGCAGGTGGCAAATCGGACGGACGAGAGGGGCGCGGCGACTCACCGTGGTGGCGACGGCGACGATGAGTGGCGGCGGCATCGGTGGAGATGGTCGGCGGCGTTCTGATGGCTTCCTGAGGTGGCGGTGTGGTCGACGGGGCGAGTCTCGTCCTCGCGGTCTCGCTCGTGGCTTCGTCTGCGCCCCTCTCTTCCCCTTCCGTTGGCAAGGCCCCGTCGATCCTCCCCGTCTCCGGCGACGCGTCGGCGAGAAATTGTCGATGATCTGCTGCAGTGGAGAGAGGGAAAAGTGCACAGGGCGAATCAGTGGTGAACGAGGGAAAGCTTTAGAGGAAGGAAGGAGCAAGGGGGAGTCCCGAAAGGCCTTTGAGTCCAACCGCCCGACGGCACGGCGGGAAATGTCGATTGGCTAGGGTTTTCGCAAGGGAAAAATCGAACGAGGTGAGCCGAGGGTGGCGGGGTTTATATGGGGGTGGAGACTTGGGCGAGGGGTTGACAACGGCCGCGAATCTTACCGGATTCGGTTCGCAGGCGTGCTGCAGGAGGAGTCCTGCTCGAGGTAGGGGACGACCCTGTGGGTCCCGCGTGTCTGTGGCGGAGAGGGGGTGTGGGCTGGCGCGGCGCTGGCAAGTTCTTTGCTCTTGGCTGGGCGGGGTGAATGGGCGATGAGCCCAGCTAGGTTAGCTGCTGCCTCTATTTTTTCCTTTTAACATTTTTCAATTTCTGTTTTAGTAAGACCTTAATATCTTTTGCATACTAAGTCCAAACTTGATGAAATTTGTTTCTAAATTTTTATAAAAGTAAGGTGGTCAACAAAGGACCATGGTTTAATGTTTTTTTACATAGTTTTTAGAAGGGTCAAACTTGACCACTACAATGATGCTTACATATGGCAATCTCTATTAGGGTTTTGATAGGTTTAGGTGTTTAGGATTTTGTTTGAAAAATTCATTTGTGGAATGCAATGATGCAAGGATGATGCATGGCACTAACAACATCCTAATATAAAATCTGGGATGTTACAGTTGAGGAGGAGGTTGATGCCGAGGAGTAGTGACGACTACTCATTTATCATTTATTTATCATACTTTATTTGAGTCGCAATGACCATCCAACATGTGGATGGCTTGTTATTGGTGTGTTTACTTTGCAAACTTGTCGTTTTTGTTTTTTGAACTATTATTATTATGATGCATGCTTGATGATTGTTTATGTGATGTATTGTGCATGATAGCATCTATGGGTATCTCATTCTCATCTCTATTGAACAAACCACAGATGCCTCCCCGTCGTGCCAATCCCAACCCCAACAACAACAACATCACACCTGAGATGCAGCAAATGATGACAACTCAGACTCAACTGATGCAAATGATGACTACGTTCATCCAGAACCAGAACAACAACAACAACAACAATAACAACAACAACAACAATAACAACAACAACCCACCGGGTTTTGACATGCTTACCAGGTTCTTGAGATTGAGGCCAGCAAAGTTCTCAGGAACAACTGATCCCATGGTAGCCAATGATTGGCTACGCTCCGTGAACAAGGACTTGGTAACAGTTGGCTGTACTGATGAAGAGAAAGTCAGATTTGCAGCTCACTTGTTGGAAGGACCAGTAGCCACTTGGTGGGATAACTTCCAGATCACCACTCCCATTGCAGATGTGACATGGGCTATCTTTGAAGATGGCTTTCGTACTGCTCACATCTCATCCGGAGTGATGAGTTTGAAGAAGAAAGAGTTCCATAATCTGAAGCAGCGCCACCGCAACGTGGCTAAATATATTGAGGAGTTAAACAATCTGGCGCGTTATGCACCGGATGAAGTTGACACTGATGCTAAGAGGAAGGAAAAGTTCCTTGAAGGGTTGAATGATGAACTAAACCTGCAGCTATCAGTGGCCTATGTTCCCACATACCAGTCTCTTTGTGATAGTGCTGCTATTTTGGAGAACAAAATGAAACAAGTTGAGAGTAGAAAGAGAAAGCACTCGGACAAGCACAGCTCGGGATCGTCTCACAAGCGTTCCCATTATGATGATAGTGGAAGCTCAGGGTCCCACAAGCATGGGAAATTCAACAAGCACCACAACCACAACCGTCATCAGGACAACAAGCATCACCGTAGTCATGACAATGACAAGTACAAGAACCACAAGGGTGGATATAAGAGCCACCATAGTGGTAGTGGAAGTGGCAGTGGAAGCCAGCCTGTCAAGAAGGATATTAGTCAGGTTGAGTGTTTCAAGTGCAAGAAGATGGGGAATTATGCAAATGAATGCCCAGAAAAGAAAGTTCAAGGACCCAACAAGCCCAACCCTTTTCAGAAGGGACAAGTGAACCACATCAATGTGGAGGAAATCTATGAAGAGCCAGATGCTGTTGCTGGTAAGTTCAAACTCAATTCTATTCCAGCACTTGTTCTTTTTGATACTGGAGCATCGCATTCATTCATATCAAAAGCATTTGTTGATAGAAATGGGTTTCCAACTGAAAACATTGGTTGTCCAATAAAAGTTAGTTCTCCAGGTGGAGATATGTTAGTAAGTCTTGGATGTCGGGATCTAGTAATAGAGTTTGGAAAGCATAAGTTTCTAGTGAGTCTGATAATCCTAGATTCCCAAGGACTGGATGTAATTTTGGGAATGGATTGGATGGCTAAGTATGAAGGAGTACTAGATTGTGCTAATCGTACTGTTGCACTCACAACCTCGGAAAGGAAACGGATTAAATTCAAGTCTAACTTTGAATCAAAAGGGAGCAAGCTAAATTATCTTAAGGGGGTTAGCATAGACAGTGTGTCAATTGTGAGTGAATATCCAGATGTGTTTCCGGAAGAATTTCCTGGAATGCCACCAGATAGAGATGTGGAGTTCCTTATTGATTCGCTACCAGGATCTGGACCAATAGTAAAGAGACCGTACAAGATGTCAGTTGATGAACTGAAAGAACTCAAGAAACAACTTGGAGAGCAGTTACAGAAAGGATTTATTCAACCAAGTTCTTCATCTTGGGGAGCCCCAGTTTTGTTTGTGGAGAAGAAAGATAGAAGTCAAAGGTTATGCATAGATTACCGTTCACTCAATGAGGTGACTATCAAGAACAAATACCCTTTGCCAAGAATCAATGACTTGTTTGATCATCTAGAAGGAGCTTGTGTATTCTCAAAGATTGACCTTCGGTCAGGTTATTTCCAACTCAAGATAAGAGAACAAGACATACCTAAAACAGCTTTCACCACAAGGTATGGATTGTATGAGTATACCGTGATGCCATTTGGTTTGACCAATGCACCAGCATACTTCATGAATATGATGAACAAGGTGTTCATGGAATTTCTTGATAAGTTTGTTGTCATTTTCATCGATGACATTTTGATCTACTCCAAGAGCAAAGAAGAACATGAAGGACATTTGCGTTTGATACTTGAGAAGCTTAGATAGCATAAACTTTATGCCAAATTCAGCAAGTGTGAATTCTGGTTGAATGAAGTTGGATTTCTTGGACATGTTGTGTCAGGAGATGGTGTTGCAGTTGATCCTGCTAAAGTTTCTACAGAATCGAATGGGAATCTCCCAAGTCAGTGAAAGAAGTTTGTAGTTTCCTTGGCTTAGCAGGTTACTACAAAAGTTTCATTGAGAATTTCTCCAAGGTAGCTAAGCCTATGACAGAATTGCTAAAGAAAGACAAGAAATTTTCTTGGTCTGAAGGTTGTGAAATCAGCTTTCAAGAATTGAAGAAGAGACTTGTGACAGCACCAGTCTTATGTCTGCCAGATTTGGAAAAGGATTTCCAAGTGTATTGTGATGCATCTCATCATGGTTTGGGTGCAGTACTTATGCAAGAAGGAAAAGTTGTGGCTTATGCCTCGAGAAAACTCAAAACTCATGAAGTAAACTATCCTACTCATGATTTAGAGTTAGCCTCTGTTGTCCATGCACTCAAAACATGGAGACACTATCTTTTGGGAAAGCGATGTGAAGTGTTCACAGATCACAAGAGTCTGAAGTATATCTTCACCCAGAAGGAAATTAACATGATACAAAGAAGATGGCTAGAACTCATCAAGGACTATGACTTGAGTTTGCAATACCACCCCGGTAAAGCAAATGTTGTAGCGGATGCTCTAAGCCGTAAGGTTTTTGTGAATGGCCTCACTAAGGGAGAACTGCCAGATGATCTGTGTGCCCAATTTAGAGACCTCACATTGGAGATTGTGCCTGAAGGACATCTAATGTCTTTGGATGTTCAACCCACTTTGTTGGACAAGATCAAAGAATCCCAGAAGACTGATAAGGAAATTGAAGAGATTAAGGAAAAGATTGGTAAGGGAAAAGCCAAAGGATTCCATGAAGATGAACAGGGTACTTTATGGCATGGAAAACGTATCTGTGTTCCACAAGATCCGGAGCTTTGGAAACTGATTTTACAAGAAGCACACAACTCACCATATTCTATTCATCCGGGTAACACCAAGATGTACATGGATATGAAAGAAAGATTTTGGTGGAATAATCTCAAGAAGGACATCGCCGAACATATTGCCTTGTGTGATGTGTGTAGTAGAGTGAAAGCGTAACATCAGAAACCAGCAGGTTTTCTTCAACCACTACCTATCCCTGATTGGAAGTGGGACAAGATCGGTATGGATTTCATTACCGGATTGCCAAGGACCCGGTCAGGATATGATTCTATTTGGGTAGTAGTGGATCGCCTAACTAAAGTGGCTCATTTCATACCCGTGAAGACAACCTATACAAGTGCTAAGTTGGCCAAGATCTATATGAGTAGAATTGTATGTCTACATGGAGTACCCAAGAGTATTGTGTCTGATAGAGGAACCCAATTCACTTCTCATTTTTGGAGGCAATTACATGAGTCATTGGGAATGAGGTTGGAATTCAGCACTGCTTTTCATCCTCAAACTGATGGACAAACAGAAAGGACTAATCAGATTCTTGAAGATACGTTGAGGGCATGTGCCCTAGACTATGGAGCCAGTTGGGATGAAAGTCTGCCTTACGCAGAATTCTCTTATAATAATAGCTATTAAGCCAGTATTGAGATGGCACCGTTTGAGTTTCTTTATGGGAGAAAGTGTACCACCCCATTGCTACGGAATGGTGTGGGAGAAAGAAGTTTGTTTGGACCAGAACTTATCAAAGAAGCTGAAGATAAAGTCAAGCTGGTTAAGGACAGATTAAAGATAGCACGGTCCCGACAGAAAAGCTACGCAGATCCTAAGCGTAGAGAAGTCACCTATGAAGTTGGTGATAGAGCTTATCTTAGAGTGTTACCACTTCGTGGAGTGAAGAGGTTTGGAGTCAAAGGGAAGTTGGCCCCAAGATATGTTGGACCATTCAAGATTCTAAGTCGCAAAGGAGAAGTAGCCTATGAGATTGAATTGCCAGAGTCTTTGTCAGCTGTTCATAATGTGTCTCATGTGAGTCAGCTTAAGAAATGTCATCCGGAAATGGAAGAGACTTCTTTGAAGGATACTATACCTTTGGAAGAGGTTCAATTGGAGAGTGACCTCACTTATGAAGAGAAACCTATCAAGATTCTTGAGACTGCAGAAAGAATTACTCGAACTAAAACTATCAAGTTTTGTAAAGTTCAATGGAACCATCATTCCGAAGAAGAAGCAACATGGGAAAGAGAAGATGATCTTCGGAAAGACCACCCTCACCTATTTTCTAGCCAATCCGAATCTCGAGGGCGAGATTCACCTTAAGGGGGTTAGATTTGTAACATCCCTAAAATCATGTTTCAAACTCATGCATATCATCCATGCATCCATGATCATGTAGAATTCATTTCAAACAAATCAATTCAAAAACAGGAGCATATGAGCTCATTATTTTATGTGATCAGCATTTGAAACAAATGCTACTCTCCAATGAGAGATTGTTGTTCATTGAACCAAACTTTGTTGTCTTATTGCTCTCAGGTTGTATTGCTAGATTGCTAAAGATTTAAACCAAAGTTTCAAAACAAATATGATTTGAAAACCAATTTCAAAACCTATTCAAACTAGTGCTATGCCACTGCTTATTCTGTTTTATTCCAAGTGACCAGGCTAATTCAAAGTGACCACTTGGTTTTATGCCCAGAAATGTGATGGTTGCACACTGCAAAAATCCTGAAAAGATTTTAATTCAAATAGATTTTGAAATCATTTGAAAAAGGTTCCTGAAAATTCATTCAGAAAAAGAAAAAGGTTAGAGAAAAGGAAAAGGGTCGGCGCCAGGATTTTGGCCCAACAAGCAAAGCAGCCCGTTAGCCAGCCCACCCGGGTTTTCCCTCTCCTTCAGATTTTCTCACCGCACCCGCACTACTCAACGGGTCACTGACTGGTGGACCTCGCCAGCTCATCATCATCTTCCCCAAATCGTGCCCACGACCACGTCGCCGGCCGTTCCCTCCGCCATTCACTGCCGCGTTGATTCCGCGCTTAATTGCCATTGATACCGCGCGTGATCCTCGCCCCCGCTCTGACTATAAGACCACCTCCCCCTTGCGGCCATTTCCCCCAACAAAGCCAGACAGACACGCCCCCAGGCTGCCCGCAATCGCCCTTGCACCGCCGCTGGACAGACGCACTCCGGCGACCAATCTCGGTGAGTACTGACCGCCCCTATCTCTGGTTCAAACCATCGTGACCAACATGTCCTTGCGCGTTCACTGATGCCCTCTGTTTGCTTTCTCGTGACCCGGAGCGACGTCTTCGTCCACACCCGCAAACACCTGAGCCGCTGCTCGACTCCGACGTGCAATTCAGGTAAAACGAGACCGCCCCTTGCCTCCCCTTTGATATTGTCTTGATCGCCAGGCCCTTGCGCACCTCCTAAACCATCTGGCTCGTGCTAGGTCGACGCAGAACCTCGGCAACATCTTCAACAGCAAGCATCTGACGCCGCCAGCAAGTCCGACGAGCTCCCTCGGCCACTACAGCGCGTCCCTTGACCAGCCATCACCACCTTGAGCATCAGCAACACACGGCGAGCTTGGTAAGCCCCTTCTCCCTCTCCCGCGCGACCTAGAACACCGGTAACAATTCTGACAGAGGCGTCGCCGCCGCCAGCGCCGCCACTTGATGGTCGAGTGCTGAGCGCCGTTAGATCTAGATCTAGTGGTCACGATAGAACCTAGACGAAGCGGTACGATTCAATCAGAGCTGCGCGATTAAGTTCGATCCAGCGGCTCAGAAGCGTGATCCGAGGCAAAGTGGTACCAACCAATGGGAGAGCGCCGCGTGGCACAGAGTTTGTTTTAAAAATTTGAATTAGATCTATTAGTTGTTTGATTTTGTTTTAGCCATAACTTTTGATTCCCATGTTCAAATTTGACAAATTTTATATCAATGGAATCAGGAGAACAAGACCTTTCTAAATATGCAATGTGTTTAATGTTTTGCTTCTGTTAAAATGGTTTTATTTACAGAAACATGTGTAGGCCTATTTTGTGTATATGAATTATTTGAGAAATGTTTTAGTGTTTAAATAAATGTTGTTTGGCAAGTTTTGAACTTGTTTATGAACCAGTACTGTGAACTTGTCTTGTTGTGTTTAGAAAATCATCACATATCATATTGCATGCATCCATATATTTTTGCTTGTATATATTTTGTATGTGATTTGTTGCTATGATTTTATGTGTAGATTTTGGTGCCAATAGTGATTGTGATTGTGAGGAGTGTAACTACTCTCCAAACTACCAAGGCAAGTGGTGCTTCATGATATTTTTATCCCTATGTTTTCTACTAAGCATTAGAAATATTTTGCTAGTCTTGCATGTTATATTTTGCTTATATGCTATGCTTGGGAAATCCTAGTAGTTGTAGAATTGCTAGAAATTTCTAAGTTAAGATGCTTATCTATGCCATGCTTAGCCTAGCTAGTAGCAACCAAAGGGTGGTGAAATATACATGCTATGATAAAAATATTTCTAAGTCTTTGGACTTGTGTTTCGCCTAATAAAACAACTAAGTGAATGAAACACCTGGGTGGAATGGAAGGAATGGTTTATGTTGAGTGGTTACACAAGGCCCATTTCTATGGTTTACCTTGTGTATCTCACTTGTGGAAAGCCACCCAGGAACAAAGAGATTTTAGAGGCCAAATGTTAAGAAGCTTCTAGTGCAGCCACTTGGCAATATGGGCTCTGCCTGGATCATATAGGTTGCAATAACTTATCCATTTGGACAGTTGGTGGTAGTGGGAATGATAGGTTGGAGCACGTCCATTTGGTCTAAGGGAAGGCTTCTGAAAGGTCCTGTCTTGGTGAAAATCAAGGCTTGTGGGGAAAGTGCACAACCTCTGCAGATGGAAAAATCTAAGTACTTAGCCATGTCCCTGGAAAAGGACAACTTGAGCATCAAGACATGGAAGCTATCAAGAATCTCCTCATCCCAATTTCTAAGTAAAACTTGTGGTTGAACAAGGGTGAAGGACCTCAATGTCTATTGGTGGTTCCTTGGGAAAAGTTTTTGACAAAGAAAACCTTAGTGTTTTCAACTAATAGGCAAAACCTATTTTGAGCAAAGCAAGCCTAAGCTACACTTAGCCAAATTGCATATAGTATGTAGTCCACCAATAATATACTAAGGTATCACTTGCCAATACTATTCCAATGTATTGACCCACTGTGGCTGTAACTTGTGATGTTGCAGGTTACTCTGATGAGGATTAGGAGTCATGAGTCTACACTCAACATGTTTGCCTGTGGCACATGAAGATGAAGACTTTTATCTATTTACTTATTTAAACTCTTGTACTAGGCCTGTGGCCTTGGAGTTGTAAAGACTATGTTGTCTCTGGAATGACTGTAATAATGACCTTTGTTTCTGTGTACTTCATCTTAAACTATGGATGCTAGCATTGATCCAGGGACTAGCATTGCAATCACAGGGATCCTTTTCCTTTATAAAGGAGGGATCTTACACCGCGGTTGGTGCGAAGGAGCGCCTCGAGCTGGAGCTGGCCACTGCGGCCGAGGCTAAGGAGCGCCTGCAGCGGGAGGCCATGGACCGCGAGGAGCAGCTTGCTACCGCCACGGCTTCGCGCGCGAGAGAGGTGGCCAGCAAGCTTATGGCGGCTGCCAAGGCTATTTCGGGTGAGTATCTTTGTCGTCCTCTTTTGGTTTCCTTGTATTTCTTTTGCGGTGCTGTCGTTCATTCTCCTTCCTTGCTGTTTTAGATGCCGCAGGCATCGAGTTTGATCGTGGTGCCTTGGAGCACGGGAGTGCTCTGGATGCTGCTGCTGCGGTAGTCAAAGATCGTTGCGGCACCATCGTCAGCTCGCTTGCCAAGGCCAAGGAGGTTCTTGGGTGCTTCTATAAGGAGCTTGTCCCCAAGGGCGCGGCCCTTGATGATGTTGATACTCTGGCGGAGGCGCTGTTAGCCGAAGCACCTGCGGCGTACAAGCGCAAGGAGAAGGGCATCGGTGCATCCGTCGGGCTAGCAATGGCCTTGGCGGCTGGGGCGGAGATGGACCTTCCCCAGGTCATTTCCCGGATGCCGACGACTCCTGATGGATCCAAGGTAGCCTTCACTACCTATTCTGCTCGCTGTAAGCGTTATGGGCTGAAGCTGATTGATCTGCTGGCCGAGTACGCACTACGGCAGCAGGGGGAAGCCAAGGCGAGGCAATCCGGCTCCGACGCTACTCAGGGTGCTGCGTCTTAGGCGCTGTAGCTGTAGGATAGTTGTAGTCTCTTTTGTTGTAATTATTTTGATGAACAAATCCTTGTGCCACGTAGTGGCTTTTGATGCACTTAATGAATTTGTTAAGTTATGTGTTCCCTCGTCTGCGTGTTCATGTCTTTTCCTTTCTGTTGATCTAGGGTCCTTTGGTGCTGATCCCGTTGACACCTCGCTTGCAGCGCGGCTGCGGCCATCCTTGGATGATTCGTCGCAGCTTGCATTTCTTCGAGACCGTGTTCGTAGTCTCGAGAAAGAGTTGCTTGGGGTGCGTGGCCATGCCGACGTCTGGAAGTCCAAGGCGGATCGCGGTGCTGCCAGAGAGGAGTACTTGATGGCGGAATTGCTTCGATTATCCGAGCAACTTCAGTGTAAGTTCTTCAAGCTGTTGCCCGTTTTTTCGGATGCACCTGCTGGCGTTGCATCTTACTTTTGTGCAAGTATTGCAGGTGCTAACCTTGCTCCAAGGGAGGAAAAGGAGCGTGTTGCTGTTCGGGTCAATTGTTTGACTCAACAGGACATGGAAACCGGCAGGTTCTTCTGGATGGATCGTGACCATGCTATGGTCCTTGCGACTGTGCAAGATCGCGTTCACCAAGTGTCGCAGGTGCTTCTCAGGTGCAGACTTCGCTCGCGTCGGTTCTGCATGTGATGTTTCCGTTGGATGCTGCACCAACAACCCTTTCTGGTCTTTTGTCGAAGTTTCGGAACGTGAATCGTGTCAAGGAGTTGGTGCGGCATCAGCTCGTCGCAGGAGTGAAGGCTGTGTTGTCCCTTGTGAGGCTGCATCGCCCTGATGTAGATCTGTCCGTTGTAGCGGCTAGGCCACCCCCTCGACCAGATGGTGGTGTGTGGGATATGCGTCCGCATTACGCGGCTGTAGGTCAGTATGCCGAAGAGATTGTAGATCTATTTGAGCAGCGTGCTCAGGTTATTCTTCAGAATAGGTAGTGCCTGTAAAAGAGATAAATGTAAAATTTGTATATATTTGCCTGGGCGTGTTTTGCCCTTTGTTATAAAGGTTTGGTTGTTGTTTGAGCACGTAGTGTTTTGTTCGCATACGTGTCCTTTTCGTTAGCCTAACGTGGTCAGCTACTCAGGCATACACATGTTATCCTCAGTCGACGAAATCGTGAGGTGGGGGGAGCCCCCGAGTGCGTTTGTAGCATGAAGTAAAAGTGCAAATAGAAAAACGAAATTTTCGGGGTGAGACACTTAGCTTTATTTATATCGTAATGGAGGAGGTACATTGTTCGGCTGAGTAGCCTTATTGAAAGTAAAGGGGTATGTAGCCAGGGGTAGAATCGTCGCAAGTGTGCGATGTTCCATGGGTTGGAGTATGCGACTCCAGACTCCACGTGCTTGAGGCGATAGGCGCCACCTGGGATGACTTCGGTGATGATGTAGGGTCCTTCCCATGGTGACTCAAATTTCTTCGGTCTCTCTTGGTTGAGCCGTAAGACGAGGTCTCCTTTGATGAAGGACCTTGGGCGCAGCCGTCGGCTATGGTAGTTGCGGAGAATTTGCTGGTACATCGCTGATCGAGCTGCTGCTATGTCTCGTGCCTCGTCGAGTGTGTCGATGGCGTCTTCGAGTGCAGTCGTGGATTCGGCTTCGCTATAAGCGACGACCCGGGGGGCCTGGTGGCGTACTTCGGCTGGTAGCACGACTTCGGCTCCGTGCACCATGAAGAACGGCGTGTAGCCGGTGGAGCTGTTTGGCGTGGTACGCAAGCTCCATAGGACGGATGGTAGCTCTTTCGTCCAGGCTCCGGCGAGTCGCTCGAGTGGGCTCATTAGGCGCTTCTTGATTCCAGCGCCGATTAGGCCGTTGGCCTTTTCCACCTGCCCGTTCGTTTGCGGGTGTGCCATAGAGGCGTATGTGATGTTGATTCTGAGGCCTTCGCAGAAGTCTTGGAATTCTTTGGAGATGAAGTTCGATCCATTGTCGATGATGATGCTATGCGGTACGCCGAACCTGTAGACAATGGATTCAAGGAACTTGACAGCAGTTTTGCCTTTTTGGTTAGTGACCGGCATTGCTTCGATCCACTTGGTGAATTTGTCGACTGCGACCAGGAGGTAGACGTGCCCCCCCCTTTCGAGGACCTTGGCAGTTTGCCGATCATGTCGAGGCCCCATTGGGCGAAGGGCTAGGCTAAAGGTATGGGCCTGAGCTCTGACCCGGGTGCATGTGGTTTGTCAGCGAACCTTTGGCACCCTTTGCATCTTCGGACGATGTCTTTTGCATCGTTCATGGCCGTTGGCCAATAGAATCCAGCTCGTAGAGCTTTGGCGACAAGGGAGCGACTGCCTGCGTGATGGCCGCAGATGCCCTCATGGATGTCTTGAAGTATGGTTTTCCCGTCACCGATGGTGACGCACCTTTGTAGTACACCCAAAATGCTGCGCTTGTACAGCTCGCCATTGATGATGGTGGAGGCTTTTGACCGGGGAGATATGCGCCAGGCATCTATCTGGCTATCAGGTAGTTCTCCGTCCATCAAGTACTGGAGGTACGGTCGTGTCCAGGTTTCTTCGACTACCATGACCTGCATCAGGTTGACCGTGGCGACCTCTGTGTCCAGTTTTTCAGGTCCTTCATGACCTTCGGTTAGCGTAGCCCCCGAGTGTTCTGCTTCTTCGGGTGATCCCTTAGGGAATTTTCGCTTGATGGATGGCACGCAGATCTGTTCGAGGAACACACCTGGTGGCACCCTTGCGCAGGTGGAGCCGATGTTGGCAAGTCTGTCGGCTTCCTCGTTGCTTTCTCTTCCAACGTGCCGAAGCTCGCAGCCGTCGAATTCTCCCTCGAGTGAGTTGTAAAGTGCGCGGTACGCGATCATGTTTTCGGCGTGTGGGTCACACTCATTCATCGTCTGTTGGACGACGAGGTTGGATTCACCGTAGATGACCAGGCGTGTTGCGCCGCAGATCTTTGCCATCCTCATGCCGTGGATGAGGGCTTCGTATTCGGCCTCGTTGTTGGAAGCTCGGAATTTCATCCGAAGGACGTACTTCATCTTGTCGCCCTGTGGGGAGGTCAGTATGACCCCGGCTCCTGCTCCAGCTTCGCGCTTGGAGCGGTCGAAATGCATCGTCCATGACTGCGACATGTCTGGGGTGTCTGGAAGCTACAGCTCCATCCAGTGTACAAGGAAGTCCGGGAGGACTTGAGACTTGATTGCGAGTCGCTTTTCGTAGATGATGTCTAGGGGTGACAGCTCGATGCCCCACAGGGCCACGCGTCCTGTGGCCTCCGGATTATTTAGGATGCTGTTCAGGGGTGCCTCATTGACGACCATCACCTGGTGCTCCTGGAAGTAATGGCTCAACCGACGAGCCGTCATGAACACGTCGTAGGCGAGTTTCTGGTAGTGAGGGTACCTCTGCTTTGTTGGTGTCAATACCTTGCTGAGGTAGTAGATTGGGCGTTGGACCCCATTGGTCTTGCCTTCTTCGAGTCGTTCGACCACCAGCACGGTGCTTACCACCTGGTGTGTGGCTGCTATGTACAGCAGTAGGGGCTCGCGCTCCTTTGGCGTAACCAAGACGGGCGAGGTGGAGAGTAGTCGCTTTAGATCTTCGAATGCGTCGTCAGCTTCAGGCGTCCACTTGAATTTATCTGCCTTGCATAGCAGTTGGTAGAATGGTAGGGCTTTCTCGCCCATGCAGCTGATGAACCTGCTCAATGCCGCTATTCGTCCTGCGAGCTGCTGGACACCCTTGAGGTTCTTCAGCTTCTCCATGGCCATGATGGCCCGGATTTTCTTCGGGTTCGCCTCGATCCCTCGCTGGGAGATGAAGTAGCCAAGGAGCTGTCCTGATGGGACACCGAAGGCGCACTTTTCGGGATTGAGCTTGATCCTGTAGCGGTCGAGATTATCGAACGTCTCGCGGAGATCGTCGATGAGCGTTCTGGCCTCCCTGGTTTAGATAACTATGTCGTCAACATAGACTTGGACGTTGTGACCGATCTGGTCCTTCAGGCATGCCTGCATGCATCGCTGGTACGTGGCACCTGCGTTCTTTAGCCTGAAGGGCATTGTGTTGTAGCAGAACACTCCGAACGGTGTGATAAACGCCGTTTTCTCTTGATCTTCGACCTTAAGTTGAATCTGGTTGTAACCTAAGTAGGCGTCGAGGAAGGAGAGTTTCTCGCATCCTGCAGTCGAATCAATGATCTGATCGATCCGAGGAAGAGGGAAGTGGTCCTTTGGGTAGTGCTTGTTTAGCGACGTGAAGTCTACGCACATCCACAGGATGTCCGTGTCCTTCTTGGGGACCATCACTATATTTGCAAGCCACTCGCTTTCTTTGATCTCCCTGATGAAGTCTGCAGCGAGTAGTCTGTTGATTTCCATCCCGATGGCTTCGGACCGTGGCTCGGACAGTCTCCGGATGGACTTCTTGACGGGCTTGGTGTCTGGAAAGATGTTGAGTGCATGCTCGGCGAATTCCCTGGGAACTCCTGGCATGTCCGCAGGACACCAGGGGAAGATTTCCCAGCGCTCACGGAGGAATTCGACGAGCGCACTTTCCTATGTGGGGCTGAGGTCGTTGGCGATCAGCACCGTCTTGGAGGCATCCGTCGGGTGGACCTGCACCTTCTTTGTGTTGACGGTGGAGTCGAAGGACATGTCAGGTGCGTTTTGTCGTGCGATTGGGGGTGCCCCATTGTCCGTCACCTCGCGGAGCCTTACGAGCTCATCCTGCATGCCGAATGACTGGGAGATTCTGTTGAAGTCCCTATCGCAGTGGTCCGATCGGGTGAAGCTCCCGTGGACCGTGATGATGCCCCTGGGTCCTGGCATCTTGAGTAGCAGGTATGCATAATGTGGGACAGCCAAGAACCTTGCGAGTGCTACACGCCCGAGGATGGCGTGGTATTGTGATGGCTAGTCCACCACTTCGAATTCAAGCCGCTCGCATCGGAAGTTGTCCGGCTTGCCGAAGATGACGTCGAGCCATATTTTGCCCAGGGGGAATATACCCTTTCCTAGGATGATGTTGTGGAACATTGTGTCTGACTGTTCCAGGCTGCACAGCGGGATCCGCATTGCTGCTAGAGTGCTTGCGAACATCAGGTTGATGCCGATGCCACCGTCCATGAAGACGCGGCTCATCTCGAAACCTCCGATCTGCACCTCTAGCACCAGGGCAGCATGACCTGGGCGAGGGATCTGGCAAGGGTGATCCGAACGGCTGAACGTGATGCAGGACTCCGATCCGCTGAGGTAGTCAGGGATGGCGGTTGGAGTTGTCACGGCCAGGTTGATCTGACGGGTGATTTTCTTCTGCACCCTATTCGTGGGGCGCCCCTTCTGGATCATCAATGCTCCTTTCGGCGGGGGATACCCGTGCCCAGCGTTATTCTGTGCTGGTGCGACTGGTTGGTTCCGACCTCCTGCAGGTGGCGGTGGAGGAGCTCCATGCGCTATTTCACCTGGTGTGGGTGCGTTCCTGAACCCAGGGGGTGGAGCTTGCTGCCTCATCTGAGCAATGCTTTCGCTGAGCTTCTGGAACTCGTGGCAGTCCTTGAGCATGTGGCTTGCCTTCTTCTTACCATCCTACTTGTCGATGTAGAAGTGGATGGTGCATGGACCCGAAAGTTTTTCGTATGCTGAGGGTTCGTTATCACGATCGCGGCGTTGCCATGACTGTGTTGGGCATCCTCCATCACGGAAGTTGCCTTCGTGGTATCCGCCACTGTTGCGGTTGGCAACGTTGCGGCGATCGGCGTAGCCAGCCACGACCATGTCGGTTCCATCGTGATCGTCGTAGACGCGCGGTCTCCTCTTGTTATGGCGTTCCCGTCGTCGGCCGTAATCGTCCTCTTCCTCCGATTGAGCCCGGTGGACGGAATCTTCACCTTCGGCCCACCTGTTGGCGATGTCCATGAGGTGGTCAAGTGTCTTGGGCTTGACGCGCCCGAGTTCCTCCTTGAAGTCCCGGCGCTTGACGCCGTCCTTGATGGCATCGATGGACCTCTCTTCGGAGATGTGCGCTGCGGAGTTCTTGGTGTTGGACCAGCGTAGTATGCACGAGCGAATGGATTCGCCCGTTCGTTGAGTGCAGGCTCGCAACTCCTCGATCGAGGCGGGCCTCTTACTGGTGCCTTTGACGTTTCGGATGAAACTGTAAGCCAGCTCCTCCCAGCTTCGGATGGATCCTGAGGATAGGCTACTAAGCCAGATCCGAGTTGCGCCTGTCAGCTGCAGCTGAAGGCATTGCATGGCGGTTTCCTTGTTTCCACCGTGCAGCTTGACGGATGACAGGTGGTCGCTGAGCCATGCCTTGGGGTCTTGTGTGCCGTCGAACTTCGGAGTATCCGAAGGAAGCTTGAAATTTCGCGGCATCCGTGTCCGTCGGACAGATCTGCTGAAGCACCGGGCTCCGCAGAGTTCTCCTTCATCTTCGTCCATCTTGGATTCAGACGAGCATGCGCGCTTGGCTCGCGCTTTGTCGATTTTACGTTGTGTTAGCGCGTCTCTGGCGTCGTAATCGCGGCTGCGATGATGTGAGCTCTTGTGCCTTCGAGGAAGGTCATGGTCCTCTTCTTCGGATGAATGAGTGGGGCTGCGGTTGAACCTGATCGTAGCTTTCTTTTTCGGCTCCGTAGGAGTTTCTTGATGGAGAGCAGCTCTGACGAGTCCGAGTCCGGTGAGTGCGGACTTGTGCATGGCTCTTTTCAGGTCCCCCTTCGGAGGTGGGTGGGCCACGAGGTATGCAGTGGCTGCTATGATCGCAACTTGCAGTGTCTTCGGGATGATGTTGTCGTCGGCATCCATCTCCATGAAGGATGCGTTGAGGGTTCGGGTCACCTCACGGCGCTCCTTGTGGTCCATGTTCTCCGTTCGGGAGCGGTGCTTGTTGCCGTGGTTGCCGTTCGAGCTAGAGCCGATGCCCATGGCGGAGAGCGTAGCTCGTCACGCGCTGGACTCCGTGGCTGCTTGCTTGCGTTTGTCGAGAACCTCTTGCATCTTGACCTGCTTCTTGTGCTCCTCGATCAGGAGCAGATGGTAGGCCATCAGCAGGTCCCGTGAGGAGTTTGTAGGAAGGACTATGCTGCCCGCCACGGCGGCGCGTGCCTGGGCCCATCCTTCTTTGCTAAGGTGGATGACATGGCCGATGTTGTCCCCTTCGGGTAGGGGGACTGGCTTCTTCTGTTCCCGCCGTTTCGGTCTTGCGGGTTAGGTGTCGGGTTGGGTGTTTGCTGCTCCACGTCGCCCTAGATGACTACGACACATTGGTAGCACTCGTAGATTGGTCCGCTGCTGCCGCAGCTTTCGGATCCGGAACCGTAGGTCCCTTCATCCGATGGCGGATCACATAGATTGGAGTTGCAGCTGCTGCTGTCGTATGACTCATCTGTTGATGATGATGTGCGTAGCACAGGGTGTGGGGCCCATGAAGCGGGCCTGATTGAGGGTAAGGGCACCCGCTCTGGGAGGCGGAGGGTGCCGGTTTGCCCCACCTGGAAGCAGAAGCTCCCGAACAGGATCTCGAGTCCGTCGCCTACGGGCTCGAAGTCCTTCATGGTGGCCGATGAGTGGGCGGTGAAGTCGAAAGCGCCGAAGAGGAGGTGACTCTTCGTCGCCGCAGAATTGTAGATCGCTCGGGTTGGGACCGTCACGATCGCACAATCAGCGTCCCCAATTCCCACAGACGGCGCCAATTGACGAGGTTTGATCTCGTCAATGCCCATTGTTATGGACTTGGGTTTTGGAGAAGATGGGGATGCTGGAGATCACGGAACGGTTAGCAAACAAGCAACACGGGGACACGAGGTTTACCCAGGTTCAGGCCCCTGGAGGGAAAACCCTACTCATGCTTGTCTTCTCTTGATTATGGCGGAACCGGTGATTACAGGGGTGCGCAGATGCAATCTGGCGTGGAGGTGTGTATGCGGAAGTATAGAGAGAGATCTAGGTCGTGCCCTCCTGGCCTTTATATAGACTTAGGCAGGTCCCAGGCACAGATCTAGTCGGTTACAGGTTCTAGGGTTTACCCCTTTGAATTTCCTATCTACTCTAGTCTTGCTCTCCAAGGATCCGAAGGCGTCATGGGCCTTGGCCACCCAAAAATCCTCATGGGCCGGCGTATATTTGCCGTGGGCCTTCCTTGGGCTGGACCAGGTATGCTGAGATCGTGAACCCGCGGGGTATAACCATGTCAGTGTGCTTCTCAGGTTCTTCCTCACCTTCCTCCTTATCAAGAGCATCATCATTATTACCTCTCTTAGTTTTAGCATCAGAGACAGATATATTATTAGGATCTACAGCAGGTTCAAGTGGTTCCTCAACTATCTTATGTTTCTTTTTCTTTCTCTTACGAGGACTGCCACTACTTTCACCTTGTTGACAATCCTGCTCAATTCTTTTAGGGTGTCCTTCAGGATATAAAGGATCCTGAGTAGCTATACCACTCCTAGTTCTAATTCCATAAGCATGTTTATCTCCTTAGGCATTAACTAGCATATCCTTTTGTACTTTAGCAAGTTGATCAAGTTGGGTTTGAACCATTTGAAAGTGTTTACAAAGAATTTTAATATCATTGGAAGTTCTTTCCACAATATCTTTCAACTCATTGATAGCTCTAGAGTTTTCCAATAAATGATTCTAAACTTGTTTATTAAAATTATCTTGTTTAACAATAAATGTGTCAAGTTCCTCTAAGCATTGATCAGGAGGCTTACCATAGGGAATCTCACCTTCATCAAAGTGTTGGAGAGAGTGTACCTCAATAGTAGATGAGTGGGGAATTGGCTTACATAATTCTTCTATAGGAGGTAGATTCTTTACATCTTCAGGTCTAATGCCTTTCTCCTTTAGACATTTCTTAGCTTCCTTCATCACTTCATCATTTAATGCAATAACACCCCTCTTCTTTGGTGTTGGTGTTGGAACTGGTTCATGCACAACTGGTTCAGGATTAATAGGCTCAGGTGTATTTAGCTCAGTTGAAGTCCAATCATCATAATTCTTGCTTATTTTAGCCATAAATTATTCGGCATCTGTAGGAGTTCTTTTCCTGAAAACACAATCAACAAAGCTATCTAGGTATGTCCTAGAATCATCAGTTAGTCCATTATAATAAATATCAAGAAGCTCATTTTTAGGCAATGGACATCCAGGATGTGCATGAATCAAGGCACAAAACCTTGTCCACGACTCAGGCAATTTCTCTTCTTCTCCCTGTTTAAAACCAAAAAGTCTCTTCAAAGCATCATGTCTAGCACTAGGAGGAAAATATTTCTAGAAGAAAGAAGCAATCAAGCGATCAGGGCTATCAATGGAACCAGGAGGTAATCTATTAAACCAAGCCCTAGCTTCTCTTTTTAGTGAAAAAGGGAAGATCTTAGTAATAAAGTACTTACGCATCTTAAAATCATCAGAGAACAAAGCACTCATAGTAGAAAGCTCATTCATATGAGCCACATCACTCTCATTTTCAGTCCCACAGAAAGGTTCTTTCTCAACAATATCTAAAAGGACAAATCAAGAGAGAAATCATCATCTTCATCTTTAATATCTATGGGAGAGGTGGCAAACTTAGGATCAGAGGACAGTTTAGGCATAATAGTACGTCTAGCAAGGAGACTCTTAATAGCACTAGTACCATGTGTGTTTCTGCACTCTTCAAAAAATTCATTAGTGAACTCAATGTAACCATCATTAATATCATAACTGTCACTACACTCAGGTGAGATAACAGGTGTAACAATGTCTTCACTAGGAGTTTTGGTATTTCCTAGATTATCCATAGTAACATCTAGGAAAGGATCTAATGAACCACTCGCATCAAGCACAATAGAAGTAACATCATGAGCATCAAGAGCAGTTTCAGATTCAGCAATAGTAGCAGTGTGTGTAACATGAGTATGTGGTGGTGGTGTGACAAGCTTACTTATCACAGACGGTGAATCAAGAGCAACATAGGTGTTTAGGACTGTACTTCTTCTTGTAGTGGATGGTAAAATAGGGAACTTTCCATCACGAGACTTACACATGATGAATGGAGTAGCAGTGAACAATAATAGATCCAAGTGAACTTACAAATAAAGTTATGCTCCCCGGCAACGGTGCCAGAAAATAGTCTTGATGACCCTTAAGTATAGGGGATCGCAACAGTCTTCGCGGGTAGTATTATCCAATTTATTGATTCGACACAAGGGGAGTCAAAGAATACTTGCAAGCCTTAACAACTGAGTTGTTAATTCAGCTACACCTGGAAATAGTTCTTGCTCACAGAAGTTTATCAGTAGCAACAGCAAAGAAACAACAATAGAGAAACAAGAGCAATAGTAACAGTAACGGTAACAGTAGGATTCGAGTGCGGTAGGCATAGGGATGGATGAACGGGAGTTGCATGGACAAGTCTAAACATGTAACTTCAAGATCTAGGGCATTGCAGATAAATAATAACAAGCATCCAAGAACTAAACAATCCTAGGAATATGCTCCAAATATAGTCATACGTGCTCGCAATGAGAACTTGCACAACATCTTCTCGGCCTACCAAATTGGCGGGGCCTCTAGGGAACTACTGACAATTAAGGTGCTCCTTTTAATAGAGCACCGGAGCAAAGCATTAACACTCCATGAACACATGTGATCCTCACACCACAGCCATCCCCTCCGGTTGTCCCAATTATTGTCACTTTGGGGCCTTTGGATCCGGACAATGATATGTGTACACAACTTGCAGATAAGACCACAAACAATACTATCATAATGATTCAATAATAAGTTCAGATTTGAGATCATGGCACTTGGGCCCTAGTGACAAGCATTAAGCACAACGAGTTGTAACAAAGTCAAATAGCACCAATAGAGATACTAGGCACTATGCCCTAACAGATCTTATTCGATTACATGATAGAACTCATACAATCCCTACCATCCCCAAGCCTACAGCGATAGATTACTCACTCATGGATGAGGGAAACATCGATGGTTGATGGAGATGCGTTGGTGATGACGATGGCAATGATCCTCTCTAAATCTCCCTCCCGGAAGGGTGCCAGAACGGAGTTTCTGGATCCGAATCTTGGTTTCTGGTGGTGGCGGCGGAGCGGAACTCTTTCTGGAAAACTATCGACCCTCCCCCCTTGTTTTTTAGGTCGAGAGGCAACTTATAGGCGCAAAGGGAGGTCAAGGGGGTGCCTAGGGTGACTGCACCCCCTAGGCGCGGCCAGAGGTGGGCCCGCGCCTGGCAGGGGTGTGGGCCCCCCAGGCCCCTTCTCCGTCTCGTCTTCTGGCTCCGTGGGTCTTCTAATGAAATATAATTTTTGGCATATTTTTCGGGATTTTTCTTGATAGTTGATTTTCTGCACAAAAACTAGACACCAAAGTAATTTTGCTGAAAACAACGTCAGTGTTAGTTGTATCCAAATCGTACAAGTTTAGAGAAGAAACAATAGCAAAAGTGTTCGGAAAAGTAGATATGTTTTGGACGTATCAATAGGCGTATTTTTTCTATTTTAAGAATACCAGCAGTGTGTTTAGCCCAACCTCAAATGAACTTACGTAAAGCATGCATTTATTATTCCAGCCTAGTACATGCGTTTGACCACTTACAGGTTTCTCCCAAATAGCCTTGACCATCTCATAGAAACCATCACAAATCACCGATCCGAGTTCAAATTTGAACTCATTCTTAGACTTTCGTGGCGGTGATCCAATATATAAAAGTAAACGAGCATGATCCGACAAAGCACAATATGCTCTAGAGCGTGAATAGTTATCATAGGTAACTTATCTTTCCACTCGGTATCCATAAGTGTGGGGATATACTTTCCGGATATACCCACAAGACTCACTAATCAGGGTGGACCACCAATGGGTTAGAGTTTTGCTTCACGGGCGGCTCAGTCAGAGAAAGAGGAGGAGTCACTTCCGGCTACGACAAGGCACATAAGGGTTACTAACTTAGGCCTGTAATATTACTTGTAGTCCAAGCTGTATCTAGTTACCGACTCTGTAACATAGCCGGATAGGTCTCTCATGTAACCCTAGGACCTGGTGACTATATAAACCGGCCTAATAGGAGCCTTTAGGGCACCAGATCATAGATCAACCACAACCTACTCGCACAGGCGAACCTCTCTTGTAATCCGCTATAACATCCGGCTCACGCCGATATATTACTGGGTTGCTACCAGGAGTAGGATATGCTCACCGCAGTCGGATCCGAACCTGGGTAAACTTGTGCTCACCGTTCCTGGAACATCCGACGTCTCACACCCCATCTTCTCAATGCCGCCAGGACCCCCTATGACGTACTTGTCGACAATCCGACGATAATAAGCACTCTATCTAGTTTTTCGTATGTTGGCTCCGAAATACTATCAGCCCATGTAAATTGTGTTCCTAACATTGTAACCTCACTTAAGTCCAAGTTGTCTATGACAACATTGAACAAGGAATACCAATGTTCATCGAAACGTCCCCGATTTTCTCGTGTGATAAGTGGTTTTGTCATTGTAGAACATAGTGATATATGAAAGTTCTTCCTTCAAGAAGACAACGAAATTCACTAATAAAAAGGAGTCTAACAAGAAGACCACATGAAAGGCATTAAGTTTTATTGAAATATCATTGGTATGTTATTTTTACATAAATCCCTGATGATTGTTTGATTGCAATAACTAAGAGGATAAAGAATGAAATAATACTAATTGAACCTCATAGACCCGGGCACGAGGGTATCACGACTTCCATAACCTGAGAATAAGATATGGTGTCTCACACGAAGAGCAACTCAAAAATAATTTTTTGGGACTAGTGGAAGGACCTTGATGTCGCCTAACGGGGTGGGTGGGGGGAGGGTGAGTAGGCTATTTAAATCAATTATAATTTTAGATCTAATAGATATAGAATAAAACTAGCATTTAGCATATCAAGCACAAAACCTAGATTTTAGAGTAAAAATCACAAAACCTTGATATGATAGGCTTAACTGTATGCACCAACAACTTATGCTAAAACGAAGCAACAGTATGATAGCAAGATAAATAACTTCAAGCATGAAGGCTATCACAAAGTAAAGAGCTCGAGTAAAGAGATAGCCGAGACACGTGAAGACGACAATGCATCCCGAAATTCACACCCTTTCGGATGCTTCTCTCAATTAGAGACTCTGTTCTAGAGACACCAGACATTCTAGCCTGGCGCGAGAGAGTCCGGTCTATTTAGGCTAAACTCTTTCAGTATCTTCGTACTAAATCTCTGGCCAATCTCTGGAATGTCAACAAAAAGTCTCACCACATGGTGCAACTCCAAGTTGGAGACGCTGGAGATTTCATGTCGAAGATTTTGTGGTTAAGTCTAGAGTCTCCAAAATAAAAACACCAGAACATTTGCACTCAAAAGTGGCTCAAATAGCCAAGAAAAAGTTGCAAGAACTCGAGCATTTGTACTCCGAATAAGATGAAACCAATTTTGTTAGAAATATTAAGAACTAGCAAGGGAGAAAATACAAGTAAACAAAGATGACGAACCTCTATAAAAGAAGAACTGGTAAAATCTCCAACATAAAATATACAATATGATATTCATTTGACTTTTTATGAGCATCAGCTTGTTATGAAGATAACCACAAGCTCTAAATCCTCACATACATAACAATAAATAACAACAAAGGAAGATAATTCCAAGAATGCAAAGATATGTTTGATCTCTCTATGAACGATGCGACCAAGTTATTCACCCAAGATCCTCTTGGTAGTACAACTACCGATCCTATAACCCGGTCTTCCAACTAAGATCATGATGTAACGATCAAACATTTTTCTTACGCATTCCACTTGAGCTAGATTATCACAATGTTGTCATGCTCAAGTTGGAACACCTTTTCTTGATTGAGTTTGCTTGCCGAAGACTCACTAATTACTCTTCAGTACTCAATATGGGAAAGCCTCACTTTGACACGTCTTCAGATATCCACTACCATTAAATGGATGTCAAGCTTCAAGCATATAATCTATTTGAGATGCCCATCTTGATCTTGTACTTCACATCCTTCCTTGTGTGTTGATAAACTTGAATCAACCATTTGCACTTAATGCTCACACAATCTTTTTCTTCCAGAAATGCTTCTAATAGGCTCAACTCTTACATGAAAAAAATCCGATCACACCTTCAATAACTCCTTGGTCATCACTTGATCTTCTTCTTCTTTAAACCTTGAAACCAACATATGGTATTCAAACATTGTCTGCCATTCAAGAGTAATTAAATGCTAACGTTAGTCCATAGGAATTATTATCATTAATTACTAAAATCACAAATGAGGTACTATGCTCTTTCAACTAGCATTACACGAATCGGAGCCCGGAATGGCCTATAAAAGCCCTTAGAATGTGCACATCTTGAATGTTGGCCTATGGGCCAGAACCCTAATCAGGTCCACCTCATGGATGCGAAGCACCTTCCACACATGTTACCATGGTACTTACGAAATCAAAAAATGAATAATAAAAGTGCCTCAAATCGCCAAAAAAATCTGACAAAGAGGAGAGAAAGAGAGAAGTGAAAGCCCTCGAGCTGCACAAATGTATTTACATATTAGTCCTCCCATGCACCAATGTTTAGGGTGCAATTGCAAGTAGGCCTAGGAGCATAGCATATAATTTTTGTGAACTTTTACCTACAAAGAGGAGGCAACGTGGCTTCACTTAGAGAACACTCTCAATTTCGCTTATATTATATATCTAGCTACAATTTTTGTAATGTCTAAATATCAAGTGCAAACAATATCGTAGCACCTATAGCCGCCATATGATTAATGAAGTAGATTATTTGTCCATTCGCAATAACATGTCTTCTTTTTCTGTTGGTTTAATTACATGACACCAAATATATATTGTTACGAACAGTGTTTTACTTGCATTTCCTTAGCACATATCTTATGAACGAAGTGGAAACTATAATAAGCAGTAGCATGCATGCTCCATGGGACACGAACACAAATGCAAATGAAGAAGAAGAAAACCATGAGCATTCAGCACTACATAAGGAGTGTTCACAAACCATCGCCACCACGCAACCCGCGACATTCCACGCTACATCTTACTAAGAATAGATCGAGAACCTGCCACCCACATCCAAAACAAGCGAACCTGCACGCGTTGATGCAGACGCAGTTGCAGGCCACTACCACCTCCAGGTTCCATGGAGCACACCTAAATTAAGCTTAACCACCGTAGCCACCTAGCTACTGCTAATCTGCTACTACGTAGAATACTACCTGCTACTCCTGCTGCTGCTATGCCAAGTGCCAGGCCGGGGCTAGCGCCTGGCGACGACGCCACTGGCCTAGCTGCCTTCCTCCTCGGTGCCCTTGAGGTACTCCCCGTCGCCACTGTGCGCTCCGGAGTTGGCGCCGCGGGCGTCGGCGGACAGCGAGGTCGATCCCTCCTTGCCAACGCCACCGCCGCGGCCGTAGTCTGAGAAGACGCTGGAGTTCATCATGCTGTTGCCGGCGCCGCCACCGCCACCCATGCTGGCCTCGCCATGGAGGATGTTGAAGCCGCTGGTCGTCCCGGAGGACATCCCCAGCTGGCCGTGAGCCGCCGCCTGGTGCTGCTGCTGCTGCTGCTGGAGCGGCGACATGCCCTGCTGCGCGTACATCATCGACGACCGCGCCGCCATCAGCGACTGCGGAGACATCATCTGCCCCGACTGCTGCGGCATGTACCGCGGCCCGGACTGCATCATCAGGTTGGACGGGTACTGCCATGCATACCAAACGATCGAGAAGTTCAGGCTAGATATCGCGCACTAAGCTACTCGAAAAGAATCAGAATCGCAAAGGATGAGAACCTGTGACAGTGATGCCGTCTGCGGAGGCTGGCTATCGGCGATGGCGGCAAGGTACATGAGGTTCTGCTGGAGCTTAGCTTGGTTCCTGCAGCAAGCGCAGCGGCAAGTGTCAGACAAAACAAGGTTCCGAGTGTGGGCGCTGTAGCCTGTTAGGTAATGAACAATAAGCAAAAAACTTGGGAGGATCGTGCAGTGATCAGTAACCACAGTAGCAGTTCCTGTCACCACAAAGTAAGCAGCGAGCAAGCAAAGCATATGCACATGAACATGCATGCCGTTACGTGACACTAATGATTGAGAAATAAAATGGCACTGTTCTGTGGCATTGACATTACTACAGAAGCAGAGAAACAGTGCACTGAACAAGAAACAGTACTGCTACTTTTCGACACAGTAATCACTTCTTTATCAGAAGTGTACTACGTTTGATAAATAAGTACACTATTGACCAGCAAAAGCTAGCACAGATGAACTCAGGTCTCAGCCAGCATACTACTAGAATTAGTAGCATCACCATTAAGACATACATGCATGGATCATTTCATTTGCATGCACATTAGGATTTGGTTGTCCAAAATGAGAAAGCCCTAGATGTTAGACCAACAAAGCCTATTTCAGTTCTTGTTAACCCAAGTCCTAACTGATGTTACCATAAGAGCTAAGGATAGCAAAAACTACAGAAAGCACTACATCCTGACTGCAGTGCTCCAACAGCACACTTGCTATTACTAGTTCGGAAGGAGATGAGATGAGATGAAAGATGAAGCTCACCGTGCACACTCGTCCACCTTCCCGTTGTTCTGGTTGTCGAGGATGACCAGGATCAGCTGCTTGTTCTCATCCAGGTACTGCACAGTTCCAACGCACAAACTTTTCATGATAAGACATTACAGTACAGGTCTATCTCTTCATCACTTAGTGGAGTACCACTAATTAAGCCAAAGGTAAACAGTGCAATGCATATCTTGAGCATATCACAGCTCAGTGCCAACACATCCATGTCCTGGATGTTTTCCCAAATCAGTCAGTCAAGCAGAACATATGAATGCATCACATATAACCAATGAGGTCCTAGATAGGGGATCATACACACAGATACTACAAAAGATCTGGCTGCCAACGACCCATCCTACCAAGCTTAGGATCAATCATTGACTGACACGGCAGCATGTAAACAGGTTATCACAAAGGCAAGGACACACAGGGGGCCCTGGCTGTTGTATCATCCCTAAGCCAACTTTAGGGATCTACTCGTAGCAGTCAAAAGACGAATGGGGCGGTACAGCGCAAGCGAACCTACATTCCTACTACCCACATGAACATGGACCAGATCATGTCTGGCTCGGCTCGGCCAATACGGCCATGTGACCGCCCGCCCTGACTGCTAATCTCTTTCCATAAACATGCCCTGAGATGTCGCCAGGGAAATATATTCATTCAGGCATCAAAGGGCGCACGTTGGATCAGCCAAGATTTATGGAAATAACACGGCCTTTACTCCTTTCCATTGGTAGAAGATCGCACATGATGCACCTGATACGAAAAGGGGGCAAGATTCAATGGCGGTTTGGCAGCAGGGCTGGCACGTTTACTGCTTGCCAAATGCTGGAGGGGGGCTGCGTGATCAAAGGACACCCGCGGCACCGACCAAAACAATCTAAAAATAGTAGGATGTAGCTATTTTTTTTGTTAAAAGGAATTTATTTTTAGGGGGATAATGATGTGGAAGCCATCATATGGTTTGGGATGGGAAGCAGAGAGCAAGAAAAACAGGGACCAAAGCGACAGCAACAGTTTGAACTGCAGAAGAAATCAGGCGTTAGGAGGGACCATAGAGAACGGATCATGAGCATAAAAATATACTACTGTAGTAGGGCACATAGAGGGTGGGGAGAAAACTAAGAGGGGGGGGGGGGGGCAAACTGAGCATGCCCTAGACCTCCTCTCAAATCCCAAAGGAAAGATCAAGGAGAAACTACATCTTTACTGGAAGAGGCAGGCGTGACAGGCTCAAAAGAACATCAAAAGGTCAGGATATAGCAGAGGAGAAGGGAGAAAACGAGATATTGGAGAGCAAGACGGCACGGAAGCAGAACAAGATGGTGAAAAGCTGCTCGGCACCAGGGTTAATCAAAGAAAAGAAAAAGGAGAAATACAGAAACCATAGGAAGAAGAATACGGAAGCAATAAGCAGGAAGAGATTAGGGCAGGCGATATAGGAGTACATGGGAAAGAAAGAAAGGAAGGAAAGAAAGTGAGAAAGAAGGGGAGATTTGGGGTCGGGATGATGACCTGCTGAATGAGATCAGTGGTGACAGGGGTAGGGGACGCAGCATAGCCCCCCATCATGCTCTGGTTCATCTGCATCAGGTGTTGCTGCTGCATTCCACACCGGCCTGGAAAAGCTTGTGCCTCCTCTCTCTGCTCCTCCTCCTTTTGCTCTCTGCCTCTCCTTCCTTCCTTCAGAACAGGAGGACGGCGTAAAGGAGGAAGAGAGAAGAGGGCTGGTCTGGTTGGGGTTTTTGGTGGCGAGAGAGGTGGAGGAGGGGTTTTGGCCTCTCCGTCTCCTCTTCCGGTTTGCTCTCTGGCTTTTGGAGCGGAGCTCTTTAAAAAGGGGCAGTGCTGGACGGACTGCTGGTAGCCTGGTAGTACTACGCTGGATGGGTTTACTCTTTCTTTCTCCCCCAATTATTTTTTGTGTGTGTGTGCGTCAAAGCTGATCTTTTCATCGTTTGAACGAGCATTAAAAGCCCAAGATTTTTCACCGTCGGACTTTCTACCGCGCGTACAAATAACCGCAGTAAGTTTCCGTGGTTGGGCACCTGCGCATTGATTGATTCTTTAACAATGACCAGCAGCCAGAGGGCAAGATAAATCCCCACCGTATCTGCAGGCGTTACGTTGCGTAATTTATGTCCCCGACTCCGGCTCCGGGCTGGCTGCACGCCCGAAGGAGAGAGAGACGAGTATTTATGTCTCGGGCGCGTAGCACACAGTCTGGGCCTCTCTCTGGGGGCTATGTGATCCCAGCCAGCAGCTCGTGGTGAGCAGAGCAGGGCTACGGAAAGATTTCTTTACGGCCTCCGATACGATTCGCAGTCTGTTGTTGGTATGTCCCGTCACTCCTCACGCCCCTACAGCTGCAAGAAACGAAAAAATAATAATACTCATACTACTCCATACCAGTAGAGTAACGTCTAGTACTACTGCTGCTAGCATCGGAGACTGAGCAGAAAAAAACACAAGAGATGAGCTATTCGCACGTCGCGCCGGCCCAGAGCCCGGTGGTAAAACTGGTTCCGGCCTGGCGATCCGTGATCTGGCGGCTTGATTAGGCAGGCGAATCCACCCCATCGGTTTTAGAGAGAGGGGAACCAGCGGCGGAGCTGCGAGCTGTGGCGCCGCACCAGCCGGCCAGCACGACGTACGTACGCCGCGGCGGCAAACGCTTGGAGATTTCGGTTTGTCGTATGCGCGCGCTCCCGCCCGCGCCCCCTGTCCCCCATGGGGGCTGGCGCTCGGAGTCGTCGTAGCGGTATACTACGTAGCACCAAAACTCCAAAAGTTTTACAGCGGGGATACAGATACAGATACAGCCAGCAGCCTAGAGGCGCACGGTCACCGCGCGGGCACATGCCCACCGCCGTCTCCCTCCTCTCCTCTCCCATCGATGCAATGCATGCATGCATGCACGCTGCTGCCGCGCTGTAACTGTAAGACTGGCCCTCTCAGACTCAGCCAGCCACACGACGTTGCGTCATCTGACTCGGATCCTCGCGTCCACGCACGCCGCGCGCGGTAAAAAAACAAGTGACTACTACTAGAGACCAAAAGTACTCCAGTAGTTACCGGTTTACCCGCTCTGGCCTCTGGGTGTTACGTCTGGTGAAAAGGTAAAAATAGTAGACAGCAGGAAAGACTTGGGAAGGGTCAAAGGTGCACCCCGAAATGGTTCCCTGATCGCTCACGCGTCTCCTGCACTCACCGGATGACGGATTCATTTGAAGCAAAGTTTCTTTCCCTTCCCTCTGGCAGACTCATCTTAATTTGCAGGTGATTATTTGTAGTAGTAGCCTACTGCCGCACATGCGCTACTTTGACGAACTCGTCCAGTGGAACGCTAGCTACTGATCCTCAAACCATAAAATGAAGACCGCGTCATGTGGAACAAGAACACATGAACAGACAATATGATTGGCCACGGAACGCAAGTGATGAAGGGGGTGCATGGAAGTAGCCTCTCCGGCACGATCGTTTGTCAAAGGGCTTCACACCACCGACTTCACAAGACAACACCGAGAGCCGCCAACGCAACCGAAGGGAAATGTTCGGCCGAGACAGCAGCCACACATCCTCTTAGCCACGAGCTCTAAAGCCAATGATACCAAATGATCAAACCTGAGCACTATGAGAGGCAACTTGAACCTGGTTCACCGTCAAAGGACCTTGGTTAACCGAGATATCACCAACACGAGCGTACATTCTTTAAATGTCTAACTATGGCAGAATGTATAGGACTATTCTACAAGATTCTGCATCAACGGTGGTTTCGGCAAATCATGGGGAAAAACACATGAGTCTTTCAAAAGGTCTCTGTAAAGGAAAAAAAATATGAGATTCAACATTATATCAAAGTTTATGTAGTCCCTCCGTCCCAAAATAAGTGGTTATGATTTGTCTAGGTTCTTATTTATCTATACACAAATACATGTTTGTATATATGCGAATCTAGAAAAGCCCAGGTCACTTATTTATTTTCAGATGTATGGAGTACTTCCTAAGTTCGAAAAAAAGGAAAGATTAGCACGAGTATATGATCACTTTCTCGTGTTCCCAGTGGGTGGAGAGCTAAGTAGCTAAGCACTCAACAAGAGACAATGATTAGTTGGCGCTGACAAGTCCAAAAGGGCCACACACACCCACACACACACGGTCCATCGGAGGAGGAGCAGTAGCAGTATCCTTTGCAGCAAGCAGGGCAACAGAATGCATGAGGTTCACAGCAGGTTTCCTACTAGCATGCGTTTTCCGGCAACATGGTCAGGCCGCTTTCTTCATTTTTCAAATGTACAATCACCAAACATATGCTAATGATATCCTTTGCAACGACGCAGAAGAGGGGCATGCATGCATATAGCGAGGGACCGAGCCGAAACAGTTGACACCAGTGGCCGGCCTGGCCGCCCTGTTTGTGCGCTCCACACCACCAACCCAACGTCGATGATCAGGTCAGGTGGTGGGATCATGCATGCACGAACGAGTTCGGTGCTAAACTAGCGGGTCCATTTGGAACACGTGACCCTACGGAAGTGAGGACGATCGATGTACAGCGCGGGCCAGTCAATTAGACATATTGAGGTGGCAACCGAGCTCCGACTCCCAGTCACGAGCAGGAACGCTACAGGCCGGTGATCGAGGTTTCAAACTCATGCGATCACGAGAGGCGGCACCGCACATGTGATAACCCACTCTGGCTGGCTTAGTGTAACTGTCAGCTGTCACTAATCCAGCTGGTAAGACGTACTACTACACGTCCATCAAAAAAGGCTGGCATGACAATGCAGGATCGACAAAACCATGCAACTTGCTGAGTTGTGTGAGATTATTACTCTCCACTCGCGGGCCCTAACACACGCCCTGAACAGCTATCGGGCATTGCCGGCGTCCAAAATCTCGTCTAATCGATCCCAATTTTATTTAGCGCCAGCAAAGCTCATTTTGTTATCCGGCGTTTATAGACCGGACCCAACCCACGAGTGGGCTAGCGGGATCACCGGATGGATGAGAAAATGCGTAGAACGCTGTGGACCCTCCCTGGCAGTGAGAGAGGAGCCTCATCTGTAGAGCCCCGACGGAGGCGATGCGTCCCGTCAATGGGCCACGCAGGGAGAGCCCTTTCTTTCCTCCTTTTACGCCACTTTCCGGTCTTTCCACCGTCTTTCCGTCCTTTACCACTATATCAAGGCGTTGACGCCATTGTCATCGACAGATCTACACTTTTCTCTCACCATGGCCACTCCTCACTGGACCTATCTCATGCACGAGGATTCGGAGGCGCTGAGCGCCTCCAACTGTCCCTATCTGCCGGGCTACCGGTTGCCCCCGACTGGAGGTTGAGTGTTGGAGGCGTGCCAGTTCCTACTGTGCCTCAAGACACGGCCCGCCTAACAGCCATCACGAACCACTACTTCTTCGAGCTCACGCTAGAGCAGCGGATGGATCTCGACAACAACAACGTGACGAGAGGGAGCATTCCAGGTACAAGGGCGACGAACCGCCTCCTGCGAGCAACAACGAGGCCGGTCGGCGGCTATGATGGGCGAGTCGGGCTCTCCCGGGTACCCGCACTTTCAGCCGCCGCCGCAAAGGCAGAGGAAGGGCGACAGCGGTCGCAGGCACAACAATGTTGCCATTTGGGGCCTCTCGCCTCTCGCCTACGTGTGGTCACCTTTGCCCCGTGCCACCAAGGCCGGAGTGGCAGGTGCCTCCGGAATACGCTGTGGCTACGCACCAATCAAGGCACGCCAACGGCTTGGAGGATTACTGTGCGGCCATGCGTCTCCTTGGACTCCATGTCGCCGGCACCAGATGACACCATGGCCTGATGGGACAAGGCAAAGCAAGCTCACCGCGAGCGCTGCGGCGCCGACGGCGAGGGCTGTAGACATTGTGGCCACGGGTCCCCGAAGGGTGCGCTGATCGACGGCCTCTGGTTCCCGTGTGCATAGACCGGGGAAGGTCAAAGGTTCCAGCCGTGGGCGAAGCGACGACGAAGACGACAACTACAGGGCTAGGCAGGAACACAACTAGTTTGTTATCCGCATGTGTAAAAATCTTGAATGTTAAAGGTTGAGCTTTATTTCTCCAAATTCCACAATTTTTGACTTGTTATGGTGGTCATGGCTGTGAGCCTGCGCACGCCGATTACGTTTCAAATCCGTCCACCAATTCGTTCGTCTTGGTCACATGCAAGATACTACGACATTAGACAGTGAGTAAACAAGGTAGAGCTACAGTGTCGTCGTGAATGCATGCATGGATAGCAGAGTCAAGAAGACCAGCAGCAGGGGCATTTAAATCGGCCGGCATGAATGAGGCAGCCCCGGATAGCGCCAAGAGGCGTGGTGGTGTGCAAAGACGAGGCCGGCCTGAAAAGTTGCCGCGCCAGTCGCAGGCCTTGGCAGGGCAGTACTGATGATCAGACAGGCAGACGGAGAGAGAGTGATCGCTGCTGATGAGACAGGCAGAGGGTGGCGGAGTGGAGAGGACGACGGACGGACACGGGCTGATGGGGGGCATGCAGCTGATCAGCTGCAGCTTGCGGGGGCGAGGGGCGCAGATGCCGCGCGGGGCCCACCCGCCACACACACACACACTAGTCACGGTCAGCGAACCCAGCCCCCGAAAAAACGAGACCGAATCTTTGACCACGCGCGCGCTCGCTCGCTCTACGTCCCGCGCAGCTACGGTCTACGGAGGCGTAGGGGTGCATGGCATGGTAGCGGCATGTCTGTGCCAGCAGCCTGCAGGCAGGCGTAACGGAAATGGGCAACGGCTCGGGTCCCGTCCTTGCCATACTACTACTACTACCTGTCCGAGTCTGTGTCTGCCCGACGACGTCTCCGTCATGCGTCAAATCGAAAATCCAGAGAGCCGCGCCGTAGCGTAGCGCTGGACCTAGCTACTAGGCTTTGCATTGCATGCACCTAGGGCAAGTACGGGGATGGTGGACATGGAGTATAGTACTGTACCGCAGCGGGGTGGCGGTCCTGCTCGCCGCTGACATGGACCGCTTCATCTTTTCTCTCGTTTGAATGGGTGTCAGTAGGGATTAATGTTGTTGGATTTGTATTTTCTTTCTTGGTCTGCAGCGGCTTGTTGTGTGATCGAGACAGCAGGGTGCAACTGCATGCAGCGCCGGTGCTACGGATGGCATGGACCGTCGTCGCCACCCCCACTTGTGTTTTACCTAGACATGGCATCCGCCGGGTTCAGAGCCAGGTCTAGGCCCCTCCATACCCGCACCCGTCTTGTTTCCCGTACCTGCCACCCGTCCCGTTTACACCGGCGGGTACAAATCCTGTCCAGATCCGCCACCCGACAGGTATACATGACCCAACAGGTACCTGACACCCGCAAAAAATGATAGCATAGAACTTCCGTGCGGCGGGATCTGGGGGGGTCTCTGCCTCCTCTCCCGATGGTGGCGGCATCGGTTTGACCTCACTGTCGCTGTCCCCTTCCCCCTCGATGTCAAGTGGCTCAGGTTCCATGGCGGGCCGGCGGCACAGGGGCTAGAGAGGGAGCCGGCGGCCAGCGGCATAGGGAGGGGCTAGAGAGGGTCGGGGTCAGGCGTGGAAGGCGAAGGGCAGGGCGATGGAGGGCGCGATCACGCAAGATGTGGGAGGGAGAGGGGGAACGCGGGAGGTGGGAGGCGGCGTGGTGGCGATTGTGGCTTGCGGCACGAGGGGGTATCAGGAGGAGGAGGATATGTGGGGGACAGGGGAGTGGCGAGCAGGGAGAGTTTAGGATTTCTCTCTACACACTTAGAGGTGGGGTCCCCATGTCATATCGGGTATGCGTGTCTGGGTCTAGCACCTCCATACCTGCCTCCGCTAGACCCGATGGGTCTGAGATTTTACCAATAATTAAACCCATGAGTATTATTTTTTACCAGACCCTCTCCATTTATAACAGGGCTCCGTCGGGTTAGCGGGTATCGGGTACCCATTGCCATCCCTAGTTGTACCGGGTCGATCAATGCTAGTCTCCGTTTTTGCTCTCTTCTCCGGATGTTTACTCGAATAAAAACTCATACTACTATGTTTTATTTTATGTATAGTTTATATTTCTCTTACATATATTTCTACCTAGACAAATCTCTGAGATCTATTTCAAGATGGAGGGGGTACATTTTAATTTATTTCTAGGAAACTTTGTCAATCTAGATGATCTACTCCATTGATCTAGTCGTCAGTTAAAACCACTAGATCGAAGTTAATAGCCAAGCTGGGGCGATCAATCTCAAAGAAAATTCTCTCTCGACTCATCGCATTAACATTCTTTTTGAGAAAGGCGACCTACTGCTCCTACCGATAGATATTCAGATTATGAGTCCATGCATGTGTTCCTTCCTCTCCTGATGGTGGCGGCATCGGGTTGACCTCACTGTCGCTGTCCCCTTCCCCCTCGATGTCAAGTGGCTCAGGTTCCATGGTGGGCCGGCGGCACAGGGGCTAGAGAGGGAGCCGGCGGCCGGCAACATAGGGAGGGGCTAGAGAGGGGTCGGGGGCCAGTGGCATAGGGAGGCAGGGGCAGCCGGGCAGGGCGATGGAGGGCGCGATCACGCAAGATGTGGGAGGGAGAGGGGGAACGCGAGATGCGGGAGGTGGGAGCGAGCGTGGCGCGAGGGGCAGTTGTGGCTTGCGGCACGAGGGGATATCGGGAGGAGGAGGATATGTGGGGGACAGGGGAGTGGCCGAGCAGGGAGAGTTTAGGATTTCTCTCTACACACTTAGAGGTGGGGTCCCCATGTCATATCGGGTATGCGTGTCTGGGTCTAGCACCTCCATACCCGCCTCCGCCAGACCCGATGGGTGTGAGATTTTACCAATAATTAGACCCATGAGTATTATTTTTTACCAGGCCCTCTCCATTTATAGCGGGGCTCCGTCGGATTAGCGGGTATCGGGTACCCATTGCCATCCCTAGTTGTACCGGGTCGATCAATGCTAGTCTCCGTTTTGCTCTCTTCTCCGGATGTTTACTCGAATAAAAACTCATACTACTATGTTTTATTTTATGTATAGTTTATATTTCTCTTACATATATTTCTACCTAGACAAATCTCTGAGATCTATTTCAAGAAGGAGGGGGTAAATTTTAATTTATTTCTTGGAAACTTTGTCGATCTAGATGATCTACTCCATTGATCTAGTCGTCGGGTAAAACCACTAGATCGAAGTTAATAGCCAAGCTGGGGGGATCAATCTCAAAGAAAATTCTCTCTCGACTCATCACATTAACATTCTTTTTGAGAAAGGAGACCTACTGCTCCTACGGATAGATATTCAGATTATGAGTCCATGCATGTGTTCCTTACGATTAGATCGGTACTCCCTTATGTTTAATAATTCTTGTTGTCAATATGGAGCAGAGTGGACAGTGTTCTAGACGAAAATTGTTTTCACTACAACAATAATTGTACATTCTTCACTCTCGTGTTCCTAAAAAAAGTGGTGTAATCATAAGATGTGTGAAATATAAAACCGTGCAGACGTCAATTTTTTCCTACTAGAACGTGTAAAAGTGCCATTTGAACAACCAATAATCAGGAAGTCAGTAAAAAAGTTGCTTCTCTTATCATGGGAAACAATTGAGCACTTACCCTTTTATCATCATTTTGCTTGTTTTGTATGGTCCTCATGGAGGTGATGTCTAATGCTTATCCTACTAGGAGTTTGTCACAACTAGCTAAATATCGAGGCCATGTTTTCTCCACCTAGAACGTTTGGTCCTTCCCAAACCAGTTGTTTGATTACCGTCCTGAAAGAAAAGTTACCATGTTCCTATATTTTTTGTTGTGACTATGGCGGCGCTATATTGGTCTTCATGCCTATTACATACATTTTTTTTCTAACCCATTCCTGTTAAGGTTGCATCGGTGGAAAACGATATCCTATAGAAAATTAATTATGAAGATATAATATTTAACATATCTATATACTGAAGAAAATAACACATATAGCAATTATGCAAAATAGTGGGCTGCCCATGGTGGCCACGGTGCATAGGCTAACCATCGTTAGATAAGATAAAGAGAGCAAACGATATTAAGGAAATAAACGGCAAACCTTATCAAGAACAAACAAACAGTGTTGATCCTAGAGCAAAGCACTTGCATAACACATGTGTGGAGCACCAGCACGGTAGCTCTTGGATAACACATGTGTGCAGCATGGTAGCTCGCCGACCACGGTTTACATGTGTGCCGCACGCTTTTTAACCTGTGATCATCAGCAAACTAGTATTAGACATGTATTTGTTGCTTGTGCATGGACATGGAGTCAATTTTCACGCATGCATTTTAGTCTCTGGATGTGCTCAAACCCCTTATACAGCCTACTATGCGTTGTAAAGTTGGTAGAAATCCTTCTCCAACTGAATCCACTCACCAGATGCTATACTCCGGCGATCCTCAAACTTCTTATACTTTCTGTTAGAGTTGCTCAAATATGAACAGAGGCTATGTTGTTATACTAAACTTTTTGCTACACACGGTGAGCCATGAGACCTTTTATGACAACGAGAAGCTGTGACAACTATTCCATTGCAGCTCGGAGCTCAGGCCATTCTAACCGTGGATTCGGAGTCTGGGTTTCTCTAGTCGCCAGTGGTGAGACTCATTTCTCGCCACTATGTGGGCGGGCGCACGCGAGTTGCGCGGCAGGCAAATCCTCGTGTGTGCTTTCCTGCCGCGCCTGTCCCGGCTAAACCAGTTCGTGGACTCGGACCGTGCGTGTCAATCTGACAGGGAGTAGTAATTGAGGAGGGGCTCGGCCGCCCCAGAGCACGCATGTGCTGCTATCTGCCTGGCCGCCCCGGTCGGACCACATGTTTGCCGAGACCACCGGCCGGCCGGCTAGCAGTGGCCTCGTAGTATACGCACTCTTCAAAACTCCGAGAACGTAGTACGTCTGCTACGTACGTCCCACATACGGTTCGCCGCGTACACTCCGGCTGAGCGACAGTCTTGTACAACCGACCCGGCCGGTGCTTCCACTGATACCGTTGACCAGCCAGCCAGATCGCCCTAGACCGAATGCTGAGTATATGATCATATATACAGAGTAGTACAGACCTTGCGCGACATACTGTACGTGATACGGAGACACCGGCCGCCGATACGGTCTGGTCCGCAACTTGCACAGCACTGATATTTCTCATCAGCTCACGCATGACTAGGGTTACAGATGCGGGCCCGCTTCGGTCCGCAAAACGGGATAGTTAGTACAAGTTGCTCTCTCTGTCCGGTTTATAAGACTACGTATTTTTAGTTTGACAAATTAATCAACTTAGCATAAGTACATACGATAAAAATTATATTATTAAAAACTTCAAATGTTATATTTTCTAATAATATATATTTTATATTATATAAATATACCTCATACAAACAATCTAGGTATACGCATAAGTCTTATAAACTGGGATAGAGGGAGTACAAATTTTACTACATGCATTAATTGGAACCGGTCTATAAATTATACTCTCTCCGTTCTAAAATAGATGTCTTAGGTTTGTTAAAATTTAGATTAATCTAGATACTATTTAGTATATAGATTTATTTAAATTTTGATAAATATAAAATATCTATTTTAGGACGGGAGAGTACTATGTTTACACGAGCTGAGAGACCTCTGCCTGAGCATGACGCATTCCCTGCCTAGCTTCCGAGACCTCTGCCTTCTGCTGCGCTGGGAGAAGGTCGGGCGCTGTGAAGTTTGAACAACGTCTGAAGTTGCTGGTCTGATCGCGTCCGTTCCGACGGTTACAACATCGGAGAGATACTCTGAAAGGACCGGCAAGCGCGAGTAGTGCAAGAACGAGCAGCACCCTTCTGGTTGCAGCTACTACTACAACCGATGCTGTCAGCACTCAGCAGTGTCAGTGTGATCCGGTCCAGAACTAGATTTACCAATTAGGCTGACACACGGTGAATCCTGCAGAAGTTATTATAAAGAGAAAAAATCTCACCACTTTTGCTTCGGTGTCCCCCTCTATTCAAACTTTGAGAAACAAAAAACTCGGTACGATTGTTCAGAAGATTGTACGAATTTATCTGAAATCCTATGGTCCTCTTAGACGTATGCTTACCATACACGTATATTCACGTGCTTGCTGCCGGGAAAAAAGAGGGGGGAGGCGAAAATCCGGAGTTATATAAAAGCAAAAACAAAATTTTAAAATATGACATGCTTAGATTACGACAATGGGAGATAGAATCAGCCGGTCGAAACAGGAGTATACCCAGTTCGACCAAATATAGACATACGAAGATATAGATGGCCTCCGATATGAGTTTTGGCGGGTAAAAAAAAAACTAAAACGGTCTATACAGCTTAAGTTTAGAGAGAGACACACCGAAGCACACCTCAAAGCTCACGGGTTCCACCATGATAGTACTTCGTATGTTCGCAGTAAAATCGTACTACTACCCGGTAATTTCGTGTGCGTTGAACACCGGAGAATATATGTAGTATGTGTCGCGCCAGTACGTACAGCATCCGAACTTATTCTCTCGATTGAAAATAGTATCGATCACGTGGCACACACGCTGTACCGCTCTCGATCTTTGCACAAGCCCGGCTGGAATGTTGATAAGCAGTACACTAGTATTGCCACTACTGCTACATGGACCAAACTAACTAGGTACCACGTGGACGCACTGGGGGGGTCAGTGTCCACGCTAGAGCATCAAACCACGCACACTGTTCACGTGCGCTCGCACATTACTTCCAAGAAATTCCTCACAGACACAGTCCCTCCCTCGAGAAGTCCATCACATCTTTGAGCTCCAGACAAAACCCCCCCTCGATAAATAATCCCTCGATCTTCTAACATCGCACGCACGATGACACTGACCGAAACGGATCTTCGTGCAGCTAGCAGCTTGCCATCGCACACGTACGTCGTCAGGTTACTGCTACGGCTTCTTCGTCTCAGCTTCAGATCACTGCCACGCCTGCCTGAGGATTTCAAAACTCTCATCACAGAAAAAAAAACTAATGGTCCTGTAATAATTAATAGTCATCGCACGGATGAGGAAACACCAAAACTGATTCATCAGAGCCATTGGGCCCCGGCATATTCTGCTTTGAACTCCGGCTCCAAGAGTATCAGGACACGGATCGCGCTGGCCTACCAGCACCAGACGACGACGACGCGATCATCAAATACTAAACGATATCTCAAGCTGGCACTGCCTTTGTTCCCCCTCTGCATGCGTGCTTTGATACTCGTAACGAAATGTTTGGTGGCGCATGAACCATCGCTTTCCTGGCTTGTCGATGTCAGGCCCAACCAAACCAAACATAGTCCGTCCGGCCGGCTCCGTCGTCGGGCCAGTGATCAGATGGCCATGCCGTGGCCATGATTCTGTGATGAGTCCCAGCTGGGTTCCACCGGGATTTAGTCCAGTCTAGTTTAGTTCCAGGGGAAAGATCCAACGACTTGTACCTCATGCAGTGATGCTGCTCTCTTTTGCTTCCTGTGTCTGTCTGTGTGGTGGTAGTTCCGCGAAGAAAAGAACGGCTTAGATTGACACGGCTCATGTAGCGCGCTGTAGCTGTTCTATGGAATGTAGCAGCTGAATGAATCCCTGTAGACAACGACACCTCGTCTTTGCTAGGCTGCTGAAATCGATTAGGCTGCCGCCTGTTGCGAAAAATGCTCAATGGAAGATGCCTACAAAACTTACCGCTGTGATAGGAAAAACGCTCATCGCAAGATGTGGTATTTTGAAGTTATAAAACTTACAAAGAAATACCACGCGTAGATATTAAGTAAGAAATCATTTTTGTACAATAATATGACCATATGTGCGAAAAACATTAATAAAGATAATTTCAGTTAGGTACAATCACTATTCGCAAAAAAAGAGGTACAATATGTCACAATGGTCATAACTTTTGTATAAAAAAAGAGGTACAATATGTCACAATCTTATGAAATTCATGTGATCCAAAGAGAGCTTAAACCAATGCTTCGGTGATTAGGAGGGTCGTTGTATTCCAACCAACAATGATCAAATCATGAATCTTTGGATCTTTGCATGTGTTGGTTGTGATGTGTGAGATCCTAATCAGAAGATATACAGAGCAGCTTCCTTGAGGTTGGAATACAACGACCTGTATATCTTCTGAGCAGTGAAATACAACGACCCGCTTAAAGTTGTCCTTAAGGACCTCCTTTATTCAAAGGATTTGCATAGGAATTTAGGAGGATCAAATCCTTTGAAAAATTTCCTGTGTTGGTTGTGATGTGTGAGAGTGAATGTTTCCTAAGTGATAGAAAATCATGCAGGACTGGAGTGGCCATGAAATTGCAATCATGCGTTTTTTTTATGTTGATGTGCTTTTTGAATCATGAGAATCAAAGATACCTTAAGCGGGTTGTCCTTTGGTCCTAGTTTCAAAGAATAATCACTTGGATATGGTTTAAAAATTTCTAACGAAGTAAGAGACCAAGTTCTTTCGCGGTACAACATTCTATCATAGTTTTATGTGGTTTAACATTAATTTGACTATATTTACTAAGATTTCAATATATTTTCATTCCCGCGGAACAAACTTGCATAGTAAAATTTTCATGCTCTCAAATCCTCTATATTGCACGTGCGTCCATCCGATTATTGTGTTCTTTTTCCTATTTTTAGGTTTTATAAGGATCGTGCAAACCAAATAGGCTCTGACAATGTGCGCATGTCATTATTCGGGAAGCAAATGATGACACCAAATGCTGCCGAAACTGCATCGCTTTTTTCTCAACGACATGCAGCGTTGCGCTGCTACGATGCTCTGTAGAAGGCTGCAAGCTGATGGGAGCTGCCGGCCGGCCTTGTCCCGGCGACGTGGGAAGTCGCGGGGTCAGGGTCAGGCAATGCGTGCTCAGTGCTCGATCACGAGCGCGCCGGACAGCCATCAGAGGCGTCAGGCAGCGCCCACATCGTACACCGGCGGGCCGTGGCTTTGACCGACTGTTGGGTGGGAGCGGGGGGGTTCCGACGGCGGCCTCCGGTCTCCGGCTGAGCGAGGGCCGGCGAGGTCCTGCCCTCTGCCACAAGCGCGCCAAGATTCCAAGAACCTGTACCGCGATTTTTATATTTCCCTGTCCCTGCATGCTACTTCTGTTACTGTAACTGCCTGTGCCATGCCATGGCTTCTGTGAGCATGGATGTGATCAAGCTTTTCTTTACGGAGATTGTTGGCTACAGTCCTATTTTGGCTACACCAGTGACCTGTCTGCAGCAGGCTTGACATATGGATGTGCAAAAGTAGTCTCATACAAGGAAGCCATCTGCTCCATAACCGATCACTGTGTAATCCCACTAGCTCCTGCCCTGCGCGCGACACAACCAACATGTGCCAACTTCAGTGCCATAAGTCTCAAACATGTATAACAGCCATAGTGGCAAAACATATGTAGGGTCGCGAGCACAACAAAGTTTGAAGTTTGGACGCAATCTATCCACTGTTTCGCTGGTGGTGGGACATGAATCATGTCACTCGGCGCCTTCCTCAGGCATATTGGACAACTTCAGTAACTGAATGGTCATCCTCTGTACTAGCTCATTTCAGACGAGTTTCTAGTTGTTATAAGCTGGTGATCGCCACAGCATATATGTTTCCGTGATTTCGACGAATCAATGGAAGACAATTTGGATCGATTAGTAGCTTTAGCTCGTTAGTCATATGATCACAGTCAACACAGGAACAGCAAATGTATGTTAGGTTGTCTACTTGCTAACGGGATATTCCATGGGAAAGCGGTGAAACCCCTGGCAGCAGAAAGAAGACTGCCAAAATACACTACATACAGAATTCAAAATGGATGCTCCACAAGAACTGAAAAAAAGAGTAAACTTGTCGTTGTTTGGCTTCCGAACTTCTCTGTATATCTTCTGTATAGGATCTGCAAAATCCTCAAGGAAGCTGCTCCTTGCATGTACATGACTCTCCTAGTATGGAGAAGGTGTGAGTACAACTAGCTCTATGCTGTCTTGGCAGAATACCTGCAGGTTTGAAGAATGCAAGGATATGAGACATCGAAGTCAGTACAAATCTGTACTAATGAAGAGAAAGGAGAACACTTACAGCTTTAAATTTAGTTTGGAAGCACTCTTCTGCCAAGTTGAAGAGCTCTGCTGTTTCATGATTTCCTCGGTGGACGACCCTTTCTCATGTACAAATTTCACAGATTCTGACAGTCTATTCAGGAGATTTACCAGTGCAATGACCTCGTTTCGCTGCAGCTGGAACTGAATAATGGCCAAGAAGAGACATTGTTAGACAAATCGCCACTGCAAATATCTTAAATGAGCTCAAAAGGTAGATTCAGCGTGAAAACACTCAGACTAATGTGAGAGTAAACTTCCATAAATCTGCTTTATTTGCATAGAACAGAGAAGTTATCGAGTTGCTAGGATTTGTTATGACAAAACTGTTACACGATAAACAATGAATGCACCGGACACATCAAAGATTGATGTGCTGGAAAGATGGGTCGTATAAAAGACAATACGTCGACTAATTCTCTAACGGGAACATGGATTAATCAAGCGTACAAAATCTACCTTACACTGCATTAATGTTGCAAAGTGGTAGTAGGTAAAAGCGGAAATGAACGGCATACCTGTTGATTCAGATGGTTCTCTCCATCCACAGAGAACAGAATCTTCAGTGCAGTTCCAAGACCAAGAACTTGGAGCTTCCCCCATAATCGGCACTTCTCACATCCAACACAGTCCATGATTGCACTAGGAACAGAACGTTGTAGGGGGTAAGATCTTAAGTTATTGAAATGAATAATATGAATTGAAGAAAGAGTAAGGAACAAACCTGATATTTCTAAATTGCTTCTGGATCTCCTGCTTTAGCTCAGGGCCTTTTTCACCTTGCCAGAGTTTTGCTTCATCAAAAGGTAATGGACATGCAGATCTTAACTTGTGGTTGTAAAGCAGTTGCTTCACTAAAGACTGTGTTTTCAAGTCCTCTTCAGGATTGCCGGTATTGTACTCAGCTTGCTCAAGGTAATCTGCTGCCTACAAGATAGGAAATAAAATTCTTACTCGGAAGCTTTAAGCCAAAGCAAGTCAACAGATTAATCAATAAATAAAAGGATTTAAGTCAGGAAGATATAGGAACCTTTGTCACTGCCCGAAGAACAAACAGGTATGTGAAGTATAGATTTTGAACACGCTCTGGGTACTTCAGAACACGGTCATGCAACAACGGAAGATTATGCCCCCACTGTAGTCATTTACACCAAAAATATCAAAAACAAGCAGAAAAGATGGTCTAATAAACACCAAAGTGAAGTGTACGGTTGTGGGTAAAATACCAAGTTAGTAGACTCATCGAGAAGATAATCATAAGCAATGTGCACAGAAATTGAGGAGTGCAATCCCGAAATTAGCTTGTACAATGCCTTCTTCTCCTGGCACATATCTTCTGAAGGATCTGAGGAAAATACATGGCAATTTAAAACACGCGTGTCAGGATAGTTGTAGTGAGATATCTAACTTGACTAGGGCATGCAACTATACCATAACATAGATGATAGATAAGTAAAACAGTGTACAACACACATAGCCAAACGCTCAAGCAATGATGATGTTGAAGAACATAAGTGGTTATTTAAAGCAGTGGCGGCCCATTTGCCTCTATCTATCACCCCTTTTAAGCACGACATCAGAGCAGACTAACACTTCAAAGTACCCTCCCCTTTTTTTGAAAGTATATTCTTTCAAACAACCATCCAATCTTAATTGCAGAACACAAAGTGACCTTAGCTTGAATTGCTGAGCATTCTCTAAGAGAAGGATCATGCAAGTCAGCACCGATTCATTTACTATGTCATGGCTTCACCAGAATGTAGTTATAAACTAAGTCACTCAAAATGATATAATGCAAGTTGACAACAAAAACAACAATATAAACAACTCAGTTGCATTAAGATCAGACATCAGGCATGGTCAACACCAAACAAAATCAGAATGGACATGTGGACAAAAAGGAGAGCAGATGTGATTACATTTTGGACAATTTTCTTTGTAGATAGAGTCCCATATTCTTCTAGCTGAATCACCAGTATAACCAGTGTAGCGTTCAGGATTTAGTTGAAGATTCACATAAGTCATCTCACCTGGAACAGGATAGAAGTTTGTTAATCACAAGGTATTTAGGGATGATAATAAAGAAGAATCAAATGAAGCACGATGTTAAAACATGAGGCAAAATAATGTACCATTATCCGTTTCATCATCAGCTGTCCATGGATTATCAGTTTCAACCCATCCCTTGAAAACTTTGGTGTCAAGGGTTCTATCAACAGTGGCCTCTGGTTTTCCTTCTTGACATTTCATATTCTCTGGAGAAAGGCCACTGTAAGGCTTCTTGAATGGTTCGGGGAATTCATTATCTGGGCACTCGCAGACACTGCAGTCCCTAAGCCGGCACATTCCATCATCAGGCCAAAAAGGGCAGTCACACCACAATTTAACCTAACAAAGAAACAACATAAACTTAGAAAATCATAAATGTTTATTTTGAAGGATAACATTCGGGTACAATAAGAGTGTAGTTAACAATTATAGTAGAATATTTTTTGTATGGTTCATTATGTTGAGTAAAAATTCTTAACAATGTAGGACATCAACGATTATCTATACAGAGGTACCACGATTATCTATAGGATGCTACTGTGTTAAGCAATCTAATTAAAGAGTAGCAACGCCTAGCAGCAGTAACATCAACCATATATCTATGGAACCTCCTCTACAGCACTGTCAGCTGCTGCTTCTCCATGACTTGTCTAAAAGGCTATCAAACCTTTATAGCTATAAACGACCATAATAATGGAATTTATTTCTCTTGTTTCTCTTGTTTTTTCCTTTTGGGCTTAGTTGTGCTGTCTGTCCCAGCAGTGGTCTCGTTGTTGTACCGGATTGTGTTGGTTGCTATATTAATATAGCGGGGCGAAAGCCTGATTCGGGAGAGAGATAATGGAATTTACAGAAGAAAGAGATTGGAAACACCCTATGAGAGCCAACAACAATTGCCATATGTTCGTCTGTCCTCCAGATCATCACATGTTTCATGTACTGTATGATCCATAAGCTCGATGTTCCAAGTTTCCAACCAGGCAACCAACAACCTTTTTTCCATATCAGGCCTAATTTATCAAGACGTGAAATAACGGTACCACATAAATGGAATCCAGAACAAGTCTAGTAAATAAAGTACAGTAGCTGAATAGACAGAAAATGCAGTTGTCAGTGATCTCGCACATATCCAATTCCACATACAAACTGCAGAGCATACATCCCCAAGAATTGCTCCATAGTTATGGAGCTAATGCTCCGATCAAACATGCATTCCATAATAATTCTACCATGTCCAACTTGCTATCATAATTCTCATCATCGAAACATCACAAAGTACATTTCTCATAAGCTAGAGTCACACATAAATGACAGTTAAAGGACAGAAGAACAAAATTCCCATACCTTGAAGTATCTGAAGAAGGGGAGAGCGACGAGGTCCTGCAGGATCGGGTTGAGGACCTCCTCGTTGATGGCGTCTACCGTCTCGTAGTCGCAGCAGCAGTCCTCCACCATCCCGGTGTACTTCCTCGCACCCTGAAGAAACACACAGGCATCACCGCCCAAAACCACACCGTCAAATCAAATCAAAAACCCCCAGAGCAGCTAAACCACAAGACCAACGGCGGGTGAGACTTACGGGGCAGCCGCAGCCTCCGCCACGCGAGTAGGACGAAATGGCCGGGAAGCTGCGTGAGCTCACGGCGACGGCGAGGAGCGCCACGAGGAGGGCCCCCGCGGCCGCCGCCCATCGCCTCGGCCGCCGGCGTACGGCCCCACCGGCACCAGCGGCGCTGTTCGCCGCGGGAGCGGGCTCCTCAGACATCCTGCACCGGGGCGGAAGCTTCTAGAAGCGAGATCTGAACGGCAGCTGAAGAATTTTCTCCCTGTGTTTCCAGTTGGGGCAATGGCGGTTGGGGACTCGGTGACAGGGCGTTGGAAAAATCGTCGAGAGGCTGATGTAGTACTAATACAGGGCTGGATTAGAAGAACCCGCGTGCGTCAGTGCGTGTGTATCCTTGGGCGCTGTCGGAACACGAGCAGGAATGGCGGATCGAACGGCAGGCGCGAGCCTGTCGACGAGTTTGGACGGCCAGATATGCCCCCAATGACGTGGCCGTGATTATCTTTTGAGAGACGCGTCTGCGGACTTGAACCCGTGGGCCGCCTCCTTTTGACCTGCTACACGGATCATTGACCACCTACCCACACGGCACGTTTACGTGCACGCGCACCAGTACATCGCATGGCCGCGTTACTTTGCGTGGTTAGCGTCTTAATAAACGAGAGAAAAATGGTTCACGAAAGTGGGGGAGCTTGAAAAAAAAAATCCTTAGGCAGGCCAGGCAAAAGGAAAGCACTTTTTTTTTGCCAAACTGAAGAACAAATTCACTATATACTACTTGTAAATGATCCCACGTGCTGTCAAATTGCTAACCAAGAATTTGGGAAAAGAAAGTAGCACCTAAGCAGGAAAATTGGAGAAGAAGAAGAGTGGGGCTCGCTTGCCGACTGCTGGACCTTGGGCCTGTGCGTCGTGCCTGACTGCCCGTTGTCCGTACCTACATGCTATAGTTGCGACGAACCCCTGCTCCACCCCCCCTCCCTAGTTGTCGGCGGCGTTGTTGTCACTTGTGTCCTACATTGATCCCTCCTCCCCCGATTACGGGAGGTGCTATCGGCCGCTATAAGCGGCACTACTCCGACACGCCGCACGAACACATCCTTCTCTTCCCTGATCTTGGGTTGTGGCCCACCACCTATCGCACACACGCCCCCCCCCCCCCTAGCTAGGCTACAACTACGACGAACCCCCTACTACGTTGGCGAGCTACGTTGTCCCTGTCGTCGGTGAGGTTCTCCGGTGCCGCCTTCGTCCTCTATCTCCGGTAGTCACCTCACCCGTAGTCGTCCTCGTCTACGGTCGTGCTCATTCCCACGAGTAATAGGCCTGGCCTAGGAAGGATCTGCAACGTTAGGGTGTACACAGTGTGGGGGAGTGGCGCCGCGTCGAGAAACAATTAGCATTTGCCCCCATTCCCCATTTGATACATTTTTTAGGTATTGACACAGGTCGTGTCATCGACAAGGTAGCCCAAGACCAATTTTTATTAGCTCGCCGGCGTATATCTTGTACTGGGCTGTTCTGTACCTCGACCAAGGCCACAAGATGCCTCAACTCTCAGCCCATACCCTTGGGAAAAAAAATCTCAGAAAAAAAATGCAACTGCTGCAGTGGGCCTCGTCTTCGACTCCAACCTGTCGGGAGTTCTCTCCCTTTGCCCAAATCGCCGCAGCCGAGCACACCGCCGGTCAGCCGCCGAGGGCGATCAATGTTGGCTCTGAATCCTGGTGCAGCCCCGGTGTTATTCACCCCATTTCTCCTTCAAATCGGTTATCCTGATGCTCCCAGATTTTAAACCCTTGATTTGGTTTTGCAGCCAGCATGGTGGTATGCTTGGGCTCCTCTTCCTCGGTTCAGGGGCGAGGTCGCCGCTAGGTTCTGTGGGTTGGCGTGAAGGCTCGGGGTGCCCTCGCGCACTGCGGTGCACGCGTGCCTGCAGGTGCGCGAGTGTACTGAGTGCCGCCGCCCGCCGTGCCGCGCTGCCGCCATGAGCAGCAGCGTGGCATCTCATGGCCGCTGTGGCTCTGGCTCCTCTCCAGATTGGTGTTAGTGCAAGTCCTCTCCTCTCTTTACTGGTTCATTTATCTTGCAACTGTATCCAGATTAATGGTTTTATGGTTGATATACTTGATATACAACCTAACCATATTTTGCCTAAGGAACCGTGTAACACTCAATCCTGCCAGGATCTGAAAGCACCCATAGTTTCTACTTCACGAAATCACCTAACTGATTTAGGTTTTATTTTGGCTATTGGTGCTGTTTAATCCCAAAACTGTGCATAGGGCTGTCAACGAGCCAAACTCGAGCGAACATTGTTAGGCTCGGCTCGAGCGAGCCTAGGTTGACCTTTGAGCCTACAACTAAGCTCGAGTTCGGCTCGACCAAAGCTCGAGTAGGCTTGAGCTCGGTAAGAAAATTTTAGTACATCCAAAGATAGACATGCAGCTACATAGCTAGAAAATAGTAAAGCTTGAAAACCGAATAGTAGAAATGGCTCGGAGTCTCACATAATAGTAGTCTCACATAATAGTAATATAGTGCCAACATGCCAGCACAATTATTTTAGCAGTCTTACAGCAGATGGAATAATAATAGCAGTCTCAATTTTGTGGTTGTACAAAAATCACGAGCTTTATTGAACCGTTTGAGTTCGGCTCGTCTAAGCTCGCGAGCTCGAAAACAGGCTCGAGCTTGGTTTGTTAGAGAGACGAATCAAGCTCGAGCCGAGCTGTTAACGCGCTGAACTCGCACAGTTTCTCAAGCCTGAACTTTTTTGACAGCCCTAACTGTGCATGGCCATTTCTTGTTCAAGTCTTGCTCCTGCAACAGAAAATTCTACAAAAAACATAAATAACAAGTGTGAAGTAGCTCAATCATGTTAATTACTGCATCTAGAACTAGAAGTACACCTGCAGAAAGGAAGATATAGGCATGCTACATTGCTAATATATGTAGAAATTGAACCATTTCTTGACAGGGTAAACTCATGTTTGTAGTGCATAATGGTATAGATCTATAATTCAGAGAAACTGACAAATTAGAACAGGTAGAATTCAGATTAGGTATGGCTATAGGCATCTAGAATTTTCTAGATTAGGTAAGCCGACTAGAACAGGTAGAATTCAGAGAAACTGACAAATTATATTTTATAAGGCAAGGCCAGCGTCCAGGACACTACAAAACGTCCCTCCTGGACCTTCGGGCATACCCGACAACAAGCTATAGCAGGACCTGAATTCACAGCTGAGTGCTGGAACTGAAGACATTCCTCTGTCTGTCTGCAACCTCAAGAAGCTGGAGGTGCTAGACTTGTCTAATAACCATCTGACAGGTGTGATACCAGCAACATTGGGGAATCTTCACTTCCTTTCTGCATTGAACATTTCTAACAATGACCTAGAAGGGGCTGTTCCAGCTGGGGGGCAATTGAATACATTTCCAGATTCTAGTTTTGATGGGAATCCAAAACTATGTGGAGCTATGCTTGTTCACCGTTGTAGTTCAGTCGGCGCAGATGCTGTCTACGTTATCCCTGCAGAACAACACAGCAACAAGATCATCTTTTTAATTGCCTTTGGTTTGTTCTTTGGAGTAGGCGTGTTATACGACCAGTTAGTGTTGTATAGGTATTTTGGCTAAGCCCAGTAATACAATTGTAATTTCTTCTAGCATTCACTGGATAGTGGTAAATGAAGCAATGCAAGGTCATAAAATTTAACTTGTCGCGAGTTGCATTTCGTCATATATTTGTCTGATTCTTCTGAAGTTTATGTTGTTTGCTGGCTGAATGATAAAAGTACATGTTACTATTATTTCTCCAGCTACCAGCCTTGATGAGAGGTACTAGTAATTTTCAGATTGGATGGAGTAGCTATTGTTTGAATCGGCTTGCTTCGATTTTCCATGTGAGCTTGGAGGTCAAATCTCATCGGACAGTGCACCATGGCCATCAACCAGCTAAGTGAACATCTCAATGTATTTGCAGCCTTGCTTGGCCTTCACCACTGAGGCACATGCTGCCACTACCAAACCGATATTACTACGAAGTCTTCAAATCTCGAGTTAGATAAACCCTCTGGGCTTCTGATATGAAGTCACAACAGCTCTACCGATGTTTGGAGATATCAACAAGGGCGCCTGTTCGCTTCTCCCTCGCATTCGTCTTCCTCCTCTCAGGTAAACGCTAGTACACATTTTAGTGTCAATTTCTCATTAGTAATTTTTTTTAACTACCCTACCGTTGATCATACATTTCTACGTTTAAATAGTACGATCGAGCAAACTGAAGCAGTCTGCACTTACGCGTGCGTGCAAGGAAAGGCAATCTCACCGGCAAGGGCTGTGCCATCCATGGTCCACCTGGCCAACGGCACGACGATCGACTGCCCCAAGCCCAGGTAGCTTAATCCCACTCATCACGACACGCCTTCTGCCTCTTGGTTTCAGTCTGAATAGTTGAATAAAGTTCTGCAAGTATAATTTTCTTGACATCATAGCCCTGCAAGTCGCCGAATGATAACGAAAAGTTCTTGGTGCCCTGTTACGGCAGTGCGGTTCCGTACTGAGTTCGTATAGACAGTTGAACTTTACGCACTTCGGATAAAATTTCCGATCAGCACGTAGAATTTTCAGGCGCAAAATGTATAACGGGTACAGTTTAATGATATGCACGTGCATATGCGATGGCACGGATGGAGTCAGAGAGAGCGGCGGGCCTGAACCAGTTCAGCCGAAGACTGTTAAGCGCGCGATATCAACAAGCAACTCGGTGGATAGATGCCTGAATTTTCCATGCTGTGGGAACCAAATTCCAACGCCAGAGATGTGTCCCTATATGAATGAACTCTCTGTGTTTCCCAGCAAAGCCAACTCAAACCAGGCATACGACAAGGCAACGCAACAGCAAGACATGGTTTCCTCCATGAAGCTGTCCGTCACCTTCCTCCTCCTCGTCTCCGGTACGCCCATCGTTCCGTATATGCATGATCTTAAGTAAGTGCACACATGCTTATATGTATCGGCGTATGTCATCCTTGGCTTTTGAAGCAGGGCTGGTGGTGTTCGGGGAGATCGAGGGCGCCGCGGCGCAGGCGTGCGCCGTGGTGTGCTTCCAGGGAGGGCACATCACCTGCGACAACTACCCCGGGCAGGAGCTGGACGGGTGCGACTGCGAGTGCGCGCCGGCCGACGGCAAGGGCTGCGTGCTCCACCTCGACGACGGCGTCACCCATTCCAACTGTAACTGAACCGCTCCCATGCATCACAAGCGTCCTCGGTCTCTTAGGCTTGGGTTTCAGTTAAATAATACAGCAGAACTCTGTACTGTAAGATTGTCGTCCAATAACAAAATAAAGTGTGTGTTGCCATGTTTTGGCGGTTCGGTAAGTTGTTCCGTGCCACTTCACGTATAGATAATTCAACTTTACACACTTCGAATAAAAATACGGAGCAGAAATGCAGAATGGCTAATGTTCAACCAGCGTGACCGGAATATATATTGAGCAGATTGTGGGGGTACTCACTTTCCACTCTTCATGAATATTTGCCGAAAATACAGCGCCGCTGCTTTTCATTCATGAAGTAGTAGTATATAAATAGATATAAGCTATGCTACTAGCAAGCTACAAGTGCACTCTTCGTGAAAAAAAGATACGGAGTACTCTCGATCGGTTTGGGCAATTGGCATTTCCGGTTAAGGACGGAGTGGTTGCGTGCGTCAAAGTTTCACCAACTCTAGATCCATGGCTGCTAGCGGAAAGCCATTTTTTTTAAGTAGTTGTGGCTCTGAACCAAACTGCAACCCTGCAAGATATTGTTTAAATTGTTTTAGCATGAAGCAGGAATGAGAACTTCCGACTAGCAAAATCGATGAACACGAAGTTTGCTTTTCGTATGCATCTCGCGTCGTGCACCTTGTGTTGTCCCCCATCCAATTCAAGGGCAAATTAATAATCACTTGAACGGCAGATCACACTCTTCGCAGGTCGAAACAAGAATGGTCAGCGGAATCGAGGCCGTGGAAGCTAGAGTTCGCTAACTCGAGATAGGTCACCTAGGTGCACGGTGTGTGAACTCCAATACTCCATGAGTCATGACTTTTGAAGGGTCAACGCGATCCGCAGCCTGCCCAATTAAGTCAGCAACAACCTCCTCTGACTTTTTCGGCTGCCTCGATCGGTTTAGGACAGACAAAGCATGCTGAGACAGTGAGACCGACGCGCGAGGCATGGACAAATTCTGAAACTCCACGAGGCGGCAGGAATGGCAGGCGAGCGATCGACGCAAGCACCTACGTATTACTCCAGCATCTGCACGTGCGAGCCGCGTGATCTCGGGTCCAACCTTGTTCATCGCTGCAGACTCGATAGGAGATACCGTAGTAAGTAAGTAGCAAATTCAGAGCTCCCTTATATAAACGCACCGGCGCTGCAGAGTCTGCGGCCACAGATCGCACACGACGGTGACCCAACACAGACACACACACATACACTGACACGCATGGCGGCTGCTACCATGAAGCTGTCGCTCGCCTTCGTCGTCCTCCTCCTCGCCGGTACGTCCATCTTGATCCATTGTATCGGTACTCCCTCCGTTTTAAAATATAAGATGTTTTAAGTTTGTGAAGAGAATGTATCTAGAGTTACTTTAGTGTGTAGAATCACTTCAAACATGAGTAAACTTATATATTAAAAGTAGTCTAGATACATTTGCTTCACAAAACTAAAATATCTTATATTTTAAAACGGAGGGAGTACCATTTCCGCATCATGAAGCTCCTTAGGGAAATTTGAGATACACATACACCACACGTTTGCTCTGACGCTTGCTCGTGTGTGCGTGGTCGATCTGGTGGTCACCGGATCAAGCAGCGCTCGTGGTGCTCGCCGACGTGGGAGACGCCGCGGCGACCTGCGAGACGGTCAGGTGCGTCCAGGGAGGACACATCACCTGCAAGAACTACGGGAACCACAAGGAGAAGCTGGACGGGTGCGCGTGCGTGTGCGCGCCCAGGAACGGCAGACGCTGCGTGCTGCACCACGACGACGGCACCGACCAGATGTGCCCCAAGACCAAGAGGACTTGGTGAATCACGTTTAGGTAATACACGCCGGCATTCGTCGACGGTGCCCTGCTGGGGTCTGAGTTGAATAAAGCTGCAGCAAGTTTGTGTTGGAATGATTTAACCAACTGAATGCGAGTTTGTGTGTACCGTTTGCTTTCATCCAACAAATATCGACCACACCTCGTGTCCCATTCGATTTCATGCAACAAATATCACGAGAACTGCACTCATTTTCCTCCATGCCACTCGTTTGTAATATAAGGAGGTGTGCTTTGGTGTTTCCTCTCTTCCAAACTTATAAAAACAAGGACGGTCAGGATTGACCGATCTCTTTTCATGCATTCCAAATCAAAAGAACATAGGTTAATCTTGAACCTCGTTGTATTTTTAGTTTCATAAGTTTAGGGAAGAGAGAGGACACCGAAGCAAAAGCCTTATACAAGAGCATGAAAACCAGAGAAGTGACTCAACAGAATGCCTTGAGCAATATCTACAAGTCTAGGGAGGAACAACGCCACAACTTATTGAAGGCACTATGGTTACTTACTCAAATTTTTGAGTCACGTCCTGATCTACAACCACCATTCACCTGGACCGGAAAGAACACACTACGGATACATCATTTTTGCATGACGATAAGTCATTATCACGTCAATGTCCATTGGAAAAAGTGGATCATCACAATGGTAGAGAAGACGGATCTTTCTTAGCCATTCATAATCTAGAGAAGAAAAAAATAAGTCATATAATATATCATCTCTCAGAATTAATGTGAATTTACTGATTATAGTAAGAAATTATATTGATAAGGAAAGACACAAGCTATAATCGAGAAATTAGTTTTCTCTTATTTCTTTTTTAATTCCCTCTTGTCTAACTAAACGAAATTCCGATCAGACAACGCTAAGGGAGGCTGCCGTCATCCTATTGTACCTGCACTTAGTGATTATCTGCTTCACTATAGACCGCTGCACCTCGGTAAACGGGAACCTGAACGGCCGAAAGTGCATTTTGCTAGGTTCTGGCCATAAGTGCACTTTACTAGCTTGACTTACAAGTTGTGTTGCTGTAATATGTCAAAAACTGCTGCGTGTTCTGCATGGTCTTTGTCAGACTTGCTATGTAGATGATAATATCATCAAAGAACACTAACACGGACTTTTGGAGAAAAGGTGAAATCATAAGACACTGAATAGACAAGATCGACAACGACAACGACAATAGTAGGACGCGACTCTCTCTCTCTCCCTTCCCAGCTCTCTCTCCCTCCCCCGCGTCTGACCGTCCTCCTCCAGATCCCGGGCCCCTCCCATGGCCTCTTCGCCGGAATAGCCGGTCGGAGTTGGCTCGGAGGTGGCGCCGGTGTAGATAGGGTTAGGAGTTGTGGCTTCGTGCCGGTAGTGGGCTCTTTGCCTGGCGATGTGATCCTTCCAGGAGGGTGCGGCCAGATCTGGAAGTTAGGGTTCGGCCTTGTGGTCTTGAGGCTCCTCTGGCCTGAGCTAGGGACAATGAGGAGGACAACCACATCTAATAAAGCCGTTGTTGCCTGTTTCCCTCGCCTCGTCGTCGGGTGCTCTGTTTCTTTCATCTGGCCGGCCTTGGAGGCGGGGGGATGGTGTCTCAGAGCATGTCGAGGTGGGGCTTGGGGGACGGCGGGAGTTCCTCCTTGCTAGCGTATGCACGTGGCGCCAGCAAGCGGTTGCCTGTGCCTGCTGCTTCTCTGCTTCTTCCAGCCGGTCGTGGAGGCGAGGAGATTAAGAAGAGAAGACGAAGGCGGACGACCAAATCCCAAAGCAGCACTGAAGCCCCTCCTCCAGCCAAGTGGTTTCGTCCCCGGCTGCTGTAGAGGTGGTGCTGCCTCGCCGCTGTTCGTCGTCGCTGGCGGTTGTTCTAGACCCGATTGCGTTTCTGCAATCTTTTTAGGATGGTGTTTGCAAATTGTAGGGGTCGAGTTGTATTCCCTGCAGAACAACACAACAACAAGATCATCTTTTTTATTGCCTTTGGTTTGTTCTTTGGAGTAGGCGTGTTATATGACCAGTTGGTGTTTTACAGGTATTTTGGCAAAGGCCACTTTCGATTGTAGTTCTAGTAATTCAGTGGGTAGTGATAAATCAAGCGACAAACATCCATGTATTTTAATCTGTTGCATGTTTGAATCCATGTGCAGTAGTCTTCTAAAGTTTGTATTGTTTGCGCACGCCCCGACGGCAATGGCTGCCCGTCCACCTCACCGAAGGCACGACGATGGACTGCCCCAAGCCCAGGTCTTAGCTGAATCCCTCGCATCACAACACGCCTTCTGCCTCTTTGTTTGAGTCTGAGTAGTTGAATAAAGTTCTGTGAGTACTTTTCATGACATCATAGCTCGATCTGGAAGTCACCGGATGATAACGGGAAGTTCTTGTTGTCCTGTTACGGCAGTGTGATTCCGTGCTGAGTTCGTATAGATAGTTGAACCTGACGCACTTTGGATGAAATTTCCGATCAACACGTGGAATTTTCAGGCGCAAAATGTATTATGAGTAGTACTTCCTACTTCACGGTTTGTAGGACGTTCTACAAAAATCTCACGGACCTAGACGTGTATGTATTGGTTGAAAATTAGGCCTATTAGTGAGCGGTTAAGGCGCATGCATTGGTGGGAGACTGTTACATGCATAGGAAGTTGGGAGGAAATGTGTCACATTAATTAACAATTAATTCTTATATGCCTAGAAACATTGCAGTTTTGGAAAAACCTAAATTTGATTAGACGCCCTGCAAACCGTGAAGGAGGTAGTACATTATTAGTACAGTGTAATGATATGTACGTGCATATGCGATGGCACGGATGGAGTCAGAGAGAGCGGCGGGCCTGAACCAGTTCAGCCGAAGACTGTTAAGCGCGCGATATCAACAAGCAACTCGGTGGATAGATGCCTGAATTTTCCATGCTGTGGGAACCAAATTCCAACGCCAGAGATGTGTCCCTATATGAATGAACTCTCTGTGTTTCCCAGCAAAGCCAACTCAAACCAGGCATACGACAAGGCAACGCAACAGCAAGACATGGTTTCCTCCATGAAGCTGTCCGTCACCTTCCTCCTCCTCGCCTCCGGTACGCCCATTGTTCCGTATCCGTAGTCTTAAGCAATTACAGGCATGCACAGAGACAGATCGGCGTATGTCATCCATGGCTTTTGAAGCAGGGATGTTGGTGTTCGGGAAGATCGAGGGCGCCGCGGCGCAGGCGTGCGCCGTCGTGTGCTTCCAGGGAGGGCACATCACCTGCGACAACTATCCTGGCCAGGAGCTGGACGGGTGCGACTGCGAGTGCGCGCCGGCCGACGGCAAGGGCTGCGTGCTCCACCTCGACGACGGCGTCACCCACTCCAACTGTAACTGAACCGCTCCCATGCATCATTCTGTCCGCTGGCTCTTAGGCTTGGGTTTCAGTTAAATAAACTTCTACTGTAAAATTGTCGTCCAATAACGAAAAAGAAGTTTGTGTTACTACTATGTTTTGACAATAAGTGATTCTGTGCGAGTTCGTGTATATATATTTCAACGGTACACAATTCGAATAAAGATACCGAGCAGAAATGCAGAATGGGTTGAAAGACACTTGAAATTTTAGGCGCACACAAACATAGTAGGTAAAGTTTAACCAGCGTGACTGGAATATTGGCCAGATTGTGGAGTACTCGCTTTCCACTCATCATGAATATTTGGTGAAAATACAACGGCGCTGCTTTTCATTCATGAAGGAGTAGTAGATAAGCTCGCAGCTATGTTTTACATAGTTAAATTGTTTTACCATGAAGCAGGAATGAACACTTCCGACTAGCAGAATAATTGAACACTAAGTTTGCTTTTCTTATGCGCCTTGTGTCCCCCATCCAATTCAAGGGAAAATTAATAATCACTTGAATGGCAGATCACTCTTCCCAGGTCAAAACAAGAATTGGTCAGCGGAATCCAGGCCGGGGAAGCTAGAGTTCGCTAGCTCGATGCACGGTGTGTGAACTCCATTACTCAATGAGTCGTGACTTTTGACCGGTCAACGCGATCCACAGCCTGCCCAATTCAGCAACCTCCTCTGACCTTTTGGCTGCCTCGATCTGTTTAGGACAGACAAATTCTGCACTCCATGAAGCGGCAGGAATGGCAGCGACGCAAGCACCTGCGTATTACTGCACGTGCGCGCCGCGTGATCTCGGGAGTCGGGTCCAACCTAGTTGACCTCCGAGTCCGGGGCACCCAGCCAGAGTGAGCGGCGGATCCGATCCGAGCAGTTTGGCTGAGCCCGTACGCCGGCTGATAAGCTGTACTTGCAAATTCAGAGCTTCGTTTTATAAACGCACAGGCACTGCAAGTCTTCAGCCACAGATCGCACACGACGGTAACCCGACACAGGCACCCACGGCTGCCACCATGAAGCAGTCGCTCGCCTTCGTCGTCCTCCTCCTCGCCGGTACGTCCATCGAATTACCGTTTCTGTACCATGCGTTCATGCTTGGCTAGCTTCTTGGGAACTTTGAGACACACACTGTACACTCTCTCTGACGTTTGCTCGTGTGTGTGTGGTCGATCTGGTGGTCTCCGGATCAAGCAGCGCTTGTCATGTTCGCCGACGTGGGAGACGCCGCGGCGACCTGCGAGACGGTCAGGTGCGCCCAAGGAGGACACATCACCTGCAAGAACTACGGGAACCACAAGGAGAAGCTCGACGGGTGCGCTTGCGTGTGCGCGCCCAGAAACGGCAGGCGCTGCGTGCTGCACCACGACGACGGCACCGACCAGAGGTGCCCCAAGACCAAGAAGACTTGGTGAATCACATTTAGGTAGTACACGCGGCATTCGTCGACGGTGTACTGGGGTCTGAGTGTTGAATAAAGCTGCAGCAAGTTTTCTTAGAATGATCTAACGAACTGAATCCAGTTTGTGTGTGGCATTCGCATGGTTTGGCACTCGCAGGCAGTGTGATTAACAGCTCGATGTGATCGCATACGGCGCCAAGCCAGAAAACCAAAAAAAATAAGCGATGTAGCTAAGAAATTTTATAAGTTACAAGGAGCAACCTGGAAACAACCGGATAAGCGTGTGTATGTGTCTTTTTTTAGAGAGAAGCGGATTTCAATATTTTTTTTTTGATGACAATAGGAGCGGATAGCATGTTAATTACTGTTAACCAGGATAACAATTTTAGATTCTATAAAAGAAAACTATGTCAAAACCCATTATGTTCAATTGTAAAAAAAAACATTATGTTCACCTTCTACACTCGTGTCCCATTCGATTTCATGCAACAAATACCACCAGAACTGCACTCATTTTTCTCCATGCTACTCGTTTGTAATAATACAAGGAGGTGTGCTTTGGTGTTTCCTCTCTTTCAAACTTATGAAAGTGAAACACAAGGACGGTTAGGATTGGCCGATCTCTTTTCATGCATTCCAAATCGAAAGAATATCAGTCAATCTTAAAAGTTCTTGTGTTTTCAGTTTCATAAGTTTGGAGAAGAGAGAGAAAACCGAAGCAAAAACCTTATACAAAAGCATGCGTTGCATCTGCAAAGAAAACCAGAGAAGTGCCTCAACAGAATGCCTTGAGCAATCTTTACAAGTCTAGGGAGGAACAACGCCACAACTTATTGAAGGCACTATGGTTACTTACTCAAATTTTTGAGTCACGTCATGATCTACAAGGACCATTTCACCTGGACCGGAAAGAACGCGCTGCTACGGATACATCATTTTTGCACGACGATAAGTCCTTATCACGTCAATGTCCATTGGAAAAAGTGAATCATCACAATTGTAGAGAAGACGGATCTTTCTTAGAGCATGTCTAACATGCCCCGTATATTTTCGCCCCTTAAAACGCGAGTAGAGACCTCTCAAAACAGGGTTTTAGACAACAATTTACACAACAATTTCAGATCAAACATAACACATTCAAAATATGTGATGCATAATTCATAGTTTTTAACATCACAACGCGATCATAGGCAATGTTCAAGCCACGGAAGTTCCCAATTGTGATCAACCATCAACGAGTCCACCGCGGATTCATTGAGCATGTCCATGTACGAAGTTGTGGACTCAACATCGAACACCGTGTCTACGTCCATGGTGGGTGGCGGCGGCGCGGGCATCGCATCGGACGGAACGGAGGGAGGAGGGGCCGTGGACTTGGAAGACGGTGGAGGCGCGAGGCCGATGCGGCTGACCTGCTTTGTCTTCACCTTGGGTTGCGGAGCACCCCTCGGCCCGGCTGCCTTCGTCTTCATCCTGCCCCCTTTCTTGGCAGCCGGCGGGGCTGCGGCCGGCGGAGCTGCGGCCACCGAAGGGGCTTCGAAGAATTGCTTCGGAATCCTCTTCCTCTTCGACGGGATGGTGGCGGAGATCATGGCCGACACGTCGCCGGCGTTGGGCGGACCTCCGACGGGGACATCAACCACCGCGGCCATTAGAGATGCACCGCCGGCGGTAGGCGGCCCTTGCGGAGGATCCATGGCAGCGGGATCCGGCCGTGACGTTGCCGGGAAGGGCGGGGCGGAGGAGATCGAGCGGCGGCGACGGCGGTTGGGTTTCGCTGAAACCGTTCGCGCGCAGTGGAGGAGAGGATACTGGTTTGGCCCTCTATTCCCGCTCCCACCCCGCACAAGTAGGGGGCGAAGGCCCGCCCCGTAATCGAAAACAGCAAAAATCGTAGCGGGGGCCGTTTTTACGGGGCATGCTAGACGGCCGGGTGGAGCTCAAACTCGTATTCCGACGGTTATTATACGGGTTTGGCCCTTTTAAGGGATCTGTTAGACATGCTCTTAGCCATTCATAATCTAGATAATCTAGAGAAGAAAATAAAAATAAGTCATACAATGCATCATCTCTTATTATTATCTCTAAGCATTAATATGAATTACTAATTATACATACACAGCTTTATTTACTACTAGTTTAAGCATACACAGCCAGACTTCTTGAAGGCGTTGTTATTGGAGTGGAGGACTACTGGTGTTGTTCTGATGGTGTCATTGTCGTTGCTTTGAGGATTAGTTCTCTGTAGCGGGACTTTTCTTTTTTCTGGCTGAGTGCATCCGTAGGGCCGCTTGGGCATGCGTTGTTGCAGAGACCGGGTGTAATTGGTATCCCTATGATATTAATATATACTCTTTTAAAAAAAGATAAAGAAAGGGAAATAATGACGATTGTTTGAATGGACCATCTTGGATGCAGAGCACAATGTTAGAATGGCAGATTACTCATCCCAGGTCAAAAGTAGAGCGGTCAACAGAATTTATCCAGACCAGAAAGCTAGATTTTGCTATACTATCATATAACTGGAGACCCGATCCGCATCCAAGCAACGGTGTTTCAGTCTACTGTAAGCCACCGCGTGCCCAGCAAGTCATCAAGCTCGTCTGACTTTTTTTTTTTTTGCCTGCCTCCTCGATCGATCGGTGCAGGGCAAAGCATGCTGACAAGGCCTGGGCAAATTCTCAACACCAGGAAGCGGCGGGAATGGCAGCGAGCGACGCAACGCAAGCACCTACGTATTAGTATTACTCCAGCATCCGCACGTGCGTGCCGCCTGATCTCGGGTCCAACCTCAGCTGACCACCGCGGCACCGAGTCAGAGAGAGCGGCGGATCCGATCCCGTCCCGGCGGGCTTTCGCTGAAGCCGTGGGTACGTACAGTACGACGCCGACTGATGACTGATAGCAAACTCAGGGTTTCCTTCCTTATATAAACGCACCGGCACCGCAAGTCTGCAGCCACACTACGCAAAAGCACCACACAAATATGGCTGCCACCATGAAGCTGTCGCTCGTCTTCGTCGTCCTCCTCCTCGCCGGTAGGTCCAATTCCGTACCCTTATTATCCTTCGATTACTTCTCTGCGATTGGCTACTTGGGAACTTGAGATTCTTTGGATGAAGCAGGGCTGGCGGTGTTCGGGGACGCCGCGGCGACCTGCGACACCGTCCGGTGCATCCAGGGAGGGAACATCACCTGCGCCAACCACGGCGGCAAGGTTTTCCAAGGGTGCGTCTGCCTGTGCGCGCCCAAGGACGGCAAGCGCTGCGTGCTCCACCTCCACGACGGCACCAACCAGGACTGCCCCAAGACGAATTACTGAATATACACACACGTAGGCCGCGCTCGTCTTGTTCATCATCGATTGGTGCCCTGGAGTTTGAGTTGAATAAAGCTGCAGCAAGTTTGTCTTTGATTGTGACTAACTAAGATGCAAGTTTGTGTGTAGCATAGGCGTGGTTTGGTAGTGGCAGGCAGCGAAATTCACAACTCGATGTGTGCGATTTCTGAAGAATCCAGCCAACTATCCCCAAAAAACCGACATAATAATGGAAAAGGGGCTAGACAGCAGCATCCGCGTGGTTTAGCATTGGCAGCCAGCGTAATTCACAACTCGATGTGTGCAATTTCAATTTTCTAAAGGATCTAGCCAACTATCCTAAAAGACCTGAAAATGGGCCACATAGTATATTTATATTTAACGACCTGAAAATGGGCCACATAGTATATTTATATTTAACGCTTCCCTCACGTCTAGGTTATTATAGTACTTAACATGGAATAGGGGTAGACCGTAGAATCTTTTTTTTTTTTACAACTGCGTGAGCAGGGTCTTAAACTAGACCTCTTAGCTCTGATACCTTAAAAGATTTATACACTAGTCAACTATCCCAAAAGACCGATATAATAAAAATAAACTAGGCAGTACAATTCCATCTCATATACGGCGCCAAACCCAGAACCTCAAAAGAATAAGCGGCATATAGAAAGAAAAAGGAGACAGAGAGGAACTATTCCAAGTGTTAATTTTCAGCGTGTTAATTACTGTATACCAGGATAGTAACTTCAGGTGAAATGTTAGATTCTAAAATAAGAAATATGGTAAAAAAAATCCATAATGTTCATTTTCTACCTCGTATCCAGCCATGTTCCTCCTTGCTACTCATTTGCGATTATACGTGAGAAAACGTTGCGGCTACTACAAACAAAACAAGACAAGTACCTCAACAGAATGCCTTGAGCAATCCTTGCAAGGCTAGAGAGGAATTAAACAACCACAAAGTTAGTGAACACACTACGGACACATCATTTTTGCACGATGATCAGCCATTTTCATGTGACCGGTTGGAAAGTGAATGATGGCAGAGTTGATCCACTCGGTGATTCTTTCCTTCACTAAAGGCTGCTGAACCTTGGTAAACGGGAACCTTAACGGCTTTAGAGGGTTCTTGCCGCACTCACTGCACGTCACCTGGTGGTATAGTAAAAAAAAATTCAAAAATTCCACCACTATGTTAGTAATCATCAACAATATTCAAAGCATCAAAAGTAATAAGGATTAAATAGGGCTTTGAACCTCCTAATCGATGACTACAAACACTAGTGTGAGTATAAGTCACACTATTGTCCTTGTTCCTCCATCATCGGAATTGCACAAAACTTGTCGTAGCAGAGCTTGTAAGACAGACATAAAGTCGTCGTGCTAAGGCCCTAGAGTACCAGCACAACATAGCAGTAATCATCATCAATGATGACAACCGTAGATTGAAAGAGATCGACCTAAAATCACACTAACACGAAAAAGACCGGATCCTAGGAGATCCACCGCCACATGACTCAACACACCCCCTCCGTTGGAACGCATCTTGTAGCTTCACCACCGTTTTTTTATAAAGGGTACTTTACTACTTAAATGGTCTAAGTATTACACTCGGTCTCTGCATTTTTTATGCGGGGGCTCGGTCTCTAAATGACTAGAATGCACACTGGCATGGGTACAACCTATCGGGTCACTATGATTAGTTACCCTAGGCGCATAAAAGCTTATGGCCCACAAAGGCCCATCGGAGTTTAAGAGGCACCTGATGAATAAAGACTTGTCTTACCAATTAAGAAATAGTCATAAACTGACATAGAGTTCACATTGTAAACATAAACTTGTAACCTCTCCAGTTATAGATCCAGCACCCAGCCTCTCATATAAAGGCTAGGAGGACCTTACAGAGAGGGCACCTTAGTTTTCCAGCAATCCTCCGTGAGTTATATCGCAACTAGCGAATCGACGACTTTGTAACCCATTTTTCGCCATAATCAGACTATATCAACTTCCTTGTTTGTCTGATTAGCCGACGAAATCTCCAACGCTCTCTTTTTCACAAAACCCTAAGTCCATAACAATGGGCATTGCCGAGGTTACCCCTCGTCACACACAGACGCATTAAACTGTGTTATAAATCTTAATGACTAGACTTCTTTAGAGCTTCATGTTCTGGATCCCATCCAAGACTCCAAACAAACTTCGGTCTCACCATTATGGATACCCTAGAGCTACTCTAGCATTCCCGAATGTTAATTGTGTGACCCTACGGGTAAGAAAACATGTAGACATGATCGAGACACATCTCCAATCACTATTCATTAGCGAGACCTAAATGTCCATAGTGACTCACATATTCAACAAAGATCTTTATTTGGTTTGATCCACAATGTCGAGGATTGAAACAATCTCGTATTTCATTCCATTTATCTCGCGATATTTTACTTGTCCGATATCTGGTCGTCGGTACTCCATGATCAACACCATGATCACTATACCTAGTTCCATCTCATCATCAGCAGATACTCTTTACTCGCATCATAATACAAAATCCTTTTACCAAATTAATTAGTCACATTCTTGCAAGTGATACATGATGTCTGTTACTGAGTGGGCCCAAGATATATATCTCTACCACATGGAGGGACAAATCTCAGTCTTGATTGATGCAACTCAACAAGTACTTTCCAAAGTACTCCCTCCGCCCCAAAATATAAAGTGCCTAAGGATTAGTCAAAAGTCAAATCTTAGACCAAATATTTAAGAAAAAATATCTGCATCTACAATATAAAATGGAAATAATAGTAAAATATACTTTATGGTGAATCTATTGATATTGATTTTGTATTATAAATTTTCATATTTTTGTGAATAAGGTTGGTCAAACTTGGAAAACATTGACTTTTGACTAATACTTAGACGCCTTATATTTTGGGACGGATGGAGTACCTGAAAGACACCTTTATATTCACCTTGTTATGGTGTGGCAGCTGATTTCTCCAAAGCATTATTTCGGCACTAGTGAATAACATAATCTCATGGTCTAAGGATTAGGAAACTTGACATACATTAGCTTTGGCAATTTAAACATTGTGACATGATCTAATTGCTTTGCTTAATTGGGTATGTCCATCAGGTGATTGTCCAAATGACATGATCCCGTTATTAATTGACAACACATGACCATGGTTAGGAAATCATAACGATCATTAATCAACGAGCTAGCCAAGTAGAAGCTTACCATGGAGATATTGTTGTTCATGAAACCACACATGTATAATGTTTTCTGTTAATACAATTATAGCATAGAGTATGAACATTTATCATGAACTAGAAATATAATAATAATAATATTATTATTGCCTTAGGGCATATTTCCAACAAGTATCTCTTGTTACAACGACTACACCACTGATTACATCCATAATGCCTTCTTTTATTGCACAATCCACTACTCACAGACTACCAACCCCATTTCCCAACCTAAATATTACACACCACCAAACTGCCATCATACCCACCATACTATTCACCATTGTTTCCATACAATACCCATACCAATACAATACTCAACTCAGATCACTCACACCACACCACACCACATCCCAACAATTTTTTTCACAAATAAACCATACTAGACACAAATACAATAGACAACCAACACTCACATCACAGCTTGCACACTGAACCACAAATTCGAATACCACATGTCGAGCTACCTACACTTTCAAGTGACATTCCAATAGCTTGGATTCTTGAAATTTGCAGAGTTGAAAAGATCATAACGATCATTTGAGAAGGGGGGTGTAGTATACTTGAGGATGCAACCATACAGGAAAACAACACAGGTCTCCGGAATGCACTAAAACTTACAAGTAAATGGTATGGACCATTTAAAATACTAAAAAAGTTGGCGGGGCAGCATACCAACTGAAACTTTCCAAAGGTACTCAACTTCACAATGTTTTTCATGTTAACCAACTGAAAAAACATCTGGTAGCCTAGGAAATTCCAAATCCAAGACTAACACTTCTCACTCCACATGGAAAAGTCAAAATAGCACCACTCTCAGTGCTCCAATGTCGACAAGTTCCCAGAACTGTAGGTGATTATGACGTTGTTTTCCCTCAATGGCTTGTACATTGGGAGAATATGTCTCCAATTGAATCTACCTTGGAAGATGTGAAATACATGTAGGCAACATTTTGATCGTCGAAGCCTTGAAGCCTTGTGTTGAGGAGGGGGGACTGACAGGACCCAGAACGTATTCAGTTACAGTTTCACTTCAGTCAACACGAAGCAATGGTCCAGATGTAGGGATGTCGCTTCATCTTGATAAAATGGTGCTTAGCCTTCATCTTTAATGTTTAGCACTAGCAACCTCGACCTGAGAAGTAAAATGAAGCATGGGAGTTAAAACAAAGGGTATGAGAAAAAGAGTTGTAAGACACGGGTCTTTGAGTTTAACCTCTATGATTTTAATTTTGAGGGAATGAGTATTTAGGAGAGATTAAACATGGATCTTTGAGTTTAACCTCTATGATTTTAAAGGTAAGAGTTGTTAGCAAATATGGTGGAAAACCAGATGGAACGTTCGCTTTTATTGCCTAATAATGTGAATGTGACAAATGATCCCCTGCCTCATGGGATTACTTCATTGTTCGGATTTAGGTGAGATGCCAATATCCATAGCCTCTGGCTGATACATAATGACTCGATGTCATCGACATTATGGTGAAGTGGAGGGATGGTCCGGTGATGGTGGAGATAGAGGTTGAAGTGTTGGCAACGAAATAAGATGGGAGAAGGAAGACGGTATTTTATCTCTCATGAGGCTACCGAAGGAGGTTTGGCGAAAAATAAAGATAGTTCCATTGGACTAGACAAGAGGAAGCAAGGTGAATAGATACACTAGCGCTCATCAAGATTGGATCATACATATTTGTGAAATAATAACTTCAAACCTATGATATTATCATATTTTGATGTTTCGTAGCAACGCACAGGACTCTGGTAGTCTTTAGCAAAATATAAAAAGAGATTGTCCTATCGTCACTCAGTGTAATTCTTTGAGCCACCAAAAGATTTACACAAATGTCTTTACTATTCATTAATGCAAGCATTCTCTAGAGGATTTTTTTAACTCAACTTAAACCGGTTAAACCATTGAATTTGGGACTAAAACACATGCATTTTTTTGGAAATGGGCACATTTATTACCAAATATATAATGTTTACACCCAGCTTCTGCATAACTAAGATGCACTAGCCACACGAACGATAGAATAAGAGAATAAAAGGAAGACAAGCATTAAAAACACTATCGAAATTATTGTCTTCAATCTAAGGTAGACCAATCCTCAAATCACGCGGCCATCCATGTCAGGAGAAAATATTCCTCGCTGTGTCCTCCAATCACGTACATCCCTCCATAAATAAGTCGTGAAACTCCATGCGTTAGAGAATAGTCCATGATCGGAGGATAGTCGTGGCTCGATAAATAACCTGCAGAGGAGAAGACACAATATTATTAAAAATCTTGTCATTTTTACAAATCCATAGCGACCATATAATGGCAAGCGCTCCCATCCTAAACAAAGTTATGTACTTATCAACAATTCCATACAGCCAATTACCAAAAACATTGGTTACTGAACATGGAGGAGATAAACCAGAAGCTATTTGGATGAATGACCATATAGAGCGAGCAAATTTACAATGGAAGAATAAATGACAAATTGTCTCATCGTGATGATAAAAAACGCATTATGTACTTTCATGCTAATTCCTCTTTGCAAGATTATCTTTTGTTAGAATTACACCCTTACGTAGATAACATGCAAATATCTTCATCTTAAGGGGTATTTTCATTTTCCAAATTTTACTATTATCATCGACCGGGATCTCAGGTTGAACCAATGCTCTATATAGTGAGCCAACGGAAAATTTACCACTTTCTAGTAATTTCTATTTGAACACGTCAACACCATCCGATAATTGTATCGTAGATAATCGTAATAGTAGATTGTTCCAGGATACCAGTCGAGGACCCATGAGACTTCTTCTGAAAGACACATTGGGAGGATTTTGTTCCAGCACTGTGAAAATTGTATCACTTTTGTGTCTGACAATCGAATATAGAGCTGGATATTGTTCACGAAGTGTAGTTTGGCCAAGCCACTTATCTTCCCAAAACCTAATCTGTGATCCATCCTTAATCTCGAGAGCATCAAAACAAAAGAAATGTTTTTTGGTGGCCATAAGACCCGCCCAAAAATGCGAATCATCAGGTTTCCGAACCACTTGAGACACAACTTTGGACCCCACATATTTCCTCCATAACATGGTTTGCCAAACACCATCTTCTGTAAGTAGTTTAAAAAGACATTTGCCCAGAAGCGCGGTGTTTTTGACTTGCAAATCATGTATGCCCAGTCCACCATACTCCTTCGGGCGGCAAACCACATTCCATCTGGCCAATCGATACTTCTTTTTCTCACTATCCCCTTGCCAAAAGAATCTTGAACGGAAATAATTCACTTTGTTCAAGGCACCTTTTGGTAATTGGAAAAACGAGATCATATACAGTACCATATTAGTAAGTACTGAATTTATGAGTACTAGTGTTTCATCAAGGGATAAAGATTTTCCTTTCCAACTATTAAGACGTTTTTGTAGTCTTTCCTCAACAAGTTTCCATTCAGCAATTGTGAGACGCCGATAATGAATCGGTATTCCCAAATAGTTGATTGTAAATTGCCCCTGACCACAGCCGAAAAGTTCAGCATATAGGTGTGATTCGTTTTGGGCCTCGCCAAAACAATACAAATCACTCTTATGGAAGTTAATTTTAAGTCCAGATAACTGCTCGAAAGCTAATAATATTAATTTCAGGTTTTTAGCCTTCTCCAGATCATGTTCCATAAAAAGGATTGTGTCATCAGCGTATTGAAGAATAGGCAGGCCACCATCAATAAGATGTGGAACTAATCCTTCAATTTTCCCATCAGCCTTTGCTCTCTCAATAAGGATAGCCAATATATCAACCACTATATTAAATAGTAAAGGAGATAATGGATCCCCTTGTCCCAGTCCTTTCTTGGTTTGGAAGTATTTGCCAGTGTCATCATTTAATTTAATGGCAACACTACCCCCAAACACAAACGACTGAATGAGAGCACACCACTCCTCTGAAAAACCTTTCAAACGGAGTGTTTCTTGGAGGAAATACCAATTAACTTTGTCATATGCCTTCTCAAAGTCAATCTTGAACACTACACCATTTGATTTTTTTGAGTGTAGTTCATGGATTGTTTAATGCAGAATTACAACACCATCTAGGATATTTCTTCCTTGCATGAACGCAGTTTGAGAAGGACTAACAACATGATCAACAACTAAGTTAAGTCTAATCATGACAACTTTAGTAAAAATCTGAAAGCTAACGTTAAGCAAGCAGATTGGACGGTACTATTGTATACGTTATGCATTATTAAACTTAGGCAGTAAAATTATGTTGCCAAAGTTTAGACAAAAAAGATCCAACTGGCCGACTTGTAAAATCACAAACAAATTCATCATGTCCTCCTTGATAACGTCCCAGAATTTTTGTAAAATTCCGCTGGGAAGCTATCAAGCCCTGGCGCTTTTTTATGTTCCATTTGGAAAACTGTTTCTCTTAACTTCATCCTCGGTATAAGAGGTAGTCAGAAAGCTGTTGTCCTCATCAAAAACCTGAGGAATGTCGGTCGTTTGAGACTCATCCAGAGAGAATGAATTTTCTACTAGGGCCCTAAATAAGGATTTATAATAAGCTACAATTATAACATCCCAACATTCAGGAACCAACGAAGGGTAGAACTAGGATTTTGTGCATATGCATGCATTTATCTGTAAAATGCAGGTAAATTTTTCATCAAACAAAAACCTAAAGTGATAAGAGTTTCTTTCACTCTCTATGTGTAGGAATAGCTATTGAGAGTGATCGTTATAAATTTTGACATGATCTTTATGAATCAATGTGTTTTAGGGGGAAGAATTTGAATTTAAATTTGAAATTTGAATTTATATTTAAAAGTTAATATTTGGATTTTCAAAATGATTTAGTATTATCATTTGTTATAATAAATAAATAATAATAGAATTCAATATAAAGTAATTCAAATAAGAAATGACTCTTTATTTTTTATCCTTATTCCATACACATTTTTTACAATGATGAACTCATTCAACCAATGAAGGGGTTCAGTACAGTAAAGGAATTACAATAAAGGGAATTCAAATAATAAACTATTACAAGAATATTAAAAAAAGAATAAAATAAAACGTACAATAAGAATGTATCTATCTATCTATCTGATCCTATACTAAATCTTGCATATCCAAATCTTGTACCTGCAAAATAATATAAAACAAACAAAATGAAAATAAAATATTAATTGTAAGATTACTCTCAGTTGAGAGTAGTGAAGTGTACTGTTCAAGTTACATCATTGAGTATTTATTAAAGGGGCAATTTTCACCAATATGAAGAATCTGTTCTTCCATAACAAATAAGCCACAAGTTAATATATTAGTAGCAAGTAAAAGGGGCAAGTTTCACCAGGCAAGTGAAAAGTTTCACTGATCTGATCCACACCATGCACAAAACATCCAGGCAGCACAGTCACCTAACTGCATGGTGTGTGCTGTCAACACAGCAGCAGCAACAGCCACACTAGCAAAAGGAGAAGAACTCAGTCATAGCCAAGCTTCCAGCATCTCATTCTCACTTTCAAACATCAAACCAGGAACACACCAAGCTTACCAAAGCCAAACAAATCACCAACCAAAACATACATCAATTCATCCAAGTACTCACTAGATGGTGATATAAGGAGGGGGTGGATCAGGTGGATAGCAAGGTCAAGGCCAAGCTTACAGGAACCACAAGTAGCAGGAGCAGCATCATAAGGTGAAGGACAAGATCAGGCCAGCAGTACAACTAGCAAGATCTAGCCAACCAGATCAATCAGTCACAACACCAGCAACCAAACAGTTGTGGTGAGTTATATAGAACCCTCACATGTTCTAACCATTTTATCTAGATTAAGATACATGTGTTGTTTTATATCTAGATCTCTCAGAAATCACCCAAGTGGGGTGAATCCATCACAGATGATATTTTTGAATAAAGAGTATGCTGAAATCTTACAAATCAACCCAGGATCTCAGACCAGCATCATAAATCCTGGATATTATAGCCAAATCTTATATTCCAATATGACCATAGCTTAGCTTATGAATTCTGGGCACATCTCCTAGTGGAGTAGCACCCCAGAATCCATAACTCTTATCAACCCATACAAAATCATGAGCACCCCAACCATCTTAGTAAAAGGATTCAAGATCCAGAAACCAATGATAATATCAGAACATGTCTAGGAGGGACAACATGAAAGGAATCTAGTTCCTAAGCCTCAGACCAATATCATAGGCTATCATGTTTTTAAAAAAGCTTCCAACTTAGTTTTGGCGTTAATCCAATCTTAAGCACCAATAGAATCAAGCCAGTAGTAGAACCTAGACTTGTGTGCCATTTCAAGATGGTGTCACAAGAACAGATTCTAAATCAAGAAGATCCATTATTTATCTTGTAGAAATAAACTTGTAAGACAGTAAATATCATCTTCCTGGAATCAAACACCAGAACTAATTACCAAGTCTATATACATCCACATAATCAGAGTATCACTATAATCATATTATTAACTTAATTCTGATTTTAATCTCACAAGTTAGAGCTCAACAATTCAGTGGGCAATCACTGACAGTATTACTGCCAGTACTAATATCTTGACAGTGGTGAATTTACAAATTACCAACACCACAAGTAAAACTCCACAGTAGCATTACCATCTAGGCCATGACCAATTATCAGTTGGAACCAGTATAATAAGGTCACTAACATCTTAAAAAATCAACTATAGACAGTGACCACCATGATATACTTAATCATTGTCCACCATAACCATCAGTACTAGTGCCAATCCATCATATATAACCAAAACTAAGGGGGGAACCCTAATCAGGACATGAACCCTAATGGGGGATGCACACTAGAGACACACATAATAGATCAAGGAAGGTATAGGACAACACGCATGAGGGGGAGATGAAGATTGAACTCACCAAGGGTCCTCGCTGTAGTTTAGAAGAGGAAGCAAAAGGGCTGACGAGTGCACGGCGACACGGGGAGCACCCGTAAGGCGCTACAACCCTCACCGAGCTGAGGCGGCGGCCACAATAACACTTGATGACGAGCAGCACCACCATAGCAACATAAGAACGCCACATAGCACCACTGGAGCAGCGGCGGAGGCATCACCCCAAACCCTAGGGTTCGGGACGGATCCAGCCTGGCCACAGGAGAGCCCTAGAGCCAAATCAAAATGGACCAGATGAAGGAACAGAGTCAACAACCTGGCCATGCACCACGGCGACGGCCAGGGAGAACCAGGGCGGCGTGAATCGCACGGCGGAGGTGTCGGCAACCCCACGGGTTCGAGGAAGAGGGAGAGGAGTGAACGAGAGAGATAAGGGAGTGATGGGCCGATAGGGCCAACACCACTTCGGGGAGCTGTTTTGACCAGGCCAATTGGGCCAAGAATGGCCCAAATAGCCAATAGGGTAGGCCCAAATGTTAAAAGGATTTTAATAATTTAGCAAAAGACCAAAATACCCATAGGATTCAATAAATCCTAGAAAATAAAATAAAAGCCTTAAAATGCAAATAATATATATTTAGATTCATAATAAAATAACCTATTAAATTAAATTAAGAAACCTATTTTTAATAAAGGAACTTTAGGTTAAAGATTTTATAATATATATCCCTTATGGAATTTTATAAAAATCAAGAAAATACCTAAAAATAAATAAAAATAACTTTTATCATATTTAGTTATTATAGTATTTTATAAAAATACTAAATTAATATTTAATATATCAAAATAAAATCCCCTTGATTAAAATGCTTATTCTTAAAAAGAATTATTAAGGAAATAATTATAAGAGTTAAAATTAAATAGAAATTAGTTTTAACTCTATTAATAATATATTACATTATAAAAATAGTGAATGTAATATTTATAAAATATTAAGATTATTCCTTAAAATAAATTCTTTTATTACATAAAGAAATCCGAGAAACAAAAATATTGGGTAAATCACACAAAGAATATAAATAATAAAGTATGCATTATAGTAATATGCATATTCATTTTGTTTCTTTAGATATTGTCCTTCTCGGGCAATAATGGTGTTTTGTAGATATAGAAGCTCAAGGTCAAGTGCAAGCATCCGACTTCACTACCTTGCAATCACAAGGCAAATTTATCACTTGCTCATGTCCTTTGAAGAGTCTTTATCAAAGTATTTATAAATTGTGTGTTATCATCGATGTTTCGGAGAAAGAAATTATTATTTTCTCAAAACAAATAAATGTTGATATCATTCTAAGTTATGATATGGATAAGGTGAGCAATGGAACCTAGGTTTCCATTTGCAAAAAGATTAATCGCCTAGGACTTAACAACCCATGTCATCAGTGATTCTAGCACCGTATATTGCGCGTTAACCATGAGATTTGGAATTGGACGGAGAAGTCAGCTGTATCTTCTTCCTATCGCATGTAGCTAGATGTGCAGGTCATGACAGATATCCTCGTAGCATGCATTAATTGGTAATTCGTAGAGGATATGAAGCATATGAGTGGGAACCCTCAACGTCCCACGATAGTTTTGGCATCTAACGGTCTGTACTAACCATTATTGTAATTCAATGGGTGGGCATGGTGTACACCAAGGAGACATGAGGGGTCGCGAAGGGGCAGTGATTGGCTTGGATCGCCTACTAGGCCCCACATCATAGAATTGTGGATGGGAAAGTACGCCTGGTTATACAACAAGGAGTTGATCTCTCATGGGTAAAGTAACGCACCTCTGCAGAGTGTAAGAATTGTAACTTGTTACTCCATGTTTCGGGAAGGAGCTATGAACGCGGCAGGAAAGGACTCCATAAATTTTCTGGTCAACCTGTGAAGGCTGATGGGCATAGTTTTTAACAATAAAATCAATCTTTGAAGAAAGATTTACGAAAAATTGCATAGTACCAAGGACTAATAGTCTGAGGTGGTAGATAGAGCATCAAACTTTCCAGCTTGTATATAATGAACTTGTTGGGTAACATTGTTACTCACCGTTTCCTTTGATCCCCTGCTGACTCTGAGGATCCAAAAGATATCCCGTTGTATGCAGCAGAATGCCAAGATGATGTCTTCTACGAGAATCCTGACCTGTCGGGAGGTGTGGAAGGGGTGGTGACATGGATATGCCCTACGGGTACCCGATGTTAGCATACCTGGTCCAGCCCGACGGAAGGCCCACTCGACGACCTGCCAAGGTCTAGGACGCCTATGATGTTTTGACTGCTATGAAGCCCATATGGACACGGACTCCCAAGTGCACAAGACAAGGAAAGCTCAAGACTAGAGTTTGAATACAACTTGTAACCAAATCGTATTGGCACCCGAGACCTAGCCTCCCCATATATAAAGGCTAGGAGGGTCCAACGAGGAGGATAGATTACGATACAATAGATTAGACCATAACAGATCTACAGATCTAGATCTCATCCCTTTCATCATTGCATACGCACCTCACGTCAGATTGCATCTGCGCACCCCTGTAACTTTCGGTTCCGTCGTAATCAAGAGCAGACAACCAGGAGTAGGGTTTTTTTCTCCGGGGGCCTGAAACTGGGTAAATCTCGTGTCCCGCGTTGCTTGTCTGTTAACCGTTCCACGACTTTCAGCATCTCCATCTTCTCCAAAACCCAAGTCCATAACAATGGGCATTGATGAGATCGTACCTCGTCAATTGGCACCGTCTATGGGAACTGGGGACGCTGATTGTGTGGTCGCGACGGTCCCATCACCTGCGATCTACAATTGTCAACTTCCGGCAAGAAGATCTTCGGATCCCTCATCATCAACATCGGCTGACTCGCTATCGGGCAATCACCACTCTATAGAGTTCTGTATGTCGAGCATCCGACGATTCGCTGGATTACCATTGGCAAATTGCTACATGTTGAAACATGAGGATAAGGGTTACAGTTTGTCTGGCGAGTTCAACTTAGTTTACTTCAACGAGTTCAACTTCATCGGATCTACCTCGAGACTTGGTGATGCAAAAATAAAATCCATCCATGTTGACAATTGACTCGAATCTCAGGAATCCATGGCCATCGGCTAGAGGCGGATCCCAAAACAAACTCGCGTTACAAGCTACACATAGGTAGAAAGGAGGAAAAAGTGACGTAGAGAGTTGTCATGACACGTCTTGGAAATTTCTACGGCACGCGTCGTTTTTTTCCTTGGAAACAAGTGCAAGATGAAAAAGGATTCGTACAATTTTCAGTTCAGCACTCCGACAAGGACAATTAACTCAAATCGGATCAAGCCTTGGTATATCTTGTCTCACACCATGGAAGTTTTCTGCAAGACAAAACACGACACGACTGGTATCTCATGCGGCCTGACTAATGGGGTACGTGCATCACGCCTATATGAACACTGCCGTTTGATCGCCTCTCTACCGTGTGAGTCGTGTTTGTCGTGTGATCATATCAACCCGTCAATTCTTGACCATCACGTTAACTACTTATCCGCGGCGTTGAGTAGCAACTATATCCAACAAATATTTGGTGACCGATTGTGTCTACATCAACTACACACTCGCACCGATGACTCCGTCAACCGTGTTGACTATACGCCCGGGATTACATGACTTTGCGGCAACTCGCCGCTACGATCTTCGACCTTCTGCGGTTTTCGACTACGACGACCTGATGCGATCTTTGATTGCGGCGACCGATCGCATCGGCTTCAGGGACCGTGAATTGGGGGCTCCTTCTACTCCGGTCATCCTCTACGATCTTCGGCTCCAACAACTCGGGGGCTCTCTCCTCTTTGGCGATCCGCCATGGTCTTCGACCTTTTATGATCTTCGATTGCGGGAAAACCACTGCCACCATCGGCCTCGGCGTCCCGCTGCCGCATTGACTCTGGTCTGCCGCATCGGCTCTCAAACGCTGCCTCGACTACATCGATCACATCAACTCCTCGCTCGGGGGCTACGGCAGCTCCGTCGCGCGACACGCCGAGTCTTCGGCTCCGGCAACCCACTATGGTCTTTGACTCCGGCGACCCGCCATGTTTTCGACTACGGTGACCCGCCACATCCTTCGTCCACGTCAACTTCCAAATAAAGCTAAGTTTCCCTCTACTTAGAGCTGATTCTTTTATTTTTTAACTCGCACTCGATACACTCTGGGGCTGCGTCCTCTTCGAGTAACCTAATGTGCCATCGGTTCCATGCACTCGAGCACCTCGAACGTGACAACCCGAGTAGCTGATTCTGTCTGATCGTCAAATCCTTAAACTCCGAGTGCCTCGACAAGGTACTGAGACTAGCAAGCAGTGCAAAAGTGTCGACTCGATTGGCACTCGAATTTTACCTTACAAGCCGACAGGCAAATATTCTTTATAAGATACAAGTACTTCACAATTCTGCATGTTTTCTGTAGCCTACAGGGACGTCGAACTACATTGCGCTATTGTATTGGGTCCTCCAACAGGAGTCGACAAAACAACTGGCTACGCCATAAACTCAAGACCCGAGTCGAATCCCTCCTCTGATGGTTGCATCGTTTGATGCTACACAACACGACGTTAGTCGCGCACCCAACATAAGAAACGGCGTCGACTTTATCCGGAACGTCGAGTCCTTCTAGATAAACGTCGCTCGACTCCGCTATGTCGACTCCTGGATCCTTATGCATGAGACGCTGACTCGATGCACTTCTGGGTCAGTGGTTTCTCCTCACATGAGTCTCTACTCGAGTCTACGACTTGACTAGACACTCGGGGGGCTACTCCTATCAGGAGCGCTGGTCGCGCACCCGATGTACTTTCGGGTCAGCAATACGCCCACGAGATTGTCAACTACAACTTCACAAGACTCGAGTCTCTGCCCGAGTCCATGACTCGAGGGAGCGCTGGTCGTGCATTCAAAAAAATGAAGGCATTCAGGGCATCTCCAAGGTCATCCGAAGAACTTCCAGTTCGCCGTATTGCACAACCGACGACTATAAGTTTCTGCTCGAGTCTACGACTCGAACAGACACTCGGGGGATACTCCCATAGGGAGCGCTGATCGCGCACCCTATAGTCCATTGTGTTGACTACGTCCACAATGTTGACTCTTTTACAACAACCGAATAAATTCAGTTGACCCGATGAACTTCCGAGTGAAGTGCTTTGCACTCGACACAACTTTCGACTCCGACATTCAAATGCAACGCTAAAGACAACTGAGTCTCCAGTCGAAACTTGTTCAGATGAAAGCACTCGAAAGATTTAAGAGTCTCCACCTGAATCTACATTTCGGATGGACACTCGGGGGGCTACTGACATGGATATCCCTACAGGTACCCGATGTTAGCATACCTGGTCCAGCCCGATGGAAGGCCCACTCGACGACCTGCCAAGGTCCAGGACGCCTATGACGTTTCGACTGCTATGAAGCCCATATGGATATGGGCTCCCAAGCGCACAAGACAAGGAAATCTCAAGACTAGAATTTGAATATAACTTGTAACCAAATCGTATTGGCACCCGAGACCTAGCCTCCCCATATATAAAGGCTAGGAGGGTCCAACGAGGAGGATAGATTACGATACAATAGATTAGACCACAACAGATCTACAAATCTAGATCTTATCCCTTTCACCATTGCATATGCACCTCATGCTAGATTGCATCTGCGCACCCCTGTAACTTTCGGTTCCGCCGTTATCAAGAGCAGACAAGCAGGAGTAGGGGTTTCCCTCCGGGGGCCTGAACCTGGGTAAATTCTGTATCTCGTGTTGCTTGTCTGTTAACCGTTCCATGACTTTCAGCATCCTTATCTTCTCTAAAACCCAAGTCCATAACAATGGGTATTGACGAGATCGTACCTCGTCAGGTGTACTATGAAATCAAATATGGAGTGGACGGCAACAAGTCAGATTAGTTGCCTTAGTTATTAGTAACCAATTGAGCCAAGCAGCATAAATCATATATAATAAGTTGCTGAGCTCAATTCGGAGTTGAAGTTTCCCTACAGGTACCCGATGTTAGAATACCTGATCCAGCCCGACAGAAGGCCCACTCGACAACCTGTCAAGGTCCAGGACGTCTATGACGTTTCGACTGCTATGAAGCCCATATGGACATGGACTCCCAAGCGCACAAGACAAGGAAAGCTTAAGACTAGAGTTTGAATATAACTTGTAACCAAATCATATTGGCACCCGAGACCTAGTCTCCCCATATATAAAGGCTAGGAGGGTCCAACGAGGAGGATAGATTACGATACAATAGATTATACCACAACAGATCTACAAATCTAGATCTTATTCCTTTCACCATTGCATACGCACCTCACGCCAGATTGTATTTGCGCACTCCTGTAATTTTTGGTTCCGCCGTAATCAAGAGCAGACAAGCAGGAGTAGGGGTTTCCCTCCGGGGGCCTGAACCTGGGTAAATCATGTGTCCCGCGTTGCTTGTCTGTTAATCGTTCCATGACTTCCAACATCCTCATCTTCTCTAAAACCCAAGTCCATAACAATGGACATTGACGAGATCGTACCTCGGCAGGTGGACTATGAAATCAGATATGGAGTGGACGGCAACAAGTCAGATTAGTTGCCTTAGTTATTAGTAACCAATTGATCCGAGCAGCATGAACCATATATAATAAGTTACTGAGCTCAATTCGGAGTTGAAGTTGCAACTTTAAAACTTTCACTGAAATAGTTTATATTTGGTTTGTAAGTTGAATCTTTTGAAGTCTCTAACTTCTGGTATTGTAATAATAATGTGTGTATGTTGTAATATGGACCCGCAATGTTTCTGTTGTACCACTCTGAGGGATGTGATATTTACGGAACAGTGTTCTTTGGATGTTATGTCAACGACTATAGTGTACTACACATGCAGTGGTATGCTGGGTCACCGCAGTAATATACGACTTCAGTTGCTCCTATCCCTCAATCATAACTTCGTCCTGGATCAGAGAGTGAATAAGTTTCTTCTTATGCTTGTCATTGGCAACAACATGAAAGTATCTAGTATTCACATCTCCTTCCAGAATAAACTTTGCCTTAGAGCGTTCGTACCATTTGAGTTCCTCTTCGCGTAGGAGTCGGGCTATCTTTGCATTCGATTGGCTTTTAAGCTCAATTTCTTGTGCAGTTAATGGCCTGAACTCCACGGAAGCCTCTAAGTCATCAATAATAGTTGTTAGGCATATTTTTTCGTTTTTCAGGATTCCAGCTGTGTTCCTGTCCCAACCATGAAGGAACTTGCGTAAAACACGCATTTTGTTATCCATTCGTAGGATAGGCGTTTGACCAGCAATCGGTTTCTTCCAAATAGCCTTAACCATCTCATAGAAACCATCACGGATCATCTATCCGAGTTCAAATTTAAACACATTCATGAACTTCCGTGGCGGCGATCCAAAAGACAAAAGTAAAGGGGCATGATCCAACAAATCCTCAATACGCTCTAGAGTGCGAATGGTAACCATAGGGGACTGATGTTCTCAGTCGGTATCCATAAGCACTCTATTTAGTTTCTCGTATATTGGCTCCGAAAGACTATTAGCCTAGGTAAATTGTCTTCCTAACATTGAAACCTCCCTTAAGTCCAAACTGTCAATAACGATATTGAACAAAAATGGCCAATGCTCATCGAACATATCCCGACTTTTCTCGTGAGGGAATCTCAACAAATTAAAATCCCCTCCTATAAGAATAGGGTATGGATTATCCTTTGCCAGATTCACAAGCTCACGTAAAAAATCAGCTTTATAAAGATCCTGGACAGCCCCATAAACGGCGACTAAAAACCATGTGAAATTGTCAGCCTTGTTACGAACATGGAGTTTTATAAATAAATCTCCCATCGAACTAGCTAACACTTCTATTGTCTCATCTCAAACGCCTAACAGGATCCCCTTAGATCGACCACGCGGCGGACGTGATATCCACGTAAAGTTCACTCTACCGAAAGACGATTGAGTAGGGCTTGTGAAAAGTCTCGTCTATCAGACTTAGTAACACATGCATATGCACATTTGTAGACTTAGTAACACATTTGTCGGTTAATCATTTCGACATTAATCATCAAATCTCGAGAGACACTAGATATGCACTTCTAAATCTAGATTTAAGTATGCCAAATATCATTCTAACTCTTTTACCAGTAATTTATTGGTTTCTAATTTATGGTGATAACCACATCCTCTAATACCTTTTGCATTGTTCTAATATCTGAATGGATTGCAAACATGGTCTTTAATAGTGTGTTTCCATTATTCTATTGGATTTTCAAATCCTCGATCATATGACAATTAGTTAAATATGAGTCGATATCAAGGATTTTCTATCCTACATTGAGATCTGTGATGGATTGATATTTTTCTGAACTCTAAGAATAAGCACTATTTTTATGCTATATGAAAAAGGCATGGCATCACGATGAACATTTTTTTATCTAGGTACCCATGTCATTTATTTTAGGATGGAGGGAGTATATTTTTTTTTTACGAATTCGTGCGACGTGGGGCTGGATCTCAGTGAATCGTGGCAGCAAGTACACTTCTTTAACTAGATAAAAAACTTTAACATGGTAAATATTTTTTAATGGAGTATTTGTTTTGTTTTTTATTAGCCGATCGAGAATTAGAGTTTAGATCATAGTAACTCTCGTGGAAAATAAAGTTCAAATAATAAGAGAAATATAATTTGGATGGCTTTGGCTTGAAATAACGGCAAGGACTACTCCGAAGTAAAAGAAAAGGCTAAATATCTTTGTTTACAAAAAGGACAAAAAAAATCGAAGAATTACCAAGAAGTTGACATGATGAAATGTCTGAATTACACGGTTACACCAGGCCAAAAACATTTCTTTCTGACACTGACAACAAGCCAGAAACATTTATTTGTCACTCTTCAGCAGTATACTAGAGCTGATCAGTTTCAGAGTTGAGCGCATTGACCATACTCTGCAAGTTCCGATAGGACGACCCGCCAGGGGCGGCGGCCTCCGCAGCCTTGGCCTTCCACCCTGCGGCGCTCCTCCTGATCTCCTCCGATTCCATGGCCTTCCTGACGTGGCCGGCGACCTGCTCCCTCCTCACCTTGTCGTCAAGCCGGAGGCCCACTCCCCACACCTCGCAAGCATACTTGCAGTTGGTGAACTGGTCGGCGAATCCGGGCCAGCACACCATCGGCACGCCGGCCGCCAAGCTCTCGCATGTGGAGTTCCACCCGTTGTGCGTCAGGAAGCACCCCACGGCTGGGTGCTGCAGCACCTGCTCCTGCGGGCACCACGTCGTGAGGCAACACCGTCCCGCCGTCGCGGCGACGAACTCCGGCGGGAGTGCCGCTAGACCGCCGCCGCGGACGAGGTTCTCCCTGATGGACCAGAGTAACGTGTGTCCTCTGTCCGCCAGGCCCCACGCGAACTCGGCTAGCTTCGCCGGTGTCAGCACCGTGTGGCTGCCGAAGTTGACGTACACGACGGAGCTCGCTTCTTGCGTGTCCAGCCACGTGATGCATTCAGTGTCCTGCTTCCACAGGCTCAGGCTGCTGGTGGAGGATTCTTCCACCTCTCCGGCGTCGTCGATGCCTTCCTTGAGGAGGGATCCCAGTGGGCCGATGGTGTAGATGCACGGGTACTCGGCGCGGAGCGCGGCGAGGACGTCGGCCTCCAGGTCGTCGAAGGTGTTGAGGATAAGGGCGTCGGCCTTGGTGCAGTTGTTGGCCTCCGACTCGTTGAACCGTAGGCCGAAGTCGTCCGGATCGGTGGTGCGGAGGAAGCTGGATATGTCGCCCAGGCTGATCGGCGGCATGCCGGGGATCCAGTCGATGACCGTCGTCTCGAGGTGGCCGTTCGTCAGATAGCTCTCATCTGCAGAGAAGAGAGGAACGAATCATATCAATTTTATCGAGTGTGAGTGGGAACTGGAAAGAATTTGGAAGAACGCGATCAAGATTTGTTTTTCACCTTCGAGAGGGAGGTAGCCTCTTTCCTGGAGCTCGAGGAGCCGCATGTGGCCCATGAGCGACGCCGCGCTGCCGCCCCAGAACGCCATGCTCGGGATGCCCAGCTCCCGCGCCACGCCCAGCGCGAAGCTCATCAGCGCCGTCGGCACCACGCAGGTCACGGCCGGAACGCCGGGAGTGGCGTTCAGCCGCGCGATGAGGTCCCGCAGCGGCGCCGCGCAGCGGGTGCTCACGGAAATGGCCAGGCCGCGCCCGTAGTCCTGCACGCCGCGGGCGGCCTCGTCCAGGCCGTCCGGGATCGACTCGAAGCGGAACCCGTCGTGGCCGCGCACGGCGTCGGCGCCCGCTTTCCGGTGGTTGTGCTCGGTGTTGACGAAGGTGACGTAGACGCCACGGCGGTGCAGCAGCTTGGCGATCTGCAGCGCCGGGTTGATGTTGCCGGAGCCTGGGTACGGCAACACCACGGCGTGCGGCCTCGGTGCCATGGGACGTGACCGGCACCGATGCTCCTGTGAGAGGCTGTGAGTGTGACTGCCGACCGGACAGCCGGAGGTGGAGTAGATAGATGATCAGAGCAGATAAAATATCGATCGGGCGGCATCATATGATAATCGATGGCATATTGCATCTCTCGCAGCGGCGACCACGTCCACGTGACCCAATGGTGCCAATGTGAACAAGTGCAGTGGAGCATCTCCACTGTCACACCCAAAATTGACCACCAACTGAATTGGGGGTGGAGGCGGAAATAGGTCCGCACCGACGGCCTCCAATCACTACTAGGCCGTCCACCAATCTATCCAGCACTTCATCGCTGTCCTCGTTGAACCCGGGCTGGTATGGGATGCCGGTAGCGGATGTCACGCTAGAAAGGCCGCGCTGGCCCCTTGCCAGCTACCCAAGCCAAACCCCAACCCTTTTCTCCCACCCCGTGAATCGATGCAGCCATCGTCGGCCATCTCTGAGCCGCTGCTGGACATCCCTGCCCAGTATCGTCCACCTAGTGTGCCACCCATCACCTAGAAGTCAGCCACCTGGTTCTCGTCACATTCTCGTCGTCGATTTAGCACCACCGACGGTGCTACTTGGCGCGTCGCCTGCCGCCGCTCTCATGAGAGGTCGTTCGCATCATCCGCGTCCCTCGTCGGCACGGCTGGGTTTCGTCAAGGCTAGAAGGCACGTCCCTCTTGCCCATGAACCGCGTCGAGTTCTCCGTGCACAAAAATTGCTCGTCCTTTTGACTAGGTCATGGATAGTGACGATGAGCTCATGATAGTGCAATTGTTGCAAGAGGAGACCGGCGCGCAAGCAGATGAAGCAAAGCGTATTATGATCATCGGATGCCTCATTCGTCTACATGCCATCCTACGATCTCCTCGTTGGCTTAGACTGGGAAATACTATTGGCGACTTCCCTAAAAGGGCCAATGTTATGCTAAAAAACGGCTTGGGCTCTATGACTGGAGATGGAGCATCTCCACTCTTCCACCAGGCCCCCTAAAGGTCTATGGGGGTGCCAAACAAAAAAATCACACCCAACCACACCCCCCAATTTGGTTTTGGCGTCGATGCGGCCCAACTAGTTATCCGACGCTCGCAGGCCGAAACCAACCCGTGGGGCGTCTAGCGGGGGCACCATATGAACGAGAAAGCGGTGAGATAGACGTATTGTATCCCGAGCGGCGTTGTGTCCCGTCGATGGCCACGCGACAGCGAAATTGCATGCCATCGAGTTCTCCTGCCATGCCCTTCCCGCCTTTTCCACTGCTTCTCTCCCGGTCTTCCCGCCCTTTTCTCGCTATATGTACACGTGAGGCCATCACCATTGTAGATCTAGACTCATTCTCACACCATGGCCTCTCCTCAACTCAGTCTTAGCAACTCGCAAGCAGAGGCGTTGCACACCTTCGACTACCCCTGCCCGTCGAACTACTGATGCCTCCTGATTGGAGTCTGAGCGCCGGTGGCATTCCAATCGCTCTCGTGACGGTAGGAGCGGCTTGTTGGACCTCCACCACGAACCAGTACTACGGCAAGCTCATGCCGATGCAGCGGATGGACAACTAGTGGGATCTCGACAGAGATGCCACTTGGGACACCTTCTTTGTCAATGGACGGGAGAGGGAGCTCGCAAGGTATGAAGGGGACGGCCCGCCTCTTGTGAACAATAATGAGGCCGACTGGCGACGTGATGGCCCACATCACGGCGGGAAGTTAACCACGCATGCGCTACCCGCACTTTCATCTGTTGCCACCGAAGAAGGGCGGGTGTGGGCGTTACACCGTCACCATTCGAGAGCCCTCGCCATCATCTTCGCCTCGAGCACCCCGAGGCCGGTCCCTAGTCGTGCACCAGCGACCCAGAGGACTATTCTGGCCAAAGCTGCCATTCGCGCCTCCTTGGAGCGCATTCCCATGCCTAAGCTGGACTCCGCCCATGCCAGGTGGGAGAAGGAGGAGCATCCCTACCTCGCGCGTCGTGGCGACTACGTCCAAGGATGCAGCGGTTGCAGCCAGCAATCGCCAACGCACGCATCTCCCGGAGTACCAGGTAGGCTTCCGTTGCGGCGTGCGTCGGGTGACGACTACGAAGACGCCTACTATAAGCCTAGGCAAAAATATGACTAGTTATTTTAATATATTTGGCATGTTGTTCGAATTATGTATTAAAAAGATAAAAATTGACTTGTGTTATGAGGCCCACGGCTGGGAAGTGAAGCCCCCTTCCTATGATCTATCTGGCGCTCCAATACGGGCCAAAAGACGCTCCCGCCAGACATATGGGACGAGGACTCGCGTATGCATATTGTCAGCTTGGCGTTGTCGACCTAGTCAGTCCATCTCTAGCAGACAAAAAAAAAACGGATTCAGAAAAATTCCGTGGTTTTTCGGACCGAGTTGCAAAATCTGGTGCACAGACAACGTAAACATGCTCCGACCTGGCAATTTTTTTCGGATGCCTGGGAATCGACCCGCTTGACCCATAAATCCCCAGTTCCGAGCTCGTTTCCCAGGTCACGATCCATTTTTCCGCCACTGCCCCCTCCATGCCTCCGACGCGCACATCGCTCAAATCGCCGAGCACCGGCGAGCAATTTCTCGCCGGCCGTAGCAGATCTGGCTGATCCAGTACGTGATGGACCGTCGGGAAGCTTCCACGCCGCGCTTCCGTCGCCTGACGCTCGCGGAGGAGGAGCGCCGCCGGTGCGTGCGCTCAGATGGGGTGCGCAAGCGCGCCACCCTCCACTACAAGAAGTTCCGCTCGCCGGTGCCGGCCGCGCTCCTCCGCCACGAGATGGAGGGAGTTCGACGCCCGCATCCGCGCCCGCCGGGGGAGGGGAGCTCCTCGCACGCTCCAAGGACTCTGCCGTTGTCGGTGAAGAAGGAGGAGGAGCTCCCGGAGGGCCGCGTCGTCACGGAGGCTGACTACGCCCTCGATGACACCTCCTTCTACCGCTGGGTCGAGGTCATCCAGCAGCGGAGCATCGCCGAGGCGGAGACGGAGGCCCGTCGAGCTCAGCGCGACGAGCTCATCGATGGCATCTTCCACGAGCAGGGGCTCGCCGGCAACCGCGATTCCCGCGGGAAGCATGTCCAAGGCGAGCTCGAGCGGGCGGCGCACGAGGTGGAGGTCATTGACCTCGTCTCTGACAGCCGACTCAGGCGGCGAAAACCAAAATTCGAACACGTGAAGGTCGCGCACCTCACTGCAAAGCTCAGGCTCCGATGAGCCTGATTTTGTGTGCATGCTAGGGTTTAGCGGCGGCGACGGCAGATACCCCGTAGTATTTAGGTTGAATTCGTGTTTTGTATATATGATCGCGTCAGTACTACGTATGAAATATGCTCGCGTTTTGAAATCTCCCGCGAATATTTAAAATTCTCGTGTTTACGGTTCGAATTTTTGGTTTCTGTTCTGGTCATCGTGTTCTTCAAGAAAAACTAGCTTGAACGTGGCCTGGGAACGCGTTTTTCGGTTCGTGATTTCCCGGTGTCTGCTAGAGATGCTCTCGGTTGTACTTGTTCGCCATCAGCCAAATGGTAATGAGAAAATAACTTTTTAACCATATGATTGGTGCTATTGTTGTATAAAATCACAACCTAAGTTTTGTTTTGCACAAAACACCACTTTTTGATATAATTTTTTGCACAAAACACACAAGTAGAGATTAACAGTCCTAATAGACCATTAGTGACTTCGGACCCGCTGTAAGCAAGTCCAGCTCTCCCCTATCCATGGTCAACAAGTCATAGTGTGCAAATCTCAGTATCAAAAACTACATATGAATATGGTCCTCCCTTTTCTGTCAGAAATCCACACACACAGAATACTTTGTTAAACTCTGAACTAGTATCATCAGGAATGTATGGATCCAGGGCTAGAATAAACAGTCTAAAGCGCCAAAGAAATGAATAGGAAATTGCAAGAACCTACGACACATTAATCAAAGTCGAATAGACAAAAGCTTTTCACATATTAATTAGCAGGAATAAGCATCCTCGAATCCAAAAAAACCGGTAGCAATGTGAAGGCCGACCTGCTCAAGCTCCAAGGACAGCCAAGCCGACAGGAAAAACTTGCAGGTCTAAAAAATTCTCAACTCCTCGCTCTCCTCCATCCTCGCCGCCGGTGCCCCGTCTCCCTCGCCATCGTTGCCAGAGACCATGGTGTGAGTGGACGCCTCCGGTCAAGTAATCGATCTTGATGAACTGGACATTTCGGTAGCCTGCGCGTCAGCTAGACCTGTTGACTGTGGGCCCAAAATTACTAAGGGCCAATCAAGGTTGTTAATCTCTACCTTTTATGTTTTCTACAAAAAATTACAACAAAAAGTGTTGTTATGTGCAAAGCAAAATTGAGGTTGTTGTTTTGTGCAATAGCAACAACATGTGGTGTAATCCTCCTGGTTCACATGTACGCTTTGAGTTGATGAGAATGCAGTCATATAATTACATTTAGTTGATACTTCAACAATCCATCGTCGTCCAGCCCGGTTAGGATACCTGGCTTTCACCCAGGCGACCCGGGTTCAAATCCCGGCGATGGAGCTTTTTTTGGTTCTGCTTTTCCTTCAGCCACATGAGGCCTTTTTTTTTTGAGAAACACGGAAAACTTGTCATTTTTTCCTGGAAAATAGTTTGGCAAACGAAGTCTCTGATACAACACGCATATATTGCGCCAGTACCTCCGTACTTCACTCTTTTGTTTGGAAAAACTTCAAGTGTACCTCAATTCAACCAGTGCACCCTACGGGTAAAACAAATGTCACAGACGTATGATGCACGCTGTGATTCCAATAGGAGATAGAAGGAGATTAATAGTGGTGCTAGATAAAAAAAAACATATGAGAAGTTGAAGCAAAAGCCTCAACTGTGTCCGTTAAGCAACCAACATATGAGATAGAAGGAGATTACTCTGCCGCTAAAGCTGCTTGATTGGCGTTCAGTGAAGCAAAAAACACTTTAGAAAGCGAGATTACTCTGTTCAGCAATAGTACACGCTATTAATCTCCTTCTATCTGCCCTATTCACAGGTGCTGGCTGCTTAACGAACTTGCTTACTCTGCCCCTAAAAGCTGCCTGACTGGCGTTCGGTGACACTCTTCATTTCTTTTCCCAGCCCAACTCGATGCGCTGGATTTCGATATACACAACTTCGAGAGGCATGGACAACGATGATGATTGTTTGATACTAGACCGGAACCGTCTTGAATGCATCATAGCACAATCTAGTAGACACCAGTACCGAATCAGCACTTGGTAGCCCGCATTCGCTGACCTGAAAATACACAACGATTGCTGTGTCGCGGCTGACCGCGTAGAAGTTGTCCGCGTAGACCACGTGTCCACATGGCCGATTTCCACGTGTACATCATAGTGGACGAAGGAACACGAAAGAGAGAAAAACGTACCGGAGCAAGAGGATAAGGAGCACGTAGGTTGCCCGGATTGTTGGTTCATAGCACACCGTTGTGGACTACCAGGAACGTTTCTGGAATACTACTAGGCTCTGGGATTTTTATTCCACCCTATATATAAGCTGCAAACTTTGAAGAGGAACAGAAACAGTCAGACATGGCGTCCACCAAGCCTGCTCTTCCACTTCCGGTGGCTCTCCTGCTCTGCGGTACCTGCCTTCGCTCCCTTTCTTCTTCCTCCTCCAGCTCCTCATGATCATGAAGGTGTTTTCTCTGATCTGTTCTCTGTCTGAATCCTGCAGGTTTCATGGTGATTGGGTCCCTACAGCTACAGACCACGGAGGCGGAGCTGTGCCAGTTCGACTGCCAGGTCTCCAAGTACATGACGTGCCCGTCGCAGGGCAGCAAGCAGCTCTTCCCGGCGTGCAACTGCTGCTTCGCACGCAACATGGAGAAAGGCTGCATCATCTACTACAACAACGGGACCATGTCCGAGTGCAGCAAAATGTGATCGCACACTCTTTCATGTATATGTTCAAATACTGCAAGATTTTTATCTTGATGCCGAATAAAATCACTTCTCCATGGTGTGCTAACAACTTGGTGCTACACAAGTACGTGTGCCTGGATGATACTGAATAATACTCTCCATAGTTCTGGCAGTCACTCAAAAGAAAGTACTCCTACTCTCTATGAAATTCAGCATCGCGCTCGCAGCTTACCATTTCACTGGAAGATAAGGCCATGTCGTCGTGCACTATGTGGCAGTGTTCAGAAGCAATTTAAAAGGACAGGGAACCTGACAGTTAAACCGAATGCTGAAGCATCGAGCAGCTGATTCAGCTAGTAAGTCGTCAGAGTGTTGTCCTCAGAGTTGGTACTTGATACGCAAAATTGCATATCTTTGCAAGTGCAATATTACAATTTTCCACTTCTTCCACGCTACTAGCTCTTGATCATGGATATGGATGAAGCCATTTTTTTTAAAAAAAAAACTTCTTTTTTTCAGTTTGTGTGTATCCGTGAGGCCCGCTAGGGCAGTGCGTTGTTGCAGAGGATGTGTGTAATTGGTATCTCCGCGATATTAATATTTTTTTTTATTAAAATAATAATAATAATTGTAAACAACAATAGTATAAAGAGCTCCAAAGTAATAAAAATTATAAATATGTCACTGGACCATCTAACAACGAAAGATGCGCCGCCATCCTCGTCCCTCCGTTACTAGAGTCAGACAAAACTTCTTGTAATGGACATCACGAAAATTTTCTTGCTAAGGACCCAAAAACCAACGCACCAGTAACCATCATCAAAGATGACAACCATAGATAGAAAAAACCTGACCTGAAATAACATCAACATACACAAAAAAAACCGATCAGATCCTAAAAGATCCGTCGGATACATGACTCCATACGCCCCCCGCAAGCGCTAAACGTACCACTAGAATGAGGATATGATGGAGAAAACCTTACTCTGAGCGACTCGCCATACCTAAAAAACCTGAAAAAAGTTAAAGAACGAACAAAAACTCTCCCAGCAGAGACAAGCCATGGTCCACCACGCGTCCACGCCTTTAAAAATCGAATACCACTGGAGACAGAGCAGACCATCAGGCCAAGTGGTTTTGTTGTGGTGAAAGAGTAAGCACACAACCAAAATAAACAATGCCGAAGAGTCTAAAATTCTGCCATATTCCTGATGGATCTCGATAAACAGCACCTCGAGAAAGGAATGGAGAACGGTGATTGTTTTACTTGGCCGTCTTTGATCCAAGAGCAGAGGACAATCTTGACTACTGGATCAAGTACTTCGCAAGTCAATTGACATAGTCAGCAAATAGAGATGCAAATAAAGATTTGCTGACTTGATAGCCACACTCCACTACATACAAGTCACTGGATTTCTTTTTCTTTACCTCACAAGATTCTTATATAAGCCCGATGCGGAGAGCCTATGAGGGACAGACGAATAGATCATGGCGTCCACCAAAGGTTGCTCTCACAGTGACCCTCCTGCTGGGAGTGGGAGGTAGCTGCCTTCACTCCCTTCATTCTTCCGGCAGCTCCTCTTTCTCATCCCATCATGATTCATCAAGGTGTTTCTTCTGTTCTCTGCACTGTGCAGGGTTCTTGGTGATTGGATCCATACAGAGCACGGAGGGGAAGATCTGCCCTACGTGCATGTACTTTGGCAGCCTCGCAGTACATGACGTGCCCGCCGCCGAGAAGGGCTAGCTGCACCATCTACCTCAGCGATGGGAACGTGACGGCATGTCGTAAAGAGTGATCGCAAACTCTTTCATGTATGTTCAAACAAGATTTATCTTGCCGATGAAAAAAAATCACCGTGGTGTTCCACTACTTGCTAGTACTCCTTCTGTTTTAAAATATAAAATATTTTAGCTTTATAAAAGGAATGTAGCTAGACTCTTTTTAGTGTGTAGATTCGAGTGAACTTACACAATAAAAGTGGTCTAGATACACTTTTTTTATAAAGCTAAAACATCTTATATTTCAAAATGGAGGGAGCACGTAAGTATGTGTGTCTCGATGATTTTGCAAGTAGTGCGTAAGGTTGCGAAAATTCAATGGTCATTCAGAAGAATTATAAAATGCAGCATGTCGCAAATCCTATTATTCAACATTCCTACAAATTTTGTCAACAACCCAGAGTGCCATTCCTATTAATGAGTACCGTGTCACAAATCCTATGATTCAACATTCCTGCAAACAAAATATAATTTGGTAGACGCCATGTTCCTCTCATGTTTAGGAGAAAATTGTTGTCACGGATAATAAACATTAAATTTTGAGGAAATTACAAAAAACCATCACAATTGGGATCACTATAACAGAAAACCACCACAATTCAGATTCGTGACAAAAAACCATCACAATTGGGGTAAAAACCACCACAATTGGGGCAAAAAACCACAACTATAACAGAAATTGTACCCCGATTCTGATGGTTTTTTGTCATGAATCTGAATTGTGGTGGTTTTCTGTTATAGTGACCCGAATTGTGGTGGTTTTTTGTAATTTTCTCTCAAATTTTAGAATAAAAAGGCATGGTTCTGTCACATCACATACACATGAGAATCGGGAATCAGAAATGGTTTCTACCTTAGCGAGAGCGCACACACGAGAAAATCTGGAATACAAGGACAATGATGTAGGCGACTGAAAATAAACGAAAAATGCGATTCTAGTTTTATTGCACCATCAGTCTTCCATGGAAATCTGATGTAACTTGGTTTCCGCCGATCAAAGCTTTACTCACTGATTCCTATTGAACACGACAAAAACAATCTTTGAGAAACTACTGACTATGCAATAATCAAGCGAGAAAGATCACATTATAACAAGCAGAAACACTTACTTCGGATTTTGTTTGCACTTGCGAATGTTATGGCCTGGTTCACGGCATAGACCGCAGAGTAGGCGGCCCCGGGGTGTTCTCCCGGAGTGAACCTTCTGTGTTTCGCTTAGTGCACCTTCGGTGGAAACTTGAATAGGGTCAGCAACTACAGATGCAGTTCCTTCACATGTCTTTGCATCTTGATTTATGGAGTTTTTGTGACCGTCCTCTCCATTCTTGCACCCCTTTTTCCTTGATATTATGTTTCGCATACATTTCGTGTACTCATCATACGCGATTGGGTCTTTACATGCCACGCGCATAGCTTGTGCCGCTAGCATACACAACTCGTCGTATCTTGCTCGTCGCTCCATTTCCTCTGACCACCACCAAACATACATATCAATTATTAGTCATATATGATGTCTTGAAGGCAGAACATCTCTGGTTTAATTTAGTTCGGAATGGGGTGTTTCCTTTTCTCAGGTTTCACGCTACTACTCCCTCTGTCTCAAATTACTTGTCTCGGATTTTTCTAGATACGGATGTATTTAGAAATATTTTATAACTAGATATATCCGTGTCTAGGAAAATAAACAACTAATACGAGACGGAGTGAGTACTTTACATCAGACCTTTCTTTTAAATTCCAGGTAGGTAGTCACTTTATTTGTGCTACTCTATTCAAAACTGCCTCAGATTAATATCTTGATACTATTTTAATGTTATATGTGAAGAGCATTATGACCCACACTCTTTTGTCTTTCTTCTTTCATTTCTAAGTGGGTGGAATTTCCTTTGTGTTCTCATGCTTGGTTCTTTCCTTATCAGGTAGACCAATTAAGCCTTAATGATTATAACATGTTTCTGTTTTGAAATAGTATAAACATATATATGTTACTATCACAATAAACTGATAACATATACAAGAGGGGACATTGGCAATGCCGGTACAGTTAGAGCTTGGTCAAACATGAAGGTTTGGATTGTGCTTCATGAACATGAGCCTAGAGATTGGCATGACATCCAAAGTGTCAAGAATTGATGGACTCTAATCATAAACAAGTGGGAAGATTCAAAAAGGGCAGTGATATCACTTGCTATGTTGGTGTCTTGGGAGATTTGGAAGGAGCGAAAGGGACTAGGTGTTCCAAATCAATTTTCTACCGCTAGCATGATTGTATCAAAAATCAAAGAGGAGGTGCCTATGTGGAGCCTCGCTGGTGCTAGAGCTCTAAGTAATGTAATGCCGCAAGGGTAGTTATTTATGTTGGGCTCTTGGCATCCTGGGCATGAGTTCGTTTGTAAGACTCTAGAACCTCCTTTCTTTAACAATGGAAATGGTAAAACTTTTGTCTTGTTTAAAAAAAAAAATATATAATCCTGGTCGATACATTGCTGTGAGTTTCATGGCCTCCTATAACAATCATCCCGGTAGGCGGTGGCCATGCTCCAGCGTCTCTACATGAAGCTGGTTAGCTCTACTTTAAAAAACTGAAATATGCTTCGACACCAGCTCTGTTCTTTAAAAAAAGATTACCCATAATCTACTCGTAATCGCAATTACAAAATGTCAAAGTATGGAGCTTTTGACTATAGTATCGTACAACCTCCGTTCCAATGAATAAAACCAATATTTTTTTAAAAAGTCAAGCTAACTAAAGTATGACCAACTTTTTTATAAAAAACTATCAAGATCTATGACATTATATAGATATCATATGAAAAAAATATGTCATCATGTATCAAACAGTGTTGATTTTGAATTGTACATGTTAATGATTTTTTCTAAAAAAAATTAAAACTTTATGTAGTTTAACTTTTGGAAAAATCGTCGGCACGGAAATATTACTAGTACTGAACTATTTTAGCCGTTGATAATCGGTAACCTTCACCGATGTCACATTCTATTGGACTCTGCATTCGTCTTTCAACAGATTAACCAGTGAAGGAAAGTTTTTTTTTTATTAAAGGAGCCACACGGTCCCCCCACACACACAGGCATTATAACAGAAACAAAGCCAAAAAAGTGAAGGAAAGAATGGTTCACACTGATGACTTTACGGTGATGAGCGGAGTTTCTCGTTGGTGACTCACCTGACGCCGTGAGGCTTCGCTGGGTCCTCGGATCAGGCGGCGCCGGGGTATAGGCGTCGGCCATGTAGCACCGCCAGCAGCCTACTCCGGAGTAGGCGGCGCCGGAGTATAGGCGGTCAAGGCTGCGGCGGACAACTCTCGTCGGCTTTTCAGCACGTTTCTTCATCGGGAGCGACGGCGGAAACATGCCCAGATCGAGCGGGATCGGTGGCGACGACGGCGCGCTGAAGTTTGAGCAGACCCAGGAGGAGGATAGGAGGACGGGAAATTCGGAGCAGCCGCAAGCCCGTCGCCGCTTTCTCGTGCGGATGGTAGATCGTGGATAGGAGGGTGATCAGTTTTTCTAGGGCAGACGGTTCAAGCGGACCAAGTCTTATTTCGTAGGCACACGAGTCAGGGTGCAGGTGGGACTGCCCGCGGAAGACCCGCATACGTCCACACAGTCCCACACAATTTAAGTGCGTGTCCCACGAGAACCCGCGAAACTTATGCGGGTGTCCACTATCTCACGTATGTCTACATATACCCGCAAATATGTTACTATAACTGTTACTTGTATAATGTTTATAAAAATATTTTAGTATATAATATGATCAACATTTAGCACTTCAATGTATTAATTGTTTTTTCCACTTTCTGAGTGACTCGCCATTCTTTCTATTAGACATAATATTTGCTTGATTGAGAAATTTCTACTCCTTCCAATACAAATTAATATTCTCATATTTGACTAAATTTGAAGGTATCTAGCACTAAAATATGACTAGATATATTCGAATCTAGACAAATGTGAAAATATTAATTTAGATTAAAATAGTTTTTAATGTTCGCTCGATCGTGGGCTTCTCACGGAAACCCACCATTTTTTCTTGTTTACCCGTGAGTGTTCCGCATAGCCTTTTATGTGGGCTTGGGTAGTGGGCTCTGTGGGCAGTCCAGTCCCACCTGCACCTGTACACACGAGTACATGTGTTGCGTACGGGTTATACGAGGGTATGGGCTTGGATTTGGATCTCGGGCTTCTCGGCGGCCCAACGAGTTTTAATCTGATTATTAACTAAACCCGTTCCTTTGAATTATAAGAAGTTTGGGCATTTTTCAGTACCACTCCGAATTATAAGAAGTTTTTGAATCGCGCGTATATAGACATGCTTTAATGTGTTTGTTTACTCTTTTCAGTCCATATATATAGTACATGTTGAAATATTCAAAGCATTTTCAAATTCTTATACTATATGCTTCAAAATTTTGAGAGAGCTAAGACGAGGAAAGAGAACATGGCTTCCACCAAGCTCGCTCTCCTCCGGGACGGAGACAAGGGGGGACGCAGGGGTGGGGGGGCTTAGCCATCCCCATGGTTGAATTTTTGGGAAGAATTATAGGCTATCTTGCTGATTTAGTTAACTCTGCCCCCCTCAAGGTGAGAACCTGGCTCCATTCCTCCTGCTGTGTGGTAGGCTGGTAGCCGCCTTCACCCCCTTCTTCCTTCATCACCTCTGTCTCGTATAAGCATCATGATTCATGACTTGTGTTTTTTATGTTCTCTGAATCCTGACAGGGTCCATGGTGGGTGATTGGATCCATGCAGACCAGGAAAGGGGAGTTTTGCAAGTTTAACTAAGATCCTGCCAAAGTACATGACGAGACCGTGATGGAATGCAATAGAAACCAATCGTAAACATTTTCTTGTATGTTCAAGCAGGAGTTATCTTGATGCGTCCTACAGATACGTGTGCCTGGATGATATTGAAAATAACTAGTACTAGACTGCGTGGATTCTGCAGTCGACTCCACAATAACGAACGCGAAAGATGCGCTTAATGCAACAGTTTTTACTTTTTAACGGCACAGGACGGTAGTTTGTTAAGCAAAATAACACTGCTGGAGTCTATGTACTGCAAGGTAATAATATTGTGTACCTTGCTTCCTCCAAACTTTCACAGGCGTACACATACGATTGTCAAGTACTATATGAATATATCTTCTCTCCCCTAAAAATGGTACGTAGGACAATCAGGATGGTATAAAGCACACAATTTCCATTCAGATTAAAACATTAGTCAGATAATGACAATTACCACCAAAGAAATCAAAGGTAAATTAACTGTATATGGAAGATGCTTCAATCCGTTTAAACCAGAAGTTAAGCTTGAATACTGTCTTCACAGTTGCAGAATCCCAGCGCTTGCATATCTATGCAGTATTTCGATTTTCCACTTCCTCCATGTTATCCGCCTTTTTCTCTTCATGTGATGATACTAGGGCTAATGGCAAATTGGTAACCACTGAGGCAAACAGTCTGCCATTTCTTTTGACTGCAATATAAGTGCATGACACAAGCCCATATGGGCGAAAGAGCAGGCGCTTACCTGATTTGTATAGTCACACTATAACATGTAAAGTCAGGGGATTTCGAGCACTGAAATTATGTCCTGTTAAACAAAAGAGTTTTTGTTTCGACAAGTTACAGCAGAACCACATAGTTCTTATGAACCTGACAAAATCAGTTACAACTTACAACTAACAGTCCCCATGCCAAAATATCCAGGTGGTTCCATTACCAAGAGATGAAAGATGTATATTGACCATTGATTCTTAAACTTCAATTGCACCATGCATGCAAGATATGTTAAAAGTGCATTAGAGGTTGAGAGAGTATGAGTCTCAATTTTAACTTCTTGAGTAATAATCTGTGCATGATACAGCCGCTCACACCGGTTTCCAATTCCCGTATATGAAATCAGTATGGCTGTAGTTCCACATGTCAGTCGATCAAAGGCACATAAACAGAATAAGGAATAACAAGGCGCCCAGGCCATAACAACTACCAAGCATCTGATGCCACTGATCAGTTTCACAAACCTATGCCTCGTTGTGAACGAGGAGACCAAGGTATCATTCTCAACTACTCATATAGGTAGTTTGGGAACTTCTGCTGGAGGCAACCAAGGTATCATTCTCAACTACTCATATAGGTAGTTTGGGAACTACCATAAGCCTTTTGAGAACAACTATAGAAATTGAAATATTTAAAAGTATACTGAATAGAGTTTTCACAAACGTAATCAACTAATAAGCATAGCATTTCCATATATTGATAACCTTTGTCAGAACAAATTTGATCTTCAACAACAACCTCAATACATCAGCAAGGTCCCATTTCAACTACAGCATAACAAATTTTCAGTTAAAATGCAACTTGGACTATCTCTGCTTGCAAATTCCAAATGCATTCATATACTGCAGAAACGGAGTACACATGCTATTCAAACAAATTGCTCCCAACTAGATCAAAGCTTTTGGCCTAGTTCAAATTAGTATCTAGTGCTGATAGACAAAAAATACATTGCTATTCAAACAAATTGGACTATCTCTGCTTGCAAATTCTAAATGCATTCATATACTGAAGAAACGGAGTACACATGGCTATTCAAACAAATTGCTCCCACCTAGATCAAATCTCAATTTCACGACGCCATCCTACCTTAGCAACAACTGAATACCGATACATGAAAGATGCATTATTGAAATCCTCTGTGTAAGAAACAAATCACTGCTGCTATTACTACGATAGAAATCTGATCTTACTAATTGCTCTGTTCTAAGTAATGAATTCTCTTGCTCACAGTCAAACAAAAAGTCACGAGACAGAGCTCCAAAGATCTATCACTAATTTTAAGACCATGTTTTCCAAAGCCCAACTGGCATTTCTGCTATCAACGAGAGAGATACAGAGTTAGTCTCGTCAATTATTGACTCTTGGTTCCAAAATTTCTCGTTTTCTTCGTACAATAAACAGAAAGAAATCAAGAAACAAAGCCATACAGAGATCTAGTCCTCACTCGAGAATAATCTTGGCGCCCAGTGCCCGCAATTTTTCAGCAATGCTCTCCGCCTCCTCCTTCGGTACTCCGGACTTCAGCACGGCCGGCGCCTTCTCCACGAGCTCCTTCGCTTCCTTCAGACCTAAACTCGTGAACGCCCTCAGCTCCTTGATAATCTTCAGCTTCGCTGCGGCGTCGAACCCCTCCAGCTTGACGTCGAACGCCATTTTTTCCTCCTTCGGTTTTGCCTCCTCACCGGCCACCCCAGCGGCGCCTCCTTCGCCGGCCAGCGGGGCTGCTCCGCCCATGAGGATGGCTAAGGGAGGGAGCTGGTCAACGCCGAGGCGGCCGCGCAGGGCCTCGGCGAGGGAGGAAGCCTCGATGAGGTTGAGGGTGCAGATCTCGTCTACGAGATCGGAGACCCGTGGGGTCGGGGTGACGGCGGTGGAGAACGCCGCGGTGGCGGACGGGCGCGCGACTGGTAGGAGGCGGCGGAGGTGGAGGAGGCGGGAAGCCATTAGGGTTTGGTGGATCGGCGACAGAGACTGACGATGGGAAGCAGGGGAGAAGCAAGACGCGACACCACATTTCATAAACCGAATACGTATTCACAATTTACGTAAGTCGCTAGAGAGGGAGTATATTTAAAATGAGCTGAAGACATTAAGAAACGAGACAAAGACTCTGCATCTTTTATTAAGAATTTGTGAAGTTCTGTCAAAAGGAATAAGAATGTGTGAAGTCAATTAGAAAGAATGTGCGAAGTCAATTAGAGGAAAAACAGGTTGGAAATCAATACAAACACGAAAATACCTACTCGCAAAGAAGCATGTGCCACATCCACTTTCGTCACATCGCAAATAATACCGTGTAACTCGAACCAACCAGACTATGTTCCCTATCACCGACACATCGACGACACCAGCGAGAGAGCTCCAGTTCCACTCTCCACATGAATAGATTGGGCTCTTTGGTTGAAACAATAAGAGCATATCTAGCTGCGTCCCCCAAACTGTCCAACAAAGGCCTGTGGGATGCGCCGGACAAAAACGCGACCAGCCGTCGTGACTCCAAAAGGCCTTTTCCGTCCAGCATGGGCCGATAGCTTGTACGGTGTCTCTGAAGGTGCCCTGGTGTATAGGAGACGTGTCGGGTGGGCCGAACACAAACGGCAAGCGTGACATTGCCAAACACGCCCACATGTCATGGAGGTGCAATTTTTGTATGGCTAGCTTGCCCTGTGTCATACATCCATAGTTATGGTTAGCCAGCCACACTGGAATTGGATGGCTTGGCTGGCTTGATCCCAGTGGCTACCTATCCACTCTCAGGATCTTTTGTAGCTATCCAATGGATATGTGTCACCTCCATGCCACGTCCCCCATATGACGAAGTTGACGCTATTGTCGGGCCTCGTTTGGGGGATGCGGATGGAGATGTTCTATACTCATCTTGTCAATAGAGGGTGACAATTACGTCTTCATTTCTCCCCTCCCTCGAGGGTGTCGACTTGGGGATGTTAAGTGGTGCTCCTCTATCGGTGGATGTTATGATAGCAACCGTGGATGGTTTTCATATGACGTGACAACAATCATGAATAGTGACATGATCACGACCCTATGGTGCACGGTGGCGGTTTGACACAAGTTGGGTATCAATTCTGAGCCACTAGTGTCGGTGAGCTTGTCGACTCGGTTGACATGCCCTAGAGATGGCACTCTTACTCTAAGCCGTGATGATGGTTCTAAATGTGTTTGATGTGAAGACCGCGTTCTACAGTGTATCATGTGCCGCTCAGGCTTCAGGTGGTTGGGTCATGCTGCTCCATGAACAATATGTGAGAAGAGGGGAGGGGACAGGAAAATGGTGTTGGTGGATCTCGCATGGTGCGACAGAGCCGATGAAAGTAAGGACAACCTCTCCGAGAATTGTTGAAAGCGCTGACCACCACGTATGGTGTGGGCTGAAGACAATTTTGTCCCATATAAGTTCTAATCTGCATAGGAAAATTTCGTTTGTCTCCATAAGAAACTAGAGAAGGCGTATTGAATGAGAATTATTTTTAACATGGCACTTGGATGATAAAATAGTTGAAGACAATTTCACCGCACCGTTGTAATCCTAATCTGTATGGGACAGTTTCCTTTCCTTTTAAATTTGACTTTATTCTGGAGTATATTCTACTTGGGAATCAAGTTACGGATGATCATTAGCTCCATCAAACTAATTGGAATGATCCATGATTGACTTTCAAAACGTGTTGAATAATCCGCCGATGAGATTATATATCAAACACACATGCACCGAACCAGCAGCTTCGTCCAAATTCGTTGTCCAAGTTAGTAGTAGTAGGTACTCCTAGTAGTAGCTAATACTTTTCTATATAGCATGATTCCATGTGATTAGCGTACCTAATGATGGTGAAGATCACTAGCTAGGTACAGTACTAAATAGAGCGTTCATAATTTAAGTCTCGTGACGTATCGAACAATCCGCCAGCGGTATGATTAATACTAGAGTCAGTCCATGCTGGAGATGACTCACCCACCCCACCCACGCGCAACCTCGTCCAGCTCAACCGATTTCTCGTCTATCGTGTTGTGCAGTTCGCCGATCCTTGGCGAGTTCGGTAATAACTGAACCTTGTGCCAACCCTCGCACAAGACTTTCGATCGATGATGCTCTGTGTTGACAGATCTTGATAATAGGATAAATAATCAAACAATAAGATTCATGACAAGCGAGAAGTAATAAAATTATCTTTCTTTGATCAATTCCAGCACGGACAAAAACGAAGCAAAGAATGGTGTTTATACACAGGTGGAGTATAATGGATCAATCCTTCCTGGGCCGCAAAAAGAAAAGAAAAAGGTCTCGTATATCCAATCCAAGAGATATCTCCTGAAGAACTAGCCGGTCATCGTCGTTGTTGGTTCCTCATACGACCTCGTAGATGACGACCTGCGCTGTGTCGAATCCGAAACTGGGCTGGACGCCGGCGCCGAACCCCGCTGACGACGACGTCGCCGCGAAGGGCCTGAAGGCAGTAGCCGCGGCCGCCTCGTGGTCGAAGCCGGCGGTCTTCCGATCCGTTGACGCCGCCTGGGTGGCGCCCGCCGACGGCGTGGACTGCGGCGGCTTGTAGTACATGCGCGCCGTCTGCGGGCAGTGGGAGTGGAACCTGGCCGCGATGCGCACGCCCATGTCCAGCATCTCCACGTACCTAGCCATGGATCGATCAGAACTCCTCTTGTCTCTGCGGAGGGAGGGAGCAAGCAAGGAGGATCGGTGGCTTTGAGGTCGGGTATGGCGTGTGCTTCGGCTTGGCACGGGGAGAGGGGGGAACTGGGCGCCGTGGCTAGTATATAGCTTGGGCGAGGAGGAGGCAGCGCTGGGAAACGGCGCGCGGCGTGGCGTGTGGTCTGTTTCGCGTGGCTTTCGGCTCAAGATCAAGGTGGCTCCTGTTCTGCGGTGCGCGGGGTCCGGTGTGGAAGTTGACTTAAACGTGCCCCACGTCACATTCGGGCGTGGTTTCGGCAGCGGTTGGGGGTTGCAGAAAGCGAAAATTGTGACGGACTAACGGCGCCATGCGGTTTGACCACGCACGCACCGAAATCACGGCGTGGCCCGACGACCACGCAAAAGGGAGCGTGTGGCCGTGAGGCTTCGAGGCGCGCACCCACGCCACCGCTCGACGGCGCAGTGCGCTGTGGACTGGGCTGGCGGACGCGCGCGACCGCTGCTTTCGGCGGCCCTGTTCACCGTCACCGTTCGGCGGCCAGCGGCCGGGGCCGCTGAACCAAAAGGCGTAGTTGACGGGAACTGACGGTGGAAAGCAGTGGAAGGGCCATTTTCTCTCCACGTGACGTGGGATGAACCGGCGAGCAGACACACTGTCTCGGCGAATAGGGAAGAGAGGCGACGTGGTCTTTAGGAGTACTTTTAAGACCGTCGTTATCACGTGGCCTCCTCACTCGCTGGACTCAATCTTTGTGAAATAATTTTAAAGATCGTCCTTATCGTGCAATATTGGATTTGGTTTTTCGCCCGTCGCTACCTCGATCGTTAGCCACGGCTCGCTAGTGGCATTTATCATGTACTGCCGAGAAGGCAATGCCGACCAGATTCATAAATAAACAAAGGGGTGCCTAATTCTCAGTTGGATGTCCAATGTAATTAGAAATATCTAAGTTGAAATTAAAAAAAATGTTGCAACGTCACTTCTAACTGAGCGTCTCACTTGCAACACCACTTGCAACTCACATGACACACGAATCACGTCAAGATCTCTAACTTAATTCTCATTCAACCGAGAATTAATAGAACCCATAACCAAAGTAAAAATTAAAGCCGCCAATCAGGAAACATCGGGAGCTAATCATGTACAATGTATACAAATAACCATCTCATTGAAAATCATGTAAGATCCTCTATACCCCTCGTGGATTTACCGGAAGTTATAGCAAATCATAAAAATGAATCAAGCCAATTCGCACTTTTGGTGGATCCGGCCATGTCCTCACAGCAACCCTAAGCCCCTCTTATCCATAGAGGACGACAATGACGTCTTCATTCTTCCCTCCCCTCCCCCTCCCCCTTCCCTGAGGGTGTCGACTTCTGGATGTTAAGTAGTGCTTCTCTTGCTCGCGTATTAATGGATGTTATGATAGCAACCATGGATGGGTGTCACGTGCCAAGGCACCAATCATGAATAGTGATGTGATCACGACCCTTAGGTGGACGGTCCTGGCTTGACATGACTTGGGTGTCAATTTTGAGCCACTACTGTTGGGGAGATTGTCGACTCGTTTGACACGCCCTAGAGAGGGCAGTCTGACTCTAAGTGCAAGAAGATGGTGTTGTTGGATATCACATGGCGCGACAGAGCCAATAAAAGTTTGGACAACATCTCCAAGAATTGTTGAAACCGCTGACCACATATCGTGTGGGCTTAAGGCAATTTCGTCCCATATGAATTCTAATCTTCATAGGACAATTTCGTTTGTCTTCATAAGAAACTAGAGAAGGCGTATTGGATGGGATTTTTTTTGACATGACACTTAGATGAAAGACAGTTTCATTGCACTGTTGTAATCCTAATCTGTATGGCTAATCACTGAAATGCGTGAGCAGTCACCAGGCGATTACAATGGAGGCCAAAAACCCATCTAGGGTTTGTTCCCTTGTTGGTCATGTCATAGGTCTACTCCGTCGGTAGCCTTGGGGCCTTGAAGGTGTGGCAGACCATGGCCCCTCTCTGATGGAGGGTTTTTTATTCTTTGTTTAGACAGTTTTTTCATGTATTTTTTCAGAATAGGGAGGCGACGACTATGTTTTGAAATCGGAATAATGAAGTCACCTCTCTCTATCCACACTTCGGTGGTGCATCTAGCGTTTACGGAGGGCATGTAAAGTCTTGTGTCCGGCAGATCTGTTGGGTGCGTTTTTATGTTCATTATTGTGGTTTCAGAGATCGGTATCTTCTAGTAAATGGTTGCCATCTATTGATGATGATTGCTGCTTTGCTGCACTGGTCTATTGGGATCGTAGTGCGATGACTTTCTGTCTGTATACTACAAGAAGCTCTACTGCGACAATTATTTGCCTGACCTCGATGATGAAGAGGCAAGGATGGCGACACCTTCGGCTAGCGGTCTATCGATCTATTTGTATTTTTTAGGCCTCTTTATACTGACTTTGATGGTTTTTAAGGACATATACAATGAGATGATGTCGGTATTCTCTTAGAGTTGCCACGATCGGTTTTGTCTTAGTTGGAGGAGAGAAGATAAAGAAAAGAAAGATTGTCTTCGCTTAGCTAAGAGATGATATCTTATAAAATAAGAGAAGACTATTTTTTTCATTGTAGCATATGTCTTCCCTTTTTAACACAATTTTGTACTAAAATTTAATTAATTCTTACTAATTGCTAGGGATGACAATAAGAGACAACACGTTATACTAATTATTATTTTTTTCCTTCTATAGACGACGTGGAGTGTTAAGAAAAGACTTGCTTCTCTACCATTATACATGCCCTAGTAAGTAAGTCATTGAATTTTTTGCAAAAAAGTCCTAATATGTATGGGACATTGCCTATTTTATTCCATACTCCACTTGGAATCGAGTTACGGATGATCATTGGCTCCATCAAACTAAATGGAATGATCCATGATTTGACTTTAGAAACGTGTTGAATAATTCGTCGGTCTCAAGATTGATCAATCAAAGTATGGCTGACGAAATTATCAAACATACACCGAACCAGCAGCGTCGTCCAAATTCGTTGTCCAAGCAGTAGGTAGGTAGTAGTACTCGATTCCATGTGATTAGCGTATCCAATGAATGTTGAAGATCACTAGTAGGTACAGTACTGAACAGAGCGCTCCATAATTTAAGTCTCGTGACGTGCTGAACAATCCGCCAGCCGCACCTCGATCGCTGGAGATTAAAGTCAGTCCATGCTGGAGATGACTCATGCATGATCCACCCAACCGACACAACCTCGCCCAATTCAACCGAGTCCGTCGATTGTGTTGTGTCGATTGTGTTGTGCAGTTCGCCGATCCTCGGCGAGTAGGATGCCAAGCAGCACCCGCATAAGATCCACAAAAATAAATATAAGCAAAAAAAGTCTCAAAACTTAACAAAATTAATGAAAGATTAGTTAAAAAGCAGTGCCACAACCCATCCTACTTGACACCCTATTGGCGAGTTCACAAATAATTGAAACTGGTGTGCCAACCCTCGAACAAGACTTTCGATGCTCGGTGCTGACAGATCTTGATAATTAAATATAATAAAAAATGGAGATTCATGACAAGCGCAGAAAATTATCTTCCATTGTTCGACTTCATCACGGACAAAAATGAATCAAAGAATGGTGTTATACACAGGTACTATATAACCGATCGACTCTTCCTCGGCCGCAAAAAAGAAAAGTCTCTCATCCGATCCAAGAGATATCTCCTGGTCTGAAGAACTAAGTGGTGGTCGTCGTTGGTTGCTCATACGACCTCGTAGATGACGACCTGCGCTGTGTCGAAGGCGAATCCCGCTGATGACGTCGTCGCGGCGAAGGGCCGGAAGGCAGCAGCCGTTGCCGCCGCCTCGTGGTCGAAGGCGGCGGTCTTCCGATGATCCGTGGACGCGCCCGCCGACGAGGTGGTGGACTGCGGCGGCTTGTAGTACATGCGCGCCGTCTGCGGGCAGTGGGAGTGGAACCTGGCCGCGATGCGCACGCCCATGTCCAGCATCTCCACGTACCGGGCCATCGATCGGTCGCTCGGATTTCCTCTTGTCTCTGCGGAGGGAGCAAGCAAGCTAGGAGGCGCGGAAGGAGGAGCGGTGACGTTTGAGCTCCGGTGTGGCGTGTGCTTTGGGTTGGCACGGGGAGAGAGGGGGAACTGGGCGTCCTGGCTATATAGCTTGGGCGAGGAGGAGGCAGCTGGGAAACGGCGCGCGGCGTGGCGTGTGGTGTGTTTCGCGTGGCTTTCGTCTCAAGATGGCTTCTGTTGTGCGGTGCGCGGGGTTCGGTGTGGAAGTTGACTTAAACGTGGCCTCCGTCACTTTCGTGCCGGGTTTCGGCACCGGTTGGGGCTGCAGAAAGTTGGAACGGACTACGGTTTGACCACGTACGCACGCGCCGTGGCCCGACGGCACGGCCACGTAAAAGAGAGCGTGGCCACGGCTCGATCGGTTCGGTGCAGTGCGCTGTGGACTGGGCTGCCGGACGCGCGCGACCGCTTCTTTCTGCCGTACCTTTGCATCGTTCACCATCACCGTTCGGCGGCCAGCGGCCGGCCGGGGCCGCTAAAGCAAAAAAGCATAGTTGACCGGGAACTGATGCTGGAAGGGCCATTTTCTCCCCACGTGACGTGGGATGAACCGGCGAGCAGACACGGTATAATTTGAAGACCGTCGTTATCGCGTTGCCTCCTAACTCGCTGGACTCCATCTTTCTGGAACATAATTCTAAACACCGTCCTTATCGTGCAATATTGGTTTTTTTTGCCCGGTCGATGAGATCCCGCTAGCCATTGCTCGCCAGTACTAGACGCTAGTCGCATTTGTCCATGCCGGCCGGATCATCATTAATAAACAAAATAAAAATCAAAGCCGCCTATTGGGTACAGCGGGAGCGAATCAATTACGAGTACAACACACACACAGGTATAATCAGCTCGTAGACAACAGTAGGAAGATTATTATCATGTGGCTTCGTGTAAGATGAAGATCCTCTCTGCCACCGGAAATTAGAGCACAACATAAACATGAATCGAGCCGATTCACAGTTTGGCGAATCCGGCCATGCATGTCCTCCCGGCAACTCGCACACCCAATTTGTTCCGACCGCAACCATTTATTCCTTTGTTACAAGTCATGTTGTACATTGAGCGATAGTAGTTGCTCAAATAACGCTCTCTTTCGTGTCTTGCTCGTACTGGTCTTCATGTGTCCCACTCGAAGGTCCGTCGAGTTCTTTTGGGCCGGGTCTTCTTATTTTAGTGTTCGTCCATGTCTCATATGGTAAAACTACGGAAGACCAAGTTTACGCTAATTGGACTAACCTCCAAGGTTTTGACATACATTACCTTATAAGCTTCCCACCTCAAGAGCTGATGACATAAAGCTCGTTGAACAAATTTTAGTGAGGGGCACACCCATCCCAAACCGCATTGTCGTATACCAATGTTGCCCTCGGATTGTTGCAAAGGAATACCAAGTACATGAAAGGATGAGTCAGAAGAACCCCAAAACAAACTCGACTTGCCCCTGTGTCGCCGTCACTGCCAAGATAGGATGAGGTGTTTTTGAGGACCATCATCAATAGCCACTGATCTCTGCAATACCAGAACATCGTAGATACACCACCGTCCAATTCCCTTTGCAAAAAGGTTCAGCATTTGTAGCAAAAAGTCGACTTCGCCGAAGACATGGCTGGATACTTTTACCGGAAACCGCGCAGCAAAAACTCTACGCTATTGTAGCAAAACCAGTAAAAGGTTATAGCAAAATAATCTGCAAATTTAGCAAAATCCGATTTAACCGGAGGCCTAGCTGGAGAACTTGACCGCAGGTAGCAACGTCGCTCGCCACATGTAGCAAAGGCATCTGCCGTATGTAGCAAAGTAGCACCTTGCAGCAGTAGCGACGGGAGGCCCATGGTAGCACATACGTTGCAGCAACAGAGGCGCTAGCAGCGCCATGGCAGCATGAGCAGGTGGAGGCTTAGTGATGGCGATGGTGACCAGGACCGTAGCGCTGGCTCTAGCGCGAGGAGCCCGATGGCCTGCTGTACTAGGACACCCGCGGGCGGCTGGGGTGCGTGTTCCATGGCTAGGCAGAGGAAAAATCGATCGATGCAAGACGATTTTGGGGGCTGGACGGAGGAGGTCGTCGGGAAAGGAACCGGCAGAGCACATGCAGGAGTCAGAAGCCTATGGGGCATGGCAAGGAACCTCACCACGGCGAGGAACCGACAGGGGTCGACACCGGCGTCGGGCAAGGAACCTCACCACGTGGCAGCGGGGGCCTATGGGTGTGGCAGCGAGAGGGCCTATGGGGGCGGCAGCGGGAACCATCGGGTGGGCGACGACGGCCCCGATAGCCACAGGAGGCGGCTGCTGAGGATGCATGGCAGCAGACGCACTACGGCGAAAAAGCCTGCGCAACGAGATGCATCTGAGGAAGAGGAAACGATAAGGTGAGACCGCATACGGGAGTTTCACTTGCGAGTAAAAAAAGGAAAAGGCAGCTAGGCGCGCATACGAGAGCGGCCCCCGGGGAATTCGTTTGATCCCCGGGGGAGCAGTATCATTTTCCATTGTCATATACCAATGTTCTCCTTGGATTGTTGCAAAGGAAGAGCAAGGCCATGAAAGATGAGCCAGAAGAACCCCAAAACAAACTCGACTTGCCCCTGTGTCACCATCACTGCCAATATAGGATGATGTGTTTTTGAGGACCATCATCAATAGCCACTGATCTGCAATACCAGAACATTAGATACACCACCGTCCAATTCCCTTTGCATTTCCCCTGGTAGCCTTTTCATTTCCCGCCCAAAAGAAGGCTTTAATGAGTTTTTTTATCTGGAACACTGGATTCTATTAGAAACTAGGCACAACAACATTGCTAGCCACCTCAACACAAACATTGTCTGACAGCGATTCCGGCCACAGCATTCTAGAGTCTTGCCTGCTCGCGCCATAAGCAGCTAGTGCATGAGCAATATTACTACAAGTACGTGGAACATGAGTAAACTCAAAAGAGTTAAAGGATAGGAGCATGTATAGGTGAAGGTCTCTGTAGATCTCTAATGAGTTTTTGGATTGCTTGTAGATGCTCCACTGGGAAGTCAAAAGCGGTTAGGGGATAGATGGCTTGGAGGTGAGGACCGACTTGACAAGTTCCTTGTGGCCCGCAAAGTTGAAGAAACGACCATTCTAAAGCATGATACGCTTGGCCGCTTTTGTCTTCGAGATATTGAAAGTCAATGCGCTTTAGTCTTTCAATCGCAAGGGCTACTTCATCGGATAACTCGTCAGAGTAGCCGGGAGGGCATGGAGGACGTCCGCAAGATCGATGTCGTCGCAGCGAATGGGTGGCAACAAGGCTCTTTCGAAAGTTGGTTAACAATCTAATTGGAATAATTCATTATTAATATTCTAAACTTGTTAAATATTCTGCCAACTGCAAGATTAATTAATCCATGCATGGCCAGATTTCCACTTTTTGCCGCGTATAAAAAATACTTGGTAAAATAAAAGCTATACTCGACACATCCGGAAAGAATTTTTGTATCTAGCCTGAAACTCAGAAAATCTTTGCAAGTGTCTTTATGTCTCCATGTGAAAAAGAATGACTTAATACTAACACGGAACACCACAAATAGTTTTCGAGTCTAGCACTCGGCAAATGTATACGACCAAAATTAACAAACATATACCGGACCAAGTACCGCTTCGTGAAAATTCGTTTTATACGCAAGTTAACTAATATCGTGCAAATTCGTTGTATACGCAAGTTAACTAATAAATAGGAAGGGGGCAATAGGGCCAGCGGCGGCGGCTGAAACCATCTAGGGTTTTGTTTCCCAAGCAGGTGACGCCATCGGTCCGCTTCCCCTACGGAGGTCTTGGGGCCTTGAAGATGTGACGGACCACGGTCTCTTACTGATGGGGTTTTGATTTTTGTTTAGGTTGTTTTTCTATGTCTTTTCGGATGGTGAGGCGATAGTTACATCCTAAAGTCAGAATAAGATTTTTCGTGTCCTATCCTCGTTTCGGTGGTGTGTCTAGCGTCGCCGAAAAGCGCTTGAAGTCGTGTGTCAACGTACCTCTTAGGATTTGATCGGGTTTGTGTACTTTGGTGTAATTTTAGACCAGTCTCTTCTGACCCTCTGGACCCTCTGGTTGGCCCCTCTGGCTGGCCCCTCTGGTTGGCCCCTCTGGCTCTCCTCTGGACTTCTTGTTTTCCGTGAAAAGTAATTGACTTTGTCCTTTGTCCCGTCCAATTCCGAGAATAATTTTTTACTAACTTTTCTGAAACCAAAAACAGCAGAAAACTGACATCTGACACTGTTGCAACTTGTTAGTAGGTTAGTACCAGAAAACATGTAAAAAGTACCTCAAAGTGTGGACAAGTAAAGCAAAGTAGATACTAAACAAGCATGAAACATTAAAAATTATAGATACGTTTCCAATGTATCAGCTCACAGTGTGCCAGTGGCTCAGAATTGATCTCCAGTTCCTCTCTCCATGCGAATGGATTGGGCTCTTTGTGTGAAACCCTAAGCTCCTCTTGTCCATAGAGGATGACAATGGCGTCTTAATTCTTCCCTTTCCCCTCCGCCGAGAGTGTTGAGTAGACTACTTGTGGATGCTAAGTGGTGCTCCTCTTACCCATGTGTTGGTGGATGTTATGATAGCAATCATGGATTGTTGTCATGTGTCGAGGCAACAATCATGAATAGTGATGTGATCATGACCCTGTGGTGCACGGTGGTGGCTTGACATGACTTGGGTGTTAATTCCGAGTCACTGGCGCAATAGGAATCCGGCCATGCATGTCTTCGCAGCAACTCGCACACCCAATTTGTTCCGACCGCAACCATTTATTCCTTCGTTACAAGTCAAGTTGTACATTGAGCGATAGTTGCTCAAATAATGCTCTCTTTCTTGTCTTGCTCGTACTGGTCTTCATGTGTCCCATTCGGAGGTCTGTCATGTTCTTTTGGGCCGGTTCTTCTTATTTTAGTGTTCGCACATGTCTCATATGGTAAAACTACGGAAGACCGAGTTTACGCTAATTGGACTAACCTCCAAGGTTTTGACATACCTTATAAGCTTCCCACCTCAAGAGCTGATGACATAAAGCTAGTTGAACCAATGTTGTCCTTGGATTGTTGCAAAGGAAGACCAAGGCCATGAAAGGATGAACCAGAAGAACCTCGCACCAAAACAAACTCGACTTCCCTTTGTCGCCATAACTACCAATATATGATGAGTTGTTAGAGGACCATCATCAATAGCCACTCATTCGCAATACTAGAATATCATAGATACACTCCAATTCACCTTGCATTTCACCCTCGATAGCCTTTTCATTTCTGGCCCAAAGGAATGCTCTAATGAGTTTTTGGATTGCTTGTAGAGGCTTCACTGGGACGTCCAGAGAGGTTAGGGAATATACATGGCTTGGAAGTGAGGACTGACTTGACAAGTTCCTTGTGGCCCGTAAAGTTGAAGAAACGACCATTCGAAGGCATGGGCCGCTTGGCCACTTTTGTATTGGAAGTGAATGCGCTTTAGCCTTTTAACCGCGAGGGGAAAGCCAAGATATTTCATCGAATAACTCGTCGCAGTAGCTGGGAGGGCGTGAAGGACGTCTGCAAGATCGATGTCGTCGCAGCAAATGGGTGGCAACGAGGCTCTTTCAAAAGTTGGTAATCAATCTAATTGGAGTGATTCATTATTAACTTTCCAAACACGTTAAATATTTTGCCAACCGCAAGACTAATTAATCTACGCATGGCCAGATTTCCATTTTACGACGAGTATAAAAAATACTCGGTAAAAGAAAAAACTGTGGAAAACATTGAATCCCTGAATATTATGTTGTATTGCAATGATTTTTATAGAGGTTTATATAGAGTTATACAAGGATAGGTGGAGACTTGAAGTACACGATGTAGAGTCCTAATCTATCTCTAACTTGTACACATATACGTACTCTAATAAAAAATATACTCGGCAAACTAATGTGATACCGTAAAAGTCCCATCGGTAAATAATCTTTGTGTGTAGTTAACACGAAACTCAACAAAATCTTTGCAAGTGTCATTATGCCTCCATAAGAAAAATGACTTAACATGGACACCACAAACAGAGTGTAACCCTTGGAAAATGTATACGACCGAAATAAACAAACATATACCGGGCCAAGTAGCTTCGTGCAAATCCATATATTCAACTTAACTAATGAATAGGAAGGAAACTATAGAGTGGCGACGGCTAAAACCCATCTAAGGTTCCGGTTCCTTCGCTGGTGACAACGTCGGTCGACTCCGTCTTTGATGGCCTTGGGATCTCAGAGGTGTAGCGGACCACTGCCTCTCGTAGGCAGGTTTTCCATTATGTCTTTAGGCCGTTTTTTGTCTTTTCGGTATGGTGAGGCGACGCCTACATTCCGAAGTCAGAGTAAGGTCTCTAAGGTTCTACCGGCCCTTTCCTTGTTTCGGTGGTGCGCCTAGCGTCGACGGAGGATGCGTGAAGTCGTGTGTTCGATGGATCTCCAGGGATCTCGTCGTTTTTGTGTTCGTTCGTATAATTTCATGTCAGATCTCTCCTGATGTACTGTTATAAACGCGACAAGCAAATAACAAAAAACAAAAACAAAATCACAACAGGGAACGCAAGATTTTAACGTAGGAAAGTTGCAACAAAGAGAGGAAAAAAACCACGGTCGCTAGTCAACGAATCTTTACTAGAACGGGGAGTGTTTACACAACTCCGGAGATTTCACACATGCAACTTATCCGAGCCGGTAGCTTACAAGAGGTATATGTAGCGATGGAAACTTAGTTCTTCAAAATCTGCTTGTGGGGAGGTTCTCGCTCCGCTCGTCAAAAGTTGGGCTTCTTAATAAATTTGGATCATGCTTCAACATGTACGGATGTCTTTACTGATGATGGTTATTGTTCCACTATGTTGGTATTTTTAGGTTTTAGCATGATGACTTTTCGTTAGTCTACTATAACAACCTTTACGATAACAAGTTTTGCTTGAATTCGATGATGAACGGGCGTGGACGATCGCGCGTGTTTCGGTTCATGCTAGTGTACTCCTGTTGATTATTAATATATCGGTGCCAGTTTGGAAGAAAAAAAACTAATGAATGAGAAGTACTTACATGTGGTACGATTCCATGTGATTTGCTAAAGATGACTAGGTACTAAACCGAGGGGCTTATAGCTCCTATGCGACGTCTTTACACGGAATTGGAAGGAACACGACATCGTTGAAAAGAATAGCTCGCATGCGACGGTTGTGAGGCGACAAATAGCTCAGGACCACACGGGCCTTAAAACGGTCGTAAGGACACATTTAACTTTGTTCCAAGATTAGGGTTAAGCCAAACCGGTCGGTTGGGACAGCCAGTCAAGCCAGTCAAACCAACCGCTTCCGACCGAGAGCGCGTCACACCGCCTTAGCTTCCCGGACGGCGGCGCGGACCTCACCCATCGTTCTCGGGCCCGGCAGCGCCGACGACAATTAATTTAAGCGGCGGCGCTTTTCATGAAAGGTGGTGCGTGCCATTTGAAAGCTAATTCCTCTCCCTTTCTTCTCAATTCGAGATCCGAGCGTTCCCATTGATTCTATATTGTGTAGGCGAGGTGTCTTTGAGCAGGCGAGGAGCGATATGGAGCATGGAGAGGGACTTGTAATCGGTATATCCCATATCTCTGCACTTAATTTCTCTAAGGTTGAGCTCTTTGTTCGCTTCGCTAGCTCACGATTGCCAAAAAGCAGGGGAGACGATGTTGCGCCAAACCTTGAATTTCGCATCAATTTCTTTCCCTCTAGGGCTGTTTTAGTTAATGGCAGACACAGCTCATTGAGAGAGACACCGTTGTTAAATGGGAGGTGGAATTAGAACATGTTGATCCCCAAGAGCTAATAAACATGGGAGAGAGGCGGTGAGGAAAATGGTGGAAAAAATTGGGGATAGTGTGGTTTGGGGCGAGGAGCAGAAGTTTCTTTATTACGATTTGATGATTACAAATGTGACTATGTTAGGGTTGAGACAGTGAACATATAGTTGATGAAATCGATGAGAAAGCAGTTGGACAAGCAAAACTGTTACATTTTAGCACACTCATTGATCTGGAACCTGATTCAAGGGTTGGATATGTGGCCTCGAAGCTGGCTGCTCGGATGGTCGAGGATGATTGGGCACAAAGGCAAGTAATGCCTATACTTCTTGAGTTGGAAGTGTTATGATGGAGGATGATGCTAATGCACAAGGAGGCTGCAGATGGTAATGCACAAAGGATTGTAATGCTGATTGGAATTCAGTTGAGATACATGACCGAACTGATTTGGTCATTGCACCAATAGATGACATTGAAATGGCAAAGCTTTTTGGCATTCCTATAGATGACAGAGACAAGGAGAAGAAGAGGGATGAAGCTGCAAATGATGGTGACAACCATTTAAGAGATGAAGAGGCGATATAGATCTAGAGTTGTTGGAAAATGCAGTAGTTCATGTAGATGATGCACATGATGATGAGCTAATGTGATTTATGACAAAGAGGACCCATTTATTGAAGTTGGGAGATTGTTTCCAAGCATGGATGAATTCAGATGTGTTTTAGGACATATGCAATCAAACGTGAGTTTGCTACCAAGACTATGTGGGTGATAAAAGAAGTTCTATGCAAAATGCATAGGTTATGATGGTGGTGCCAAGCCTTGCAAGTGGTATATATCTGCTAGACGCCAACCTGATGGAAGGACAATAAGAGTGAATCAAATTCCAAAACCTCATACTTGCATTACAAGTTCTCAAACAGTTACAAAGATGACATCACAATTATGGGTTGCAGAAAAGGTCAAGCCCATTTTAGCCACAACACCAAACAACACTGCAAAGAGACTGAAAATAGACTTGGAAAAGCAGTACCCCATTAAGCTGAATTATACTACAGTGTGGAAGGCAAAGCAAAGGGCAATGAAAGAGCTATATGGTGATTGGGAAAATACCTTTCGAATGCTTTATAACTTCAAAGCAGAAGTAGAGAAGAGGTCACCTGGCAGTGTTGTGGAGATAGATACTGAGGTAACAGCTGATGGGAAAGTCTTCTTCTCTAAATTCTTCATGGCTTTAAAGCCTTGCATCGATGGCTTTAAAGCCTTGCATCGATGGCTTCAAAGCAGGGTGCCGTCCATATTTGAGTATAGACTCATCTTTCTTGACTGGAAAGTGGAATGGTCAACTAGCAGCATGCAATGCTTTAGATGGACACAATTGGATGTTCCCTGTAGCTATTGGCATGTTTGATGCGAGACGAGGCATCATGGACATGGTTCATGATGCGATTGAAAAGATGCATAGGGCGCCTCTCCATTGGCGGTGCACACAGATGCATGTAAAGGTTTAGAAAATGCAGTGAAGATTGTTTTCCCTCATGCTGAGCGGAGGAGTGCTTGACCATATGTGGATGAATTTGATCAAAAATTCAGAGGAGATGATTTTGGACGCATGTGGCCGTGACAAGATCTTACACCAGCGGATACATTCATATCACCTTGAGAAGATTAAGGCGGCATGCTCGAGGAGGATAGGGTCAAGTTTTGTACATGGTTGAAACCTACCATTCTCTTTTATGGTACAGTCTGGTTTTAACACGCCATCAAATATGATCATATCAACAATAATTTGGCGTAAAGTTTCAACAACAAAGTGAAGGAGTTAAAAGACTGCTTGTCCATGACATGGTTGACAGATCGGGATCATGATCATGAGGTTGTGGGAATTGAGAAGAAGGCTTGGTGATGTTCTTCAAGGAGATAAGCTTCCTGATGTTGTGCAACAGTGGTCAACAGAGCGAAATCTTGCACATTTGCGTGTTGAGAAATCCTCAGTGTGGGTCTGAAGTCGAGATACAAAGATCGGCAGAGGCATGTTGTTGACACTCAATTGCATGAATGCACATGCCTTGAGTGGCAACACCTGGGAAGCCTTGTGAGCATGCCATACTTTTCTTGGCCTCAAACACAAGCTAAATATGCACCCATATTTGCATGAGTATTATTCTGTAGCAAAATTCAAGGCTGCATATGGAACACCAATTCCAGACTTACAGATCAGTCTCGGTGGCCTGAAGTGGACATTCAGTTCTCCTTGTGTCCTCCTTTGATGAAAAGAAATTTGGCAGGCCCAAGCGAGTAGATTCAAGGCTTGGTTTGAGAAAGGTGGGAGCAGAAAGAAGGGAAAGAAAGATGCCAAGCCAAAAGGGCCCAAAAGGTAACAAGAATAGATGCAAACTCATGAAGAACTTGGACACCGAAAGCTCTACCAAGTGCATATACTGCTGAAAAGCCAAAGTATGTTCATCCAAAATCTATCCCATTTCTTGTTGATGATTTTTCTCCCCACTAACTTGCTTGTTTTCGGAGGAGCGTGGAGAAAAAGGCCCAACTCTTGTTGTTGATTTAATCTTGGCCGATTGAAAAGGGCAAGAATCAATGGCCAAAGAAAGAAGAGAACTAACAGATCATGTTTGGTCTTTGAGGTGCAATCTGAACTTGTTTTGGAGGATGATGTGCAAACTGTTGAGGCTTTAGGGCACACCGCTTCTGATTTGGAAGCTTCTGGCGCAAAATGAGGGGCAAAATGAGCTGTTGTTGAGGCTCGTGCAAAATGAGCACATTGTTGAGGCTCGTGCAAACTGACCATGTTGTTGAGGCTCGTGCAAAGTGACCATGTTGATGAGGCTCGATCATAATCATGAGGTTGTTGAGGAGGTGCAGGAGGTGAAGGAGACTCTTGGACGTCTTGTGGGAGGCGGATGGTAATGCTAAGAAAAAGAAGAGCATAAACCTGTTGTGTGGTGTGAAACTTGTGAAGGAGAAGAAAACAAGGGGTAAGAAGAGCCAAAAGAAATAGACATTTGTTATTGTAAACATTTGTTATTGTTGTAAACATTTGTTATTATTGTAAACATTTGACACTTTTTGTTGTAATAATTTGGCACTTGTTGTTGTAAACATTTGTTATTATAATAATTTGTCACTTGTTGATAATTTGGACAAAATTCAAATATGATGGTAAATTTGAATTTCAACAAATGTAGCTATGTCACTTTTCTATGTTTGTATGAGCTTCCAACGTTTTTCTTATATGTACAATACAACTCATCCTCACCCTGATCCCTTTTGTGAAGTACAACTCACCCTCACCCAAAATGGGGTAGAAATGGGCTCCAAAGTTAGGGTAAACCACCCCATTTCTAAGCAAGTTTTTTTCGACCATTTCTAAAACCAAGTTTGATATTTTTCCTCAGAACTATGTCACATAACATGACACCATGCGAAGGTTTTGTATTTTTTTGATTTTTTTTGAATTAGTTATGCACATTTGAATGTCTGGTCAAACTTGAAGGGTTTTCAAAAATATTCTTAGCTAGGGGCTGAGGCTCATAAAACTAGCATTGGATATCTGATGAAATAGCATGTTGTGAACCTAAAAATGATTTTTACAAAAAATCATCAGCATGAAATCATGTACATGTAGTTCATATCTTACCCACTTTCAGCCGATTCAGCAGGATTTGTCTTTTTCACTAGGGATGGAATAAAAGGTTTGAGATACTCAAGTTGGGAAATTGTACATTCTAGGTGGTCTAGTATTTTTGAAAAATAGGATGTTACCATTTTGAAACTTCAATTTGGTGGTTGCTTCACAAATCCCCCTCTTTCTAAGCACTCGTAAAATAGAAAATGATTTTACGTATAAAAAAAAACTTTGTGCTACAACATTGTTAGTCATCCCATTATAGACATGCATGCCAAATATGGGCACATTATCACAAACTATGCCTTGATTCTAGCCATATCATTGGTCATTTGACCCGAAAGCCAGAAAACCTCGGAGGAGATAGGTCATTTTGTGAAGGGTTTTTTGAAATATGATCAATAGACCAAGTTTGATATTTTTCCTCACAACTATGTCACATAACATGACACCATGCGAAGGTTTTGTATTTTTTTGATTTTTTTGAATTAGTTATGCACATTTGAATGTCTGGTCAAACTTGTGAAACCCCGTTGACTGCATCCTAAACCCCGCTAACCCTAAGGCCGAATGAGGAACGTAGATCTAACCCTAGCGCGACATTGTGGCCGTCCGATCGCGTCTTCTAGAAGGATTCCGCAGGTGGCTCTGGGCGATCCGTGGAAGGGCTTGTTCTGCAACCTGATTGGTTGGCGTCTCTTAAAGGATTTCGTGGCTAGCTCTTGGCGATCCGTGGGATGGATGATTCTGGAATCTGATTGGCTTCATCGTTTTTACGTGCAACAGCGTGGCATGCGAGCGTGGCACACTCCATTGATCGTTGGACCGAGCGTGACATGCGAGGCGATGGCGGTCGCACCATGCATGCAATGCCTTGCCCCTAGCGTCATGATCTAGCTATTTTACGTGCAACAGCGCTGCAGCGTATTTACACCCTCCGTCGCATTAAATAAGTGTACGTGTAACAACTTTATTCAGTCAAACTTACTCCTCTCAGGTTCATTGTAATAAATGAGACTTTGAATGATACCACATCTATGTTATTTTGCACTATGGAGTAGTAACTTAGACTAGTAACATATGCATGATACCACATCACCTATGTATAAGGTGAACCTTTGTTATAAGATGGGACCCACACAGCTTATGGAAATGACTACAATTTATATAAGGTCAAGTTCACCATAAGCTGGGACCCACATGTCTGTTAAAAGTACACACAAGCAAGAGAGAGAGGAGAGAGTAAAATAATTGTTTATTGCTTGTGGGCAACCCATAAGCTTGTAGGTCATCCTTAAGAAAAATCTTCTAAAGTAAACCTCCACTATGTATATGGATAGCCTTATGGACTACTTTTTGCCTTGTGGATAGCCTTATGGACTACATAGTGGAAAGGTAGAAGTACACTTTTTGTGGACAAATTTTGAAGCCAAACGTACACTTATTTATGGACAGAGGGAGTATGCATGTCACTGTGACCAGTCTAAGAAAAAAATATCAAAATCTAAAATATGTAATAAATATAACGTACAACGTGGCACACTCCATTGACCGTTGGACCGAGCGTGGCATGCGAGGGCGCTGGGCGGGGCGGGCTGTACCATGCATGCAGCTGCCCCTAGCGTCGCAGTCTAGCTATTTTGCGTGCAACAGCGCTGCCCCATTAAATAAGTGTACGTCGAACAACTTTCTTCATTCAAACTTACTCCCACCGATTTTTCTTGCATGTGTAAAAACGAACGAGTTTGTTGCATGCGGTGTGTAAAAACGAACGAGTACCTTGCTACTAGATTTCTGCATTTATTACCGAAGTAAATCAAGGCCAAATTATATTGTCCCTTTTATTTTTCACTGCCAATGAACAACTACCTTGGACGTTTTTTTCTCCTTTCGCATTAATGCATGCATGCATGCAGGGGCAGGGGCGGCGGTGCAGGGGTTACAGTACGTCGCATCCTAGATATTCTTTTCTCTCTTTCGCATTGATCACGCCCGCTTCCCACACGCAACGCAGTGCACGCGTCTCGTCTCGGCGTCTGCGCCAACGCGACGCTGGATTCCCATGCCGCCCTTCACGCCCCGCCCTCAATAAATAGGCAAAACGCCTTTGCCTCCTCATCTTATCTTGCCCCTCATCTTCAACCTAGAGCCCGTCCCTTTGCCTCCTCCCAGCCCCCAAACACTCTGGCGACCATGGCGACCTCCCCCATCTGCTTCCCTTCCGACACCGAAGTAAGCGACGAGGAACACTACCGGGACCACAAGCAGTAGTGGGATCAGGAGGCGCCCACGCGTCCCAAGCGTGGCAAGAAGAAGAAGTCCCCGCCCTGCCCCTGGGGGGAGCAGGGCCCCATCGTCACCAACCCAGTCCCCAACCTCCCCGGCGGCGGCGGCGACCTTCCCTCCGAAGCCTACTGGGCTAAGGCGGCGAAGAAGGAGGCAAAGCAGGAGGCTGCTATCTCCAGGTGGGAGGAGACGCAGGCCCAGCGCGCCTTGAAGAAATGGCGCAGACGGTAGGAGGAGGATCAACGGGAGGCCATGTTGGAATTATGCCCTAGAGGCAATAATAAAGATGTTGTTATTATAATTCTTGTTCATGATAATGTTTATATTCCATGCTAGAATTGTATTAAGCGGAAACTTTAATACTTGCGTGGTTTGTGAACAACACCGTGTCGCTAGTACGCCTCTATGGACTAGCTCATTGATTAATGATGGTTAAGGTTTCCTAACCATAGACATGAGTTGTCGATTAATAATGAGATCATATCATTGGGAGAATGATATGATGGATGCACAAACCAAGCGAGCAATTAGATCGTGTCATCGTGTTCATCTTTGCGAAGCTTTCCTTATGTCAAATATTGTATTCCTTAGACCATGAGATAATACAACTCCCTGGTATCGGAAGAAAGCTTTGAGGTCATCAAACGTCATCCTATGAGAGGGTGATTATAAAGGTGTCTCTCAGGTGATCGGAAAATGCCTGTTGGGTTGTATGTATCGAGATGGGATTTGTCCCTCCCAAGTCGGAGAGATATACTTCGGGCCCACTCGGTAATCGATATCAACACCGCTTGCAAGCATGTGGTTAAGGAGTTAATCACAAAGTGATATAGGATTACGGAACGAGTAAAGTACTTGCTGTGAACGAGATTGAACTAGGTATGACGGTACCGACGATCGAATCTCGGGCAAGTAAAATACCGCGAGATGAAGGGAATATATATAGGCGAGTGAATGAATCCGGGCATCATGGTTCAACAGATAAGATCCTCGATGAATGTGTAGAGTCAATATGGGTTTCTGCACTCGCTATTGATTATTGATATAAGATCATGTCGCGTATTCTCGAACCCAAGGGTCACACATAATGTGTCTCACGCTAGGATAGATTGGATAATTGGTTTATGAGTTTTTGTTCGAGTCTCGGATGGGATCCGGGACATCACGAGAGGTTCGGAATGGTCCGGAGAATAAGATTCATATAAAGCGGCAGTTTTGGAGTTCGAATTGTTCCGGGTTAATCGGTATTGTACCGGAACCTTCTAGAACCTTCCGGAGGGGGACCAACGTGGTCCCACCTGTCGGGAGGGGGCATGGGCCTATGAGGGAGTGCCCTGGCTGCATTGGGCCAGGGGCACAAGGCCCCATAGGGCCCAGCCGGCCAAACAAAGGGAAACCCTAATTGGGGCTTCTAGAAGGGGGGTTCCTTGCCCCCTCTCCTCCTTTGTCCGCTGCCTAGGGCTTGGGGAGGGTTAGGGCTGGCCCACCCCTCTATATATAGAGGGCTGGGCGCACCACCCCCACACACCTTCCCTCAAGCCTAGTCGCCTGCCGCCTCTCTCTCTCTCCCTCCCGACTGCGTGTAGGCGAAGCCCTACTGCAGAAACTCTCCACCAATTGCACTGCACCGTCGCGTTGTAGATCCAACCCATCTCTCCACCATACTTGCTGGACCAAGGAAGGAGGAGACGTCGAGGTGCTGCACGTGTGCATCTCACGGAGGCATCGCCACTTGTGGTGCTAGATCGGATCGGATCGCGAGGAGGAGAAGCGAGTACGACTACATCACCCACGTTCTGACAAACGTTCCGCTGTGCGAATCTTCAAGGGTATGAAGATCTAATCCAATCTCTCTCGTTGTTTGCATCTCCTAGATTAGATCTTGGCTTCCCTCTGTTCGCATCCATAGAAAATTTTGATTTACTATGCCGCGAAACCCTTCAGTGGTATCAGAGCTAGATCTATGCGTAGATGTGTTTCACGAGTAGAACGCAACATGGTTGTTGCGGGCGTTGATGTTTTCTGTTGCAAGCCTCTTGTTTGTGTTCTTCTTATGACGCGGGATAGTGAGATTGAAGCGGTCCAGACCAACCTTACGCGACGTCGTTCGCGAGACCGGCTTCGCACTTGACGTGTGGCTTGTTCCACACATACGGCTGGTGGATGCCTGTTTCTCTCACTATAGTTGTCATGGGTTTAACACCGGAGTTTGGCAACCATAATATCACCGTTGTGGCTTTCCGTAGGTAAGAATCGTTCTTAGCTTGCTTCTCCCATAAGCAACGTAAAACATGCAACAACAAAGTAGAGGCGTCTAACTTGTTTTTGCAGGGAGTGTTTTCTGTGATATGGTCTGGCCCAAGATGTGATGTGTGTATTGTATGCGATGATCATGTTTTGTAATGTTTCACGACTTGCATGTCGATGAGTACACAGCCGGCAGGAGCCATATGGTTGTCTTTATAATTGTGTATGACCTGCGTGTCAACTTCTTATACGCCATGTAATAGCTTTACTTTATCGCTAAGTAGTTAGCAATAGTTGTAGTTGCTATTCGTGGTGGAGGCAATCATGGTGGAGTGATGGAGATCATGCTTAGACGCACAAGATGGAGATCATTGCGCGAAGATTGGCTATACCATGTCACATAAAGTTATATGCATGTGATGTTTATCTTTTTATGTATCTTATTATGCTTAGATCGCGACGGTAGCATTATAAGATGATTCCTCACTTAAAGATTAAGATAAAACTGTGTTCTCCCCATGTATGCACCGTTGCGAAAGTTCGTCGTGTCCAAGCATCACGTAATGATCGGGTGCTATAGACTCTACGCTCACATACAACGGGTGCAAGCCAGTTTTGCACACGCGGAAATACTTGGGTTTGACTTGACGAGCCTAGCATGTACAAACATGGCCTCGGAACACATGAACCAAAAGGTTAAGCATGAGTCATATGAATGATATGATCGACACTTCGTTGTCCACCATTGAAGCCACATCTATTCTCGTGAAGATCGGATTAGGTGTGGTGAATTTGGATCATGTTCACTAAACAACTTGAGGGATGTTGAATTTAGTGGGAGTTCATCTAGTAATTTGATTAAAAGTTGAACTAGTTATCATGAACATAGTCTAATTTGTACTTTAAAATATTGTAGATCACATGGCTAAGTCCAACTTCAACTTCAACGTTTTTGCTGAGAAAGAAAAGCTTAAGAACAATGGGTCTAACTTCACCAACTGGTTCCGCAATCTGAGAATCATTCTCTCTGGCGGTCAATGTAGGGTTTCGTAGCATGGAAAACAAAAAAATTCTACCGCATACAAACAAACAAGCCAAGATCTATCTACTAGATTGTAGCAACGAGTCAATGGAATAACTCACCCTCGAAGATTCCAAAGTGTTTAACGAGAGCGGATTCTCGTGGGTGATGTAGTCGTCTCTTCCGATCTCAAGATCGCGAGACGATCCTTCCAAGCGCTGCGTTCGGCAGCGCTCACACGTTGACTCGACGAAGACCTTCCTCTCCCTTGTTCCAAAGAAAATGGAGGTTGTAGCACTCTCCTCGCGATTTCGGCAGCACAACGGCGTGGTACCGGAAGTAGAGGGGAGATCTCGCAGGGCTTCACCTTAAGCCGGAGCGAGTATGGTGGAGTATGAGAGAGTCCCTCGACGATCTAGGGTTTAGACACGCCGAGGAGGGGCTAGTGCCGGCGGCTAGGGTTTCACCTAGGCGGCGGCGGCGAGTGCCCTAGGGCCATGCTTGGTACTAGGGTTTGGAGGAGAGGATCTTGTGTGTCTAGGAGGAGCCCCGCCTCCTTATATAGGTGGAGGGCCGGCCAAGTGAGGGAGGAGTCCCTCCCCAACTCGGCTGGAGGTGGGCGCCCGGTTGGAGGAGGAACTCCTCCCCAACTCGGTTTCCACTTCCTCCTCTTTTCCTCTTTCCAAATTTAGCCGTTTGACTTTTCAAACTAGCTATTTGACTTTTCAAACTAGGATTTGAATTAATCCTTTATTTGGTACAGCGATGACACTTAGTACATGATGCAATCATACCAAATCGATACAACACATTCATGTACCCTTCCCCTCCGGAGTGCCGGACATTTCGGAACATTCTAGAACATTCCCGATGAAAACACCGGAACCATTCCCCAACTCCGAAACGGGACTTTCCTTATATGAATCTTATTCTCCGGACCATTCCGGATCTCCTCGTGATATCCCGGATCCCATCCGGGACTCCGAACAACATTCGGTCTCTTTCTCATCATTCCATAACTACTCAAAACAACGTCGAATCCTTAAGTGTGTCTCCCTATGGTTCGTGAATTATGCAGACATGATCGAGACACTTCTCCGAACAATAACCAATAGAGGAATATGGAAATTCATATGGCTCCCACATATTTCTACGATTACTTTGCGATCGAATGAACCACTTACATACGATATCAATTTCCCTTTGTCTCACGATAGTTTACTTATCCGAGGTTATGATCGTCGGTATCTCTGCATACCTAGTTCAACCTCGTTACCGATAAGTACTCTTTTCTCGCTCGTGATATGTGATCCCTTGTGAGCCAGTCACATGCTTGCAAGCTAATTGGATGACATTTCACCGAGAGGGCCCAGAGTATATCTATCCGTCATATGGATGGACAAATCCCACTCTTGATCCATGTGTTTCAACCAATACTTTCCGAACACTCAATGCCACCTTTATAACCACCCAGTTACGGTGTGGTGTTTGATGTCACCAAAGCATCCATCCGGTAAAGGTGATATGCATGATCTCATGGTCGAAGGAATCAGATTACTATGTATCAGAAAGCATATAGCAATTGAACTATTAAAATGACTTGATCTTTATGCTATGCTTATCTATAGGAGTATGTCCATCATATCATTCTCCTAACAATATGATCTTGTTGTTAATAACATCTCAATGTTCATGATAGGGAAACCACAATCATCTATTAACCAACAAGCTAGTATTATATAGAGGCTTTACTAGGGACTTCAAATTAAGTTTACAAATCACACAAGTACTAATGTTTCCTTGTTAATACTATTATAGCATGAATGTAAACATTTATCATAAACACAAAGATATAATAATAACTACATTTATTATTGCCTCTAGGGCATATCTCCAACAGTCTCCCACTTGCACTAGAGTCATCTAATCTAGATTACATGGTAATATACCGAACACCCATGGCAGTTTGGTGCTTGTCATGTTTTGCCCTCGGGAGAGGTTTAGTCAACGGATCCGCCACATTCAGATCTGTGTGTACTTTGCAAATCTTTATATCCCCATCTTGGATATGTTCTCGAATAGCGTGAAAACATAGCTTGATATGCTTCAGCTTCTTGTGTGACCTTGGTTCTTGCGCATTGGCTATGGCGCCATGTTATCACAAGAGATAGACATTGGGTCCAACACTAGAACCACACCCAGCTCTGTAATGAACTCTTTCATCCATATCGCTTCTTGTGAAGCCTCCGAAGCCGCCATGTATTCTGATTCAGTTGAAGATCTCACCACAACGCTTTGCTTTGCACTCCTCTAGCTAACTGCTGCACCATTCAAAATAAATACGTATCTAGATTGTGATTTAGAATCATCCGGATCGGTGTTCCAACTAGCATCGGTGTAACCATTAACAACGAGTTGTTCATCACCTCCATAAGAAAGAACCATATCCTTAGTTCTTCTCAAGTACTTAAGGATGTTTTTGATCATTGTCCAATGATCCACTCCTGGATCACTTTGATATCTGCTAGTTAAACTAACAGCATATGCAATGTCGGGTCTAGTACATAGCATGGCATACATTAGAGATCCTATGGCTGAGGCATAGGGAGTCTTACTCATCCTTTCTCTATCTTACGGATGTCGGACTTTGAGTTTTACTCAAGGTCGATTAAACATGGGCAAGAACCCTTTCTTGCTATCTTCCATTCCAAACCTCTTTAGAACTTTGTCCAAATATGTACTCTGTGACAATGATATTTGGCGTTTCGATCTATCTCTATAAATCTTTATGCCTAATATGTAAGCTGCTTCGCCAAGATCCTTCATTGAAAAACTATTATTCAAATATTCTTTGACACTATTAAGAAGGTCCACATCATTCCCAATCAACAATATGTCATCCACATATAGTATTAAGAATGCTACAGAGCTCCCACTCACTTTCTTGTAAATACAAGCTTCTCCATAAGTTTGTATAAAACGAAAACTTTTGATCACCTTATCAAAACGTTGATTCCGACTTCGGGATGCTTGCTTCAATCCATAGATGGACCGTTGAAGTTTGCATACCTTGTTAGCATCTTTAGGATCAACAAAACCTTTGGGTTGCATCATATACAACTCTTCATCAATGTCTCCATTGAGGAATGCTGTTTTGACATCCATCTGCCATATCTCATAATCGTAATATGCAGCGATTGCTAACATAATCCTCACAGACTTTAGCTTCGCCATCGTGAGAAAGTCTCATCGTAGTCAACTCCTTGAATTTGTCGAAACCCTTTTGCGACAAGTCGAGCTTTATAGACAATAATATTACCATCAAGATCTGCTTTCTTCTTGAAGATCCATTTATTATCGATGACCTTCCGCCATCCGGTAAGTCCACAAAATTCCATACATGGTTTACGTACATGGATACAATCTCGGATTTCATGGCTTCTTGCCATTTATTGAATCTGGGCTCATCGCTTCCTCATATGTCTCGTGATGATCGGTGTTGTCCACCAACATGACACTCATAACGGATCATACCAATCTAGAGTGGTACGAGTTCTCGCTGACCTGCGAGGCTCAGAAAGCAACTTCAACCGAAGTTTCATGATCATCATCATTAGCTTCCTCTCTTATTGGTGCAGGCACCACAGGAACTTCTTCCGGTGCTGCGCTACTCGCAATTTCGAGAGAAGGTTCGACAACCTCGTCGAGTTCTACTTTCCTTCCAGTCACTTCTTTCGAGAGAAATTCCTTCTCTAGAAAGGATCCATTCTTGTCAACGAAGATTTTGCCTTCGGATCTATGATAGAAGGTATACCCAATAGTTTCCTTCGGGTATCCTATGAAGACGCATTTTTCCACTTTGGGTTCAAGCTTGTCCGGCTATAACTTCTTTACATAGGCTTCGCACCCCCAAACTTTAAGGAACGACAATCTAGGTTTCTTCCCAACCCATAATTCATACGGTGTCGTTTCAACGGATTTAGACGGTGCCCTATTTAAAGTGAATGCGGTTGTTTCTAATGCATAACCCCAAAATGATAGCGGTAAATCTGTAAGTGACATCATAGAACGAACCATATCTAAGAGAGTTCGATTATGATGTTCGGACACACCATTACGTTGTGGTGTTCCCGGCGGTGTCAATTGTGAAAGTATTCCGCATTTCTTCAAATGCTCGCCAAACTCGTAACTTAGATATTCACCTCCACGACCAGAACGTAGAAATTTAATCTTCTTGTTACGTTGATTCTCTACCTCACTTTGAAATTCCTTAAACTTCTCGAAAGTTTCGGACTTATGTTTCATGAAATAGATATACCCATATCTACTCAAGTCATCCGTGAAGGTAAGAACATAACGATAACCACTGTGCGCTGCTACACTCATTGGGCCACACACATCGGTATGTATGAATTCCAATAAGTCCGTAGTTCGCCCATCATACCGTAAAATGGAGTCTTAGTCATTTTACCCATCGGACATGCTTCAGATCTATCAAGTGATTCAAATCAAGTGATTCAAGAAGTCCATCGAATGGAGTTTCTTCATACGCTTCACCCAATGTGACCAAGGCGGATTACCACATATAGGTCGAGTTATCGCCGATTTCAAACGCTTAGCCTCAATGTTATTAATATGTGTATTTCCACTATCGAGATTCAATAAGAATAGACCATCTATCAAAGGTGCATGTGCATAAAACATATTACTCATATAAATCGAACAACCATTATTCTCGGATTTAAACAAGTAACCGTCTCGCAATAAACAAGATCCCGATATAATGTTCATGCTTAACACAGGCACCAAATAACAATTATTTAAGTATAAAAACTAATCCCGATGGTAGATGAAGGGGTAGTGTGCCGATCGCGATCACATCAACCTTTGATCCGTTTCCAACGCCAGCCGCCACCTCGCTCCTCGCTAGCTTCCGCTTATTTCGCAGACTGCTTCGAGTTACAAATATGAGCAACCGAACCAAGATTAAATACCTGTGCACTACTACAGTACTAGTGAGATACACATCAATAACATGTATATCAGATATACCTTTCTTCTTGATGTTGCCGTTCTTCAAATCCGCCAAGTACTTTGGGCAATTCCGCTTCCAAAGGACCTTCTCCCTTGCAAGAAAAGCACTCAAGATCGTGCTTAGGTCCAGCCTTGGTCTTCTTCGTCGGCATGGTAACTTTCTTACCACCCTTCTTGAAGTGTCCTTCCGCTTAGACTTGCCTTTCTTGAATTTGGTGGTCTTATTGACCAACAACACTTGGTGCTCTTTCTTGATCTCCACTTCGAGACTTCAACATGGCAAAGAGTTCGCAACGCCTTGTTCATGTTTTGCATGTTGTAGTTCATCACAAAGTTCTTGTAACTTGGTGGTAGTGATTGAGGACACGGTAAATCCCCAAAGCATTAGGAATCACAATACCCAAGCTTTGAAGTTTGTTTGCGTGCCTGCACATCTTAAGCACATGCTCACGACGAGTGCCCTCTTCCATCTTGCGCTTAAAGAACTTTTCGTAAACCTCATAGCTTTCAATTGCCGCATGAGTGTCAAAGATCAATTTGAGATCCTCGACAATATCATATGGGTCTGAATTCTCAAACCTTTTACAAGCTCCGATTCTAAACCATACAAGATAGCACACTAAACTGTGGAGTACCGAGTCTTCCAGTGAGGTAAACATTCTTTACTTCATCGGAAGCAAGAGTGCAGTGGGTCACCAATGTGCATCCAGCACATACGCTAAATTACCACCGTGAGGACAATCCTCAAATTGTGGAACCAATCCGCGAAGTTGCTTCCATTGTTTTTCAACTTTTCTTTCTCTAGGAACGCATTAAAATTGATGGTAGGGGCTGCCATTGATCTACAACATATTTGCAATAGTTTAGACTAAGTTTATGACAAATTGAGTTCAAATTAATAATAAAATTGATCTAGGTGAACTCCCACTCAAAACAATATCCCTTACATTGTTTTAGTGATCACACGAACCAAATCCACCACATCAACACCGATCATCACGAGAGTTGATATAGTTTCAATGGCGAACAATCGACATGTTTATCATATTTACTATATGATTCATGCTTTACCTTTCGGTGATCCGTGTTCCGAGACCATGTCTGTACATGCTAGGCTCGTCAAGATCAAACCTTAGTTTCCGCATGAGCAAATCTGGCTTGCTCACGTTGTATACACTTGCGTAATCTAACACCCGATCATCACGTGGTGCTTCAAACAACAAGCTTTAGCGGTGCTAACTAAGGGTGAACACTTTATGACTTGAAATTCATGTGCATGAGGGATCATCTTATAATGCTACCGTTGTCTACTAAGCAATACAAGATGCATAAAGGATTAACATCACATGCAATTCATAATATGTGATATGATATGGCCTTTCTTCTTTGTGCTTCCGATCTCCATCTTCTAGCACGAACATGATCTCCATCATCACCGGTATTGCATCAAGGTCAATGACGCTTCTCCATGGTTGTCGTCCACCGGCTTCAACTATTACAACTACTTTGAATAGACACGCGGGTCTTAACAGAAATTAAAGACAACCATATGGCTCCCGCCGTTGCCAACTTACAATAAGGAACATTGCATACATCAAATATAATCACAATCATGGCCATATCACATCACAAGACACCCCGCAAAACAAATTTAGACGCCTCTACTTTCTTTGCATGTTTTACGTGGTTTGGGGCTTTCAATAAGTGTCGTTCTAACTTACGAACATGAACCACAACATTGATACTAGTATTGTTAATCACCCGTTGTAAATTGGATCTTAACTATGCTAGGAGAAACAGCACCCATAAAGCCACTTATGCAATACTAGTTGCATGTCAAGCGTGGAGCAAGTCTCATGAACGATGTCATGTAAGGTTAGCCCGGACCGCTTCATCCCAACATCCCGCAAGATGCAAAGTACATAAGAAGCAATCGACAATAAAAGCATCAACGCCCACAATGACCATTGTGTTCTACTCGTCTGTGATCTACATATAGACACGGCTCGATACCAATCGTAGGGTTTCGTAGCATGGAAAACAAAAAATTCTACCGCATACAAACAAACAAGCCAAGATCTATCTACTAGATTGTAGCAACGAAGTCGATGGAATAACTCACCCTCGAAGATTCCAAAGTGTTTAACGAGAGCGGATTCTCGTGGGTGATGTAGTCGCACTCTTTCCGATCTCAAGATCGCGTGACGATCCTTCCAGGCTGCGTTAAGCGCTCCTGATCGGTCACACGTTCGGTACTCGGAAGACCTTCCTCTCCCTTGTTCCAAAGCAGCGGAGGTTGTAGCACTCTCCTCGCGATTTGGCAACGGCGTGGTACCCAAGTAGAGGAGATCTCGCAGGCTTCGCCTTAAGCGGAGCGAGTATGGTGGAGTATGAGAGAGTCCCTCGACGATCTAGGGTTTAGACACGCCGAGGAGGGGCTAGTGCCGCGGCTAGGGTTTCACCTAGGCGGGCGGGCGGCGATCTAGGGCCATGGCTTGGTACTAGGGTTTGGAGAGGATCTTGTGTGTCTAGGAGGGCCCCGCCTCCTTATATAGGTGGAGGGCCGGCCGGTCAAGGGAGGAGAGAGTCCCTCCCCAACTCAGCTTGGAGGTGGGTCACGGTTGGAGGAGGAACTCCTCCCAACCTCGGTTTCCCCTTCCTCTTTTCCTCTTTCCAAATTTAGCCGTTTGACTTTTCAAACTAGCTATTTGACTTTTCAAACTAGGATTTGAATTAATCCTTTATTTGGTACAGCGATGACACTTATTACATGATGCAATCATACCAACTTGATACAACACATTCATGTACCCTTCCCCTCCAGAGTGCCGGACATTCCGGAACATTCTAGAACATTCCCGATGAAAACACCGGAACCATTCCCTAACTCCGAAACGGGACTTTCCTTATATGAATCTTATTCTCCGGACCATTCCGGATCTCCTCGTGATATCCCGGATCCCATCCGGACTCAACAACATTCGGTCTCTTTCTCATCATTCCATAACTACTCAAAACAACGTCGAATCCTTAAGTGTGTCTCCCTACGGTTCGTGAATTATGCAGACATGATCGAGACACTTCTCCGAACAATAACCAATAGAGGAATCTGGAAATTCATATGGCTCCCACATATTTATACGATTACTTTGCGATCGAATGAACCACTTACATACGATATCAATTTCCCTTTGTCTCACGATAGTTTACTTATCCGAGGTTATGATCGTCGGTATCTCTGCATACCTAGTTCAACCTCGTTACCGATAAGTACTCTTTTCTCGCTCCTGATATGTGATCCCTTGTGAGCCATACCACATGCTTGCAAGCTAATTGGATGACATTTCACCGAGAGGGCCCAGAGTATATCTATCCGTCATATGGATGGACAAATACCACTCTTGATCCATGTGTTTCAACCAATACTTTCCGAACACTCAATGCCACCTTTATAACCACCCAGTTACGGTGTGGTGTTTGATGTCACCAAAGCATCCATCCGGTAAAGGTGATATGCATGATCTCATGGTCGAAGGAATCAGATTACTATGTATCAGAAAGCATATAGCAATTGAACTATTAAAATGACTTGATCTTTATGCTACGCTTATCTATAGGAGTATGTCCATCATATCATTCTCCTAACAATATGATCTTGTTGTTAATAACATCTCAATGTTCATGATAGGGAAACCACAATCATCTATTAACCAACAAGCTAGTATTATATAGAGGCTTTACTAGGGACTTCAAATTAAGTTTACAAATCACACAAGTACTAATGTTTCCTTGTTAATACTATTATAGCATGAATGTAAACATTTATCATAAACACAAAGATATAATAATAACTACATTTATTATTGCCTCTAGGGCATATCTCCAACAGTCAAAAGGACTATGTCCTTGAGAAAGCGTTAGGTAACTCCCTCAAGAATCGCTACCGGTGATGAGAAAGTCGTTATCATCGCAGCAAACATGATTATGGTGTGATTAAGAGCACCATGTTGTTTGCTATGGAATCGGATCTTCAAAATCGTTTTGAATACTATCCCGGGCCCTTTGAGATTTTCGAGGAGCTGAAAACCATGTTTCAGACTCAGGCCCGTTCTGAGAGATATGAGATCTCTGAGAAGTTCTTTAACTGCAAGATGGAGGAAGGGAGTTCCGTTAGTAAGCACGCCATTAAGATGTCGGGCTACACTCAACGCCTTGAGCAACTGGACTACAAGATTCCAGAGGAGCTCAAGATTGACAGGGTTCTGCAATCACTCCCTCCCAGCTACAAAAGTTTTGTAGTGACTCATAATCAGACACCGAGCTCTTCGCAAAGCTGAAGGCTGCGGAGGTGGACATCAAAAAGGATAATCATGTGTTGATGGTCAACAAGCCCTCCTTCAAGAAAGGTAAGGGTGTAAAGAAGCCCTTCAAGAAAGGCGGCGGCAAACGCGTTGTCCCTGCTGAGAAGAAGCTCAAGTCTGGTCCTAAGCCGGACACTGAGTGCTTCTATTGCAAGGACAAGGGTCACTGGAAGCATCGTCCAAGTACTTAGCGGACAAGAAGGCTGGCACCATCAAAGGTATATTTGATATACATGTTATTGATGTTTTCCTTACTAGCCCTCGTTGTAGTGCCTGGGTATTTGATACTGGTTTAGTTGCTAATATTTGTAACTCGAAACAGGAGCTACGGAATAGACAGCGGCTTGCAAGGGATGAGGTGACGATGCGCGTTGGCAACGGATCAAGAGTTGATGTGATGGCCGTCGGCACACTCTCCTTAGTTTTACCTTCGGGATTAGTTCTAAACCTCAATAAATGTTATTATGTGCCTGCGTTGAGCATGAACATTATTTCTGGATCATGTTTATTGCAAGACGGTTATTCATTTAAATGAGAGAATAATGGTTGTTCTATTTATATGAGTAACATCTTTTATGGTCATGCACCTGCTGTGAATGGTTTATTTCTTCTAAATCTCGAAAGGGATGAAACACACATCCATAACATTGAGGCTAAGAGATGCAAAGTAGATAGTGATAATACTACTTAATTGTGGCACTGTCGTCTAGGTCATATTGGTGTAAAGCGCATGAAGAAACTCCATTTGTGATGGACTTTTGGAGTCTCTTGATTTTGAATCATTTGACACATGCGAACCATGCCTCATGGGCAAGATGATCAAAACCCCGTTCTCCGGAATGATGGAGCGAGCAACGGACTTGTTGGAAATCATACATACCGATGTGTGCGGACCGATGAGTGTTTCGACGCGCGGTGGATATCGCTATTTTCTCACTTTTACCGATGACTTAAGTAGATATGGGTATACCTATTTAATGAAACATAAATCTGAAACATTTGAAAAGTTCAAGGAATTTCAGAATGAAGTGGAGAACCATCGTAACAGAAAGATTAAGTTTCTACGATCCGATCGTGGGGGCGAATATTTGAGTTATGATTTTCTCACGCATCTTAAAGCAAGCGAAATTGTTTCGCAACTCACGCCACCCGGAACACCACAGCGCAATGGTGTGTCTGAACGCCGGAATCGAACTCTATTAGATATGGTCCGATCAATGATGTCTCTTACTGATTTGCCGTTATCATTTTGGGGTTATGCATTAGAAACCGCTGCATTCACTTTAAATAGGGCACCATCTAAATCCGTTGAGACGACACCGTATGAACTGTGGTTTGGTGCTAAACCTAAGTTGTCGTTTCTTAAAGTTTGGGGATGCGAAGCTTACGTCAAGAAGTTGATGCCGACAAGCTCGAACCCAAAGCGAGAAATGCGCCTTCATAGGATACCCTAAGGAAACTATTGGGTATACCTTCTATCACGTAACCGAAGGCAAAGTGTTTGTCGCAAAGAACGGTTCCTTTCTTGAAGGAGTTTCTCTCGAAAGAAGTGAGTGGGAGGAAAGTAGAGCTAGACGAGGTTGTTGAACCTTCTCTTGAATTGGAGAGTAGCGCAGCACTGAAATTGTTCCAAAGGTTTGCACCAATAATAGAGGAAGCTAATGATAAGGATCATGAAGCTTGGACGATGTCGCTCTTGAACGTCGCAGTCTACAAGGTCGCGTGCCCCTCCGAAAGTGGTAATGGCAACCCTGTCTTAACTGTCTTGTTAGTAGATGACAGTGAGCCTGCGAACTATGAGGAAGCGATGATGAGCCCAGACTCTGAGAAATGGCTAGAGGCCATGAAATCCGAATTGGGATCCATGAGCGAAAACCAAGTATGGACTTTGGTGGACCCTCCTAGCGACCGAAAGGCCGTTGAGTGCAAATGGATTTTCAAGAAGAAAACGGACGCGGATGGTAATGTTACCGTCTATAAAGCACGGCTTGTCGCGAAAGGGTTTCGACAAGTTCAAGGTGTTGACTACGATGAGACTTTCTCTCCTGTAGCGATGTTTAAGTCCATTCGGATTTTATTAGCAATTGTTGCGTTTCATGATTATGAAATTTGGCAGATGGATGTCAAGACTGCGTTCCTCAATGGCAACATTGATGAAGAGTTGTATATGATGCAACCCGAAGGTTTTGTCGATCCTAAGGATGCTAATAAAGTATGCAAGCTTGAGCGTTCCATTTATGGACTAAGGCAAGCATCTCGGAGTTGGAACCTTTGTTTTGATCAAGTGATCAAGAGCTTTGGATTTGTTCCAAATAGCTACGAAGCTTGTATCTACAAGAAAGTGAGTGGGAGCTCGGTGACATTTCTGGTACTATATGTGGATGACATATTGATTATTGGAAATGACATTAACATGCTTAACGATGTGAAGAGTTATTTGAACAAGTGTTTTTCAATGAAAGACCTAGGTGAAGCTGCTTATATATTGGGCATCAAAATCTATAGAGATAGACAAAGACGCCTGATAGCTTTAAGCCAAAGTACATACCTAGACAAAGTTCTGAAAAGGTTCAGAATGGATAAGGCAAAGAAAGGTTCAGTGCCTATGTTGTTAGGTAAGATATTGAGCAAGGCTCAGTGTCCAGCTATGGTAAATGATAGGGAAGCTATGAGCAAAGTGCCTTATGCCTCGGCCAGGTTCTATCATGTATGCCATGCTGTGTACTAGACCGGATGTGTCCAATGCTCTTAGTTTGACGAGCAGATATCAAAGTGATCCAGGAGTGGAACACTGGACAGCCGTGAAGAACATCCTAAAGTACCTAAATAGGACTAAAGAAATGTTCTTAGTCTATGGGTGATGAACATACTGTCAGAAAAGGTTACGTCGACGCTAGTTTCGACATCGACAAGGATGATTCTAAATCAAAGACAGGATACATTTATATTTTGAATGGAGGCTGTGGCTGGAGAAGCTGCAAGCAAAGCGTGATCGCGGGATCTACAGAGAAGCGGAATACATGGCTCAGAGAAGCGCCAAGTGAAGGAGTTTGGATCAGAACTTCATCGAGCTTGGCGTGGTTCCAAGTGCATTGGACCCATTGGATATATTGTGTGACAACACCGGCGCCATAGCACTTGCTAAGGAACCAAGATATCATCCAAAGACCAAGCATATCAACATAAGTTTCATATAATCCGAGATTATATAGCAGATGGAGATCTAAAGATTAGCAAAGTACATACAGATCTGAATGTCGCAGATCCATTGACTAAACCTCTTCCACGTGTAAAACATGATCAGCACCTCAGTGCCATGGGTGTGAGATTGTTGCCAAATGTAAACTAGATTATTGACTCTAGTGCAAGTGGGAGACTGTTGGAATTATGCCCTAGAGGCAATAATAAAGATGTTATTATTATAATTCTTGTTCATGATAATGTTTATATTCCATGTTAGAATTGTATTAAGCGGAAACTTTAATACTTGTGTGGTTTGTGAACAACACCGTGTCCCTAGTACGCCTCTATGGACTAGCTCATTGATTAATGATGGTTAAGGTTTCCTAACCATAGACATGAGTTGTCGATTAATAATGAGATCATATCATTGGGAGAATGATATGATGGACAGACCCAAACTAAGCAGAGCAATTAGATCGTGTCATCGTGTTCATCTTTGCAAAGCTTTCCTTATGTCAAATATTGTATTCCTTAGACCATGAGATAATACAACTCCCTGGTATCGGAAGAAAGCTTTGAGGTCATCAAACGTCATCCTATGAGAGGGTGATCATAAAGGTGTCTCTCAGGTGATCGGAAAATGCCTGTTGGGTTGTATGTATCGAGATGGGATTTGTCCCTCCCAAGTCAGAGAGATATACTTCGGGCCCACTCGGTAATCGATATCAACACCGCTAAAGCATGTGGTTAAGGAGTTAATCACAAAGTGATATCGGATTACGGCAGTAAAGTACTTGCGTGAACGAGATTGAACTAGGTATGACTGCATCGACGATCGAATCTCGCAAGTAAAATATCGCGAGACGAAGGGAATATATATATGGGATTGATTGAATCCTGGCATCGTGGTTCATCCGATATGATCATCGATGAATGTGTGGGAGTCAATATGGGTTTCCAGACCCCGCTATTGATTATTGATATAAGATCATGTCTGCATATTCTCGAACCCGAAGGGTACGTGTCTCGACGCTAGGATAGATTGGATAATTGGTTTATGAGTTTTTGTTCGGAGTCTCGGATGGGATCCGGGACATCACGAGAGGTTCCGGAATGGTCCTGAGAATAAGATTCATATAAGCGTGCAGTTTTTGGAGTTCGGAATTGTTCCGTTAATCGGTATTGTCTGAACCTTCTAGAACCTTCCGGAGGGGACCAACGTGGTCCCACCTGGGAGGGGAATGGGCCTATGAGGGAGTGCCCTGGCGCATTGGGCCAGGGCACAAGGCCCATAGGGCCCAGCCGGCCAAACAAAGGGAAACCCTAATTGGGCTTCTAGAAGGGGGTTTCCTTGCCCCCACTCCTCCTCCTTTGGCCGGGCCTAGGCTTGGGAGGGGTTAGCTGGCGCCCACCCCTCTATATAGAGGGCTGGGGCGCACCCCCCACACACCTTCCCTCAAGCCTAGTCGCCCTGCCCTCCTCTCTCTCTCCCTCCCGATTGCAGTGGCGAAGCCCTTCTGTAAACTCTCCACCAATTGCACCAGAAGGCTGTAGATCCAACCTATCTCTCCACCATACTTGCTGGACCAAGGAAGGAGGAGACGTCGAGGTGCTGCACGTGTGCATCTCACGGAGGCATCGCCACTTGTGGTGCTAGATCGGATCGGATCGCGAGGAGGAGAAGCGAGTACGACTACATCATCCATGTTCCGATTTAACGCTCCACTGGCGAATCTTCGAGGGTATGAAGATCTAATCCAATCTCTCTCGTTGTTTGCATCTCCTAGATTAGATCTTGGCTTCCCTCTGTTCGCATCCGTAGAAAATTTTGATTTACTATGCCGCGAAACCCTTCAGGCCAATGGCCGGGCCTTCCGGGAGGAGCAGCGGAAGCGGGACCAGCGGGAGAGGCTGGGGCGTGGAATGCCGCGAAGGTGGGCTCAATTGGAGAGTGTGACTCCGTGGGCGAATACCTTGCAAAGATAAAGAGCTAGTTTACTGGCTCTTCAAAGATGAGGCGATCACCAAATTAAATTGGTGACGTAAAAATACATGGGAGGGCCACATGGGATAAGAGAGCATATCTTGAGGATGTCAAACATGGCGGCCAAGCTGAAGCCCATGGATGAGGACCTCGAGCTAAAAGCACTTGTGCACTGGTCATGGCCTCTCTTCCACAGCCATTCGAGAACTTCGTAATCAACTATAACATGTCCCCTGAAAAGTGGGACATTGAAAAGACCATAGGGATGTGTTCCCAAGAGGAGGAAAGGCTGAAGGCTCTTCACGGTGGTTCCTTGAACTTCGTGAAGGACAATAGGAAGAGGAACTTCACCAATAGTAACCATGGTGGCTCACCTTCCAAGCCACATGGCAAGGGCCCATAACAGCACTAGCATCAGTACCAGCAGTCCACCCCTAGGAAAAAATACCAGTGCCACCACTGCAAAAAGGTTGGCCACTACAAGAAGGATTGTCCAGTATGGCTAAAGTACATAATGGCCAAAAACGGTAAAGATATAGTCTCTTTTGTTAATGAATCTCTGTATGAAAAGTTTTTTAGATCTACTTGGTGGATTGACTCTGGTGCAACTGTTCATGTTGCCAACTCTTTACACGGGTTCCATTCGACAAGGATTTTGCCAAAAAGAGAAAGACTCATTGAAGTGGCGAATGGGATTGAAGCAGAAGTGGAGGCTGTTGGCGACATTCCTCTGGAGCTGGCTGATGGCTCTTCTCTTTTGCTTAAGGATGTTATTTTTGTTCCTTCCATTCATAGAAATTTAATAAGTGTATCGTGCTTGGACAAAGATTCGTATGAGTGCTATTTTGGACATGGCAAATGTGCCATTTGGTTAAAAGATATTTGTGTGGGTGTTGCTACCCTACATGACAAGCTATATTTATTATCTTTGCATGAGAAAGTATTTTCTGTGTGTGATGTGAATGAACAAGTTCCCTTGTCGAACAAAGAACAAAAGAAAAGAAAGCGAACTCTTGACTCATCGAAGTTATGGCACTGCAGATTAGACCATATTTCGAGGGGAAGAATAGAAAGCCTCGTTAAAAATGACATTCTTCCTCCGTTAGAGTTCTCAGACATAGAACAATGCATAGATTATATTAAAGGAAAGTATGTAAAACAAATTAAAAAGGGTGCAAACCGAAGTATAGCTACACTAGAAATAATCCACACGGACATTTATGGACCGTTTCAGGTGAAAAGTGTGGATGGCTATGATTCATTCATAACATTCACGGATGATCACTCCCGATATGGTTATATTTATCCAATTAAAGAAAGATCTGAAGCATTGGATAAATTTAAAATTTTCAAAGCTGAAGTAGAAAACCAGCATGATAAAAGAATTAAGATAGTTCGGTCCGATCGTGGGGGGAGTACTACGGTCGGCATACTCCATATGGTCAAGTATCAGGACCCTTTGCAAGGTTCCTGCAGGAAAATGGCATAGTCGCCCAGTATTCTATGCCGGACGAACCTCAGCAAAACGGAGTAGCTAAAAGGCGAACTGCATTCTTATGGATATGGTGCTAAAGATGATGAGCTATTCCACCCTCCCATTGGGATTGTGGATGGAGGCTGAAAACCGCCATTCACATTCTCAACAGAGTACCAAGTAAGTCGGTGCCCAAAACACCGTATGAATTGTGGACAAAGCGAGTTCCCTCTCTGCACCACTTGAGGGTCTGGGGGAGCCCAGCTGAGGCAAAAGTTTTCAATCCAAACATTGCAAAGTTAGACCCAAAAACAGTATCTTGCCACTTCATTGGCTATCCAGATAAGTCAAAAGGCTATCGTTTCTACTGTCCTGACAGATACACAAAGTTTGTAGAAACAAGACATGCAGTCTTCTTGGAGGACGAATTGATGAGGGGGAGTATGGTAGCTAGGGAAATTGATCTTGAGGAGAAGAGGGTGCATGCACCCAATCCGATGACTCAGGAGCCATTTTTCTCGCTACCTGTTGTGCCACCATCTACAACCCCTGAGGTTGTGGTGCCGGCACCTGTTGTGACTCCACACGTGACAACAATGGCCGAAAGTTCGGAACCTGTCCATCAGGAGCCACCTGAACCCACTGTTGAGCATGAAAGGGAGCCAGAACAGCCATATACTGTAAATGTGCCTGAACCCGAGGCAAGAAATGAGCAAGAGTCTGATGAACTCAGAAGGTCTAAAAGAGAACGAAGACTAGCCATTTCCAAAGAAATTTACAAAGTCTAGAACGTAGTTCATATGGAGGGCGATCCTACCTCATATGAAGAAGCCATGAGTAGCCCTCACTCAGCCAAGTGGGTGGAGGCAATGGAAGATGAAATGAAATCAATGAGTTCCAACAATGTTTGGGACTTAGAGGAAATTCCTAAAGGAGCCAAAACAGTAGGATGAAAATGGGTCTACAAAACAAAGTATGACTCCAATGGGAATGTAGAAAAATACAAAGCTAGACTTGTGGCAAAAGGCTTTACGCAAAGAGAAGGCGTAGATTACAATGAGACCTTTTCTCCAGTCTCATGTAAGGACTCCTTCAGAATCATCATGGCACTTGTTGAACATTTTGATTTAGAGTTGCACAAATGGATGTTAAGACGGCATTTCTAAATGGAGATTTAGAAGAAAATGTTTACATGAAACAACCCAAGGGTTTTTTCATGGAGGGGAAGGAACATATGGGATGCCGCCTAAAGAAATCCATTTATGGGTTAAAGCAAGCCTCTAGGCAGTGGTATTTAAAGTTCAATGATACAATTAAAAGATTTGGATTCAAGGAAAATGTTGAGGACAACTGCATTTATGCAAAGTTCAAAAGTGTGAAATATATTTTCCTAATTCTGTATGTGGATGACATCCTGCTTGCCAGTAGTGATGTTAGTCTACTACTAGAGAAAAAGAAGTTCTTGTCATCAAATTTTGACATGAAAGACCTTGGTGAAGCTTCTTATGTTTTGGGCATAGAAATTCACCGAGATAGAAAGAATGGAGTGTTAGGACTGTCGCAGAAAGCATATTGTGAAAAGATTCTAAAGAAATACTGAAAGAACATGTGTGCCCCCATGTGTGGTTTTGGTAATTAATGACAATCTCTATGGACTAATGCTTGTATCAAGTTGTACTTGTAGGAATTGTCCATAGGCAATGCTTAAACCATATGTTGGCTTCAAGGTTTGGAGAAGAAGAAAGTGAAGATGATCAAGTGGTGACCAAGGTGTTCAAAGAGTGATCCACAGATTGGTCATGTGAGAGTTAAACCTATGGAAAGTATGTCTTGAAGAATAAGATGGATTAATATCTCTGGTGCACCTTCAAGGCATAAACATAATGAAGAAAAGAAGAAATGATGTGCAAGCTAGAGATGTGCAATATCTAGAAGATCTCATGGTTGAAGCTTTCCATCCTCGGTGATCATGGATCAATGAAGACAAGGTCAAAGTAAAGGTTTCCCCATGTTGTATGGGGGAGTAACTTGCAAGTCTTCATCAAGAAAGTGCGTGCAAGAGCAATCAAGAAAGGTGTTCCATCTTGAGAAGGACAAGACCGTCTACATCATAATCAAGTGGAATATGTGCAAGGCAAAGGTATGATCTTGATAGGGTTTCTCTCTTACCGGTCTCGAGATGTTAGTTGGGGAGACCGGTTTATAGGATAGACAACCTTACTATCAAGAGGGGCTCTCAAGTGAGTAACTCGATCATATCCTTCACAGAGAGCTCAAACCTTTGCATACTTTGCATCATCCTTTCTTGGTTGTTATTTGGATCTTATCCATGTGAGGTTCTAGAGCTTGTGGCAATATTCATAACAAGCCCTAGTTCATCAAAAACGGATCTCCCCTTTATATCTTATTGCGTTTTTGATCTTTGAGGTTTTCCGGTTTCTCACCAAGAGAGGTATCTCACTTTATAATACATGAAACGTTCTCTCTTGGTGGTATCCAATATTTCCACTTTTTTTTGGATAGCCCTTGTTGTCATGTTTCCAACAAAATTGGTTTCGGGTCAATCGGAGTTTCCAAACTCTAGGTATCGCCATTTGAAGTTTGCCTCTTATTTGGTTCTGACCGGAGTCTCCGGTCTGCGTGGACCGGAGTCTCCGGTGTAGTCCGGAGTTTCCGGATGTGTCTCCGGTGGTGACTTCAGAATCAGGGCTGGGACATACTGTATGGGGGTCCGGAGCCAGGTCCGGAGGCTACCCCGGAGTCTCCTGTTTCCTCATTCCGGAGTCTCCGGTGTTGGAAGACCGGAGTCTTCGGTCTTTTTGGGTCTTGGATGGCCCAGGTCATTCAGATGGGCGGTCCGGAGGTTGGTCCAGAATCTCTGGTGTAGACCGGAGTCTCCGGTGTAGACCGGAGTCTCCGGTCTGACTTTTCCCCAACGGGCAGAAAACGGTCAGAAATATGTGGGCCTATAAAAAGGGGCCCTTCTTCCCCAATGCAACTGCTCGAGTTTTACAGGCTTTCTCCTCTTGACCCTCTTGAGCTTGCTTCCCCTTCAATCCCTCCCTTGATTCTTGCATATACTTTAGGGATTTGAAAGAGGAGATCTAGATCTACAATCCCACCAATCCATCTCTCCTCTAAGTGAGGGGAACATCTTGGGATCTAGATCTTGGAGTCTTTTGTGGATTTCCTCCATTGTTCTTCCTCTCTTATTACCCCACAAGCTTTTGTAGCTTTGGTGGAATTTGGGAGAGAAGGATTTGAGCACTACTTGTGTTCTTGCCATTGCATTTGGTGCATCGGTTTGAGTTCTCCCCGGAGGATTTGGTGAGTGAAAGTTGAGAAGCTTTTTACTCTTGGGTTCTTAGAACCCTAGACGGTTTGTTGGTGTTGCAGGTTGTGGCCTTGGTGGCATTGTGGCCTTGGTGGCGTTTGTTGGGAGCCTCCAATTAAGTTGTGGAGAAGTGCCCCAACCTTGTGAGAGGTTCCGGTTGCCACCGACAAGTGCACCGATAGTGGAAGCGTGGATCGATCCCATTGGGGTGAGATTCACTGTAGAATAAGGGAGGCCTTTTGTGGCGTTGGTGGTTTGATACCACCCCCTCTCCAAACGAGACGTACTCCATGTTGGGAGGAACTCGGTAAAATATCGGTGTCCCCGCGTGCCTCGGTTATCTCTATACCCGAGCTCTTTACTTATGCACTTTACATTGTGATAGCCTTCATGCTTGAAGTAATATATATCTTGCTATCACTTTGTTGCTTGTATTGCTTAGCATAAGTTGTTGGTGCACATAGGTGAACCTTAGTTGTTCTAGGTTTGTCTTAACAAAGTAAACACTAGTTTTATTCCGCCTTTGTTGAGCCACTCTAAGAAAAGTTTTAAATCGCCTATTCACCCCCCTCTAGGCGACATACGTATCCTTTCAAATACAATATGCATGCGAGTAATGCAACACCCGCTCCCATAGTCAAGGGCGACAGTTTTGGGAAATCCCAATATCCAAAGAATCAATATGAGATCGATCAAATGAAGTCAGTACCATATGCTTCGGCTGTTGGAAGCTTACAGTATGCACAAGTGTGCACTCGTCCTGACTTAGCTTTTATCACCGGGGTACTCGGTAGATATCAAGAGAATCCAGGCATAAAACACTGGAAAATGGTAAAGAAAGCTTTGTGTTATGTGCAAGGCACAAAAGGCCTCATGCTAACATATAAAAGATCTGATTCCCTAGAGATAAAAGGGTATTTAGATGCGGATTTTGCGGGAGATAAAGACGACAGAAAGTCCATGACAGGGTATGTCTTTACTCTCGCAGGAGGTGCTATTTCGTGGAGAAGCGCCAAACAGTCGATAGTTGCATCATCTACGATGTATGCAGAATTTATAGCATGTTATGAGGCCATGGGACAGGCGTTATGGTTAAAGAAATTTCTACCCGACTTGAAAGTGGTTGGTTGCATCAGCAGACCACTAAAGATGTACTGTGACACCGAGCCCGCAGTATTCTATGCTCACAGCAACAAGTCGAGTAATGCTACAAAGTCTATAGATATAAAGTATTATGTTGTGAAGGACAAAGTCTAGGATCAAACTATAAGACTCGAGCATATAAGGACAAAGGATATGCTTGCGGATCCGCTAACGAAAGGCTTACCACCCAATGTGTTCAAGGAACACATAGCCGGCATGGGTTTAATGGGAAGCCTATGATTCCTGGACTACAGAGACCCAAAAGTAACATGATTTGTTTCAAACATGAAGGTATATAGTGGCTGTCTGATTCTATCGACAATTGAGCTGAGACGATGAAACATGCTCTATGTATCGTTCTGTGATGAAATAAGTAAAGAACAAAGTTAAAAATAAAGTCGAGATCAAGGGGGAGAATGTTAGATAGATCTCTCCCCGTTCGAGCCCAACGGCCGAACGGAGTCCCTTATCCGCGCCCTGATCGGGGGCGCCCCAACCTCATCTGGTGGGTGGGCCCCTGTCGCCGCGCTATATAAAGTGGTGGGGAGCTGGCAGCACACGGTACGAGGTTCGCCGCTGTGCCATCACCCCACCTACACCCCTACCGATCTAGGGTTAGTGCGAGCCGACGAGAAGCACCGCCACCACCGCACACCCACGCCGTCGCCCCTATTCCCCATGGCAAATGACGGCGGCTCCAGCTCCGGGACCAGTTCCGGCATCCCCTCTGGCTCGTGCTTGTCGAGCCAGGGCGCAGGTGGTTTTCCCCTCTCTCAGATCCCTCTCTCCCTCTCTCAGTTTAGTGTCTAGATACAAAAGATAAAGTGCTACCGAATAGATCCAGTCTAGTCTATTGCAAAGCAAAGCTAACATGAGCAATAGTTAAAGCCCGCTGTCATTCTCGTACGGTATTTGGTTTAATTTTCATCCCGTCAGGCTCAAGATAATGGCAGATCGCTGAGTCCTGAGTCGCATCGGTCATCGGTGCATACCTCGTGCAAGAAGGAATTTCAGCTGGTACCTGTTAGAGCGTACTACAAGGTGACATTTTGTTTTTGAGCAGGGGTCGGTCTCACTGAGCGGTGACATATCAATTACAATTAGGAACTAGAGAAAATAGAAAATTGCAATCAGGCACAAACAGTTTTCACTAAGGACCCTAAAGGCTCCGAGTCCATCTCCACCACACCGCCATGTCGCATCACCACCAAATACATCACCGTCGGGGACGGGATCACTTGGGGCGAGGCACTGGGAGCCGACGGTGCTGGAGCGAGGAGGCCTCCTCCAAGGCATAGTAGCCTGGAGGCTGATCTTCGCCTCTAGTCACCGGCTGGAAACAACAGAAGCCGGCGAAGATGGTGGGAGTGGTCGCCCTTCAACCAACTTAGACGACAGTTGACAGAGAGCAGTTGCGGATGCATTCCTAAGAGCAGCCTCCCGAGCTCCCACGCAATAGATCTAGTCTCCAACCAACAGGAACATGGAGATCCCTTTCTTCCGTGTCTCCTTGATGAGCGTAGAAAAAGATCTCCAAGCCCCGACCATGGATTCGAGATCCACATAGACACATGAGCTTATTTGAGAAGCTCCAGCCATATCCATACATGGTCGCCATCCTCCATGGATGCTGACGACAAGAGGAATCCTGCGGCCTTCCGTCGTCGCTCGCAAACACCGAGGGAAAGCTTGAAATAGGCATAACGTCAGACTCTGCTTGGGAAACACACATACATACTACAAAAATACTATATACAGAGGGTAAGCTTCCTCTCCTCCATTGCCTCTGGCCGGCTAGGCCACTAGAAAGGAGGAGGAGAGGAGCTGGGGAGGGTCGCTTCTCTCTCGAGGAAAAGATATGGGGAAGAGAGAGAAGACCAGTGGGAATCCTGGCATGTTAATGATATTCTACCGAATGAGTAAGCAATGAACACAATATACATAGCCCCCTCTGATTTCAAAACGTGTTATAATTTGAAATAGAGATAGTAGCTTTCCCCAAAAAAGTAGCTTTCAATTTGCCTCTAACCCCAAACTGAAGGTCAATAACCCCATATTCCTCTATTTGAAACAAGGGCAACATAACTTTCAAGTGAATGTTTTACTACAAGGAGCCGAATAACTTGCTGCCTAATACTACATACAAGTAATACAAAAGTGAACTTGGTCCCCCACTTCCCCTATATCGTGATCATCGACCCATTCGAGATATATCGTCGATCATATTTCCATATAACTATGCACAACTGGTCATGCATTGGAGTTCTCTATTCAATGAGGTGAGTCGTAACATGTTGACTAAATTAACCATGATAGATAGTATTGTTTAGTATTTGCATAACTCACCCGGGCCCTGATTTTATCGACTTCGGGAATTCAAGTAGTTAACTGAAGGGTACAAAAGTCTAATCATTCTTTTATGTGAACTAATAGTTAAGACTTCAAACTACACGGAAAATATGTTTGAGAATTTATTTTTCCTTAGTTATTAGAAAATGGTGGTATTTTTTAAATAACATCCCTCAAAATATTTGACAGAAGTAGTCAATAAAACAAAAATACCAGTACTAGGTAGCTAGGAGGAATTTTCAAACCACACATCTTCTCCTGGAATTTAATGAATTTTTCTTTGCCCACATTCGATCTATAACCTATTTTAACAACTCTAGTAGCCTGCATAACCTCTTTCTAGAAAGTGGAAGGTTGCACGCCATGGCAACATAGAATATTAGAGTTCTTTTTTATTATATTTAGAGTCAATGACCCTCTTCCAAAGAGCATACCTTTTAACCCAAGATCCTAATAGGCAAAGATTAAGATCATGTAAGTTTGGTATGACTAGACCCCCATAAATTTTCTTCATACGTATAGAAGGCCAATTTGCCAAATTGATCTTATGATTTCATTCTTCATCATTCCAAAAGAAGTTAGAAATATGAGTATTAATCAATTTTAAGGTCCATTTAGGAAATCTGATAGCAAGTAAATTGGTATGCTTGCAAGATAAGTCTGTACGAGTATCCTTTTGGTTTTAAATGATAGTAATTTACCTCTCCACTCCGTAATTCTCTTAGGAGACTATCTATTACAGGTTGCAAATTGTATATCCTTAGCTTATCATAATATAGTGGAACTCCCAAGTACCTAATTGGGAATTAACCAACAACACGCTAGAAAATGTATGTGAAAGGTTTGTGCAATTCAAACTGGATGTCAATAACCCCTATTTATCGGAGGTGGCTATTCGGCTCACGGGTGCATTTGCATCCTTTGTGAGAAAACATATTTTGAAATGTTAAATTTTTTGAAAAAAAAATGTCTACACATACATTCGACTATTTTATGTTTGTTCACAAGTTTGTAGGACCAAAGAACATTCTACGTGTCTCGTACAAGAAAAAACAAAAATGTCCCGTGAATAGTCCTATTTACGTGAATTGTTTTTATACATGACACATAAAATGTTCTTTCATCACAAAAACTTATGAACGAACATGAAATATTCAAATGTACATGTAGACATTTTTTCGAATATTTTAACACTTTGAAATATGTTTTGTCATAATGGGTGCAAATGCACGTGTGAGCCAAAAGGGATTTGCCCTATTCATCTAGTATTTAAAACAAGTGCAACATAGCTTTCTAGCGAATGCTTTTGCTACAAGCTGAATAACCCGCTGCATGTTACTACTCCCTCCAATCCATATTAATAATGTACTCAATTTTGTCTACATACGGATGCATCTATTCTAAATATTTAACTGAATATTTACAAATTTAGACAAAATTGAGACCATTAATATGGATCGAAGAGAGTACATACAAGTAATACAACAACGAACTTGTTTCCCCACGTCCCTTGTATCATGATCGCCAGCCCATTCAAGATTCAAAACATATCATTTGACATATTTCAATATAATTATGCACAACTGGTTGTGTATTGGAGCTCTCAATTCAATGAGGTGGGTCCCAACATGCTGACTAAATTAACAATGATATATATTATCGTTCAGTATTTCTATAACTCACTTGGACCCTCATTATCGACAAAATAGCACCTCAATGAACATTTAGCCGTGTAGTTCCCCCCTCACCAAATTCAAAAGCTAACATTGGCATTTAAATGGATATTTAATTAGCAGAATATTGTTTTTGAGAACTAAAGTTCAAACATTAAAATATTTCAAAATTCACAAAAAATAGAATTACGATTTTAAAAGTTTAGACCCCATATTTTATCGAATCAACCACTTTCATACCCCAAGCGATAACTCCTCATTTTTATTCAATATTTTGAATAGTATATTCTAAGTAATTCATAGATGAAATTTTATTGACTTCACGAATTCAAATAGTTAATTAAATGGTACAAAGGAAACACCCAACCATTCTTTTATCTAATTTAATAAATAAGACTTCAAACTACACATAAAATATGTTTGAGTACTTAATTTTTCATGTATTATTATAAAATGGTGGTATTTCTAAAATAATATTCCCTGGAATATTTGACAGAAGTAGTCAAATAAAATACAAACAACAATTTTGGATTTTCAAAAGATTTTGGTATTTGAGAATTCTTGAAGATTTAGCATTTTAGCTATTTAGTATAACTAAATCTCAATCACTAAATAAACAACTAAATGTATACTTTGGAAACAACATTAAATATACTTATCTATTAAATATGGAATGAGTACTTTTTTAGGACAAGTGGACAATAGTCTATGATACATGTCTCCATGGTCTTGTATATCACAACTACTCACTATGTGTTCAATAATTTCTTACATTTGCTTTAGATTTCAAAGCGTGTTTCCTCACGTGCCACCATGTTTCAAAGATTCGTGTTTAGGGTTTTAATTCTCGCATTGACTAACTAAGTCCAAAGTTGGTCATCCTTCTACGATAAAGAATGTAGACAAGGTTCCCCTTCATCCAAACGAACCGATAGAGAACTTGGACGTTATAAAAAAATTGTAAAATGGTTTTGGCTCGTGGAACTAAAATTATGTGAATTTCAAGCATTTTATCATAATATATTTTCCATTTGATTGGATACAATATTTTTTGTGTGTACAATCTTATGAAAAATCCTCTAATGACAAATGTGAGTTATGTGAAATAAATCAGTGTCCTTCATGTGATGCAACAGAACAACATACACTATAAATTTATGTGTTTTGTATCCACATATAGGAGGAAGATTTAGAATGCCATGACATATTTGAAATAGTGCAAGCAGAAGAGGCAGTTAACCTCTTTTTTATCGAAAAATGCCCAACCTAAGCCATTTTTTGTTTTTTAGGATAGTAAAAGCACGTTGTTGCTTGTCAGCCCAAATGTTCCATATTAGGCCAGACTATCTCTAAGGAACCGTTTTGATTTTCACATCGAGTCTTGCAGTTCAACATGTGTATTGTACATGCCTGAATATCTCGATTTTGGACGATTCGGCTAGAACACCAATAATGCAATTGTAAATGGCAGCTCTCGTCCCTTCTTCCCTTCTCTCTCCTCAAGCCTTAAGAATCGCCTCTCCTTTGTCGGCTCCTCTCCCCCTTTCCTCCGATGGCCTTGCCGACCGGAGTGACTAGGAGAGGGTAGGCCGGACCCCCTCTGTTGAGAGTAATTTTGGATATGTGTGTTTCCCTAATGTGGAGTCTGGCGTTATGCCGCGGAGAGCCAGGACATCGACACATCTGAGCAGCGTCTGGTGGCCTGCGGCGGTTCTTCCTCTCGCCATGGCACTATGATATCTGGAGACAGAGATGGGAGGCGTAGGTCTGATGCGATCTTGTTCAATAAGCAACCTCTAGATCTAGAGGTCAAGGCGCCTAGTGCCCAAGGTGGGAGATGGCCAACCCTCTTGTGCGCTAAGTCATGGAGACGAGGAAGACGAGGGTGTCCTTCCTCCCATTGGTGGTTGGCCAGATGCGTCGCATGGGAGCAAAGAAGAGGCTCCCAGGAGTGCATCCACGACGGCCAAGCTTTGGTTGCCGTCCATGAAGGCCGAAGGGCGGCCACTCCCACCCTCTTCGTCGACGTCGGTATTCCCGGCCGACGACTGGAGGTCAAGATCAACCTCCAGGCCAAGATGCCAAGACGGAGGCTCCTCTGCACCAATGCAGTTTTCTCCCGACACCTCACCCCAAGTGGTCTCGTCCTTGCGGTGAGGTGCTCGTCTGTGTTGCCAGGCCAAATAGTGGTGGCGCCGGAGCTGGATCATTGCATTTTCAGAGTTTTTGCTAGGTTCCTTAGAGCAACATTCAGGGTCTTGTTTGTAATTTTCTTTGAGGCCTTCTATGTAATTTTCTCTCCACCGCTGAATGAAAGTCTGCCCCTGCTAAAAGAAAAAAAAAAACGCTCGGCTGGTCTTGGCATTGCCTTGTGGCATTCGGGCCCCCGTTCCTCTGTCTGCTCCCGATACCTAGCGAAGCGAAGGAGAGGTGGCGGCGCAGGTAAACCTCGCCGGCCCGCCAAGCTCTCTCCCGCCCCGCCGCACAGCCCTTCCCCCGTTCCTCTCTCTCAGTCTCACCTCTCCCATCTGCCCAATTCGGCCCATCCAAACACTGAAAAGCTGAGGTGGACAGACAGCGCACAAGTTGTCAAAGCGAGAGAGTTCCCAGAAAAATTCTCGCCGCTGCGAGTTCCCAAAGCGAAGCGACCACCTCTCGCCCGAGATGCCGTCGGGGACCTCTCCGCCGTCAGCGGAGCCGTGGACCTGGGAGAACGCCGCCGCCGGAGCGACCGCCGGCTTCGCCACCGTCGCGGCCTTCCACCCGCTCGACGTCGTCCGGACTCGCTTCCAAGGTAACCCCGCGCCCCTTAAGCCCTAGGAGACGCATTAGTCCGACCGCTAACCATGCTGCTCTCGTGCTGGTGTTCAGTGAGCGGCGGGAGGGGGTTGTCGGGCATGCCGCCGTACAGGAACACGGGGCATGCTGTCTACACCATCGCACGATCTGAGGTGTGAATTCCTATCACATTGTTTTTGCTTTGGTCATTTGGTAGGCGAGTTGTAGTTGCTGAACTCGTCCATGTCATGAAATCTTAGTTGTATGTGCAGTTGCCGTTAATCCTGTTGGGGGCTTTCCGAAAATTTGGGAAATACAGTACCCTGCAATATGTAGTTGGACTTTCTTCCTTGTTGATTTGTTGCTTTAATTTCATTTAAAATTACCTGGAACTTCATAAGCTGACAGTACATATGATAAATCACCTGTTTGGTAGCAAACTAAATGACTCAAACCTTTTGCTGTAAGATCTTAACGAATTTGGTTATTCTGATATGTGAAGTAGGAGTTATGCTGATCTAACTGCTTAATGCAGGGCTTGAGGGGACTTTATGCTGGCTTTAATCCTGCAGTTGTTGGATCAACCGTTTCTTGGGGACTATATTTCTTTTTGTAAGTTACATTAGTTCATTCTGCTGAATAGTTGTACTGTGGGTTGTTCGATGCTTTATAGCAATGCTGAACTATACTAAAGTAAGGTGCTAATTTCAGCGTTTCATTCCACTTATTTTTTTCTTCCTATATTAGGATCCCATGCTATTGTTACCAATTTGGATGCTCCTTAGTCCTTACTATAATGCTGGCATTTTGACTAACTTTAAGAATGTTTGTTTTGACAGTTATAACAGAGCTAAACAAAGATACTTGCAGGGGGAGGATGTTCAGCTCCGTCCATTCGACCATCTTGTCTCAGCTGCAGAAGCAGGTGCTTTGGTTCGTACAATAACTCCTAATCTCCCATCATTTTCTCATTTTGTGAGATTGGAGACAAGGTTAATGAACTTTGGTTAAAATGTAGTTAGGCCTTTGATAGCATGCCTAACCTGGCATTTCTTTTGACTACCAACATGTGTTAGTGTCATTGGTTCACCTCAATTGCCTTTCACTAAATATCATTTACTCATGACTAAGGTACCTTTCTTGTGTCTGTACAGGTTTGCCTATTTACAAATCCCATATGGCTAGTGAAAACACGAATGCAACTACAAACACCTGGACATACTTCACCTTATTCTGGATTTTCTGGTAATATATGCTTATCATACCATATTTTTTTCTAAGTATCATATAGCGATGCTTATCATGATAGAGCTGTGACTTGGGTTTCTGTTCCAAATGAGTTGCTTATGCCAAAACCTTTTTGTCTGAAGCTGCTAAATTCACGCTTATGTACACTTGTTTGTGTAAAAAAGTACCGTTTGTACTCCCTCCAATCCATAATAAGTGTCGCTTCTTCATGCTAAATTTAATTTTGGTCTATACTTTGTTCAAATTTTCTGTGACCTTGCTTATTTGGTTGCTGTGAAGCCAGATGCTTTGAGAACTATTCTGAAAGAGGAGGGATGGCTTGCACTTTATAGAGGAATTGGGCCTGGACTTTTGCTGGTATGCATCTTTTGAATTAAATGTTGTTTAGTTTTGTATTTTGTTTCGTTAGAATCGTATAAATATAGTCATATAACTATTAGTCCCATGCCGATTTAAGTAACACTAGATATAGGAGTGCAATTCCATGATGATTTTTCCTGGACATGGAATTATATATTTTCTGTGACATCAGTTTATTTGTTCCCGTGTTCTTGACCGAAAATCATGTCTCATCACTACCACTCATGGTATGGATTGATTTCTGTTAAGTAGGGCTTGAGTCTTGTAGCATCATATGGTTTGTCTGAAGTGTGCCCTATCAGATTTGTTGCTACATGCTCTACGTAATATCTTTTTATGAGGCTCCAGCTAGAGAATATGTGATGTCTTCCTATTACTATATTATTTTCAGAAAATTACCTCATTATGGAGATTATTCTTTCAGTTCTCAGGGAAAAAATTAACTAAAAGGACAGCTAAACAGTTTCTTTGTTTCTAGTTTATTTAATATGCTGGTCAATGTCAGTTTTCCCCAAACAGTGCTAGTAGGAATTTGGTTGTTATAATTGTGGTCAAGTACAGATTATGCGTATACTAGTTTCAGTTAGTAAAGATGCATACGATTGAACTGTTAGATTCTAAAATACTTAACTATTTGTACTGTTTCACTCAGATGTGGTTAATAAAAACATGTATTAATGTTTGCTGTGCTGTGCTTCAAAGGTCACCCATGGTGCGATACAATTCACTGCCTACGAGGAACTTCGCAAGGCTATGATATTTGCCAAAAGTAAAAAAACAAGGGAAGACAACAGAGGCAACGAGGATTTATTGGTACCAACTGATTACATGTGCTGAGGCATTAAAACATCTAGTTTAAGTCTGTGCTTGTGTTCCCCTGGATAATTCAGTTCTGCTATTTATTACCAACCTTTCTTTCTTATGTTCTGTCGCTTTCAGCGTGCCTTAACATGATACAAACGTGAATTGTGAAATGTATGAGAGTCTTCTCACTTTGTTGTGAAAATTGTCAGTTAATCCAATATAGGTGCTACGTAATATACCAATATCCTTACTTAGAAATCACATTTTCAGCATAATATATATACAAATTATATGCTGCATAAGTTTATTCAGGGTAATCAATATTTTAGAACATTCATGCCCAGATTTGTCTGCTTAAAATACATTCACAATCAGCTTATTCAGCTAGATAGTTAGTTGATTTGCCTGATACGCATTTGCCTTCACTGTCAACAGAATTCCGTTGATTATGCTGCACTTGGGGCTGGTTCAAAATTATCTGCTATTCTGCTTACTTATCCTTATCAGGCAAGTTTTAAGTTATGTTTATTCTCATCAACTTCATAAATGTATTCTGCTACACCCTCTTACTAGACATACCAACTATTGTTTTGGAATTGCAGGTTATCCGAGCCCGCTTGCAGGTTGGTTTCAGATTTGAAGCTCTTCATCTCACTTCTTTGGAGTTTTCATCAGCAATAATAATAGTTCTTGTCTCCAACTTTTCAGCAACGACCTGGTAGTGATGGTACCCCGAAGTACTCAGACAGTTGGCATGTAGTGAAGGAAACTGCAAGGTGAGAGTTACTGCTTTGGTGTGATGGTGTCGTTAAATCTTCGACTATAGAAATGTAGGACTTTAGGTGGCATTACTGTTTAGCGGAGTCTGAGGTCAAACAAGGTTTACCTTTTTATTGTCTTATGTGATATGCACTTTACTCATGTAGGAGCTTGCTGTCTTTTTGTAAGCTTGGTCTACACAGCCCACTGATCATTTATATTCCTCACTAATCTGTACAAAACCAATGAGTTGCATGTCTGCTTGTGTAACCTGGTGCCATACTTGGCCAGATAGCATCCAAGTTTTTTGTTGCAACTTTGCTGGTCTACACTAAGTTGGCTGTGTTACAATTTTGAGTAAGTTTTAATGACTGGAATTATATTTCTGCTGCAGGTATGAAGGTGTCCGTGGATTTTACAGGGGCATCACGTCCAACCTATTGAAGAACCTTCCAGCAGCTTCCCTCACGTTTGTGGTGTATGAAAATGTTATCAAACTTTTTAGAGCAGCCAAGGAGAAGGCATAGTTCCAACTTCAACTGGACCCCAGGATAAACATAGGAGGAAAATAGGAAAGAAACAATCGTTCCATCCAAATACATAATCTGCTCCCACTATCCGAGTTCACCGTGAATACGTGATATTCCATCACATTTCTTAGTTCAGGTGCTATTCAGTTAACACCAACAGATTTTATTGTTGACAAACTTTTCTTTCTAGAGGAAAATCCATTTACCATTTCTTCACTGAGGAATAGTTCATGATGTCCAGTTAAAAAGCATCGAATACATTTTTTGTAGAGCTGCTGAGTTATGGTTCAACAACCTATGTTCCTGGTGCACGAGTAGGAAATATTTTCAGAACATGATATAGCTTGCCTTGCTGGTTGTTACATACATGTGCATCACACTTGGCCATTGATGGATGTGTAAATCAGTGTCAAGAGTGTACACAAATGTTGGTCGTTGTTGTGTATACCCATTTCAAAACGAAAATGCTAATCTGGATGCGTCATGTTCATCGGATTTGGAGTCTGACTCGGATTTGGGTACGGGAGTGACATAGAGTTTGGGGAGTTCGATCTGAGCGGCACGCCGAACTTGGGAGACAAGCAGAGCGTCGCCGGCTAACAACAACGATGACGGAAATGTCTGTCGTCGGGCTTTGAGGTGCATCAGAGAGCAGGACGAGCTGACGTCATAGGACACACAGCGCGTCGTGACAATGGAAGACGACGAGGCATACCAGCGCCCAGTGCAGCGGCATAGCCCTCCTCGTCAAAACCCAGGTATGCCATTGAGCATAACCCTCATCGTCAACGTGCAAAGAAGACTGCATTGTCAGTGTTCTCCACTTCTCCCCAAAACCCAGCCTTTTGAAGGACCTAACAACAGTGAGTCAAGTCAGTATTGTCGGCATAGCAGTATGTACATACTCGGTTATCATGTTCAAGTCAGGCCATGACTTAGGTCCTGCTTAAAATATACAGTATTTTTTACATTTTGTTTCCGAGGTAAATCTTACACCTTTGGAATTACTAGCAGATAACTGCCAAGAATGCTAGTAGAACAGCTTACATTGCTGTACTCTGTGCATGCCCAACTTGGGCACAATGTAATTACAGGTAGTGATAAACATGACACGTTGATATATATGCTTTTGTTAGTTTTGCTGCCTTACACATCATTCTACGTCAGGAATCATCTGACAAAAACCTATGTCTCGATTTATACACACGGAGACCTGTCATGATTCTGTCATGTTGTTGTCTTCAGTCGCTGCTGGGCGTCGCTCTGGCTTCTCTTCTTGTTCTGGACTCCTGATCAATAAAATGGAAGGTTAGGTGATGATACACAACTGGTGTTTTGAGAAACCTCTCTTCAGTCAGAGTCCATGAAGGTTCCCATTTAAACGCTGACATGAGGACCAGGGAATAGTTAGCTGCTAGACAGTGAACAGTAAAGAGGGCATGCTTACATCGCAGCGTCCGTTTTGACTCTGGTGTGATCATGCTCAGCACAAAGAATTGCCTTTTCATCATTCACAGTTTCCTGTGCAAGAAGAAACACAAGTAAAGTGAAATGTTGAGTCAAACAAGTCATATAACAGACCTAACGCACCATTTTACTCAGGTTGGCGGGATGCTGTGCCATCATTTTGGGGGCATTCAGAGGGCTTCTTAGAGTACCCTGAAATTATACGGGGTTAAGTAGTAGCAATGTGGAAAATGGCAAGTAGGGATCATAAACATAAGCAGCTACCTAGTTAGGAAATTTGTTAACAAGTTGCAACTTCAGGAATTCGGTTAGATTCACGAGCATGCTGCTTTTTCTTTTTAACATGCTTTTAAGAAGAGGAAACATAACAGGCATCAAGGTTGCTAAAGTGAAGAAAGTACCTTATTTGCCCACATTAGGCCACAGGCATTACAGAGGGACCTTGGACCGGCTGGCCCCCGGCGCATTGCTGGAGTAAGCCTTGAGCTGATGCCACAATTTTGGCAACTAGGGAAGCAAACCAACATTAGCCCACAATAAACACCGGGAAAATCTTGTGGGAATAAAATTATGAAATATGATTTGCACATACACCCGTCATCACAACTCACTCACTGGGTTTCTCGGAAATGATCATCCTCACCATCAGCTGGGGAGACACAAGCTACAGAAGAACATGCAACGTCACCAAAATCTGCCCTGCCGGCGAACTGCCCCTTACTCCGTTTCATCCTGACAGCGATAATGAATTAGTATATATATTGTGTGCATGAAATAAATAATCCATAGCACAACAAAGGATCAAAGAGGAATCTCCTGACTGCCAAATATGTTCTTTTTTAGGGTAACCAAATATGGTTTTGTACTAGGATTAGTATAAGTAGAACTTGACTGGCTTCCAAGGTAACAGTAAAAAACAACTGTAGAAATCTGAATTAGTTGCTTGACTGAGTGCTGACTCATGTATGCAGTAACTTGTGGTATTTCTTCCTAAAAGAAATTCTAGTTTTGTACCAAAGAAGGTTGTGGCATTGGGAATGCAGAAAGCTGGAGTACATCCTCATTTATATGGTCTAAAGTGTGATGAATAATAACATCGTGCTTGATTCACAATACAATACAGCATTTGTATCCATGAAGAGAATTGGCATGAAATGAGTCTGTACTTTTGGGCAACTTCCTTGCGCACTCCGTATCTTATTTTCTTATCAAAACATCTTTCCTTCCTCTTCTCTCGAAACCTCGTTAAGGAAGCAAACCTTTTGGCAGCCACACTTGTGCTCTGCAGACATGAGACAAAGCTTTTGGATAAGAAATATTAGAACAGCCTTGTTATAAAGATTCTACAGCTGATGATACCTTTTCACCATATACAGTAGATGGGGCCATGCTTACTAAACCAGGAGGCACCTCACACCCTCCAAGCACCAACAGAACAGCCTGAACCTGTATAACACTAAGAAAATAGCTAGTCAAATGTAAATCAAACTACATGTGACCATGAACATATATGATCACCACAAACACTTGAAAATGGTTTGTCAACAGTGACTTGATCATATGATGGTCCTTGAAACTTAATATGGCTAGATCACAACTGACTAATGGAACAGAAAAGGCTGAAAAGGTAAGGAAGAAAAAATAGGTACAGCGCATCATCATGAGTTATTGTGGGTAGTCACATGGTGAATACATCAGTTGGACCATAAGAAAACTTCATTCTAATGGTATCAAAATTCACAAATATTTAACACTTAGGGAGTTCATTCATCGCAGATTAACTGTGTGCAAGGCACATCATCCTTATTGGCATTGCATACATCAACCAGTCATTTCTTTAAAGGCATCAGTTGATTTACCTTTCTTACAAGTAAAATCCTATCTCGGGAATATTAAATGCTCCTCTCTCAATATATGCAATCCATGCCAATATGTCTGTTTCTTAATGATACATTAATTTCCCTCTGAGACCACAGCAACCACTAAAGCACATCAAATCATGCAAAAACGTCTGAAAAAACTACAACGTAACTAAGAAAATGGTAGAGTTCAGAAATTAACCAGAGAAACTCGACTCCACTAACAAAGCATAGCTCAATCAATAAAATTTAACCAAATTTATGCAACTATTAGCCCTTTCCGAAAAGCTCGAACGAACAGAACAATCACAGAGGACACATCCTTTTGCGGCCCAAACAAATCTCCGCTGCTTAAAAAACTAAAACAATCTACCCATAGTACATAACCAGATACTCTGGAAATTCGATCAGGAGAACCAAACCACCATTTTATTCGTGCAATTCGACAGATATATATGCGCACCAATCAACATTCGACTGCAAGGAACATGATAATCGAGGGAATGATCGAAGTCTACCAATAAACGAATACCAATTCGGGGCCCGCGCTCGCCAATTCCCCGCCCAACGCAGACAAAGTCAACACGGTTCAACGACACCAACGGAAAAAAGCGAAGCGAGCGGTGCAGAAGGCGCGACCTTTTTGGGCGGGACGGAGTCGAAGACGTAGACCTCCCCCTGGTACACCAGGGTCAGCTGCTCCGATGCCGCGCTCAGGAGCGCCGCCGCCGCCGCCGCGGCTTCTTCGTCGCCGGAAGCGGCGGCCGCCGCCGGAGGATCGCGGCGGTCCGCCGCGGGCTCCGCCGCCATCGGCTGGGGATCGGACGGTTGGGATGGGCCGGGACCCGGGAGAGGGGGCCGGGCTCTCGGTTCGCGCACACGTGTGGGGGATGGCCAGGAGCGCGCACGTGTGATGGATTATGTACACGCATTTACGTGTCTGGCCGTGCGTGTGAGGGATACGAATTTCGGCTTTTCCGTCTCTAAAAGTTGGATAGAGATTTTTATCTTGAGAGAGATGGTGAACACTCGATAGAGCTTTGATGAACTCGTAACCTTCGGGGTTTTGAGAGAAAACTAGTACGACAAGCTTTATTGATAATAAAAAATTGTCACATCGCAGAAATAAGATTTGGCGGGCTCTCAAAAAGATCCCTCCGCCTTACTAGCGAGAACATGAGCTACCATGTTACTTTTCCTAGAGATATGATGAGAGAAACTTCGAGCTAAGAACACGCACTCCTCATATATGGTCATGGCAGTCCAGATCGCGATCTCACCGTCCTACATGGTTGTGATAACGTCTATGAAATCTATTCACGGTCAACTCAGGACAACCCACCTGTCCCGCCAGAAGGAGACCATCACGTAACACCCTAGCTTCGGCCATTGAAGCATTCACAATGGCAGGGAGGCCACCGTTGTTTCCGACAATAAAAACTCCCGTGTCATCCCTGATCACCGCTCTTGTAGCTTCCGTACGTGATGAAGCATAGAACGCCGCGTCGACACTCATTTTAGAATAGCCTTCCTTCGGTCTCTCCCTAGTGGCGGATCTAGGATTTTATCAATGGGTATGCCGCACCAAAATTTTGACAACCATCTAGACAAAATCTATTTGACAGTTCTATACAAAATTGTAAATTTGCATTGTAATACGATGTAGAATAAGTAAACAATATATAATTGATGATTAAAGATGAAAAATGCATAAGTAACCATACTAATAGTCTAATCAACATAACAATCTAAAATATTAATAAAAAAAACTTACAATACTACTTGTTTGACTTGTGTGGCCTGCGCTTCCTTAATGACATGAACGTCTCCACTATATCATTTTCATCCACTTCAGAAAAAATATCTCGCTCAATGTATGTGACTAGAGAATCATTCAAGAGACTGTCACCCATCTTATTTCTTAACTTCGTTTTTACTAAAGTCATTGCAGAAAACACTCTTCAACACTTGCCGTTGCCACTGGTAGGACCAATACCAATTTGAGAAGTAAGTAAACCATATCATACACTTTATGCCTCTTTGTTTCAACAAGCTTAACTGAGAGGTCAACAAGATTATCTAGGCCTTGAAAGTCCGCATCTTGTCTCATGTCATCGATATAATTATCAAGTTGCAATTCAAGCTTTAGCAAATAATTTCCTGGGATATCGTTTGGGTAAAACTCAGCTAGTTTGCGTACCTTCTGTGCATCAAAAGAAGCAAATGAGTTTGAAGGATTGAAGGCTGACATACAAGACAATAACTCCATATTAACCTCATCGAACCGATTATCAAGCTCTTGACTAATTTGATCAATGACACCAATATATACTTCTCTTCTGAAGTGGTCATCATTTGTTTGGTTTCGAGCACGAGCATACCTTGCTGATTTTCCGTAAGGCACATAATTACCATCCATAGAAGGAACTTCAACACCATGTTTCTCACAAAACAAAGTGACCTTCTCAAGAAATTGAACCCAACCATTAGACCTTAATTGTTGCATTCTGTTCTTTGCCCCATTAACAAGTCTGATTGCATTAAGAATATCTTGCTCCCTTCTTTGCAAACACTCAGATAATTCATTTGTATATCCAAGAATTAGAACCATTAAGTGTGCAAAGAAAACAAACTCAAAGGTCTCAAATGCTCCAAGAACATAATGTATTCTTGTCCAATCATCCTTATATGAAATATCATCCCCAAGATTGGTGAGTACATCATGAATTGTGGAAAACATAACAACGATGTTGTATACAGTTTTGAAATGAGAGCCCCATCGAGTGTCACCAGGCCTAGGCAAACCCATCTCCTGATTTAATCCACTGCCAGTTTCAAGTTCACCACAATCAAGTGCTTTCTTGATACTCTCAAGCCTAGCATTTCGAAGCATGCCATGACGCTTACACGAAATTCCAACAATATTCAACAAGAGATACTTGATCAAAAACCGACACAATCAAGATTTCCCTTGGCAACAGCAATGAGAACTAGTTGAAGTTGATGTGCAAAACAGTGAATATAATACGCAGAAGGTGATTCTTGCATGATCAGTGTTTTTAGTCCTTTAATATCCCCTTTCATGTTGCTAGCCCCATCATAACCTTGACCACGGATTTGAGTCATAATCAAGCCCTGACTAGCAAGTAAAGCTTCAATTGCACCCTTAAGTGATAAAGATGTAGTATCATCTACATGAACAACCCCAATAAAGTGCTCACACGGACATCCAGATTGATCAACATAACGCAAGCATAGAGCTAGTTGTTCTTTATGTGATATATCACTAGACTCATCAGCTAAAATTGCATAAGGCTCATCACCAAGTTCTTCAATTATTTTCTTTCTAGTTTCTATGGCACAACATTCAATAATCTGCTTTTGTATCTCTGGGCTAGTTAAGATGCAATTACCTGGAGCATTATTCAAAACATACTTGTGCACCTCTTCACTATTTCCAGCGAGAAATTCCAAAAGTTCTAGAAAGTTCCCTCTGTTGCTAGAATCTTCACTTTCATCATGGCCACAAAATGCCAATCCTTGATGCAAAAGAAACTTGATACATCTAAGTGAATATGTTAGCCTTATCTTGTAAAGACGAAGATCCTCATCAGTCCACTTGTCAATGTGATAATCAATTGCTACCTTTGGATTCCTGAAGCAAATGTATCTCTCTTGAGCTGCATTATGTGCCTTAGAACCCATATGTTTCAGAAGTGCTTTCTCTTCTATATTCCAATTTCTCCAGCCATCAACAATAAATGTATCTGATCCAGTACCTTTCTTGAACAAGTAACATACAAAACAAAACACAGAATCCTTCTTGATACTATATTCAAGCCAGTCATGATTATAAAGCCATACCATATTGAATTGACGGTCCCGTTTTCCAATCTTTATTTTTGGAAAAACATGTGTATAAGGTTTGAATAGACCTTTAAGAATATATGCTCTTCGAGTTGCATCTTGATCATTAACAGGATAATTTTGAATGGGCTGCCTTTCACCTGGATCATATGGAAGGTTGTTCATGTCATGAACTGGAGGTGGCGGTGGTGGCGTCAGTGGCGGTGATGGTGGCATATGATTCACAACTTCTTCACTTCTGGTATCTTGCTCTTGAGGGTGCTCTTCCAACACAGTATCAACCTGCAAAGGATTTGAAGCAGCTGCAACCTTCTTTGTTGCGCGTTTGAAACATGATACAATGTCTCCTCCTCTCTTCTTCATACCTGAATAATTAAAAAGAAAAAAATATAAGTACCATAAATTGGCTATGTGTAACAGAACACATATGGGGCGCTAGAATCATGGTTCCTGTAGTCTCTTTGCTGAAAGAACATGAACGATCATAAAATAGATATTCATGATTTATTTATACTAAACTATTTAATCTCAAGATGCTATATACATATGAATGTTGATCTTCTAGAGAATCAGCTACTCTCTCCGATCCATATTAGTTGACTTAGATTCACCTAAATATGGATGTATCTAATCAAATTTAAGTGCTACATATAATCGTATCTAGACAAATTTGAGTCAAATAATATGGATCCAAGTAAGTACTTAAATGATTACCGATGCACAGATGTACTGGCGAGGAAAATTTACTGCTTGCCGGAACCTGACTCCGGGAAATCTCGAGACACGTTGGGGCGAGGCAGAGACCAAACTAGAAACCAGTCGTGCCTGGCGTGTTGGAGAATTGCCGCAGCCCGCCGTCGCAGATGCGATCGCTGATCGGATCAGACCTGGCGGGGATAAGCAGATGCGTGGTGGCGGCGTATTTCAGCCCCGATGAATCGGCCCGTGCAGTGTTGTTATGGACCACGTCTTTGTTTTTTTTTCTACATAGGCAAGTAAGTACGGGACTCAGCTGGCTTGTTTTGCACCATCAATCAGCAGTTCTTTTCCTGTTAATACTAGTACATCGCTCGCTGCAGGGTATGCCAAGGCCTACCCGGCATACTTGCTAGCTCCGCCACTGTCTCTCCCAACCACCTCGTATGATCCTCGAGTTCCTGTTGCAAGCACGAGAATAATTCAAAGCAATTGCCGAGATAGCTTGGGTTGAACGAGTTCTATAAGTTTTGGAAGTATTTAAGTAGCATGAAACATGTCTTAGACTTGCATTTTCCCAGTAGCTTAATGAGTTAAATGCATGTCTAATTATTTCATGGAAGTGTTAAGGTAGTAATAAATCTTTCAAAATGCACATCATCATCTCAAAAAATTTAAGTTGTTCATCAAATGTCCTAATTTTCTCACGAGCTAACTTGCATGTGTGGTACTTTGACAACAACCACATCAACCACTAGGGTGTGCGGCGAGAGATTTCCTGCGGTCGGCGGTGGGATTGATTGCGGATGGCCCCTTATATGACGTGATCTTCTAAGTCCCCAACCCATAGGTACTCTCTCTCTCTCTCTCTCTCTCTCTCTCTCTCTCTCTCTCTCCACCATTGCCATGTCTGCCTCTAGTAGCTCGTCTGTCGGGAAGCGATAGAGGAGAAGCTAGCTTGTCCATCCTGGTCGCTGCCAGTGCCTTCACCGTCGACAATAGCTCCTGTTCCGTCGTCGTTACCACTAGGAATGTTGTTGTTGGTATCGTGTTGTCAATTTGGCAATACCATTCGGCGTGTGTAAAAATTAGAGGCCAGCCCAAGAAGAGTGTTCTACGAGTGCCCTAATCACCGTATGAGTTGCATTTTTTGTTCATGTCGTTTATCGTTGTTTGTTTCTATGTATGTATAATTTTTCTCGTACCTACAGTGTTATGAATTACCATTCGAGTTGATCTACTCGTGCACCTCAGATTTTCTAGAGAAGACCCTGGAATGAGCTCGGTGATGCTCCAAAAAGATCTACTACTCGGTCTTTCTCTAGCCAAATTGTGTTGCCAACATGATTGCCAGGAGAGCCGCTAGCTCTACGATTGGAGAGAACAACGTGTGAAATGGCATGTCTTTCCAAGAAGAATTGCTTCAATGCATGGTTTGTTCATTCCTGCAAAGGGTTGTGCTTTGTGACGGTTTTTGTAGCGTTTCTTTTGGTTCTGGGATGTAAGTTGTATTTCTTTGTGGGGTTTAAACCCCGTCTGGTTAATATGATGCATGATTTTTTTTAATAAAACAACAAAGTTGGTACATTTTTGGTCAGTTGGTTGTGGGCCTGAGGTGTAAGGGGGCAAAATATCAAAGAACACATAGTGTTGGGGCAAACCGTCGGGGCAAAAGATCAATTGTCCCTATCAACTATCCTGCATAGAGAAAATAAACGTGACTTGGATGATTAGAGGTTGATGCGAAGTATGAGCACGTGGGAGAGGCCTAACGAATTGGCAAGTGCCACCAATTGACTCCAGATGTTTTATCTCTTAAAATGTGAACCCCATTTACATTATGATTTCATTATCATGTTTGGCTTAATGAGATTTCGAAACTAAATCAGACGTTGCTATGCTTTGAATGGTTTTCACCTTTAAAGTTGTCTGACATTGAATTATAAAGTTGCCACGTTAATGGTGTAAAGTTGTCACGTGGTAACTTGCAATAAAACAGGTTGGCAACTAATGTGTTGCTGCCCTGGTAATAGAAGAGCCTGATTTCTTTTGTCAAAGCTTACTTATATGGGATATAATTTTGAAGCCTCGTCAATACGGAACCAAATAGTGCGGGGGTTGTCCAGTAAGCAAACGGTTTGAGCTATGATTATCTTCTGATGGGTTCATGTCATCATCTTTGTACCTTCATATATACACTTAGGGCTTGTTCGGTTAATCCCCTCCCCAAGTGGAATTAGAGGGATTTTGATCTTGAAGGGAATTAATACCCGTCAATCTCTGTCAATCCCGTTCAATTCCCGTGAAACCGAACAAGGCCTTAGTGTTTTTACTTTTCTCTTGTGTGTTCATCTAGCAAGGGCTTTGCATCTCCTCAAATGTATTGAGAGGGTTTTTTTCATGCAAGAGGTGATCAGATGGTGCTCCAGCCAGCGCGTGTGAGAGCATAGGAGTGAACGTTGCGCCAGATATCATCTCCAAGTTCAAAACATACAATTGACAAGAGATCCTTATGCACATTTTTCAGCCAGCAATAAGTCAATAAAACCAAAAGGCTGGAACGCGGAAGTTTTTAAGCATTGATGCCATGTTTCACAGCGATGTTCGAGTTTGAAAACGAGACGTTGACACGCATAGATTTGCGAGCCAAAATGATCTTGTATACACAAGGAGCAGCTCACGACTGCTACACATCTTATTGGAAGAGTACAACGAATCCTAATGAGTGTTCTGTTCCAGTCGCGAATCCTTGTGCTAGACCTCTCTTTGCTGAATTGGAGCACTTTGGGTTTCAGCTCAGATGACTAATCCGTCCGCAATCACCGAGTTCTTCAGTACAACCGTGATGCCGGATCGGATGTGGAAGCCTTCCGATGTTCTGTCAGCCTCCTGTACACCCTGCAAAAAAACCAGACGCGGACCACAGGTTCAGTACATATTCTGACGGCACAAACTCCGAAGAGTGGTGCACTGGAAATGGATAATTTCAGTTCTGGCGAGAACAATATGTGGAGATCATATTTTATTGCATGTTGCAGGTGTTGCTTGTTGATTTCATGTAGTTAGTACATAGCCAGATCATTATGCGACTGTTCTTGCAGAAACAAGGTGGCAGCGAGCATCATGCATACCTCAGAGTTTGCGATGATCACATTCTTCCCTATCCTCGCATTCTTGTCAATGATGCATTTTCTGTGCAGAAGGATGAGTAGACATTTGGAGTCAACAATGATACACGACGCATCTAATGTGGTGTGCAATGATCTTGGAAGTAAATGTGTGTGCATACTGAATCGACGTGTTCTCCCCGATCCCGATTGGAACCTTTCCTTCGGCCAGCTGGTCGCCTCTTTCCGCATCAGTTTCGTAGAAGTCAGCGCCGAGCATTACCGTATCCTGCAGAAATGAAACACCACATTTGCTGTTATTGCGGAAGACTATATTTTATCATATTTGATTTCTAAGTATGTTTTTTGGAAGTAAGAGGTCTGACCTTGAGGTGAACGTTGGAGCCTACTCGAGAACGGATGCCAACAACACTGTGCTCTATCCTGCAGCTGTCCAAGAAACAACCATGGGAAATGATTGAATCGGTGACCTGCAATGGTCCTCCTACATGTTAGATGGCAAGGAAGCAAAATTGGTTTCTGAAGAAGAATGGAACACTCACATTTCGATATTATTAAGGGCATGAAGGGAAAGAACCATGATAATGACAACGAATTGCAAGGAATATTTGCTACTAAAGTAGTACTCCCTCCGTTTCAAAATATATGTTTTAATTTTGTGAAGCAAATGTATCTAGACTACTTTTAGTCACTAAAAGTAGTCTAGATACATTTGCTTAGTGATACTAAAAGTAGTCTAGATACATTTGCTTCACAAAATTAAAACATATTATATTTTGAAACGGAGGGAGTACATACAGAATTTCAAGAAAAAAAGTACCATGGAATGGGAGTAACTACATAACCTTACTACTGCTGATCATAGATGGTGGAAGATTTCTCCGTGATGTGTACATCGGTTTGCTAGCATCATAGAAGCTGAACCCTGGAGGCTGCATAGTTTAATCAAAAGATGATCACACGTTACAAAAGCTTCCAAGTTTTTAGTCGACTTCTTGCAAAAAAAGTTCATTGCTTTATGCTTATTATCAGTGTTAGTACATTGTATTTACTCTGTTGTACATTGTATTTACTCTGTTTTAGAGCGCTCTTTATAGTTCTTCCACCTTGTATGTATATACGTACTGCCCCATTGGGCCATAGCAATTAACAATCATATTTCATATCAGTTACTATTACACAACAGATTGAATAACACTAATGTCACAACAGAGAATGTAGAAGAGTGGGTGTAGGAGCAGAGATGCAAGAACTGATAAAAGGTTACAAAAAGTAAAAGAGTCATCTATCTATTAATTTGCACAGACTAGGCACACCTGTTCAGCCAGGGCAAGATTTGCTTCAAAGAAGGATTTGATAGTTCCAATATCTTCCCAGTAATCATTGAAAAGATATGCCTGAAGAGTTGAATATTAGATATCAGTGACATCGTATGGAAGTTAAGGTTTAAGGAAATGATATAACATAAAGATACAGTATCAACATTTTTGAAACTTAAATAGCTACTGCAGAAATAGAGAACTAAAATGCCAATACTCTGGCAATAACATCATTCAGTTTATTTTTTCTGTTGTGCACTTTTAGGTGTCTGATGACTGCAATTGAACAATGGATCTGTAGATCATGCTGAGTTGCTGACAACAACACATGCTAAGTATGCGGTATCTTCATTTTTTACAGGTAAATAACGGAAACATGAATGAGCAAGTGATAGTCATTATGTTTCTTGAACTGGCGAAACAAGCTTACACAGCATGCCTACTAATGTTGGCACTTACGATGTTGACGTACCTTTACATTGATCTCTTTTGCTGCAGCAGGAATTATTTCAGACCCAAAATCATTTGCAGTGGGAAAACGCCATCTGACCTAACAACAACGCACTAGATATTAAGACCTACTTGTGATTAAATTTTTCTATGGAAAAATGCACCATACTACAACATAAGGTATTATCTGAACATTAAACAGCTTGTTTAGTACTTTAAATGTTAAATGGCATTTCACAGGAACTTTGGAAGTTCGCCTTATATTTGGAGAATAGAACAAACTTTTCTTCAGGGGAGAATAGAATAAAATATTCAACTGAAATTAATTTGAGGTCAAGTAAGTTGAATTGGCATACCTTAAAAGATTTAGAAGTAGCTCTTTCTTAAATAAGTATACCCCCATTGAAGCTATGTATGGTTTCTTTTCTGCTTCCTCCTTCGGTAAGCCTAGAATAGTGGTGTCAACTTGCTGCCGAAAAAAGAGAATGCCTCATGAACTTCTGTTTTGTTTTATGTGAATGCCAATTTTCAAGTGTTAACAAACTGATACATTGTGCATTTGTCCATCTAGAATATCATTCTAATTTGTGGACAGGAGAGGTGATTTGCATGAAAAATCCAATACAGCTTACCATTGCCTTTAGATCAGCTCCTTTTGGCTTTTCACTAAATGAAATAACTCTTCCTGTGTCGTCTATCTTCATTAGACCAAAATCAGATGCCCGGCTGACAATGAAAATACAATTATTCATTTTGAATCAGCATGAAACTAACTAGGAGAGTATTAGATAAAAAAGTTTACTATATGCTCAAAATCAAACTTATGCCTTAACAAAGCAAGGACAATAATTTTACTGAAAACTTTGTTTTATACGGATGGTAACTTGAGAATTTTTGTACATTAGCTAATGAGATGGAAAGGGAATCACCTATCATCAATAGGCAAGCAACAGATACTGATGCCTGCATCTCTCTGCCGATGACTCTGCATATTGAAACGAGAAGAACAATTTAACCAAGCACTTTGACGGACATCTGCAAAAACTAAAATCTATATGCAGTAATTACCTGAACAAAGTCCATGTAGTCCATACGGTAGAGGTGATCACCAGAAAGAATCAGCACATCCTCTATGTCTTTAGATTTGGCATCCTAGAAAGCAAAAATGCACAGCGTTACAGCCATGTAAGCGGCAGCATGAGGATATTCAATAGAGTACTAATATAAAACAACAAGGAATAGAAAAGGTACATCCAACACAGCGCTCTTGACTTTTGAACTAAATCAGTATAACAGGGGCACATATAGTTCTTATCACACAAGTATGCAACCGGCTAAATTTTACCAAAAACAAGTGTCTGTATCTAAGTGGCTGCTTTGTGTTTTTGAAAAGAGGTAAATGGCATTGTGCATTTGACACTACAATGAGAGCACGGTCATTTTTGTACCAACCACATTGATGAAAAGCTAAACATCTTGCACACCAAGGAAAAACGTACATCGAAAAGCCAAGCAAACTGCCGAACCGCGTCGGCGGTACCCTGAAACCACCTATTCCCCTCCAAGCCAGGCCTCTGAGTTGCTGCTAGGACCTGAAAGACAGTTTTCCCCGTTTCAGATTATATCAGATTAACACCCAAATATTCCTTGCAGCAGTTGTGCTGTCCATAATACAAGTAGACGTGGTCTGAATTCCAGAATTGCACACCTCGACGAAACCATCACCAAAACCCACGCCATTGCTGAAATTGTAGGACCTGGAGAGGTGGCGGTTGAGGGAGGCCGAGTTGAACTGGGTGAGGACATACACCTTGTTGATCCCGCTGTTAATGCAGTTGCTCATGGGCACGTCGATCAGCCTGTACGCGCCCCCTATCGGCACCTGCAACGTAGCACCAATTCAACAGCCATGAGATTGATCTATTCGCATTTTTGCCGAATCATGGCGACAGAGGAAGGCGTCGACCGCCGGAAGAAGCTTGATCGAAGCTGACAAGCTGTTGTACTAGTACTGACCGCGGGCTTGGCCCTGCGCTTGGTGAGAGGGAAGAGCCTGGTCCCGGCGCCGCCGCCGAGGATGACCGCCACGACCGTCCTCGCGTTCCTCGTCTCCACGTCCTCATCCTCCAACTGCAGAGACCCCATCCGCAAAAAACAGTTACACCAAAGCTAGCGAGGGGCGGAAATAAGGCGGGACGTGTGTTACTGACGGCGCCCACGGCGGCGGTGGCGGCGGGCTCCGTGGTGGCGACGGACGTCCGCACGGAGAGGCTGCGCCTGCGGCTGACCGGCACCCGGAGGCTCGCGCCTCCGCCGCCGAGCACGCCCCGGCGCGCGGCCGCGGCCACGGATGCAGGGGCAGCGACGCGCAGGTCCATCGCGCGCGGCCGCCGGATTGATCAAACCGTGAGCTAGACTCGCTCGCAGCGCCTCCACTCGCAAATGTCACGGAACTGGGCGGTGGCAGCGTCCAATCCTACGCTCTCTCGGCTCCCCTCGTGATTCTAATGCTTTCCACTACTCGGCAGCGTGGAAATGGTGGAACGGGAGGCGACGCTTTCAGTATCCTCCTACTCGATGCACCATCGTAGCACTCCACTGACAGGTGGTCTCGGCAAAACGGGGGGCCCAAGGTTCGGTCTGCGTGCGGGCCGGTTAGCGTGGGGAGAGGGTCTGGCTTCGCGTGCCACGCTATCCGGCGCGAGGGCCTGACGTCCACACGTCGGCTCTCCCAGCAAGCCTTCGCCGATCCCGTTGGCTGTTTGTTTTTTCTTTCCCTTCGCTGGGTTTTAGTTAGGGAACGAGCTGGCGATGTGGGCCCGATGGCCGCCATGGCAGGGCAGCCACGGAACCGTACTGGGATTTCAGCAGGCCTGGGTGGCATATTCCAGATCTCTGCGCTGCGCACGAATTTCTTTGGAGACTTCTGCTCCAGATCTTTGTAGCTTTGGACGCTTCCATGCTGGATTGTCACGGTGAAGCACCGTGTGGAGACAGTGGTGACTCATCACTCATGAGTCATGAGTGAGAGACTGTTGCCTCCTCGAACCAACGGTTCAAAGCTACATACCGGAGTCCAGTCATTCCGTAGAAGGTTTCATACAAGCTAGTATGTGCCGCGGATAAAATGTGTCACGATTTAACAGGATGAATCAACGTCGGGAACCACACTGATAGGTAGCGGCCTGAAAACTTTTCTCAGTCGAGCTGCTAGCTAGGGTGCTAGTCGGGATGGTGGCTCCCGAAATCCGTAAACCCGTTAGGTACCTGTCTTAAACGAACAGGTTTAGTAAAAAGTTAGACTTGTCGGGTCTAACGCGCGGATATGAAGGTGGAAAACCCGTACCCGCGGACCCATACCCGCCTCGCGAGCTGATGTCGCCACCGTCGTCTCGCGCGCTGCTGCGCCGTCGCCACCACCTCGCAGGACATGAACGAAACACGTATCCGTCAAGGCCCCAAACCCGATCGGTTGTGGGTCTAGTAAAAAATAAGATCCGGCAATATATATGGGGCGAGTATGGGGGACGGATCTGCCCCGAACCCGGCGGGTGCCACCCATAGGTGCTAGTGCCTGTTCTCGGCTCAGAGCAACTCTAACAAATTGATGTATAATAAGAATCTATATACACATTTAATCCCACAACTTGTATGCAATGTGCAAATTAATCCCATCTCTTTTAAAATGGGATACCATAGTCCCACAACTTGCCTTATTGTGACAAAGCTGGTCCAAGTGATCCAGAAGAGGACACGTAGCAATGTATTTTTTGCAATAACACCCCCTCGTATTTGTCTCTGACATGTGTGGTCTTAATGCTATCTAACCATGTGGGGGCCACCTGTCAGTAGAGAAGCTTAAGACAAAAATACATGTGGTGTGATTCGAACTGGCGACCTTGGTGTTAGCTTTCGCATACATTGACTCTGCAACATACGGCATCCAACGATGATGCAAAACACGAATACGGTATACTGAAAGCCCTTTTATCTATTCTGTTTTGTAGCATGCAATGCGGGATCTATTCCGCGTCGACGTTCCGTACAGTAAAACATGATATATTTTTAACTCATAAGTGTGTTTTCAGATAAAAAACATCCATATATCACCTACTATTACTCAAATTAATCAATGTTCCACGAACACAAATCAACTTAATCCATATGTTACAACAATAGTTTAAAACTGAATAAATTGAAAAAACAAATAAATGATACAAATTACAAATGGATACAAATTAAATCAATTAAATGATGAGGGAGTTATCTCCCATGCAAGGACCGGCGATGGGAAATAGGATCTTCACCGAGCTAGGCATGCTGATTTTTGTTTTCAATTTGCCGGTACCCTAAACCTTAAACCCAAAACCATAAACCTGACAACCAACATTATCATACTCGAAGGGAAACCTCTTGTCTTTCTCATCCTCAATGATCATGTTGTGAAGAATCACACATACAGTCATAATATGTTTGAGGTGTTTCTTTTTCCTAAAATGGGCAGAACCTCGAACAATTATAAACCTAGCTTGCAGCACCGCAAAGGCTCTTTGAATATGTTTGTGGGTTACTTCTTGGCAAGTGTAAAAATGAGTTTCCTAGGGGCTTCTGGGTTTAGAAATGGTCTACACAAATGTTGCCCATTGAGGATGGATGCTATCAGCAAGATAATAACCCATATTATAATCATGACCATTGATTTTGTAGTTGCAAGCTGGGTGTTCTCCATTTTTTTGACCATAAACAGTAGGAGAGGCTCCTATTGTGGTACTATATTGACCAGATAAAAGTTACATATATACAAAGAACTGCCATGGCAGCAAAAGGAAAAGGAAATCAAGAATAACTAAATTGTATCAATAAAAAAATCTATGGTTTGTTCCAGGTTTTGGTTTTGGTTAACCCTGAACCTAAGCAATTGTAAGTCTGATTTCACTCTAGCTCTCCAGGCTTGAATTGATGGTGCAATTCCTTGAAATATAAGATTGTTCCTTTCTTTCCAAATTCCCCAGGCTGAAATAACAAACAGTTCAAAGAAGAGATGTTCTTGAAAATTTTGTTTAGCTTGATTCAGTAATTGGAATCTGCACCCCGTACCCATCCAAGTGATATTACATCTGAGCCAGCAAGCTATACTGAATGGGCAGAAAAAGAATAAATGCTCAAGGGTTTTTTCAGCATCAAGGTTGCACAGAGGGCATTAAGGTTGCACAAAGGGTGTTCTCCATTAGCTAGCTTAGCAATTAGATCTGATCTCTACAACACATTGATGTCATTTAGAGAACCCGGTAGCCTAAAAAAGCAATGTCATATCCACAAGTCCTATGAGGCCACTTCTTCTAGCACGATTGGTGCATCTCGGTGATGACCAATGTACTAATTGTACCATGCTTTTGGGAAGTTCTTTCACCTCCAGTGCATACAATCGATGTTTCTAAGCATTCCAGGCCAACCTCTTGTCGCATTCTCTGCAATGAGTTTCTTTGTGTCCTCCTCGTTTGGTGCTCAAAGATATGTTGGACCGAAGACTTTGATCAGTGTCTTTTAAAACATATGCACACATTTCATCATAGTATCTTCGCCAATGCGATCATACTCATCGGCATAGCCAGCTGACACTCCATACACGATCACCCTCATGGCGGCTGAGATCTTTTGGTATGAACTGAAACCAAGCAACCTAGCGCAATTCCTATGATGTGTGAAATAACGCAGTTGGTCTCGCAGGCTTTCATTATCTTCTCGTACAAGGAGTGTCTCATTCGGTATCGATGGTGAAAGAGACGAGCAGGGTAGACGGGTACCTCATCAAAATAGTCTCGCATGAGCATTTCGTGGCTGAGAATGCGGTTGCGAGGGATGCATAAATGGATGGCGATGGATCCCCTCCTCCTCTTTCGGTTGTTCTCCTCAGATTCAAGTTCATCAACCATAGCAAGAAGTATGTCCTGCACTAGAACGCCTCGCCCTTCCTGTTGGAATTATGCCCTAGAGGCAATAATAAAGATGTTATTATTATAATTCTTGTTCATGATAATGTTTATATTCCATGCTAGAATTGTATTAAGCAGAAACTTTAATACTTGTGTGGTTTGTGAACAACACCGTGTCCCTAGTATGCCTCTATGGACTAGCTCATTGATCAATGATGGTTAAGGTTTCCTAACCATAGACATGAGTTGTCAATTGATAATGAGGTCATATCATTGGGAGAATGATATTATGGACAGACCCAAACTAAGCGAAGCAATTAGATCGTGTCATCGTGTTCGTCTTTGCGAAGCTTTTCTTATGTCAAATATTGTATTTCTTAGACCATGAGATAATACAACTCCCTGGTATCGGAAGAAAGCTTTGAGGTCATCAAACGTCATCCTATGAGAGGGTGATCATAAAGGTGTCTCTCAGGTGATCGGAAAGTATCTGTTGGGTTGTATGTATCGAGATGGGATTTGTCCCTCCCAAGTCGGAGAGATATACTTCGGGCCCACTTTCGTGTCGATATCAACACGCTTGCAAGCATGTGGTTAAGGAGTTAATCACAAAGTGATATCGGATTACGGACGAGTAAAGTACTGTGAACGAGATTGAACTAGGTATGGCATCGACGCGATCGAATCTCGGGCAAGTAAAATATCGCGAGACGAAGGGAATATATATATGGGATTGATTGAATCCTGGCATCGTGGTTCATCCGATATGATCATCGATGAATGTGTAGAGTCAATATGGGTTTCCGGACCCTGTTGATTATTGATAGAGGATCATGCGCATATTCTCGAACCGAGGTCACACACTTAACGTGTCTCGACGCTAGGATAGATTGGATAATTAGTTTATGAGTTTTTGTTCGGAGTCTCGGATGGGATCCGGGACATCACGAGAGGTTCCGGAGAATAGATTCATATAAGGCAGTGCAGTTTTTGGAGCTCAGAATTGTTCCGGGTTAATCGGTATTGTACCAGAAGCTTCTAGAATCTTCCGGAAGAGGACCAACGTGGCCCCACCTTCCGGGAGAGGGCATGGTCCTATGAGGGAGTGCTCTGGCCGCATTGGGCCAGGGGCACAAGGCCCCATAGGGCCCAGCCGGCCAAGAGAGGTTTAAACTCTAGATAGAGCTTCTAGAAGGGGGGGTTTCCTTGCCCCCCACTCTTCCTCTTTGGGGTCGCCGGCCTTGGCTTGGGGGAGGGGATAGGGCTGCGCCCACCCCTATATATATAGAGGGCTGGGGGCACACCAACCCCCTACACCTTCCCCTCCAAGAGCTAGCCGTCCTGCTGCCCTCCTCCCTCTCTCCCTCCCGACTATTTGTAGGCGAAGCCCTGCTGCAGAAATTCTCCACCATATACACCACGCCGTCGTGTTGTAGATCCAACCCATCTCTCCACCATACTTGCTGGACCAAGGAAGGAGGAGACGTCGAGGTGCTGCACGTGTGCATCTCACGGAGGCACCGCCACTTGTGGTGCTAGATCGGATCGGATCGCGAGGAGGAGAAGCGAGTACGACTACATCACCCACGTTCCGATGAACGTTCCGCTGTGCGAATCTTCAAGGGTATGAAGATCTAATCCAATCTCTCTCGTTGTTTGCATCTCCTAGATTAGATCTTGGCTTCCCTCTGTTCGCATCCGTAGAAAATTTTGATTTACTATGCGAAACCCTTGATTGGTATCGAGCTAGATCTATGCGTAGATGTGTTTCACGAGTAGAAACGCAACATGGTTGTTGCGGCGTTGATGTTTTCTGTTGCAAGCCTCTTGTTTGTGTTCTTCTTATGGCGGGATAGTGAGATTGAAGCGGTCCAGGCCAACCTTCTGCGACGTCGTTCGCGAGACCGGCTCCGCACTTGACGTGTGGCTTGTTCACACATGCGGTGGTGGATGCCGATTTCTCTCACTATAGTTGTCATGGGATTAACACCGGAGTTTGGCAACCATAATATCACCGTTGTGGCTTTTCGTAGGTGAGAATCGTTCTTAGCATCTACTCCCATAAGCCACGTAAAACATGCAACAACAAAGTAGAGGCGTCTAACTTGTTTTTGCAGGGAGTGTTTTATGTGATATGGTATGGCCCAAGATGTGATGTGTATAATGTATGCGATGATCATGTTTTGTAATGTTTCACGACTTGCATGTCGATGAGTACACAACCGGCAGGAGCCATATGGTTGTCTTTATAATTGTGTATGACCTGTGTGTCAACTTCTTATACGCCATGTAATAGTTTCACTTTATCGCTAAGTAGTTAGCAATAGTTGTAGTTGCTATTCGTGGTGGAGGCAATCATGGTGGAGTGATGGAGATCATGCCGGCACGCACAAGATGGAGATTATTGCGCGAAGATTGGCTATACCATGTCACATTAAAGTTATATGCATGTGATGTTTATCCTTTTATGTATCTTATTATGCTTAGATCGCGACGATAGCATTATAAGATAATTCCTCACTTAAAGATCAAGATAAAAAACTGTGTTCTCCCCAAGTATGCACCGCTATAAAGTTCGTCGTGTCCAAGCATCACGTGATGATCGGGTGCTATAGACTCTACGCTCACATACAACGGGTGCAAGCCAGTTTTGCACACGCGGAAATACTTGGGTCTAACTTGACAAGCCTAGCATGTACAGACATGGCCTCGGAACACAAGAATCGAAAGGTTAAGCATGAGTCATATGAATGATATGATCGACACTTCGTTGTCCACCATTGAAACCACATCTCTTCTCGTGATGATCGGATTAGGTGTGGTGAATTTGGATCGTGTTCACTGAACAACTTGAGGGATGTTGAATTTAGTGGGAGTTCATCTAGTAATTTGATTAAGTTGAACTATTTATCATGAACATAGTCTAAATTGTACTTGCAAACACTGTAGATCACATGGCCAAGTCCAACTTCAACTTCAATGTTTTTGCTGAGATAGAAAAGCTTAGAAACAATGGGTCTAACTTCACCAAATGGTTCCATTAGAATCATTCTCATGGCGGACAAAGGACTATGTCCTTGAGAAAGCGCTAGGTGACGCCCTACGTAGATCAGCCTGATGAGAAAGCTGTTTATCGATCGCAAGGATGATTATGATTTGATTAAGATCGCCATGTTGTATGCTATGGAATTGGATCTTCAAAATCGTTTTGAGGAGTTCCGGGCCCTTTGAGATTCTCGAGGAGCTGAAAACATGTTTGCACTCAAGCCCGTTAAGAGATATGCGATCTCTAAGAAATTCTTTAACTACAAGATGGAAGAAGGGAGTTCCGTTAGTGAGCACGCCATTAAGATGTCGGGCTACACTCAACGCCTTGAGCAACTGGACTACAAGATTCCAGAGGAGCTCAAGATTGACACTCCTAGCTACAAAAGTTTTGTAGTTGATCACAATCAGATTGGTTCCACTGATATGATCACCGAGCTCTTTGCTAAGATGAAAGTAGCGGAGAGAACATCAAAAGAATAATCATGTGTTGATGGTCAACAAGCCCCCACCTTTAAGAAAGGTAAGGGTGCAAGGAAGCCCTTCAAGAAAGGCGGCAAGCGCGTTGCCCTCGAGAGGAAGCTCAGTCTGGTCCTAAGCGGACCAGAGTGCTTCTATTGCAAGGACAAGGGTCCTTCGAAGCGCAACTGTCCGAAGTACTTAGCGGACAATAAGGCTGTCACCATCAAAGGTATATTTGATATACATGTTATTGATGTTTTCCTTACTAGCCATCGGTGTAGTGCACGGGTATTTGATACGGTTCATTGCTAATATTTGTAACTCAAAGCAGCTCTGGAATGAGCAATGACTTGCGAGGGATGAGGTGACGATGCGCGTTGGCAACGGATCAAGAGTTGATGTGATGGCCGCACGCTCTCCTTAGTTTTACCTTCGGGATTAGTTTTAAACATTAATAAATGTTATTATGTGCCTGCTTTGAGCATTAACATTATTTCTGGATCGTGTTTATTGAAAGACGGTTATTCATTTAAATCGGAGAATAATGGTTGTTCTATTTATATGAGTAACATCTTTTATGGTCATGCACCTCTTGTGAATGGTTTATTTCTTCTAAATCTCGAAAGGGATGAAACACACATCCATAACATTGAGGCTAAGAGATGCAAAGTATATAGTGATAATACTACTTATTTGTGGCACTGTCGTCTAGGTCATATTGGTGTAAAGCGCATGAAGAAACTCCATTCGATGGACTTTTGGAGTCTCTTGATTTTGAATCATTTGACACATGCGAACCATGCCTCATGGGCAAGATGATCAAACCCGTTCTCGGTATGATGGAGCGAACAGCGGACTTGTTGGAAATCATACATACCGATGTATGCGGACCGATGAGTGTTTCGACGCGTGGTGGATATCGCTATTTTCTCACTTTTACCGATGACTTAAGTAGATATGGGTATATCTATTTAATGAAACATAAATCTGAAACGTTTGAAAAGTTCAAAGAATTTGAGAATGAAGTGGAGAACCATCGTATGTAAAGATTAAGTTTCTACGATCCGATCGTGGAGGTGAATATTTGAGTTATGATTTTCTCACGCATCTTAAAGCAAGTGGAATCATTTCACAACTCACGCCACCCGGAACACCACAACGCAATGGTGTGTCTGAACGCCGGAACCGAACCCTATTAGATATGGTCCGATCGATGATGTCTCTTACTGATTTTCCGTTATCATTTTGGGGTTATGCATTAGAAACCGCTGCATTCACTTTAAATAGGGCACCATCTAAATCCATTGAGACGACACCGTATGAACTGTGGTTTGGTGCTAAACCTAAGTTGTCGTTTCTTAAAGTTTGGGGATGCGAAGCTTACGTCAAGAAGTTGATGCCGGACAAGCTCGAACCCAAAGCGGAGAAATGCGTCTTCATAGGATACCCTAAGGAAACTATTGGGTATACCTTCTATCACAGAACCGAAGGCAAAGTGTTTATGCAAGAACGGTTCCTTTCTTGAGAAGGAGTTTCTCTCGAAAGAAGTGAGTGGGAGGAAAGTAGAGCTAGACGAGGTTATTGAACCTTCTCTTGAGTTGGAGAGTAGCGCAGCACCTGAAATTGTTCCAGTGCCGCCTGCACCAATGATAGAGGAAGCTAATGATAAGGATCATGAAGCTTCGGACGATGCTGCTACTGAACGTCGCAGGTCGACAAGGTCGCGTGCCCCTCCTGAGTGGTATGGCAACCCTTTCTTGACTGTCTTGTTAGTAGAAGACAGTGAACCTACGAACTATGAGGAAGCGATGATGAGCCCAGACTCTGAGAAATGGCTAGAAGCCATGAAATCCGAATTGGGATCCATGAGCGAAAACCAAGTATGGACTTTGGTGGACCCTCCTAGCGACCGAAAGGCCGTTGAGTGCAAATGGATTTTCAAGAAGAAAATAGACGCGGATGGTAATGTTACCGTTTATAAAGCACGGCTTGTCGCGAAAGGTTTTCGACGAGTTCAAGGTGTTGACTACGATGAGACTTTCTCTCCCATAGCGATGTTTAACTCCATTCGGATTTTATTAGCAATTGCTACGTTTCATGATTATGAAATATGGCAGATGGATGTCAAGACTGCTTTCCTCAATGGCAACATTGATGAAGAGTTGTATATGATGCAACCCGAAGGTTTTGTCGATCCTAAGGATGCTGATAAAGTATGCAAACTTCAGCGTTCCATTTATGGACTGAAGCAAGCATCTCGGAGTTGGAACCTTCGTTTTAATCAAGTGATCAAGAGCTTTGGATTTGTTCCAAATTGCTATGAAGCTTGTATCTAAAAGAAAGTGAGTGGGAGCTCGGTGACATTTCTGGTACTATATGTGGATGACATATTGATTATTGGAAATGACATTAACATGTTTAACGATGTGAAGAGTTATTTGAACAAGTGTTTTTCAATGAAAGACCTAGGTGAAGCTGCTTATATATTGGGCATCAAGATTTATAGAGATAGACAAAGACGCCTGATAGCTTTAAGCCAGAGTACATACCTAGACAAAGTTCTGAAAAGGTTCAGAATGGATAAGGCAAAGAAAGGTCAGTGTCCAGCTACGGTAAATGATAGGGAAGCTATGAGCAAAGTGCCTTATGCCTCGGCCATAGGTTCTATCATGTATGCCATGCTGTGTACTAGACCGGATGTGTCCAATGATCTGAGTTTGACGCGAGATATCAAAGTGATCCAGAGTGGAACCTTTGGACAGCCGTGAAGAACATCCTAAAGTACCTAAATAGGACTAAAGAAATGTTCTTAGTCTATGGTGATGAATAGCTAAATCGTAAAGGTTACGACGCTAGTTTTGACACCAACAAGGATGATTCTAAATCTCGAGACGGGATACGTGTATATTTTGAATGGAGGAGTCTGTGAGTGGAGAAGCTGCAAGCAAAAGCGTGATCGCGGGATCTACATGAAAGCGGAATACATGGTCGCTGCGAAGCGTCAAGTGAAGGAGTTTGGATCAGAAACTTCATCACTGAGCTTGGCGTGGTTCCGAGTGCATTGGACACACTGGAGATATTGTGTGACAACACTGGCGCCATAGCACTCGCTAAGGAACCAAGATATCATCCAAAGACCAAGCATATCAACCGCAAGTTTCATATAATCCGAGATTATATAGCAGATGGAGATCTGAAGATTAGCAAAGTACATACAGATCTGAATGTCGCAGATCCATTGACTAAACCTCTTCCGCGTGCAAAACATGATCAGCACCTCAGTGCCATGTGTGTGAGATTGTTGCCAAATGTAAACTAGATTATTGACTCTAGTGCAAGTGGGAGACTATTGGAATTATGCCCTAGAGGCAATAATAAAGATGTTATTATTATAATTCTTGTTCATGATAATGTTTATATTCCATGCTAGAATTGTATTAAGCGGAAACTTTAATACTTGTGTGGTTTGTGAACAACACCGTGTCCCTAGTATGCCTCTATGGACTAGCTCATTGATCAATGATGGTTAAGGTTTCCTAACCATAGACATGAGTTGTCAATTGATAATGAGGTCATATCATTGGGAGAATGATATGATGGACCGACCCAAACTAAGCGAAGCAATTAGATCGTGTCATCGTGTTCGTCTTTGCGAAGCTTTTCTTATGTCAAATATTGTATTTCTTAGACCATGAGATAATACAACTCCCTGGTATCGGAATAAAGCTTTGAGGTCATCAAACATCATCCTATGAGAGGGTGATCATAAAGGTGTCTCTCAGGTGATCGGAAAGTATCTGTTGGGTTGTATGTATCGAGATGGGATTTGTCCCTCCCAAGTCGGAGAGATATACTTAGGGCCCACTCGGTAATCGATATCAACACCGCTTGCAAGCATGTGGTTAAGGAGTTAATCACAAAGTGATATCGGATTACGGAATGAGTAAAGTACTTGCTGTGAACGAGATTGAACTAGGTATGACTGCAAACGATCGAATCTCGGGCAAGTAAAATATCGCGAGACGAAGGGAATATATATATGGGATTGATTGAATCTTGGCATCGTGGTTCATCCGATATGATCATCGATGAATGTGTGGGAGTCAATATGGGTTTCCAGACCCCGCTGTTGATTATTGATAGAGGATCATGTCTGCATATTCTCGAACCCGCAGGGTCACACACTTAACGTGTCTCGATGCTAGGATAGATTGGATAATTAGTTTATGAGTTTTTGTTCGGAGTCTCGGATGGGATCCGGGACATCACGAGAGGTTCCGGAGTGGTCCGGAGAATAAGATTCATATAAGGCAGTGCAGTTTTTGGAGTTCGGAATTGTTAAGTTAATCGGTATTGTACCAGAAGCTTCTAGAACCTTCCGGAAGGGGACCAACGTGGCCCCACCTTCCGGGAGGGGGCATGGGCCTATGAGGGAGTGCCCTGGCCGCATTGGGCCAGGGTCACAAGGCCCCATAGGGCCCAGCCGGACGAGAGAGGTTTAAACTCTAGATAGAGCTTCTAGAAGGGGTGGTTTTCTTGCCCCCACTCTTCCTCTTTGGGGCCGCCGGCCTTGGCTTGGGGGAGGGGCTAGGGCTGCGCTCACCCCTCTATATATAGAGGGCTGGGGGCGCACCAACCCCGTACACCTTCCCTCAAGCTAGCTGCCCACCGCCCTCCCTCTCTCCCTCCCGACTGTTTGTAGGCGAAGCCCTGCTGCAGAAATTCTCCACCATATACACCACGCCGTCATGTTGTAGATCCAACCCATCTCTCCACCATACTTGCTGGACCAAGGAAGGAGGAGACGTCGAGGTGCTACACGTGTGCATCTCACGGAGGCACCGCCACTTGTGGTGCTAGATCGGATCGGATCGCGAAGAGGAGAAGCGAGTACGACTACATCACCCACGTTCCGATTTAACGCTCATTGCGCGTAATCTTCAAGGGTATGAAGATCTAATCCAATCTCTCTCGTTGTTTGCATCTCCTAGATTAGATCTTGGCTTCCCCTCTGTTTGCATCCGTAGAAAATTTTGATTTACTATGCCGCGAAACCCTTCACTTCCATGATTGCATGCCAAATCATTGAGGGATGGGACCCCAACTCGGCATTCAGAAAATCGGTGCTAGGAAAATAAACAACTTTTAGAATCCTTGCACTCAATGTCTCCGGGTTCTGTAGAATTCTACAACCTTGTCGTGCCAACGGCGCTAGGTTTGACCATATCTATACCTCTCAAGCCTAATCCTCCCCAAAATTTGGGCTTCATCATTTCCTCCCACGCGACCTATAAAGTTTTCCATTTTCCATCCTTGGACACCCAATAGAATTTCCTAATGAGTGAGTTGATGTGCTGGCATAGACCTCGTGGTAACTTAAAGCATGAAATAGACAATGTTGGTATTGCCTATAAAACTGATTTGATCAAAACATCTTTACCTCCAACTGACAGGCATATCTCAATCCAACCATGTATCCTATTCCATATTCAGTCCTTCAAGTATTTGAAAGCCCATTTGTTGATCTCCCAACACTAAAGGACATACCTAGGTACTTCTTTGATAAGGACTCATTCTCAACATTCAAAATAATCTTTAGTTCCTCCTTAACTATTGATGGATAACGTTTGATGAAAAATAGATGATTTGTCCAAATTCACTCATTGTCCTGATGCACGACAATAAGGATCCAAAGAGTCACGAGCATCCCGAGCATTGTCCCCATTTGATTTAATAAACAGCAGGGTGATTCACTACTGGGGCAGTGGAAGACACCTTTAAGCCTTGTAGATTCGATAATTCACTTCTAGCTTTTAACAAACACGACAAGCCTTCTGCTGCTAATGAAAACAAATATGGCAATATTGGATCTCCTTGGTGAATACCATGTGATGGTTTAAACTCCTCCAATCAATATCCATTAAAAACACTGAGAATGATATTGTGGTTACCATCCTCATCACCATGTTAACCCATGTAGGGTGGGAGCCCATATTTTTCATAATTATCTTAAGATATTTGAAGGAGATATACCCTAGAGGCAAAAATAAAGATGTTTATTATCATATCTCATTAGTTCACAATAGTTTTATATCACGCTATAACTATATCAATAGGAAATATTGGTACATGTGTGATATATAAATAAACCAAAGGTCCCTAGTAGCATCTCTATTTAACTAGTTTATTGGACAACTGATGATTAAGGTTTCCTGGTAATGGTGCATTTATGCCAACTGACAATAAAGTCATATCATTAGTAAATGATGTGATATACATTACCCAATATAAGTATTGCAACACGATCAAGCCATAGGTTCACCGTTGTAATAGTTAGAAATGAAGGATCCTGATCCTTAGACTGTGAGATTAAGGTTAATCACTATCACCCGAGGGTGCTTTGACTTCATCAACCATCATGACCGTAACTGGATGATAGCTCCAAATTTTGACACTTTTACCAATGATTTTCCTTTGGTTTTTGCCAGGTTTCGCTGGATTTCACCTTTACACTAATGTTAACATCACGAATTAGCGAAATCTTGGTTTCTTGTGATGGTTTTCAGGTAATAAACACTTTTGAAAGATCTTGGAGCATTTATGAGCTACTTACAATTAAAGTAACAAATCTCCAATTGAAGCCTCCTTCATGAGAGGTGTCCAGGGTGCGTAACGACCAGTGGTATGGTCAGGATGCGCCTGTACGACCCTCCTACTCCTTCGTTATATCAACACAAGCAACTTTTGTGAAGGGGCGAGACGAAAAACACAACACAACCACCGCAAACAGTTCCAAAAGAGGGGAGATCAGATCTGAAGGAGGAGAAGAACATCGCCTCATTCTTCGACAATCTCTAGCCTCTAAACCATTCACTCCACCATCATCTCCATCTGTATTGAGAGAAAGAGAGAGGTTGGCACTTGTAAGATTAGGGTTTGATACTTTGATCTTCCTTGATTTGATCCTCAAATGGTATTGTGGCTTGCTACGATAAAGTTGAGATGATTTCCATTTGCAATGTTATTGTTCCTTTGATCTATCTTCCTCGCATGTCCGAGTAATTACCCATATGCGTGGGAGATGTAGGATATTGGTGAGATGTGATGTGCCTCTCTTATTTCCATCCATTTGTGATTGTTGTCATGATTATTATATTGTGAGAATGAATATCTATGCTTCCGTAATGCTTGTTGTCTAATTTAAGGGCCTAGATAACATGATCCAGAGATCTCATAAATATGAACTTGTTTACTAGCGAATCGGTGACCCCCCGAGTGACACAGCTAATATCAATGACGAGCTATTATTACTCGAGGATAAACAAGGAACCATCAAGATTAAAGCCTTGATCCGGTTGAAAGGCCTTAATTAATGTACTGACCATTACTATGGTAACAGGCAGATGGATCATTGGGACTGGGAGGAATTTTCCATGAGGACTCCTAGTCATCATATGGGTTGCTTGCCTGCTCACTTATGAATAAGAAGTATCACAATCACTTATTTCATTCACTTGGTACATTCACTGAAACCATGGATTGTTTCTCTCCGCGTATAACTTCTCATCTGCAGGAACTCCAAACACTTTCATCGCCTTTTTACTTTTATTGTTATTTACTTTTTGCATCTTCCTTTACTCAAGTTTCCTCTATTAGTCACTCACCAGTTTCCACCTTCAACACTTGCAGTAAATCCATTCAAGACAATGTGACTCCTTGGGTGCGACTGAAACGCCACATAAAAACATTTACCGAGGCTCCTTATTGGGATCGATATAAAATCTGGAATTAATATTTTCGCGAAACCGTGCTCTGACGAACCTGTGCACTTTACAGGCCATCAAGATATTTTCTGTTGCCGTTGCTGGGGAGCTACACACTAAGTTTTTGTTTCTTGACATTTGTAAGTGTCGGTACCATCCATGATCTCCGTTGAAGATAGAGGTACCACTTATTCAGGCGGAACTTATTTACCTCCATATATTGATCGTATTCCTACTAAAAGATGCCTAGAATTTATTTAAATATTTTCTAACTCACGTACTGTAGACGTGAACAGTTTGATTCCTTTAATGGTAGAATTGACCATTATCCATCTGGGGGCCGAAGATCCTGAACAACCGTTGGGAGAATATGGGAATCTATCTAGGCACCTGAGAAAAATGCCTATTCTATATCCTAATATTGAAGCCCAATAATTTTAAATATATCCTAAGCTAATCTATATGATGAAAGAAATTGCTTTTATAGGGAAATAGGATGAAGATCCTAGTGATAATTCGACAAAGGCCCATGACCTTTGTGCTACTCTTGAACCAGCCAATCTACCAATAGAGTTTGTACTCCTCAATCTTTTTCGCTGGTCTTTAAAAGATAATGCTTTTACTTGGTTGCAATCATTACCTAATCACACTAAAAACCTGGGAAGATTGCATCCGAGAGTTCATGGATAAATATTGCTCGTTTACTAAAATCATGCAGATTAAACATAGTATTACAAACTTTCTTCAAGGAATAGATGAAAACTTTTACCAAGCATGGAATATATTTTATGGAATGATAATGAAAGTCCCAAATCATGGATTTTTAGGAACATTTAATTATTCAATACTTCTATAATGGACTTAATAAAGATTCAAAAGATATGATTGACTTATCTGCATGGGGAGATATTAGCAACTTAACACTACGAGAGTGCATAACGCTTTTTGAGGTAAGATCCTTCAACGATGAGCAATACAACCCTTCTAAGGATGTAAACCACAAAAATGTATGTTCCATATACCCTATGAACTCATGCTGGAAGTCAAAAAGTCAATGGAAGAAAAAGGAATAGCCGCAGAACTTGTTGAAGAAAATAAAGTTGATGTTCTTCAAACTTATGTTGTAGAATATGAAATTAATCTTGTAATGCAAAAGTGCAGATATCAACAAAATTAGTTCCGTGAGAAATATTATAAACGTATAATGGCTAAAAAAGAATATAAAAGAGTTAAGCGAAGTTTTGATGATTTAGGACATGCCACTAGGCATTTAGATAAATACTTGAGTATGGTTAAAACTCAATATGATCAGATAGTTGAAACTCAAGCTTTGATTTTATATCAAAACAATTTCGATCGCAATACTATTTCTACTAATATTGTTACTAGACGTGGTACAGAGACATAGGAACCTCAAGGGCCACCTTGGTATCAAGAAGAACAGGCCCGCAAGGCAAGAGAGACTCAAGAAATGAGTCAAGAAGAAGAGAACCTTATCGATCCACGAGATAATATTGGTTACGAAGCTTAGAGAGGAGAACATGAGACCTCTAATGAAGACAAAGAAGAAGCAGGAGATAAATACAAACGATATGATTCAGATGCTGAGGCGGTTGATTTAAGAGAAGAAACTAATCTTAGAAAGGAACAAGAAGAGCAGGTTAATTCACCACTTTCCACCTTCAACACTTGCAGTCAATTCACTCAAGATAATGTAACACCTTGGGTGCGACGGAAACACCGCATAAAAATATACCGAGGCTCCTTATTGGGATCGATATAAAAACTAGAATTAATACTTCTATAAAAACATGCTCTAACGAACATGTGCACTTGTAGGAAATCACTATGTGACCATAAAGGTGTATGTTGGATATTCCAGAGGTATAGGTTGAGGTGCATGCATCAAGATCAGGATTTGTTCTCCTGTGTGACGGGAAGATACACTGGTCCCACTTGGTTAATTACATCCATAAGCTGTGTAGCATATGACTAGGTCATGGGGATGAAATATCATGGGAATGAGTAAAGCAACACTTGTCGGTAATGAGATTGAACAAGGTATCATGATACCAATGATTAGATCTCAGACAAGTCAGGTATCAAAATAACAAAGGGATTGGGACTCGACGATTGCGGTTCAAACGATGTTAAAATTATGGAATCCACATGGGTCATTATGGACATCATGGTCCTACTATTGATCATTGATCTAAGATTGTCTTGATTATGTATGTGATGTTCCCGAACCATAGGAAAACACACTTAAGGGCTTTATGGTGCCTGGAGATCGTTCTGAAATTGATGGAAACATAGGATAAAAGAGAAAGGAACACCATAATTGTTTTGTGAGAGAACCAAAATCGTTTCGAGAAATTTCTAAGGAAACCGGTGTGAACAGAGAGGTGTTTTGGGTCAAAAGGATTTATTGAATATGTATTTTATATTAATTACTGTAATTAATAATAAAATAATATTTAATTAAAAATAAATTTGGCAACTTCCCTATTGGGCCAAGTTCCCGGAGGTAACAAGGCCTAATGGAAAGGGCCACAGGGAGCAACCGCCGCTTGGTGGATGGGCGGGTAGGTCCCACCTCGGCCGCCAGCACCTCCATAGGTTGCGCCTGCCTGGCCCGGCTGGCCACCGCCTCCTCCCGTGCTTGCCGCTTCCACCACCACCTCCCTTTAGTCCCATCCCAGGACTTGAGGGGATGGCGGTGGCCCCTTTTCCCCTATATAAGAAGGTCCATAAGTAAAAGGGGCATACAATCCACCAGTTTCCACCCAATATTCTTAGGAATTTTTCTTAGATAAATCTCTCTCTCTTCTCTTCCAACTGCAACCCCAAAGTAAGGGCTTCACAAGCGGGAGACTGCTTCACTATGGCACGCCATTATATTGTAGTGATTCTGGTCAAAAGATCCACTTTCGCAATCTCGGCATGGATCAGAGATCTGGGAGTTATCTTCTTTCACCGTATTGTGCGATGCCTCGGGGTTGCTGCCACTTGGCACCAGATCATCGTACACGGACCAGGGGTGACTTGCGAGGAGATTCGTGACCTTGAGGTTAGGCAAGTATGAATACATCATTCATGTTCTGCCTTAGCATTAAGCGCTTTCGATATGCAAGGGGATGTTACCAAAAGCCTCTCTCCATTACAACATTACTCCTAGGTAGATCTTGGACAGTTCGGATGTTACGGTTGTCAGGATTTTTTTTGTTTTGTGCCTTGGAACCCCTTCAATATTCCCACTCCACAAGGTCATACACTTTCCACATATCAAGTTTGAGTGCACAAAATCTGTGTTTGAATGCCTTATCCCTCTTCATAAAATGCAGACACTCATAAGCTGCAATTATATTGTCAATTATCAATCTCCCTGGCACAAAGGCTGACTGCTCCATGAAGATGATTTCTAGCAACACATGTTTTATTCTATTGGACAACACATTTGATGCAAATTTTTAGATGGCATTGCATAGGTTGATGGAACGAAATTGGCCCAGCTCCTCTAGCTGCGGCACCTTGGGGGTAAGTACAATGAAGGTTTTACTGAAGGAGGCCGGATCATATTCTCCTCGCAAAACCCGAAGTACAATGTTTGTGATCTCTTCCCACCAAATAGCCTAGTGACACTGAAAAGAATGAGCAGGCAGCCCATCTAGCCCCGGCGCCTTGGTTTGAAACATCATAAAGAGAGTGTCGCGGACCTGCTGATTTGAGATCATCGCTATGAGCGCCTCATTCATCCCTTCTATGACGCGGACAGGGACAGTATCTAGCACGGCAACACCACATTCATATGCTCGACCCCTTCTGACATGTACAAATCATGGTAAAATGTATTAGTAGCATGGGCCATTACACTCCGATCTTCAGTAATCTTGCCATTCACCTCATGAAGGAGCGATATCTTATTCTTTTTATTCCGCTGGCTGACCGAGAGATGAAAAAATCCGGTGTTTCTGTCCCCTTCGCCAGCCACTGCACTCGGGAACATTGCCTCCACATTATCTCCTCCTGATGATCAAGTTCCACGAGGCGCTCGACCATTTTCAGCTCCACATGCAATGGTCCGACCCGAACTGGGTCCTCACGCATCCTTTTTAAGCTTTCATGTAGTGCATGCGTCTGTTTCCGAACACTGCCATAGCTATTTGTTCCCTAGTTTTTCCGCGGGATATTCACCACTTCAATTTTCTCCTGCAGCTCCATCAAGGTCGTTGCTTTCCCTGACCTAGTCCACACCTCCTCAAGTGTCGTCGCAAAGCCGTCATGACACTCCCACATAAGTGGAACAACTTCCCCTTTGTTCGTTGGGGCTGGTGTAATTGCATGTCCCAATTCAAAAGGATCAACCAATGATCTGATGATGTCGTAGTTAGGTGGTGCACAGATGCATGCAAAAAGCGCTCACACCAATCAGATGTTGCCAAGGCTCTATCCAGCCTCACTCGGTAGTAGGTACCCCTGACAACTTTCCTCTCATAAGTCCAGCTAGGTCTTACAAATCCCAGGTCTTGCAGTCCACACATCGTCCACCACTTCATGAAATCCTTCTATTTATGTGTGACTCCTCTCCTACACCCCTACATGATCATGTCGGTGCAGTGCTTCATTAAAATCCCCTAGGAAATCTAGCATAAGTTGGAAGGTGAGCGAATATATTTCAACATGTCCCATCTTTTAAACGCTCGCTAGCTTTGGCCTTATCATAGACCCCGGTCAATCGCTTGGGCTCCTGACCCACTTCCTTCACAATAACATCTATATGTTACCGCGAATAAGGCAAAATCTCTATAGAGGTTTTATTTATTCCATAATAACGCTAAACCGCCACTATGGTTAGAGCTACTTACAACAAAGAATTTATCAAAACCAATAGACCAAGCTAACACTTCCACATGTGCTTTCTGCAATTGTGTTTCTGAGACAAATAAAATTGTGGGGGGTATATCTCCTGGCGAGGTCACGAATTTCTTTGACTATCGTAGCACCTCCCAAACCACGAAAGTTGTGCCCTATCGCACTCATTGATCTTGGCGGCCCTCCTCCCCGGAGGCCACCATTTTAGTTGAAACCATTTCTGCTACAACTGGTGTATCATCCAATGTATCTTGTTTCCCTTCACTTACATCCTTCCCTCTCCATGTACAACAACTTTCCTTGACTTCTTTTGCTCTCTTGGGGATACGTAGACAGGGGGAGGTGGAGGGATCTTCTTGTTTTCCAGTGCTATAGCAGCGTCCTTGTTAATGCCTGCCTAACACCGGTTCCCTTCTTAGGAGAAGAGCCTTCCACGCCTTGTGGCGGTTGCTTCAACAGGCTAAATGCAGTATACTTCGGAGCACCACTCGGGTCATCTCCGAGCTCTACATCAGCTGAGTTATGTTTTAGGCCATTGATATTTGTTCTTGCCACCCATCTACAGTGGCCACACTCCCCAGTAGTGCCATGGGCCAGCCCTTCACCACGACCTCCAGTCGGTCCCTCGCCGCAGTCGCCAACCAGTACACACATGCATCCCCTTCCACCTTCAAACTCACACTCCATCCTTGCTTGGACCCCTAGTGTGACTGGCTTCCAATACGCTTCCTCTGAGATCATCCAAGAGCCAAATTGGAGATCCGATTCGTCATGCTCTCCAGTGCTACATTCCAGGAACAGATGGCCAATGAGGCCACAAAACTCGCAATGTTTTGGGAGTTTTTCATACTTAATCTATATAAACACGCAATCGTTCCCTTCCAGCGTGAGTGTGAAAAAGCAAGTCAACAGCTTCGTTCAGTCTAGCTTCACCCTCACCTGATGAAACACCCTTGTTCTGGAATGGGCTACCGCTAGCTTGACTGTGATCACCTCCCCTACCCTCCTTGTCAACTAAGTCGGGACTTCCTTGTTACGAAATAGCGGAGGTAGCTTGTGAATGTGAACCCATGCTTGGACTCCTTTCGAGATCAAAGATGGGATTTATGTTGCTCCATTGTAACACCCCATCCAAATACCGGCCACGGGGTTGTCACTCCTGACAGCTTACTAGGATTTCTAGACTAGCCCCATAGACCAACACTAGTCTTTTCTGCGCACTTTGTTATCACTCATGCGCACCTGGTACCCACTTCCTGGTCAGTTACCCATCCTCAAATTTCTCTAGTACAAGCATGCTTAACCTCAGAGTTCTTTTTGGATAACCTTCCGTAAAACAAGTTGCAACTTATTGGTATGAGTATCTGATGACTGGATTCCTGCACCAACAACAGGATTATTGCAATACTTGTAGCAGCAAATATTTAAGAGTTTGTCCCGTTGGGAGATCAACGAACGAAAACAATACCGACCCCGCAGCCACGTTTCGCACCCAAACTGTGGTTTTGAAATAGCCTATTTTATAAGTTACTAGAACAACGATAATTGATAGATGTTTAAAGTATCTAATAACAAAGAACTTTTAACAAGAACAAAATAAACTAAGACGAAAAGTAAACAGGAAGATGAATTGAATTAAAGAGATTGTAGTTGTAGGATTGAATGGAATAAGAGAGGGCTTCTAGGCTTTGGTCTCACTAGTACTAGATATGCAAATATATGTGTGATCTATAAGAGATTCCTCAGACAAATAAACGTTCCCCATTTGATTACCGGGTTATCAATCTGTGTGCACTATGCATGATTCTCGCACGTCACCACAAGGCAAAATGGAACTTCCGGACCAAAGGATCACATAAAATCATCTTAGATCATAATAAATTCTAACTTAGCGCACTAGATCATACCTCAACCTAGAATTGAATCAATCACTCACACATGGATGAACAGAAAAACATATATAAATATATAATGATATCACAACTGTGTTCAATCTTACAATTACTAAACACGAGAGAGAGAGGGAGATGGAGATGATGATGGAGATAGAGATCGATGCGTGGTGGTGGTGATGTCTTCCTTCTCCTCCTCTTCTTCTTGCTTGGATGCCTTGATGGTGATGGTGTTGAGGTAGATCTAGATCTCGGAGGTGTGGTTGAGGTAGAGCTCCGCCGACATGGAGATCGGATGGGTGTTGGTGGTGACAGGGCTCCGCCCCGGAAGGGCTATGGTGTTCTCCCCTTGTTCCTTAACTCCTCCCACCTTTATATAGTCCTTAGAAGTACGTGCCCTAGGTCGCCCCCAATACCGTCATATGGCTCAGGGAAGGTTCTGGAGCAGTCAAGGGTTGAAAACAAGTCGTTTCCGACCTTTTTCCCGACTATAAGGCCAAAACTATACGTCCTGAAAAATGGCTCTGGTCGTATAGTTGGTCGTTAAACATTCGGGTGTCGCAGTGTTTTGGCCGCCATTTCTTCATACGAACTCCGATTTGGGTGTTTTTAGACTCGCTGGATTCGTATCGACGAGGGCTAAAACCCAGTGGTCTTGGATATTTATTTTGAGAAGTTGGAAAATTTTACTTTTTCCAACACCTAGAATGGCTAAGTCTGGTCCCTGCAGCTCCTCCATACTATGCTCTCTTTGTTCCTTTTGCCTTTGTTTTATCCATAATCATCATCAACACCTAAATACGTGTCAAAGACAAGGAAGAGGGATAAAATTATACCGAAGCTACTAAATGTGCAAAGCTCATATGAAAATGAATGAAAACAGAAACCATGCATATTTGGCATAACTGCAGCTAGATAAAGCATGAGATGGGTGGTTGATATGCATAAAATACTTCTATAAAAGTGTACATAAATTCCACTCATCAACCTACCCAAGCTTAGACTCTGCTCGTCCCGAGCAGTAACTGTCGATAAATAATATGAGGGGAATTTTGCTTCCCATTGAAAATTAATATGCCTTGCATCCTCATTTTTCTTGCAAGCTCAAAGAGAGTAAACATGTACTCATACAAGGCAATACAAGCTCAGTTATAAAGACCACCAAAGATTTATATGCTCCATGTCAATAGTGAATCTAACTTGCAAGCAAACTTGTGATCCTCTTATTGCACCTTTTGTATAACTTTTCATATAATTATTTTTATGAGGCAAAACTTAGTCATAAATAGATGTAAAGCATAAATAAGAATAAAGTTTATCGATTCTACCCAATCATGTCATCTAGTTAAGGCTCTCAAGTGCAAACATCAGTTATTGAGCTTTCGGAAAGTTTTTCTCTTAGTAACGAGATTTATGCCAAAAGGAAATGCCAGAACATGTCAAAAGAAGCATATCATTAGAGTGTCTCATTTGGTCATCCACATCAATGAATCATGGCTATCAAACACTCCTTTTCTATACTTTGTCTTTCTAAAACTTCAGTTCATTAGTAATGAGATCATGCCAAAACTTAGTGTGTTTAATCAGATTGTACATGCTAAGAATGGATACTCGTGACCATTACCAAGGTTTCCCTTTTTGGTATAATGATTTCTCATAACGGCCAGAGGAGTATTCCCTCTTTTGCTTTGAACGCAGGCCCATGAGAATACCAATGCATACCCAAATATAGCATTTCTGCTACATATGTTGGGCAACTCATAGACAAACTCCAAGAGTTTCCTCTTTTGGATTGTTCAAAGGCCGGCAGAGTTGTTAGCATCCCATGTTGTGCAACAGTGGTGCAGACACGCAGAAAGAAATATCATACTTTAATCAACATGTCAAGATTTGGCATGCATCTCAATTACCGCTAAACATTAGTTTCTTCAAACAATCCTTTAAAATAGTACTATCAAGTTGATCATCACATCTATGGTGTTGAGTATTTTAAAGGCTAAACTCTTAAGACAATTAACCAACACCTTATTTGGCATATAACTCAAAATTTTGAAATATCATTTCCAATTGACAACTCCTTCCGTAAGCAAACTATCAAGTCTAACATTTTGACATTATGGGGTCGAGCATAACTATTTATTTAATACAAAGCGATTAGGTGACAACTAAAAAAATTCAAAATATCTTGATCAAATATTCATTCTTTCCAAGTGTAGAGATTGTGGCAATGTTTTCTAGAGGATCACAAATATTGTCACAAGCTTGATAAACAATTTGGCAAGATGCATACAAGCTCTAAGTCAACTCCTATGGTGCCTATCTTGAGAAAGTGTATCCCCATATAAATACAAAACTAGACTCATTTAAGCAAACATTCAAAAACAGCGGGATACATGATTACATTAAACCTTTATCAAATATGAACATTGCACAAGACTCTACACATGAAGAAATAACATCCCCAAGCTTAGAAGTTTACAAGAACCAAACTTGAGTATATCATCAAAAGAAAAGAGAAAATACAGTTCTCAAAAGAGAGTGTGATAAGTGGTTACCTCTCCAAGCTTAGTGAAAACAAGGGTGACACACTTTACCATTGAGGTACAAGTAACCTATATTTAGATGGACAAAGAACCTTTGTTTTATCGTATATTTCTTGATTTAGCCTGGTTGCTGCCTTTCTTGAGAACTTGCTTGGAAACTAAAAAGAAAATGAAATATTTTTGTGTTTCTGAAGACACAGGTTTAGCTCACAAGTGATGAAATACAAGTCCTACTGACTCGGTTCATCAACCTAAGCACCACGCCTAAGTCAGCAAACTAGTTATAGAAGTGGCATCTCTTTTATTGTGATGAAGTGCAAGTGAAACAGGATACGAGACACGAGTGTGCAACCTCTATGTGCTTATTTAAAAGAGGTCCGAGTTGGAAGGTTTTACCATACATTGATTGTTGAAGCGTTGAGTTGAGGCAACTAGGTGGCTCATGCGAGTGTTTGCACAGTTCGCACTATCGTACACGTCGTCACACAAGGTTCAAGTCCCTGCAAAAATAACACACAAAATAAAAGACAAAAAGAAAGTAAAAAGAAAACATGAATTTCTATAGAGAATTACAGTCTAGGAAATTTCTGAGGTAGAACTTTATTGCTTACATATGCTCGGCTTCTCTAGAACATGAGAGAAGCTCCTAAGTGGTGTTTTAAGGTTTTAGAGGAAGAAGAAATAAAAATAGAATAATTTCTGATCTTTTGTTACCTTACCCCGACCTCGGAATCATGTTTGAAGCAACTATACGATCGGAACTATATGGCCAGGATTTTTATTCCCGATGTATATTTGGTCATTAAACGTGCAGTAACATGAAAAATAAATTCGACAAATAAAACGATATCTATACGACCAGAACAAATCGGTCCCATCATATATTTGGTCGTTAAACTTACAGTAGTGTTGCAAACCGAAGGGAAGATGGCGAAACAACTATTCGACCAGAACTATACGACCGGAATTTTTATTCCCGCCGTATAGTTGGTCGTTAAATCTTCTGGAATCGCCAGAATTCACCTGTTTCTTCGAGAATTATTTATCAGCCTAAAACTTAATAAAATACCATGTTTTGACAATAAAATAACAACTTTAATTTTATACCAACATTAGCATGTATAAAACAGGATTTGAGTATAACCGAGTTATGCAACACATAGTAACAATAAATTCTACCTTTTGAAAACTACAATAAGATAAATCTAATAGCAAGACATACAAAGAATAAAAGTGCCAATGCAACATGAATGCAACTAGACTTAAGACACAAGACTAAGAAAGACGCCTAATGACTTTTGGGTTGCCTCCTGGGAAGCGCTTTCTTATAACCAAGTAGCCAGGATTTTATACTCCACATTTATTCATCAATGGAGGATCTATAGGAGTAGTTTTGCTTACCTCCAATGAGTGTTTGTAGGATTTATATCATAGTTTGCTCTAAGACGTACCCGCTTGCGGTGCATCGGTATCTCGTAAGTGTTCTCGTTGCCATGTGAGTATGGATGCACCAAGCACGTTAAATATGTATTCTTTCCTTCATGCATAGAGGGTGTTAAAGATTTATTATCAAACTTTGAATCTTTACCTTGATTACTATTTTGAGGGTACAACTTATAATGTCCTTTTGGATCCAGTAGCTTGGTCTTTGCCACCGGACTTTCCTACACCTCATTAGTAAAACAAAAATCATAGCAAATAGATATGAGAGGCACACAGGGTTCCGTCTTTGGCTCATCATAATTGATTTCCCCGAAAAGAGTATTTAAACAAACACTACTAGAATCGTCAAAAACTTCTTTAGGGAAATTATAAGGGATTATAGAATAATTTAAGTCCTCATCATCACTAGAGTCCGAATAATAATAAAGATCAGGAATAGGTGGGGGATAAGGTTTGAGAGCGACTTTCAATTTATTCCATTCATTGATTTCTTATTTCTTATTTCTTCTTGATGCGTCTTTCATTTCTCCGATACTATTCATAAAGCCGTTTTACTTCATCTGCAGATGTCAGATGTGTGGGATATTCAACACGAGGCTTCTTATTTTTATTTTTCCTGGTTTTAGGCTTCATGGATTTACCCTTCTTTCCTGCTTCAATGATGAAACAAGTGGAAGATATGGGGGTAACAGTAGGGGGTTTTTCTCCATCGTTAGTAGCAGCACTTCTAATATGATTAAAATAATAGCTATGAAAGGCATTGCTTTAGAAAGAACATCTCTAACTAAGGTATCATCATAAGGAAATTTTTCTCTTCTATTTTCATCTTTAAGAAACTCATTAACCAAGTTCTGTAGATCAGTAGGGAGAGGTTTTTCTTCATGCACAATTTCACATTGCCATTGATGAAAATTATTATGTATATCCCTTAAGAGTTGCCAAGCTTCTTTCAAAGTTTTTACAAGGAATGCACCATCACACATCATGTCTAGCTTATCCTTAGAAGAGTGAGCTAAGCCTCCATAAAAGTGATTCAACAATAACCAACCAGGTAAATTATGATGTGGACAATCATGCATCAATTTTGAGAACCTACTATAAGCTTGTATTAAATCCTCATTGTTGCTCTGCTTGAAATTCAGGATATGAAGCCTACGCTCATAAGTTTGCTTTTGTGAGAATACTTACCGAGAAAAGCTTTGGAGATACCTTTCCATGAATTGAAGTGTCCCGCGTGATGCTATTTTAGCCAATCTTTAGCTTTTCCTTTCAGCAAGAACCGGAACAGATATAACTTCAGCTTATCATTTGTCCATCCATTTGCCTTCATCGAAGAACACAGTGAAGTAAATTTGTCAATATGCTCATATGGGTCATTGTCCGGATCTCCCGCAAAAGCTATTTCCATGATCATATTTATTTACATAGGATTAATCTCATATCCATCCACATCAATAGCGGGCTGAACAATAGGAGCATGTAAATGATCAACACTCGGAGCACCATACTCCGCAAGACTTTTACTTTCCATAGTTCCTATGTTTTTGAATTTCCTGTAACTAAAATAAATAACAAGACTACTAACAAAAGGTAAACTATATTTTTTTTCCTTCTCAAATAATCAAAATCGGTAAGATAAATAGCAAAAAATGGAAATAAACTATGTGCGAGTAGGAAGGTAATAACCGGACGCTTAGTTGTTGGAGATATGTCCAAGAGGCAATAATAAAATGGTTATTATTATATCTTTGTGTTTATGATAAATGTTTACATCCCATGCTATAATTGTATTAACCGGAAACATTAATACTTTTGTGTTTTTTAAACATAAAAGAAGTCCCTAGTAAGCCTCTTGTTGAACTAGCTTGTTGATTAATAGATGATCATGGTTTCCTAATCATGGACATTAGATGTTATTAATAATAAGATCATATCATTAGGAGAATGATATGATGGACACACTCCTATATTAAGAGTAGCGTAAGATCAAGTCATTTAGAGTTTGTTTGCTACAAGCTTTCAAATACATAGTAACCTAATCATTCGACCATGAGATCATGTTAATCACCATCACCGGATGAATGCTTTCATGACCTCAAACACCACTTCCGTAACTGGGTGGTTATAAAGGTGGCATTAGGTATTCTGAAAGTATGTGTTGAGGCACATGGATCAAGAGTGAGATTTATCCATCCATATGACAGATAGATATACTCTAGGCCCTCTCGGTGGAATGTTATCTAATTGGCTTGCAAGCATGTGACTAGGCCACAAGGGATATCATATCACGGAACAAGTAAAGAGTACTTATCGGTAACGAGGTTGAACTAGGTATAGAGATATCGACGATCAAACCTCGGATAAGTAAAGTATCACGCGACAAAGCGAATCATTATCTCGATCATGAAGTAATCATAGAAATATGTGGGAGCCATATGAATTTCCAGATTCCTCTATTGGTTGTTGATCAGGGTGAAGGGAATATTCCCTGAGAGGCAATAATAAAGTGTTTATTATGTGTATTCCAAGTATATGATAGATGTTTATTTTGCATGCTATAATTGTATTAATACGGAAACATTAATATATGTGTGTTTAATAAACAAATATAAAGTTCTTAGTTATGCCTCTCTCATAAACTAGCTCGTTGATTAACAAGATGATCAAAGTTTCCTGATCATAGACATTGGATGTTGTTAATAACAAGGTCACAATATTAGTGTAATGGTGTGATGAACATTCATCTGAAGTATAGCATTACGATCAAAGTAATTTAGTTTATATTGCTATAACAACTTACGAAGTGATCCTAATCCTTAGACCATGAGATCATGTCAATCACTAACACCAGAAGAGTTTTTTGATAACATCAAACGTCACACCGTAACAGGGTGATTATAAAGATGGATTCAGAACTACTAAAGTGTTATGTTGAGGCCCATGGATTGAGAGTAGAATTTGTTCATCCCGATTAAGGATAGATATACTCTGGGCCTTCTAGGTGATATCACATTGGTTAGCTTGCAAGCAAGTGATTTGATCACTAGAATGTTATATCACGGGAACGAGAAAAGAGTGCATGTTAGTAACGAGATCAAACTAGGTATGGAGATACCGATGATCGAATCTCGTACATGTAATATATCGCGAAACAAAGGGATTAAGATACTAGCGAAAAAGGTTTCGATGATCACAGGAAAATCATTGTTGAATGTGTGGGAGTCAGTATGGGTCTCCAGATCCAGCTTCTAATTATTGATCGGAGAAGGGTCTCGATCATGTATGCATTATTCGCGAACCGTAGGGTGGCACACTTAAGAGACACCGACATCCAATTGGAGCAAATGTTTCATGCCGGAAAGAATAACAAGCGCAGGAATTTATTTCACTAGATACCGAAACAGGTTTTTGGGTGAAATTGCAGAAAGTGTTTTTTCATGTGAAATGAAATACTAGCAAGGGGTTATATGTGAATGTTTGTCATTAAAGTAATTGACAAAATTCTGAATAAATAAAAGGAGTTTTATTTAATGAGAGTTTTGCATTAAATTTGGTGGAAATTTAATGGGAATTTGAGTGGGATTTTGAGTGGAGGGAATTGAAATCATTTTTGTGAGTGGAGTGTCCACCCACATGAATGAGGGGAGGGCAAGGGGGCAGCCCCTATGCGCCGGGCACCCCCTTGGGGTTCGCCCCCTCTCCTATAAAAGGCACCCCTCCTCGCTTCTCACTCACACCTCCTCGTGAAGGATCTCTCTCCCCCTCTAGAATTTATCCCCCATGGTCTCGGACTAGCGAGATACATGTTCCCGGTGGCTATTCGGCAAGAAAGAGTTGTGCTTCCGCTGCATCGCTGGAGCGAGGAGGCAAAGGTTGCTCGGTGTCTTGTACGTGTGTGCGAGCACGGATGCGCTGCTGATTTGCGGCGCTAGGACTTCCTCTCGATCTTGAAATCGGCAAGAGATCGTCTACATCAACCACGAGTTTAAATCGTTAAGCTTTGTCGGTCTTCAAGGGTATGTTCTCTACGGATATACATCTGCCTGTTGTTTGTATATAGTAGATAGATCTTGGTACTTAGTTGTTCCCATCATAGGATTTTTTTTGTTTTCTATGTCACGAACCCTACAAAGGGTATCGAGAGGATCTGCGTAGATACTTTACACGGGTAGTACACATATGAGTATGTGGGCGATTATGATCATGTTATTGCTTCTTAGTTGTATTTTGGATATTGGTGGCATAGTGGGATGAAGCGGCTCGGACAAACCTTACATCTCCTCGCACATGAGACCTGTTCCACGCTTGACATGCAACCAGTTTTGCATAAGTGGCTAGCGGGTGTCTGTCTCTCCTACTATAGTCAATATCTAATTTGCAACGAGTTGTCAACAATTTGGTTATCCTCGTTGTGGTTCATGTTTATAGGTATGAACGGTTCTATCTTCGAAAGCCCTAAGACACGTAAAACTTGCAATGGATAAATTAGAGGCGTCTAGTTTAGATTGTTGTTGGGCTAGTGTTATGATATGGTGATGTTGTAAGTAGAAGTATGAGATGATACTCTTACAACACACATAACGTGTAAGTTCCATAGACCTTGGCCTTACACATAGAGGTGTGATAGTGATCATACCAAGGAGCACATGATGGAGATCATATGCGGGAACCATATCATTTCACTTGCAAACATGTGATGTTTGATTGCATCTTATATTACTTGTTTGGCATTTTATTAGCATAATAAGATGATCCCTCGTTTAAATATCAAGATAAGAATGTGTTATTACTTAAGTATTCACTGATTATGTTTCGTCGCTCCAAGACATCACGTGATGATCGGGTGTTCTTGGATCCACGACCATATTACGGGTGTAAGACAGTTACACACGCGAATACTAAGGTTCTCACTTGGCGAGCCTAGCATGTACAGACATGGCCTCGGAACACGGACCGAAAGGTTAAGCATGAGTCATATAGTAGATATGATGCCCATTTGATGCTCGCCTTTGAAGCTACACCGACTCACGTGATGACCGGACTTGGTGTAGTGGATTTGGTTCATGTAATCACCAAAAAGGCACGAGGGATGTCATTTTGAGTGGGAGTTCATTCGTAATGTGGATTAGTTGAACTCAATCTATCATAAACTTAGTCTAAACTTTACAAATTCTGTTGTAGATGGCACCACCTGCTTTTAATTTCAATGTGTTCATGGAGAAAGAGAAACTTGCAATGAACGGTAGCAACTTTACCGAATGGGCCAAGAATTTGAAGATTCTCCTATCTGCTGCACAAAAGAAATATGTGCTAGAAGCACCACTAGGCCTCCCACCTTTCGATGATGCCCCTAACGAGGAGAAGAATGTCTATCAGACTCCAGGAGGAACACAACTTAGTTCATTGCGGCATATTATATGGGCTAGAGCCAGAACTTCGAAAGCATTTCGAAAACGGCAATGCATTTGATACAATGGGTGAGTTGAAAATGATTTTCGACAGACATGCTGCTGTAGAGAGCTACACTGTTTCAGAAAAGTTCTTTAGCTGCATGATGTAAGAGCACAACTCCGTAAGTGAGCATGTACTCAAGATGTCGGGTTACGCCGATAAGCTTGTGTTCTTGGGAATATCGATTCTTATTGACTTAGGCATCCATCATGTTCTGCAGTCTCTGCCACCTAGCTATAAGATCTTCGTGATGAACTATAGTATGCAAGGCATTAAGTAGTCTCTCCCCGAGCTTCTGTCAATGCTTAAAACTGTAGAAGTGGAGATCAAGAAGGAACATCAAGTGTTGATGATCAATAAGAACACTATTTTCAAGAAAGACAAGAAGGGAAAACGGAAGGGAAGTAAGGGCGGCAAGTCGGTTGCCGTGCCTGAAAAGAAACCCCGAGTTGGACCTAAGTCTGATACTGAGTGCTATTATTGTAAGGGGACCGCCATCGAAGCATAACGCCCCAAGTATTTGGCAGACAAGAAGACCGATAAGTCAAACAAAGGTATATATGATATACATGTTATTGATGTGTACTTGACTAGTACTCGCAGTAGCACCTAGGTATTTGATACCGGTTTAGTTTCTAATATTTGTAACTCGAATCAGGGGCTGTGGAACAAGCGACGGCTAGCAAGGGTGAGGTCAAGATGCGTGTCTGATAATTGTTATCTAGTGCCTCCACTGAGCATGAACATTGTATCTAGATCGTGTTTGATGCGAGGTGGTTATTCATTTAAATCCGAGAACAATGGTTATTCTATTTATATGAATGAAATATTTTATGGTCATGCACCGATGATGAATGGTTTATTTCTGTTGGATCTCGATAATAGTAATACACATATTCATAATGTTGATGCTAAAAGAATTAAACTTAATGATGATATATCCGCATATATGTGGCATTGCCATCTAGGTCATATTGGTGTTAAACGCATGAAGAAGCTCCATTCGGATGGACTTTTGGAATCACTTGATTTTGAATCATTTGATACATGTGAGCCATGCCTTATGGGCAAGATGGCTAGAACGCCGTTTTCTGGTTCAATGGAACGAGCGACAGATTTATTGGAAGTCATACATTCTGATGTATGTGGTCCAATGAGTGTGTTGGCGCGAGGTGGATATCGTTATTTTGTTACTTTCACGGATGATTTGAGTAGATACGGTTATATCTACTTGATAAAACACAAGTCTGAAACCTTTGAAAAGTTCAAGGAATTTCAGAGTGAAGTGGAAAATCATCGTAATAGAAAGATCAAATTTCTATGGTCCGATCGTGGAGGTGAGTATCTAAGTTACGAGTTTAGCACTCATATGAAAGAGTGTGGAATTGTTTCACAACTCACACCTGTCGGAACACCACAGCGAAATGGTATGTCGGAATATCGTAATCGTACTTTATTGGATATGGTTCGATCTATGATGTCTCTGACGGACTTGCCGTTGTCATTTTGGGGTTATGCACTAGAAAATGCTGCATTCACTTTAAATTGGGCTCCATCTAAATCCATTGAAAATACACGGTATGAATTATGGTTTGGAAACAAACCTAAGATGTCATTTCTTAATGTTTGGGGTTGCGATGTTTATGTGAAGAAACTTCAACCGGATAAACTTGAACCCAAAGCGGAAAAAGCGTCTTCATAGGATACCCTACGGAAACTATTGGGTCTTCCTTCTATCACAGATCTGAGGGCAAGGTTTTTGTTGCCAAGAACGGATCCTTTCTAGAGAAAGAGTTTCTAGCGAAAGGTGTGAGTAGTCGGAAGGTAGAACTCGAAGAGGTTATTGAACCTTCTCTTCAAAGTATGGCGAGTAGCGCAGCGCCGGAAGTCGTTCCGGAGTTGGCTTCACCAGTTGAAGAGGGAACTAATGATAAAGATCATGAAACTCCAAAATAGAGTACTACCAAACCTCGCAGGTCTAGCAGGACGCGTGCAGCTCGTGAGCTATACGGAAATCATGTCATGAATTTCATGGTTGATGAAAATGATGACCCTGCGACATATGAAGAAGAGATGATGAGCTTGGATTCCAACAAATAGTTAGAAGCCATGAAATCCGAGATGGAATCCATGTATGAAAATCAAGTTTGGAACTTGGTGGACTTACCTCACGACCGAAAGGTCGTGGAGAATAAATGGATTTTCAAAAGAAAAACTGATGCTAATGGTAATGTGACCGTCTATAAAGCTCGACTTGTCGCAAAGGGGTTTTGACAAATTCAAGGAGTTGATTACGATGAGACATTCTCTCCCGTAGCGATGCTAAAATCAGTTAGGATTATGTTAGCAATTGATGCATATTTTGATTATGAGATATGGCAGATGGATGTCAAAACTACGTTTCAAAATGGTAATATTGAAGAAGAGTTGTATATGATACAACCAAAGGGCTGGGTCGATCCTAAGGATGCTAACAAGGTGTGCAAGCTTTAGCGATCCATCTATGGACTGAAGCAAGCATCATGAAGTTGGAATCTCCGCTTTGATGAGGTGATCAAAGAGTTTGGATTTGTCCAAACTTATGGAGAAGCTTGTATTTACAAGAAAGTGAGTGGGAGAAATGTGGCATTTCTGATATTATATGTGGCTGACATATTATTGATCGGAAATGATATAGATGTTTTAAACAGTGTTAAAAGTTATCTAAACAACAAATTTTCAATGAAGGACCTAGGTGAAGCGTCATACATATTAGGCATAGATCTATAGAGATATATCTAGGCGCCTAATAGGGCTATCACAAAGTACATACCTTGATAAGATTTTAAAGAAGTTTAAAATGGACGAAAGTAAGAAGGCGTTCTTACCTATGTTGCAAGGCAATACAATGAGTAAGACTCAAAGTCCGGCTACGGCGGAAGAAATAGAGATAATGGACAAGTCCCTATGCTTCAACCATAGGCTCTATAATGTATGCCATGCTATACAAGACCGGATGTGGCACATGCTATTAGTTTGACTAGTAGGTACCAATCGGATCCAGGTTCGGAACAATGGGTAGCGGTCAAGAATATCCTTAAGTACTTGCGAAGAACTAACGATATGTTTCTTGTATACGGAGGTGAAGAAGAGCTCGTCACTAAGTGTTATGTCGACGCTAGCTTTGACACCGATCCGGATGACTCTAAGTCTCAATCTGGATACGTATTTCTCATGAATGGTGGAGCGGTTAGTTGGAGGAGTTCCAAACAACCCATGGTGGCAGGATCTGAAGGGAATATGCCCGAGAGGCAATAATATAGTGGTTATTATTGTATTCCTTGTTTATGACAAATGTTTATTTTACATGCTATAATTGTGTTAATACGGAAACGTTAATACATGTGTGTTTAATAAACAAACAAAAAGTTCCTAGTTATGCCTCTCTCGTAAACTAGCTCGTTGATTGACAAGATGATCAAGGTTTCCTGATCATGGACATTGGATGTTGTTAATAACGAGGTCACAACATTAGTGTAATGGTATGATTAACATTCATCTGAAGTATAGCATTACGATCAAAGTCATTGAGTTTATATTGCTATAACAACTTACGAAGTGATCCTAAACCTTAGACCATGAGATCATGTCAATCACTAACATCAGAAGAGTTTCTTGATAACATCAAACGTCACACCGTAACTAGGTGATTATAAAGATGGATTTAGAACTACTAAAGTGTTATGTTGAGGCCCATGGATCGAGAGTGGAATTTTTTCATCCCGATTACGGATAGATATACTCTAGGCCCTCTTGGTGATATCACATTGATTAGCTTGCAAGCAAGTGATTTGATCACTAGAATGTTATATCACGGGAACGAGAAAAGAGTGCTTGTCAGTAACGAGATCAAACTAGGTATGGAGATACCGATGATCAAATCTCGGACATGTAATATATGGCGAAACAAAGGGATTAAGATAATAGCGTAAAAGGTTCTGACGATCACAGGGAAGTCATCGTTGAATGTGTGGGAGTCAGTATGGATATCCAGGTCCCGCTTCTGATTATTGATCGGAGAAGGGTATCGATCATGTCCGTGTTATTCGCGAACCGTAATGTGGCACACTTAAGGGACACTGACATCCAATTGGAGCAAAAGTTTCATGCTGGAAAGAATAACAAGCGCATGAATTTATTTCACTAGATACCGAAACAGGTTTTCGGGTGAAATTACAGAAAGTGTTTTTGCATGTGAAATGGAATACTAGCAAGGGGTTATATGAGAATGTTTTTCATTAAAGTAATTGACAAAATTCTGAATAAATAAAAGGAGTTTTATTTAATGAGAGTTTGCATTAAATTTGGTGGAAATTTAATGGGAATTTGAGTGGGTTTTTTGAGTGGAGGGAATTGAAAGGCATTTGAGTGAGTGGAGTGTCCACCCACATGAATGTGGAAGTGGTGGGGGCAGCCCCCATGGATGGGTGCCATGCCCCTTGGGTGCCCCCCTCTCCCCTATAAAATCCCCCACTCTCATCCTCTCAAAGCACACCTCCTCGTGAAGGATCTCTCTCCCCCTCTAGAATTTATCCCCCATGGTCTCGGACTAGCGAGATACATGTTCCCGGTGGCTATTCGGCAAGAAAGAGTTGTGCTTCCGCTGCATCGCTGGAGCGAGGAGGCGGAGGTTGCTCAGTGTCTTGTACGTGTGTGCGAGCACCGATGCGTCATGGCGCTTAGGACTTCCTCTCGATCTTGAGATCGACAAGAGATCGTCTACATCAACCACGAGTTTAACTCATTAAGCTTTGTCGGTCTTCAAGGGTATGTTCTATACGGATATACATCCGCCCGTTGTTTGTATCTAGTAGATAGATCTTAGTACATAGTTCCCATCATAGAATTTTTTTTGTTTTCTATGTTGCGAACCCTACAGGATCAACAACGGAGGCCGAATATGTTGCTGCTTCGGAAGTGGCTCAGGAAGCAGTTTGGATGAAGGAGTTCATATCCGAACTAGGTGTGGTTGCAAGCACGTTGGAGCCAATGGTGATCTATTGTGACAACAATGGTGCCATTGCCAATGCCAAAGAACCAAGGTCTCACAAGTATTCCAAGCATATTAAGCGCCGGTTTCACTCCATCCGTGAACATGTCAAGGATGGAGATATAAAGATTTGTAAAGTACATACGGATCTCAATGTAGCAGATCCGTTGACTAAAGCTCTCCCTAGAGCAAAACATGATCAACACCAGAACTCCATGGGTGTTAGATACATCAATATGTAACTAGATTATTGTCTCTAGTGCAAGTGGGATACTGAAGGGAATATGCCCTAAGAGGCAATAATAAAGTGTTTATTATGTGTATTCCAAGTATATTATAGATGTTCATTTTGCATGCTATAATTGTATTCATACAAAAACATTAATACATGTGTGCTTAATAAACAAACAAAAAGTTCCTAGTTATGCCTCTCTCATAAACTAGCTCGTTGATTAACAAGATGATCAAAGTTTCGTGATCATAGACATTTGATGTTGTTAATAACGAGGTCACAACATTAGTGCAATGGTGTGATGAACATTCATCCGACGTATAGCACTACGATCAAAGTCATTGAGTTTATATTGCTATAAATGTTGGAGATATGCCCTAGAGGCAATAATAAATATAGTTACTCCCTCCGACCCATATTAGTTGACTCCAATTTTGATGTATCTAGTCTCAATTGGAGTCAACTAATATGGGTCCGAGGGAGTATTATTATATCTTTGTGTTTATGATAAATGTTTACATTCATGCTATAATAGTATGAAGAAGGAAACATTAATACTTGTGTGATTTGTAAACTAAAATAGAGTCCCTAGTAAAGCCTCTTTATAATACTAGCTTGTTGGTTAATAAATGATTGTGGTTTCCTTATCATGAACATTGAGATGTTATTAACAACAAGATCATATCGTTAGGAGAATGATATGGTGGACATACTCCTATAGATAAGCGTAGCATAAAGATCAAGTCATTTTAATAGTTCAATTGTTATATGCTTTCTGATACATAGTAACCTAATTCCTTCGACCATAAGATCATGCATATCACCTTCACCGGAAGGATGCTTTGATGACATCAAACACCACACCGTAACAGGGTGGCTATAAAGGTGGCATTGAGTGTTCAGAAAGTATTGGTTGAGACACATGGATCAAGAGTGGGATTTATCCATCCATATGACAGATAGATATACTCTGGGCCCTCTCGGTGGAATGTCATCCAATTAGCTTGCAAGCATGTGACTGGATCACAAGGGATCACATATCACGGGAACGAGAAAAGAGTACTTATCAGTAACGAGGTTGAACTAGGTATGCAGAGATACCGACGATCATAACCTCGGATAAGTAAACTATCGTGAGACAAAGGGAAATTGGTATCGTATGTAAGTGGTTCATTCGATCGCAAAGTAATCGTAGAAATATGTGGGAGCCATATGAATTTCCAGATTCCTCTATTGGTTATTGTTCGGAGAAGTGTCTCGATCATGTCCGCATAATTCACGAACCGTAGGGAGACACACGTAAGGATTCGATGTTGTTTGAGTAGTTATGGAATGATGAGTAAGAGACTGAATGTTGTTCGGAGTCTCGGATGGGATCCGGGATATCACGAGGAGATCCAGAATGGTCCGGAGAATAAGATTCATATAAGGAAAGCCCTGTTTCGGGGTTGGAGAATGGTTCCGGTGTTTTCATCGGGAATGTTCTAGAAGGTTCCAGAATGTCCGGCACTCCGGAGGGGAAGGGTACATGAATGTGTCATAACAAGTTGGAATGATTGCATCATGTACTAGGTGTCATCGCTGAACAAAATAAAGGGTTTAATCAAATCCTAGTTTGAAAAGTCAAACGCCAATTTGAAAAGTCAAACGGCTATTTTGGGAGGTGGAGGGAGAGTAGGAAACCTACTTGGGGAGGAGTTCCCTCCCTCCAACGCCGGCCCACTTGGAGACCTAGTTGGGGAGGGACTCCCCTCCCCTGGCACGCCCCCTCCACCTATATAAGGAGGGGCAGGGCTGCCCCTCCAAGGACACAACACCTCCACCCAAAACCCTAGCTCCTAGCCGCTGGCGCCGCCACCTCCTACTGCCGTCACCGCCGCCTAGGGCAAGCCGCCTCCGCCTAGGCAAACCCTAGCCGCCGGCCTTGCTCCTCCTTGGTGCGTCTAAAGCCTAGATCACCGAGGATCTCTCTCATAGTCCACCATACTCGCTCCGGCTTAAGGCGAAGCCCTGCGAGATCTCCCTTCTACTTCCGGTACCACGCTGTTGTGCTGCCGGAATCGCGAGGAGAGTGCTACAACCTCCGCTGCTTGCTGGAATAAGGGAGAGGAAGGTCGTCGTCGAGTACCGAACGTGTGACCGACTGCGGAAGCGCTACCGGAACACAGCGCCGGAAGGATCATCTACACGATCTTGAGATCGGCAAGAGTACGACTACATCACCCACGAGAATCCGCTCTCGTTAAACACTTTGGAATCTTCGAGGGTGAGTTATTCCATCGACTCGTTGTTACAATCTAGTATATAGATCTTGGCTTGTTTGTTTGTATGCGGTAGAAATTTTTTGTTTTCCATGCTACGAAACCCTACAATAAAAACTTACGAAGTGATCCTAATCCTTAGACCATGAGATCATGTCAATCACTAACACCGGAAGAGTTTCTTGATAACATCAAATGTCACACCGTAACTGGGTGATTATAAAGATGGATTCAGAACTACTAAAGTGTTATGTTGAGGCCCATGGATCGAGAGTGGAATTTGTTCATCCCGATGACGGATAGATATACTCTGGGCCCTCTCGATGATATCTCATTGGTTAGTTTGCAAGCAAGTGATTTGATCACTAGAATGTTATATCACGGGAACGAGAAAAGAGTGCATGTTAGTAACGAAATCAAACTAGGTATGGAGATACCGATGATCGAATCTCGGACATGTAATATATCGCGAAACAAAGGGATTAAGATACTAGCAAAAAAGGTTCCGACGATCACATGAAAGTCATCGTTGAATGTGTGGGAGTCAGTATGGGTCTCCAGATACCGCTTATGATTATTGATCGGAGAAGGGTCTCGATCATGTACGCATTATTCGCGAACCGTAGGGTGACACACTTAAGAGACACCGACATCCAATTGGAGCAAAAGTTTCATGCCAGAAAGAATAACAAGCGTAGGAATTTATTTCACTAGATACCGAAATAGGTTTTTGGGTGAAATTGCAGAAAGTGTTTTTTCATGTGAATACTAGCAAGGGGTTTGCGGTGACCCAGCATACCACTGCATGATTTAGTACACTATAGTCTTTGACATAACACCAATGAAACACCGTTCACTAGTATTACATCCCTCAGAGTGGTACAACAAAAACACAACAGGTCCAAGACATGACTATAGGTTACAACTCAACTCTTTACACAAGATCCAGAGAACACTCTAGGTTAAAGAGAGAGAAAGAAACTTCTTACAAAGAAGAATCAGAAATAAACAACTCATAGTTATTATGCTAATAAAATTAGCATCTAACTATTTGGCTTGTATTGCTGCTATTGCAGTACTCTACAGAAATAGGTTGTATGGCTAGAGATTATATTCTTATCTAATCAGTAACTTCGTCTTCACTTGATTTGATGTATATGTTGACTTCATTGAAGAGCTTTTAGCCTTTGATGATGATTCCTGGAGTATGAATTGATGTAGATGTCATTTGTACTGGCTTTAGAACCTAGCAAGGGTTATGAAGATACGTTGAGTATGAGCGTACTCAGCAAGTTCACTAGAAAAGGAGTGTTTGATGCACTATAACTACAACCACTGACCGTAGGTCGTAGGCAATGCAAGTTTTCGTAAACATTTCTTCAAAGGTTGCTTTTATTCTGAAAAGCTATGTCCGTCAGCCTTCACGGGTTTACCAGAACTTTCATGGAGTTCCTTTCCCGTAGCGTTCACAGCTCCTTCCCAGAACAGGGAGTAACAAGTTACAGTTCTTACACTCTGCAGAGGTGCGTCACTTTACCCATGAGAGACCTTAGGTTTTGTTGCACGGCCAGGAGTATGTCCCCGTTCAAACTTCCTTGGTTTGAGGCCCAACCTAAGATCCAAGCCAATCATTGCCTTCTCCGCGACCCCGCATGTCTCCTTGGTGTACGCTGCCCACCTATTGAATTACGGCAATAGGCAATACAGACCGTTCAGATGCCGGAACTATCGTGGGACGTTGAGGGCTCCCACCCATATGATGCATATCCTCTACGAATTACTAATTAATATGCACGCTACGAGTGATAACAGCCACGACCCGCACATCCGGCTCCATGCGAGAGGTAAAAGATACAGTTGACTTCTCCGTCCCATTCCAAATCTCATGGTCAACGCGTAATATATGACGCAAGAATAACTGGCGACATTGGTTGTTAAGTCCTAGATAATATGTTCCTTTACCATCAGAACTCTTATAGTAGGTTATTACCTCATGGTAAATAACCTATAATCACATTATTATGAAAATGGTGTTTTCTGTCCTTTTTGAAATGCAGGTGATGACAACACTGGATTTGCAAAATACTTTACAGAAAATAATCAAAGGACATGAGCAAGTGTGAACTTGCCTTTTGTGATTGCAAGATTATGTACTCACGGTCTTCGAGACGACATAAGATCCAATATCTAAAATCTGCATCATTGGTCCGGTAAGGACTAATGTTTAAAGAAGCAATATGCAATTATGCATAAGTAATGCTATGCATTTTGTAAAACTCCCAAAGTGGATCCCCACTATTTTGAGTGGAATGAGTTTAGGTGATTCTTTTAAGAGTTGATTTATCTTCAAGTTTTACTTTACAAGTAATGGCATTTATAAAGAACTTAAGTGTTATTAATCTAAAATATACAAGTAAAGGGTAAAGTAATTTGAGTATGTGTAATTGTTATCTGGTGACTATGATAAAAGTCCTTGGGATTGAGTTGTTAATTGTTGAAGGAGCTATTATAGAGTTATTGTTTGAAATGGCAGAAAGAATAACATTTGAAGAAAAGATTTCTTTTCTAGGGTTTAAACAATCTTTATTGTTAATAGAATGTGATCAATGTATTTTGGGTTTTGATCGATTAGTTTGGACTTGAGATGCTTTATGTCTTAATTGAAATAATCCAAAGTTAACTATAAAAGCATAAGTAGTTTATTAGACAGGATGTTTATAACCCTTGAGACTAAAGTTAACTTTAAAATGGTAAATAAACTTAAAGTGAGATGTCTTTGATTATTTAGACCAAAGTTAATTATAAAAATAGAAGTGAATTTTTAAGATATAGTGAGTTTTAGAATATCATTTAGTTTTAGGGTTTTGACAAATATGATTAAGGATGATCCCTTTTAATTTAAGTGAAAGATGAATTTAATAACACGCAGCTTATTAATGCAAGCATAATTAGATGATCTTATAAATTTATTAGAGTTTAGAGTCATTTTAAGAGTGGCTAAGAGATGAAGATTATTCACCATCTTATACATGAGTTATATATAATATTTATTAAAAGGAGTTTAATTTGAATTAAAGATTTAAAAATATTTAAAGGATAATAGTTATATTTAAGTTTTATTATGATTATGGATTTAGACTTAGTAATTAAAGTTTAAAGGATTTAGTGTTTTATGATTAAATGTAAGAAATAATCTTAAGAATTAATAAAGTGGTTATTTCATTTTAGTAAGATAAGTAATGGATTTTATTTATCTTAGGTTATTAAAATGTTTTTGAATAATATATATAGTATTTTTCTAGTGAAATATACTTATTAAAGATCTTAAAAATGAATTTTATTTATTTTTAAGTATTATCTTTATTTTTATAAAATTCATCAAAGAATTAAGTGTCTTTAAATATTTGCTTTATGTTTTATTTGTAAAACTCTAAATTAGTATTTTTATAAAATTTCCTCCTCTTTTTCATCTAATGAGCTTTCAGCTTCAGCAATTTCTTCTTCCATAGGCTCCTGCAAGGCATTAGTCTCTTCCATTTGTGGAAAGCACCTATTAAAATATTCAAGAATATAGCCATTTGCTTCCTTGTAATTGTCAAAGCATAAGTATCTCATAAACCTCATTTTCATAAGGTGCATCCGTATTTTCAAACAAACTAGCAAGTTCAAATGCACCCTTGAAAGCAATGAATTCTTCAATCTATTCCACATCATAAAAGTCATAATTTCCATTAACATAAGAAGATATGGTAACATTATCATTATACTCACATTGAAGAGGTAGGTGTTTATACCTCCTGCAGCAACAAAATTTATCAAAGCAATAAGTAACATTATAAGTAGAGCACACATCTCTAGCAATAGTATTCAACTTATCAATTTGTTCCCATAAGTGTTTCCTTTTTGTGACAAACAGTGTTCCTTATAATAATACTTTTGTTCCTTCGTGAACCCACCTTGCTAATAATAACTAGTTTCAAAGAAACCATCCATTGATATAAAGCATGACCAAGCAAGGCAACAACAGACCAACAACTAGAGAAGGAACTAATTATTTTGTGTTTTTTTTGGAAAGAGGCAAACAAAACCAAGCAAAATAAACAAAGCAAACTAAAAACAAAGTAAAGAGAAAGGAAGTGAAGGACTCCCCTAGTAAAGACGTCCTTAGCCTCCCCGGCAACGATGCCAGAAAAGCTTGTTGGCTGCGCTGATTTGATGTAGAAGCGCTTCGTTGGGAACCCCAAGAGCAAGGTGTGAAGCAGCACAGCAACAAGTTTTCCCTCAGTAAGAAACCAAGGTTATCGAACCAGTAGGAGGAAGGAAACGTCACACAGGTGTTGCAAGCAACACGGAGACCTGCACAACACAAACTCAATACTTTGCCCCAACGAATCAGTGAGGTTGTCAAGCTCACCAGTTTGCTGTAACAAAGGATTAAACGTATGGTGCAGAAGGTAATGGTGGTTTGCAGCAAGTGAACAAGTAATAGTGGAAGATGTATCAATGGTAAAGATTGGACCGGGGTCCATAGTTCACTAGAGATGCTCTCCTTAAATAAACAACATGGCATGAAGGGTAAACAAATTACAACGGGGCAATTGACAGGAATTAAGCAAGGCATAACAATGCAATTACTAGTCAGAAAGATCCTATGAGGTTGATTGGGCAATACAACAATATACATAGACCGCCATCCAACTGCATCTATGACTAGAAGTCCACCTTCAGGTTATCATCTGAACCCCCTCCAGTATTAAGTTGCAAGCAACAGACAACTACTTTAAGCAAAGTGTGTAAGCTAAACAGTCCACATGTTCCATGAACAAGAGACCATTGTTTTCTCCCTAGTAGCAATAGCACATCTACAACCGAAGAGATTATTGTCACTTCCCTTGGAAACTAGAGGCATGAACCCACTATCGAGCATAAATACCCCCTCTTGGAGTCACTAGCTACTACTTGGCCAAGAAACCACTAGCAACGGAGAGCATGCAAGATCACAAACAACACAGACATGATAGAATCATAAAGACAACCATTAATCAAACCAACATAATAATCTCAATATCCATCGGTCCCCTGCATGATTACAAATAGACTAGATCTTGATCATGAACGGAGCTCACAAGATCTATACATGAAAGCACAAAGGAGGAGATACAACCATCTAGCTACTACATGGACCCATAGTCCAAGGTGGAACTACTCACGCATCATACCGGAGAGAAGGCCTCGGATGATCTCCTCCTCGGCAGTGCCAGAAGAACTTCAGATTCTCCCCGATCTAGGGACGATGGTGGAGGAGGCTACAGACGTTTTCGTGGATTTCTGATCGGGTACTTAGGGTTTCTGCATCGGGGGCTTTTTATAGGCGAATGGGGAGACATAGGGGCCGGCCAGGGGCACCAAACCCTAGCCGGGCCTGGGCCCTCCGCTCGCCTCCCCGGATCTCCTCTAGACTTCTTGTTCCCCACTGAAAGTAATTGACTTTGTCCTCTGTCCCGTCCAATTCCGAGAATATTTCTTTACTAACTTTTCTGAAACAAAAAATAGCAGAAAACAGGCATCTGACACTATTGCAACTTGTTAATAGGTTAGTACCACAAAACATGTAAAAAGCACCTCAAAGTGTGGACAAGTAAAGCAAAGTAGATACTAAACAAGCAGGGAGCATCAAAAATTATAGATACATTTCCAACGTATCAGTAACGAGGTTAAACTAGGTATAGAGATACCGACGATCAAACCTTGGATAAGTAAAGTATCATGCGATAAAGGGAATCGTTATCGTATGTAAATGGTTCATTCTATCACGAAGTAATCGTAGAAATATCTGGGAGCCATATGAATTTCCAGATTCCTCTATTGGTTATTGATCGGAGAAGTGTCTCGATCATGTGTGCATAATTCACAAACCGTAGGGAGACACATTTAAGGATTCGATGTTGTTTAGTAGATATCGAAATGAGTTGGAGACCGAATGTTGTCCGGAGTCTCGGATTAGATCTGGGACATCACGAGGAGATCTGGAATGGTCCGGAGAATAAGATTCATATAAGGATAGTTAATTTCTAGGGTTCGGATTTTTTTTGGTGTTTTCACCGGAAGCTTCTAGAAGGTTCTGGAAGGTCCACCACCCCGGAGAGGGGGTACATGAATGTGCCATGCCAATGTGGAATGGTTGCATCATACCCTAGGTCACTTGGCTGGGCAATGGGAAGAGAAATAATCAAACTCTAGTTTGAATAGTCAAACTCCAATTTGAAAAGTCAAATCCCAACATTGAAAGTCAAAGTCCAAGTGGAGGGAGGAGAGGAAAACTACATGGGAGAGGTTTCCCTCTCCCTCCTTGCCACCAGCCACCAAGGGGAGTTAGGAGAGGACTAGTCCTCCCCTAGCCGCCTCTCCCACCTATAAAAGGAGGGGTGGGGCGCCCCCTTGGCCCTCACCCCAAACCCTAGGCTGTCGCCTGCCCCTCTTGTCGCCGGCGCCCTAGCTCCTCTAAATCGCCGCCGCCTAGCCCTAGCCTTAGCCGTCGGCGCAACCTCATCCCCTCGATGTCTAAACCCTATCTGTCGAGGCTCTCTTTAATCCACCATACCTGCTCCGGCTTAGGTCAAGCCCTGTAGGATCTAATCCTCCACCACCACACCGTCGTGCTGTTGGAATCGTGAGGATATCTACAACCTCCGCTGCCTGCTGGAACAAGGGAGAGGAAGGTCTTCATCGAGTACCGTATGTGTGGCCGACTACAGAAGCACTGCCAGAACATGGCGCTGGTAGGATCGTCTTCGCGATCTTGAGATCGACAAGTGAACGACTACATAAACCACGAGAATCCGATCTCGTTAAACGCTTTGGATCTTCGAGGGTTAGTACTCTATAAACTCTTTGCACCGATCTCATAGATTAGATCTTGGATTTTGTGTGTTCATGCGATAGATTTTTTTTGTTTTCCATGCTACGAACCCCTACATTAGCTCCCCAGCAACAGCGCCAATTTGATGACTGGATTCCTGCACCGACAATAGGGTTATTGCAGTACTTGTAGAAGTGATGTCTACGCACTTCTATTCTTGTAGACAGTTGTTGGGCCTCCAAGTGCAGAGGTTTGTAGAACAACAACAAGTTTCCCTTAAGTGGATTACCCAACAAAAGCACACCTCAAAGTCCGTCTTCCCCATCTAGATAACCCTACACTGTGTAACACCCCGGTTCTGAAAAGATCGTGGCCTCTATGTGACATGCCAATCCCTGGATCGGTTCATTGGACCACAATAGAGTAAGATGAATAACATAGCAAAATATTTGTGTATCATGAATAACGAAGATCCAGAGTACCATTATTACAATAAAAGCTTAGCCCAAGGCTAGCTCGAATTATTCAGGTAGCAACATAAATAAAGTAAATCCTCCATTCTTCAAATTGCCCACAAGTGAACAAGTGCCGAGTGGAGTACCATGGCCTATATCGATTACTCAGAATCGGAATAACCTGCAACATGAAACGTAGCAGCCCCGAAGGGTCAATACATGGAATGTATGGCAAGTAGAGCTAGTAATGGAGACAATAGTACTAGCATCTACATGCATATTTGGCAAGTGGAGCTGTGTCTGGCTTGCATTTGCAAATATCTTTGTCCTACTTTCATAAACAGTTTTGATTTTCTTTGTAAAAGATCCCAATTAAGTTAACCCAACAACATTAAAACAATTATGAAATTGGAATGAGCGAGAAACATGTCATGGAATCAATATCAAGCAACCCGCTTTCCATAACCGGGACACGGCTAATCGATTAGATTATACACCCTCAGTAGGGTTAGTACACTTTATCCATGTGACTTGGCCAGCCCAGCTCGCATTCATCACTCTCATTTTGGATGATGATAGGAGAAGTCCAAGAAGAGACTGTTCGGAAGTAGCACCCCAATTCGACGCCAAGATCGTCCAACCTACCAAAATTCTACATCTCCGGATACTGGTTCAAGTTACTATTAACCTACTAAGTCCAACCAATCGCCCATTCCATTATTGGCACATGGTTGTACACGTAAGCTACACAATAAAGAAGCCAATCAATTTCTCTTGATACCGGCGCCTTTCCAATGAAACCACCAAAATTATCAATACCATCACATCCAGGAGATTCATTGATTAAGTTGTTTTAGTTTTCACAAACCAATACTTTTGGAAACCAGTCTCAATGATGTAACCCAGTCCTCGTTTCAACATAGCATGGCTAAGCACATCTACCAACGGTGGTTCATCTACAAGGAAGGCCCTACCACATAATAGGACATAGCATAGCGATAGTATCATCCTACACATGCATCTACAAAATACCGACAATGCATTGAAAATAGTAGGACGATATCATGAACAAAGTAGCATCTACTTGCCTTGGTTGTAGCGGTCGGAAGAACAATCCATTACACGAGCAAGCGTTGCACTCGTCACAATCTACACGATACAATTGCATTCATAAACAAACAATCCACAACATATGCAACAAATATGATGCATGAATGCAAGAACGACAAGTGAATTGGTGCTACAGCTGCACCACAACATCCTATTCCATAATACTACCGATTGCATGCATGGAAAATAGTTTTAGCGCTAGGAAAACTATTAGACAAAAGTAATGCTCTAAACTAGAGCTAGAACTCAATTAATTCACTACCGGTAGTATACTGTTTATAAAATCTTGGAAAAATTCTACCGCATAGGCATCGCTGATTAGAAATAGTACCAACTGGAATTACTCAAAAAGGAATTATAAAACTCCCCGAGTAATTAAAACACTGCAGAAAGCCACTAGACAGTTTCTGCAGAAGTTTTTACTGTAAGCCTATCTTTTTAATTCACGATGAGATTCCCCTCGTTCCACTGAATCCAGGGACATATCATACGCGATTTTTGGAGCTACGGATCTTTTTCTACGAATTTAATACTCCAAAAAGGCTACTAACTAGTTTGATTAAACTGTACTAAACCTTGCTGCAAAAAGCCTGAACTAAAGGTACAGCGAGATTCTACGACTCACTGAATCTACATATTTTATTTGTAATTTTTGACCAAGCGGTTTAATTTCTATGCAATTTACAAGATTCTACCAAAATCTGTCAACCAAAAGGATTAACGTAAATTAACCATCAATCGCGGTTCATTGATCGTCAGCGTCGCTGACTGACGCTGATTGGGCGTCGACTAGTCAACGCTTGAGTCTGACCGGTCAACGACGATCTGAACCGCTGATCTGAGATCTAACGGTGGCTGCTGTTCATCGAAACGAACGCGTAAACGGACGGCGGCGTAGTCCCGGACGGCAGGGCGATCGATTCCTGCTGGCTTGTCTTTTCCCCGCGCTGGTAAACGGCTCGTTGATTAAGACGGTCACAGGCGGCGGTGTTGAGCGTGTGCATGCGTGTGTCGCAGCGTGCGTGCGTCAGCGCTTGGCGTGGGTGTCTTGTAGCG